>CM033327.1:44733744-46059369 GCA_019359835.1 Pharus latifolius | reverse complement strand
AGAAGCGTATTACAAAGTTTATTACAAGGTTTCGTCGAACATACACAGTATAGCTAGGTCGATGGTCCGGGTGCATTCAAACAATCCTTCCTGCTATGTCCGGGCTACCTACAGATCGAGCATTTCCTAGCTCGTGAGCTACCCCCCTGTGACTCATCCATGTCGTTGTGTATTTAGCGTGTCTTCCGTCGCCCAGGACCCGTTTGCTTTAGATTTACATCTGGGATCCAGGTAGTCTCGCCAGCAGGGATAGCTCTGTAGTCACCGAGCGTCATAAAAACTCTCCACACACCACTCTACGTGTTTTAAAGGTTATCAAGGCTGAAGTACTCCGAAAGGTAAGGCGCAGGGCTCACACCAAAAGCCGCACATGAAGCAAGGACATGTGAGTAGGGTTTGTGCAGTAGCTTCGGTTTGTTACATGAGCACTTAGCGACATCCCCAAGAATGACCTCGTGCACCTGTCCAGGCCTTAGTTGGCCGCTCACGTTCTTCTGCCGAAGGCGGACTTGAATGATTCGGTGAAGTCTGTTTATAACTGTCACCTCGTGCCGCAGGGCTCACACCAAAAGCCGCACATGAAGCAAGGACATGTGAGTAGGGTTTGTGCAGTAGCTTCGGTTTGTTACATGAGCACTTAGCGACATCCCCAAGAATGACCTCGTGCACCTGTCCAGGCCTTAGTTGGCCGCTCACGTTCTTCTGCCGAAGGCGGACTTGAATGATTCGGTGAAGTCTGTTTATAACTGTCACCTCGTGCCGCTGCGTCTTATCTACGCGAGCAGTCAAATAGGACTGCACACATCTAGCAAGGTTCTCATGGGATCATCGACTAGCGTTTTGGCGGCAACACTTCTGTTGTTAAAGTACTCTGCTATGCGGTACCATGTCATCTCTACTACAGCAGTCACCGGTAAACACCGGACTCCCTTCAACACATAATTGCACACCTCTGAAAGGTTCGTCGTCATTATCCCAAACCTTGCGCCATCTTCGTTGTGCAGCAAGGACCATTTCTCGATGTCCTTGTCATGAATCCGTTGGGAGAATTTGCTCACGTTCGCATCATCGGCAGCATTGCTGGCCCTCCTCATGGAGTACTTCACTATCAACGCCTCCAATTTGTCGAACACAGCCTGTAACTTCCTCAGTTGATTTTGCATGCACAACCGCTTGAACAGATCCATGATCTATTTACTGCGGAAGTGTGTAAAAGGTTTGCTGCAATGTGCCGCACGCACCAACGGCTGCGCACATTCTTCCATTTGTACGGAGCATCTGGGGCCCCGCGCATTACCTCAATGGCATGGACCAGCCCTCGGTGGCGGTCCGATATGATACACACCTTCTCTCGATCACTAACAACCGCCCGCTTCACGTTGACCAGAAACCACAACCAACTTTCTGAGTTTTCAGACTCGACGATCGCGTACGCCAATGGAAGCAATTGGTCGTTAGCATCCGCAGCAACAGCAATGAGAAGACTGCCCTTGTACTTTCCGGTCAAGAACGTACCATCCACGCATATGACCGGACGACAATAAGTAAATGCCTCGATGCACTGGCGGTATGACCAGAACAATCGACGGAGTACCCGAGTGTTCTGTATGGGGCTACCATCTCGACGTGCAGCTGGCTGATCGAAGAATTCTAAAAATGTGCTTGGGTTGGTCTGAGCGATGTTGCGCAGCAACCGCATCACATTGTTGTAGGCGTGGTTGAATGTACAGAACATGCCCTCACTTGCCTTCTGTTTTGCTCTCCAGGCCTTTGCATACCGTATAGTGTACCTACTCATATCGGCAACTTGCTTCATTATTTCTCTTGACATTATTGAAATGTTCTCTCGCACGGCCGGCTGGATGATATTACCGACGTATGCCAACATCAGGTTCCTGTGTCTGTCCAGTGCCTCCGTAAGCAGGCATGTGTGTGCGGTAACTCTTGTCACCACAAAACCAATGTCGTCCTTCGGCCACATCGCACGAATCTTCCATGGGCAACCTGCTTTTACACAGGCTACGACAAAAAGGTTAGGGTTTGACTTGACGACCTTGTTTTGCCGGTTAATTGCGAGAGACCAGCTCGCCACGGCATTCTTTAGATCTTCCTTGCTTTGAAACTCCTGCTCTACTTGTATGCCACCGTGTTCGAAAGACCACCTCGAACCCTGATCCCTTGGCAACACAGTTTGACTGTATGCTGAATGATCTAGCCACTCCTGCGGGGGACCAGGATTATCATCATCAGAGCCATCGGATGCCTCTGAGTCCGTCGAATCATCTTCGTCGGACACTGATGGAAGGCAATCCAGTACCTCGCATACATCTACGCGAGTATGGCAGAATACATCCAACTACTCGCTAGCCCTGAATCTCGCAGGACCGGGCATGACGCTTGGCTCACCCTCCACCGCACACTCGGCTGCTCGTACGTTGCAGAACTGCCCATACATCGCGAACTGGCCGAGCAGTCCGCCATGGAGGTCTTCTACTCTTCGAATATAAGAGCTCCAAGATTTGTCCCATTTAATTTCGCGCAGCATCTAGTATGGCTCATTATCTACCTCACGAACGATGAGCCCTTCAATTAGAGCCATTTCATCACGAGGCCGCTTCCCGAACATATTCAGGATCCATAAATTTAGCTCTAGGAATGAGGTGTTATGCACGCTCAGCTCGCCCGTCACATACTGGCAACGGCTCATATCAACCCCGCTTTGCCCCTCGCGAATTAAGCCGTCACCATAAAATATGCAAATTTTTTTCGGACTCTCCATTCCCTACACACATTCATCTCACATGTAAATAACATGACACCATTATGTCTGACAACCCTATGGACCCATTTCTAAATACATACACATATACATTTACAAAACATAATTCTTAAACATAGAGCATGCATGTGTACAATTAAAAATAACCTAATTTTATATTTTCTAAAAACATACATATATGCACATAGTTTCTAAAACCATACACATATACATTTGAAAAACATAATTTCTAAACATAGAGCATGCATGCATGCATGTAATTGAAAATAACCTAGTTTCATAATTTCTAAATACATACACATATATATTTACAAAACCTAATTTTTAGACATAGACTATGCATGTGCACAATTAAAAATAACCTAATTTTATATTTTCTAAAAACATACACACATGCACATAGTTTCCAAAACCATACACATATACATTTGAAAAACATAATTTCTAAACATAGAGCATGCATGCATGCATGTAATTGAAAATAACCTAGTTTCATAATTTCTAAATACATACACATATATTTACAAAACATAATTCTTAGACATAGACTATGCATGTGCACAATTAAAAATAATCTAATTTTATATTTTCTAAAAACATACACACATGCACATAGTTTCTAAAACCATACACATATACATTTGAAAAACATAATTTCTAAACATAGAGTATGCATGCATGCATGTAATTGAAAATAACCTAGTTTCATAATTTCTAAATACATACACATATATATTTACAAAACCTAATTCTTAGACATAGTGTATGCATGTGCACAATTAAAAATAACCTAACTTTATATTTTCTAAAAACATACACACATGTACATAGTTTCTAAAACCATACACATATACATTTAAAAACCCTATTTTTCAAACATACACACATACATTTCAAAAACCTATTTTTCAAACATACACACATACATTTATAAAACCCTATTTTCCAAACATACACACATACATTTAAAAAAAACCTATTTTCCAAACATACACACATACATTTCAAAAACCTATTTTCCAAACATATACACATACATTTAAAAACCCTATGTTCCAAACATACACACATACATTTATAAAACCCTATTTTCCAAACATATCAACATATACACATACATTTCCAAACATACACACATACATTTAAAAAAACTATTTTACAAACATACATACACATGCACATGCACATATTTTCTAAACATATTCATAAAAATATAATACCTACTCTGGTGGTTTTATACACATAAACATAAACCCTAATTACGTCATTAGCAATATAATTAACAGAATCTTAAATGCATTTTGAAAAAAATAACTTTTTTCAAAGAGCTCATAATTCTTTACAAGTTTCTCTTCTACACCGAATAAATTTATCAGACGGATTTTACTAGATCTAGAGTTGAAGATTGAAAATGAGAGAAGGAGGTGTGTGTGTGCTGCTGTGCTGTTGTTGTTGAGTGAATGAATGTGTTGGGAGGAGGGGACCAGAGAAGCATAAAGAGGGGACCAGCAGCTTGTCGAGTTCTAGAAACTCGACAAGTGAAACAATATTATAATGTCCAGTGGTATTACAGCAGTTAAAGTCTCTTAGCCCAGCTGGTGGGAGCCCCAGGTTGCCACGTCATTGGCTCGGATTCGAATCCCTGCTCCCGCAATTTAACCTTTTTCTGCTTGTCGAATTCTGGGTCCTCGACAAGTATCTGGATATTAAATAAGCCGACTCTTTTAGTGCAGCTAAGAGTACTAGCCCAACTGGCTCGTATGCCCGCTCCCATGTCTTCGGCCCGGGTTCGAATCCCCGTTCCCGCAATATAAATTCTTTTTGGTTAAAGCACGTGGAAAGCTTGTCGAGTTCTGGCAATGCGACAAGCGGTTGTGGTCGAAGACAAGCTATGGTCGTGGCCGAGGGGCTCGACAAGGACCATGTCGTGCGTTGGATGCTCGATATGCTGGTCGAAACACGACAGCCAGCTTGTCGAGCTCTGGAATCTCGACATGTTGACGTGGCAGGTCATTTTTGTAAATTCTCGCAACTGTGGGTTAGTTTTGTAATTATTTTTTAATCTGAGTTATTTATAAAAAAACTCATATATATATATACAAACACTATTTTACACCCACCTCTAGAATAACTATTCTATACCCATCGTAGGAACCGTTTGATCTAACTTACTGGACCAAATTAGAATCATTGGATAGAGATAGCAGTTACTGTGTTAAATTGGATTTAACGCTGTTTGTAAAGGTGGATAACAGCAGTAAGTTTTTAAAATATTTTATTGTTACCGATATCCCCGCTAACCATTTCTTCATCTTCTCCGGCACGCCTTCTCCACTAGTCCCACAAACTGTTCATCCTTTCCACTAAGCTTTGTTAAAAATTCTCGTCGTCGCTCCCTCAACACAACCGGTTCGTCAATTTTTTGTCGCCAGATTTCCCATGTTTCCAACCCGCGCTTTCGGAACTCCTCGACTCAATTGCAAGCGCCATTCCCGTCTCGCCAATCCGGATTTCGATATTGAAATAGGTAAGAATTATATTTTTGTTGGTAAATTTACTGATTTGTGTAAATGTAGTTATTTGGACAGTAAATTGTATGTGCATTATCCTCTTTTTTTTTTATGAGATCAATGTATATTATCTTCTTGAAATAGGTAATATAATTAGATGTTTGTCAGTAAATTTATAGCATATTGTCAGTAAATTGTAGTGTTTCATACAGTAAATTCAACCTACATTACTAAAGAGTGGGCAGTAAATTGATGTTTTCGGATATATGTTCTTTTACAATTAGAGATCAATAAATTATATTTGTTTGTATAGTAAATTTTATCAACTTTAGTAGTAAATCGAAAGTAAATTGATGAACTGTTCTATTATGATAAGAGAGTACATTTTAGTCAGTAAATTTGTGGTATTATGACTGGATCGTGATATTGAAATAGATTAGAATTTGATTTACATTGTAGTCATCAGGTCAGTACAATTTTGATACATTACTTGTAAATCATCAGTAAATGGATAGCCATTATAGTATGAGAAGAGATAGTACATTTAGGTAGTAAATTTGTTATTTCAAGACTATAAATTTGTTATTTTTTCAGTAGTATTTTGCATACAATGTCGTCTCGGAAGGGTACTGTAAAGGCTGCTGGCAAGGTTCCTAAGAAGCTTAGGAAGGTAGTTATGTCGGATAGCCAAAACGCCTTGGTTATCTCATTTGATCCGACACAAGGAAGGCCTGCAAAATCTACTAGGGTATGTTTATTTTTGCATCCTTTAAACAGAATTGTAATGTTATTTGATTGTATAAATATATTTTTGTATCGTAGCTGCAATTTGATTCAAGAGAAAAGAGAGACAGGGAAGCGACATTTGGTGATGAGGAGCACAAAAAGCATCTCACTGAAGATCCCGATTATAATGAGGTTTTGTTTTGCTATACCTTAGCTGTTTTGTAATTGTTTTTGTTTTTCTATTAGTATATTTGAGTTTTTAAGTTTTGTATTGCCATTATTTACAGGAAAATGAGGACAATAGATACACAATTATTCAACCAGATGATGTAGATACGCTGAATGATGACGACGATTTTGTTCAGCAGTTTCACGTAGAGAAAAAACCCAAGGTAAATTAGCTGAATACATGAATACTTTTAGTTAATATGCATGTATGCCATAGTTAAATATCTTCTATATCATTGTTTAATATTATAGTTTGTTTTTTTTGCATATTTGCATCAATATTAGGTGTGAGCCAAAAAGAATATACGATCTAGTAAGGTTGTTGAATGAGGCACAAAAGAATAAGTTAAGGAGATTGGATTTGGATGCTTGATCGATTTCAACATAGACAGGATTGGTTCTAGGGATTTGATTGAGTGGATTATGGACAGAATCAATCCGGAATCGATGGAGATTTTGGTAACAAAGGACAAAAGACTTGCGATCACGTCTCATGCTGTCCATTGTGTGTTTGGTCTTCCAAAAGGAACAATGGATGCACCTATTGCAGACAGGGAAGCCGACATGCCATCATTTATGGACCGTCTAGGTGTTGGCAGGAATAAAAATTTCAATGTTGACAAATTGATCGAATGCATTAGGCGTGGAAGTGCTGACAAGTTCTTTTTGCAATGTTTCTTGCTCGTCTTGATGAACAAGTTTCTATTGTGCACTAGTTGCTTTTATTTAAACTCAAAACTTGCTAGCCTTGTGAGGGATGTAGAAAGTTTTGGTAGAATAGACTGGTGCCAGGCTGTTGTGAACAACCTAAGGGCCGCTTCACGGCATTGGCATGGAAACCGTAAGAGGAATACCATCCAGGGATGTAGTGCTTTTTTAATGGTAAATATCTAAAGTTGTTAATTGGACAATTTATCTTATTGGTAAATATTTATTCATATATTTTAATTCATGTTTTTACAGGTTTATTACCTGGACAATTTATATTGTCGGTATTCCATTGGTATCAAGCAGATGCCTCATGTCAATTTTTTCAGTGGTGAATTGATAATCAAACTGGAGGCAGCTGACGTTTCACACAAGGATGCACAGAATAGGAGACACTATGGAAAGTTAGATGTGAGTATTTTTCATACTAAACCTGAAAGTGTATGATTTATATAATGTTTAGGCACTATGTGTGTACAAAGTCAATTTATTGAGCAGTATATTTGTTATATTAAGTACCAAACTTTACTATCATATCAGAAAGAGTTTAATGTTACAACAATAAAGTAATTATGGTCGGTTTTAGCAGTAAAGTTTGGTCTAAGGAGAATCACACTTTACTGTTTTATAAGTACGAATTTATTGACTGAATCAGTAAAGTGGTTACAATCAGATAATAAGTAAATTTACTATTAGAAGAATGTCACTTTATTTTTTTTAAGTATGAATTTACTGACTGAGGCAGTAAAGTGGTTATAATTAGACAGTAAATTTAGTTTTACGCCATATTAACATTGGACAGTGAATTAAAGTAATATATCAGTATTGATCATGATTTATTGACATGAATTTTACATTGCGTGTCATGTTTCATGTTTCATATTTATGCACGCATAAGTCAATTTGCCGAGCAGTAAATTCAATGTATTATGAATCGGTTACCAGTAAATTTACTATAAGAAGAATGTCATTTTACTGTTTTTGAAGTATGAATTTACTGACTGAGGCAATAAAGTGGTTATAATTAGACAGTAAATTTAGTTTTACGCCATATTAACACTGGACAGTGAATTAAAATAATATGTCAGTATTGATCATGATTTATTAACATGAATTTAATATTACGTTTCATGTTTCATGTTTCATGTTTATGCACGCATGAGTCAATTTGTCGAGTAGTAAATTCAAAGAATTATGAATAGGGTAGCAGTAAATTTACTATAAAAAGAATCACACTTTACTGTTTTTTAAGTATGAATTTACTGACTAAATCAGTAAAGTGGTTATAATTAGACAGTAAATTTAGTGTTATGCCATATTAACACTGCACAGTGAATTAATGTAATATGTCGGTATTGATGATGATTTATTGACATGAATTTAATATTATGATTTTCAGTTCAGAAATTGATCCGGGAGGATCTTCAAGTCCTGATTGCATACGGATTCGCGACCAAGTCCTGATCGCATATGGGTCCGCGACCATGGATTGGTCCGCGACCAGGAAAAGGAATTCGTTCCTTGTTCGGAATTGTAATCCGATCCGAATGTGTATAACTAAGCTTATCTGTTTAGGATTAGTTATATGAGTCTAATACGTTTAGGATTACTAAGTCTGATACGTACTCATACGATAGGACTATAAATACTTTGTAATAGGTCTAGTTTAGATCATCGAAGAGTCATAGAACTTATTTGAGTTTTAGACACTTATAGTTCCTTCGATGTAGGCAAGTGTGCCTAACGTTCGACGTGTAAAGCCCTATTTAAAATAAAGAGCTGTGCAATTACTTTGGGTTTTGGTATTTCCGAGTAAGATCCCGTTATTCCGCATATTAGAATCTGGGCGAGTCTAGTGCGAAAACCAAGGCTAGGTCTCAAACGGATCAGAAATGCCAAAGACAGTTGCTATGCAAAAAAGAAAATCAAAAGTAAATTTGCCGGTGTTTATGTTGAGAGCCATGACATTCCATCTTCGTTTCCAAGCATGGATAACCATCTAGGTGATTTGCTGTCTTCTATTGATGGTGTGGAGAAGGATAAAGTAATGGAAGCTGTAAAGTCGTATGATAAGGATGTTGAAAATTGTCGAGCTGAATTGCTTTTGAAGATCAAGGAATTCGACAATAAGCTTGAAAATGCCAGAGGCGAATTAGTCTTGAAGGTCAAAAATATAATTGGGAAAGGCAAGATTGGATCGAATGCTCCATGCAAACCAGTGAACAAACAAGGGAGTGGTACTAAATCTGTGAATAAATCTAGTAAAGAGAGAAATATTGCTGAGAACGATGGTGATGATGTCCCTCTTGCATTGGTTGCGCGAAATATTCGAATTTCTCTCAATAAAGCAACGGCGCCGACAATTATTGGTTAGTGTCATCACATATAATTGGGAAGTGGTTGTAAAATTTGGGATTGTTTGAGAAGACAGAAAATTATATTGATATGGCAGTATCTTTTAAGTTACTATGACATTAAATTTGAATGTGCAGATGATGGCGGAGAGAAGAATGTTGTGGAGACATCTGGAATTGAACAACAGGACAAATCTGAGAAGACAGATGTGGAGAAAGATTCGTTACGTGAGAAATCATATTTGTAAATTATTGTTGTGGTAAAGCTCTAAAATGTAGTGGTACCTTATTTTATTTATAGACGGACGATGTGTGGAATCGATTGTTGAACCAACACTTGCTCATATGCATATTCATGGCACAACTGCGACAACACGAACTGATTACCATGACCCATGTATGTTGAATCAGTTTTCAATTGAAACATCATATCTTATGTTTATATTATGAAGAATCAGTAAATTATAGTGGTTAGTACAATAAATTTAATCTACAATGCCAAAAATTGAGTAGTAAATTTGCTGTATGAACAATCATATTAGGACATGTATGTAACAGGACCGCAAATAGATATTCGGAATACAGTAAATAGTTATTCGAATGACTGTAAAACTAGTAAATTGAAGTCGTATAATCTGATATGTTGGTAACAGTTAAACTAAATTTTTTATTTTGGAGCAGTCGGTACAATAATGAAAGATGTCGATGATATTATTAAGATGAAAAAGTTGGAGAGGGCAAATGATGTCATCGACAAAATAATCAATGATCCAAAGCCACATACTGCAGTAGTCGTCACAACTCCACAGCAAGCACCTAAAACAAAACTCGGCAGAGGATTGCGCAAGACGAAGGCAACTGCTAAGTACATATCTCCATTTAAGTGCAATTCTAGGGCACCCAAAAGGCAAACTGAGTTTAGATGCTTTCAAATATACGATGAGTTGTGCAAAAAGGGTGAGCCTTATTATAGTTGTGTTGTAGTACTTTTTTTATTGAAAGTTATTAATTTAATTTTATATATTGAATAAAGATTTGTTAATTTTGGATGTTTTTTCAGGACAACTATAATATTAACAGAAGATGGTATTGCGTTAAATGGAAGAGATGTTAAAAGCTCATTCAATGAAGGCTGCGAGTTGGAAAATTTGTTCATAAAAATATTCTGTCAGTCCATGCAATATGATGATAAGAAATATAGGATTGAATTAGCAGGATATAGGGCATTTATTCAACTCGAATGCTCTGTAAGTTTTATCAAGCTACTGTATCTGTTATGTTGGACAATATGTGTTGGTTTTGATATGATACGGTGTTCATATTTAACACTACGTATATGTTTTACAGGAGATATTACTTTGCGAGGAGCACCATGGGACGCAATTTTCTGTAGATTTTGGATTAAGCACTGTGACGGAGAACACAGTTGGATTTAGCTTGGTTAATGCAAAATTGGTAAGATTTAAATCAATAAAAGTAGTTTGTTAGTATTGTAAAGTTGTTTTAGGCAGTAATCTAAACTATGAAAGTAGCAATTTGAAGTTAGTATGACAGTAACAAAATTTAATACTATGAAATTATTAACCTTTTGACATGTTGTAACAATATTAGATATTCGTCCCAGTGCTACACTCTAGACATTGGATGGTATATTGCTTCAACTTGATAAACAAAACTATTGATATACTGGATTCAATGGATAGAGGAAAATTTGGTGACCCGGATGATCACCACAACCCTATTTTTGATCAAATTGTAAGTTGTTAATTGTTATTTAACTCAATATAGTAATAGTACTTAATGTATGATTGTCTGAATGTGAACATTTTTATGTGGTAGGTCATAAGGTTTGGCCAATTGCTTGAGAAAGTATATGGAAAGAGAAAATTTCCAAAGTTTGAACGATTTCGTAAGATTTATGCAAAAACACCCGAAGCAAAAGTTGGCAAATGATTGTGATTTTTTTATGATGAAGTATATGGAATCATGGGACGAGAACGAATTGACTGAAAATATCGATCCTGTAAGTGGCATTTTGTAGTTGTGTTTGATTCATAATAATTTTGATATCTATGTTACTAATGTTACAGTATTGATATAAATTTTATGTAGGAGAAGAGCACCAAGTATAGGGCGGAGTATCTGTATTACTTTATATTCCATGCACTCAACTTGCAGAAGGATCTACCAACTTTTATACTAGCAAACAAACCAGAGTGAAAGTAAATTTTTTGTACAAATATACTTGCAGTTTCTATACAAAAACAGAATTTTTGTGTTGTAATTAAAAGTTATGAATGTGTGACTGTTAATCTTGAAGTGCCACTTGCAAGTTTTTGTTTATAATCTTGAAGTGCCACTTGCAAGTTTTTATTTATAACAAGTGTGTCAATCAACAGCATTTTTAATATCGAAGTGACAGAAAAGATCTATCGATTTACTATAAAGTGTTGTTGTTATAATAGTAAATGTATTTTATTGTAACAGTAAATTATTAGTTGACAACATGAACTTATGTATTGATGGTTCAGTAAATCTAAAGATTGTGCAAAATTTTGGATATATTCTGTATATTGTTTGAGTCTTAGATTGACTGGCGAGAACATCAAATTTGGTATCATAATACCAGTAAAGTCATATTAATAATTCAGTAAATTACTACAATACGAACAGTAAAGTCAATATATTTTAAATTATTATGATAGTTATATTCACAATTTACTGCTCGATTATTTTGTGATGAATACAAACAGTAAAGTAAATTAACATGTCAGTAAATGTATCAATACGATCAGTAAATCGAAGTTAGTGTCGATAATTGAGGTTTATATTGATACGATCAGTAAATTGGTTGCATGCAATCAGTAAAGTCTAAAGGATATGACAATAAATTTGCCAACAGTACTTGTATTGAGGCCAATACGATCTGTAAAATATGATACTTAAATTGATAGTGCAACTTCAGTAAATGTATAAATACGATCAGTAAATCGAAGTTAATATCGATATGACCAGTAAATGATTCGATATTAATCTAATTTCATTTTCACATAAACACCTCAATATAAACAGTAAATTCATTATATTCCAGTTGACTATCATGAAAATATCTACAACGGTTCTAATTTGGTCCAACATCTCCACATTATTCACAACCAGTAAAGTCATTATATTGAACAGGTAAATTCATTATAATATTGAACAATAAAGTCGTTGCATACTTGTTGATTATTTTAGTAATCTACCCAATTTACCTGTTAGAAATCATACTATCAGTAAAGCCATGTTCATAGGTCAATAAAATAGTTCAATACAAACAGTAAATTCAATATATTCCAGCTGACTATCATACGACTAGTAAAGTCTTATTCATATGTCAGTCAAGTAGTTCAATACGAACAGTAAATTCATTATATTGAATAGGTAAATTCATTATATTGAACAATAAAGTCATTGCATACTTGCTGATTATTTTAGTACTCTACCCAATTTACTTGTCGATCATCTTGGGTTGAATACGAATAGTAAAGTCATAGTTCAATACGAATAGCAAATTCATACGACCAGTAAAGTCATGTTCATATGTCAGTAAATTAGTTCAATACGAACAGTAAAATCATTATATTCTAGCTGATCAACATACGACCAGTAAAATCATATTTATATGACAGTAAAATAATTCAATACGAACAATAAATTCATTGTATTCTTGCTGACTATCATACGACTAGTAAAGTCATATTCATAGGTCAGTAAAGCAGTTCAATACGACCAGTAAAGTTATTATATACTAGCTGATCATCATTCGACCAATAAAGTCATATTTATACGACAATAAAGTAGTTCAATACTATCAATAAAATCATTGCATTTTCCCAATATTTACTTAATCATATTGGGTTGAATACAAATAGTAAAGAAAATTATATATATCAGTAAATATATCAGTAAATATAGTATTGACCAGTACAGTTTGTAAATCAGTAAATTGATAGAATTGATTAGACATACATGTGTATGGACATGAGATGAGGAATCATCTCGGGTTGAATATATTAATTGATCCTTCATTTGATGAAATATCACAAGGACCAAACAAAACTCTACATGGTCCTTGTTGTTCTCTTGGTGGCGATGATGTATCCATGACACTGTAGTAAATCACAATCGTGTAATGTAGTAAACGGTGATTAATATGTCAGTAAAATGAATTAGACTATACAGTAAATTAGATGATTATGTTAGAAATACTCACAATTTACTGGTCGATCAATTCAAGGATTACTGCCGTATTGTGACGACGATCTCCATGACGATTTTGTTTTGATGGTTTGTGGTATCTGATAATATGTAGATGAAAGTGATTTGTTTTTTTTTACTGGTCCATAAATGATTTCAGTTACTATTTTTGAAGCGGTTCCTATTTTGTAGGGATATTGCGGCTTTAGTTGTAACAAACTAATCGTGGGTTTTTTGGAAACTGCTAGCGGTTCGATCAGTTTTACTGGAATTTACGGACGTCTAATTTACGACTACCGTTAGCAAAATTGTAATCTCGATGCACGATCCGACGACATAGAAGGTGGATATAGAATAGTTATTCTAGGAGTGAGTGTAGAATAGTGTCTATATATATATATATATATATATATATATATATATATATATATATATATATATATATATATATATAATTCAGTCACACGCACAACATAATTAAATTTACACATTGCATGCATAGATAAGATAAGATTACATGAATGCGTAATTAGGATTGGAATTAAATTTGCAGCACAAACTTCACTTTAAACTTTGTGTCCTGAGCAAGCCGGCGTACGGGGTGTCGACGGAGCCCAACCACAGGTCGCCGTTTCTCTCAGCCACCTCGCTCACAGAGACGAACCCAAACCCGTTTATCCCCTCGATCACCTGCCCGTCGCCGCTGACCCGGACCGCAACCAAAGGGCTCGTGCTGTTTAGCTCCGTGTCGCGGCTCAGGGCGACCCAGTACCCACCCCCTCCTGGGTCGACCCGCACATTGTCTGGGTAGCCCGGTAGATCAGCAAACACCTCCGACTTGCCGGCCTTCGTCCCTCGGATCCAATACTTAACTAATTGACACAGAGAGGTGTGCGAGACCACAAGGTGTGTGCGGTCGGCACTAATAGCGACCCCATTTGGAAAAGATAGTTCGGAATGGAGAATGGTGACCCGCTTTGTTTGCGGGTCGTACTTCATCAAACGTCCAGTTGTGTCATCCAATATCACAACCATCATATAGTCGCTGCAAACATATAATCATATTTAATAAGAGTATTTAAGAAAAAATTCACCTCCAATATATAAAATAACAAGTATTTATATATGAGATGGTCGCTACTCGCTAGTTATAACAATATAGTCACTTTCCAAGATATGACATTTCATTTCTCTAGATGGTTTTGAGCTGGAAAGATGTTACCAAGCATTTTATTAAGGTGTACATGTGTGGGACATGTTCTCTTGTCCTATGATGTGATTTGCACAGTTGAGGAATTAATGTTTTGGACATTAATTTAGGCACACAAACTGGACGGTGTATGTAGTTTTAGTGGGTTCTAATCCGTGCTTCTCGAGTCAAAAAAGATATAAAAACAAACACTGTTAGTAGTTGTTTGCTTGAAAGTGCAAGAGATTTTTAGAAGTTTGACCTTTTGCTTTCAAGGCGCTTGGATTTTTTCTCTCATTCCGATCTTAGTTATTCGTATATTGATCAAATGGATTCTTCCTCTCAATCTTAATGAACTAAAGTTGTATATTTTTCTCTCATTTTAGATCTTTAGATAAATAATTAACAATTTAGATCAAAATAAATAAAATTTTAAAATATTTATTGAGATAATTAATAATCTTAATTTTTCTTTCATATTAATCTATACCACTCAAATTTTAATTAAAAGTTTGAGATTTTAAAAATGACGTTATGTGTCTTTTGTCATAGAAATGGCATTATTCGTCTTCTGTTGTCTATTAAAGAGGATATAAATCCCGATCAATTTGATCAATGTGCTTCGAAAAACATGCTGTGAATTGACAAACAAGACTGATGAGGCCCTGAGATTAGTCAAAATAATGAGTTAGAGCTGGTGGTTTGGAGTAGAGTTATTAATTGCAGTGTCGATACTTGTTAAGATTTTTTCTGCTGCCGAGTGTTGCCACCACAGAATTAATGCAACACTCAACTTATGTTTGTTCTTAAATACATTTTTCATCTGTATAATTACTCTCAAACTGGAATTTTATGGACTTGCCTACTCCAAATCCAAATGTTGAAACTTCTAAACTAAAGCCCTTGTCAGGCGTGGTTTCTAGTTTCTGGGTTTAAGTTAGAATAGTTTGGTTAATTAGAATAATATCAGTTGGTAATTTAATTAGAGTCAAATTGTAACCCAAAGTCATCTTTATACTAAAGAGTTAGAATATGTCTTTAGATGCTTCAATAGTTTCAACTTTTGAATTTACAATATATCCACAAAATTAGAAGTTTTGTCATTGATTACAATCAATATTATATTATATTTATAAAATATAAATACCAATTGAAGTATTAAAATAGAGAAACTAAAATTTTTTTGTTAAATATTTTTAAAATTTTGGTTTCTAGTTTATTTTAAGTTGGAACAATACGACTTCTACCACTAGAAACCAGGACTTGAATCCGATCAAATATGATCTAACTCAACAAGTTGAGTAGTATTTTTATGTTTTCTAGAAATTATATTGCATAAATTCTAAAGTAATTTAATAAGTTAATACTAGTCGGTATTTACAAATTAGGCCGATTCTGATCACTAATAGATTGCTACGAATTAACTCTTTCAATTTTTTTCCCCTTCGGTTAGTTTTAAGATTCGTGTAGTTTACTTTCGGTACAACAGGAAGCATTTTTTTTCTTTGGATGTCAATCAATGAAATATCATTGTTTTATTGATACGTTGATTCGATATTATTTTTTTTTTTCTAAATTAACATTTTTATATACCTTCTATGATAATTGATGCTGCTATCGGTGAAGTAGACGTCGCCGGTCTCCTGGTCGACGTCTAACCCGTTAAGGAAGTTGAACGGCACGCCGCCGGCCTCCGCCGCCACCACCTCTGCCAGCCCACCGCTCGCCCCGACCCTCATCAGTCCCAGGTACGCGTCGGCGATGTACAGGTCGCCGGACTTCTTGTGGAACTGCAGCCCCAGCGGCCGCCCGCACACGCTCTCCGGAACCACCACCTTCTCCTTCGGCTTGCACAGCCCTTCGCTCCTGCATGTACATACATATATACGTAGATACATATACGTACGTACAAAGTTACTGCCATTGCCGTGCATGTAAATAAAGCTCGTGAGTCGTGAACGTATATGTTTTATATACTTGTGTTTGGAGTTGTAGGCGAACTGGGTCCAGCCAAGGTGGCGGCCGCTCCACCGGAGGACGCGGCCGTCGGAGACGCCGGTGTAGGGGCCGCCGCCGCGGCGGTCGAAGGCGAGGCTCTCGGGGCCGCTGACGGGCTGCGGCAGAGGGAGGACCCCGAGGCCAGCGGCCATGGACCTGGTCGGGTAGGAGGACGAGGTCGCTGGCAATGGCAGCGAAAGGAGGAGTGCAAGAAGAGAGGGTAGCCAAGCGCAGTAGTACATTGTCTTCATGCTTCTCAATATTACACAGTGTTTTGGTCATAGCAATGTAGCAAGGGTAATGGCATTTTATAGAGAGAGAATTAACCCCCTGCTATTGTTGTTTGGCAAAATATAATTGGCTGTTTTATTCTTCTTATCATTGTCAACTCAATAGTATTTTATTTTAGTGATATGTTGTGCAAAACTAATTTGCCTTTTAGAGAAGTCGTCTGGATTGAAAGAAAACGATTGACACAGATGCTATTTATTATTTAGGATAAATTATTTTATACGTTCTACTATAAATTTTTTATATAAACTTTTTATAGATTTATTTATGTTATTGGGTATTTTACTAGTATGTCAACCCAACTCTATCTTCTAAATTTTACAATACAAAATTATGAAATTTTCTGCTGTCATAGTCAAAAAAATTTTCTTTATTTTTTAATATTTTAGTATATTTTAAATTTCTAGTTTTTTTTTTGAAGTTTAGGTACAATTTTGATCGATACACGTGAACACTAAGACTGTCTCCAACGCCGCCGCTTCATCCATCTGCACGCGAATTCCACCATTAAAAAAATATTATTTCGGCAGACAGAAGAGAGAGAAGATGCCTGCATATGCGTCGGGAAAATTGGTCTGCATGTGGGCCCGTCGTCTCGGGTTACGTGCGATCAAATTGTATATAATCTTTATTTCTTAATTTATGATTAATTTAGTTCAAATTGGATACTAATTATATTGAGAAAATTGTAGATCTTTAAATTATCTTCATATAGAGACCAAATATCGCATATATTCGATTTTTAAATTAAAAGTTATTGGTATTTTACTAAACCACATAAATTTAATTTACTCGTGGGCCCGTACCAAATGTCTCGCGAAGCGCTGATGTATTGGAGTAAGGGGTGTTTTGAGTGGTGTTTCGCACACGTGACATAGAATATACCAGAGAATATTCTGTTGAAACGTCTCGCGAAGCGTCGATGCATTGGAGATAATCTAAGAACGTTTGACGCCCGCATCACTGTGAGTTGCCACCTAGACATCCACGTCGATGCATTATCGTTCAATTGACCTCAGTACTATCGAATTAATTGGAAATGTGCATGATTTGATTTGATGAATTTAAATTTTGGGACCAATCGAAAAGGATGGAATTACACTCACTATAGAAAATTTCATAATCCACTGTCACAAATGTGTGGCAAAAAAATGTTGTAGAATTAATCATAATAAATTAGCCGTGGTATAATTTTCGCCATAAATTTGGATAGAGACACCGGATTTTTTTCTAATTTTGGAAAGTTTTGAAAAATATCAGCATAGGTTGTAAACAAAAAAGTCGTTGTGGAAATATCAGGTCACCATCAAATAATAGAAACACCGAGGAAATAGAATCTATGATGAAGTACTATTAACCAACACAAACCTAATTAAATGGTGTCAAGCGTTTTAAAGTATAGCTATACCATTCAGTAATTTCCGACGTACAATAAGTTTGTCAAAGATTAAACAGCACAAAATATCCACCCGAACTAAATTTTCCCTATTCTTATATTATGAAACTAACAACAAAAGGAAGGTTTTAGTTTGAATTTCCACTATTTTTATTTGGAGATAAGAGTTTAATGCCATTGCCCACATTAAATGTTGGTGTTTGGCTATTGTATTGTATATTCTGGATTTTGAGAACATGCTATTGTTGTTTCATTTATTATGACTTGCATTAGTTATTTTTAATTTATACATGTGAAATGTCTTGAACAGTATTACATGAATTGTGTGTGTATAGATCTATACATCTATGGCTATTTGAATAGTTTGGCCACCCCACATATTTGTTAGGAATATCTTTTATCCTACTAGTATTATGATTGGAATCCTAATCGTATTAGAGTTGAGTCCTAATTCAATTGTATTATATTTTCTTTTGTAAGTTAGGATTGTGATTAAGATATATATAAACCCCATGAGGGATGAGTTTAGGGGGAATAATTAAGTATAATTTAGAGAGATCAATCGAGACTAGAACCAAGAGGGTCATAGAGAGGACAAGAGGCTAGAGAATTTCTTAAATAGAAGACTTTTGCAGGGGGTGAGAGTTAAGGGGTTCAAAAGATACCAAAGTTGGTTGAGAGTATTGATCTCTTGTACTCTTTTAAAATCGCACTTAAGAATTTATGATCTTTTTCGTCAGTTTTTTCTCTCTGATTATCGTTGTTTCACCATTATTATTTTTTGAATGGAATTTCACCATTATTATTTGTGGGTTGCTATACTAGACCCTCTTATTCCTGTTCTTATATTTATGCGTGCTAGGCCATATCTTGGGGCTACTGCTATCCCTAACAAGTGGCATCAGAGCAAAAGAGTCAGTGGAGCTCCCTAGATTGGATCTATTGAGATGATTGGTAAATGTTGTGGAGACACAAAATTAAGAACGATGTTTAGTTGGTGGATTAATTTAGTACAGAAATTCAACGGTGCAAGGTGGATGATTCAACTATACTTGTTATTCATGAGCCAGTTATTTCGGATATTATACTCTGATTGTTGTCTCAAACATATATTCGACGAGGGAGAAATTCGATGAAAGATCTTTACGCTGAATGAAGTGGTTTGATGAAGCACATCGCACATCGTTAGGGGTATAGTTTGTTTCTGACTTAAAGAAACTAATATCCATGAGGGTGTATAGATTTCATGGGTGTGAGTTTCTGTCGCAAGATGGAGTCATGTAGATCACTTGCAGTGAGCAGTGATCATAAAGAGTATCTGGTGTATTGGAGTATATCGATTGGAAGGTGGTGCAGCCAAACAGAGATCTGGACATCCTGATTAGGTAGATCAAATCAAATCGTTGACGGCAGATATACAGATCTCAAATGCAAGCATGTGTGAGTCTGCATTTAACATGGTTGCAAACTCCAATGGTCGCAGAGGCGAATCTGCGTGCTGTTGGTTATGGGAAGTTGTGGTGGGGCTAGCCGTGCAGTATCTACGAGCAAGTGGAACTCGAAAGCGGTACAAACCTATGATATGGGGGTCATATGTGTGGATGATGTAACTAATCAAGTTGCATAATGGATGATCTCTCATGTGGGTCTGAGTGGTCAAACTCGGACATGTATATCTCACGTATATACATAAGTCCTCTGTGGTGGAGGCACTCATGCAAAGGTGGGAGGGCGAGGAAGAGTCGGAAGCAAACTCTTGGAGGGGTACAACAACTTCAGCGGATAAGAGTCAAGGCGGAGATTGTTTGGAATGTCTCATATCCTACTCGTATTAGGATTGGAATCCTAATCGTATTAGAGTTGGACAACTACTAAAAATTCTAGTCAGACTGTATTATATTTCCTTTTGTAAGTTGGGGCTGGGATTGAGATCTATATAAACCCCATGAGAGATGGGTTTAGGGGGAATAACCAAACATAGTTTAGAGAGATCAATCCAGATTAGAAGCAAAAGGGGCATAGGGAGGATAAGAGATTAGGGGATTTCTTAAGTAGAAGACTCTTGCAGGGGGTAAGAGTCGAGGAATCCAAAAAATATGAGAGTTGGTGGAGAACATCGATTTCTTGTATTCTTTTGAAGATGCACTTAAGAATTTGTGGTTTTTTTTTGTTAGTCTTTTCTCTCTCCGATTGTCGTTGCTTTAATGTCATTATTGTGGGTTTCTATATGAGATCATTCTATTCTCGTTCTTATATTTGTGCGTTTTAAATCATATCTCACGAGATGAGATCCGATATGTGGTCACAGCTACCGCTATCCCTAACAAAAATACTACCATGAATGACTATTAATTGCAAAATGCTTTAAATGTTTTTTTTTAACTAATATCAGATCCACTTGTACATTTAAAAATTGCATATTTCTTGCATATATTTTTAATTCTTATAATTTTGCCAGGCATGTACTTTCTTTCATGTCATTCTTTCTTACGGTGAAAAGGGGTCTAATATACGTTTTGAAAAGTACAGACAGGTCTAGAGGAATTTTATCAGGAGAGAGTATGGATGATATTACTCAAAATTGATCCTTACCAACAACCAACCATCTCCCCCACAGGCAAGTTATGTCTCTATAACCATGTACTATAACTGTTGATAAAGTAAACCACTAAACCCTATCACATAAGAATAAGTCTTTTGTCCACAAGAACACGTCGTTTTACAACTTTTAAACATTCTTTTTTCTAAACTGTCCCTTCAGTTAAATATGTGTATCCACCTGGAAAAAAAAAACATCAAAACGTATTGATAAAACTTTATTGATCTCTATTATCTAGAGATGCTATCGTTTAAGAGTTAAGATAACCCCAGAAGTTGGGGATGGCAATGGTCCCCCACAATGGAGTACTTGGTCAAAAAAATCAAATTAATGCCTAAAGTGAGACTGATAGCAGCCACCTACCCCCAGGAACCAGGTTTCTGTAGTTGTGTACCAACTAGGCAACTACATATGCATGTATCTGCGGAATGTGAATGGACTCTTCGGATCGATTATTATGGAGAAATGGAGTTGGGTTTTTTTTTTTTTTGGACAATGTCTTAATCTGGATCGTCCAATTACATATCAGACATATCATATTTTAAATAGGATTTGAAATACTTCAATAATTTCAATTTTCAATTTTCAAGTTCTTAATATACTTATAATGTTCAAAATAATTATATATTTATACTATTAGTAATAATTAACATCATATTTTATTTATAAGATATAAATGTCATATAAAACATTACAATAGAGAAGACGGAATCTTTTATCAAATACTTCAAAAATTTTGGTTTTTAATTTATTTAGAGTTGGAGTTAGTTATATTACTCTGGGACAGAAACTGCCAAACAAGACCTTATTACGGTCAACCCGCTACAGTTTGTAGTTGCAAGTTGCAACTACAGCTAATCCTGCCCATGTCATCATCTTTAAAGTATCCGGGCTTCTAATATTAAATTGTTTACGATTAAATAGATATGGATATCCAATAGATAGATGTACATAGCACCCTAGGCTGTATGGCACTATGATAGGCAGCTCTGTATGACTCACATGGCTAATTTATTTTTAGATAATATTTTTCCCAATAATTTCGAACTGATCTGACACTTACTCTAACAGCAGTGTGATCGTTGATGTGTCGATGGGTGAAGGTGTGTAGTCAACGACTGCTCAGTATGACGGGACGATCGTGTGCTCTAGGTGTAACTGACTGGCCGGCGAGCGTGTAGTGATGGATGTATCATCGTTGGAGACAAAAAGAATGCTTTGTCACGTGGTTTGCGGGCCCCACAGAGATTTAAACTAGCTAAATGTACTCACCAAAAACTAAATCTGACATATGGGTCCAACCAATAAAAAAGTCACTTATCAGTTTCTGAGTTTTAGGTACATACGTCAACACTTTAATCACGTGTGGGCCCATGATAACGTAATGTGCCCATGTCAATGCGCATGCACACCGTGCAAAAATATACTCGTGCAGCTGACAGCTAGATCCCACAGTTCATATTCCCACATGTAAGTTACTGAGTTATTACAAGCAGCATCGCACAATGCTCAAGGGAAATGGGGCCTACCCAGCTTGGAAAACGGGGGAAGTATACTTGCTCCGTTGCCGTCACCCACACATACGCGTTCAACTTAAAGTGACTGACTAATGGGTCTTCTATTTGTCAGCCCTACCTGTCAGTGAAATAGACCAAAAATAACCATTGGTTTAAATAAAAGAATCAAGTAACATATCCCTCTCTATACTGTTCTACACTCACAGACAATGACAGGTAGGTTTGATATTATATTGGTCAACCCATAAGTGATAGAAATGAAAAAATTACTGTTGTATTGATTTAAAAAGTGTATAAAAGCTCTCTCCTTTGTTTTTCTACATAGAGTGGATGACAGGTGGGGTCCATGATGTGTTTGCTTACCTGCCATTTTCTGAACATTATTTTTATATGGAAATAAATTTTGGAAAATTTTTCAGCAGTGGGTCCCACCTATTAGTGGCAGAAAAAATAGCTGTTAGATTATAGCTGTTATAGATAGTCGGTTAAGTTATTTTTTATTGATTTTTGTCCTAAAAATTCTTAAAAAATAGTAAAAAATTACAAAAAATTTTCTCAACTCTCTCCTTTATAAATACCATATTGTTCTTTCATTTTCACACAATAATATTTATCCATCTAGTTCCAAAATAATTCCAAAATTCTTACAAAAATTTTTAAAAATCCCATATGGAATCTAATCCACATGACAGTTTCCTAAAATTGGCTGGATTTTTCCCAATCTCTCAGTGAAAATACCGAAAATCTTAACAACCAACAACAATTCAATTTTTCACAGCAGTCATGTCTCAAACTACCATCAATATCTACCAAATTACCCTCCATACTCACCAAATTATCCTCTTTATCCAACACACGACCACACATTTCCGCAGCCTCCCTAATATAGGAATTTTTTCATTTTGTGGGTATGCCACCGAATTATCCGCAATTCTCTCCACCATAGGGGAGTTCAGGGCGATTCAATGCTTAGAGCACTTCGTAGAAGGTGTCATCAACAAGTTTGGCAACTAATATCTTCGTAGCCCCACCGTCGAGGATATCCACTGCATGCTGCAATAAGGAGAGGCCCGTGGCTTTCTGGGCATGCTTAGAATCATTGATTGCATACACTAGTAGAGATTATAAAGTTCTCTACCCAGTAGCATAGACGAGAAAATTTACTAGTAGAGATTATAAAGTTCTGACTATTATACTTGAAGCAGTGGCCTCTTATGACCTTTGGATATGACATGCTTTTTTGGTGTTATTGGGTCCAACAACAACATCAATGTGCTCAACCAATCGCTCTTATTCACCGACGTATTGAAAGGGCGAGCTACTCAAGTTCACTATACTATCAATGACCAACAGTACAACATGAGGTATTATCTTGCCGATAGTATATACCTAGAGTGAGTTGTCTTTGTTTGCGCAACACCAAGAAGGAGCAAAAAAGATGTTGAGCAAGCTTTTGGAGTCCTACAGTCTTGGTTTGCCATCGTGCATGGTGCGACACAATTTTACTGACAATCAACTCTCGCCAAGATCATGCGAGTATGCATCATCTTGCACAACATGATCATAAATAATGAGCGCGACTATGATGCCGGCTGTTACTGTATATGTGTATATCAATGCAAGCCCGTGTGTAAGCCCATGGGCCTAAGCCCAAATGACATTGTGTATAACCAAGGGAGTCTCCCAAAACCCTAATCAATCTGAATACATTCATATTCACATGGTATTAGAGCTCGGTTAGCTCTCTCGCATCCGGCGATCACCGCCGGCCATTGATGGCCCCTCGTTGCCCACTGTCGGCCCCTCGTCGTCGACTGCCTCCCCGACACGTCTCCGAGCCCCGTGGCCGTCCGTGCGCGCCGGATTTGCGGCGTGCGCCCTCGCGCGCGGCCTCCTCGCGCGCCGCTGCCGCCGTCGAAGCGTCTCCGAGCCCCATCGCCGCCCCGTGCGTGCCGGATCTGCTGCGTGCGCCCTCGCGCGCGGCCTCCTCGCACGCCGTCTCCGCCGCTGACGTGTCGCCAAACGCCTCCCTGGTGCGTCTCCAAGCCCCAGATCTCCACGGCGCCGCCGGAGCCGCCCTCGGTCTCGCACCCGATCCCGCCACCGCGCCGATCGGCGCATTGCCACAACCCGACACCGCCTCTCCAGTCTCTCCACGCCGGATCTCCGCGCAGATCTGCCACCATCCGACGTCGTCGACGCGTCTCCGAGCCCCGTCACCGCCCCGTGCGCACCGGATCTGCTGTGTGCGCCCTCGCGTGTGGCCTCCTCGCGCGCCGTCTCCGCGGCCGCCGACCGCCTCCCCGACGCGGCCTCCTCGCGTGCCGTCCCCGACGCATCGCCACCACTCGTCGCCGCCTTGGCCCGGCCCCTCATCACCGACCGCCTCCCCGCGCCGCGCCGCGTCGCCAAGTCGTCGCCTTGCCGCTGCCTCGGCCCACTACTGCCGCGTCGCCGAGTCCCGAGCACTGCCTTGGCTCGCGCCGCGTCGTAGAGCCCCGTGCCGCAACGTCGCCGAGTCTCGAGCGCCGCCACGTGGACCTATCGCCGCCTTGGCCCGCCACCGTGTCGTCGAACCCCGCGCTACGTTGCCTCATCGCCACCATCTTCTTGTCGCGGCTGCACTCACACTAATAGCTAGGGTTTGAGCATTGCTCCCCTAGTCTGTTCTCTTTATGGCTCGTGACGCTCTTCCTGTGTTGGATGTCAAGTTAGATGGCTTCAACTATCCTCGGTGGTCCACCACCGTTCATGTCAATCTGAGGGGTCTTGGTTTTGCTGCCTCATCTCACCGAGTCGGCTCCCACGGCCCCCTCAGATGTCGTCAAGGCATGGGTCACTGATGATGATCGCGCTATGCAGCTCCTCTGCAACAGCGTAGTCATGGACATCCGGATGGAGATTGCCATGCTTCCTTCCGCTCAGGCGATGTGGATGCATTTGGCAAAGATCTACGTGCAAGACAGCTCTGATCAGCTATATGCTCTCAAGCAGCGTTTCCAACATCTTCAGCAGGGAGATTTGTCTGTGCAGGCGTTTCACAGCGCCTTCAGTGCTCTCACTCGTCAGATGGATGCGCTTGCCCCCTCTCTGAGCGCCAGCTGCTCCAGCTGTACTGCTGTTAGTGGTCATCAGGCGCGGTCCCGCATGTTCGCTTTTGTCATGCGGATTCGCCTGGAGTTCGAGAGCATTCGTGCCCAGTTGCTTGGTCGTGTGACTCCTCCGACTCTGGACGACGCTCTTGCTGCCGTTCTTGCTGTGGAGACTCGTCTGCGCACTCAGTCGCCTGTGGCCTCCACCTCTCAGCAGCATCTCTCAGTCCTCGCTGTTACCTCAGCGTCTCCAGATGCTACCATTTCGGTGCCAGCGGCGGCAGTTATTCGTACTTCTTTGGTGTGTACTCACTGCAAGAAGCGTGGTCACACTTCTGAGCGTTGTTTTCGGCTTCATCCTGAGCTGGCACCACCTGCCTGGCGTCCTCGCGGTGATTCTACTAATCGACGTCCGCCTCGACCTCCTCGTAGCGGTGTTGCTTTCTTTGCTGCCTCTGTCGATGCAGCCTCCTCCTCTGCCACTCCACTTCAGGTGATGTCGGCGCAGCTTCAGGAGTTGCGCCTTCAGAACTCGCAGCTTCAGGCATATTTTCAGCAGCAGCGCACCCTTGCTACCTCGACTTTCGGCCTTACTCCTCCACCTTCCTTTGGTGCGTCTGCTAGTTTGGCCACTCCGCTTGTTCGTCGACAGGTACGGGTTCACCCGATCACCATTTGGATTCAGGTGCCAGTTTTCACGTCACGCCTGATGATTCCCAGTTGACCTCGTGTCAACCAGTCACTGATGGCCTACACATTCGGTCAGCTTGTGGTACCTCATTGCTTGCTACTTCTCAGGACTGCATTTCTTCTGCTCAGTTTACCATACCGGATGTTATTCATGTTCCGCAGCTATCTATGAGTCTCATTTCAGTGGGGCAACTTGCTGATCGAGGTTGTTTTATTGGGTTTGATGAGCTTTTTTGTTATGTGCAGGATCGTCGGACAGGCAGGCTACTTGGTACTGGCCATCGCCGTAGAGACTCTTCTCGTCGTCTATGTGCTGGATCATCTTCACCTTCCACCTCTGCATGGTCCTTCTGCCGCTTCTACATTATCATTTTCTGCTGCTTCTACGACTACCTCCTTTCAGTGGCATCATTGACTAGGTCATCTTTGTGAGTCGCGTCTCTCTACACTCATGCTCGGGGTGTCTTAGGTCCTATTGCGATTGGGTCGCGTTTTTTCTGTCAGGGTTGTAAGCTTGGTAAACAGCTACAACTCCCTACAACTCTAGTGTCTCTCATACTAACCATCTTTTTGCTTTAGTACATTCTGATGTATGGGGTCCTGCTCTTTTTGTGTCTTAGGGTGGACATAGGTATTATGTTATTTTTGTTGATGATTATAGCAGATATACTTGGATTTACTTCATGTCTCATCGTTCTCAGTTTTTATCGATATACCAGACTTTCACTCGCATGATTCGCACTCAGTTCTCTGCTAGTATTCAGATTTTTCGATCTGATTCTGGTGGAGAGTACATTTCACATGCTTTCCGACAGTTTCTTGCAGATTAGGGGACTCTTCCTCAGAACGGTGTTGCCGAGCGCAAACATCGTCATATTCTTGAGACTGCTCGCACACTTCTCATCTCCTCTCATGTCCCACATCATTTTTGGGCTGAGGCGGTTTCCACGACTGTTTATCTCATAAATCTTCAGCCGTCCACTCGTCTTGATGGCAAGTGTCCCACGGAGCTCTTACTTCCTGCTCCACCCACATACGATCATCTCCGTGTGTTTGGGTGCACTTGCTACGTCTTACTTTCCCCTCGAGAACGCACAAAGCTGACCTCGCAGTCTGTTGAGTGTGTTTTTCTTGGGTACAGTCTTGAGCATAAGGGCTATCGGTGTTATGATCCTCATGCTCGTCGCCTGCGTTTTTCCCGTGACGTTTCCTTTGTTGAGGATCGTCCCTTCTTTTACTCTCCTACTGCCCCTCGTGTGTGTTCCCCTGAGTCGCTCTATTTTCTCTCGCTTCCCCTCACTACATCTTCTATTTCCTCTCCTGTTCCCCTTTCACCGGGCGAACCACCTTCACCTGTCGTTCCCTCTGTTTCTCCTAGCGCGTACTCCACCACCACCACCTCCACTTCCTCGCCCTTCGATTTTTCACTCCTACAGTCGTCGACCTCGCCCTTCTCCTGTTTTGCCAGCCAGTACCGATAGCGTCCCTATTGACGATCCGCCTGACCTGGAGCTTGCCACCCTGCCACGGTATGATCTTCGTGATCGCTCTACTATTGCTCCCTACTCGTTATGCTTTCTCTGCAGCTATCACTACTGAGCCGCATACCTACCAGGAGGCAGTTGCTAGTGTTGAGTGGCAAATGGCCATGGCGGAGGAGTTGGCGGCTTTAGCTCGCACAGGCACGTGGGAGATTGTATCTTTACCTGCACATGCTGTTCCAATTACCTGCAAGTGGGTGTTCAAGGTAAAAACACTGTCTGATGGTTCTGTTGAGCGCTACAAAGCTCGCCTTGTTGCTCGTGGTTTTCAGCAGGAGTATAGTCGGGACTACGATGAGCCCTTTGCCCCTGTCGCTCACATGACTACTGTTCGTACTCTTGTGGCTGTGGCTGCTGTTCGTTCTTGGACTATCTCTCAGATGGATGTCAAGAATGTATTTCTTCATGGTGATTTACAGGAGGAGGTGTACATGCAGCCTCCACCAGGTGTTCCGTTTCAGCTGGTCATGTGTGTCGTCTTCGGCGTGCTCTTTATGGCCTCAAACAGGCCCCTCGTGCCTGGTTTGAGCGCTTCTCCACTGTGATTGTCGCAGCTAGTTTTACGGCTAGTGCTCATGATCCTGCCTTGTTCACACATATTTCTCCTCATGGTCGGACTCTGATATTGTTATATGTGGATGATATGCTGATCACCGGTGATGATATGCAATACATTGCTTTTGTCAAGCAATGCCTGAGTGAACCGTTCCTCATGTCTGATTTGGGCCCCTTGCGCTATTTTTTGGGACTTGAGGTACTTCCTGCTGAGGGGGGTACTATATATCACAGCAGCGTTATACTCAGGATCTCCTTGCTCGCTTTGCTATCACAGATACACGGACGGCCAGCACACCCATGGAGCTTCGTGCTCAGCTCCGTTCCATTGATGGTGTTCCACTTGAGGATCCGTCTCGATATAGACATATTGTTGGTAGTCTTGTCTACTTGGCAGTCACTCGACTTGACATAGCTCATGCAGTTCACATTCTCAGTCAATTTGTCAGTGCGTCGACTTCTGTTCATTATAGTCATTTACTTCGAGTGCTGCGCTATCTCCGTGGGACAGTGTCACGAGGACTGTTCTATACTAGATTGAGTCCTTTACAGCTCTGTGCCTACTCCGATGCTACTTGGGCGAGCTACCCTGATGATCGACGTTCTGTCACAGGTTACTGTGTGTTTCTTGGGACTTCCTTACTCACCTGGAAGTCTAAGAAACAGACTGCAGTCTCCATATCTAGTGCTGAGGCTGAGCTTGGAGCTTTGGCTGCCACTACCAGAGAGATCATTTGGCTTCGATAGTTATTGGCTGATTTTGGTGTTGAGTGTCCTACCTCCACCTCATTATTGTGCGACGACACTAGCGCCATTCAGATGGCCAAAGACCCAGTGAAGCGTGAGATGAGCAAGCATATTGGTGTTGATGCATCTTTCACCTGGTCTCATTGTCACCTTGGTACTATTGCCCTTCAGTACGTGACTTCGGAGTTTCAGATTGCTGACTTCTTCACCAAGGCACAAACTCAGGAGCATCATAGTTTTCTTCTCTCCAAACCCAACATGTCTGCCTTTTCAGCACCATCCTAAGTTTGAGGGGGGTGTTACTGTATATGTGTATATGCATGCAAGCCCGTGTGTAAGCCCATGGGCCTAAGCCCAAATGGCATTGTGTATAACCAAGGGAGTCTCCCAAAACCCTAATCAATCTGAATACATTCATATTCACACCGACAACTATGATTATAATAATCATTTGGACACATCCACCATAGTACTGTCGTTGATCTATAATGGGTTACGCCTTTATGATGGATCTAGGTCGATCTAGATATCTAGGTTTTGATGATTAATGATGTTTTGGATAAATCCCTGATGATTAAAGTTAATCTGGAGAATGTCAGATTTGATGATTAAATGACAATTCAGATAAATCCTGATTTAGCACAAATAAATTAAATTGATTATTGATAAATCCTGAAATGGCTGTTTCCTTAGTTGTGGGTTTAATATTGATGCATTCGTAGAGGGGGAGCTCGGCGGTTGCATCAATCTTGTGCTAAGTGTAAATTAGAATGTCATGAGATAAATCTTGAAGTTTGATGGCTCCTTATTGAGGTTTTCACATCGATGAATATGCTGAGGGGGAGCTCATCATATTGGTCATCTGATCTGATTGTCATCATGACATGTGTAGTATAGATCGTGTGCGTATGTCCTAATCATATACGAATATATATGATTGTGTATTTCATCTCGTACTCATCTGTTGTTTGTTGAAAAATGTTTTGTCATCTCACCGGAAAGAGAAATTGTTGAGTTAACTCCTGTGTGGAGTAATTTCTCTAGTGATGAATGACAAACTGATTATGAGACTAACGTTGTGCATTGAGTGTATGTGTTGTAGTCTCAGATTGGTCGCGAGATGAAAGCAAGCAAGGGCATGAAGAGGATGATGTCAACATCAGTTATCTCGAGCGAGGTCGAGCTTCATGAGGTTGAACTTCACCGAAGGTAAAATCCAAGATTAAGAATTGTTTTCTTAGGATTTTATCGGTCTTGGTGTTTTAGAGATAGACTGGGTTAATAGGATTCGTTTTGCTAGTTTGACCGTACTATTAAGAGGGGTCGAAAACTAGTAGCTTGAATCTATCTAGTGCGGACGCTAAAATGCATTCATATCATGTTGCACTAGTGTTTTATCGCCTCTTGCATTGCTAGAAAGTCTAAGTGTAGTTTGTGTCGCATTAAAAAAATGTTTTGAAAATTACACTTAGTCGTGTCGCCAACTAATTCAATTGGTTTATATTCTAGAGCTGGTCGTGGTCGTGTTCGCCGGATTGGCTGTATCCTTGTTTGGAGTTTGGTCTTGGTCATAGGAGTTCAAGCTGGTCGTACCAGTTGTCAGCTTGATTGCATACGCTTGACCAAATCCACTCGACCACCTATTTTCAACCGGATATTCGACCTGTGGCTGTAAAGTTCTTAAATCAATTTGGTTGTGGTCCATGCTGAGTGTCAGCAGACATATCCGTGAGAAAATAGACAAAACTGCATTTGAAATGACTTTTTTGTTGGACATTTTAGCAGCAGGAAATTTTTTGAATTTCCTAGAAATATCTAGGCCTATTTAGGTCTTGTTCCTGTTGACAAAATTGTAGCCTTTTGAGTTTTCTTTCCAATAAGCCAAAAATCATCTCAATCAGATCTCTAGATCAAAAGTTATGCTTATTTTACTGTCAATGTGCATTGGCCGGACAGTGTCTGAAATAGCCGAACAATGTCCGGCCTCTACAAATTTTTGAGCGTATTGCAAAATGTGAATCAGAGATGTTTGCATCCGTCCGGAGGCTTTTGTCTGGGACGGGCCGTACTTTGTCCGGTATGGTCGAACATTGTCCGGCCTGTACAAATTGTTTGAGCCGAAAGTTAACAGAGACAGATATATATGTCTGGAGGCTTTTGTCCGGCATGGCCGGACATTGTCTGGCCTTTACAAAAAAATCCCCCAATGGTAACTGACAGTTTGCAACAGTTGAAATGTGTTGTAATGGCCGGACAGTGTCCGGCCTGTACAAAATTTCGCCTATTCATGGCAAACGGCTAGTTTTCTTCGAGGTATATATATATATATATATATATTATTGTGTTTGTCTTCATTTGGGGTGGCTCAAGAAGTTGATTTCTCTGTTGAAAAACTAGCCAAGTTCCTTGCATATGAGATATTGCATTTAAAGGCTAGATTTGAGTCTAAATCTTGAGTGGATTTGAGAGAGAAGCATTTGGGTGAAGTTAATAGTGTTTAGTGCACTTCAATCACCTTTTGCATGCTAATGCTAGAGTGTTGAGGATTCATTTGCATCTTTGAGCTTCTAGCACGTGATTTGGTTCAAATGAGTGCATCCAGCTTGTTTCTCTTGGCGATCGCCTTTACCTAGACGGTGTCGGAGGAAAGTCGCGATCTCTCCGGTTGAGGTTTGTCGAAGAGGGTGGCAAGAACTTGTGAAAGGTGTGGTACTCGCCTATCCGGTGTGGAGAAGGAGCAATTCTAGTGAGATATCCTTCATGGATATAGAAGCGAGGCTCACGCATGAGCACTTCAACGAGGAGTAGGGGAGACCGGACGAGTCTCCGAGATCTCGGTAAAAAATTATTGTGTCAATTGTCTCTCTTTTGTATGATTCATATTGATTTTGACACAATTGTATTGTTGTCAAATATTTCATATGATCGAATGCAACTAGTTGATTAGATTGTTTTAAACCTCTTTGCTAATTCTAGGTTTCATAATTATCTTGCAAAAATTGTTTAATTGAAAAGAATTTTAAAAGCCTCCTATTCACCCTCTCTAGTCAGTATTTTTGATCTTACACTTTATTCGTTGATGTACTTGCAAGAAATGTTGTCATCTATGCTCAATCTACACACGCAACTAAAAAATGACTTGATCGAATACATTTGGCAACGTTTCGAAGGATAACACAACGATGAGTAGTATCTTATTGTATTTCTTAATTTGTCAAAATTATGTTGTTATTATCTTTCAATATCCAAATGTAGTAGATTTTTTTGCAAAATTAATTGTAGCTTAGTTTGTGACGATGTTATGTACCACTATTTGAATTTTATGATATATTATCTTTCTGTTACGTGCAATTTTTAAATTAAATTTTATTATTTATTATTTTGTATCAGAAATATCAAATCAAATCACCTAAATAATATTAACATATTATAAATACTAAAATTCATGAATTAATACAAATTTGTTAAATATATAATTATTAAATCACATAGAACCAAATAAGAGTCAAGTCATTAGAGTGTTTGACTCTTACTTGACTTTTGCTTGGTTTTAAGGAGTGTGTGATCTGTGCAAAGAGCCAAGTAAAAAAATCAAGCCGTAACTTGATTCTTACTTGATTTTCTAATATTCTTCTTGCACACATGACCGAAAATATTCTTTTTAAGAGCCAGCTAAGAGCCAGCTAAGAGTCAAGTCTGTTGGAGACAATCTAATAATATTGGCTTGGCTCTTGTATGATCATCTGAGATTCTTCTCATATATGTGACAAAAAATATTCTCTTTAAGAGTCAATAAAAAATTAAATCTATTTAAGACAGCCTAATAATACTGCTGCAATTATTTCGTTGTAAAGTTTCCCATCAATTTCTTTCCATCAATTAGTATCGTAGTTGTTCTGTTCAACTAATCGTCATTAAATATTGTATTACTACTCTCTCGGATACAACTTAAGAGTTTGTGTGGTTACATAGAATGATACAAAGTGCAACGTGGCCCACTTTCATATAGCGCCTAATTTTTTTAATCATGTCTGGCTACCAAACTAAATAGACTATGTGGTCTCGTATAATACATTTTCAAATCAACAAAATTTTGAGTTAAAGCCAGTGAACGAGGGAAAGGGAGCTAAGACCTTCTCTAAGAGATCCCATAAAATATTGTTCACCCAAAAAAATCCCACGCCGTGCGTCGTTTGGGTTCGCCCGGTTGTTCCAACAGACGACCTATCCCCGCTCCGTCGATGCATATGCTACAGAAAATACGCAAATATCCACATGCTACAGAGAAAACGCAAAGATCCCCGCGACGCTGGTTCCTCCGCGACGCCGGTTCCCTCGCCGCTGCTCCCCTCGACGCCGGTTCCCCGCGCTCCTCCCCGCGCCGCCGCTCCCCGCTCCCGCGCCGCCGCTCCCCGGTCCCGAGCCCAGTCGGCTCCCCCCGCGCCGCCGAGCCCAGCACCTGAGTGATGAACAGTGCGTGCGAAATTGGATCTGGTAGTTATTTTTGAGGGATGAAGAGTGATATTTACAGATTGTTGTTGGAGTATGTTCAAATATAGGGATGGAATCTTCTAAGGGTGATATGTATATCAGGATATAGAGATCCGATTTTAGGTTTCGTTGTTGGAGAAGGTCTAAGGGCCATATATCTAATTTTTTTCAATATTTTTATGTACTTTCTTTAAAAAAATTGTTGGATTAAAATTGTCACACACTTAGATCTAACCTCTATTGGGTTCATATAACTTCTATTTTAGTTTAGCTGTCGGCAAGTGATGACCGAGATAATAGTGGATAGTAGAGGCCGATGGGGGAGATGGATCATGGAGGAGGTATGGTGGCTGCAGTGGTGCGATAAGATGGTGTCAGAGACGGGCGAAACCATTGGAGTAGGGGCACATTGTGGAGGAAGAGTGGAGGAAGGAGGAGAGGCGGAGAAAAAGGTTGGGATGGTCAAGAAAAATATATAAGAATAAAAAAGGTGATTTTTTTTAAAAAAATTGTAGATCTTAGTCACCTCTGAGGAAAATTGCATAGAAAAAAAAAAAAGAAAGGCTCCAATTTAATTTTTTTTTTCTAAATGGGCCTAGTTTGTATTTGGCGACCCATTTCATTACATGGCCTTCAAAGCCCAAGCCAAGCCCAAATCTCTTCGGAATATCCCCCAACAACTCCCCCCTCCTCTTTCCACATCTCCTCGCCTTCGTCTCCGTCTCCGTCTCCGTCAACCCCTCGCCGCCGCCCACCACGACGACGACGACCAACGACGAGGTCTCTCTCTCTCTCTCTGTGAGAATGTGTGTGTGTGTGTGTGTGTGCTTTCTTGGATTCTTGGTTGGCTGATCTGCTTGACAGAATCCTAGTGGTTCTATCACCCACAAATTAGAACCAATCTCGTACCAAATTTCCAAGAACTGGATTGGATAGAGGGAGGGTTTGTGGAATACAGGTTCTTGTAAAGTTAGCACCTTGATTTCTTGCTTTATGTCGTTTCCATTAGTTCTTGTGAGAGATTGGAGAGGCTGTGAGGAAAGGAAAGCTTGAGCCTGTTTATGTTTGGTGTTGGAATTTTCTTGTAATGATTCGGTGGTGGTGTGGTGTGACCAGGTGCTGTGAATTTCTGGAGGATTCGCCATGTCGACGGCGCTCAAGGCCTTCTGGAACAGCCCCGTCGGCCCCAAGACCACGCACTTCTGGGGTCCTGTCGCAAACTGGGGTTTCGTTATCGCGGTATGCTCTGTCGTGTCTCTCAATCCGTATGGTTGGTCAATCATTGTCATGAATGTCTTGGATTTGCTCATCAGTGTTGCTGCTGGTTTGATATTGTGTAGTTTGTGTATCCGAGTATTACTGCTAGAGTGGTGTAGTTAATGTTTGCGTAGGAAACATTTCAGATGTGGTTCGCTCTATGGTGCTGAATAAAGATGCTAAAAATAGTCTTATTTTCCATGATTAATAAATTGGATGGCAAACATATCATTTTGTGCCAGTGTTTTTCCTGGTTTTGCCATCAATCATCTTGCGGAACATGAGGCTATGATAAGGGTATTTATAACTATGATTAACCAGCCTTTTCAAATGAAAAGACATGCTGTATGTCAGTTGCCTAGGCACTGCTGGTTGTAAAGAAAGAGGTATTCTAAAGGACTAATTTCATTTGATCTATCATGCACTGGAACAGGCAAAGCATATTAGCTCACTGCAATACCTATACTCTGACATAGTGTGATAGTGCCATGGCTCAATTTTTATTTATTGAGTTGTTAATATTTGATCAAAAAGCTATACTCTTCAGAAGAATTTCTTAAACTGTTCAAGTTTGTTGCCAATGATATAGGCAGCCAATCTCAAGCTTTTGTACCACAGATGTAATGTGTTTAAGGTGTCATTTCCAGAGTATACTTTATTGCTTGTTATAGACACAAAAATGACAATTAACATAAATCTCAATTCTCTAGGTCTGGTGACCTTCCTCGGCAATTCAATAATGAACTGTCAGTTTTACCTAGGATTTTCACTATTTTGATCAATTCTGTTGAAGTTGTTAGTCAGCTAACTTTTGGACTTCTGAGCTTTAGAAATTAGAACAGGTCCCAATTGTTCAAACACCCTCAAGTTTACTACCTGGTAAAGGATGATATTAGCGGTAAATTGGCATTACACTTATTGTATGTAGCACCAAAGTACTGGAAGAATAGTGTGGTTCCCAATTTCCCATGTAGGAAACTGATCCAACATGTCTCCTTGATGTAATGAAATGCTGCTGGTGGTTTTCTGACTTGAAAATGAAATTTTATTTGAATACTTCTTGGACGCAGTAGTGGCTTGATAGTTCTGTTGGCATAAAAGGAGCATACATTGCAACAACATATAAAGGAGTAATATGTTTCTTCTGCAATCAAATGCGTTGTAAAGAAGAAGAAAAAGTATGTTCAGTGCTATTTTACATAAATACTACATGTTACTGAACATGTTATGTTGCCATTTTTGAAACATATATTGTTGCCATGTCCAAGCTGTATCATACCCATGTCACATATTCGTGTTAGACTCCATAGCATTTCTTTAAGTTGTGCTTTAGGTTTACCCTAATGTTTATTTGGCTATGTGATGAAGTTGAGCAATCCCTTTGATACCCAATTACTTTACACTCCCAGGGTCTGGTCGACATGAACAAGCCTCCTGAAATGATATCTGGCAACATGACAGCCGGTTGGTGAAATACATAACATATGTACTGGTCATGCCTCTTTGATGCATATATCAACAACATTTCCATTTGCTGCAGCCATGTGCGTGTATTCAGGACTGTTCATGAGGTTTGCGTGGATGGTACAACCTCGGAACTACTTGCTTCTGGCATGTCATGCCTCCAACGAAACGGTTCAGCTCTATCAGTTGTCTCGTTGGGCTAAGGGCCAGGGGTAACATTTCTGCACTGAATTTGTTTCCTCAGCACAGTAAATGTTGTTTCAACTCAAAAATGCATTGTCAATGTTAGAATTTGCGTTTGCCCTTGCTGTATTGTTCAAGTTCCTTTATGCAACACAATGGACAATACTGAAGTTAATACATAGGTGCAACTTATGTTTGACAGGTACCTCGAGAAGAAAGAGCCGGAGGCTCAGCAGTAAAAGAGTGTGTAACCTTAATCTTCTCTTTTCAATAAAGAAAATTTGTTTCTGAAACTTTGTAATGCTCACATTTCAAATTTTACATGTGTCTGTTCCTTCTGCCATTTCAATCATATGTGAAATCACATTACACTTCAATTCTGATTGTTTTCTGACATTTGTGATTTGCTGCTTGTAAGCACATATATCACATGACTTGAAAAATATCCTTTACATTGACCCCTCTTGACTCAGATGCATCTGCAGCCTTTGGATATACATGTGCTGTGTAAATGTACATTCCCAATTGGATCCTTTTTCTCTAAGAAGAAAAAGACGTGTCTTTCATATAATCTCAATCATACAATAAGAATTTGATTCAATCGTCTAGATGTGGAAGAGAAAATAAAGAATTTGATTCAAATCATCTAGCTGTGGAAGAGAAAATAAGGTGGTTAATAATCACGTGAAAAATTATTAATTTCTTGTCCATCTTGATCTGGAACGTTAATTTCTGATCTCATGATCCAACATATAGGATGTGTCTGGATGTTCGCATGAATTTGAGTTTGACTTATATGAGTGGGACAGATTGAATGAGATAAGTTATAAAGATGTAATAAAGTGATGTTTGATTAGTTGTATTATATAATATAGGTTAAGATGAGATATTGTTTGGTTGGATGTATAGATGATGCAACTAGAAAATATATAAAGTGAAAAAATATTACTAAAATTAGTAATATATTGTAGTTCACTTTAATAACTCTTATTGTGTCTTAATAATCCTTAATCAATCTTAATTCATATTAAAAAACATCAATATATGTTAATCACTCTCTAATCATGTAATTAGACAAATTTAACTTGTGAGATGTGCTTGAAGGCTATGTCTCCACTGAACATGGTTCAAAAAAGAATCTTGCATTCACAAACTTAGCCTCTTTTTCTATGCAGGCAACTGACTTTTGCATCTCATCGGCCGGGATAGGGAAAGGATATAGCAATCAAACACTCCCATGCTATCTAAAATTTGTTCATGTGTCTTTATGTGGTTGGGACCTATCATATAAAGTGGGTTTTTTGATCAATCTTTAGTTGTGTGATAAAAAATCAACACTTGAAATTAAAGGTGGGCTAAAAATAAAAATTTTCATATGAGTGGTCATGTACCTCAATGCATCGCCTTCTTTATCTCAATCACTTGAATTTTGATTGGTTGCTGCGGGTCCGCCAAGAATACGCAAACAATGTACTCATGCCTTTTGAAGTAGAGAGAACCGGAATCCAAGATGCACCATATAACTAGTTTGAGAAATGATACAGTTTAATGAAATTGTAAAACTAATCTGGTTGTGCGCGAGAAGATGCTTATCGCAGGTGTGAGACGCGACAGAAATGAACAGCGACCTTTTCCTTTTTCGACCAGCAACATGTACCTTTTTCATTTTTGAGTCGCGACAGAAGGGCCATCATTTTTTCCCGTTTTCGACCAGCAACATGTACCTTTTTTCAATTACCAGCTTCTCACTGTCCACGATCATAGTGCAGCTGTCGGTGTTCCAGGCCATCGTCTGGCTCACGCTGCTGCTGTTCGTGCTCGAAGTTCGGAAGGCGGCCTTAGGGATGTACGTCGAGTCCGACGAGGCCGTCATCGCAACCACGCCCTCCTCGGCAACACCCGCAGCACTGGCGCACTATTGTTCGCCTCGACGTCCTTCGTCGGTGACCAGCGAGTTGGTGAGCGTGGACAGCGAGAAGCTAGTGATGGACCAGCTCAAGCACCCGTCCTTGTCGAAGAACCTCGCTCACGCCATGATGATCGCCTTGGAGATCACGTCCGCCGCCATTGCCCGGTAGTTCACCTCGAATGGGTCGGTGTGTAGGGTGAACTCGAACGTGAAGCAGGGAAGTGCCAAGAATGCCACCAGTCGGTGCATGGCGTCGCACTGCTTCCTCGTGAAGATGCGCCACCACCTTACCGACCCATACCCCAAGAAGAGCCAAAGTACAACGCCACCGTCGCCGCCACCACGTTGTACACGTCGCTCCACCTTAAATCTTTGATCTTCTTATGTGACTATGTAGCTACTGCTGTTCACGTATTATGTAAGGCTATAGATGTACTCTCTAGTGTGGGAGGTTAGCTATGGGCGGAGGTGAGTTATATAGCGTTGGATAGGGTCTCGTCGACGTCAGAATTGATGCTAAGGAAAGCCATGGGAGTTATAGAATATATGAGTGCAAATATTTGTTTAGATTCAAATGGGTTAGTGGGGGGATGGACGAATGGTAAGTCAGGATATCTTATTGGGTTGAGATTATGCAAGGATGGAGGCATGCATTAGCGCTCATGGGTGGGAGGGAAAAAAAGGTGTATGTTGCTGGTTGAAAATAGGAAAAAATGATGACTTCTATCGCGGATCTAAAATGAAAAAGGTACATATCGCTGTTTGATAAAGGAAAAAGTGGCTGTTCATTTCCTCACTCCCACGATAAGCATCGTTTCACACACAATCAGGTTAGTTTCACAATTTTGTTAAACTGTGTGTCATTTCTCAAATTAATTTTTTGTTTTGGATTATTTATATATTTTTTTTTATAACTAGCCTAGAGAGCATACGATATATGAATTGGGATGGTCACGAATTTGAGACGCATAATGTTCTCCGTGCACCAAAATGGTGTCGTAAACAGTAACATTGGGTGTGCTCGACAGCGCTGTGCACGGTGTCGTTTTCATAGAGCCGTTGCTTTCATTATAAAACGAATCGGTCGGTGATATTTGGAGGGGAGTCACATGAGTGGTAGATTAAGCTGAAAGAGACTGCATGCCCAATCGAAAAACATATCTGAACTATGCTTGCTTAATTTCCTCCGTACCAAAAATTAATTAAAAAACAGAAAGTTCCACCAATAATCCTACTTTTCTTTTTTTCATATATTTCAGTTGAGTGCTATTTTGATTTTGAAAATTAGATCTCATCATTCAATTGTTTGTTATTTGGGCTAAGTAAACACTAACAGGTATGATAATTAATTACTAATTTGGCACAAAAACTTGAAAAAATTATAAGAACATCATATAATTATTAAAGCTCAATAATTATTAAATCATAGAAAAATCATTAACAACAAGTGATAAGTGAGATTTAATTGAAGCAATTTTGAAAGAAATAGAACCTAATTTTCAAAATTGAAGAAACTGGGACTCAGTTTAATCAATTTGAAAAAAAAACTTAATTTTCAAATTTGGAAGAAGTAGCACTTTTCATGAAAATTTCTCAAAACGAAAAATCATATTAGTAAGACTTCACTGTTGAGTGTTGGCATGCTTGTTGTTGTACTACAATAGAAATTCATTCCAACCATTTGATAAAAAAAATTTCTCAATTTGGTCTGCACTATCAACAAATTTAAACTCAATCTACTACGCAGACTTTTATCATGTTGAAAGATTTTAATAAAGTAGCACCCTCTATATATTGGAGTTCTTTTTTACGGAAATTCAATTTAAATTTTTCGGATTATAAATTGAAAGTGAACACTCAATTTATTTCAGTATTTTGAACTATGAAGATTTAAAAACTGAAATTAACTGAAAAAGATTTCTCATCTTATAAATTAAACCCCTAATAAACTAATATATTAAATAAATTTTAGCCCGACTAAACGCGCCTATAACTGAACCAATACACTCTAAATGGTCACGTAACAACAAAAAGATACCTAAAACACAAGCAAAAAAAAAATCCATCCAGATCAGCACTACGGTGACACCTAGCAACGAAAGCTACGGCTTCGTTTCCATCCAAAGACCATCTTGTCTGTCCAATCACATCTCAACGCCCCGGATGCCGTCCGTGCCTCGAGATTCGTGCCGGCGAGCAGATCCAGCCATGAGTCCTATTAATTCCCCGACACGAAGCGCACGTCGCCTCCTTGTTCTTCTCCCCTTTTCCCCTTCTTAATTTCTCACGCCGCCGCGCCGCCGCCGGCACCCACCACGACACTCCACCCCGGTGAGCACGATGCGCCCTGTTCTTTAATAACTGTCGTATTTTATTGCCGTGATTCGTTGTTTTCTTGCGCCAATTCGGTGCATGATTGGCTTCGGTTTGGCCGGTAGGTGGGTGGGTGGGTTAGGTTCGTGCGCGTTTCTTTACAAGAAGTTTCTTGGGCTGGGTCCGTCTTGAAATTTCGGTGATTTGGTTGGTTCCGGTAGGTGCGAGTGGAGCGGCGGAGCTAGGTGTTGCAGATTGCAATGCAGGTTTGGATCTTGTGATGCGTTGTTACATGAATTTGGCGTATTTTTTTTTCTTTTCTTCTTGTTGTGATGAAATATTGAAACTTTGCAGTTGTTTCTTGGATTCAAGGACAAGGCCAATCCTCTGTAGATGTAGCTTGCCGGACTGTTTCATTAGGTATGAGAGGCTAATTGCATAGGCCTTTGCAAATTGTGATGCAGGGTATATTTTTCTTGTTGCGATCCTCCTATTTTGTTCTGAAATATTGTAATTGTTCTGTGGATTCAAGAAACAGGACGATTTGGTGTGGCTGTAGCTTGGCGGATTGTGGTTTGCTGTTGACATGTCTTCGCCTAATGGGGAATTGGCGGAAGGGAAAAAGGCAAGGCCAGTGGAGGAGAACACTAGGTTGCTTTGCAATGATGCGCTTGCGGAAGTTTTCCACAGGCTGCCTGCCCGTACGCTTGCGTCTTGCAGGCTGGTGTGCAAGTCCTGGAGGTCTGTGCTCTCCGATCCGCACTTTGTTCATGAGCACTTGAGCCAGAGCGGACAGAGAGTGCTGCTTTTTGCGAATGACCGGAAGAATGATAAGTCTCTCGTCATGGTTCTTGCGGAAGCTGGGAAGCCCTTGTACCAGCTGTCTAGGCCCAGGGCATCTCGGTGCATATTTGTGCACAACTCTTGCAATGGCCTGCTTTGCCTTGGTGACAATACAGGAGCTGTGGAGTTGCTCAACCCAACGACTGGTGAGTCTCTTATGTTACCAACGCCAATGTACACTTCAGGAAGCAGTCAGTTCTCATCGTGTAATTGGCACTGCTTGGGGTTTTGCCCTTCGACTAAGGAACACAAAGTAGTGCATTTCTATCCAGGAGCTGAAATTGATTCTTGCGAGGTGCGCTGCGAGATATATACATTTGGAAGTAGTATGTGGAGACAAATTGGGAGTTTTCATGGGGCACCCACAGATAGAGGGGTGCATATGAATGGAGCAGTGTACTATCTGACAAGATTCCGTTACATTGCTTCATCCCGTATCAATTGCTTGAATCTTGAGAGTGAAAAATTGGATGTGATGATTCTTCCTTGCCGCAAGTCCTATGGAGGGCATTGCTCTTTGGCAGAGCTGGAGGGAAGGCTGTGCTTGTTAGTTGTGGATGGGGCACTTGACGGTCCACCTCGTACAATGGACATACTGATGCTCGACAGCCATGATGAGCAAAGTTGGACCCACAGATACCACATATCCTTTCCTTGGTTCATGCCTTCATGCTATTTTACTCCGAAGTATACACTCTTTCATGATGGGAAGATATGGGTACAGTTGTTAGCTCGGAGCCTCTACTGTTATGATCCAAGTTCAAGCTCAGAGGAACTAAAAAGGGCCTGTCCGGAGTCTGAGCTCCCTTTTAGCACCCATGCTTTCGTTGAAAGCTTAGTTCCGCTGTGTCAAGACTGCCCTATCAAGCAGATAGAGTGATACTGGTGTTTCTCTCCTTTTCCTTAAGATGGTTTTCAGTTTACAGAATTTACAGTGTCCTGTTGTTTCTGTTCTTTTTCATGAACCAACCTGTTGAGTGCCTAAAGGTGGCCCGTTTTATTTGTGGATTTGTAATTAGTGATTAAATAGATGCAACTTTTAAATGTTTCTAGTATAACATGCTTAGCTGGCTTCTAACTGATGTTTTTCTTCCTACTTATGCTGAGAAGTTGATATGCTGAGATAAGAGGCTGCATTATTTCTTCTTTGTTTCAGTGTGTTGCTACTAAAATTTTAGATGATTGTCGATCTAGACGGCACAGAAATTCTGAGCAAATTGTGTCTACTCAAATGGGGTTTCAAGCAAAACATCCAAGCATACCATTTGAATATTGTTGGCTATTCTTTTAGTTTACAACCTTCAATTTTGCGTCTGGTTTGGCCTATTTAGTTGATGAAACTGATTACTAACTATAGGAATGAAAAAAATTGTGTTATAGAAACTGGGTTAAGAGAAGACCACACATCTAGCAAGATGTAACTTGGTCCAAATGATATTATTTGAAGATGTTGAGCCTTTTCACTTAATAGTTTTGCTTGCTGAAGAACTGAGTGAGCTGTTGAAACTAATGTTAAATATTTGTATCACCTTGTTTGTTTTCTCCACCTTGATAATTTTTTTAGCTTGTCATTGCTTCCAGGGGGTTGATGAGTTTGATGTGTTTGTCATTCTAAAATCCACTTACTCTTGCTATTATCAATTTCGTATTTTAAATAGTGAGGATGGCTTAATGTCATATAGTCAGATCTTGTTTAAGCCAGATTCTTGTTGTATTGCTTTTGTATTTCCCATTTGGTGAGTCCTCTGCAAATTATATTCTCTTGGGATCCAATTGACAGCAATTCTGCGTGGGTTAAGAGGCAGAGTTAGTTTAGATTGGTTAGTTTATTCTAATTTATTGTTGGGTTAAGGTAATCTCGGGTTAAGAGAGTTAATTTGTTTTGACGGAGTTAAACCGTGTGTTTAGGGGTTAAACCCTTAACCTACTTATTAACCCCGAACCAACCGAGGCCTAAAGATTGCTGCTTATGTTCTAATCTACAGCAAGAATTCAGTTTTTTCTTGTGGAATTTGCAGCTAATCTTTGTTCTTTTTTCTTATGGAGTTGTGCTGAGGCAGTATAATGATCGCTAGATTGGTTTTCTGGAGCAGTTTGTATTGTATTCAATACAACTTGCATAAGTACTTGGGAGAGTGACACACTGACACCTGAGGTGTGTAGAGAAGGCTTCTTTCTCCAGAAGATAACTAGTTAACTACAGGCTATTCTATAGTTACTACATATTGATATAGCAAGTGTCGTTTAGATGAATCTATTTTTCATTATCCAAGGCTGATGGTACACGCACGGTTCAAAAACCAGGAACCGGACGCATAAATGTACGCAAGCCAAGATGCCGGTGCCGGCAAGGTGGTCAACGGCAGCCCCGCTGAGCTGGGCTTCCACATGCCAGCTGAGTGGAAGCCCACCACCAGTGCCGGATCCGATGGCCTATCTGTACTGTGTACACTGCATCATCTTCTTCCTGCAGCTTGCTCTGATCTGTTTCTTGTTCTTCCTAACAGCATGGCAACAGCTTCATGCATAAGCATTTCTTTCTTTGATCTTATTACGACTTCCTAGGAGCTTGGTGAGCGCCATGGCGCCTCTTGGACGCCAAGAGGGCCTTCGCCAACGTCGTTGCCGCCATCTCCAAGTTCGAGCTCGTCACCATCTGCGCAAACGCGGCACAGGTGATCTGCCGGCCATTAATTTGTACACCATTTCTTACCAAGAGAGTTTCTGGATGGAAGCATCTCCTTTCCTAAAATGTGATCATGCATCTACTGCAGTTTTGTTCTGTGACAGCTCGGTACGAGGATGCCGGCATCGTATGTGAACTTCGACATTGCCAATGGTGGGATTGCAGCGGCCGGCCTTTGGTCGTAAGTGGGACGGAGGAGCCTACAAAGTCCTCAAGAAGGCATTTCCTGATCGTGAGGTTATCTCTCTGTCCCATTTGTTAGACTGAATGAGATGCATTATTCTATTAATTCTTGGCAGTTAATTGGAATTATTTACAGTAAACCATGTAAGAGGAATAGGAATTAAACATGCAATTTGTACTTCTATGTTGTTTTTTCAGGTAGTATAGAAATGCTGGAAGGAGGAAAAGACAATAGATCTTGGAGGAGGAAATATACATTACTGTGCACAACAGCAACCTTCAGTTCGTCCTACTATCTAGTAGTAACTCGTGGAAGTTTCATCAAAACTATATTGGATTTGAACTTGACAATAAAATTGTGTACATTGATAAGAGATTTTGGAGGAACAATTCTAGTGTTTCTTGTTTTAGGGAGGCATTTTTGAAATAAAGTAAGTTTGCGGGGAATATGTGAAATTCTTCCGATGAACAAGTGACGAGAAATTGAAGCATGTTCTTGTTATGTGATATAAACTAATCTTCCAAGGTAGTGGTGGAGCTAGGGATGAGTATTCAGTCGGTTCAGTCAATTTTGTAAAATTTTTTAACCAAGCTAGCTGCAGGAAGAAGATGATGCAGTGTAGTGAATTACTATCATTTTACTTGTCAATAATTATCTAAGTATTAACGAATTACTATCATTTTACTTATCGATAACTGTCCAACAATTAACAAATTACTATCCAATTATTAGCAAATTATCATTTTATTTGTTAATAACTGTTCAAAGATTAGCAAATTACTATTCAGGTACTAACAAATTATTATCATTTTACTTATCAATAATTGTCTATGTATTAGTGAATTACTATCATTTTACTTGTCGATAACTGTCTAAGTACTAACGAATTACTATTATTTTACTTGTCAATAACTGTCCAAGTGTTAGCAAGTTACTGTTCAAGTACTAGCGAATTACTGACATTTTACTTATTAATAATTGTCCAAATATTAGTGAATTACTGTCTAAGTATTAACCATTAAAATCAGTAAGCCAATAAAACTGAAACAATCTCTTCGCAAATCATTATAAGTAGAAAAAACAATTCATTCAAACAGACCATTTAGTTTGAATAACATGACCATTGACCAACAGCCCAACACACTGTCACAGCCTCACAGGATACTTAAACAACTTAGATGGACTCCATATGTTTAGTGAAAGCATCAAAAGAGAAAAGGAATTTGTCAAACATAAGCCATAGGTAGGCTTTAGCAAACTATAACACCTTCATATGGAACATGCTCTAATTAAAAACAATTAATGAGGATGTCTAAACTCCCTCAAGACAAAGATCAAATTCTTCAATGACTTGTTCCAATTCTTGAATACTCCACCACAATATCATGCCTTCTTCAGCTTTTCCCTTCCAATTGCAACTACAGATGTTCAAAGAAGACAATTTTAGACCTAACAGAGTACAAATCAGAAAGTTCACTAAGTTATCACCTCAACTATACCTCACATTATCATTTTCAGCTATTATTGAATGAAGAGTTGGGTCTTGAAAGCATCAAAATAGAGTACAAAAGCTGAAGAAGGTAAAAGCTGAACGCAAAATCTAGAAGGATATATGTACCTTCCTCGAATTTATCCATCTCCTCCAAGTCTTCCTCCACTTGTGCTAAAAGCTGACTCTGAGGCTACTGTTGATATAAGAACTGCTAGAATAGTTTCTATATTACTAGAGGATTGCCCCTTCTCTAATAGACTGACTATTTTGAGACATCTTGTTCTTATATTCAAGAAACATGGAAAAAAAGTGTCTTTCAACATTTTCTTCATTGCCTCTCCTGTTTTTTCGCCATACATCTCGACAAGAGCGAAATCCATGTATTCAAGTTTACAACGAGGATCAAGAACAACAGGGATAAATACAAGCATGGTCATCTTTTCTGGATCACCCCAATGTTTATCAAATTTTTCTTTCATTCTTCCTGCCAAAAAACAGAGATCCAAGTCATTAGACCTACTCGAACGCTTTAACAAGCAAGCAGCTTTAGCAATTTCAGAAAAGAAAACATTTGAGGTTACATATAATGAACCAGTAACACACATTGTAAGCTCATAAAAATGAACCAAGAAACAAAGTAAGCGACGAGCATTCGCCCAATCCATCTCATCTGGAATTCCATCCCCTCTATCACTCTCCAATTCGATCTTGTAGTGCGGATAAGTTCCTCACATATCTCAAATGCATCTGAAACTTATGTGCAGTCTCTAACATTAAATAAGTGGAGGTCCACCTTGTGCTGACATCTAAGCATAAGAAAACTTTGCTCTAAATTTTTTCTAGTTCAATGCATTTCTTAAATTTATCAAGTCTAGACGGTGATTGCCTAATGAAGTTCACAGCTCATCGAATGCGTGCAACTGATTTACGTATCTCTTTCAAACCATCTTTTGTGATTAAATTGATAATATGAGCTATGCACCTCATGTTAATAAATTTGCCTTGTGAAATGGTACCTCCCCATCTATTGAGAACTTTCTTCAAATATGAAATGGCAATGTCATTTGAACTAGCATTATCAACTGTCACAATGAAAACTTCCCCCATTCGTTCAAACAATTTTTTATTTCTTTACCAATGGCACCTTTGTGACTAGTGATAGGACGGTAATTCAAAATTCTTTTGTGCAATTTTCAATCCTTGTCAATAAAATGTGCAGTTAAAAATATGTAGTTTTGATTTGTCAAAGAATTCCATGCATCTATAGTTAAACAAACCCTTTCACATGATTCCTTTAGAAATTGTTTCAGCTTCTTTTTTTTTTCATCTAAGTAAAGCTAAAAACAATCCCTTCTAACAGTAAATGTAGAGGGTGTATGAAATCTTGGACATGCAATAGACATAAAGTTTTTAAAACCTTGACCCTCCACTATCTTGAAGTGCAACTCATCCACTATGATCATGTGAGCAAGAGTTTCTTTTTATGGCCTCCTGATCAAACCTCCAAATAGCTAGTGTGCCGATTCCACAAACATCACCACGAGATTGAAAACTTAGTTGTGCTTGTTTCTTGTCAGAATTCTTATTACGATTTTTCTTACAAACCACAATGTGAGCTTTAAGTGAAGCAGTGCCATTTCTTTTTGAATGACAATAATACTCAATATTGTAAAATTGCCACTTAGCTTTCTGTTCACCTTGTTCATCAATAAACTCGGTGAAGACCTTCCCTGCATCAGACCTTGGTCTCATTTGTCGTCTCTTCTTGGAAGATGATGGTCCTCCAGATGAACTAGCAATAGTTGTTTTAGCTGAAGGAGTAGGCGTCTCTTGAGTTGAGGTAGTACTTCCATCTTGAGTTGATGGAGGAGTAGGCGTGCTTCCATCTTGAGTTGGAGGAGTGGCTGCTGTACTTCCATCTTCAGCCATCTAAAATACACACAAGTACATAATACTTAGATAAATAACAATAGTAGATAATTAATTTATTACATTCTTCACCCCTTGGGATGGGAGGAATAGGATATAAGGAGCCCTAGAGGAGGTGAGTAGCTTTTTGGTCTTGTGGGCTCTAGGTCTAAGGTTTATAGTCGTTGGATTGAAATCATATAGCTAGGATTGGATGATTGATTGCCTATATACACTAGATCGGTTTTAATGGTCGGTTCGGCTGTAGAGTATCCCAACCAACCGAACCACCGAAAACTGAAATTTGTAGGTTTCTCAGCCAAATCAAAAACCGACCTCACAAAAAACCGATCAAACAGCACTATTTTGGTTGGTTCAGGCCGGTTCGATTCGGTTTAAGATTTTTCTACTCACCCCTAAGTGGAGCTTCAATTGTTATATAATTACCTATTCTCTCTTCATGTGTCTTGTTTGCGTTTCTTTGTTTATACTATGTGAACTGAGACAACACTTATTGTATATCATAATAATTCATATCTCATAAAGAGAAAAATATAGAAAGACACAAAATTTCTCTCCCACCTTAATTTCAATGGTTAATTTTTGATCTAATCATTGAAATATACCTTTTCTTCTTTAATATAGATGATACATATTGACAAACCCAGATACATTCACTCACATTCTCCCTTTGGCCTGCTCTTACTAATAAGTAATAACAAACTTCGGCATGTGAAGAGCTTCACCACTAAAATCCTAAGAGAAGTTCTGTTTGGTAACTTTCTGATGGGTGAACATGAATTAAGAATCATAAGCATTTTTTAAGGAAAATTTGGCCTTAATCATAATTATAGGGGGAGGACCCAACACGGGGGCAGCTGGGGCGAGGTGTCGAGAGAAGAGGAAAAATCTCTTTCAGAATAAAGAAGTTTTCTATGGGAGTGATGGCAGAAAGTGATTTGAAATTGTTCAATATCATATAATAGATTATTTAGATTATTCATGCCCACTCATAGAGAGTCTTATAAAATACCACATCAATTTAAACCATTTATTTTCAATTACAAATTACCATCTTATGCACTCTTCGACAGAAAATTTTCTATACAAATTTTGTCAACAGAAAAAGAAAACCTTTTGTGATGCCTGAACCTTGTTCTTCCGTGCAGATTTTTGTCGTAGATGAATATGAGAAAAATCAAATTGAGCTCTATTTTCAATTATTCCGAAGCAATCAAATAAAATTGGTAGGTGAATTAGCAACAACATACATCTCATAATTTTTGGATCCGCCGCTGTATCCAAAATAGTTTTAGAGCATGTGGCCATGTGCAATGTAGATCAGAAAAGTGGCAAGACAAAATTGATTGTTCAACAGGAAAATACTGTACAATTATTTGCATGCAGAAATAAGTGACCGTTTATTTTTGTTTATCAGACAAATAGTTTAGCAGAAAAATCTCTAATGGGACTGTTGAATGAATTTTTTTTATCAAAAATTGATGAAGAATAAAATAAATAAAGAAATAAAAGATGGATAATTCAAATTAGGTAGACCTTACATATCATGAAAGAGTGTGTCAAAAATTTGTTAAATTTCACCAATCATCTGAATAAATAATGACTCTTGTGGATATACAATATCCTTCACCATGATGATTCTCATTCCCAACGATGAGTCATAGACATATCTATGACATCCTCACCTCAGAAGCACAATCAGCGTCCAGAAAAACAGCAAATTTTTTATCGATAATCATAAAAGGTTTGAAGATGTATCGTGTCTCACAAGAGGCTTGTACAGACAATCTTCGTGACATACTTTCGTCCACTTAGTTAATAAGGCCGGATCTAACTAACATATCCCCTCTCATATCTTTGTGCATTTTTTTATGCATTTTTTCTTGTCGAAGACATGGGCACCAACAACTTAAGTTGTCAATAGCACATATGCACCTAGAAGGTGTTGATTTGATGATAAGAAAATTTTAATTTGAGAAAGGAGTACCAGATTTTGATTTCAGATTTTGCGTCTAAAGTAGGATTTTGTATTCGTTTCGGATTCCAACATTTTTTTTTCTGTTTTTTCTTGTTTGTTTTCAAGAATAATAATGGATATTGGTATCTATTTGTATCGTTGAACTAGTTATTATATTAATTAATATCTCTTTTCTGGCAGCTTACTCAACAATGGGATATTTTTTTAAAAAGAGAGAACACCAAATCAACAGAATTTTGAATGAACTAGAATGGAGTCTTGATTCTTCATTCTTGAATATTGATCACGTTTATCGAAATACTCTATTTTGTTCGCAAATAGTTTTCACATTGTGTATACTATTCATATTTTTCCATGCTATTCTTATAAATGTTTTTAGAAAAAAGAGATGGTAATTCTGTTGTCTTATTAGTTAGTTGTTGATTGTTTTTTTCCTAATTACTTGTTTTACTCCAGAATTCTAAGGACTTGAATTACTACCTTTACTCTTTGGCCAATGCAAAAGACTCATTAATTGCAGAGGTTGAGTTAATTTGGCCATAGTTATTACATATACTTTTTTGACATATTTTTATCAAAAATTTATTGCCTTGGTTAGAGTGATGTGTATCGAGACAGTTAGAATATGTGTTTATAAAAAAAAATAATTGATTAGATTTTTAATCTGTATTTTTATGTGTGAGTTTTGTTATGGTGGATTTTTTTTTTTTTTGGATGTGTGTGGGTGAATATAACTGGTTATAGTTGTAGAAGGGTTATTAAAAAAAATTGAAAATATTCCGGAAAGAAAAGCATTTGCCTTTAATGCCAATGCTAAGAACTTTGCGGCTATTGACTCCAATATGTTCATGACGTAACAGTGCCACATGAAACAATTTATATAAATTTAGATTTGTTATAACAGCTCTAATAGAAAGGCAACGGATCAGGGAAGAAACGTTTATTAAAATAATGCTGTCTACTGATCTCCTAATCCCAAATGTGCAAGAGTTGTCACGTAAACGAACTTTTCTTCGCATGCTTCTTGAGGATTTTGAGTTGAGATTTGAGACCGACTTGCTCCAAATACCCAATACATCTTCAGAGTAATCGATCACATCGTGCCACCAAATGCTCGGCTATTTATACGGCCCAAAAGTTGCCACGAAAACACAACGACCTTCTCGGGGACGATCGCGTCGGTCGGTCGCTGGTGTTGCACGACAGCATCTTGCATGCCGGTCAGGTCTGATGAAAAGATCTGCACAAGACGCAGAGGGGCCCCTCTCCCGCCCACGAGGAGGACCAGAGCAAACCAAGATGCACCGTCAAGTGGCGTAGGTGCTGCAAAGATATTACCGGCGAATGGCATGTTATATTTGTGACGTGTTTTTGTCGGAGGTAATTAGTGTTTTGATTAGGAGTCTCTGTATATAATACTTTGATAGAATGTTATTTAGACGTAGTATTTTAACCTAAGCTAATCATGATCATATATCTTACTTTAACTCAGATGTAGTCGTATGTCTTGACCAGAACTAGTCGTGGTCGTAGACTCAACATTAATTATGTAAGCTATGAACTGTTATGACAATATAGTGGTGGGTCAATTAATAGGCACACATAACATTCATTAATTAACTTTTCTTTCTAATCCGCATCAAGTTCACATAAGCAGATCACAAATTGAACACACAATTCACAAGTAACTAATTTTCCCCTTGAGACTTCTAGTTGACTGTGGGGGAGTTGTAACCTCCAAAGCAGCCCTTTAACTCTTAGTCGTAGGACCTAGACTTGGTATAGAGGTTGCTACTACATGCTTTGTTGTTGTGGAGGCGGCGGCTGCTGCTGAAGCTTTCTTTTTATTGCCTTTCTTCCTGCATTAAGAAGAAATATAGCAAGTTGTTAAACTGCATTTAGAAAAATAGCAAGATTGTTATTTCTTTGAAGGAAAATCACCTTTTCTTCCTTTGTAGTTGGTCATGATTTAAATCAAGTTCACCCTCCTTGCAGCCCCTCTCGTGATGCCCAAGCTAAAAGCATCTCTTGCACCGGTGTCTTTTTGTGTTAGTTTCACCACTTCTTTTGATTCTTTGCTTTCTTGGCCTTCCGGATGGCCTAGTCAACTTGGGTGGAAACATTTCGAAACAATATGTCTACCTGTCCAAACCTTGCAATATGTTAGTGACACGTTGAATTTATCTTGTAGTTGCTGCTGCAATTTCTTGGCACCCACTGATGGGTCTTTCCTCAGCAACTCCATGCTCTTATAAGCTATCTAGTCTTTTGAAGCCATGTTGCCTTTCATCTTGCTTGTGGTGGCACAAGTATGTGTTGATCGAAGGATGCCGAGTAGAGTAGGGGTGAATAGGCGGTTTTTAAAATTTTACTTTTAAACTAGTGTTTAACAACCTAAAATTGCAATAACAAATTTCTAAAGATATGAATGACAATTCAAGATGAGTTTTGCAATTTCTAAAGGATTGAGAGAAACAATTCAATCTCTAAGAAAATAAAGCAAGTAATAGAAATAGCCGAAGAGATCGAATTTTTCCCGAGGTCTCGGAAATTTGCCAATTTCCACTATTCCTCGTTGAAGCACTCTTCGCTAGAGCTTATGCTTCGATTTCACTATGGGTAGCCCTTCTCCTCTCCGGATAGGCGAGCTCCGAGCCTTTACAACCAATCGCCGGGCCTCTCCGAGACACACCGTCGATGGAGAGATCGCCGGACCTCCCGGGTCGTCTAGGTGACGGCAATCACCAAGAGTAATAAGCCTAGCACCTTGCTTGATCAACCTCAAAACTTGATGAACACAATGCAAATGCAAAAGGCTTGAATTCAACTTCACTCAACTAGCACTCAAGATTTGCTCAAGTTTTGACTTCAATTGCTAGAGAATGGGTGTGAGAGAGTTTGCACACTGTTGCACAAGAGTTTAGAGATATATTTCGTGCGTATCTAACATCTACAAACAGTGGTCTATTTATACTCTCAGCAAAACGGTCGTTTTCAAGAAAATTGAGCGAAAGTTGTACTGGCCGGACATTGTCCGATCAGTACAAAAAACTTGACCGTTACTCACGTGTAATTCGAGTGTCAGTAGCCGTTTGAACATATTTGTGAAGGCCGGACAAATGGATTTGTCTGGACAAAATGTCCGGACAGATGCATTTGTCTCTGTTAACACCCCTGTTCAACAATACTTGTATACACCGGACAAATCGATTTGTCCGGACAAAATGTCCGGATAAATGTATTTGTCTCTGTTGACACTCGAATTAAAACACTCCAACTATATGTATAGGCTGGACATATGGGATTTGTCCGGACAAATACATATGTCTCTGTTAACACATGCATTTTCAATTGCTCAGAAGTTGTATTGGCCGGACATTGTCCGGTCACTTCGGACAATGTCCGGCCTTCATCGGACAGATGCACTGGACAAATGTATATGTCTCTGTTTAAAGTTTTGCAATGTTCAGAAATTATTTGTATTGGCCGGACATTGTCCGGTCACTTCAGACACTGTCCGGCCAGTACAAAACGAAAACAGAAAACTGAATTTTTACTCAATTTCGATTTGAGGGCAAATGCAAATGCAAATGTGCTTCTAAAGACTTCAAGGTTGATCAAGAGACTTGTGCTAAGATCCCTCTTAATAGTACGACCATCTAACCTAGAAATTATCAAAACAAGAAAGCGCTAGGTTTAGATATTTGTACTCTTGTCGAGATTTTCGTCGTTTTCGCTTCATGGAGTCTTGATAGCTTTGCTTTGCTTTTTCTTGATGCTTTCTCCTCTGATTAACCTACGTCTTACACGCAAAGGTTAGTCGCAAATTTTACAGATGTCATTAATCACCAAAATCCTAATTAGGGCTCAAGATTCAACAGTATGAGCATAAGACATAGTCTCACCTGTAAGTAGGGATGGAAACGGGTCGGGTTCGGGTCGGATAGTACCTAAACCCATATCCGTATCCGCATCTTTCTTCCAGATACGGATGCGGATGCGGATAGTACGCGGATGCAGATACAGATATGAAAGAAATGGATACGGATACGGAGCGGATATTTTGCGGATACGGACATGGGTATTAAACGGATTCGAAGTAGATATGGACACGGATATTAAATGGATTTGGAGCGGATACGGACATGGATAGACCTTCTGATAGTATCATTAGTTCACCACAGACAGAAGAATAACTCTCAGAACACCATGAACATCCACCACCGATTGGCAATCACATGCAGAATAGGAGTTATTGTATCCAGTTCCTAATACTAGGCTTTGTTTGGCAATTTGATACGTATAGAGTTTAAAGATGGTGAATTTAATCACATTCAGTTCCTAAACACTAAGCCCAGTACAAATTCGGTGGGATTCATACGATGGAAGCCAGGGATTCGGAGCCGAGGAGGACTCGTCCGACAGTGGAGGCGGCGGAGGGCGGAGCTGAGGAGGATTCATTCGGCGGCGGCGACTGGAGGCGGAGGTATGCAAATACAATGTACTCATAGTTTTTATCTTACATTAGGTGTAATATTATAATATTTCGCAGCGTCACCTAAAAAAAAAGTTTTCTCGTTTTTTTATAGGGTCAAACTGAGGATGTGGATTTACTCATGTAAATACAAAGTAATTTATTTAATAAAACACAATTAATAAACCACCATGGCGCAAGCTTCTAGGCCTTTCGCGAGGCATGTACCGCCCCTCCAATACCAAGCCGTTTCCTTCCGAACGAATCCTTGCAGCGGCGGATGGACGCGGAGGCGACGGTGGCTGAGGCCGAGGCGTCCAGCTGATACGCACACTATCACTGATATAATATTATATATGTTATACGGATCCGAGTTGAACCCGTATCCGCATCCGTATCCGGTATATTTTGTTGAATCTTGAGTCCTAATTAGGGTTTTGGTGATTAATGACATCCGTGAGATTTGCGACTAACCTCTGTATGTGAGACTCAGGTAAATCAGAGGAGAAAGCATCAAGGAAGAGCAAAGCAAGGCTATCAAGACTCCATGAAGAAAAAACGACGAAAATCTTGACAAGGGTACAAATACCTAAACCTAGCACCTTCTTGTTTTGAAAATTTCTAGGTTAGATGGTCGTACTATTAAGAGGAGTCTTAGCACAAGTCTCTTGATCAACCTTGAAGTTTTTAGAAGCATATTTGCATTTGCATCTGCCTTAAATCAAAATTGAGTAAAAAATTCAGAGTTCTGTTTTCGTTTTGTACTGGCCGGACAGTGTCTGAAGTGACCGGACAATGTCCGGCCAATACAAACAACTTCTGAACATTGCAAACGAGTGCAACAGAGACATATACATTTGTCCGGTGCATCTGTCCGATGAAGGCCGGACATTGTCCGAAGTGACCGGACAATTGCCGGTCAATACAAATGTTAACGGCACGTTAAATTAAGACAAATGTACTTGTCTGGAGGTTGTGTCTGAAGTGACCAGACATTGTCCGAAGTGACCGGACAATGTCCGGCCAATACAAATTCTGGGCTATTGAAAGTGCTGTGTTAACAGAGACATATGTGATTTGTCCAGACAAAAATGTCTGGACAAATCCCATATGTCCGGCCCATACAAATTTCTGGAGTGTTTTATTTTGAGTGTCAACAGAGACAAATACATCTGTCCAGACATTTTGTCCGGACAAATCTATTTGTCCGGCGTGTACAAGCCTGTTTGAACAGGGGTGTCAACAGAGACAAATGCATCTATCCGGACAAATCCATTTGTCCGGCCTTCACATTTTGGTTCAAACAGCTACTGACACTCGAATTTCACGTGAATAACGGTCAAGTTTTTTGTACTGACCGGACAATGTCCGAAGTGACCGGACAATGTCCGGCCAGTACAACTTTCGCCCAATTTTCTTGAAAACGACCGTTTTTGCTGAGAGTATAAATAGATTACTGTTGTAGATGTCAAGTACACACGAAATACATCTCTAAACCTTTGAGCAACAGTGTGCAAACTCTCTCACTCCCATTCTCTAGCAATTGAAGTCAAAAATTGAGAAATCTTGAGTGCTAGTTGAGTGAAATTGTTTCCAAGCCCTATTGCATTTGCATTGTGTTCATCAAGCCTTGAGGTTGATCAACCAAGGTGCTAGGCTTGTTACTCTTGGTGATTGCCGTCACCTAGACGACCCGAGAGGTCCGGCGATCTCTCCATCGACGGTGTGTCGGAGAGGCCCAGCGATTGGTTGTAAAGGCTCGGAGCTCGCCTATCCGGAGAGGAGAAGGGCTACCCCTAGTGAAATCGAAGCATAAGCTCAAGCGAAGAGCGCTTCAACGAGGATTAGTGGAAATCGGCAAATTTCCGAGACCTCGGGAAAAACTCGATCTCTTCGGTTACCTCTACTACTTGCTTAATTTTCGTAGTGATTGAATTGTTGCTATTAATCTTTTAGAAAGTGAAAAACTTGTATTGAATTGTCATTCATATCTTTAGAAGTTTGTTATTGCAATCTTAAGTTGTTAAACCCTAGTTTAGAAGAAAAATTTAAAAACCGCCTATTCACCCCCCTCTAGTCGGCATCCTTCGATCAACATATTTTAGTGAAACTCGACTCCGTATCCGCATCCGGAATTTTCAAAAAAACTACATTTGCATCCGCATCCGAACCTGGGTCGGATCCGAGTTTTCATTTCTGTATCCGGCTCTGTCCGGATTTGGAGCTGGGCTGAACCCGACTCGACCCTGCTCCGTTTCCACCCCTACTTGTAAGCAATAAACATTCTATCATAATCAATAGTGAGATGAATAACATAAATAAAACATTGTATGTTTACTATGAAGGTATTGGAATGATGAATTCTCCAAGGTAGAATTTGGTCCGTACCACTCAAAAACTGCATAATTTTGTTTCTACCCCAAAATAGTCACCCTTTCTTTTTTCCCACAGCCATGTCAGCACTTATTTTGTTTTTTACCATCGCCGTCAAGTCCTCATTATTAGAGGTTCAAATTAGTGTTGATTCGGTTATAATTTTACAGAAAAGTCAAGTATACCCTTGGGCTACTCTAAGATAGCGTCTTACTATGAACCGGACATGGCTGGCTTTAAGCCGTGGCAAGGCTTAAGAGCTACAGTGAGCTCTGGCGAGTGGTGACCAGCGGCAAGAGCTCTAGTGGTCATCCCTAAGCATGAGTGACACATAGGTCGCCTAGTGGCGGCCTGGTTACACCTAAATATTGGACATGGTAGGGACAAAAGGCGAAACAGCAATGTGGTCGTTGACGGCAACGACCAACTTGTCAAGCTTACAAGCCAGAGGTGGAGGAGTGTGACAGCAACGAGTACTAGGGACAACAACATCGGAGTGGCGGTGCACTCTGCGGTGGCAGAGGAATGTGACTGTTTCATCGTCGCCAGAACAATGCAGATGGCGAGCCAAGGGATAGCCATGTCTGGGAGGTTGAGGGTGGTCTAGAGATGGACTGGTCAGCGGGAATTGGACAGTGGCAACAATATTTAGGGTGGCGGCAGTATGCCTGTTCACGTGAGCACATGCGCCATGTTTTTCGACAAGGCGTCGTCGGAGAAGGCGGCGGCCGGAGGTGAGCACGAGGAGGCTAAGGCAATGTTGGTGACACGATGTTCGCCTATAGTAAGCAGTTGAGGCGCATAGGCAGCGGTGATGCAATGCTAGGGAAAGGGAAGATGCACCAGCGGTGAAACGGTAGTGAGACTGTCGGCAATAGCTACCATGGCAAGTTCAGTGAAGGCTAAGGGGAATTTCTTGTACAAGGATCAACGACGAGGGTGGCCGGAAGATACTTCGATGGGGGGAATAGGGCGTTTTGGCCGACGAGGGAAAAACAATGATTAACCATCGGTGAGGGCACAATTGACAGGACTAAAACTCAAGACTTTCATAAGGAGTTGAGGGCCACCGTTTGGGCATGGTGCTATGGCCGACAATGGTGGCAATGATGCACAGTGAAGATGAGCGGTGGTGATGCATAGGGCACAATTAAGCTGCAAGTTAGGGGATAATCATCTCATGATCTGTGCAAATGAATCATGTGATAGTTCAAGTGGTCAGTATCACATATGATTTTACAAAATATCACAAATTTCTTGCATAGAGTAGAAGGCAGTGCTTAATGGGGGGTTTGAACAATATTGGTGAGGGTAAATCTTTCATTTGCTCATTCTATTACCCCTGAATTGACAGCGATGGTAATAAAAAAATAGGAGCTGACGTGGTAGTCGTAAAAAAGAAAAGGGAATATATAGTTTTTGAGTGGTGCAGACAAAATTTTCCCATTCTTTAAGAACACTCTGAGTTAACACAATTTGCCTTGAATCTTAATGTGTCACTATGTCTTATGCTAATAGGAATGCCATTCTACCTCAAAGCAAGCTTAAAACTTTTGTTGTTAGGAAAAGTTGAAGATATCTCAATTACTGGTTATCTATGTCATGTACATACATTGAGGATAAGTAGCATCATTCATCATAGTCTTGTCATCTGAAACATATTTGGGATCAAATTCATTTAGCACATCATTGTCCCAATCCTCATCCTTATCATATGGTAGATCATCATCCTCAGCCTCATTGGGCACATCTAGTTCCTCCCCACTAAAATACATGCAATCCTTGTCAAACCCTACAGGTTCATCCTCCCCAATATCCCTATGCTGCTTCTCTTTAGATGGTCCTGCAACTTTCTTAATAGTATTAGTAGCTCCAGAGAGCTCTACCCCTTGCTTAGAAACACCTCGTCTTTGCCACCCTAGTATCACCTTGATTACTAGTACCAGCACCTCCAAATGGCTTTGCAATTGAATGCACAGAAAGAATTGATTAGGAAGCAAGCCCAAATGGCTTTTCAATTAACTGCACATAAGGGATTGCTTGGACAGTAGGTCCAGATGTCTCTGCTTCTGCACTTTGTCCAGTAGGAGCCTATCCAGGAGTGGCTGCAGTGGGGTGCTTAATAGGAGTCTTTTGTATTGTCGTGGTATTACGAATCCTATGGCATGTTTTAAGACGTGGAACACGCGTATAGTAACGCGAGCTGACTGTGCGATGGGTCACCTCACACTAGGCAACCACAAGAATGACACAGAGGATTTATACAAGTTCAAGTTCCAGTGGGAACTCTTGTCCTGTCGACACACCTCTGACGTAAGACAGTGGGGAGGTTCTCTCGCAGGGAGAGGGCTCCTAGATGTGCCTATTGGCTTATGTGTTATGTAAAATGAAATGAGGTCAAGTATTGCAAAAGGGATACAAGGGGTACATATAGACCCCAAAAAGCGTGAAATTACTAAGCGATCCTTGACTGTGACCGTTGGATCAAGGGCGTAACCGTCCTTTCACAGGACAAAAGGCTTGGATGCTTGACATGTGTTATCTTCAATTCCCGAGGTATCTGCGGAACCATCAACTCCTGGGTACCCGAAAATCCCCCAGACAGTCGGACCCGGACAGCTGGATTCGGACACTCATGTCATCCCCGAGAACCTAGAGTCCGAACACTGGGGTGTTACCTGGGGACCCGCGACCGGGAGATTGGGGGACTCAGGAACCGCCGAAGTATTGACGGTCTGGACATTCGGGATATCCTCGGGGACCCAGGGCCCATGTTGGGGACCACTCGGGGTCCTGTTGCTGGGACGCTTGGATAGGTGCCCAGACACCCGCGACCAGGAGGCCCAGGGATTCTCTGGGGAGCACCTTGGTGCTAATGGCTCGGACGTTCAGGACGTCCTCAGGGACCCAAGGTCGGGGGACTCGGGGCCCTCGCCGGGAAATACTTGGGGGCCCGTTGCCGGGACGCTAGAGAAGTATCCGAAGACCCATGGCCGGGAGGCCCAAAGACTCCGGGGACCGCCCCGGTGCTAATGACCTAGACGTTCGGGACGTCCCCGGGGACCCAAGGCCCTCGTTGGTGACTACTTGGGGGCCTGTTGCTGGGACACTTGGAGAGGTGTCCAGACACCCACGGCCGGGAGGCCCAGGGGCTTTCCAGGGATTGCCCCGATGCTAATGATTCGATGGCTTGGGACCTACTCTGAACACCACCTGGGGGGCACCAAAGATTTCGCCCAATAGCATCGGGAGATCGGGGGACTCCCCAGGAACCGCCGAAGTATTTGTAGGATCAAGGATGCCGACTAGAGGGGGGGTGAATAGGAGGCTTTTAAAAGTTCAAATTTAAAACAAATAATTGCAAATCAAGAACAAATAAAAATATTAGCAAGAAGAGAAGAGAACGAATACAGTGATTTTTACCGAGGTATCAGAGACTCGCCCAGTCTCCACTAATCTTCGTTGAAGCACTCAAGTCACGTGAGTTTTGCCTCAATACCCACGAAGGGTATTATCAACTAGTGGTTGCTCCTTGTCCACTCCGGAAAGGCGAGCACCGATGCCTTGTACACTTTTGCCGAGCCTCTATAACAATCTTCAAACTAGAGAGGTCAACGGCCACGCCTCCGAACCGACTAGGTGAGGGCGCTCACCAAGATAATAGGCAGCAAGATCTTCTCTAAACCTCCAAACATGCACCGAGAAGCTACGAATATGCAAATACAAAGAACTGAAACTCTCTGTGGATCAGAAAGCACTCAACTTGATCAAAAGATCAAGATTTTATATAAAACGCTAAAGCTCAAGAGTGTATAAGAGAATGATGCTGCTTGTTGTTCAAAAACAAATGCTCAAGCTCTCTATTTATAGCCTCAAGTCTCAAAAGAGATGTTGGAGCTCGAGCTGAAAATCAGCAGCTCAAACTGACAGTCAGTTTAGGTCACGACCAGAGAGAAGAAAAATCCGGAGAAAACAGTGCTAGCCGTTGGCGGTCGAAAAAGGAAACAAATCAGTACAAACTGACAGTCAGTTCCAGAACCAACGATTGACAAAATTTACAGATAAAAATTAGCTAGCCGTTTGTGGTCGTATATGGAAATTTGAAACCCGCAACTGACAGTCAGTCTCACAAACTGACAGTCAGTTCGACCACAAAACGACCAGATCAAATAAGAACTCAAATAAACACAACAGAAGTCGAACTCCAAACTGACAGTCAGTTTAGTTCAAACATTTTCAGCCCAAAATACACCATCTCTGGACAATTGTCAGTTTAACTGAACTGACATTCAAACTGACAGTCAGTTTAGCAAACTGACAGTCAGCCTGAACAAAAACAGCTATAACTTTAAATCCAGAAATCCAAAAGAGGTGTTTAATAGCTCGTTTGAAAGATAATTTTAAGGGCTACATTTTTGTCAACAGAAGAAAAAATCAGATCTGCCTAGATCTTTCTAGAAATTTGAAAAACTCTTCTGCTGTCAAAAACTCAACTGAAAATCCAAATATTTCAAACCAAATTCAAATTCAAATCCAACCAAGAAGATGCAATGCAATGACCTAAATTTCTCGGTTTATGTTGGAGATAAAGAGAAGACTTTTGCCACCCCTCTTTATAGTGCGGTTAAAAACTAAAAGCAATTTTCCTAAATCGATCAACTCCCAACACCGGGATCGGTAAAAAATAAAATTATGGATTACCTTAGGTCCTTTTGCGCTTTTGCGACTTGCGTCTCGACTTCATTCCTTGCGACTTGTGCTTTTGCTTCTTTTGCGTTGGGTTCGTCTTGTTCATCTCGACTATCTTCCCAACGAAACTCTGTAACAACCAATCTCAAAAGCACAGTCAGTCTGAAACACTTAGTTTTCATTAATCATCAAAATTAGGGTTAGGCATGAAGGCCTAGATGCAACAATCTTCCCCCTTTTTGATGATTGATGACAACAAGTGTTCGATAAGAAAATAAGAAATGAAAAGCTCCCCCTGAATATATGCATCTCATCAAATATCAGAGCATAAACCAACACATAAATATCAGAGCATCAGATGAAACACATACATCATTATACCAATATCATAGCATCACAAAACATTATCAAGTATCAGAGCTACACAAAACAGAAACACCATATCCATATCCAGAATCACAGAGACATATATATATATAATAAACCAAAATCGGAATCCAGACATAGGCATCATAAAGTCATACATCTAGAATCTCAAAAATATATAAGTACTTTTCCCCCTTTGGCATCAAGCACAAAAAGGGAGGCAAAATACAAATCAGAGCCTAAGGCTCATCATCTGAAGAAAGCCCTAAGACGGCTGTATCTCTGGAGCCTGCTGGAGATGCAGTCGGGTCGATGACTGGGGACGTAAGAGGAGTAGCAGCTGCAGTTGGAGAAGCAGGTGCTGGTGTTGTAGAGGCCGGAGCAGACGGTCCTAGAGCAACTGGAGCTGATGTAGAGCTCGGAGAAGACAAAGCTGGTCGGGCCCTCTTGCGAGGGACCGGAGATCCTGAAGCAGGCAGGCGACGTAGTATCTCCTCCTGCTGAGCAATCAAACGAAGCAGCAGCTGATGATGCTCCGCCTGGGTGCTGAGGATCTACTGCTGCACCTGGATCACCTGATCGAGGCGAGAAGCAGAAGAGGAGGCAGATCCGGTGCCTGTCCCTGCAGCTGGAGCTGAAGCAGTCTCCTGAGCTGGAGCCTCGTCCTCTGACTCCCCTGCAGCATCACCATCTGATGCGGGAGAATCAAGGCCAGCGGCTGTGGCAGGGCGAGCACCGAGCTGGCGATCAGCTTGTCCCGGAGGATAGAAGAGCAGAGGATGATGGGGCCTCGGGAGCTCAGAGTCGACGACCCGGATATGCAGGAGCACCGCCATGATATACGGAGCGTATATCAACTGACGGCGCGGAGATAGAAGGACGTGCTGAATCTCACTGATGATGAGATCAGCAACATCAAATGGCTCCTCCTGAAAGATAGAGATCAGGACGTGGAGGGCCAGATAGGTGATCCTAGCCCTGTCTCCACTCATGGGAACAAGTGTGAGACGGAGGATCCGCAGGGCTAGGTCAACATTGCGGCGCAAGCCAGCAATGTGACGGAGCTGGAAGGGGCCGGAATAAAGCATGGCCACCTCCCAATGCTTGAGATCTGGAAGGGTGTGGAGCTGGCGCCCAGATGCGGGACGAACCAGTCCTAGCGCAGACTCGATCTGCTCCTTCGTGACGGTGTGAACCTGGAGGCCCGTCATGAAGGTGATGAAGTCGCGCTAGGGAGAAATGAAGACGGTGGAGTAAAACTGACGGATGGGTCCGTCAGCCCAGTGAAGAGAGGAATCAGCGACAAGGTCGCGGATCCCTGTGGAGCCAAAAAGGTCTGCGAGGGTGACGATGCCTGTGCGAGAGGCGATCGTACCCCACGACAGAGAGCGGTGAGCGAAGATGGGTGCGCGGCTGTAGACACTGGTGAACAGGTCTAGGTGGAGGTTTGTGTAAAAAGTAAGAACGTCGCACGCGTCGCGACCAGTGGGACGCGGCGAGAGGTACGGGTTTGTGGAACGCAGGGTGAGGAGACGACTCGCGTGCCACCGGGAATAATCCATGGGGACACGCTCGGGTGGCGGCGAAGAACGAGTTTTCGTTGGTTGACCCGATGAACGACGGCTGTTTACCGCATTCTTTCGTCGGGCAACGCGACGAGAAGAGGACTCGGGCTGGTCAGACATGATGAAAAGAAACAGGAAAAAGAAAAACAGAGGAGAGAGAGGAAAACAGGGACCTGAACAGGGGAACTGAAATGAGGATCAGAGAACCGGTGAGACAACGGCAGAGATCAGGGCCAGCAAGCAAGGAACACGGTGAGGAGGAGGCACGGGAGCGGCTCAACTGAGGCATGCACGGCAAAAGAGACGACGAGGTGCGGCTCAAACCGGTGGAGGAGGAGGCACCACAAAAACGGCGGCGCACGGCGGTTTTTCAGTGGTGCGGCGAGGTGTAGTGGCGCAAGGAGGCGGTGGCGCGGCACGGCAAGGTGGTGGCGCAAAAAGTGACGGCGAGGAGGTGCAAAAAGGAGCAACGGCGGCGAAGAGGAGGCGAGGAGACACAAAATAGAACGGGGTTTTTAGGGTTCTGGAGACCCCAACTGACAGTCAGTTAGATATACTGACAGTCAGTTCCAAAACCAGAAACTTGGAACTGACAATCAGTGTAACACACTGACAGTCAGTTCTCAGAACTGAGTTTTGAAACTGACAGTCAGTATATGAGACTAACAGTCAGTCTGAGACTCGACAACGACGAGGAGCTAAGACAAAAATCAATTGTACATAACTGAATGTCAGTTTGTGAAACTGACTGTCAATTAGGTCAACGACTTCGACCAGAGACTAAGAACAGGCTCCTAAGCACTAAACTAACTGTCAGTTAGATGAACTGACTGTCAGTTTGGTTAATTTCGATCAGAAGCAGTTTTGACCAGAGAGAGAAAATAATATTATTTTTATACAGATAGCAAATTAGCACATCAACTAGCATTTGATATATTAATAATGTTCAGTTCACCCCTTAAAAAGCAAAATCTTGATTCATCTAAGGGTTTGGTGAAAATATCTGCTAGTTGCAAATCTGTTCTGACATAATTCACATCAATATCTCCTTTTGCCACATGATCTCTAATAAAATGGTGCCATATTTCAATATGCTTAGTTCTAGAATGTTGAACAGGATTATTTACAATTTTAATGGCACTTTCATTATCACACAAGAGTGACACTTTATCAAATATAATCCCAGAATCCAAAAATGTCTGCTTCATTCATAATAATTGAGCACAACAACTGCCTGCAGACACATATCAGCTTCAGCTGTGGAGAGAGCTATAGAATTTTGCTTCCTAGATGACCATGATACTAATGATCTCCCCAACAGCTGACAGCTACCAGATGTGCTTTTACGATTAATTTTGCACCCAGCATAATCAGAATCCGAATATCCAATTAATTCAAAATTTGCATTTTTAGGATACCAAAGACCTAAACTGGGATAACATTTTAAATACCTAAGGATTCTTTTAAGAGCAGTTAAATGGCATTCCTTAGGATCTGATTGAAATCTAGCACATAAGCACACACTAAACATGATATCAGGCCTAGATGCAGTAAGATACAAAAGACTACCAATCATAGACCTATAAAGTTTAGAATCGACCGATTTTCCGCTTTTGTCCATATCCAGATGTCCATTTGTCGCTATAGGAGTTTTGATTGCCTTAGCGTCTTCCATCCCAAAGCGCTTGAGCAGGTCCTTTACGTACTTTGTTTGACTTACAAACGTACTGTTCTTGAGTTGCTTGATTTGAAGTCCGAGGAAGAAGCTCAGCTCACCTATCATGGACATCTCAAATTCCTTAGACATCATCTCTCTAAACTCATCATAGAAATGTTCATTAGTAGATCCAAAGATAATATCATCAACATATATCTGACAAATGAACAAATTTTTTTCAATTTTCTTTGTAAAAAGAGTTGTATCAAACTTCCCAATTTTGAAACCTTTTGATAAAAGAAAGTCTCTAAGTCGCTCATACCAAGCTCTAGGAGCTTGTTTGAGACCATAGAGAGCTTTAGACAATTTAAATACATGGTTTGGAAATTTTGAATCTTCAAATCCAGGAGGTTGTTCAACAAAAATAAGTTTAGAAATTTCACCATTTAAGAAAGCACTTTTAACATCAATTTGAAAAAGTTTGATATTGAAACATGATGCATAAGCAAGAAAAATACGAATAGTTTCAAGTCTTGCTACAGGTGCAAAAGTTTCACCAAAGTCTAAACCTTCGACTTGAGTGAAACCTTGAGCAACAAGACGAGCTTTATTTCTAATTACTACACCATTTTCATCTTGCTTATTTCTAAAAACCCATTTTGTTCCAATTACATTATGATCCTTGGGTCTTTCTACTAAAGTCCAAACTTCATTTCTAGAAAAGTTATTAAGTTCCTCATACATGGCATTTACCCAATCAGGATCATTTAAAACTTCATTAACATGTTTAGGTTCTAAAGAAGACACAAATGAATGATGTTCACAAAATGCAGCAATACGAGATCGAGTTTGAACACCCTTACTGACGTCACCCAAGATTTGATCTAGAGGGTGATCCTTGGTGATCGTTTGATGCTGTCTTGGTGCTTCATCTTGTGCGGCGTCTTCTTGACTTGGTTTTGGGGGATCAACTTGAGATGATGAATCATTTTGATCAACATTCTCAATATTGACATCATCTTCTTGATCTTCTTCTCTTGGCTTGATGTCTCCAATTGTGATGTTTTTCACGGCTTCTTGAAGATCTTCATTTGAAATTTCACAAGAAACTTGCTCTTTTTGCGAGCCATTAGTTTCATCAAATTCGACATCACAAGATTCTTCAATACAACCAGTATTTTTGTTGAAAATGCGATAAGCTTTGCTAGTGGTTGAGTATCTGACTAGAAAGCCTCATCTACTCTCTTTTGAAACTTGCCACCAAAATTTCTTTTCTTAAGAATATAGTATTTGCATTCAAAAACTCGGAAATAAGAAATATTTGGTTTGCGCCCAATAAGAAGTTCATAAGGAGTCAAGTTAAGAAGAGGATGCAAAGAAAGCCGATTTATAGAATAGCAAGCTGTATGCACGGCTTCAGCCCAAAAGCGAGTAGGAGTATCATACTCACTTAGCATAGTTCTTGCCATTTCTATAAGTGTTCGATTTTTTCTTTCGACGACTCCATTTTGCTGTGGAGTGTAAGATGTGGAAAATTCGTGTTTGATTCCAAGAGGGTCACAAAGATCAAACAAAGTTGAATTAACGAACTCTCCACCATGATCATTATGGATTTTCTTGATGGATAATTCGAATTCAGTAGAAACACGTTTTGCAAAACTTTTGAAAACATCGGGGGTTTCAGATTTTTGGGAAATAAAGAAAACCTAAGTATAGCGAGTAAAATCGTCAACAATAACAAAACCATAATTGCTACCCCCGATACTTTGGAACTCAGAAGGTCCAAATAAATCCATATGAAGAAGTTCCAAAGGTTTACAAGTAGAAAGAATGCGCTTAGTTGGATGTGAAGTAGCTACTTGCTTGCCAGCTTGATAAGCGCTACAAGGTTTATCCTTTTCAAAATTCACATCCTTCAAACCAACAACCAAATCACGTTTTAAAAGTTTTCTCAATTGATGCATTCCAACATGTGCAAGTCGTCTATGCCATAGCCAACCTTTTGAGGTTTGAGAGACAAGACATGTTGAAAGAGAAGCATCTTTTGAGTGAAAATCAGCCAAATAAAGATTTTCAAAACGAAAGCCTTTAAAAATCAAAGAATTGTCTTTTAAACTTTCAGCTAAAACTTCTTTCGGGTAAAATGTGCAACGAAAACCAAAATCGCAAATTTGTGCAACGGAAAGCAAATTAAAGTTCAAAGATTCAACCAATAAAACATTCGAAATAGAGAGATTGTTGGAAATAGCAATTTTACCCAAGCCTACCACATTTTCTTGACGGTTGTCGCCAAAGGTGATCTTTTGATTTTCGCTTGAGTTGTCTTCTAGTGAGGTGAACAACTTTTTGTTGCCGGTCATGTGTTCGGAGCATCCGCTATCTAGCACCCAATGCCTCCCACCGGTTTTGTAGTTCACCTGCATAAAAAGAATTAAGTCCTTTTAGGTACCCAAACCTTTTTGGGTCCTTAAATGTTAGCAATCAAAATTTTGGGCATCCAAATTGATTTCTTCTTCTTATTTAGCATGGGTGCGCCAACATACTTTGCTATAGTATAACCTTTCTTCGACTTTTGAAGTATGTAGCAAGTATCAAAATAATTTGGAGTCATTAAGGGACATGCTTCATGCGAATGACCAGTTTCATGGCATTTATAACAAAATGTGTTGCATGCTTTAACAAAAACGGTTTTAGTTTTTGGTTTCTTTCCTTTCTTCGGAAAGTATCCTAATCCTTCTTTTCTAAAAGAACATTTTTGTTTACTAAGAATTAGATCAAGAGATACTTTGCCTTTGTAGCAGTTTTCTAAGCCTTTTTCCAAGTCTTTCGACTTGTGTCTTAAGTTCATAATTTTCATTCAAGATATTATCATTTGAAGCACATGAAATATGATGACTGCTAGAAGGAGAATCATCTAAATCACATGAAGTGGAAACATCTACTTTAGATGAAACATTGGAAACATCTTTTATGAGCATGCTTTCATAAGAATCCTTTAGCTCGAAGTATTGAGCGCGTAGGGAAGAATGTTCTTCCTTAAGCGCCTTATATTTCTTTTTAGTCTTTCCAAAAACTTCATTCAATTCGGTTATCATTTCAACTAAATCATCATATAAGGGATCGTTGGTGTGTACCTTTTCATCTCCTTTAGCCATAAGATAAAGGGATGAGCTAGTTGAAGTGTTGATGTTGCTGAGAGCTAATCCGGCCATCTTCTTGGAGCAGCTTCTTTCGTCGTCGGAGTCGGAGTCGGAGCTCTCACCTCCGGACATCCACTCTCCGAAGCATGCTTCTTTGGTTTCTTCATTCTTCTTCTTGAAGAATTTCTTCTTTTTGTTCCATCCCTTGTTCTTGGTTGGACATCTTGAAGCTATGTGTCTCTTCTCATGACATCCATAGCAAATGATGTCTTTGAAGTTGTTCTGCTTTGTCCCTTTTGGTCGTGTGTTAATGTTGACATCCTTCTTGTGCAACTTGCGGAGAAGTTTTTGAGTATTTTTTACCATGAGTGCTAGATCTTCATCGGAGGAGCCATCACTTGAATCGTTCTTTGCGTTTACTTTGAAAGCCAAAGCCTTCTTCTTCGTCTCCGAGGGTCCGGCTGCTTCCTTCTTCTCCTTCTTGTGCATCTCATGGGTGATGAGGTTCCCATAGAGATCGGTCGGTGTTGTGGTCGTCAAATCGGAGTTTGTGAGAACTGTGACCAAGGTGTCGAAGCTTTCAGGTAACGCCCTAAGCATCTTTCTCCCAATATCAAGATCAGTAAAAACGACTCCAAGCCCCTTGAGTTCATTCACAATATTATTGAACCGAGTGAACATGGAGTCCACGGACTCAGTTGATGACATGGTGAATGTCTCATATCGTTGCTTCACCATGAGCAACTTTGCCTCTTTAACTTTTGTAATGCCCTCGTAAATTTCTTCGAGGGTGGTCCAAACCTTGTGAGTAGTCGTGAGATTGCTTACACGGTTAAACTCGTTTAGAGACAAACCCGCAAAGAGTGCATTTTTCGCACAGGCATTTAAATGCAGTTTTCTCCTGTCGTCCTCAGAGTGATTTGCCGGATCATCCGGAGGAGTAAAACCGAGTTTAACGATATCCCAGACGTCAAGCCCCATGGCCTCTAGGAATACCGACATGCGCACTTTCCAATAGGGATAATTTGTCCCATCAAAGATAGGCGCACGTCTACTATGACCAAGAGAGAAACCATCTGTAGACGACATCCTCTCTCTAGGCTGTAAAGCCTAATGAATCGAGAGAAAAAGCTCTGATACCACGTGTAGGATCAAGGATGCCGACTAGAGGGGGGTGAATAGGAGGCTTTTAAAAGTTCAAATTTAAAACAAATAATTGCAAATCAAGAACAAATAAAAATATTAGCAAGAAGAGAAGAGAACGAACACAGTGATTTTTACCGAGGTATCGGAGACTCGTCCAGTCTCCACTAATCCTCGTTGAAGTACTCAAGTCACTTGAGTTTTTCCTCAATACCCACGAAGGGTATTATCAACTAGTGGTTGCTCCTTGTCCACTCCGGAAAGGCGAGCACCAATACCTTGTACACTTTTGCCGAGCCTCTCTAACAATCTTCAAACTAGAGAGGTCAACGGCCACGCCTCCGAACCGACTAGGTGAGGGCGCTCACCAAGAGTAATAGGCAGCAAGATCTTCTCTAGACCTCCAAACACGCACCGAGAAACTACGAATATGCAAATGCAAAGAACTAAAACTCTCGGTGGATCAGAAAGCACTCAACTTGATCAAAAGATCAAGATTTTATATAAAATGCTAAAGCTCAAGAGTGTATAAGAGAATGATGCTGCTTGTTGTTCAAAAACAAATGCTCAAACCCTCTATTTATAGTCTCAAGTTTCAAAAGAGACGTTGGAGCTCGAGCTGAAAATCAGCAGTTCAAACTGATAGTCAATTTAGGTCACGACCAGAGAGAAGAAAAATCCGGAGAAAACAGTGCTAGCCGTTGGCGGTCGAAAAAGGAAACAAATCAGTACAAATTGACAGTCAATTCCAGAACCAACAGCTGACAAAATTTACGGATAAAAATTAGCTAGCCATTTATGGTCGTATATGGAAACTTGAAACCCACAACTGACAGTCAGTCTCACAAACTGACAGTCAGTTCGACCACAAAATGACTAGATCAAATAAGAACTCAAATAAACACAACAGAGGTCGAACTCCAAACTGACAGTCAGTTTAGTTCAAACATTTTCAGCCCAAAATACACCCTCTCTGGACAATTGTCAGTTTAACTGAACTGACATTCAAACTGACAGTCAGTTTAGCAAACTGACAGTCAGCCTGAACAAAACCAGCTATAACTTTAAATCCAGAAATCCAAAAGAGGTGTTTAATAGCTCGTTTGAAAGATAATTTTAAGGGCTACATTTTTTTCAACAGAAGAAAAAACCAGATCTGCCTAGATCTTTCTAGAAATTTGAAAAAATCTTCTGCTGTCAAAAACTCAACTGAAAATCCAAATCTTTCAAACCAAATTCAAATTCAAATCCAACCAAGAAGATGCAATGCAATGACCTAAGTTTCTCGGTTTATGTTGGAGATAAAGAGAGGACTTTTGCCACCCCTCTTTATAGTGCGGTTAAAAACTAAAAACAATTTTCCTAAACTGATCAACTCCCAACACCGGGATCGGTAAAAAATAAAATCATGGATTACCTTAGGTCCTTTTGTGCTTTTGCGACTTGTGTCTCGACTTCATTCCTTGCGACTTGTGCTTTTGCTTCTTTTGCGTTGGGTTCGTCTTGTTCATCTCGACTATCTTCCCAGCGAAGCTATGTAACAACCAAGCTCAAAAGCACAGTCAGTCTGAAACACTTAGTTTTCATTAATAATCAAAATTAGGGTTAGGCATGAAGGCCTAGATGCAACAGTATTGACGTCTCGGACATTCAGGATGTCCTTGGGGACCCTGGGCAGAGAGACCCGGGGCCCTCACCAGGGACCATTTGGGGGACCCGTTGTCGAGATGCTTGGAGAGGTGCCTGGACACCCACGGTCAGGAGGCCCAGGGATTCTCCGAGGACCACCCTGGTGCTGATGGTTTGGATGTTTGAGACGTCCCTAGGGGCCTGGGGTCAGGGGACCCGGGGCCCTCATTGGGGACTATCTGGGGGCTCGTTGTCAAGACGCTAGAGAAGTATCCGAAGACCTGCGGCCGAGAGGCCCAAGGACTCCGGGGACTACCCCGGTGCTAATGACCCGGACATTCGTGATGTCCTCGAGGACTACTTGGGGGCCCTTTGCAAGGACGCTTGGAGAGGTGCCCGGACACCCACGGTCGGGAGGCCCAGGGGCTTTCCGGGGACCGCACCGGTGCTAATGATCTGGGGGCTTGGGATGTTCTACAAACACCACCTGGGGGGGGGGGGGGAGGGGCACCAGAGATTCCCTCCATAGCACCGGGAGATCGGGGACTCCCCAGGATCCGCTGAAGTATAGACGGCCCGGACATTTGAGATATCCTCATGGACTGAGGGCCCTAGCCGAGGACCACTCATGGGCCGTTTCTAGGACGCTTGGGACCACACTGGTGCTAATGGCTCGGACGTTCGAGAAGTCCCTAGGGACCCAGGGCTCTCACCGAGGACTATTTGGCGGCCAGTTGCCGGGACATTGGAGAAGTATTCGGAGACCCTCGGCAGGGAGGCCCAAGGACTTTGGGGACCACCCCGGTGCTAATGCCCCGGACATTCGGGACGTCCCAGGGGACTCGGGATTGGGGAACCCGTGGCCCTCGCTGGGACTACTTGGGGCCCGTTGCCGGGACGCTTGGAGAGGTGCCCAGACACCCACAACCGAGAGGCCTAGGGGCTTTCTAGGGACCACCCCGATGCTAACGATCTAGGGGCTTGGGAGCTTCTCCGAACACCACCCAGGGGGCACCAGAGATTTCCCCCGACCTGTTTCAACTCAATTCTATCAACTGACATTTGAAAATCTTAGTTTCCTTGTTTCTATATTGATATCAAATAACTTAGTTAGTTGTTCATCACCTGCTAACCTAACCAACTATTCATCCTTCGACATATACTATATGGTTGGTTGTTGCCATGTGGCCCAAGTGTGGTGCTCAGCTAACTCTGTATTCAACTTAATGACTAAAAACCTATTTGAGTCAACAATCCATTCCATAGTGTTTTCCTTGTAGTATTCCCTTTTACCATTATTCATTGTGATATATGAGTACATGGATAGTTACTTCTACACTAAAAACTATCTCAGAATCTATCCTATAATAGCACAATTACAAGGATTATGCAGTTATATCAAGTTAGACCTACAACTACCAAAATCCCGCTAGAGACCTATCTTACACAATTGAACTACCAAACTCAACTCATCACAAATCATTCATTTGATGAATGAGAAAACAAATTGAGGAAAGATTGAAACCAAACTCCATTTTTTTCGACTCACTAACCTTAATTTCCCTGCGCCGCAACCACGTATGAACTAGGATTAGGGTTGTCGAACACCAATTAGACAAAGCATCGATGAAGACATAGATGCGCTAACCTAACTCAAGTAGGTGACGTCGATGCAAATTTGTGGTCATCATTGATGGCGCACGATGGCCAGCGGCGATTTCGACAAGTGTCAACCGAGTCGCAAGAGCACCCTAATTAACTCGTTAGCGATATATGGTCTGAGTCTAACATGTTTATAATTAAAAATAAACAATCTTTCCTTCCGAAAATAAGCTTTTCACGGGACCGTATAAAAGGAGTACCAGATCACCTGCACTTGTAGGCAAGCCAACATGCACGGAGAAAAGGCTGCCACCGCCTTCGTCCCCGGCGCCGGCAAGGTAGTCGAAGGCAGCCCCGCCGCGCTGGGCTTCCACATGCCGGCGGAGTGGGAGCCCCACCACCAATGCTGGATCGGCTGGCCTGTCTGTACCGTACACTGCATCATCTTATTCTTCTTGCACCTAGCTCTGATCTGTTTGTTGTTCTTAACAGCAATTAACAAATGCGAAGCATGCGTTTCTTTGGTCTTATTAGAACCCCCTTGGAGCTTGGGGAGCGCCATGGCACTTCCCCGGTGTCCAGAGGGCCTTCGTCAACGTCGTCGCGGCGATCTCCAAGTTCGAGCCCGTCACCATCTGCACAAACGCGGAACAGGTGACCTGCCGGTCATTTGTACCCCATTTCAGGCCTTCTCCATCTGATCAGAAAAATATATTTGGTTCTTGTATGTGTAGTACAAGGAGGTGTATGATTTGATGAGGGATAAACCCAACGTAAGGGTTGTGGAGATGACTACGGATCTTGCTTGGCTGCGTGATTTGGGCCCCACTGTAAGCTACTCACTTCTCTATGTGTAATTCTACACTCTCCAATCTTTCTTCAATTATACATACATACAGTTTGACTTTGATCTGATTTCAACTTCGATTTTTGATAAGATAAGCTGAACTTGAGATCAAATAGATAGTTTCTCGTAAGAGTTTCTCTCCAAAACAGAAACCTGTCATCAAAATGGAATAGGTTCTGCAAACTAAACGTCCCACAAGAATCAAATGAAATTTTTTCTCTAAAATTTTACTGTTCCAAACATGGCATAAATTGCTATTAGGTTTTTTTTGTACTTGTGCTTTGAAGCATGTATGGAAGTTATAGATTTGTTTTTTGCTATAATTTTGGTTTTTAAGTGCTGGAATTGGAGAAAATTCCCAGATTCAAAACGAATTTTGTTCTCGAAGGAGGAAGCATTCATGTAGACCGAGGAGGTACTTTAATATCAAATCACTACTACAGAAGTGCATTCCACTAACCCTTATTTTCTAACGGTTGTAAGCAATCTAGGAAAAATCCGATAGAATAGGACGACAGCGGCGGAAAACCATCATTTTACTATCGGTTACACACTAATCCAACGTTAGTGAAATGCAAATACTTTTTACTATCGGTCATTACTGTACAAACCGATAGAATATATTAAATAGTACTATCGGTTTTCCTTTTGTAACTGATAGTAAAATTGCGAACTTTATACTATCGGTTATTACTGTACAAACCGATATAATATATTAAATAGTACTATCGGTTTTCCTTTTGTAACTGATAGTGAAATTACTGACTTTATACTATCGGTTATTACTGTACAAACCGATATAATATATTAAATAGTACTATCGGTTTTCGTTTTGTAACTGATAGTAAAATTGCGAACTTTATACTATCGGTTATTACTGTATAAATCGATATAATATATTAAATAGTACTATCGGTTTTCCATTTTTAACTGATAGTGAAATTACTGACTTTTTACTATCGGTTATTACTGTACCAACCGATATAATATATTACAATAGTACTATCGGTTTTTCGTTCGTAACAGATAGTAAAATTACTCACTTTATACTATCGGTTCGTACTGTATTAACCGATATAATATATTGAATAGTACTATCGGTTTTTCTCGGGTAACTGATAGTAAAATTACTGACTTTTTACTATCGGTTATTACTGTACTAACCGATACAATATATGAAATAGTACTATCGGTTATATAAAACAAACCGATAGTAAAATGACTTCATATACACTAATGGTTATGACAGTGGGGATCTTATTTTACTATCGGTTAGTGTTGTTGAACCGATAGTAAAATTGGACAACTTAATTAGGTCGACCCTTGCTCTGCGCTCTACATGTTGGAATCATTTCAGTCGCGCACAACTCCAAGCTAGAGTGATCTGGAGAAGCTAGCTGAGAGGTTGATCATATTTCCATCCCCCTCAGTATTGTCATCTTCTCATCACCTCTCTCTCTCTCTCGATCACTCTTTCACACTCTCCCTCTCTCTCTCTACTTGCAATTCATTAAACTAGATACATGTATCTCCAAGCTAGCTAGAAGGCTGGGTTGGCTAGCTAGCTATAGCTTGCTGAATTTAAGCAGCTAGCTAGCTGGCTCTTCCAATTAATGCATGCATCAAGTTAATTAGGGTTTCATATATACGAATCCATTTAATGTAATTAAACAGCTCATGTACACACATATGGCCTAGCTAATTATGTTTCATTCATATATGCATGCCCTGAGTCATTAATTATTTATTTGAATTTGTCAGTTTTGTGAAATAATTGTAGATGGACTGAGAATATTGGATATATGAAATAAAACGTACTACTGTTGAGTATTTGGAGGGTGTGAATGGATTTATTAAATTTGCTGAGCAAGAAAAGGCGAAGAAGAGAGAGAAAGATATGCATTGTCCTTGTATAGATTATATGAACTTAAAAAGGTTCGGCAACTCTGATCAGATTAGGAGTCATTTGATTCGTCGTGGTTTTAACGCACGCTATACCCGTTGGATATGGCATGGTGAAGATCTTGAGGAAACGAGCACTACCGCTACTACTCAGCAGCACCCGGAAGTGGATTGCAGTAATGATGATCATGATCAAAACATTGATAATGTTCATTCGGAAGTCCATGTAGATGACGACAATTTAGATGAAATGTTACGTGATGTAGAAGAGGACTACAGCGAAAACGATTTAGCTAAATTTCAGAAATTAATTGTTGATTCTGAGAAGCCTTTGTTCCCCGGATGTGAAACATTTACAAAGTTGTCTTCTGTGTTGAGATTATATAACTTGAAGGCAAGCAACGGTTGGAGCGATAAGAGTTTCACGGCGCTATTGGATTTGTTAGCGGACATGCTTGCAGAGGGAAATGAGTTGCCAAGATCGGTTTACCAAGCCAAAAAACTATTGTGTCCGTTGGGAATGGAAATCGAAAGAATACATGCATGCCCAAATGATTGTGTTCTGTACCGTAACGAGTACGAGGATTTGCATGTTTGTCCAAGATGCGGTGCATCGCGGTATAAGCATGGGGACAGAATTTATCACAATGGATGTGATGAGGTAAAGAAAGGGCCTCCGGCCAAAACTGTGTGGTATTTGCCTGTGATTCCCAGATTGAAACGGCTGTTTGCAAATCCGAAAGATGCGAAGTACTTGCGTTGGCATGTTGAAGGTCGGAAACAAGACGGAAAACTAAGACATCCAGCTGATTCCATTCAATGGAGAAATATTAACAGAACATTCGGTGAGTTTGGCGGCGAAGTGAGGAATATAAGGTTTGGGCTGAGTACGGATGGTATGAATCAACACGGAAATATGAGCAGTCGACATAGCACTTGGCCGGTTCTTTTATGCATCTACAATCTTCCTCCTTGGTTATGTATGAAGCGTAAGTACATCATGATGTCGTTACTAATTTCAGGACCCAGACAACCCGGGAATGATATTGACGTGTTTCTATCACCCTTAGTCGAGGACTTACAAAAATTGTGGAGCGAAGGGGTGCGGGTGTGGGATGCACATAAGCGAGAGAATTTCATGTTGCGGGCCATGATATTTTGTACCATAAATGATTTCCCGGCCTATGGAAATTTGTCGGGGTATAGTACGAAAGGAGTCAAGGCTTGTCCTATTTGCCTGGATGAAACTGAAGGCATGTGGTTATCGAACTGCAGAAAAACAGTGTACATGGGTCACCGCATATTCCTTCCGATGCATCACGCCTACGGTAAGAAGAGGAAGTCATTCAATGGGAAGCCTGAGAAAGGATCAGCCCCAGTGTTTGTGACTGGTAAGGAGCTTTACTTGCGCGTGAAGGACATCAAAGTTGAGTTCGGTAAATGTTCTAAACCTCCAGGAAAAAATGTTTGGAAGAAGAGATCGATTCTTTGGGATCTGCCATATTGGGAGCACTTACAAGTTCGACATTGCATTGATGTCATGCACGTAGAGAAAAATGTTTGTGACAGTTTGATTGGTTTGTTGTTGAACATTCCAGGAAAGATGAAAGATGGCATCAACGTTCGCCGTGACATGCTCGACATGGGCATAAGGACTGAGCTTGCACCGTTGGAGAAGGGAAAGCAGACATACCTCCCCCCGGCCTGCTATACTTTGTCAAAAAGAGAAAAAACAGAACTCTGTCAGTGCCTACATGGTGTCAAAGTTCCATGCGGGTATTCTGCGAACTTGAAAAAACTTGTGTCCATGAAAGACTTGAAACTGGTTGGTATGAAGTCCCATGATTGTTATGTATTGATGTCACAAATGCTTCCCATTGCTATCAGAGGCATTCTCCCAGTCAAAGTCAGAGAGACAATTACAAAGCTATGTTATTTCTTCAACACAATATCTGGCAAGGTACGTAAGCGTGTACTCCTAGCAAGTTAATTAGCTCCATTCGTGGAACTTGTCAGATTTTTTGGATCTGAATATTTGCTGCAACTGTGTCCTTGCAGGTAATTGATATGGATGGACTGGACGATTTGCAACCCGATGTGACTACTACTCTTTGTCAGCTGGAGATGTATTTCCCTCCATCCTTTTTTGATGTTATGGTCCATCTAATTGTTCACCTTGTCAGAGAAATTAAGTTTTGTGGACCTGTGTTCCTGCGCTACATGTATCCATTTGAGAGATTAATGGGTATCTTGAAGGGATATGTAAGGAATCGACATCGGCCTGAGGGCAGTATCATTGAAGGTTATGCCGCCTAGGAGGTGATCGAATTTTGCACCAACTATATGGCCGGGGTTGACCCAATTGGCGTTCCTACGTCTCGGCATGAGGGCAGGCTTCAGGGCATTGGAACGATTGGATTTAAAGCAGTCGTCCCCTCTAGTGATCTGTATGCAAAAGCCCATTTTTGGGTCTTACAGCACATGACGGGGGTGGAGCCATACATACACGAGCACAAGGAAATGTTACGGAAACAGAATCCCTCGAAGCCAGAGATTTGGGTCACCAGAGAACATAATAGGAAGTTTGCTGGGTGGATCGAAAATAGAGTCCTGCAAGCTTTTGAGGGCGATGTAGATGAAGATGTTACATGGTTGGCCAGAGGGCCTAGATTTACTGTAGGGACTTGGCAGGGGTATGACATCAACGGCTATTCATTTTACACAAGAACTCAGGACGAGAAGAGTGCTATGCAATGTAGTGGAGTGACACTACTTGCTATTTCGGAGGATGCCAGGGCAGTAAGGGCACTCGACTCATATTACGGTGTTATTGAGGAAATATGGGAGCTCGATTATGTATTACTTACGATTCCTCTGTTTCGATGCCAATGGGTCGAAATCCCTCGAGGTGTTAAAGTCGACAATTATGGGTTTACTCTAGTCGATCTCAGTAGAGTCGCACACAAAGATGATCCATTTATACTTGCTGAGCAAGCCACACAGGTGTTCTACATCGTTGACCCGGCCAACCCAAAGTTGCACGTTATCCTTCACAGTAAGAGACGTATTGTTGGGGTCGAAGACGTTGTGGATGAAGAAGAGTACGATCAGTTCGACGAACTACCTCCATTTTTAGATGGAATCCTTCAATCTGTCCCTACCGAAGATATTGACGAAACAAGTTACCTGCGAGACGACCACGAAGAAGGATTATGGGTGGACAACCATTCTTGACTAATTTGCAATATGTAAGTGACGTATATTACTTGGATCGAAGAATGTTCAAATCATTTTTCAAAAATTCTTTGGGAAAACATACGTGATGCATTGAGAATCATTTCTGCAAATTTTCATTTCAATTGGAGTATATACTTCATTTGAGCAATAATTGATTCTTTTCACAAATATATATGAAAACTGCAAATTTTCATTCCATGATTGCTCTTTACTGTTAATTTACTTCAAAATTATTGCAAGCCATTTGCATGGGGTTCCAGGTGTCTTTACAAGTGCAAAATGATGTACTGAGACCCATCTGTATTTGTTCTCAGGAAATACCTTTAGATCAATTTAACAGTATTATACTATCGGTTTCAACCTCCAAACCGATATGAAATTAACATATACTATCGGTTTATTGTCATAACCGATAGTACATACAATACAAAATGATGTACTGAGATCCTCTGTAATTCTTCTAAGGGAAATCCTTTAGGGTCAATAGCATTGTATTTTACTATCGGTTTCAACATCCAAACCGATATGAAATTAAACTATACTATCGGTTTATCGTTCACAACCGATAGTGATTTACACTGTGTTATGAGCCCCTGTTTTTAGTTTATTATCGGTTTACTGTTCACAACCGATAGTGATTTACACTGTGTTATGATCCCCTGTTCTTAGTTTACTATCGGTTTACTGTTCACAACCGATAGTGATTTACACTGTGTTACGAAAACCCTAACTTACATGTTTTTACTATCGGTTTTGTGGTTATGAACCGATAGTAAATATTCATTTATTAGGTTATAACCTGCACGATTTTCCCTCCAGTGCAACTGATCACATTCCAAATCGAAAAATACTCGCGTGGAAAACCCTAGATTCGCCGACGTTCGCTTCTTCGCTCCTCTGCGCCACTGGTTCTCCACCGCCTCCGGCATTGCATTGCGCCACCGCCTCCGGCCACTCCACGATCCACTGTAAGTGTTCTTGACCAAATCGCTCGAGTGTATTGCTTAATTTTGTATGCAATGGTTCATATCCCGTTCCATGGATTACAAATAGAAACCTAGAGTAAAATTCATGAACTGCAAACTTGATAGCTATGAGAATGACAGAATTGATGAAAATCACTAGCAATTTGTCATACAGTGTAGTTCACTATCGGTTTCTTACTCAGAACCGATAGTAAATACCCTAAACTGAATTTTCTGTTAATTATTTCCCATTTTCTAATTTTCATCTGAAATTTTGGTTCATTTATATTTTAACATACCTTATGTTCCTGCTGAGCAATTACTTTATGTCCCTGCTGAGCAATTTTGGAAATTTTTCCTAATTCAGACTTGATTACTATCGGTTTGACTTGGAAAACCGATAGTAAATAGTAGTGCCATCATAGTTTGCACTGCTAATTTGAATTTTCTGTGATTTACTTCCCATTTTTTAATTTTCATCTCAAATTTAGGTTCATTTATATTTTAACATACCTTATGTTCCTACTGAGAAATTACTTTATGTTCCTGCTGAGCAATTTTGAAAATTTTTCGTAATTCAGACTTGATTACTATCGGTTTGACTTGGAAAACCGATAGTAAATAGTAGTGCCATCATAGTTTGCACTGCTAATTTGAATTTTCTGTAAATTACTTCCCATTTTCTAATTTTCATCTCAAATTTAGGTTCATTTATATTTTAACATACCTTAGTTCCTGCTGAGCAATTACTTTATGTTCCTGCTGAGCAATTTTGAAAATTTTTCCTAATTCAGACTTGAGTACTATCGGTTTGACTTATAAAACCGATAGTAAATAGTAGTGCCATCATAATTTGCACTGCTAATTTGAACTTTCCTGAATATAGACCTTAGTACTATCGGTTTTCCTTTCAAAACCGATAGGAAATATAGTATTTGTTAGTTTGCACTGCTCATCTGAATATTCTGTGAATTACTTTGTCATGTACCTTTCTTCATATCAATTGGATGGTTTGTTCATGGTATTTTAGGTAAAGCTATGTCGGCATCTTCCTCGGCTGATACTATTGATTCGGCGAGGGCGAACGTAGATGGCGCTGCCTCGTCCCAGCGCAAGAGGAAGGCGCGAGGCGCGACGATGTTGGGTCGTTTGGCCACACGCGCGGATCTTTCCTGTGAGTTCAACCAGTTCGGGAGACCGATCGGGAAGAACGCCGGGCACTATGCTGCCTATGTTGGCTTGTTGGCGAAGGAAAGGGTGAAGATCACCGTCCAGTGCTGGAAGAACGTCAAGGCCGACGAGAGGGATAGGCTGTGGGCGGAAGTGAAGGTAAAATTAATCAAAATCACTGAACTCTTGAGTAATCACATTCCCATGGTTTATCCTAGAAATTAGGTAAGTCCTACTTATATGCACCATTTGAAACAGGCCAAGTGGAACATCCCGGACGATGGTCCCAAGATAGTTTGCTTGAAGGACATGAACAACACGTGGAAAACCTTCAAGAGCGTCCTCGTCAGTACCTTCCTCGCTAAAGGCGAATCTCCATGCGAGAAGTACCCCTTCATAACGGATGAGGTATGGGAGCAATTCGCCCAACAGAAGGGGACTCCTGAGTTCAAGGTATGAATGGTTCCTTTGCTTGGTTACACCATTGTATGCAGTAAGCAGTGGTGCATTAATTTTTTTGTTTCTGGTACGAAGGCCCTCAGCGAGAAGAACAGGGCAATCCAGAGAAGGAACGACTACCCACACCGGCTAGGCTCTCGCGGCTATGCGGGGAAGGAGGAGCAGTGGAATAAGGTTGAAGACGAGGCGTCGCATTTCGTCGACTCCCCTGACCTACCACTCTCCGAGATCCGCGATCAGCGATGCAAGCGCTGGTGGCTGGCCAGAGGGACCGTGTCGGCCACGGGGACTGTGGCATTCCCAAACCCCAGGGACGTCGAGGTCGTGCAGCGACTCGTAAGTTGGCTAACTATGATCACTAGTGTGCGCACAAGTTTGTATATATTTCTTCCTCACAATGGAGAGCTGTCAATATAACAGATCTCTTGCTCGAAGGAGGCGACCGAGGGATTGTTCAGTCCCCATAGAGAGAACGACATCCTTACCCGGGCTCTAGGGAACAAGGAGCATCCAGGGCGGACGCGAACCGTGGGGGCTGTGATGCCATGGAAGGAAGGCTTCTCGGAGCCCGGGCAAAAGGCGAAGAAGGCTGGCAGCTGGAAGGAAAGGGAAGTGGAGCTATCTCAGAAGATACGGGCAGATGTGACTGCACAATTCGCGGACATGTTCGCTCAAATGAACGAGAAGTATGAACGCCTCAGCCGAGTTGTGCAGTCCAAGGGTTTAGATCCAGCTGTCGAGGTCGACGCTGCCAGGCCGAGTAGTGTTGGCTCGAAGGTTCACGTGGATCCGGTGGACCTGATCGAGGTATTGCAACTCTTGAGCTATATATGCAGTTCGGCTGATGCCACTCCCGTTACGTTAGAATTTTTCGCTAACCTGTTATAATTGTTGCAAATTGCAGAAGCCGGAGAGCTGTAGCCTATTGATCAACATAGGCGACAAACCTGTTGCGGTTGCAAACGGGGTCGTATACCAGTCTTGGGAGGATGTCCGGATCCACTGCGTACCTCTGGAGCCTGGATTCGCAAAGGTACAGGTGGACATGGCCCTCCCGGGCTACAGCTCTTTTCCTTTGCCCGTTCCAACGGACGAAATGCGGACAATTGGCGAGGCATTGGGCTCGTACATACAGTGTCCCAAGAAGGGTGTTAGACTACAGGAGGTAAACCCTAGCCATTCTAGCTTACAACTCAGTTAATATACTCAATTTGCAAAATCTAATTTAAGCGTTTGTACTTAAAGTGGACGATGGATACCAGTTCACTTCCTGAGGACACCACCCCCGCCACAACGCATGAGCGAACTCCTTCGGCCCCCATGCCTCCTCCGACGGCCTCAAACCCTTCGCCATCAAATGAGGCCGACGGCACCACACCCCAACCTTCAAAGGTATACACTCGCTCCCCGCCCAAAGGCAAGGGCAAGGCCAAAGGCAAGGCCAAACAAAGCCAGCTGGGTACGTTCAAGAACGGGTCCCCACTCGTGTCGGAGTACCTTCTGCGCAATATGGATCAAATAACCAGAAGTCTCCACGAGTGGTACCTGACCCGGTCTAGGCGCCACATCAACTTCTTGGTTCACTTCAGGCCAGCCCATTTTCACCGTGAGCCCGGGAGCATATCGGTGGCCCACGAGGATTTGTTCGACCTCCTCAACTGGCGGGAGCTTGATATGTCCATCATACGAACTGGAGTCCTGTGAGTTTGCTGTTGTCTGAGGTTATCACATTTCGTTTCATAAATCTAATCACTTTTTGTATGCACTACTTACTAATGTCTACTTTGCATCCAGGTGCATGTATAGGCTGGCGTCGATGAGGGCATGTGACAAGGTGGGTTTCCTTGACCCAGAGAAAATAAGCCTCACGATGCTAGAACACGACCAAGCACATGCGGAGGAATACATATCAAGGGCACTACTAGCGCAGCAGGACCGAGAGTTCATCCTTGTGCCGTACCACCAAAGGTTAGTGCATTTCCTACTAATTTAACTCATTCTTGTATGTTACGCCTAACATATGTATGAAACGGTTCGCTTGTATATGCAATGTAGGGGCCACTGGATCCTCACCATCATTTGCCCATGGATGAATGAGGTCTATTACCTCGATTCGATGAGCGACAGGGTGGCGCATGTTTTCACCCTCACGTGGCACATAGACGCGTAAGTAACACAGTTGTTTTAAATTTTTCTCTGAGTAGCTAATTAATGATAACATATTAACCGGCAATGCTAAATTAAATACAGGGCTTTCAAAAATTATGTCAGTGCTGGAGGGAGGCATGACGCGTCGAATGGCACAATAATTTCTTGGAAAGAATATGAGGTAATTAATACGGATGGAAGTACTCATGATGAGTCTTTTAATTTAAGCTTAATTAGTTCTTTTGAGTTAATGTGGGTTTATGTCTTTGCATATGCAATTTTCCCAGTGCCATCAGCAGCCACAATCGTGGGAATGTGGCTTCTATGTCATGAGATTCATGTATGACCTGATCAGGAGAAACTTTGCCCAATTCCCTAAGGTAACCATTTTTCCTGACTCAAAGTCAAACTTTAATTGGATGTGACGTACGATCCTAATTAACTTCATACACGCATATATGCAGAGCGCCATGTTCAAAGAGCAATATGGGTTGCCTCAATTGAAGGAGCTGCGAACAATTTGGGCTCAATATGTCATGGAAGAAGTGGCTATCAACGATCGACAGTAACAGACTTGTGTTGATTGCTGTAGTTGTGAATATATATTGAATGTGTTGATTCATTGATTTGTGAATATATGTGAATATATGTGAATAGATTCATTGATGTATTTGTGAATAAACTCGATCAATATGTGCATAAATTTAGTCTGTCCAATGCATGTGTATATTACTGTATTAGTGTATTTGTGGACAAATTCAATATGTGAATATTGGTGAATATTTGTAAATATTGGTGTATTTGTGAATGATCCAATGTATCTCTGTATTGCTGTACGTATATTGCTGTATGTATCTCTGTATTGCTGTATGTATATTTGTAAATATTTAGTACTAACCGTGCCACTACATAACCGAAAGGAAAAACTAATATTACTATCGGTCATATACTACAACCGATAGAATAAAGTTTCCAGTACTAACTGTGTCCAAACAATACTATCGGTTCATATTCAGAAACCGATATAATAAAGTTTCCTGTACTAAACGTGTCTACAAAATACTATCGGTTATATACTACAACCGATAGAATAAAGCTTCCAGTACTAACTGTGTCTACACAATACTATCGGTTTATATGTAACAACCGATAGAATAAAGTTTCCAGTACTAAATGTGTCCACAAAATACTATCGGTTTGTATAAGAGCCGATAGAAAAAAACGTTTATATTACTATCGGTTTAGATCCTAGCCGATACAAAAGGCCTAAACAATACTATCGGTTTATATACGAGCCGATAGAAAAAACTTATACAATACTATCTGTTTAAAGCCGAGCCAATAGAAGAAATAGTCGATAGCGATTAGTGAACGTTGGGATTGTAGATGTTTTACTAACGGTTTTTTAACCGATAGAAGTGTGCTGCCCCTCTACTATCGTGCCGACCACTATCGGTAAGAGAACCGATAGTAGAGTGGATTTTTAACCGATAGTGAAAAGCATTTCTGTAGTAGTGAATTGGACTTAGGGATAGTGGGGCCCTGCCTGATGGCTCTACATCCAAAAACCGTGTTGTGTGGCACACACCTTTGTGTGTTGGGGGCTGTAAAGCAGATAATCCTTTGATCCATGCACTCTAAGGTGTCACTGTTTCACTCTTATTTGACTCTTAAATAGAATATTTTCTGTCACACGTGCAAAGACAATCTCAGATAATCAAACAACAGTAAAATCTCCAACAGTTTGGCTCTTACTTGGTCTTTATTGGGCTCTTAATGATTTGACAAATAAATATTAAAACTTATTAAAAAATTTTGTATCACTGACAGGTGGGTCCCACCAAAAAATTTTGTATCACTAATACCAGTGAACAAAATATTATGTGTCACTTACGAGTGGGGTCAACTGTCATTGGACCCACACGTCAGTGACTTAGGTTTCACACCGTACGCGTGCGCAAAAAAACCGAGGCTGGCACACTTACGCGGTTTCCGCGTTAGGTGGGCCCCACGCGCCTCGCTCGCGTGTGACGGAAACAAATTGATCCTCTAACTGATATGTGGGGACTCTGATTGTGAGATCCAGATGTCAATGATAGTAGTTAACGTGTGGATCAGTATCACATGCGCTGACAATGCGCACTACTCCAGTTGTGAATCCCACGCCTCTGGTTTCGTTTCATGTGTGCACGGTAAACACCTATCACTGATAGTAGGGCCATTTGTTATATAGACTCACTTGTCAGATTTAAAAATTGACGAGTAAGGTTAACTGGTTTATTTCTCGGTGGGACCCGCAATCACACGTTCTTCCCCTCCAACGGCGACGTGTTCGTCACCATGTGCTCGCCCGTCGCTCGTCTCCGTCTGAAGAACGCATGCATCCCATCACGCCGAGCAAACGGTGAGCACGTGGTTGCCTCCGTCGACGCGTGCCGACAATCACACCGCCGTTGGAGATAGCATAACACAGCTCCAACCTGCTACTTAGAGTGGCATTAGCCTATGGGTCCCACGTGCAGTGACTTGAGTGCCAAGCACCCCCCAGACAGCACAGCAAACTAAAAGCGTCCCCCTAGAGTCCATCTTGGAGATGTTCTTAGAGGCAAGCAAGAGTAATTATACAAAATACGATGCTAGGCTCAGGCAGGATTGACATAGGAAAGTTGGTATTCAAAATTTACCTTACATTTGCCAACAAAATTGTTGTGCACTAAAATTTGGTGGTGATAAATTTGGCACCTGGATTTGGATATATTTTGGCTCCAAACGAGCTAAAAGTGAGCAAATTTTGGTGGCAATTTTGACCATGATAGAAATGATGGTGTCCAAATCTGGCCATCATGTTACAACTTGGTTTCTCGTGAACCAAACATGTCTTTCTATTTTGGTAATTCTTTACAGTTATTGACAATAATCAAGTTGATATTCTCTCATTTGCAGGACCTGCATCACAACTGAGCAGTGTTTACTATACGGGAATCGCAACCCAAACTTGACCAAGGAGGAGATAGAGAATCAGCTTTGGACATATCTTGGTGTGTCAAAGATCATTTGGCTCCCCCTGGGGCTCTATGGTATCTATTCTCCAATCCAAAATTATAGGTTCCTCTACCTTGCACCTTTATGAAATCAACCCTCTACACAAATTTGGTTACACCCCTCTACTCTAAAGGATATTGTAATCATACCCTTTCGTCAGTTCCCAACAAGCATATGGGGGTGACGACCACAACAACAACAAAAATAACAGTGCACATGAGATGGTTATATTCTAGCTTTCTTTAGTGTATTTGGTAGAGAGTTTTCCTTCAAAATTCCATAATTGCAGGTTTGATTGAGTTCGATATTTCAATATACTCAAATTTGAGTAGAGATGTCTAATTGTAAAAAACACATAGTAGAGGGGTCCCACTTCAATTTTGCAAAAATGAACCTTACATTTTTCTCCATCAGCCCTTCAATTCTACAATTTTGTAAAATCTGTTACTTGACTCATAGGCAACGATAAAAGCACCAGTGGGCATGTCGACAACGTGTGCTGTTTCGTCAGGCCCGGCGTTGTTCTCTTGGCATGGACTGATGACCAGTTGGATCCTCAACACGACAGCTCCACCGCGGCACTAGCCGTTCTTTCCAGCACCACCGATGCCAAAGGCCGTCATCTGGAGATCATCAAAATCCGTATACCCGGGCCATTTAAGGCCTAGTTATTTCTTCATTTACTTCCTAAATTTGCTCGATCATATCACTTAGATCCATCAATCAGTTAAGTAACAGAAAAATAATGTGGCTAGTCATGCTGGGAATCTGAGAGCCCCATACTTGCTTAAATATGCCACTCAAGACCCTAAACTTATTGAATTGTGTAATTTAAGTCCAAGACATTAATTTTTTCTATAACTTAACTAATAGATAGACCTAGAGGGACAACTAAACAAAGTTATGGACTTGTCAGACTAAAATTCAAGTTCAAGTACCTAAATGGCATATAGATGAAAGTTTGAGGACCTATGATGTGATTGACATTTAATACTTCACTAAAGAGAACATTTCACGAATCTTAAATCACCATATGTACATTTTGGTGCAAATAACCTCTAATCAATTACCAATTTGCTTTAGAATTTGTGCGGCTTTCTTTACAGTAGAGTACATATATAGAATCATTTTGTAAAATGTTATCACGCATGTACTTCATTTTTTTTTTTTTACATTTTGGTACAAGATTAGTTGCATCTTATGTGAATTTCTACATTGCCAATGGTGGGATCGTAGCACCAGCATTCGGTGATGCTAAGTGGGACCAAGAAGCCTATAAAGTCTTCAAGAAAACATTTCCTAATCATGAGGTTATCTCTTTTAGTTCCATTTTTTGGACTGAATCAAACACATTGTTCCAAGTACAAGGAGTAATTCTTGGGTTTTTTTTTTTTCAGGTGGTAATGGTTGAAGGAGGGAAGGACATAGTTCTTGGAGGAGGAAATATACATTGCACTACACAGCAACAACCCGCAATTCATTCTATTATCTAGTAGTAACTTATTCAAGTTTCATGAAAACTATATTGCATTTGATAAAGCTTTGACCTCTATTATTGTGAAATGTAACCACAATAAAGTTGTATACCTGTTGTTCTCAGCGGTTTACAGGTCAATAATTGTTAATTTGTAAGCTTTCAAATTGTTCCTCCATTTCCTTCCTTTTTTCAAAATATATAACTAAAGAATAATTGTTTGGAGACACAAATTATGCTGTCAGGCTTGACATTTATCAGAAATTATATGTAGATATACAATTGGGGCACTAACTCTTCTCCACGCATGGCCACATCGATGCCACATTTCTTGCCGTTCGATCAGCATCTTCGATTCATCCGCATCTTCCGCGTGGAGGTCGTCGCTTCACCCACGTCATCGCCGCATTCTTGTCCATCCAATTGGCCTTCCCGCTTCATCTGGGCCGGCCACGTGGACCGCACTACTTGCTTTGTACAGCATTGTTTGAACGCTGTGCACACGTTGGGCCACGTCGTTGCTTCTTTTGTAGCCCATGTTGAGTCATGTCGTCCCTTCGTTCATAGCCATTCGATTGGCACCTTCGCTTCATCTGGGCGGTCGAATATGCTCCCCCCCACAGGCCAGCTGTTTCTCATATTCGACCAAAACTAACTCTCACGATTCGACCAACAACGCAAATTCGACCAGACACCCAAATTCGACCAAAAACACTATTTCGCCCTATCCAGCTGTGCTGTTTCCCACATTCGACCACAACCAAAACTGTCGATTCGACCAACAACCCAAATTCGACTAAACAAAAGCTGTTTCGCAAATTCGCCTAAAGAAAATTGTAAATTTGCCCAAAACTAAGCCTGCTGAATCGACCAAAAAGCGTAAAAGATTTGACAAAACAACCAAAATGCAACCATCAGGAAAAACAAAACAGTTGATTCGACCAGTCTGGTGCGACCAAGTTTTTTAAACTTCCACGTTCAAAAACACAAAATGATATGACCATCACAAAAAAAAAACATTGTTTCAATCAAGCACAAAAAACGTTGGATCAACCAAACACAAAATACCATCAACACAAAATCGCTTATTTGACCACAAACAAATCTTCTCGACGATGAAATACAAAAAATGATCATAGACCAATAGCAAGAACGTCCAACACAAAATCAAATTTGCTGATTCAACTAGACAGAGAAAACAACCAGTGGACCTCGAAGATCACGCCCGAAAATTACTGTTAACGATTGTAGTAATACGATCACTCTGGCACAACCAATTTTTTTAATGCCACGTTGAACTATATGTTTCAATTATTCGACCAGTCATTTTACTGTCATGACTATTATTTTTACTGTCAGCACAAAACCTGGTCATGGTCGCTCAGTTCAAAACTGGCCATGTAGGCACAAGTCCTGGTCGTGGTCGTCTAGCCCAAAAAATGGTCGTATTAGAACAAGTCTGGTTGTGGTCGTCCATTTCAAAAATACTCGTATCAGCCCAAGTCCCTAGTCATGCTCATCCAGTTCAAAAAATACCAGCCCTGTTAATGGTCGTTCAGTGCAAAACAGGTCAAATCAGGACAAAATCTGGTCATGGTGGTGCACTTCAAAACTGGTCAGATCAGTGCATGATTTGGGCATAATCATTTAGTTCTGGATATAATACCTTATCATCTACAAACCTATTTCTTCAATACCTGCGGCAATATGCGGGGCCCACCTAGTTTTCCAACAATTGTAGGCTTGACTTTTCTTTTATAGAGCTTTTTTTTAAAATCACAGTTTGATTGGAACTTTCTACCAGTAAAAAATTCTAAAGAGGAGAGGTTTGGTATCAAAATGGATAATGTGGATATTGTTCATTTGGGATGCCAACCCATTGTGGAATCTATGGAATATTAAAATACCTCCGAAGGTCATAAACTTTTGGTGGTGCGGTGTTCATAATTTTTTATCTGTTAAACACAATTTATATAGGAGACACCACTAGTACAGAAAAACTTTCTTCTAACGGTAAAAAACACACTTCTACTAACGGTTTTTGTACTGTTAAAGATAGACACGATAAAATAAGACAAAACATTTTCTAACGGTAAATAACCGTTAGAAAAAGTGTCCTATTCTAACGGCATTTTCCAAAATAACTGATAGAAAAACTGTTCTAGTCTAACGGTTAACTAGAACTATCCATTAGAAAACAAATAGTATTTTCACGGTTGTTTAGTAGTTTACTGTCAGAAAACTTACACCCTTCTAACGGTTAATTAAGAGTACACCGATAGACAAAAAAATAGTATTCTCACGGTTGTTCAGTAGTTTACCGTCAGAAAAAATTACACTCTTCTAACGATGAATTAAGAGTATACCATTAGAAAAAAAGATAGTATTCTCACGGTTGTTCAGTAGTTTACCGTCAGAAAAACTTACACTCTTCTAACGGTGAATTAAAAGTATACCGTTAGAAAAAAAGATAGTATTCTCATGGTTGTGTAGTAGTTTACCGTCAGAAAAACTTACACTCTTCTAACGTTTAATGAAGTGTATACCGTTAGAAAATTTTGTTGTTTTCTAACTCAGTTTGCTATTTTAGCCGTTAGAAAAGCTTGGATACACAATACAGTACAGATGTAAAAAAGAGTAAATTCACATATACATACATTGAACAGATTGACACATTAGACAGTTATTCACATTCAATTTATTCACGTATATATGAACCAATACAAATACTGACCAATGGACAATTATTCACAGTTATTGCATACAAATACTAACAAATAAGACTATAAACAATCTACGCACACCATGTAACCACTCGAGCAATTTTGCAACTATGGCTACTTGGCTCTAGAGAAACATATGCAAATCGACAAGTTATTCACAGAGAGTACACAAAAAAGAGAAAAGTGAGCCAAGCTTTTCATGACGGTTGGTTGCGCGCAACTTCGTCCATAATATATTGAGCCTAGATTTGTCGTAGCTCTCTAATCTTTGCATTTTTGTATTTGTTTTTGGACATGGTGGTCTGCAAGCATGTCCGAATACTCAGTAATTAACTTCTTAGTTTTGAACGTGACATCCAATTTTCAAATTTAAGTTAGCTAAGATGCTTACCTGGGGGAATTGGGCAAAGTTTGTCCTGACTAAGTCATACATGTACCGCAGCACATAAAACCCACATTCCCACGAGTCTGGCTACTGATGGCACTGAGATAATTGCATATGCGAAGACATGTTAGCTACTCTTTCCATAAACTAATTAAGCATAAACTAAAAGACTCGTGAATACCTCATATTCTTTTCAAGAAATTCGGGAGCCCTATGATGCGGCATGCCTCCCTCCAATGGATACGTAATTTTCGAAAGCCCTGCATTTCAGTTAGCATTGACGGTTAATGTGTTGTCATTAGGTAGTGAGGTCAAAATTTAAATCAAACATGGTACTTACGCGTCCATATTTCCCTTGACCACGTGTTCGTTCGGTAACCTGTTGCGCATCGAATCGAGGTAGTACACCTCGTTCCTCCACGAACAAATCACGAAGAGGACCTAGTGGCCCCTACATTGTACGTAAAAGAGAACCGCTAGCTCAAAGTATATATCAGGTGTAACATACAAGATTGAGTTAAATTAGTACGAAATGCACTAATCTTTGGTGGTACGGCACTAGAATGAACTCCCTGTTCTGCTGCGCCATCAGCACCCTGGATATGTAGTGCTCAGCGTGCGCGGCGTCCTGCTCTAGCATCGTGAGGCTTATTTTCTCTGGGTCGAGGAAACCCACCTTCTCACATGCAGTCTTTGATGCTAGCCTGTACATGCACCTGCATGCAAAGGACAACATTAGTATTGCACAGAAAGTTACTACATTTTAAATGAACTACAGCAATATAAAGGATCAGCAAGCTCACAGGACTCCAGTCCGTATGATGAACATATCGAGCTCCCGCCAGTTGAAGAGGTCGAACAGATTCTCGTGTGCCACGAATATGGTCCCGGACTCACGGTGGAACTGCCCGGGCTTGAAGGGAACTAAAAAGTTCAGGTTGTGCCGGGCCCGGTGTAGGTACCACTCGTGGAGGTCTCTGGTTGATCGATCCAATTTGCGCAAAGATGCATCCGCCACAAGTGGCAACCCGTTCCTGAACCTCTCCAACTGTCCCTTTCTCGCTTTGCCCTTACCCTTGCCTTTGCCCTTGCCTTTTGCCAGGGACTGAGCGCGCACCTTCGAAGGCAAGGGCGGGGTGCTGGCAGCTTTCTTTAGAGGTGAAGGGGCTTTGCTGGGAGGCGTGGATCCTCTGGCTGGGCTCGAGGCTGTCTTTTTAGGGTTGAGGTCCACAGGAGATCCCTCATGCCCTACGCTAGGGGCGTAGTCCCCTGGTAGTATGCCGGCATGCCACTTCAATTAATGAACACGTATGTTAGATTTTGCAAGTTGAGTGTACTGTGTAGGATGTAATCTAAAATGTGTAGGATTTACCTCATGTATTACAACACACTTCTTGGGTCACTGTACGTAGGAGCCCATTGCCTCAGCAAGTGTCTGCATTTCCTCCGTTGGGACTGGCAATGGAAAAGCATTGTTGCCCGGCACAGCCATGTCCACCTGTACCTTTGCGAACCCCAACCCCAGAGGTACGCAGTGGATCCGGATATCCTCCCCAGACGGATATACAAACCCGTGGGCAACCACTGCCTGCCGGTCGCCTAGGTGAGTCAGTAGGCTGCAGGTCTCCAGTTTCTACAAATTTGTAACAATTAAAACAGGTTAGCGAAACAACTCTAACAGAACGGGGGTGACGTCAACTTAAGTGCACAGATGAAGGCTTGCAATACCTCAAGCAAATCCACTGGATCCGCGAGGATCTTCGAAGAGCGGCTGCTCAACAGACCCTGCAGGGTACCGTCGCCCTGGGGATCTGTATCTGCACTCTTGGCCATCAATGCATGTTTCAGCTGTGCAAACTCTTCCCTCATATGTGCGACCTCAGCCCGTATCTCAGCCCATACCTCAGCCCGTATCTTCTCGGAAGGCTCCGCTTCCTTCTCCTTCCTGGAGCGAGCCTTCTTCCTCGATGGAGCCGAATCTACGAAACCGGCCTTTCACGACACGATGACTCCCACGGTCCGTGTCCGCCCAGGATGCTCCTTATTTCCTAGAGCTTAGGTGAGGATGTCATTCTCCCTCTGCGGGGTAAACAATCCCTGCGTTGCCTCCCTCTCAAAAGATATGTTACATTTAAAGCTACATTGTGAGACAAATACATATATACACTTGTGCGCACACATTTTATGAGGTTAGACAACTTACCATTCGCTTCACAACCTCGGCATCCCTAGGGTTTGGGAACTCCACAGACCCCGTGGATGACACGGACCCTCTTCTCCTCCACCACCGCTTGCACCTCGCATCCCGGATCTCAGAGAGCGGCAACTCAGAGGAGTCGACTAGACAATTTTGCTCGTCTTCCTTCCTCCACTGCTCTTCCTTCCACGCATAGCCCTGGGATCCGAGCCGATGCAGGTGGTCGTTCCTCTTCTGGATCGCCTTATTCTTCTCGCTAAGGGCCTTGAACTTGTCGGTCCCCTTCTATTTGGTGAATTCCTCCCATACCTCCTCCGATATGAAGGGGTACTTCTCGCAAGGAGATTTCTTGGTAGCGAGGAAGGTACAGACAAGCCAGCTCTTAAAGATTTTCCATGTTCCGTTCATGTCCTTCAAGCAGGACGTCTTAGGTCTATCGTCGGGGATGTTTCACTTAGCCTGTTTTCAAACAATGCATACAAGCACGAGTTAGTTAAATTTTAGGATAAGCCAAGGGAACATGATTACGTAAGAGTTCAGCGATTTCGATTAATTTTACCTTCACTTCCGCCCACAACCTATCCCTCTCGGCCGCCGTCACATCCTTCCAGCTCTAGACGGTGATCTTCACCCTTTCTTTCGCCAACAGCTCAACGTAGACTGCGTACTTCCCATCATTTTTTTCGATCGGCCTCCCAAATTGGTTGAACTCACAATAAAGGTCGGTGCGTTTCGCCAAACGACCCAATGTCATTGCGCCTCGCCCCACCCTCTTTCACTGGGATGAACCAGCATCTTCAGTTACGTTGCCCCTCGTCGAAGCACTACTATCATCCGAGGAAGACGACGACATCGCTTTCCCTAAAACTCCATTAACAAACCATCAAAAATTTAATGGAAACAGAAAGCAAAAAAGGCATGCACCAATTTTTTCTATCAAGTTTAGGGTTGACTGTACTTTAGATCCTGAAATTTGAGACAGCAACATTTTGGTCTTTTAATTTTAGAGTTGAGAACAGAAGGAAATGTGTATTTTTGATCTAGACATTGTCATAGTCATAAGACAACATATATGGGAATTAATTCTTTAGGGAGGAGCTGTATAACTTAATTAGTTGAGGATTAGTTCTAATTAGGATTGCTGAAAAGGTTGTCAAAAGCAAATAGTATTACAAAGCAAAATGACCTATTTTCAATATTTGTTCTATCGGTAAACACATCAACTACCAAAAGAAGATAAGTTTTCTTCTAACGGTACAAACATGGACTACCGTTAGAATATACTTCTGAGCATTTTCATATGGACATTTTCATAGGAAGAAGGCAATATATGACAATTAATTCTTCTTGGAGTTCCATAACTCAGTTGAGGATTGCAGACTAATTAGGGTTGCTAAAGGGATGTCAAAAGAAAATAGCACTAAAAGGCCAAAAATTGACGAAGGGTTCAGCAATTTTTTCTATTGGTAAACTCATGAGCTACCGACAGAAGATTACCTTTCCTCTATCGGTATATACATGGAGTACCGTTAGAAGATGTTTCTGAGAACTACCAACATATAAAGTAAAGCATATGGCAATTTGATATAAATGATCACCCGTACTGTTTCAAAAAATTTATTCTATCGGTAAACACATGAGCTACCGATAGAAGATAACATTTTTTTCTATCGGTAAAGACATGAGATACCGATAGAAGATGTTTATGAACACGTCCAACATATAAAGTACAGTATATGGCAATTGGATACAAATGATCACACATACAGCAGTATAGATAATTTCAAATCTCAAAATAGGTTCATTACAGCACTGAAACATATTATGTAAACCATACTTTAAATCAATATTGCCTGCGGAGTTTACTAAATCCTACACAATAGCGAACCCTAGTTTAAATCCAAAAGATGAGCGGAGAAAAATAGCGAACCATAGTGTAAAAAACACAAAGATCAAATAAGGAAGATGTTGGAAAAAGAACGACGAACTAGGGTGTTTTACGACGATCAGTTGTGGCGTTGGAGAGGCAGTGTAGAATGGAACGGTGGCCGGCAATGGATGAAAATAAAGACCGGAGGCAGTGGCGAACTGTAATCAAGGCGGCGATCATGGTGTGGCAGTGAGGAAGTGGTTGCCGGCAAGGGTAGGGGTTTTCGCGCTTGAAGAGACACAGTCACACTGAGATGTAAGTTGGAATGGTTCGACTGGAGAGAAACTCTAGGGCAAAGTTTGATAAAGTAGTGAGGCCTTTTCTAACGGTAGAAACAACAAATACCATCAAACTAATTGCTTTTTTCTAACGATAGAACCCAACAATACCATCAGACCATGTATGTGCACTTTTCGAATAGTAGTTTGAGAAAATTCCGTCAGACTTGCGCACTTTTTCTAACGGTACGACCACAACATATCGTTAGAACAAGTAAAATTTTTCCAGAGCTTAATTTTTGAAGTGGGCAGAGCATTGGAAAATGATGTTTTAGGCCTGTTGAAGAAGCAAAAGGCTGCAATGGGATTTTGGCAAGAAAATTTGAAGGGAAGAATTAAGTTCTTAGAATATAAGGGTACTGTACATGTTAGAACTCATGCTGTGGACTAAAATTGAGATATATTAATGCTGTGAACTAGCTTATCATGAAGTTCTAAACAAAAAAAAAGTATTGCCTGATGTATTAATGATAAGTTCCTCACCTTGATGCACAACTTGTGGGCTGTTTGCCTGGCATTTTTCCTTCAATTAGAAAATAGTCACGAATGGTTCTCAACTCATAATCCTTCTTCAGTAGGGATAGATTGAATGTCCTCTAAAAACGGAGGTATCTCGTCGATCTGGTTATACTCCTCTTCGTCGAAAACGTCTTCGACCCCAACAATACGTCTCTTGCTGTGGAGGACAACGTGCAACTTTGGATTGGCCGGGTCAACGATGTAGAATACCTGTGTGGCTTGCTTTGCAAGTATGAATGGATCGTCTTGGTGTTCGACTCTATCGAGATCGACGAGAGTAAATCCGTAATTTTCAACTTTAACACCTCGAGAGATTTCGACCCATTGGCATCAAAACAAGGGAATCTTAAATAATCCGTAATCGAGCTCTCATATTTCGTCAATAACACCGTAATATGAGTTCAGCGCCCTTACTGCCCTGGCATCCTCGGAAATAGCAAACAGTGTCACTCCACTACATTGCGTATTTCTCTTGGTGTCCTGAGCTCTTGTGTAAAATGAATACCCGTTGATGTCGTATACCTGCCAAGTCTCTACAGTGAATCTTGGGCCTCTAGCCAACCATGTCACAGTTTCACTTATGGAGCCTTCGGAAGCTCGCATGACTCTTTCTTGGATCCACCCAACATATTTCCTGTTATGTTCTCTAGTGACTCAAATCTCTGGCTTCGAAGGATTCTATGACCGTAACATTTCCTTGTGCTCGTGTATGTATGGCTTGACCTCCGTCATGTGTTGTAAGACCCAAAAATGTGATTTTGTGTACACATCACGGGCGGGGACGATAGCTTTGAATCCAATCGTTCTGATGCCCTGAAGCCTGCCCTCGTGTCGGGACTTAGGAACACCAATTGGGTCAACCCCGGCCATATAATCTGCGCAAAATTCAATCATCTCCTCGGCGGCATAACCTTCCATGATACTCCCCTCGAGCTGACGACGAGTCCTTACGTATCCCTTCAATACACCCACAAATCTCTCAAATGGATACATATAACGCAGGCACACGGGTCCACAAAACTTAATTTCTCTGATAAGGTAAACAATCAGATGGACCATAACATCAAAAAAGGATGGAGGAAAATACATCTCGAGCTGACAAAGAGTTGTAACCGCGTTGCATTGCAAAGCGTCCAGTCCATCCGGATCAATTACCTGCGAGGACACAGTTGCGCCAAATATTCATATCAGAAAAATCTTCTAATTAAGCTCCACAAATGGAGATAATTAACTTATAGTGGGAGTGCACGTACTTATCTTGTAAGATATTGTGTTAAAGAAATAACATAGCTTTGTGATTGTCTCTCTGACTTTAACTAGGAGAATACCTCTGATAGCAATGGGAAGCATTTGTGACATCAGCACATGACAGTCGTGGGACTTTGTGCCAACTAGTTTCAAGTCCTTTATGGACACAAGTTTTTCAAATTCACGGAATACCCACATGGAACTTTAACACCGTGCAGGCACCGACAGAGTTCTGTTTCTTCACTTTTGGACAAAGTATAGCAGGTCGGGGGGAGGTATGCACGCTTTCCCTTCTCCAAAGGTGCAAGCTCAGTCCTTATCCCCATTTCCACCATGTCACAGCGAACTTTGACACCATCCTTTGTCTTTCCCGGAATGTTCAACAACAAACCAATCAAACTATCACAGACATTTTTCTCTACATGCATGACGTCAATGCAATGTCGAACTTATAAGTGTGGTAGATCCCAAAGAATTGATCTCTTCTTCCAAACATTTTTTCTCGAGGTTTACAACACATACCATACTCAGCTTTGATGTCCTTCACGCACGAGTAAATCTCCTTACCCGTCAGAAACACTAGGGCTGATCCCTTCTCAGGCTTCCTGTTAAATGATTTCCTCTTCTTATGGTAGGCGTGATGCACCGGAAGAAACCTACGGTGACTCATGTACACTATTTTTCGGCAATTTCGCAACCACATGCTCTTAGTTTCATCTAGGCAAATAGGGCAAGCCTTGGCTCCTTTCGTACTATACCCCGATAAATTTCTGTAGGCCGGGAAATCATTTATGGTACAAAATTTCAAGGCTCGCAAGATGAAATTCTCTTTCTTGTATGCATCCCACACCTGCACCACTTTGCTCCACAATTTCTGTAAGTCCTCGATTAAAGGCGCTAGAAACACATCAATATCATTTCCGGATTGTCTGGGTCTTGAGATTAGTAACGACATCATGATATACTTGCGCTTCATGCATAACCAAGGAGGAAGATTGTAGATGGATAAAAGAACTGGCAAAGTGCTATGCCGACTGCTCATATTACCATGTGGGTTCACACCATCTGTACTCAGCCCGAACCTTATATTCCTAACTTCGCCGCCGAACTCATCAAATGTTTTGCTGATGTTTCTCCATTGAATAGAATCAGCTGGGTGTCTCAGTTTTCCGTCTAGCTTGTTTCCGACCTTCAGCATGCCAACACAAGTACTTCGCGACTTTCGGATTTGCAAACAGTCGTTTCAATCTAGAGATCACAAACAAGTACCACACAATTTTGGCTGGAGGTCCTTTCTTTATCTCATGATGTTCACTATCAATCCGGTCCCTACGCGTATACCTCGATGCGCCGCATCTTGGACAAACATGCAAATTGGAGTACTCGTTACGGTACAACACACAATCATTTGGGCATGCGTGTATTCTTTCGATTTCCATTCCCAATGGACACAACAGTTTTTTGGCTTGGTAAGTAGATCTTGGCAACTTATTTCCCTCTGGAAGCATGTCCGCTAGAAGATCTAATAGAGCCATGAAACTCTTATCGCTCCAACCGTTGCTTGCCTTCAAGTTATATAATCTCAGCACAGAAGACAGCTTTGTAATTGTGCACATCCAAGGAACAGAGGCTTCTCAGAGTCAGCAATCAGTTTCTCAAATTCACAGAAATCGTTTTCATTGTAATCTTCCTCTACATCACGTAACATCTCATCTAGATTGTCATCATCATCTACGGGCACATCGGAATGAACATTATCAAAATTCGGATGATCATCGATATTATTGTAATCCACATCCGGGTCCTGCTGATTGGTAGCGGTGCTTGTTTCCTCAAGATTTTTGCCATGCCATATCCAACGTGTGTATCGTGCGTTAAAACCACGACGTATCAAATGACTCCTAATCTGATCAGAGTTGCTAAATCTCTTCAAGTTCATACAATCTGTACAAGGAAAAAACATATCTTTCTCCCCCTTCCTCACCTTTTGTTGTTCAGCAAATTTAATGAACCCATTCACACCATCCAAATATTCAAGAGTAGTACGTTTTATTCCATACATCCAATATTTCCTGTCCATCTATAATTAACAAAATTTAACAAGTCAGGCATGCATGAAACCTGCCCAATTAAGCTATGTATATGTACACATCCTCTTACAATTGAAATGTGAAACCCTAGCCTGATGAAACACTAATTAACCTAACTACACAATACATGCAAGCGAGTGAGCTCCTAAAACATGAGGCATTTTCAGCTAGCTAGCTAGCTCCCAAGCTTGGAGCTACAAGCTTGGAACTACATAATACAGTTAGCTTGCAAGTAGAGAGAGAGGGAGATCTAGACGGAGAGAGAGATAAGTGATGAAAAGCTTACATTAAAGAGAGGGGTCCAATTAACTTCCTTCCAGCTTACCCTGATCACTCTAGCAGTGTAGCTTCGAACGTGGAACTCTCATCGCAAACAGAGGGAGACAGAGTGCAATAGAACAAAACAATAGCTCAGCAATGATCGAGTGGAGTTTTACTTAGACTAGACCAATTTCTAATGGTAAATACATAAAATCACCGTTAGAATAGGTCCAGGTACATGGCTGAAACATAAGCAAGCTGGTTCATGCATGACACAGCAATCTAAGTACACACATGCACACCAGTTCACAAATTGTAGTGATGCCTAAAGCACATATGCAAATACATGTGTTTTTCTAACGGTAAATATGTGTATTTACCGTTAGAACAGGTCCAGGTACATGGCTGAAATATAAGCAAGCTGGTTTATGCATGACACAACAATCTAAGTACACACATGCACACCAGTTCACAAATTTTAGTACATGTCTGAAGCACATATGCAAATACATATGTTTCTTCTAATGGTAAATATGTGTATTTATCGTTAGAACAAGTCCAGGCACATGGCTAAACATAAGCAAGCTGGTTCATGCATAACACAACAATCTAAGTATACACATGCACACCAGTTCACAAATTGTAGTACATGCCTGAAGCACAAATGCAAATACATGTGTTTCTTGTAACGGTAAATATGTGTTTACCGTTAGAACAGGTACAGGTACATGGCTGAAACATAAGCAAGCTGGTTCATGCATGACACAGCAATCTAAGTACACACATGCACACCAGTTCACAAATTGTAGTGCATGCCTGAAGCACATATGCAAATACATGTGTTTCTTCTAACGGTAAATATGTGTATTTACCGTTAGAACAGGTCCAGGTACATGGCTAAATATAAGCAAGATGGTTCATGCATGACACAACAATCTAAGTACAAACGTGCACATCAGTTTACAAATTGTAGTGCATGCCTGAAGCACATATGCAAATACATGTGTTTCTTCTAACGGTAAATATGTGTATTTACCGTTAGAACAGGTCCAGGTACATGGCTGAAACTTAAGCAAGCTGATTCATGCATGACACAGTAATTTAATTACAAACATACACACCAGTTTACACATTCAAGTGCATGCTTGAAGCACATATGCAAATACATGTGTTTCTTCTAACGGTAAATATGTTTATTTACCGTTAGAACAGGTACAGGTACATGGCTGAAACTTAAGCAAGCTGATTCATGCATGACACAACAATTTAATTACAAACATACACACTAGTTCACACATTCAAGTGCATGCCTGAAGCACATATGCAAATACATGGCTAAAACAAAATATTTGTCTTAACAATCAAATAATCATATCTAAATACAATGTAACACCAAACAGATCTTAACTAGAAGATAAAGAAATATTTCAAGAGATGATAATTTGTAGATTAACTAAGAGACACAAAAATACTTTTCTTAGGTACTTGGTACTTCATCTTGTCAAAGAAATTAAAAATCTCTACTTACATGAGATCTTGGTTTGCCTCCATTTCTTCAAGAAAATGGAAGAGGAAACACAAAAAATGAGTACAATTTAAACTCATTCTAGAATGGCTAAAACAAAAGCAAGCTGATTTATGCATGACACAGCAATTTAGGTACAAACATACACATGCCAGTTCACAAATTCAAATGCATGTCTGAAACAGAAATACAAATACCTACCCACCAATACAATTAAAGACACAAATGCACCCATGTACACATTCAAGTTCATGTTCATGTCCCAAGTAGCAATACAAATACACAAATATACAACAATATACAAATACAACAGTTCACACATTCGATGTATATTATAAAAGTCACGTCTGAAACAACAGATCATGACGGGGACCCAGTGATCCATACATTTTACATAAAAGAGAACATTTGCAAGTTGCGATAATGTAACTACCGACCACAAGTTAAGCCTGATACATCACAAATCCATTCATCTGAAACAGCAAATGTATGAACCACATTTGACTTAACCATAGAGTTCAGTTCAAAGACGCCCGAGGAGCTGGAGCTGGAGCTGGCGTGGAGTTACATTTGTATTGGTGATTTCCTCGGGCTCAGACTCAACTCAACTCAACTCTGAGTTGAGTTGAGTTGAGTCGAGTTAAGTTGAGTGTGAGCCTGAGGAAATCATCGATACAAATGTAAGATACTTTCTATAGGTCCTAATTTGAGAAACACGCTGGGCTTGAGGATCTTCTCGACCGAACCAACTAAGATCTCGCACTTTACATCCTTCCAACTCTCGACGGTGATCTTCACCCTTTCTTTTACCAACAAGCCAACGTAGGCAGCGTACTGCGATGAAGAACCGTGAAATACGTTGCCCCTCATGAGCATCATCCAAGGACCTGCACAAATCATAAATAGACATTCTAGAGCAAATTAAGATTGTTTACTGCTTCCTAATTAAATGGCTCCCTATCTGAGAAGGACTACCAACAGAAAGTTAGGTTGTGCTTTGTCATAGTAACATCAACTTGCAACTGAGAGATCAAGATATTAAATTTCTACTCTATTTCATAAGAAGAAATGACTTTCCCAATATACATTAATTATTTAATGAACCTTTTACAAATATCTTGATCATTGAGCAAGCTAGTTGGCATTTGACTATGTTATTGGCATTTGAGCAACCTATGGAGAGATCAAGATATTTGTGTATCTCATGATATTTGTAAATATCTTGATCAATGATCTTTCAATTTCATGAGATATTTGTGCATCTCATGATACTTGTGAACTGCATATTTCAATTTCAATTTCAAGATCTTTCAATTTCAACTTCAATTTCAATTTCATGATCTTTCAATTTCAATTTCAATTACAAATATTTTTCAATTTCATTTTTAATTTCATGATTTTTCAATTTCAATTTCAATTTCATGATCAAGATATTACACTAGCTACTATATCTCGTGATCTTTCAAATTCAATTGTTTGTAAGTCCAAGTTGACATTGAGCAACCTACTGAGAGATCAAGATATTATATTTCTACTCTTATTGGCATTTAACTATGTTAACTAGTGTTTGTTTTACAAATATATCCTGATCATTTTCTTCATTTGAATTTCAAACAATTGAACATTATCTGTCCCACAATGATATTATTTAGTTGTTTTTGTAAAAAACAGAAACAAGACACCGTACATAATCATATTGAAAAGAAGACACATCAATTAAAATGAAGGATAAAAAAATTACAGGATAATTGCCATTATAGGTTTAGAATAATCTAACAATATTATCGAAATTTTACTTGCCTTGCTTGCCATGCCGAAATCTAGTCAAAAGAGTTGAGGCTACGATCCATCTTGGACTTGATTCACCTGAAAAATAAGTGGCCGTCAATGGAGGTGCGGAGGTGAGGCGGTCGTCGGTGGAGGTGCGGCGGCCGTCCATAGAGGTTACGGGTTAGGGCTAGTCACGCCCAAGAAACTGTTCAAATGGAAGAGACATACCCGGGTATTTGTAGAAGTTGAACAACTCTAACGGTACACAACATACTACCGTTAGTAATTCGGGATCTCTTCTAACGGTAGAAATATGCAGTACCGCTAGAATTAAACTATTTGTAGAAGTCGAATGGTTCTAACGGTACCCAATAGACTACCGTTAGTAGTTCTGAATCTCTTCTAACGGTAAATATGTTCAACACCGCTAGAATAAACCATTCTGCTTTTTCTAACGATAAGCAAAATACTACCGATAGTAATTGTGTTCCTCAACTAACGGTATATATATTCTTTACCGTTAGAATAAAACTATTTGTAGAAGTCGAATGGTTCTAATGGTACCCAACAGACTACCGTCAGTACTTCTGCATCTCTTCTAACGGTAAATATGTTCAACACCGCTAGAGTAAATCATTCTGCTTTTTCTAAAGTTACTCAAAATACTACCGTTAGTAATTGTGTTCCTCTTCTAACAGTATATATATTCTCTACCGTTACAAAAAATTGAATAGCTTCTTCTAACGGTAAATTTCATAGAAACCGATAGTAAAAAAATCTCCTACATGCCTTTTGCGACTGCGGAGTACTTTTTCTAACAGTTTTCTTCTAAATCGCTAATAACCATTAGAAGATAGGGGTTAGTAGACTGCATTTATGTACTAGTGCACTTCGAATAAGATGGAGTTTATCAATTCTGCAGAGCAACAGATGAAACAATTTCCTATGAGCTAACTGAGTATGTATGCTAGAATGGTTTAGATGACTCTCAAAGATGTTGTAGGTATTAAGCTCCCTCGTCTACACTTGGATTCTTGGGTTTGGGACTTACTGGATGAGCATTTTTGCCCTAAACAGGAAGCTGCTGCTATCATATGTGGTATGTGGTCGGTGTCGGCTGCAAGAAATAACAAAAGGCACAGTGTAGATGTTATGAAGCCTGAATCTGTTGCTAGATGGACGAGTCAGGTTGCACTGGAGCTTTGTTCAATGGCATCCAAGCAACAAGGTCCATGATGAAGCCTAAACAAAGAAGGAAGCAATCACCTGTATTGTGGCACAAAGTAAATATGGAATTCTAAGTAGAATTCTGGATCTGCCATGTTTAGGATGGAAGCAACCACCTGTATCGTGGCACAAAGTAAATATGGATGATGCTTTCAACGAATCGCTCTCAAATGGAGGTACAGGTAGATCAGAGACAATCAAGGGAACTTTATTGTTGCAGATTCGAGGTGGTATGGTCATATTGCTTATGCCCATACTGCTGAAGCACTGGTTGATTAAAAAAATGGATCATGTGGATGTCGAGATGGAGTTCAGCTTGCGGGCGATTGGGATCTCCAGAAGATCATCATCGATACTCACAACCATATTTTGTCGACATGTGGAATACAAGACGTCCTCACCATGACGAGATCGCGTGCATTATCTGCGATATCCAAGATCTTAGTTCTTTTTCTTCGTGATTTTATACTTGTTTTTGTTGTGAGAGGCAAATTGTGTGGCCAATTTATGTGCCAAGCGGGCTTCTCATAAGAGCAACCGAATTTTCTTTTATCTTGTATTCATCACGATCGTACTTCTGTTGGAGTTTTTTTATTAATAACTCAGATTTAAAAAATAATTATAAAATTAACCCATAGTTACGAGAATTTACAGAAATGACCTGCCACGTAAGCATGTTGAGCTCCCAGAACTCGACAAGGTGCATATCGCAGGGAACCAACATGTCGTGGTCGGAAGGCACGACTAGGCCCTTGTCGTGTCCCTCGATCACGACTAGGCCCTTGTCGTGTCCCTCGACCACGACAAGGCACGACCACAGCCTGTCGTGCTCTGAGAACTCGACAACTGAAAAAGAATTATTGCGGGAACGGGGATTCAAACCCGGGCCGAGGACACGGGAGCGGGTGCGTGAGCCAGTTGGGTTAGGACTCTTAGCTGCACTAGAAGAGTAAGCCTAATTAATATCCAGAAACATGTCGTAGATTCAGAGCTCGACAAGCAAAAATGTTTTAATTGCGGAAGCGGGGATTCGAACCCGAGCCAACTACATTGCAACCGAGGGCTCCCACCAGCTGGGCTAAGACACTTAACTAATATAATGTCACTACACATTTTAATATTGTGCAGCTTGTCGAGTTTCCAGAACTCGACAAGCTGCTGGTCCCCTCTTTATTCTTCTCTGGTCCCCTGCGCCCAACTCACTCAAACACTCATTCAACTCATTTCAAGCAGCAACACACACACACACCTCATCTCATATCTTCCACCCTAGATCTAGCAAAATCCGTCAGATAAATTTATTCGGTGTAGAAGAGAAATTTGTAGAGAATTGCGAGCTCTTCGAAAAGAGGTAATTTTTTTCGAAATGCATTTAAGATTCTGTTAATTATGTTGCTAATGACGTGATTAGGGTTTATATTTATGTTTATGTGTATACAAGAGTAGGTATTATGTTTTCAGGAATATGTTTAGGAAATATGTGCATGTGCATGTGTATGTATGTTTGTAAAATAGGTTTTTTTAAATGTATGTGCGTATGTTTCGAAATGTATGTGTATATGTTTGGAAAATAGGGTTTTATAAATGTATGTGTGTGTGTTTGGAAAATAGATTTTTGAAATATATGTGTGTATGTTTGGAAAAATAGGGTTTTTAAATGTATGTTTGTATGTTTGGAAAATAGGTTTTTGAAATGTATGTGTCTATGTTTGAAATATATGTGTGTATGTTTGGAAAATAGGGTTTTATAAATGTATGTGTGTATGTTTGAAAAATAGGTTTTTGAAATGTATGTGTGTATGTTTAGAAATATATGTGTGTATGTTTGAAAAATAGGGTTTTTTTAAATGTATGTGTGTATGTTTGAAAAATAGGTTTTTGAAATGTATGTGTGTATGTTTGGAAAATAGGGTTTTTAAATGTATGTGTGTATGTTTGAAATGTATGTGTATATGTTTGGAAAATAGGGTTTTATAAATGTATATGTGTATGTTTGAAAAATAGGTTTTTGAAATGTATGTGTGTATGTTTGGAAAATAGGGTTTTTAAATGTATGTGTATATCGTTTTAGAAACTATGTGCATGTGTGTATGTTTTTAGAAAATATAAAATTAGGTTATTTTTAATTGTGCACATGCATACTGTATGTCTAAGAATTAGGTTTTGGACATATATATGTATGTATTTAGAAATTATGAAACTAGGTTATTTTCAATTACATGCATGCATGCATGCTCTATATTTAGAAATTATGTTTTTGAAATGTATATATGTATCGTTTTAGAAACTATGTGCATGTGTGTATGTTTGTAGAAAATATAAAATTAGGTTATTTTTAATTGTGCATATGCATACTTTATGTCTAAGAATTAGGTTTTGTAAAATATATATGTGTAAGTATCTAGAAATTATGAAACTAGGTTAATTTCAATTACATGCATGCATGCATGCTCTATGTATAGAAATTATGTTTTTCAAATGTATATGTGTATGTATGGTTTTAGAAACTATATGCATGTGTGTAATGGTGTCATGTTATTTACACGTGAGATGAATGTGTGTAGGGAATGGAGAGTCCGAAAAAAATTTGCATATTTTATGGTGACGGCATAGTTCGCGAGGGGCAAAGCGGAGTTGATATGAGTCGTTGCCAGTATGTGACGGGCGAGCTGAGCGTACATAACACCTCATTCCTAGAGCTGAATTTGTGGATCCTGAATATGTTCGGGAAGCAGCCTCGTGATGAAATGGCTTTAATTGAAGGGCTCATCGTTCGTGAGGTAAATAATGAGCCATACTGGATGCTGCGCGAAATTAAAGGGGACAAATCTTGGAGCTCTTATATTCGAAGAGTGGAAGACCCCCATGGCGGACTGCTCGGCCAGTTCGTGATGTATGTCCAGTTCTGCAACGTACGAGCAGCCGAGTGTGCGGTGGAGGGTGAGCCAAGCGTCATGCCCGGTCCTGCGAGATTCAGGGCTAGCGAGTGGTCGGATGTATTCTGCCATACTCGCGTAGATGTGTGCGAGGTACTGGATTGCCTTCCATCAGTGTCCGATGAAGATGATTCGACGGACTCGGAGGCATCCGATGGCTCTGATGACGATACTCCTGGTCCCCCGCAGGAGTGACTAGATCACTCAGCATACAGTCAAGCTGTGTTGCCAAGGGATCAGGGTTTGAGGTGGTCTTTCGAGCACGGTGGCTTACAAGTAGAGCAGGAGTTTCAAAGCAAGGAAGATCTAAAGAATGCCGTGGCGAGCTGGTCCCTCGCAATTAACCGGCAATACAAGGTCGTCAAGTCAAACCCCAACCTTTTTGTCGCAGCCTGTGTAACAGCAGGCTGCCCATGGAAGATTCGTGCGATGCGGCCGAAGGACGACATCGGTTTTGTGGTGACAAGAGTTACCGCACACACATGGCTGCTCACGAAGGCGCTGGACAGACACAGGAACCTGACGTTGGCATACGTCGGTAATATCATCCAGCCGGCCGTACGAGAGAACATTTTGATAATGCCGAGAGAAATAATGAAGCAAGTTGCCGATAGGTGTGGGTACACTATACGGTATGCCAAGCCCTGGAGAGCAAAACAAAAGGCAATTGAGGGCATGTTCGGCACATTCGACCACGCGTACAACAATGTGATGCGGTTGCTGCGCAACATCGCTCAGACCAACCCAAGCACATTTTTAGATTTCTTCGATCAGCCAGCTACACGTCGAGATGGTAGCCCCATACAGAACACTCGGGTAGTCCTTCGATTGTTCTGGTCATACCGCCAGTGCATCGAGGCATTTGTCTATTGTTGTTCGGTCATATGCGTGGATGGTACGTTCCTGACCGGAAAGTACAAGGGCAGTCTTCTCATTGTTGTTGCTGCGGATGCTAACGACCAATTGCTTCCATTGGCGTACGCGATCGTCGAGTCTGAAAACTCAGAAAGTTGGTTGTGATTCCTGGTCAACGTGAAGCGGGCGGTTGTTGGTGATTGAGAGAAGGTGTGCATCATATCGGACCTCCACCGAGGGCTGCTCCATGCCATTGAGGTAATGCGCGGGGCCCCAGATGCTTCGTACAAATGGGAGGATGTGCGCAGCCGTTGGTGCATGCGGCACATTGCGGCAAACCTTTTCACACACTTCCGCAGTAAACAGATCATGGATCTGTTCAAGCGGCTATGCATGCAAAATCAACCGAGGAAGTTCCAGGCTGTGTTCGACAAATTGGAGGCGTTGACAGTGAAGTACTCCATGAGGAGGGCTAGCAATGCTATCGATGATGCAAACGTGAGCAAATTCTCCCAATGGATTCAGGACAAGGACATCGAGAAATGGTCTTTGCTGCACGACGAAGATGGCGCAAGGTTTGGAATAATGACAACGAACCTTTCAGAGGTGTGCAATTATGTGTTGAAGGGAGTCCGGTGTTTGCCGGTGACTGCTGTAGTGGAGATGACATAGTACCGCACAACCGAGTACTTCAACAACAGAAGTGTAGCCACCAAAACGCTAGTCGACGATCCCATGAGAACCTTGCCAGATGTTGTGCAGTCCTACTTGACTGCTCACGTAGACAAGGCTCAGCGTCACGAAGTGACAGTTATAAATAGACTGCACCGAATCATTCAAGTCCGCCTTCGGCAGAAGAACGTGAGCGGACAGCTGAGGCCTGGACGGGTGCACGAGGTCATTCTTGGGGATGTCGCTGAGTGCTCATGTAACAAACCGAAGCTACTGCACAAGCCCTGCTCACATGTCCTTGCTTCATGTGCGGCGCTCGGTGTGAGCCCTGCGCCTTACCTTTCGGGTACTTCAGCCTTGATAACCTTTCAAACACGTGGAGTGACGTGTGGAGAGTTTTTATGATGCTCGGTGACTACAGAGTTATCCCTGCTGGCGAGACTACCTGGATCCCAGATGTAAATCTAAAGCGAATGGGTCCAGGGCGACGGAAGACACGCCGAATACACAACGACATGGATGAGTCATAGAGGGGTAGCTCACGAGCTAGGAAATGCTCGATCTGTAGGCAGCCCGGACATAGCAGGAAGGATTGTTTGAATGCACCCGGACCATCGACCTAGCTACACTATGTGTGTTCGACGAAACCCTGTAATAAACTTTGTAATACGCTTATCATTTGCATTGGATTGTTGTAATCTGTACGAAACCTTGTAATATGATTTATGTTATATTACTTTCATGTCATGTGCTATCCATGGGTATGATACTTTCAATAACAGTTCCCGTTGTATGTTATGTTACTTTCAATAATGGTTCCTGTTTTATGCTTTGACAGGCATGGTTGGCGGGGATAGAGATCTTCCAGAGCTGCTGAGCAGTACATGTGATCGTGGACATCGCAGCCGCATCTTGACCGAGGGCGGGGACTTGGAGCCGCTGGTAGTTCGTGCTCCCTTGGAGTACTGGCCTCTGCATGAGAGCTATATCCCCACCTATGGGATGCAGGTTTATTGCCGTTCGTCCGTATGCTACAGATAGGTCAGCATCTCACACTGGACAGGTCGTTGATCACCGCATTGGTAGATCGATGGCATCCGGAGACCCACACTTTCCACTTCCGCTGGGGAGAGATGACTGTCACACTGGAGGATGTGAGCATGCTGCTTGGTTTACCTGGCAGTGGACATCCTATCATCCCCCGGCCAACACGCCTAGATTGGCGCGCACAGATGCACCTCCGATTAAACATCGCTAACCACGCTGACGAGATCCCGGCATCCAGGCGTGGTGTCCCCCACCGATTTCTGGCGCGCTACCGTGAGTGCCCCGATGATGCCCCCGCCGATGTAGTTCGGCGGCATCTCTTCGCCTACTTGCTGGTGACGCTGCAGTATATTTTGTTCCCTTCGACGCACGGTGACACTGTGTACACGTGGTTCATTCCCCTCGTCGAGAGTATCGTCGATGCCGACGCAGGGGCCATGCCGCGTTCTAACTGGGAGATGGCAGTGTTGTGCGCAACGTACAGGGGGCTTTGCGAGGCATGTTGCAGGACAGCGGCTGGATCATTGCTGTCCGCATGCCCTGTACTGTTGCAGTTGTGGTCATGGGAGCACTTCCCCGTTGGTCGGCCGCGTTTACAGCGGCCCATCCATCCGTACGGTGCACCAGCGGAATACGAGGATTGGGTGGATCGGCCGACCATGGGAGCCCGTTGGCTGGGAGGTCGACCGAGGTGGTCATCGTCACAGATTCACCGCTGTTACTTGGCGTACCTGGGCGAGTTTGATCTCCTACCGGACGCGCGCGTCATATGAGACCATGGACATCGGAGCACATCTCCCAGGTTGCACCGCATGGCATTTCCTCGCATTGCACCGCGGGCCAGGACTGCTGGCTTACACGCTGGCACATGGTGTTCTTATATGTGGTGGAGCCATATTTTCCGAAGAGGGTGATGCGCCAATTCGGGCTACACCAACAGATACCGCCCCCGGAAAGAAATCGACAACGCCATCTCCCGCGCGAGATTCACGTGTATGCCTCAAACATTTTTTATATCTCATGTACGCACTCATATTTGTTTATTTCTTTGCTTTATGTGCATCGCGTCACCTTTTGCAGACAAACACGTAGAGGAAAACACTCAGACAACTGGCAGATCAAGAATTCCAAATGGGTCGACGAGTGGGAGGACCACGCAGCGACGGATGTTGTTGTGAAGGAGCGGCCGTATAACCCTGGGACGTACCAGGCCTATCTTCAGTGGTACGTGCCGCGCACCCGCACGCGACTTGCTCGTGAGGCCCCCCTTCGCCGACAGAACTATCACATCAAGACAGTCTTCGACTAGGCCTTGATGTTCATTTCCCAGGCCGGATACATCGCTCGGTACGTTCGTCTTCGCTGGATACTTATGTTGGTATCTTATCTTATCTATTTTTCCATAGTTCCCATATGAGTTTCGCATGTGCAGGCTGACTTAGCGTTGGCCATCGACAGGCAGGCGGCAAACCTGTCGTCTGGCCTTTCTCGGGGAGGACGACACTTCAAGACGGTGGCGCGCGCTGCCCTACATTCCATCCGTGTACGTAGCAGCACAACGACTCTTCTTCGACGTAACTTGTGGCCGAAAGACAGATGCATCGGTTCCGCACCGGAGAGGGGCCCGGCCACCTAGCCCGATGTCAGCCCGACCTAGCCTGGATGGTGTTCGACAGAGCACTTCGTCAGCACGGCGCAGTCATCGTGACGCATCATCGACCTGGGGAGGTGACATACCGGGGACGTCCGCCGGCCCGTCTCGGCTTCGTCGTTCCTCATCAATGCACAGTGCTCGATGCAGAGATCTGCATATTGGGGGACCGTCGACACATCGCACTCCCGATTCAAATGACTCTGATGACGAGGACGACATCCGTCGTCAAGACAGGGACGATGCGAGTAAGGCGTTGGCAGAGCGTCTTGCGGCTGACGAAGATTGGGACCAGGCTCATATTGAGCAGGCGGCCCAGGGACTGAGACACTCAGTCCCTGGGGGGTCTACCTGGGAGAGTTGGGGGGAGCCCGCCCACGACCACATGGATGTGCATGACGATCGTGAGTATTACGCTCCGCAGGGGGCCGAGCCCAGTTGGGTGGCACAACAGTGGGACAACGATGACTGGGTCTCGAGCATGTTAGGGTTGCACAACCCTCATGCACATCAGTACTACCAATTGGATGAGTTGGTGCCTAGCAAGTTCGAAGATCACTCTCCACCGACACAGCCATCTCAGGGTCATACAGGTACTGAGCGGCATGGTCCTTCTACCGCGGCTGGGCGGCAATCACATGTGCCACCTGATCCATACTCACCATCGCCTTTTCAGAGAGATAGACATGGGTATAAGAGGGGTCGTCCGAACCCATAGCGAACATGTACTAACACTTTTATTTTCCAGTGTGTTACATTCAAAATGAATCATGCAGTTAACTAGATTTCTTATATATTTTTATTATATGTATATACATACATACATATATATATATACATACATATATATATATACATACATACATATATATACATACATACATATATATACATACATACATATATATATATATATATATATATATATATATATATATATATATATATATATATCTGTACAGTATGTATGTATGTATGTACATACATACATACATACATACTGTATAGATATATATACATACATACATATACTTACATATACATATACATACATACATATGTTTATATACATACATACATACATATACATACATACCTAGACATACATACATATACATACATACAAACTCCTGTAGTACCAGAACAATTAAAACTCCTAACCCAGCTGGTGGGAACTCTCTTCTATCTCGTTGTCCACCTGGATTCAAATCCCCACTCCCGCAATACAAATTTTTTTGTAAAAAAAGTTGTGGTCGCTTGTCGAGTCCTCACAGCGCGACAAGCTGTGGTCGTGGCTTGTCGTGGTCGAGGGACACGACAAGCGACTAGTCGTGCCTTCCAACTACGACAAGTTCGCGCTCGTGCGACATGCACCTTGTCGAGCTCTGGGAGTTCGACATGTTTATGTGGCAGGTCATTTCTGTAAATTCTCGCAACTGTGGGTTAGTTTTGTAATTATTTTTTAAATCTGGGTTATTAGTAAAAAAACTCACTTCTGTTGATAAATAAAATCTCAACTGCTGGTTGATTAAAAAAAATGGATCATGTGTATGTCTAATATCCTTCATTAGCTAGGTATCGACAATAATTGTGCACTTTTTAAAGACATTTTTAAGGACTGTTGAGATTTTGGAAGACAGTCAAGAATTAGAACATAATACCATGCAATAATACCACACGCTAGAGGTCTGCATGATAAGAGAGAGAATTGTATGGTGCTAGTCATACACAACTAGCTAGACGTTGTACAATCAGTTTTTATTTAGTCGCATACTTGTTGCAAACTAGAGTTGACATGTGGGCCCAATTAACTTAAAAACCGGCACACTTATAATTGGAGGCTCTAAATACCCAATGCATCTTCGGAGTGATCATCACATGATATCACCAAATACTCAGCTATTTATACGGGCCAAAAGTTGCCACCAAACCACAACGTCCTACTCAGGAACCATACTAAAACGATCAGATCGATATAAACCGATCATCAACTAGATTTATATATTTCAAAATATAACAATATATGATATTTTGAGATATATATAGCTCCAGTTGATAATCTGTTTGTATTGATCTAATCATTTTGGTTTCACGATTCCACCGGTTCAAACGGATTGTCAATTCAAATTATAAATCAAAGCTATCCATACTAGAAGAATTGAAATTTCCCTATACAAAATTTTGAGTTTTAAGTTAATAAAAAAAAAATGAAAGCCACTGCTCCCGCCGCACTCTCAGTGTTTGGTAAACTCTTCATTATGCAATATTTTGTCTCTGCCGCACACTAGTTATACGACAAAGAGTTTGTCGCACTCGTATTGCCACATGTCACGTTCAGATTCAACCATACTTCTAAAAGGAGTATTTTTATAAATTTTTGAAACATTGGGTCAAGTTTACAATTTTCTTTTTTTTAAATATTATTTATATAAAACATTCGTCAAGTGGCAGTCGGCCCCGGTGAGGTAGTCGACGGTAGCTCCCCCGCTCTAGGCTTCCATACGCCAGCGGAGTTGGAGCCTCACCAGTATCACCAGTGCTTCTTCCTACACCTAGCTCTCCTTTTCTTATTCCTAATCCCTACATAAGTCTTTCATCTTTTAGAACCCACTTGGAGCTTGGGGAGCACCATATGGCGCCTCTTCGAATCCGGGAGCACCTTCACCAACATGTCCAAAGGCAATTGTGACAACTATCAGTGAGTCGCGAGCACACCCTAACTCGTCAGCGAAATGTGGTCTAAGTCTAACATGTTCAACTCAACTATATTGTAGTGATGAATAATAGGGAAAAGTTGGAATTTTGAAAACTTTTAAATCAAAAAAATAAAAAAACAAATGCTGCCCAACGAAAGTGATATTTTCGCTAATAAAGACATCTTCTAGTGGTATTTTATTAAGTCAAATTCTTTGAGTGATATTTTACTAAAGTGCTTATCTTTAAGTGATACTGAGTTATTAATTCTTAAATTAATGTCTCCTGTTTATTGGATAGAATTGAACTTTCTCTCATATGAGTCATTTAAAGGAATTATTTTTATAAATAACTTATTAATAAAAAGAATTTCAAAACTAACTATAAATATTTAAAAATATCAGCTTTCGGTTGCTAGACCCAATTCGCGACTAAACCCGCAAACCCGTTAAGAACTGAATTATTTTCTAGACTCAAACATTGCAGGTTTTCAGTCGCTCATCTGTTTCACGACTGAACCCGTAAACCCATTGAGGACTAAATATGTCGTGGTAATACGAATACCCCAGCAGATTTTGTGGACGATCCTAGCGAAGAAAATACGACACGGGCTGACCGGGTGACCGGTCCTCCCCCGTCGGACAAGCACAACAAATGATACGAGGGTTTATACAGGTTCGGGTCTCAGTGGGGGCCCTAGTCCTGTCGGCGTGCTCCCGACCGGAGTCAGCTAGGGGAGCTCTCTCGGGGGAGAGATGCTCTGGAGCACACCTGTGAGGTTGTCTATTCCTAGTAATAATGAGCAATTGTCCCTTACATGAGGTGTTACAAGGACTTATATAGCCCCAAAAGATGTAAAAAGACTAAACTACCCCGCCTGCTACCGTTGGATCGAGGGGTAGCAATGTCTTTCTTCCGGTCAGGCACCTCGGATGCTTAACAGGTGTCTGCCGGTTCCCGAGGTGCTTCTCGCGTGACCCGCACGTGACTCGGGACCTGAGATTCCTGTCTCCGGAAGGACGGCAATCCCCAGGACAGGCACCGGGAGCTTTGTCCCCGGGCTAAAGGCGGCACCCGGGACAGGCACCGGGGGCCTAGTCCCCGGGCAATCGCAAATTGGGTCCAGCAATTGAAGACTATTTTTTATATTTTTAAAAGTTTCAAGTTAGTTTCGGAATTTTTTGTAATGAGTTATTCATAAAAAAAAATCTAATTTAAAAGTGAGAACTTCTCTTTCTTTCTTTTTTCGTCATGTGCGAATCAATCAATAGGAGAGCGTACGAAAGACACATACTACCTAAAAATAATTAAAAATAAACAATCTTACCTTCCGAAAGTAAGCTTTGCACGGGAGTGCTGGACCGTATAAAAGGAGTACCAGATCACCTGCACTTGTAGGCAAGCCAAGATGCACAGAGAAGTGGCTGCCACCGTCTCCGTCCCCGGAGCCGGCAAGGTAGTCGAAGGCAGCCCCGCCGCACTGGGCTTCCACATGCCGGCGGAGTGGGAGCCCCACCACCAATGCTGGATCGGCTGGCCTGTCTGTACCGTACACTGCATCATCTTCTTCTTGCACCTAGCCCTGATCTGTTTCCTGTTCTTAGCAGCAATTAACAAATGCAAAGCATGCGTTTCTTTGGTCTTATTAGAACCCCCTTGGAGCTTGGGGAGCGCCATGGCACTTCCCCGGTGTCCAGAGGGCCTTCGTCAACGTCGTCGCGGCGATCTCCAAGTTCGAGCCCGTCACCATCTGCACAAACGCGGAACAGGTGACCTGCCGGTCATTTGTACACCATTTCAGGCCTTCTTCTCCATCTGATCAGAAAAATATATTTGGTTCTTGTATGTGTAGTACAAGGAGGTGTATGATTTGATGAGGGATAAACCCAACGTAAGGGTTGTGGAGATGACCACGGATCTTGTTTGGCTGCGTGATTTGGGCCCCACTGTAAGCTACTTACTTCTCTATGTGTAATTCTACACTCTTCAATTTTTCTTCAATTATATACATACAATTTGAGTTTGGTCTGATTTCAACTTCGATTTTTGATAAGATAAGCTGAACTTGATATCAAATAGATAGTTTCTCGTAAGAGTTTCTCTCGAAAACAGAAACTTGCCATTAAAATGGAATAGGTTCTACATAATTTCACCCTAACACACCAAAATTATATTATATAAGAATTTAGTTTTTGTGAGTTTCTTGTCATAAGTACTGAAAACTGGTTTCTTGAAGTAGCCGCAATCAAGTCAAATAGATACTAATTCTTACATGTAATGTATAGTTTGTAGTGAAAGACAGGAAAGATGGATCGAGACGAGAAATAGCAGGCGTGAATTGGACATACAACAGCTACGGAGGTATGGATTTAATTAATGTTCTAAATGCTGTAGTCAATTGATGTTTATTTTGCGGTTTAATTAAGCTTCAAAGTGCACGCATGCATGTGTGGAGGGCTTCCATCTGTCTCCGTGGAAACTGGGTTCAACTGGAGAAGAAAGATAGTTTCACATCTGAAGAAATGTTTCATGAGTACCAAGCAAGTAGCAAGTAAGAACAATGCTAATACATTATACATATAAAATTACAAAAATTCTTATAAAATTTTTTTATGAAAGTTGGTTGGCCGGTCCAGATGAAGGATATATAGGTGGGTGCTCATAAACGGTAGGATCTATCTTACTGCAAATTAGTTATGATTTAGACTTATAAATAGTTATTGAAGGTGTGGATCTTAATGTGAGGAATTATTTCTCTTTGAAAGGAGTCCAATTAGTTTCCTAAAAGTTTTATAGAACAAATTTTAGTTCATAGAATCTTATTACCGGTTCAAAATTAGTACATAGTGCAGAAATTTGAATATTTTTTGAAGTTTTTTGCACGAAAATTTGAAGTTCTTTTACACAAAGCGTCCTCATTTGGCATCATACATACTAATCGTGTCCTTTGACTATTTTTTTTTTGTCGTTCGGCAGGTTTGGAAGAAAAGAATCCAGAGACAGTTAAAGATGGACATGCTTCTAGGAAGGTAATTGGTAAATTAATCTGTCCATAATAAAGGGATGTTTGAAACACATAAATTTTATATGATTTGTTAGCGAAATAAACATCTTACAAGAGTTAAATAAAAAATTTTCTCCAAAATTTTATTGTTCCAAACATGACAAAAATTGCTATTAAGTTCTATTATACTTGTGCTTTGAAGTATGTATGGAAGTTATAGATTTGATTTTTGCTATAATTTTGGATTTTAGGTGTTGGAATTGGAGAGAATTCCAAGATTCACAACGAACTTTGTTCTCAAAGGAGGAAGCATTCATGTGGACGGAGAAGGTACTTTCCATCAAGACTAGAACAGATATGGCAAATATCAAGTTAGACTTAGGGATAGTGGGGCCCACCTGTTAGCTATACACCTAAAAACTGCGTTGTGTTGCATATACACTTTTGTGTGTTGGGACCTACAAAACATGTGATCCTATGCTCCGTGCATTCCGACACGGCTTTAAGCTAGTACTTAATACATGGGTCCCATGTGTAGTTACTTGAGTGCGGAGCACTCTCCCAAGTCATGTTGCAAGCTAGATTTTGGTTAAAAACGAGCTAAAAGTGAGCAAATCCAGTCATCGTGTAATAACTCGGTTGTTGGCCAACCAAACACATCCCATGTTTTTATTTCTATTTTGGTAATTTTTTATACTTATGATAATAAGTAAGTTGAAATTTTTGCCTTATCTATAGGGACCTGCATCACAACTGAGCAGTGCTTATTACATGGGAATCGCAATCCGAACTTGACTAAGGAGGAGATAGAGAATCAACTCAAGACACATCTTTCGGTGTCAAAGATCATCTGGCTGCCCTTGGGACTTTATGGTATCTATTCTTCTATCCAAAAATTATAGAAAAGTTGCATTGAAGATCCCTCTAACTTTACACAAAAATTGCATCGAAGATCATCACCGTCGGTACGTGTCGCTGCCATCGCTGGGTTGGGAAACAAGTACTGGAACTTGGCCATAATTTTTAGAATGTTATTTTTTAAATGAACCATATTTAGATTGTTCGATAGCCAATCCCAACCCACCCCCCCCCCCCACCTCAAAAAAAGAAGAAGAAGAAGTGCACATGAGATGGTTATATTCTAGCTTGCTTTTGTTGTCCACCAAAATTGCAGAATTGCATGTTTGATTGAGCTCAATACTTCAATGTAATCAAATTTGAGTTGAGAGGTCTAATTGTAAAAACATAAAATAGAGGGTCCACATTGCAACTTTGCAAAAAAACTTACATTTGTCTCCAACAACCCGGCAATTTTGTAATTTTGTTAAACTGTTACTTGATTTAGGTGACGATAAAGACACTCGTGGGCATGTCGACAATGTGTGCTGTTTCGTCAGGCCTGGCGTTGTTCTCTTAGCATGGACCGACGACCGATTGGATCCTCAACACGGCCGCTCCACCGAGGCACTCTCCATTCTTTCTGGCACCACTGATGCCAAAGGACGTCAACTGGAGATCATCAAAATTCATATACCTGGGCCATTTTACACCACAAAGAGAGATGAGCCACTTTATAAGGTTTAGTAATTCTTCGCTTGCTCCTTAAATTTGCCCAATTATGTCAATTAGATCCATCCATTTATCAGTTAAATAACAGAAAAATAATGTGGCAAGCCATGCTGAGAATCTGGGTGCCCCATACTTTTTTTAATTATGCTACTCGGGACCTTGAACTTATTAAATTGTGTAATATAAGTTGATGGCATATTATTTTTTGTCACTTAATTCATAGATAAACCTAGAGACATAACTAAGTAAATTTATGGACTTACCAAACTAAAATCCAAGTTCAAGTACCTAAGTAGCATATGTGGACAAGTTTGAACACCTATGATACAATTTACTCTTAATACTTCACCAAAAAGAACATTTCATGGATCTTAAATCACCTTATGTACTTGTTTTGCACAAATAACCCCTGATCAACTATCAATTTACTTTAGAATTCGTGTGGTTTTCTTTATAGTAGAGTACATATATATAGAAGCATTTCGTAAAATGTTATCACGCATGTGCTTTTTTATTTTTGTTTACAGATTGGTTCAAGATTAGTTGCATCTTATGTGAACTTCTACATTGCCAATGGTGGGATCATAGCACCAGCATTTGGTGATGCTAAGTGGGACCAAGAAGCCTATAAAGTCTTCAAGAAAGCATTTCCTAATCATGAGGTTATCTGTTTAGTTACATTTTTTCGACTGAATCAAACACATTAATTGTTCCAAGTACAAGGAGTAATTCTTGGGTTTTTTTCAGGTGGTAATGATTGAAGGAGGGAAGGACATAGCTTTCGGAGGAGGAAATATACATTGCAATACACAACAGCAACCCACAATTCATCCCACCATCTAGTAGTAATTTATGCAAGTTTCATGAAATCTATATTGGATTTGATAAAGCTTTGGGCTCTATTGTTGGGAAACTAGTAGGGTGCCCCGCGTTGCTGCGGGTAATTTGGTCGGTGACATTGACGAGTAACAACATAAATGTTGTCAACCCGATTTATTTGCTGCCGAGATGATTGCCAATATGACTTGAGGCAAAAGAGCAGTGTTGTAAACCCATGTGATTGTCTAAATTTATGTGATTTGTGATTTGACAATATTTTGAATTGGATACACATTTCTGTGTTCGTTTATATTGTCATTATGTATGAACAGTGTTATGTGATGTGTTCTTTTGGTTGTGATGCAAGTTTTAGGTATTCCGAAGTTATGGTGTGTTCGTGATAAGGTTAAACCATCAGAGTGGCACTCATGAACAAGGCGGAGACTCGATGGATTCGGGATATGTCGAAGGCACTAGAGACTTGCAGAGACGTTGGACGTTACTACACCAAGTACCTAGAGCCGTGTTGCACCAAGATGTACAAAGTGGCTTAAACCGGTGGAAGTGTGGAGGTTACCGGTCGGGGTCCGGAATGGGGGAGACTTCCCAGTTGGAGGCGAGCCATTCATTATCAAGGTGGACACGTGGAGACATCATAGCGAGCACATGTGATGCTCACAATGCCCGAGAAAGTCGTTGAGACAGTCTATAGACTCCGTATGAAAGGTTATGCAAAAAGGCTCTCTACTTGAGAGATGATTATGCGCTGATAGAGATTTAATCTCAGAAACATGTTAACAGAAAAGTTGTAGAGCTCAAAGTGAGCTTTCCAATGGATCTAAGAACGTCAAAATCGGAGTTCAAATGATGAAGTTATTTCTGTTTTAGTGTATCCTATACAGAAAATTCTGCAATCCGAATATTGTAAAATAAGTGATTAGGAGTTGGGCTAAATGGGTTTTAGGCCCAAACCTCCACCAGCTGTTAGGATTAGTCTCACATGGGTTGTGGAGCAACTATCCTAGGTGTGAGTCTATATAAGAGAGGATGTTATGGAAAGTTTCACATCCCTTTGAGAGAGAGTTTTTTCACTATTGTGCTTAGTCTTTGAAATTTTTGTATTCTTAACTTTTTTCTTGGTTCTTGAATATTTTATAAGAAGTTAAATCTTCTCTTTCTTTCTTGATTATTTAAATTTTTGTATATATTTTTTTAAATACTCATAATTGATTGTTTAAATACTTGCAATTGATTGTTTAAATAATCGCAATTGATTGTTTAAATATTCGCAATTGATTGTTTAAATACTTGCAATTGGTTGTTTAAATACTTGCAGTTGATTGTTTCTTTTTATTTCTCTTTTTTTGTATATGGAGATTATGGATATCAAGAGAGATGGTATTATGATTGGGAATAGTTATATTTGAGATATTCGAACACCTCTAGCATCTTCATACCTTCTCTTATTTTTTTTGCTTGTTTCTTGAGAATTTATTTTGTAAAACTAATTCACCTCCTCTCGGTTCACTATCCTAGTCTTTCAAGTGTACTATAAGAAGAATAACAAATAACTAAAGCAAAACATGGCATGAGTATATGATACAATATGTAAATGAAATGCCAGCTGCTAAAATATGTGACCAAGGAGCTAACTGCATGGTTGGTAAAAACATTCTTCCTAATACAGATAGCATGCAACCGATAATTTTTGGCTAGTAACTAAACACCAAAAAACATGCATGCATATAGAAGTTTTAGTGCCATCCATGCTATAATCCATTAAGGGCAAATGTGGAAACCACTAGTAATATATGCATAAGAAAAGCTGCAGCTTGGAAGAGCTACCTGGAGAAGTATTGGTACACATTGTTTTGGAGGTGGGGTTGCTATTTGTTCAAATCATGTAGCACATTGGAGCGAAGTAGCGAAAGAATTGTCTTCTTAACCAGTAAAATAACACTGCATAGGTGCGCAAACTGCATAGGTGCACAAACGCATGAGTCGAAAAAAAAGGACTAAACCATGCTGGGGTTTAGAGCCTATATAGATGAATATGTCCATGTTGTTTCTTGATTGATATAGAAGACCAACATTAGCAGAGTGGTGGCATTAATATTGTTCTTGCCTGCATATCTGTTAGAGAGAAAATATGACATGCAATTAAGTTTTTCGCTTTGTTCAGCGAAGGAGAGTGGTAGAAATTCTTGTATTGAGCAAGAAGTAATATCTTTAGTGTTATAGGTTTATTACCTGAGAAGTTCTTGCTATGCATCAACACCATTAGTTTTCAACGGCACAGTGTTAGCATCAACATAGTAGCTAGCGCTGCACATATTGCTTATGTTTAGAAGACATATATTTATATATACTTGCACTAAAACAACCAAGCGGATCATGGCATCTTTTTTTCGCTTCCCGCCATTATCGACAAATAAAGGCTTCTTTACGCCACTGATATGGAAGAAAGATTCGCTGATCATAGTTGTCTTGACTATATGCAATATTTGATGACACTAAGAAGCCCAATGCATTACCTTGTGATGTTGTTTCTCAGTGATGGAAGCTGCTCTATGCTGATGGGCTTGTTGTCAAGATGTGGCTGCATTTATGTGCTGCAGGGAGCTGTGTCAATTTGTGGTGCTCCCAGCGCCTTTGTGGTTTCTGTAATACTTGGGCTGCAAATGTTTCAATATTTATATCAGCTATATTCCCAACTGAGGCAGTAATGCAATACACACATCAGCAAGAAGAAAGTTCTTTGAAATATTCATATTCTATCCATCTCCTTTGCTAAGCGAGCACAAATCAAGTTGGAATGATACAAAAGGAGCTGCTCATTGAAAGGAATTCGAGGTGATACTCATGAGCTACAACTAAAAAGATAAACGACACCATAGTTGCATACTTGCATCAACAGGCCTAAATAACAATTTTCTTCAAAATAATATGGTAATCTAATGAAAAGAGAGGAAACAGTACACCAATACATTCATAAGTTTTTTTATCAAGCCCACAAAACACTAATACTAAGCATTTTACTTGTATATTCTAATATGTACTAATGAACTAAAAGGTTAGTCTAAACAAATTTACTTATCACCTATATATATAAAATATATCATATGTTGTAAACCCTTGTATTGATCAATGATAAAAGAGGACAATGCATAAAGGAAAGAAACCAAAGCCATAAAACATATTACTAACCTGTAATGAAAATAGGAGTAACATCCAATGTTCAAGTAAGTACACAATAACGCTCCAAGCTAATAAAAAAAATGCAAGTGCATCGAGGAGTAGCTTGGCAATGTTCTGCAAAGCATAAATAGATGAAACAACATTAGATGCTGTAGCAGTTCACAGGGGAAGAAGTGGCAATCTTTCGAGATTGTTGTCCAAATTGAATACTATACATTGGACCAAAAGAGCAGACAAAAGGGAAGAAGATGGCAATCTATCTAGATTGTTATACAAACTAAAAACTATACAATGTAACCAAAAAAGAAAATAAAGTTTGGTTTGTTCACAAAATCTATGAAAGTAGCATCTATATAATCAGATATTTTAGATAATTCATCTCAAACAGTAGCTACATGCATATAGAGTGAGATGGCATCATCCTGATTAGGATCATAATAGATAAAATATTTAAGAAATGTCCAAACTATAGTGGTAAACCAGCGGAAGTTCAAAGACTGAGAGCACACTTTGTAATATATAATCTAGACTAGGTAACAAACGATAAATAAATAAGAAAGGTACAAAAAAAAATTCCAATACTTATGAAAGGTCGACGGGGATTGTCGATGAATAATGGTAAATTGAGGTTCAATCATGTTCAATTGCTAATATAACACCGTTGATAAATTGATGACTTGTTATGATGTACTTTCAGAAATCTGAAAAATAAGAGATTATGTATTATGAGATGACCAAAAGAATATATATACTATTGGATGCTGTAGTTCCAGAACTCCTTTGGCAAATCCATATCTTTCATCCCATTTTGTTGCTTCAATTATAAAGTTTGCTGTTGGGCATCAGAATCCACATGCTTTCAACTCCCTTTTTCTTAGACCTCAGAACAAAAGGAAAAAAGCATGCACATGGAAAGTACTTTACTTCAACTAAACCATACTAAGATAACTGAATACCTCAATAGAAAGGGCATAGATATTAGCGCCCCCAAGCAGCATTCCATGATCTGTATTTAAGAAAAAATTTACATCAATATAGTAGACTATACTCCCAATCTATAAGACAAAAGTCTCAAGGAAGAGAGGTTAACTATTCAATCTCAATTGTTACAGATACAGGAGTATATTTATCTGTTGGAAATTATACAATCGGGAAAGAATAAGTAATGCCCTCCTTTTATACTGACTGAGCATCTGCTTTAGAAATGGAAGGAAGCTTGCCTATGGTTCAACAGTTGCTGCCTGCACCATGAATCAAAAAAGGATATTCGTGTTAGATTGCAAATCATAATGAGGTATTGTTGAATACCATATATATTCTGCGGGTGAGATATTGTGGATGATACCACCATCTAGCATGTCCATTACTGCTCTCCTCATGCAACAACAATAGTAGTCTATAGGCATTTCATCGAAACCGTGGCATACATATTTTTCTTTACTAATCACAAATATTGGCATTATTAGGAACAATTATACACTGTGTGGCATGAAATTTCTAAGCGCAGGCCCATCTGCCAACATTAGGAACAATCACACATTATTTAGCATGTGCACGTACACTGCACATAAAATTAAATTACAAAAATGACTTCAGTCGCCAGGTCCGATAACGACTTACCCAAAAAGGTCTTCAGTCACCAGGCTAGATCACGACTTAGCCCTTTAGTCGTTGACTCAATTGGCGACTCGAACAACTGGTCGCCAGACCAGTTGGCGACAGATGTGGGCCGTATAACGGCTACGAATCCAAACCCTAGCCACTGAAGGATTCGAACAGCCAGCAAAAAAAAGAGAAGAAAAGAGAAGGAGAAAAAGAGGAAGAGAAGAAATACATATTCAAAAAAGGTATAAAAATTTTAAAACTCTAGAGATAATTAGTGTTAAATTAATTATACGTATTCTTATATAAGCTTAAAATACAGATCTGTTGTAGAAATATGTAAAAAATTTGTTAATATTTAGATCTGTTGTAAAAGATGTAGATATGACGTATATGTGTAATGTATATCTGATGTATAATTATATATCTACTGTATAAGTATAGATCTGATCTATAGATGTGTTGTATAATTAGAGAAATAATTAGATTATCGATTTGTGAATCGATAATTTAGAAAAATGTAGATGTGTTGTAGAAAATATGCAAAAAAATTTGTGAATAATCCAGATTTGTTCTTTGAAACGCAGATATGATGTGTACATAATTTAAATGTTGTGCATTTATAAATATGGTGTGTATATAATTTAAATATGTTGTATAATAATATGTAAGTTTAAATTTTATTAATGTAGAGATGTGTATTTATTTATAAATATGATGTTCAACAATTCCGTAGTATTGTCTTGTTCTGTGATGTTAGATTAGATGTGCCGTCCATTCCTTTCCGCGTCCCTAATTCCGCTGACAGAAATTATTGATATGCAAATTATATTAGAGATATGATAACTAATGATTTGTAATATTAAATTTTTTCATTGTAGAAAATGTCATAAACAAGAATAGTTTATATTTTCTACGGAGAACAAATTATTAAAAACGGACTATACGGGGATGACCTAAGTGCCTGTCACCATACAGAAATCCAATTCTAGTCTGGGTTTTGACATCACTTTCGACTCCGTTGCCTTCTCGCAGAGGACGATGGACAAGCAGCTGGCTACGTCCTCGGCTGCTACGATTGGACCTACCGGTGGCTCCCACCGTACATTCCTCCTCGGTCAGTCTGTGCCAACCCGAGGGTGGTATTCGACCTTGAGTACGCGGACTATGTCGACATGTTGCGGTGGACAGACAACACCGAGTAGAGCCAACATCAGTTGGCATCTACACACTTTGGTGGGGCCCCTCCACCATCGCAGGACCCTGTGCAGCATATCCCACATACAGATACTCCTGATACAAGCCTTGACCGAGCGAGTAACCGGCCCCCCATCGACAGCCGTCGCAGAAGACAGTGGTTCCGCCCCACACTGAGACTTCATGAGCAGAGGTTGCGCATATAATACTCTATCTTCTCTGTAGAAAGAAAAGACTTCATGAGCAGCTCGACTTCATGGAGGAGCTATCAGTCAACATGCACGATGTTCAACACAGGTGTTGCTACAGACGTCCTTGCTTTTACTCTTGTCATGGACACACGTACCAAAAAACGCGTCCTCTGGAGGAGTTCAATTGGTCTAATGATTCCTCCGACATAGATGACTTCATGTGTAAATGTTGATGTGACATTATAGTCAGTACGTCTTAGGCCTACGACACTACGGGTAGAAACTATATACATTGTAGCTAAGAAGAGCCGAGCGATAAATGCAATAACATGTCGTGGCTCAACCTGGAGTGGAATGAGCTAGAAAAAACACTATAAATACTTTTCTAGGCGAGCTAAACACTCTCTATTCGAATCAAGTGGCGTTCCAAAGTTTGATCACCTTTTGCTGCTATAGATCTATCTCCAATTGTTTTTGCAACTGTCACAAACGCGTGTAACTTTCTATTTTATCTACAGCAGCAATAGCATGTTAGGGTTTTTTTATGTTTTCGATTGCTTTTGATTACACTAGTTTTTTTATAACCCTAACATTTTATAACCCAGAAAGAAAACTCATTCCGCTATTTTTTTTACATTTTCAGTAGATTTTTTATGTTCATTTTTCTCTTTGGTAACCCAACAAATTAAACTAATCACAAAATGTACGCATTAATCAACCCAACAAATTAGATCAATCACGGCTCTTTTTCTTCTTGGCTGGCCGGGCGATGCTGCTTCCAACGCCTTCTCGGTTTTATTCGAAATTCTTCTTTTTTTGGGGTTATTCATACAAATAAATACACACTTTCAGACTGTTTTTTATGTTCAATTTTTTGGTGTTATTTTAGAAAAAAAACACACTTACAGGCTGTTTTTTCAATTCTTCTTTTTTTGGGTAATTCTTACAAAAATATACATACTTTTAGACTATTTTTTATGTTAATTTTTTTGGGGTTATTTTTTTAAAAAAACACACACTTTCAGACTGTTTTTGCAATTCCTCAGAGGAAGTCAATCAGTCGTCAGAACAATTCGACCAAGAAAATTCTACCAGTCGCCAACTGAGATGACGACTTAAGCTGGCGACTGATAAAGTGATTTAAGCTGTTAGATCAAATGGCGACTAGATCAAATGTCCTGAATGTCGCCAATCGGGTTGGCGACCTTTGTCAATTCTGTAATTATTTTTTGTTCTGTGTTATTTTTGACTTTTTTTTTAAACGGGTTATTTGTACAAAAATTCTGTATCATGGAACAAAGTAAATATGGATGATGGTTTAAACGAATAGCTCTCAAATGGTGGTACAAATGCCATCATCAGAGACGATCGAGGGAACTTGCTTATTGCAGCTTTGAGGTGGTATGGCCATATAGCTGATGCCCTTATTGCCGAAGCACCGGCGTGTCGAGATGGAGTAAAACTTGCAGCCGATTGGGATCTCCAAAAGGTGATCATCGATACTGACAACTAGATTTTGGTCGACCTGTGGAATACAAGAAGTTCTCACTGTGCCGAGATCGTGTGCATTATCAGTGATATCCAGGATCTTGGTTCCTTTTTTTGTGATTTTATGCTTGTTTTTGTTGAGAGAGGCCAATTGTGTGGCTCATTTATGCGCCAAGCGGTCAGGTCTCATCAACAGATCTGTACAAGATGCAGGGGAGCCCCTCTCCCGCCCATGAGGAGGACCAGAGCAAACCAAAATGCACCAAGTGGCGTAGGTGCTGCAAAGATATTACTGGCGAATGCCATGCTATATTTGCTGTCCAAAATACTCTCATAATATTATATTTTTATAATTTTAAATAACATATTATAATAAAAAATAAATTGTCACACTGTGAAAAGTCAAACAACTTTTTTTTTTTTTTGAAGAAAGGAGTATATACGTTTGGTAAAGTGTATCATGTAAACAAATTTTTTTTGTTTGACAAAAAAAATGTCATTTACAATGTTCAGATATATTTTTTCTTCACTTGTCCTTATTAAATTTAGAAATAATTAGTTTTATACCACTCAAAAACATATTAAATTAGTAAAATATCATTCAAAAAATTTGACGCCATATATCTCTGTTGTACCACTATTAGATTATGAAAATAACTTAGGATGATTTTAACCCCGTCAAACCCATATTATCTCGGTTCAAAGCCATCTCCCTCTTCCAAAATCCCCAAATCCAAACACATAATATAAACCTAGTTTTGTCCACCAGGGTCCCTGCTCTCTCCATTGACATCCTCTCTCTACTGGCGTTCGTGCTTTCTCCACCTCCGTCCTCTCTCCAAGGGCGTCCCTCCTATCTCTGCCAGCGCACAATGATGCAACAGTGCAACTCAAAGGATAAGGCGGCACAATCAGTCATCAACATTCAGTGCAAGTAGTGGATGTCTTCCAATTGTGTACAATTTAGCTTGTTCTCTCCCAGTGAAGAGAGTAGTGTCTAGCAGGGTGCGCAATCTAGGCAAAGTTTACTACAAATGCCCAAGCAATATGAATGCAAGTGCTAGATGTGTTGTAGGGTTTAATTTTGAAAATTGATTAAAAAAGTATGAAATTATTCTTGATAATGTATATGGTATCATTTAAATTTGCATAAATACTCATCTTTTACTTTTTACATGTAGGAGGAAGAGTATAAAAGGTATGTATAGAACTTGGGAGTTTAGGAAAAGAGTATAGAAGACTATGTCCGAAAGGAAGAGGGGAATTCACTTTGATGGGAAGCAGAATTATCAACATTTGGGTAAATCAATGAAGGCATTGCCAAGTTGAATGAAAGCATGAGCAAGTTCGTTAGTTTAGCTGAGAAGATGATGATCATTCTTGCAGTTATTTTCTGTATCTTGGTAGCAATGTTAGTTGTTATGGTTGGAAAGTAAATGTTGCAAAGTTAGCTTTTATGGCAATGTTAGCGCCATCTTGTACTGTTATGGTTAGTTTTAATTGTATGAAAGCCTTATGTATTTTGGTTTTCTTCTGTGGAATATACATGTGATGGTTGATATGTAGGATCAAGGATGCCAATTAGATGTGGGTGAATAAGATGCTTTAAAAAAATTTCAATTAAACAATTTTAAAAGATGTTTCGGATAACCTAGATTTTGCAAAGAGATTTAAAACTATTTAATCAATTTAGTTGCATTCAACCATATGGAATAAGAAATTTAATATGCAACAATACTATAACATCTAGTTGCAATTGATCGATATGAAAATACAATACAACAAGCAACTAGATTGATTCAAACAATTGTGTCAAGATAAATATGAGACAAGCAATTGACACAATATTTTTACCGAGTTCTCGGAGACTCACTCGGTCTCCCCTACTCCTCATTGAAGCGCTCACGCTTGAGCCTTGCTTCTATATCCACGAAGGATATCTCACTAGGGTTTCTCCTTCTCCACACTGGATAGGCGAGCACCAATACCTTTCACAAGTTCTTGCCAGCCTCTCCAACAAACTTCAATGAAAAGATCGCGACTCTCCTCCGACACCGTCTAGTCGAAGGCGATCGCCAAGAGTAACAAGTCGGATGCGCTTTCGCTTGAACGAATCACGTGCTAGAAGCTCAATGATGCAATGAGATGCTCAACACTCTAGCACTAGCTTGCAAATGGAGATGAAGTGCACTAAACACTCACAACCTCTCACAAATGCTCTCTCCCAAATCCACTAAGGATTTTGGCTCAAATTCTAATCTCTAAATGCAATTAATCAAAAGTAAAGACTTGGCTAGCTTATACATTGAGATTTTCACTTCTTGAGCAGCCTCAAATGAAGGCAAACACGATACATATATATAGCCCTCAAAGAAAACTAGTCGTTTGTTACAGATAGGCGAAATTTTGTACAGGTCAAAAATTGTTCGGCCATGCCGGACACTGTCCGGCCAGTACAACAAATTTCGACCGTTGCAAACTGTCAGTTACCGTTGGGAGACTTTTTGTAAAGGCCGAACAAAGTTCAGCCCGTTCTGGACAAAAGCTCCCGGACATATATATCTGCCTCTGTTTCACTCTCAAATACGAGGCACAAATAATTTGTATAGGCCGGACAATGTCCGGCCACACCAGACAAAGTCCGGCCCATCCCGGACAAAAGCCCCGGACGGATGCATTTATCTCTTGTTACATTTCAATTTTAACCTCATAGCAATTTGTACAGGCCGGACTTTGTCCGGCCATTCCCGGACAATGTCCGGCCAATGCAAGTTGACAGTAAAATAAACATAATTGAGATGCTTTTTGGCTTGTTGGAAAGATAACTCAAAGGGCTACAATTTTGTCAACAGAAGCAATACCTAGATAGGCCTAGATATTTCTAGGAAATTCAAAAACCTTCCTGCTGCCAAAATGTCCAACACAAAAGTCATGTCTAATGCAATTTGTCTGTTTTCTCATAGATATGTCTGCTGACACTCAGTAGTGACCACGACCACACAGGTCGAACATCCGGTCAAAAACAGGTGGTCGAGTAGATTTGGTCGAGCGTACGCAAGCAAGCCAAAGACTGGTATGACCAGCTCAAACTCCTACGACCACGACCAAACTCCAAACACGATGCAGCCAATCCGGCAAACACGCCCACGCTACAAACAAGGATACGATAACGACCATCTCTAGAATATAAACAAATTTAAATAGCTGACGATCAAGACTAAGTGCAGTTTTCAAAGAATTTTCTCTAATGCACTACAAACTACACTTAGACTCTCTAGCAATGCAAGAGGCGATAAAACACTAGTGCAAGATGATATGAATGCATTTGAGATTCCACACTAGATAGATTCAAGCTACTAATTTCCAACCTCTCTTAATAATACGGTCAAACTAGCAAAAAAAATCCTATCAACCCGGTCTATCTCCACACACCGAGACCGATAAAATCCTAAGAAAACAATCATTAATCTTTGATTTTACCTTCGATGAAACTCAACCTTGTGAAGCTCAACCACTCGAAGCTAGTCCTCGCAGAGCTCGACCTCGCTAGGCTTGACCTCGCTCGAGATGACTCATCGGTATCATCATCTTCACGCCCTTGCTTGTTTTCATCTTGCAACCATTCTGAGACTACAGCACACACACTACATGCACAATGTTAGTCTCATATATAGGACATCATTAATCACTACCAAAGAAATTACTCCATACATGAGTTAATTCAACAATTTCTCTTTTCGGTGAAATGACAAAATCATATTCAACAGATAACAAATGAGTATGAGATGAAATACACAACCATATAGAATCATATATGATGAAGACATACGCACACGATCTATACTACTCATGTCATGATATCAATCAGATGAGCTCCCCCTCAACATATGCATCGATATCAAATCCACAACAGAGAGTCATCGACTTCTAGGGTTTAACAAACAATTCTATTTACTTGTGCTAAATCAGGATTTATTCAAATTGTTATTTAATCATCAAAACTGTCATTATCCAAATTAACATTATATCATCAAGAGTTCATCCAGATCGTCATTAATCATCAAAACCTAGATCGACCTAGATCCAACATGACAAACAACCCAAATTTGACCAAACAAAAGTTGTTTCGTAAATTCGCCCAAATAAAATCGTAAATTCACCCAAAACTAAGCTTGCTAAATCGACCAAAAAAGGCAAAAGATTCGACCAAAACAATCAAAATATGACCATCAGGAAAAAATAGTTGATTCGACCAGTCTGGTGAGACCAAGTTTTTTAAACTGCCACGTCCAAAAATACAAACGATACGACCATCACTAAAAAATATGCTGGTTCGATCAAACACAAAAAATGTTGGATCGACCAGGCACAAAATACCACTAGTACAAAACCGCTTATTTGACCACAAACAAATTTTCTAGACGACCAAATACAAAAAACAATCATCGACCAATAGCAAGAATGTCAAACACAAAGTCAAATCTGCTGATTCGACCAAACAGAGAAAACGATCAATGGACCTCGAAGATCATGCCCGAAAATTACTTTTAACGCTTATAGTAACATGACCACTCTGGCATGACCAATTTTTTTATTGCCACGTCGAACTATCTGTTTCAATTATTCGATCAGTTTTTTTACTGTCACAACTATTATTTTTACTATCAATACAAGACCTGGTCATGGTCGTTCAGTTCAAAACTGGTCATGGTCGTCCAACTCAAAAAATGGTCGTATCAGAACAAATCTGATGATAGTCGTCTATTTCAAAAATGGCCGTTCAGCACAAGTCCCTAGTCGTGCTCGTCCAGTTCAAAAAATACAAGCCCTATTAATGGTCTGCATGATAAGAGAGAGAATTGTATGGTGCTAGTCATACAAAACTAGACATTGTACAATCAGTTTTTATTTAGTCGCATACTTGTTGCAAACTAGAGTTGACATGTGGGCCCGATTAACTTAAAAACGGGCACACTTATAATTGGAGGGCTCTAAATACCCAATGCATCTTAAAAGTGATCATCACATGGTATCACCAAATTCTCAGCTATTTATAGAGCCCAAAAGTTGCCACCAAACCAGAACGTCCTACTTGGGAACCATGCTAAAACGATCAGATTGATATAAACCGATCATCAACCAGATTTATATATCTCAAAATATAACAATATATGATATCTTGTGATATATATAGCTCCAGTTGATAATCCGTTTGTATTGATCCAATCATCTTGGTTTCATGATTTCACCGGTTCAAACGGATTGTCAATTCAAGTTCTAAATCAAAAGATATCCATATGAGAAGAATTGAAATTTCCTATACAAACTTTTAAGTTTTAAGTTAATAAAAAAAAGCCACTGCTCCTACCACACTCTCATTGTTCGACAAACTCTTCATTATGCGGTATTTTGTCTCTGCCGCACACTGGTTATGCGGCAGAGAGTTTGCCGTACTTCTACTGCCATGTGTCACGCCCAGATTCAACTATACTTCTAAAAGGGTTATTTTTGTTAATTTCTAGATCAGGTTTACAATTTTCTTTTTTAAAAGATTATTTATATAAAACATTCGTCAAGTGGCAGTCGGCCGCGATGAGGTAGTCGACGGTAGCTCCCCCGCTCTAGGCTTCTACACGCCAGCAGAGTTGGAGCCCCACCAGTACCACCAGTGCTTCCTCTTCCTACACCTAGCTCTCTTTTTCTTATTCCTAATCCCTACATAAGCCTTTGATCTTTTAGAACCCACTTGGAGCTTGGGGAGCACCATATGGCGCCTCTTTGAAGTCGGGAGCACCTTCGCCAACGTGCCCAGCGGCAATTGTGACAACTGTTAGTGAGTCGCGAGCACACCCTATCTCGCTAGCGAAATATGGTCTAAGTCTAGTCATACACAACTAGATGTTGTACAATCAGTTTTTATTTAGTCGCATACTTGTTGCAAACTAGAGTTGACATGTGGGCCCGATTAACTTAAAAACCGGCACACTTATAATTGGAGGGCTCTAAATACCCAATGCATCTTCAGAGTGATCATCACATGGTATCACCAAATGCTCAGCTATTTATACGGCCCAAAAGTTGCCACCAAACCACAACGTCCTACTCGGGAACCATACCAAAACGATCAGATCGATATAAACCGATCATCAACTATATTTATATATTTCAAAATATAACAATATATGATATCTTGTGATATATATAGCTCTAGTTGATAATCCGTTTGTATTAATCTAATCATTTTGATTTCACGATTCCACCGGTTCAAACGGATTGTCAATTCAAATTATAAATTAAAAGATATCCATACCGGAAGAATTGAAATTTCCCTATACAAAATTTTGAGTTTTAAGTTGATAAAAAAATGAAAGCCACTGCTCCCGCCGCACTCTCAGTGTTCGGTAAACTCTTCATTATGCGATATTTTGTCTCTGCCGCACACTGGTTATACGACAGAGAGTTTGTCGCACTCGTATTGCCACATGTCACGCTCAGATTCAACCATACTTCTACAAAGAGTATTTTTATAAATTTTTGAAACACTGGGTCAAGTTTACAATTTTCTTTTTTTAAAATATTATTTATATAAAACATTCGTCAAGTAGCAGTCGGCCCCGGCAAGGTAGTCGACGGTAGCTCCCCCGCTCTAGGCTTCCATACGCCAGCGGAGTTGGAGCCCCACCAGTATCACCAGTGCTTCTTCTTCCTACACCTAGCTCTCTTTTTCTTATTCCTAATCCCTACATAAGCCTTTCATCTTTTAGAACCCACTTGGAGCTTGGGGAGCACCATATGGCGCCTCTTCGAATCCGGGAGCACCTTCGCCAACGTGTCCAAAGGCAATTGTGACAACTGTCAATGAGTCGCGAGCACACCCTAACTCGTCAGCGAAATATGGTCTAAGTCTAACATGTTCAACTCAACTATATTGTAGTGATGGATAATGGGGAAAAGTTGGAATTTTGAAAACTTGTAAATCAAAAAAATAACAAAACAAATGTTGCCAAACGAAAGTGATATTTTCGCTAATAGAGACATCTTCCAGTGGTATTTTATTAAGTCAAATTCTGTGAGTGATATTTTACTAAAGTGCCTATCTTTGAGTGGTACTGAGTTATTACCTCTTAAATTAATGTCTCATATTTATTGGATAGAATTAAACTTTCTCTCATATGAGTCATTTAATAGAATTATTTTTATAAATAACTCATTAAAAAAAAGAATTTCAAAACTAACTATAAACTTTTAAAAATATCAAAAATAGCTTTCAGTCGCTAGACCCAATTCGCAACTAAACCCGCAAACCCGTTAAAAACTGAATTATTTTTTGGACTCAAACATTGCGGGTTTTCAGTGGCTCACATGTTTCACGATTGAACCCGTAAACCCATTAAGGACTAAATAATTCAACCATTAACGGATTTGCGGGTTCAGTCGCGAAACGGGTGAGCGACTAAAAACCCGCAATGTTTGGGTCGAGAAAATAATTTAGTTCTTAACTAGTTTGTAGGTTCAATCGCAAATTGGGTCCAGCAACTGAAGACTATTTCTTATATTTTTAAAAGTTTCAAATTAGTTTCAAAAAAATTTTAATGGGTTAATCATAAAAAAAGTCTAATTTAACAAGTAAGAACTTCTCTTCCTTTTTTTTAAAAAATTACCCTTATAATTTATACTATGCTATGTTGACAACAGATAATCCACTCGGTCACTCCCCAATTTACACTCAAGACTCCAACTATCATATATGAAAATTTACAACCCATGTGAGTACAATGATTGAATCTTTCATAAAAGAGATGGTTGAATCTACAACTCCCTTTATAGAGACACATAATCTAATCATTTTAAAACCCATGTGAGTACAATAAATGAGAAAATTTACATGACACAAATTTTTTTTGTAGGACACTTTTTCCAAACGAAGGTAGCAAGTGTAAGTCAGTTTTGGTGATATCATCAACCAAAATTTTTATCAAAGATTGTAATTTATCTACTCTTTTTATCGCACAAAAAATTTCAGTGGTATGAAATGAGGTGTCCCTTCAATAATCGGAGGTACAATTTCGTGATGTGCGAATCAATCAAAAGGAGAGCGTAAGAAAGGAACGTACTACATAAAAATAATTAAAAATAAACTATCTTACCTTCCGAAAGTAAGCTTTGCACGCGAGTACGGGACCGCATAAAAAATTTCAGTGGTATGAAATGACGCGTCCCTTCAATAACCGGATTAAATTTATGTTTCTCAATTATGAATAACTCATTCAAAAAAACAGTCAAAACTAATCCAAAACATTTAAAAATTTCATAAATAATCTTCAATCATTGAACCCAATTCACGACCGAAGTTCAGTCACGAACTAAACTAGTGATTGAATCCGCAAACCCGTTAAGAAGTGAATTATTTTTCTGGACCCAAACATTGTGAGTTTTAAGTTGCAAACTAGCACAGCGATTGAACCCGCAAACTTGTTAAGGTTTGAATTTTTCTTCTTTTTTCTTATTTAGTCTTTAACGGGTTTGTGGGTTCAATCGTTGACCCAGTTCGCGACTAAAAACCTGTAATATTTGGGTCCAGAAAATAATTCAGTTCTTAACAGATTTGTTGGTTCAGTCGCTGGCTACAACAATTGAAGATTATTTTTGAAATTTTTAATAGTTTTGAGTTAGCTCATAAAAATAATTCCTAATTCCAATCGTGATCACAGGTATTATTTCCGTATTTCGTGACATGCAGAGAGAAAGGAAAGCAACGTACTACCTAAAAATAATTAAATATAAACTTTCTTGGCTTCCGAAGGTAAGCTTCGCACGTCATTGTCTAACAGGAGTACCAGATCACCTGCACAGCTGCACTTGTCGGCAAGCCAAGATGCACAGAGAAGTGGATGCCACCGTCTCCGTCCCCCGCGCCGGCAAGGTAGTCGAAGGCAGCCCCGCAGCGCTGGGCTTCCACATGCCAGCGGAGTGGGAGCCCCACCACCAATGCTGGATCGGCTGGCCTGTCTGTACCGTACACTGCATCATCTTCTTCTTCTTGCACCTAGCCCTGATCTGTTTCTTGTTCTTAACAGCAATTAACAAATGCAAAGCATGCGTTTCTTTGGTCTTATTAGAACCCCCTTGGAGCTTGGGGAGCGCCATGGCACTTCCCCGGAGTCCAGAGGGCCTTCGTCAACGTCGTCGCGGCGATCTCCAAGTTCGAGCCCGTCACCATCTGCACAAACGCGGAACAGGTGACCTGCCGGTCATTTGTACCCCATTTCAGGCCTTCTTCTCCATCTGATCAGAAAAATATATTTGGTTCTTGTATGTGTAGTACAAGGAGGTGTATGATTTGATGAGGGATAAACCCAACGTAAGGGTTGTGGAGATGACTACGGATCTTGCTTGGCTGCGTGATTTGGGCCCCACTGTAAGCTACTCACTTCTCTATGTGGAATTCTACACTCTCCAATCTTTCTTCAATTCTACATACATACAGTTTGACTTTGATCTGATTTCAACTTCGATTTTTGATAAGATAAGCTGAACTTGAGATCAAATAGATAGTTTCTCGTAAGAGTTTCTCTCCAAAACAGAAACCTGTCATCAAAATGGAATAGGTTCTGCAGCATTTCACCCTAACACACCAAAATTATATTATATAAGAAATTAGTTTTTCTGAGTTTCTTGTGAGAAGTACTGAAAACTGGTTCCTTGAAGTAGCCGCAATCAAGTCAAATAGATACTAATTCTTACATGCAATGTATAGTTTGTAGTGAAAGACAGGAAAGATGGATCGAGACGAGAAATAGCAGGCGTGAGTTGGACATACAACAGCTACGGAGGTATGGATTTAATTAATGTTCTAAATGCTGTAGTCAATTGATGTTTCCTTTGCGGTTTAATTAAGCTTCAAAGTGCACGCATGCATGTGTACAGAAGCGCTTCTTCCATCTGTCTCCGTGGAAAATGGGTTCAACTGGAGAAGAAAGATAGTTTCACATATGAAGAAATGTTTCATGAGTACCAAGCAAGTAGCAAGTAAGAGCAATGCTAATACACTATACATATAAAAATAAAAAAATTCTTATAAAATTTTTTTGTGAAATTTGGTTGACCGGTCCAGATGAAGGATAGATGGCTGTTTATAAAGGATAGGATCTATCTTACTATAAATTAATTATGATTTAGACTATGTGTGGATCTTAATGTGAGGAATTATTTCTCCTTGAAAGGAGTCTAATTACTTTCCTAAAAGTTTTATAAAATGAATTTTAGTTCATAGAATCTTATTACCGGTTCAAAATTAGTACATAGTGCAGAAATTTGAATTTTGTTTGAAGTTTTTTGCACAAAAATTTGAAGTTCTTTTACACAAAGCGTCCTCATTTGGCATCATACATACTAATCGTGTCCTTTGACTTTTTTTTTTTTTTGGTCTTTCGGCGGGTTTGGAAGAAAATAATCCAGAGACAGTTAAAGATGGACTTGCTTCTAGGAAGGTAATTGGTAATTTAATCTGTGCATAATAAAGGGATGTTTGAAACACATAAATTTTATATGATTTGTTAGCGAAGTAAACATCTTACAAGAGTTAAATAAAAAATTTTATTGTTCCAAACATGGCAAAAATTGCTATTAGGTTCTTTTATACTTGTGCTTTGAAGTATGTATGGAAATTATAGATTTGATTTTTGCTATAATTTTGGATTTTAGGTGTTGGAATTGGAGAGAATTCCCAGATTCACAACGAACTTTGTTCTTGAAGGAGGAAGCATTCATGTGGACGGAGAAGGTACTTTTCATCAAGACTAGAATAGATATGGTAAATATCAAGTTGGACTTAGGGATAGTGGGGGCCCACCTGTTAGCTATACACCTAAAAACTGTGTTGTGTTGCATATACATTTTTGTGTATTGGGACCTACAAAACATGTGATCCTCCACTCCGTGCATTCCAACACGGCTCTAAGTTGGTACTTAAGAGTGGTATTAGCACATGGGTCCCATGTGTAGTGACTTGAATGCGGAGCATTCTCCCAAGTCATGTGCAAGCTAAATTTTGGTTAAAAACGAGCTAAAACTGAGCAAATCCAATCATCGTGTAACAACTCGATTGTTCACCAACCAAACACATCCTATGTTTTAATTTTTATTTTGATAATTTTTTATACTTATGATATATATATATATATACAATAAGTAAGTTGAAATTTTTGCCTTATCTATAGGGACCTGCATAACAACTGAGCAGTGCTTACTACACGGGAATCGCAATCCGAACTTGACTAAGGAGGAGATAGAGAATCAGCTCAAGACACATCTTTCGGTGTCAAAGATCATCTGGCTGCCCCTGGGACTTTATGGTATCTATTCTTGTATCCAAAAATTATAGAAAAGTTGCATTGAAGATCCCTCACTAGTACAGAAATGCAGTCTACTAACGTCTATGCAGTCTACTAACCCCAAAAATTATAGAAAAGGCTGCCTCTACCTTGCACCCTTTATGAAATCAGACCCTTTACACAAATTTGGTTACACCGCTCTACCTTTACACATCGCTGGGTTGGGCATCAAGTACTGGAACCTGGCCATCCATGCACTCACCAAAGTTGTAATACATGCAAGCACCAAACGTGACCCGGTCTGTGTCCACAGCAAGCTCCAATCGATCGCTGCGAGGTCGACGGACTTCGGAGCCGACCAAATCGCCCCTTTTGAGCCGCCGACGGAGAGCAGAGATGGCTGTTGGGATTAGTTTTTGAGAAAGTGCTTCTGTTCATTGGTTTCGAAGGGAAGGGTAATTTTGTCTTTTAAAACATGAACCTCTCCAATCTTTCAAAAAAACAAAAACCTAACAGAAATTACCGAAACTTGACATTATTTGTTTTGCAGAATCTTATAGCTGTGCAATTTTTTTGGAATGTTATTTTTTAAATCAATAGCCACCCCGCAAAAAAAATAGAAGTGCACATGAGATGGTTATATTCTAGCTTGCTTTTGTTTTCCTCCAAAATTGCACAATTGCATGTTTGATTGAGTTCAATACTCCAATGTAATCAAATTTGAGTAGAGGTCTAATTGTAAAAACATAAAATAGAAGGTCCGCATTGCAACTTTGCAAAAAAAACTTACATTTGTCTCCAACGACCCTGCAATTTTGTAATTTTGTTAAACTGTTACTTGATTTAGGTGACGATAAATGCACCCGTGGGCATATCGACAACGTGTGTTGTTTCGTCAAGCCTGGTGTTGTTCTCTTAGCATGGACCGACGACCGATCGGATCCTCAACATGGCCGCTCCGTCGCGGCACTCACCATTCTTTCTGGCACCACTGATGCCAAAGGACGTCAACTGGAGATTATCAAAATTCATATACCTGGGCCATTTTACACCACAAAGAGAGAGGAGCCACTTTATAAGGTTTAGTAATTTCTTCACTTACTCCTTAAATTTTCCCGATTATGTCACGTAGATCCATCCATTTATCAGTTAAGTAACAGAAAAATAATGCGGCAAACCATGTTGAGAATCTGGGTGCCCCATACTTGTTTAATTATGCTACTCGGGACCTTGAACTTATTGAATTATGTAATATAAGTTGATGACATATTGTTTTTTCTGTCACTTAATTCATAGATAAACCTAGAGACACAACTAAGTAAATTTATAGACTTACCAGACTAAAATCCAAGTTCAAGTACATAGTATATATGGACAAGTTTGAAGACCTATGATACAATTTACTCTTAATACTTCACCAAAATTAATGAACATTTCATGGATCTTAAATCAACTTATGTACTTGTTTGAACAAATAACCCCCGATCAACTATCAATTTACTTTAGAATTCGTGAGGTTTCCTTTATAGTAGAGTATATAGAAGCATTTCGTAAAATGTTATCACGCATGTGCTTTTTTATTTTTGTTTACAGATTGGTTCAAGATTAGTAGCATCTTATGTGAACTTCTACATTGCCAATGGTGGGATCATAGCACCAGCATTTGGTGATGCTAAGTGGGACCAAGAAGCTTATAAAGTCTTCAAGAAAGCATTTCCTAATCATGAGGTTATCTGTATAGTTACATTTTTTCGACTGAATCAAACACATTGTTCCAAGTACAAGGTGTAATTCTTGGATTTTTTTTTCATGTGGTAATGATTGAAGGAGGGAAAGACATAGCTCTTGGAGGAGGAAACATGCATTGCAATACACAACAACAACCCACGATTCATCCTACTATCTAGTAGTAATTTATGCAAGTTTCATGAAAACTATATTGGATTTGATAAAGCTTTGGGCTCTATTGTTGTGAAACCAGTAGGGTGCCCCGCATTGCCGCGGGTAATTCGGTCAGTGACATTGATGTGTACCAGCATAAATGTTGTCGACTCGATTTATTTGCTGCCGAGATGATTGTCAATATGACTAGGCAAAAAGAGCAGTGTTGTAAACCCATGTAATTGCCTAAATTTGTGTAATTTGTGATTTGACAATAATTTAAATTGAATATATCTTTTTGTGTTTATTTATATTGTCATTATGTGTGAACAGTGCTATGTGATGGTTTTGTTGGTTGTGATAAGTTTTAAGTATTCCGAAGTTATGGTGTGCTTACGACAAGGTTAAACCATTGGAGTAGCGCTCATGAATGAGCCAGAGACTCGATGGGTTCAGGATAAGTCGGACGCACTAGAGACTTGCGGAGATGTTGGACGTTGCTACACCAAGTACCTAGAACCGTACTGCATCAAGATGTATAAAGTGGCTTGAACCGATGGAAGTGCGAAGGTTGCCGGTCGGTGTCCAGAATAAGAGAGACTTCTCGGTTGGAGGCGAACCATTCATTATTAAGGTGGACACATGGAGACATCATAGTGAGCACAGGTGGTGCTCACAATGCCAGGGTAAATCATTGAGATAGTCTATGAACTCCATATGGAAGGTTATGTAAAAAACTCTACTTTAGAGATGATTCTGCGTTGATCGACACTTAATATCAGAAAAGTTGTAGAGCTAGAAGTTAGCTTTCCAACGGATCTAAGAATGTCAAAAACGGAGTTCGGATGATGAAGTTACGTCTATTTTAGTGTTTGCTCTGTAGAAAATTATGTAATATGGATATTATAAAATGAGTGATTAAGAGTTGGGCTAAATGGGTTTTAGGCCTAAACCTCCACCAGCTGTTAGGATTAGTCCCACATGAGTTGTGGAGACTATCCTAGATGTGGAGTGAGTCTATATAAGAGGGGAATGTTATGGAGAGCTTCACATCCCTTTGAGAGAGAGTTTTTTTGCTATTGTACTTAGCATTTTAAACTTTTGTATTCTTGACCGTTTCTTAGATCTCGAATATTTTATAATAAATTAAATATTCTCACTCTTTGTTGATTGTTTAAATTTTTGTATATGCTTGTTTAAATACTCGCAATTGGTTGTTTAAATGCTTACAGTTAATTGTTTCTTGTTTCTTTTTATTTTCCTTTTGTTTTTTTGTATATGGAGATTTTTGGATATCAAGAGAGGTGGTGTTATGATTGGACATAGTTATATTTGAGATATCCGAGCACCCTAACATCTTCATATCTTATCTTGTTTATTTTGCTTGCTTCTTGAGAATTTATTTTGCAAAACTGATTTACCCTCCCTTTCAGTTCGCTATACTAGTCTTTCAATTAATATCAGAACCAGGTGTTGCTCTCGTTTGTAGACTTCATCGTCTCTTGAGCCATGGCGACCGAAAAGTACACAAGCAAGCCACCATCTTCGATGGAGATGACTTTCCATATTGGAAGAAGCATATGGAGACATACATCAAGTCTCAAGGCTTCGACCTATGGAAGATCATTGAAGATGCATATGTAGAGCCTACTGAAATTAATGAGTCTAACAAAACACAGACCTTACTCAACCAGATGGGCGATGAACTATCTCTATGGAGCCCTAGGACGGGTTGACTATAACCGCATCTCACGGCTTTCCACTGCTCATGATATTTGAGTGGCCCTCGGGACCTTCCATGAGGATACCACTCAAGTTAAGAGCGTGAAGCATGAGCTTTTGACATCTGAGTATGAGCAGTTCACGATGCAGTCGGGTGAGTCTATTGATGGATTTTTCACTCGTTTTGATACTCTTGTCAACAAGCTAAGTTCTGTAGATAAAGATCTTTCTGAGTCTAAGAGATGTCGAAAGATCTTGGGTTCCTTGACTCCAGTGGTTTGGCATGTCAAAACCACGGCCATTATGGAGGCTAAGGACCTAGATGTTTTGACGACCAAGTATTTGTATTCTTCTCTCGAGACCTATGAGATGACTAGGGCAGTGATGTCTCCTCCTGAATCTAAGCCATTGGTATTACACGCCGCACATCGTAGCTCATCTAGGTCTTCAGGGTCCTCATTTGGATTTTTCACTTTCTGCTCTTACTTCTCTTGAGGATGAGGCTCTAGATGTGCTTTCTAATGATGAGCTTGTTTTGATTACTAAGAAATTTGTAAGGGTTTGGAAAGCAAGAAGAGAGAAGAGAGGAAAGAGAGAAGAGGTCATATTCTTTGAGTGTGGCAAGCCTGGCTACATTCGTGCCCTTGGCCCTACCCTCAAGGGCACCACTAACGAGCCGAAGAAAAAGAAGACCTTCAAGTTTGATATGAAGAAGAAGAATTTTGGAACTGTGAAGAAGGCCATCCACAAAGCCTTCATGTCCGCTCTTGATGAGCTGAGTGATGATGGTCTTGATAAGGATAACAAGACAGCTATCTCTTCTCATGATAGTGATGACGACTTCACCGGCTTATGCTTCATGGCCCTTAGAGATGATGACATCAATGAGGATGACCTTGACTCCAACATGAGCAAGATGAGTAAAGACCAGCTCTTAGAAGCTCTTCTCGCACAATATTCCCAGATTGATGCTTTGAGGAGTAAGGTTCGGTATTTGAAAAAGGAGCGCGATGACCTTTTGAGGAAGAGTTTGAGCGCCTATGATTCTGATTCTTGTGAGCTTTGTCCTTCTTTGCATTCTGAGATTAATTCTTTGAAGCTTTCACTTGGGTCTTTGCAATCTGAGCTTCCGCACGTTTGGAGCTTGAGTCTTGCAAGTCAAGTTCTTGTGCTTCTTGTATTTCTTTGCGGCATGACTTTGATGTCTTTCTAGTCACTTCATGCACCAAGTGTGCTAAATTTGAAAAGGAGTTGGAATCCTTGATGGAGTCATTGCCGATCATCTTGAGAAGGAACTCCAGAATGTGAGGACCAAAACATGTCCATCATGTGAGAACCTTAAACTCAAAGAAAAAGTTTTAGAATATTCACTCGTTTCTTGCCTCGACTATCATATTTTGATAAATGAAATTGAATATCTTAAATCTGTTTTGAAGAAGTTTTTTGATGGGGAGAAGAATCTTGATCTCATTTTGGACACATCAAAGTGTTCCTTTAACAAGGAGGGGATCAGGTACATGCCTAGTATGGTCAAAAAACCCCAAGTGCTAAAAGTTGATACTTCTTCTCAGGTTTCTTTCAAAGGCAAGTCGGGTCTCAAAAATTCTTCCAAACTTGGTTCTTCTGAGGGCAAGTCTGCTCCTAAGTCATATGTTGCATCTTACTCCCGTACCGATGTCTCTGCCAAACCGGTATATCATTGTTCATATTGTGGGAGAGATGGACATCTTGTTGGCTTTTGTTTTAGGAAGACAAGAGACTTGTGTCAAGAGTTTGCCCATGATTTTTCTCATATGCGCTGTCAACCCCGTAACACGTATGTGCGAGAAATACCCATGAGGCCGAGATTGGTTGATAATTTCTTTGATTCCTTCTCAAGTGGTTGTTCGATGAATTTTTGTAATAAAAATTCATTAGAAAAAAATCTCATATGACCAAAAGGGCTAAAATAAAAAATACATGTATATTTGGGCTATAAAAAAATGATAATAAAAATCAGGACAAAAACTCCATTGGTCAAAAAAGGTCAAAATTGGACTGGTCAACAGCCTGGTCAAACTCGTCAAAATTGGACCGGTCAAACCTGGTCAACGGTCTAACCTGGTCAACAGCCTGGTCAAATGGTCAAACGATCAACAAACTAGTCAAACCAACATGCAGTCCGAGTTCGAATAGGACTTATCTCTAACCTTTTATTGTATTTAAATAACAAAAGTCTATCTCCTATTCAAATTCAAAAAAAGGATCATCTCTCTTTTTAACCTTTTGTTTATTTAAATAACAAAATATATCTCTTATTCGAATTCAAATCCCTAAATATCTCTAATTGTTGGATGGTTGCAACCAACCTGAAGCCTCTATAAATAGAGAGGATATAGAGGGGTGCTAGCCTTTTAAAAACAAGCAGGTACAGGTCCAAGGCAGGCGCACAGGCAGGTACACGCAGCGAGACGAAGCACACGTGCCAAAGACGAACAGGTGAACAAAAAGGCGAACAGGATAAGAAGACCAGCGCAGGAGAAGCCCTGCTTTTCTTCCTCTGTAGATCTATTCGGGCAAGCTTCGAAAGTTGCCATGGGTGAGTTTTGTTCATATTCATAGCATTCATTATGCATCATACCAGAGATGGAGGCCTCGTTCATAGTGCCCGTGCTAGCCATTCCAATGCCGTTACAACTTACCTGAACGGGAGAAGATCGGTGATAACTTCTCATCCAGAAGTCCGATCGACCCCAAATTTTTATAGAAAATAAGGGAGTACAGGTACAACATGTCCTCCAATTTTAAAGCCAATCAGAGATCTCTAAAGTCGAAATTGGATCAAAAGAGAGGCTCTGTCAAGTGCCGTTATAGCATGCCTGAATGAGAGAAGATCAGTGATAACTTCTCATCCAGAAGTTCGATCGACCCCAAATTTTTATGGCGAATAGGGGAGTACAGGAAAAACATGACCTCCAAATTTTAAGCTAATCGGAGATCTCTAACATCAAAATTCGACCAAAAGAGAGGCTCTATCCAGTGATGTTGCAGCTTGCCTGAATGGGAGAAGATCGGTGATAATTTCTCATCAAGAAGTCCGATCGACCCCAAATTTTTATGACGAACAGAGGAGTATATGTACAACATGTACTTCAAGTTTCAAGCCAATCGGAGATCTAGAGAGGCTCTGTCCAGTGCCGTTGCAGCCTTCCTAAACGGGAGAAGATTGGTGATTACTTCTCATCCAGAAATCACTCCAAATTTTTATGACGAATAAGGGAGTACACGTACAACATGTCCTCCAAGTTTCAAACCAATCGGAGATCTTTAAGGTCGAAATTCGACCAAAAGAGAGGCTCTCTCCAGTGCCATTGTAGCCTAGCTGAACGGGAGAAGATCGGTGATAATTTCTGATCCAGAAGCCCGATCGACTCCAAATTTTTATGACGAATAGGGGAGTACAGGTACAACTTTTCCTCCAATTTTCCAGTCGATCGGAGATCTTTAAGGTCAAAATTCGATCAAGAGATAGGCTCTATCCTGTGTCGTTTCAGCCTACCTGAACGAGAGAAGATCGATGATAACTTCTCATCTAGATATCCGATCGACCCCAAATTTTCATGGCGAATATTAAGCTAATGGTGAAGCAACTCCTCCAATTCTGACCTTAAATCCAAAGTCAAGAAGATCTCCAGAAGACCAATGCAATCAAGTTCGGTCTCGCTGAATTTCAGCTTGATGTATGAACGTTGTATTGAGGATAGCTTTCAATCCAACGGTCCAATTGATCTCAAATTTGGATGACCAATCGAAGATCTGCCCAGAAACTATCTCGCCAAGTTTCAAGCAGATCAGAGGATCAAGAGGCTTCCATCCAGCTGGTTGAAGAGAAGCTAGTGCATTCCAATTATGTCAGAAGTTGTCAAAACAATCAAAGCCATTGATGAATATTCCGATGTGCTGCCTAGCATGCAATATGTATTTTCTGAAGTTAAGGAAGTCAAGATGCTATCACAAATCATTCCATCCACTTTTTCATGTCGTTGGGTACTGATGAGGCGAAGACGACATGCCTTTTTGTCCGTGACTGACGAAGCCGGACACCATTCATGCCGGGTACTAATGAGGCAAAGGCATCCACTTGTTCGCAACCGACGAGGCCGAACAACCCCCTGGCCGGGCACCGACGAGGCGAAGGCCATATTTTGTGATAGTACCATAGACTAACGAAACTATGGATTTGCATATTTGCATGTATGAGCATACGCATTGCATATATTCATCAAAGGGCAAAGTTATTTTGAAGCTTGAAGACAACGACCATCAGCACAGTTTAATCAGAGGTTTTCTGTGGACTCGTTCTGTAGATGTAATTAACCAGGAGCTTTTCAAAAGACCTAAGGAACCATGAACCATGCAATCCCCTGAAGTCAAGATGTACTTTCCTTGGCGCAATGAGAACATCTAAATCCCAAAGAGACTTGTAATTTTGTAATTTTTTTCAGAATTAATAAAATACAGTGCTTCCTTTAAAGATTGTGTATTCTCTATTCTCTTATGTGTATACTTATGTACACTGGCACGCCCACACCACAAAAAAGGGGCCAATTTCCCGAAAGAGAGAACTTCTCGGCGAAACAGTGGTGTTGGTCATGATCATGGACATAGAGGTCTTGGTTTCACATATGGCCCATGACATGGTAATTTTGGCTCTCGCCGTTCTCATGTTGGCCTCCTTCGTTTTGATCTAGGTACTCGCTCACGACAATTCATAAGGCCTAGCAATGGTTCTAGACATATCCATGATTCTTCTTCGCGTCTTAAGTCTTTATATTTTGCTTCTTCACGAGTGTCCAAGCTTTGGATCCCTAAGTATGTTCTTGCCAGCTTACCGAGCTCCAAAACTTGGATGCCCAACATATGTTCTCATGTGTAGGTACGAAGGAGAGGGATGGAGAACAAATGGATCGTGGACTCCGGTTGTTCGCGCCATATGACCAGAGATGAAAAATGGTTCTCCTCCCTCACCCTCAACAAGCTCTCCAATGGTGGTTTCATCACCTTCGGAGATGACTCTAAGGGCAAAGTGCTTGCAAAATCCCTAATGCTAGATCAGACATTTCAGGTCCCACAAGTACATCTGACAGTATATTTGTAGAGGATGACGATAACGACAAGAGTATCTATCCAAAGCTTCCTCCTCCACTTCTTCAACCAGACGAGCCAGCATCACCTCCTTTACCCATTGGGTTTGCTCCTCCCACTCTTGAACCTAAGGTGACTTCACCTATTGTCGTTGATCCAGGCCCTTTAGTTCCACGACATATCATTCAGAGGCATCCTACGGAACAAATGATTGGGGACATACATGAGAGGACTACATGATCACGGTTTGCTGCTTCTAGATCTCATGTCGCATTTTCTGCATTTGTTGCCTCTTTTGAACCCCAAGATGTCACCCATGCACTCACAGACACGAATTGGATCAATTCCATGCATGAGGAATTTCATAATTTTGAGCATAACAAAGTTTGGATGGTTGTTGAACCTCTAGTTGGTCATAATGTTATTGGGACCAAGTGGGTGTTCAAAAACAAGCAAGACGAGCATGGACATGTGGTCCATAACAAGGCTTGCTTAGTCGCTCAAGGGTTTAACCAAGTTGAGGGTCTTGATTTTGATGAAACTTTTTCTCTGGTTGCTAGAATTGAGTCGATTCCCATTTTATTGACATTTGCTGCTTCTAAACATCTTAAACTTTTCCAAATGGATGTCAAAAGTGTGTTTTTGAATGGTTTTATTAATGAAGAAGTTTATGTAAAGCTGGCTTTGAAAATCAAGACTTTCTAAATCATGTTTTCAAACTTTCAAAGGCTTTATACGGTCTCAAGGAAGCTCCCGTGCTTGGTATGATCGTTTGAAGTCATTTTTGTTGGAAAAAGGATTTCAAATGGGCAAAGTTGATAAAAACCCTTTTCATCCTCAGGCATGGTAGTGATTTTCTTCTCATACAAGTTCATGTGGATGATATCATTTTTGGGGGTTCATCTCACTCTCTTGTTTCGAGTTTTTCTGAGATTATGAGTAGGGAGTTCGAGATGAGCATGATGGGCGAGCTTAACTACTTCCTTGGGTTTCAAATCAAGCAAACGAAGCAAGGAACTTTTGTGCACCAGGCAAAGTACACTCGAGACCTCCTCAAGCGCTTCAAAATGGAGGATTGCAAGCCAATTACAACTCCAATGGTTTCAATGGCTATGCTTGATCTTGACTAGTTTGGATGGAGAGCCAGTAGATGATTGAGAGTATCGGAGCATGATTGGCTCTCTCCTCTACCTTACAACTTCACGTTCGGAGATTCAGTTCACTATGTGCTTGTGTGCACAGTTTTAGGCTTCCCCACATGCCTCTCACCGCCAAGCAATAAAGAGGATCTTCAGGTACCTGCATCACACTCTCAACTTTGGTCTTTGGTATTCCTGTTCCTCTACACTAGATGTTAGGGGTTTCTTTGATTCTGATTTTGCCGAGTGTCGGGTATACAGGAAAAGTACTTCGGGCACTTGTTACTTCCTAGACACTTCACTTGTCTCATGGTCATCTAGGAAGCAAAATTGTGTAGCTCAGTCCACAGCAGAGGCTGAATATATAGCAATTGGTAGTTGTTGTGCACATTCACTTTGGATGATCTCTACTCTGTATGATTATGGTCTAAAAATTGAGAATGTACCTCTATTTTGTGATAATACTAGTGTAATAAACATTGCTAAAAATCCTATCCAACACAGTAGCATTAAGCACATAGATGTGAGGTATCATATAGAGAAGGACGACATTACATTACACTTTGTAGATTCCAAACACTAGTTAGTTGATATCTTTACTACACCTCTTGATGCTTCTAGATTCACTCACCAAAACTTGGCATCATTCATCCATTTGGGTTGAGTTGTGGGGGAGGTTGTTTCATGTGTACATTTCTACACTTGTACAATTCCTGCATTTGCATGTTTTCAAATTCTGCAATTTTATGAATTTTTGAGTGGTTTTGCTCTATATGCCTACTAGATTGCGAGTTAAGTGTTCAATATGCCACTTTTATGTATAGTTATCATGTCTAATATTCTTTGATAGTTTAGGAATATTTTGAGTTTCACATACTTGTTATTTATCTCTTCTAGCTAAATTATAGCAATAAGGGGCATTTGTGCGATAATTTCTGAAAATCTGCATTTTCTTGTTTCAATTAAGATAAAACTTCTCTTTGCACATACTTTGCACCATGTAATTGAAATATGCAACTTTTGTTTTGATTCATATGCTTTCATGTAGTCTTGTGCTCTCTAGTCCAATTTTAAGCCCTTGAGTTCGTTGATTAAACCGCGCACCTAGACAGCAAATCTGCATTGCTCGCGTCAATGAAAGCTACTCATGTTTGGAAAACTCAAAAAATAGTCTTTTCTTAGCAAATAAGTGGTCTCAACCACATACAATTTCAATAAGAGGCATCGAATCCACAATGAGCTGAAACAATCGCTCAAATGTTCATTTTATAATTTGGTTCCACTTCGGACTTGGAGCATAGGACACATGTTTGCATTGATTTCTAATGTAAGTAATGCATTTGTTTCTCAACATGACTTTTGTATGTGTCTTTTCGAAAAATTAGCAATTTTAAACCTCAAAGTGTTCATTTCTCATGTGTGCTTGGATTGCCGCGATTTTGCTTATTCTAGTTATTTAGTGATTTTTGCAAGAATGTTTTAGTTCATTTCACTCATCTACTATCTTGCTATCTCTATTTGTGGTTACTTTGCATGGATTTAAGTTTTTGACGCTTCATTTCATGTTTAAGGGCATATTTTGCAAACCTGTTGTTTTTTTTCACCAAAGTAACTTTCAAAATTACAAAAACAGTGCTTCATACCCTTTTAAACTTCATGTATAATCTACGAGGAAGGGCACACTTCCTCGATAATTAATTTGACAAAGGGAGAGAAAATGAGTATTCGAAGTTTGATCATTTGAAAAAATTGAAAAATCTTAGATGCTTTTTTTGGGTTGATGGGGAGTTTGTTTGTGTCAATTTATTTCCTCACCCTTGTGCATCATCCTCATGGTCATGTATCTTTATTATTGTTCTATATTTTGGACCATGTTTTTCGAGTTTCAGTTCTTATATTCAAAATTCAAATTTGTTCATTTCAAATGTTGTCAAATCACTATCAAGGGGGAGATTGTAAACCCATGTGATTTCCTAAACTTGTGTGATTTGTGATTTGTGATTTGACAATACTTTGAATTGGATACATCTTCATGTGTTTGTTTATGTTGTCATTATGTGTGAATAGTGCTATGTGATGAGTTCTTTTGGTTGTGATTCAAGTTTTAGGTATTTCGAAGTTATAATGTGCTTGCGACAAAGTTAGACCATCGAAGTGGTGATCATGGACGAGCAAGAGATTCAATGGGTTCGGGATATGTCGAAGGCACTAGAAACTTGCGAAGACGTAGGACGTTGTTACACCAAGTACATAGAGCTGTGCTGCACCAAGATGTACGAAGTGGTTTGAACCGGTGGAAGTGTAGAGGTTGCCGGTCGGGGTCCGGAATGGGAGAGACTTCCCAGTTGGAGGCAAGCCATTCGATATTAAAATGGACACATGGAGACATCATAGCGAGCACAGGTGGTGCTCACAATGCCCGAGAAAATCATTAAGACGGTCTATGGACTCCGTATGGAAGGTTATGCAAAAAGGCTATACTTGAGAGATGATTCTGCACTGATTGAGACTTAATCTCAGAAAAGTTTTAACAGAATATTTGTAGATCTCGAAGTTAGATTTCCAACAGATCCAAGAATGTCAAAATAGGAGTTCGGATGATGAAGTTATGTCTGTTATAGTGTCTGCTATGCAGAAAATTCTGTAATCAAATATTGTAAAATGAGTGATTAATTAGGAGTTGGGCTAAATGGGTTTTAGTCCCAAATCTCCACCAATTGTTTGGATTAGTCCCACATGAGTTTTGGAGACTACCCTTGGTATGGAGTAAGTCTATATAAGAGGGGATACTATAGAGAGCTTCCCATCTGTTTGAGAGAGAGTTTTTTTGACTATTGTGCTTAGTTTTTAAACTTTTGTGGTTACTTTGCATGGATTTAAGTTTTTGACGCTTCATTTCATGTTTAAGGGCATATTTTGCAAACCTGTTTTTTTTTTCACCAAAGTTACTTTCAAAAATATGAAAATAGTGCTTCATACCCTTTTAAACTTCATGTATAATCTACGAGGAAGGGCACACTTCCTCGATAATTAATTTGACAAAGGGAGAAAAAATGAGTATTCGAAGTTTGATCATTTGAAAAAATTGAAAAATCTTCTATGCTTTTTTTGGGTTGATGGGGAGTTTGTTTGTGTCCATTTATTTCCTCACCCTTGTGCATCATCCTCATGGTCATGTATCTTTATTATTGTTCTATATTTTGGACCATGTTTTTCGAGTTTCAGTTCTTATATTCAAAATTCAAATTTGTTCATTTCAAATGTTATCAAATCACTATCAAGGGGGAGATTGTAAACCCATGTGATTTCCTAAACTTGTGTGATTTGTGATTTGACAATACTTTGAATTGGATACATCTTCATGTGTTTGTTTATGGTGTCATTATGTGTGAACAGTGCTATGTGATAAGTTCTTTTGGTTGTGATGCAAGTTTTAGGTATTTCGAAGTTATGATGCGCTTGCGACAAAGTTAGACCATCGGAGTGGCGATCATGGATGAGCCAGAGATTCAATGGGTTCGGGATATGTCGAAGGCACTAGAAACTTGCGAAGAAATAGGACGTTGTTACACCAAGTACTTCAAGCTATGCTGCACCAAGATGTACGAAGTGGTTTGAACTGGTGGAAGTGTAGAGGTTGCCGGTCGGGGTCCAGAATGGGAGAGACTTCCCGGTTGGAGGCAAGCCATTCGATATTAAGATGGACACATGGAGACATCATAGTGAGCACAGGTGGTGCTCACAATGCCCGAGAAAATCATTAAGACGGTCTATATATGGACTCCGTATTGAAGGTTATGCAAAAAGGCTCTACTTGAGAGATGATTCTGCACTGATTGAGACAATCTCAGAAAAGTGTTAACAGAATATTTGTAGATCTCGAAGTTAGATTTCCAACAGATCCAAGAATGTCAAAATAGGAGTTCGGATGATAAAGTTATGTCTGTTGTAGTGTCTGCTATGCAGAAAATTCTGTAATCGAATATTGTAAAATGAGTGATTAATTAGGAGTTGGGCTAAATGGGTTTTAGTCCCAAATCTCCACCAGTTTTTAGGATTAGTCCCACATGGGTTTTGGAGACTATCCTTGGTATGTAGTAAGTCTATATAAGAGGGGATACTATGGAGAGCTTCCCATTTGTTTGAGAGAGATTTTTTTTGGCTATTGTACTTAGTTTTTAAACTTTTGTATGTTTGACCTTTTTCTTGGTTCTTGAATATTTTATAAGAAGTTAAATCTTCTCTCTCTTTCTTGATTGTTTAAATTTTTGTATATGCTTGTTTAAATACTCATAATTCATTGTTTAAATACTTACAATTGATTGTTTAAATACTTGCAATTGATTGTTTAAATACTCGCAATTGATAATTTAAATACTTGCAGTTAATTGTTTCTTGTTTCTTTTTATTTCTCCTTTTGTTTTTTTGTATATGGAGATTTTTGAATATCAAGAGAGGTGGTACTATGATTGGGGATAGCTATATTTTAGATATCCGAACACCCCTAACATCTTCATACATTCTCTTGTTTTTTCCTTGCTTTTTAATAATTTATTTTGCAAAACTAACTCATCCCCCTCTCGGTTCGCTATTCTAGTCTTTCAAGTATACTATAAGAAGAATAACAAATAACTAAAGCAAAGCATGGCATGAGTATATGATACAATATGTAAATGAGATGCCAGCTGCTGAAATATGTGAGTAAGGAGCTAACTGGATGGTTGGTGAAAACATTCTTCCTGATACAGGTAGCGTGTAACCGATAATTTTTGGCTAGTAACTAAACACAAAAAAACATGCATATAGAGGTTTCAGTGCCATCCATGCTATAATCCATTAAGGGCAAATGTGGAAACCACTAGTAATATATACATAATAAAAGCTGCAGCTTAGAAGAGCTACCTGGAGAAGTATTGGTACACATTGTTTTGGAGGTGAGGCTGCTATTTGTCCAAATCATGTAGCACATTGGAGCGAAGTAGCAAAAGAATTGTCTTATTGACCAGTAAAATAACACTACATAAGTGTGCAAACTGCATAGGTGTGCAAACACATGAGTGAGGTAAAAAAAGGACTGAACCATGCTGGGGTTTAGAGCCTATATAAAAGAATATGTCCATGTTGTTTCTTGACTGATATAGAAGACCAACACTAGCACAGTGGTGGCATTAATACTGTTCTTTCCTGCATATATGTTAGAGAGCAAATATGATATGCAAGAAAGTTTTTTGCTTTGTTCGGGGGAGGAGAGTGGCAGAAATTTTATTATTGAGCAAGAAGTAATATCTTTAGTGTTATAGGTTTATTACCTGAGAAGTTCTTGCTATGCATCAACACCATTAGTTTTCAGTAGCGCGGTGTTGGCATCAACACAATAGCTAGTGTTGCACATATTGCTTATGTTTAGAAGACATATATTTATATATACTTGCACTAAAACAAACCAAGCAGATCATGGCAACTTTTTTTTCGCTTCCCGCCATTATTGACAAATAAAGGCTTCTTTATGCTATTGATATGGAAGAAAGATTCACTAATCATAACTGTCTTGACTATATGCAATATTTGATGACACTAAGAAGCCCAATGCATTACCTTTTGATGTTGTTTCTCAGTGATGGAAGCTGCTCTATGCTGGTGGGCTTGTTGTCAAGATGTGGCTACATTTATGTGCTGCAGGGAGCTATGTCAATTGGCTGTGCTCCCAGCGCCTCTGTGGTTTCTGTAATACTTGTGTTGCAAATGTTTTAATATTTATATCAGCTATGCTCCCAATTGAGGCAGTAATGCAATACACACATCAACAAGAAGAAAGTTCTTTGAAATATTCATATTCTATCCATCTACTTTGCTAAGTGAGCATAAATCAAGTTGGAATGATACAAAAGGAGCTCCTCATTGAAAGGAATTTGAGGCGATACTCATGAGCTACAACCAAAAAGATAAAAGACATCATAGTTGCATACTTGCATCAATAGGCCTAAATAACAATTTTTTTAAAAAAAATATGATAACCTAATGAAAAGAGAAAAAACAGTACACCAACACATTCATAAGTTTATTTTTCTTTTGGTAACCCAACAAATTAAACCAATCACGAAATGTACATATTAATCAATCCAACAAGTTAGATCAATCACTATCCTTTTTCTCCTTGGTTAGCCGGGCGGGTGCTGCTTCTACGGCCTTCTCTGTTTTATTTGAAATTCTTCTTCTTTTTTTTAGTTATTCATACAAATAAATACACACTTTCAGGTTATTATTGATGTTCAATTTTTTTGGTGTTATTTTGGAAAAAAAAAACACACTTCCAGACTATTTTTTCAATTCTATATTTTTTGGGTTATTCTTACAAAAATATACATACTGTTAGACTATTTTTTATGTTAATTTTTTTGGGGTTATTTTTTAAAAAAACACTTTCAGACTGTTTTTGCAATTTCTCAAAAGCGACCGATGAGGTAGTTTAAATCATCAGATCAAATGACGATCGGATCAAATGTCTCGAATATCGCCAATCGGATTGGCTAATTTTGTCAGTTCTACAATTATTTTTTGTTCCACTATAAGTGAGGTGGTCGAAGGCAGCTCCCCCGCTCTGGGCTTCCACACGCCGGCGGAGTGGGAGCCCCACCAGTCCACCACCAGTGCTGGATCGGATGGCCTATCTGTGTGCTCCGTTTGTACACTACATCATCTTCTTCCTGCACCTAGCTCTCTGTTTCTTGTTCCTAATCTCTGCATAAGCCTTTCTTTATCTTTCAGAACCCCCTTAGAGCTTGGGGAGTGCCATGGCGCCTCTTCGACGCCGGGAGCGCCTTCGCCAACGTCGTCGCGGCGACCTCCAAGTTCGAGCCACCATCTGCGCAAACGCAGCACTGGTGATCTGCCGGCAGTTTCTACACCATTTCAGGCCTTCTCCATCTGATCAGAAAGATATGTATGGTTCTTTATGTTTGCAGTACAAGGAGGTGTATGATTTGATGAGAGAGTAGCCCAACGTTTGGGTGGCGGAGGTGACCATGGATCTTCCTTGGCTACGTGATCTTGGCTCCACTGTAATTAAGCTAATCGCTAATTCTCTCTGTAATTCTACACACTGCAATCTCTCTACATTTTACATACGTACCGAAGGCTTGTTTGACCCGTCCTCCGCTTCTGCTTTTGATCAAGAAAAGATGAAAGTAGAACAAGTAATTTCTTATTGAAGTTTCTCTCATAAGTTAAAAGCCTCCGTTAAATTTTTTGTCCATCTCACTCATGCTTGGGACGCATCGATGCTCGATGAAACACCAAGCAAACACTGGCCACGAGCTTCACATCTTGTGTTATGTGAATACCCTCAATATCTCTCTTCTAAAAGTTAAATAAAGAATTTTTTATTGTTCACTCTCTTCTAAAATTTTTTCAAAAACTAAATCATTGAAGTATTTGAGTCTAAAATAAATTTATACTTATATAACACATTTTTTCTCTTCAAAGAACGAAACAACCAATAGAAGTGTTACTAGAAGAAATATAGACTCATAGGTAGTAGTGTATTGGTCAGGTCAAATCCCATCCATATTTATAAGACAAATTTTGATTTTGATTATAATTCGAATTCGGATATGTTAGAAATTATATTTGTTTCTAATGACCTTTTTGTTAAAACTATTACTTGACTCGTAGGTGACAATAATGACACTTGTAAACACGTCTGACAACGTGGCAAATCCTCAAACATAGCCACTCTGCTGTTCTTTACCGCACCACGGATGTAAGAAGCCGTCAACTGGAGATCATCAAAATCCACGTACCCGCGCCATTTTACACCACAAAGAGAGAGGATCCATTTTGCAAGGTTTAATTATTTGTCCATTTACTCCCTAAACTTATTCAATTATGTTAGATCCATCCGTGCATCAGTTAAATAATAGAAAAAATGATGTGGCGAGGCATGCTCGGAATTTGGGAGCCCCAAACTTAATGTTGCCATCCAAGAACTTGAACTTTTTGAGTTGTGTAATTTAAGTCAATGACATATTAATTTTTTCTGTCATCTAACTAATAAATAGACTTAGAGGCATAACTAAACAAAGTTCATGCTAGACTAAAATTCAAATTTAATGATCTAAATAGCACGTATAAACATGTTTGAGAACCTCCATTGCAATTTAATCTTAATACTTCATCAAAAAAACATTTCATGTATCTTAAATCCGATTATGTACATGCTGGTGCAAATAATTAACCACTGATCACCACCTAGTAGTTTGCTTTAGAATTTGTGTGGCTTTCTTTCCAATAGAATTATATGGAAGCATTTGTGAAATGTGATCACGCGTGTACTTCAATTTTTTTGTTTTTTTGCCAGATTGATTGGTACAAGGTTAGTTGCGTCTTACGTGCGTCTACATTGCCAAGAGATTTTTTTTATTAATAATCCAAAGTAAAAAACTAATTTGAAAACTAATCCACATTTTATCAAAATTACGAAACTAACCCGCTAGTTCATCCAATCTCGGTTTAAAAATATGACAAGAACTTATCGCGCCTCATGACCGCCACAGAGCCGCCGCCGGGTGCTCCTCGCCCGCGCCGCCGCTGCTTCGAACTCGCGCCTCGCTGGATCTGCACTGATCCACTGCCTCTCCACCGGATCTTGCGCGCCCTCTGCTCTCTCTCTTTTTACTTCACTGCGCGCCATCACTGTGCCGCCTAGAGCTACATCCTTAGATCGCCACCCGAACCGCCACTAGCCGCCGCGTGCAAACCCTAGATCTGCACCTATGTGCCACCGCCACCATTGTCGCCACCTCGAGCTTGGCCGCCATACTCTCCGCCTTCTTCAGCACCACACGTTCGCCTATGCCAGATCTAAGCCGCCGTGCCGCTAGATATACGCACTCCACCGTCTCAAGCCCAGATCTCGCCGAATCTTCTCCTCTCGCCACCATCGATCCTGCAGATCCGACGCCACCTCAATCGCGTTGCCTTTTCCTCTTCCCCACTCCCTCTGATCGTGGCTCCGACGACTACGACCTCTTCACCGATACGACGACGACGAGCTCATTTCTTGGGCTACGACTGCTCCACCATGCTTGGTTGTGGTCCTGGTTGTGAGGTCGTGGTCGTGGTCGAGTGGAGAAATTGGGGAAGTGCCTTTTGTCGCAATTTCAAAAGAGAAGAAGTTTATATCGCTAGTCGAAAACAGAAAAGATGAGCCATTCGTTTCTATTGCGCATCACACCCACGATAAGTTACCTATCGCGTCCGACCAGATTAGTTTTGCAATTTCGTTAAACTGTGGATCATTTTTCAAATTATTTTTTTCTTTGAATTATTTATAAATAATTTTCACATTGCCAATGGTGGGATCATAGCACCTGCCTTCGGTGACGATAAGTGGGATAAAGACTCCTATAAAGTCTTCAAGAAAGCATTTCCTGATCATGAGGTTAGCTATTTAGTTCCTTTTGTTAAACTAATCAGACACATTGTCCTATAAGTTCTTGGTAGGTGGAAAAAAAAACAAACATGAACAAGGAGTAATTCTTGGCTTTTTTCAGGTGGTAATGGTTGAAGGAGGAAAGGACATAGTTCTTGGAGGAGGAAACATACATTACACATAGCAGCAACCTGCAATTCATCCTAATATCTAGTAGACTAGTAGTAACTCATGCAAGTTTCATGAAAACTGTAGGATCAAAGATGATGATAAAGAGAGGATGAATAGGTTTTTTAAAATCTTTTATCTAAAAATCGAATTTTGTATTTATGAAAATAAAGCAATCACCATAAGTGAAAAATAGTGCTCAAGTAATCAAATAATTTTTGTAAATCTAAAGTGATATAATAAGAATAATAAATATATAAACTAAATTAAGTGCAATAAATAAAACAGAACAAGAGAATAAACTAAGTAGATAAGTGAATTTTTTTGTGGTCTCGAGACTTGCTAGGTCTCTTTTATTTCTTGTTGAATCATTCAGTCGTGGGTCTTGTTTTGAAATCTACTAAGATTACGTCTTTTCTACTCTAGATAGGTCGATCACCAAAACTTTCACAACACTACAGGACCTCTCCGACAATCTAGGTGATGGTGATCGTCAAGAGTAATAAGTTCAAATAATTGATGAATGCAAATAAGCTCATTAGATATTTCACTCTATTGTCATATATGAGAGTTGGATTCTGTAAAGCGTGCTTATGTTATATGTCAATGTATACTAGTGCCAAAACTTACAAATAAAAACCTCAAAAAATCTATTCATAGTTCTTACAAGAAAAACTAGCCGTTGATAGAAAACAGTCCAAATTTTGTCTGCTTGATCAGACGTTCTATCCTAGACCACCAAATATCCGATGGATTTCAAAGATTGACTTTCAATGGTCACAAAACTAGCTGTTATAGGGAGTCGGATGTTCGGTGCTACAATACACCAGACATCATGTGCTACTGTTCACTGGTCATATTGTCCTCTACCAGACTACACAGCTCTAAAAAAACAAACATAACTTTTGATCTATGCATCGGATTTATGTGCTCATTGACTTGATTATAAACTAACTCGAAGGACTATTACTTTCTCAACATAACCAAGACCTAATTAGGCCTGTATTACTAAAAAAACAAATCAATCAGTACAGCTACTTCGAACCCTCCACCCAAACCCCATTTACTTAGAAACATTTTAATTATCTAGTGAATGAAATATACATATATTTGAGTTTTTCACATGAGATATTATCAAACTATTAATCTCGAGCATTTCTTTATACTATAATCAACACTAGGAAATAAGATCCTAACAACCCAGTTGTCTCTAAAGCACTACGACCAGTAAAATATAAAAAATAGATTATTAATCTTCAAGTTTGCTTTTGATAAAACTCGCTCATATTTGAGAAAATTCAATCATATATTGTTTCTAAAATGATCTTTTTTTATCATCATCTCACAATCCGATCGAGACTAACATATATATTCTCAACAAGCACATTAATCTCATAATTATGTTTATTATTAATTACTAAGATCATCGACATAATAAAGTTGGACTCGACAAAAACTATTTGGGACTTGATCTTGACAATAAAATTGTATACGTGTTGGCCTTAGTGACCTGAAAAAGAATTATTTGACTATAAACTGCATATACTACATCTTTCGAACAGTTCCTCCGATTTTTTTCTTTACATAATATATAAGTACAGAATGCATAAGTTTGTGGAATTAGCCAACATAAATGCATATATGTTTGTGGAATCCAGCCGACGTTTGTATTTTTTTTTTTTTTTTTGTCTTCTCATGTTTTTTTATATATGAAGTGTGATATCACGTAATCTGCATTAAATATTTGGGTCCACATTCTATAAAAAAGAATTTTCAATAAGTACATAGAAAGAGATGCAAATCACGCTCTGAGAAGCCTTGCATGCATGCATGCAGTGGGGCAAGTAAAATTGCTCTCAACTTGTGATAGAAAATATATCAACAACTAAACAAAATAGGAAAAAGTCCATATTACCCCTCTATTTTCATAAAATCCAAATAATTTCTTGTATTTTGAAATCAGACAACTTACATCATATAATTTAAAAACTGGTGTAAATTTCATTCATTGCGTAATTTGATAAGTGGTTTTTTCATGTAGGTCTCACATATTAGTGACTATTGAGTCATCATATCAACACAACAAAATCACTCATTATATGACATGCATGATGACGTTGTGAGATATAGATATTTGTTTGAGAGTAGACTTGAACAAAACCAACCACTACCGCCTGGCCCAATTACAGTCTAAGGCCAATGCGCTTAAGGTCGTATAAGTCTTTAATTTTGAAGCTCAAAGGCAAATCAAATATGACTCGACCAAGTTTGATGAACTTTTATAGTACAAAATACACTGATTTGGTTCAACTCAAATTGACATTAGACCTAGCTCTCATCCTTCATCGTCATATTACCTGCCACCGCACCCACCAAATCTGGTGCCCGGCGATAACTCATCTGATGAAGATGTAGAGTTCACCGTGTGCAGATTTACTTTCGATCAAGAGGTAGCAAGGAGTCTAGTCATAGGGGTCATAGTTTTTCACAATAACATATCCTCCATCAGATTCAGCAGTGTGACCCTACATGATACTGTGATTCATCACACCCTGATTCATAGCAGCAAATCATTCAACCATCATAGTTCCCTAATGCTACTCCAGCTACGCAACCCGCACAGCATTGGTCACCTCCGTATACACCAACACCTAGAAAACATCGTGCACCCAACCACTACACACCACCTGAGTATCAGACCCAGACAAAAAGATGAGACAGTAGATAACATCTACTTGTATATAAACTATATTCTTTTGTTGCAAACGATATTTACCTTTTTCATCTTTTCCACATGTTAGCGTTTGGAAGTTATTTTTGTAAAAAAAAATTTCAAAAAGCTATTTCTAAATTTTGTTTTTTAAATGGGTTATTTTAAAAAAATTCAAGTTATTAAGGAATCTGTTTGTAGAGAGAGTTTTCTATTTCTTGAGGCTTGTTTAAGCCAAGAAAGGGTCGTGATCTCATCTCCTCAGCTCCGGCCAAAGAATAAAAAATGTCGGCACTGTCACACTTAAACAATTGAGGGCAGATTATTTTATTACCACCTTGTGTGATCCAGATGACCAATCTGAGCGACCAAAAAGCCCTTTTCTTGGAGCAATTTGAGGAGGAATGCACAGGCAGCTTGGGCTTCTCCGGCAAGGGTATCGAGCAGCTGCTGCATCCATGGTGGGGATGGGGAAGGCGACGGCGCCGGGGAAGCTTCTGGGCGGGAGCCCCGCTGCCAGCGGCTTCCGGATGCCTGCGGAGTGGGAACCACATGACCAGTGCTGGATTGGGTGGCCGGTCAGTGCTGCTGTTTCTTGCAGTTCTTGATTTGTTTGCTATTTTGGTTTCCAGCTTTCAATTGATAGATGGTAGATCATGGGATATTGAGAATAGGCGACTGTTTGGTTGGCGTCCGCGAGATATGTCTGAAAGTTGCCTAAAGTTAAGGAAGATTCTCGCCTTGTGAGGTATACTTGAGATTGAGCTATTTGGTTAGTATGCAGATTTTCTGATTGTTTGAAAGTAGAAATGTGAGTTGCTAGGCATGCCTGGCAGCCGGGGTCAAGCGGCCTATGATGGGATACCAAGCAAACAAAGTCTGGTCATATTTCAGGTAGGCTCTAGCCTAGCCCATTTCATGCTAGGACATGGACAAACAGTCTCTGGACCTGAGCATCTATTTCCTGGATCGAGCTAGACTATTTGAAAAGCACATCTGCTTTCGAGCTGGTCAAATTCGATCCGGCTAAGCCCTAAACAATTCGTTAAATTGGTGAATTGTCTCAAGCCTTTGTGTTTTAATAGAAAAGTTGTAACTCGGCCCAATCGGATCAGACTTACTTTTCGCCTTTTCGGGCCTAGGATGCTAAGCTCAGCTGAGTCCTAAAAGCTAAGCTAAGTTGAGCTGAGCCAAATTTGCTCAGGTCTACTTGAGAAAAATGTACTTGCATATGATTTGTGGTTACTATGGTTTCTGAATGCACACATCAGGATCCTGAAGGAATGTGGCGAGATGATGCCGTCCCTGCTCAAAAGGCCTTTGCAAATGTTGTAAATGCAATCTCAAAGTTTGAGCCTGTCACTGTATGCACTAATGCTGATCAGGTCTGTTGTTCATCAGAAATGTGTGCTATAATTTCACCCCAGCTTTGACCCCTAAATGTTAGCCCTGATGTGTTAAGTATTTGTACTTTGTAGTATGAGAGTGTCTCCGATTTGATGAAGAATAACTCCAATGTTAGAGTTGTGGAGATGAGCATTTGTCTTGTTTGGTTGCGCGATATAGGCCCTACTGTAAGCTTTAAGCTTCTCTGTTACTGAAAACCAATGTCATGCTGCAGTGTCTATGTTGGTTCAACTTCAATGAAATTGCTTTTATATTAGTTTGTTGTGCGCGATGATGAGACAAGCTTGAGTCGGGAAATTGCAGGGGTGGATTGGAAGTACAATGCATATGGAGGTACTGCATCTTCTCATGGAAGTTTCCTTTTCTTATGTATTTTGTACTATTTGATATGTCCTTTAGTGTCATGCGATTGGTGCCGAATGTATGTGAAGGTTTTAGCGGGTTATGTGAGCCAGAAGATCCACTCAACTGGAGAAAAAGGATAAGCTTGCAGATAAAGAAATGCTTTGGGCACCAAGAAAGTAAGTCCTGCCCTTGTTGTGCACTATCATACTTCTTTAATAGGTGTTGCGTTTTCATAATAGTTCTTGCATAATCTAACTAATCTGACTTGTTGTGACCTACATTTTGAATTTAAGTTTGCACTTCAATTCTGTGTGATTTATTTCTATAGGAGCACATAAGCACTTCCCTTTTGGTATATACAAGTATTGTAGCTTTGTCCGCTTAACATTACTAATTCTTAGTAAGGTTTATGCATACAAGTTACTTGTTTACTCGTAGACTCCTGGGCATATTATGAATCAATTGTATCAAAATAAAGAACCCTTTTTGGCCTTGTCGACAGCATATGAAGAAGATTATGATGAAGATAACCTTATTGCCAGGAAGGTCAGTGAAATTATTTCTGATGACGAAAAATTGTTACCACTAGCTTTTGTCTTGTCTTTCAACTTCTGTTGCAACTCTGCATATTTTTGCTGTAATTCTTACTTTTCAGGTCTTGGAATTGGAGCGAATTCCTAGGTTTCAAACCGATTTTGTTCTTGAAGGAGGAAGCATACATGTTGATGGAGAAGGTAGGGTGGAAATCATCATATCTTTTGATGCCTTCATATTTGTGTTTTGAAATCACTTGTTTTTTTTCTGAAACACTAGCAGTAGTGAACCTTTTATTTCCTTACTTTCTTTGTCATGTATTACATAGATGCATCATATGCATTTTGGCTATCCTTATGACCACAATTACATGATATTTCATACTTCATTTCAGCTTGAATATGGTTGCTATTTTTTGAGTCTTTCACAGCGTCCAGATCATTGTCAACGACATTTCCTCCTTTTCTACAGGAACCTGCATTACCACTGTGCAATGTTTGTGCCACGGGAATAGGAACCCCCAGATGGCTAAGGAGGAGATAGAGAACCAGCTCAAGATGCATCTTGGTGTGTCAAAGGTCATTTGGTTGCCTAAGGGCATCCATGGTAACCTACCTTACCTTTGTGATGTACCGCTATTTTTGGCTGAAGTTATTTATTTAAAGCATGGCTGAAGTTATTTATTTAAAGCATTACCATGTTCATTCAAGCTGCTGAGATATTTTGAACTCATAGGTGATGATGCTATCAGTGGGCATGTCGATAACATCTGCTGTTTTGTGAGACCTGGTGTTGTTCTCTTATCATGGATTGATGATGCGTCTGATCCTCAGTATGAACGTTCAATGGCTGCATTCGATGTTCTTTCAAATTGTACTGATGCCAAGGGCCGGGAACTACAGATTATCAAAATCCATGTCCCTGGGCCATTATACATGACAAAAGAAGAAGCAGGGCCTTTTGCCGATATGGTATGTGCTGTTGTTCATCTTCTGTCAACCACAAAAATCTGAAAATTGTCAGTTTAGAACTTCTGTTTTACTTCTGCAGTTCAGAGTCCTTCCATAATTTATGCAGTCTTCTTTTTTTTTTTTTTTTGGACAATATGCAGAGTAGTAGTATAACATATTGCTCAGATGTTCACCATTGATCATTGCTTTTTTTTTTTTTTAGAGAAATGTTGATCATAGCTTCATAGCTTCTTATGTGGTGCCATCTTGGTTGCAGGTGGCCTCAAAGCCTTCAGAGGCGAGGTTAGCTGGATCTTACGTGAATTTCTATATTGCCAATGGTGGAATTATAGCTCCGGCTTTTGGTGATAAGTGGGATGAAGAAGCCCGTAGAGTATTCGAGAAAGCATTTCCTGAACATGAGGTAATGCCTCAGTCCCTCTTGATAGTTTCACCAGACAATTTGGTTCATGCACAAACTGTTTCAGTGCACCCCAATCTTAATAATACAGTAATGCATCCTTGATAAGATTTCTATGATTAAATGTTGATTTGTGCTGGCTACTTTCACGCAACAGTTTGCCTTTTGAAGAATGAGCACTATAGCAAATGTTTGTTGTTTCCTTGTCAAATTACCTTCAACAAATTGCTTGTTCTTATTTCCAAAAGTTGCAATCAGTAAACGGGTCGCTGCTGGTTTTCAGGTTGTGATGGTTGAAGGGGGTAGGGAGATCGTTCTGGGAGGAGGAAACATCCATTGTGCAACACAGCAGCAACCTGCAGTTTGCCCCATCCCTCTGGACGAAGACGAGGAGTAAAACCTGAGGCATGTTTTTGTTCTTGTGAAACAAAAATAATCTTCCTATGGGGAGTTGTATATGGTAACTTTTGATGTTTGAAGATAAATTCAGAACCATAAGGAACTTCTTTCTGTGTAATTGTCTTGGAACATGCCCAATGTAATAATGCATCATTATTTTGCAGTAATAATGTATGCAGAAATAAAAATAGCACACCAGCATCTCTGATTGCCACTTTTTACATGGCCACTTGTAGCATAAACCGTCCACTATCTGAATTTTTATATCTTTAGATGCGCAGTACATTGACTGAAGTTTTTGCATTAGATCACTATTGTTTGGCTACCTAACAGATCAAGTGCCAAGTTCTTCTAATCAAGGTGCTAGCATGCTAAGTGATGATTAAGATGCTATTCAATTTGATTAAGACTGAAACTCATGTGCTTTGAGAAAGGTGGACATTGTTTTGATTTCATATCTGCTGCTGAACGAGGATTTTGTATTGTTCCCGATGCTACCTTTTTTTTGTTTATTTTTGAAGAAATGACAATGGAGAACAATTGCAAAATTTTGCGCCTGATTACACTGTGCTTTCAGTTAGCTGAGTTTGGTGGCTGACCAACTGCATGTATGTTTATTTTTGAAATTTCAATAATATATATTTCAGAAAATACTTACTACTACTACATTGAGTAGTGACTACATTTAAACATATTCATTTTATAACAAATGTGTTAAGTATATGTATATAAGTCGTATATGTATTCTAAGTCAGATCTTAGTCATTTAGGTTGTACCTATATATATACTGGACTTTAGATCCTAATATGACTTGAGGTTGATCTTAACATGATATCAGAACATGGTTTCTAAACCCTAACCGTGATCCTCGACATCCACGCCGTCGTGCGTTGTTTTGTGCCTTGTCGTTGCCGTCTCTCATCGTCGGATCCAAGCCTCCCCTGCACCGTCGACTGCTAGATCGTGTCGCCGGCTCGTGTTCTCTCAACGGGCCGCCGGTGTCGCCTCCCCGCCGGCATCGCCTCCCGCACCTCCCCCGCATCGGCCTTCCCATCGGCATCGCCTCCCCCGTCAGCCTCCCCGCGTCGGCCTCTCCCGCGAATCTGGTGTCTCTGGGATTAACGGTTCCCATCCGTTAACTTGTTCAATTTCTAAAAAAAATAAAAAAAAACTGTGCTTTCTTCTATTGATGTCTTCTGCCTCCTCGGATCTTACAGTCCCTTCCTCCAACATTATGGCTTCTTCAGTTTCTTCAGGTGGTTTCTCCATGCCGCTCTGTGATGTGAAACTCAAAAGCGGCATTGAATTCAGGGAGTGGTCTATTGTCATGGCCTCTCTCTTTGACAGTTTCGGCTTGCGTGGACATGTGGACGGCACAAGTCCAAAGCCACTCACCAATGATCCTACTTTGCCCACTTGGCTGCGCTATGAAGGCAGGGTCAAGTATGTCATTATGCAGAGCACTTCGTCGGACATTCGGTTGAGCATCGACTCTCTCTCCACCTGTCAGGACATATGGGATTTTCTTGCATCTCACTACCGGCAGACGAGTCATGCACTTCGTTGGTCTCTCTGGCAGCAGCTTTCTACCTCCCAGCAAGGCGATCAGACTGTTGAGGAGTTCTACAGTCATCTCTGCATGATTTGGCGTCAACTGGACTCTATGGCACCCACTGATGCAGGGCCGCTCACTCTCCGGCATAGGGAGGAGAAACGTGTTTTTCATTTTATGATATGTCTCCGCTCAGAGTTTGAGATGGTTTGATCTCAGCTTATGAATCGTGAGACCCTCTGCACTCTAGAAGAGGCTGTCTGGGCCCTTGTTGCTGAGGAGACTCGACTGCGTTTCGGCGTATCAGTTCTCGCCCTCACCCTCTACAGTGTTGGCTACGTCGCGGCCTAGTTTGACTACTCTGCGCACTGATGCGCATGCCCCTACTCTCTGCTCACACTGCAAGAAGACGAGCCATACTGTTTAGCGCTACTTCCGTATTCATCCGGAGTTGAAGGCCCAATTTGAGTGTGATCGTGCTGCTCGCCGAAGACGTTCTACTGCAGCTGTGCCTTCTGGCACACCTTCGGAACAGCCGGCTCCTCTCGCTGCTGCAGAGATGCGACAGCTCTATACCCTTCTCCAACACCAGGCTGATACATCCTCCTCGTCCTCTGCTGGGACTACTGTTCACTCTACACCACCACCATCAAGTACAGCTAGCCTTGGGTTCTGGATTCAGGGGCCTCTTTCCATATAACATCTGATTGTTCAGCCTTACGGTCAAGTTGGCCGTCCGAGGATCATCTCTCTGTTCAGACTGCTGATGGCACTACCTTACCAGTCACACATCAGAGCACCATTTCTACCACTCAGTTTACTGTTTCTGATGTTTCTTGTGTACCGCAGCTCAAGTTGTGCCTTATGTATGTACCTCAGCTTGCTCGGCTGAAGTGTTTCATTGGGTTTGATGATTCTTTTTGTTATGTGCAGGATCGTCGGACGAGAGCTCTCATTGGACGTGGCCGACTTCACAGTAGCCCAAAGAATCTCTACCGGCTTGATTACATGTATCTTCCGATCTCTTCTCCGACCACTGCTCCTTCGGTCTCCACTTCTTCAGCCTTCGCGTCTGTCCCTGCGTCGTCTATCAACTTCCACCAGTGGCATCATCTTTGGGTCACCTTTCTAACCCTCACTTATCTAGTCTAGTACGTTAGGGTGTTTTAGATCATATCACTTCTGATAGTTCTATATCTTGTTCGGGTTGTAAGCTTAGCAAGCAGCTACAACGTCTGTATCCTACTAGTATTTCTAGGTCTAGTCGTGTTTTTTAGCTTATCCATTCTGATGTATGGGGACCTGCTCCTTTGTTTCCAAAGGTGGACATAAATATTATGTGATCTTTATTGATAATTTTTCTCGATATTGTTGGATCTATTTCATGAAACATCGTGGGCAGTTGTTATCTATTTACAAGTTTTTTGCTGATATGATTCATACTCAGTTTTCCAGTTCCATTTAGACCTTTCGTTCTGATTCTTGAGGTGAGTACTTGTCCACATCTTTCCAGCAGTTCCTCTCTGATGAGGGCACTCTTCTCCAATTATCTTGCCCAAGTGCTCATGCTCAAAATGGTGTTGCTGAACGCAAACACTGTCACATTATTGAGATTGCTCGTACTCTTATGCTTGCCTCTTTTGTTCCTCACTCTTTCTGGGCGGAGGCTATTTCCACGGCTGTATATCTTATAAATATACAGCCGTCCACTAGTCTCGATGGTCGGATTCCTTCTCAGCTTTTGTTTTCTACTCCTCCGACACATACACATCTTCGCATTTTTGGATGTGCGTGTTATGTCCTTCTTCCTCCTCGTGAGCGTACCAAGTTGACCGCTCAGTCTGTTGAGTATATTTTTCTTGGTTACAATCTTGAGCATAAGGGTTATCGTTGTTATGATCCCTCTGCTCGCCATCTTCGCTTCTCTCGAGATGTCACCTTCGATGAGAGTCGACATTTCTTTTATTCCTCTTCTTCTCACTCGTCTATTTCCACAGAGTCCATCAGTTTCGACCTCCTATCATAGGTTTCCTCCTTCCACTTCTTCTGCTTCCGCTTCTCTGTCTGATCATAGCTCTCCGCCAGTTCCACCGTCCTCTATAGTACAACCTCCGTCTTCACCTTTTACCTTACCTCCCACCACTTGTGTCTCTCCCTACCCTTATCATAATACTCGTCGTCCTCGAGTTTCTTCTGAGCCTTTGTCTTCTTCCTCTTCTGATCCCTTTTTGGATCATGTTACTCGTGATTTGACCCTTTCTGATGAGGCTCCTACCGATAATCTGCCAGCATCATCATCACCCAGGTATGCACTTCGTGATCGTACTACTATTTCACCTCCTGCACGTTATAGTATGCTTATCACTAGTTCAGTTCAGGAGCCTCACAGCTATCAGGATGCAACTATTACATCTGAGTGGCAGCTAGCTATGACAGAGGAGCTCTCAGCATTGAAGCGAACAGGGACTTAGGATGTTGTCCCTTTACCCACAGGTGTCGTGCCTATTACTTGCAAATGGGTCTTCTAAATCAAGACACGGTCGGATGGTTCCATTGAGCTCTACAAGGCGCGCCTTGTTGCTCGGGGTTTTTAGTAGCAGTATGGCCGTGACTATGAGGAGACGTTTGCTCCCGTTGCTCATATGAAAATGGTGCGTACTCTTGTTGCTGTTGCAGCTACTCGTCAGTGGGTTATCTCTCAAATGGATGTGAAGAATGCGTTTCTTCACGGTAATCTTTAGGAGGAGGTCTACATGCAGCCACCACCTGGTTATTCTGCACCTACTAGTCATGTTTGTCGTCTATGTCGTGCTTTGTATGGTATTAAACAAGCGCCTCGTGTTTGGTTTGCTCGCTTCAGTTCAGTGTTTCTTGCTGCTAGTTTTGTTGCTAGTGTTCATGTCCAGCCTTGTTTGTTCACACTTCTGCTCGCCGTCAAACGCTTATCTTGCTCTCTGTTGATGATATGTTGATTACGGCGATGATGAGCAGTATGTTGCCTTTGTTAAGGCACGTCTCAGTGAGCAATTCCAGATGTCTGATTTGGGTCATTTGAGCTATTTTCTGGGTATTCAGGTTATCTCTACTACAGATGGGTACTACCTGTCTCAGGAGCGGTATGTTCTTGATCTGATTGCTCGTTCTGGTCTCACTGATACTCGTACAGTCGCTACACCCATGGAGTTGCATCTGCAACTGCGACAACAGATAGCTCTCCTCTTGAGGATCCCTCCAAATACCGTCACATTGTTGGGAGCCTGGTTAATGCTCCCACATCAATACATTACAGCCATCTCCTTCGAGTACTTCGCTATTTACGTGGTACTTCTTTCGGCAGTCTATTCTATGCATGGAATAGTCAGCTTCAGCTCCATGCTTACTCTGACTCTACTTGGGCGAGTGATGCTACTGATCGGTGTTCTATCATTGGCTATTGCATATTCCTGGGCACTTCTCTTCTTGCTTGGAAGTTCAAGAAACAGACCGCTGTTTCTCGTTCTAGTGCAGAGGATGAGCTTCGAACTTTGGCTATGACTATTGCCGAGATCGTCTGGCTTCATTGGCTCCTTGCTGATTTCGGTGTGGCCTACACTGCTCCTACGTCACTTTTATGTGACAACACGAGTGCCATACAGATTGCACATGATCCTATGAAGCATGAGTTAACCAAACACATTGGTGTTGATGCTTTCTTTACTCGCTATCATTGTGAGAACGACACTATTGCTCTTCAGTATGTGACATCTGATCTTCAGGTTGCAGACTTCTTCACGAAGCCATAGACACGAGATCGTCATAAGTTCAGTCTTTCCAAACTTAATACGTTTGAGCCGTTTTGAGTTTGAGGGGATGTTAAGTATATGTGTATAAGTCGTATATGTATTTGAGTCGGTATAGTCAGATCTTAGTCCTTTAGGCTGTACCAATATATATACTGGGTTTTAGACCCTAATATGATTTGAGGTTGGTCTTAATGAAATGTACATGCCAACCAATGGTAGTTCAACTGATATGATATTTGGTTTGTCTGATTAAAGACCGGATCCAATTTCATTAATTACATATTGTATAGATTGTTTGTGGACTTTTCGGGATTTGATTTCATAATTTGTGGTTGTTTATGTCTTTAGAATACATGTACTAACTGACTCTTTTCAATCTTTTTTTTGAAAAACGAAGTGATGTATATTTTGTAGTACGGTTGCATACTTTTTTTTTTTATAAAAATGTAAATTTTGTAAATCTTTAGAAATAGAGGTGTATTTTTTTTTATTGAACTCATTAGTGAACAAAATTGGTTGGTGAACACAGATCATAATCTTGATGATGAGAACCCAGCTGTCCTAAAAATGGTAAGTGTAAGAATACATACAACACGTGTTCATATAATAATCATGATCAAATCTTTAGGGTGCTTTCTCTCTGTAGAACCATCTAAGATTGATCATGATTAGTTGGTACATGTTCTTGCATTTATTTTGTTCTAGGAAAGCCGGCTTAACAAAAACCAGAGAGAAAAAATAAAATTACAGAACTCAAGTCAAGTTGCCCAAAGACCAACCAAACAAGAAACGTAAGTCGTAGTAGCGTCTTGGACCTGTGAAATCACCCAACCAACTAAACGAAACAACCACAGCTTAACACGCCGCCGGTCGCCGGGGAAGAGAACTGCGATTTCGCCGGCCAGGCGAGAGGGGTGCGGGATGGGGTGCTCCATGTCGGGGCTTAACGCCCTGTACGATGCGGCGACCGGCGGCGGCGGCGGCGACGTGTGGATCAACGGGCGTCGCTTCCGCGTCCTCCGCCAGCTCGGCGAGGGCGGCTTCGCCTTCGTCTACCTCGTCAAGGAGGTGGCCGCCTCCGGCGCCACCAGCGGCGGCCTGAGCAGTAAGCACGCCTCCCATGTCTCAGGTTCCACCCGATCCGCCCGTTGCTCCTCTCTTCTCCATTCTGTTCGTCGCGAGTTCCTGGTTTCGTTTTCATGGCCGTTCATGATTTCTTGGAATTTGTTGGTAAGTTTTGTGCGTTTGGGATAAAGCGGCGATTTTTAGGAGTTTTTTTCTACATTTTTCTTATCATTTCTTGAATTATTGGTGTAGCATGTGTGTTTAAGTGGTTTTGTATGCAAAATTGAAGAAATTTTGCTCCTTTCTCCCTGAAAGTAGAAGATGTTTGAAGTCCTGCGTGGAAGGTTCTGCACGCAATTAAAGTTGTTCATAATATGAGAAAATTTTGTGTCTTTGTAATTGTACCATTTGCACTAGAGGGATAAAGAATGGATTTTTGGGAGGTTTTGTGAAATGTTGCAGTGTCTGATAGATTTATGATGTGGCTATGTCAATGTTGGTTCAGAGAATGGGACATATGCTATGAAGAAGGTGCTGATACAGAGCAGGGAGCAGCTGGATCTGGTGGAGGAGGAGATCCGCGTGTCGTCATTGTTCAACCATCCCAATCTGCTGCCACTTCTTGATCATGCGATCATTGCGGTTAAGGTAAACTTCTTTCCATTGCTTTCTTTTGTGTCTGTGGATGCTGTGAGAAAAAAAGATCTTGGACTGTCCATTTGCATGTAAGACTCTAAGCAAGTATTCGTGAAGTAATTTGGCAAGTTTATTGTACTTGGTAGATAGTGTAAAAGCTGGCTAGATGAATTTGATGATCCTTTTCTTGTTTGATGCATTTGAGAGTGATTAAGCAAGCAAAAAGATGTCAAAATGTGGATAAGATTTACCATGATTATATTTTACTTAGCATATTTTGTAAAAGTCTATTTCATGTGTAAAGGGTTTCCTGTATGATACATTTAGTCAACAGGGAGATTGGAACCATGAAGCCTACTTGCTCTTCCCAGTTTATCTGGATGGTACTTTGTTCGACAATGCTAAAGCCATGCAGTCTAAGAAGGCATTCTATTCAACGGTCGATGTTCTGCAAATATTCCGACAGGTCAGTCTTTTGACCAGAGTATGGTGTCGGTATACTAGTTTGTTCATGGTGTTGTTGAGAAGTTTTAAATTTTTCTTAACGTGTTGCTTTACATGCTAGCTGTTGGGGTCATGTTTGTTGTGGACTCTCTTGAACATAACATAATTTATTATGTCAGTCGCCCATGCTCCTAATTCTGAAGTTCAAAATATTGGCACAAAGTATGCAGTGCAATTGTACCATTATGCATTGATTTCTCGTGGGTAGTATTTGAGACTGTCTTTTAGCTCTATTGCATATTTTGTTGGTATAACAATAAAATCATAGGTGACAACACACTTTCTGTTCCCTACTTCTGTTAACATATGACTGATGTACCCCTTGTCAACTGAGGAAATCTCTGGAAACTGTGAGGTTATTTACTTGGATGCTAACTATGAGATATCATCATTGAATGACTCCTTGTCTCACTGCTGGTCTCTATCCATTAGACATTTGAATTGCTCTCGTCCTAAATATTAAAAATGTACTTTACACACTGAGTTGTGGAAGTCAAGATGTAGGTTCTAGATTAAGATGTCCATATCACCTTATGGATATTCTTGTTAGCTGTTTTGCATCTCCTTTTTGCACTAATAGAGGACTATTGACAGCTCTGTGAAGGACTGAAGCACATGCATAGTTTTGATCCTCCATATGCCCATAATGATGTCAAACCTGGTAATGTTCTTATAACTCATCGAAAAGGACAAGTGCCTCTTGCAACTTTGATGGACTTTGGAAGTGCAAGGCCTGCAAGAAGGGAAATCCGTTCTCGTTCTGAGGCATTGCAATTGCAGGTTTGTCTCAGCTCCCTGGTCCTTTCACAAAAGGCTATTGTATTATTCTTGAAAGAGTATTGGTTTTCACATGTCTTTTAAGCTTACAACCAACATTAGGAATGTCTTGTGTTTCTGATGTTAGTTTTGTTTTCCACAATTATGAGTGATTGCAAACAAACTAACAGATGCTAGATATAATTTTATCCTTTTCTTAAGCTAAGGACAAATACAAGCCTAAATAATCATATGAATAGTTGATTTCAATCGTTACTTTGGAATTTGCAACTGTTACTTAGAAGTTGACACTTAGTACTCTGAAGGCTGCAGCTTCCTATGTGTTAGTAATGCTTATCTTGCTTATGTATAGGAATGGGCTGCTGAGCATTGTTCTGCACCATTTCGTGCACCTGAATTGTGGGATTGCCCAAGCCATGCTGACATTGATGAGAGGACAGACATCTGGTCTCTAGGATGCACCCTTTATGCCATCATGTAAGTTCCATCATGTCTTCTGCATGAGAAATATTTAGTAGCCCTTGATTCAGTTCACTTGATTTCTGATTTACATTTTTGTGTTGTTATTATTGGTTTCTGTGGTGCACTGATACAACCGCTAATTTCTTTTGCTGTTTGCATCATTTATATGCTTGTAGAAAATCTTTCAACATAGTGCAATCCTGTTATATTATATTTCGCAGTAGTAAAGAGTACTCAAGACAAGTCCGATTTAGTACCATATGTGAGTATATTCTCAGACGTTAAAAGAAATACTTCTGAAATGAATTCTGTCCCTTTGTGATACTCTTTTCAATGGATACATTTGCCTATAATGAGTTTTATCTATCAAATTCATTGAAGTTTTTGTTTGCACACTCTAACATAATAGAATAGATGCTTTCCTATGTAAAAAACAAGAGTAAATTTCATTATTAGTTCCCACTATAACACTAGAATTTCAAATTTATCTCACTTCTTTCAATTTTACACCTAAAATCCAACATTGTATTTAAGAATTGCAATTAAGTTCCTATTCATTAAATTCCGAAAATGATGTTAAGTGAAAACATTTAAAAATATATAAAAATTAAGAAATCCATAGTACTTCATAAAATAACAAAAAAAATAATATAGTTACTGAAAATATTCCAAAAAGAAAAGTAAACAAAAAAACTGTAACTAAAAAGCAGCAAGAAACTTAAAAAGAAACCAAAATATTCATAAAATCATAAAATAAAAATATGTAAATTCAAAAATATCATGTAAAATAATGAGTATACCATGAACACAATAAAAAATGCAAAGAACAGAAAACTTAAAAAAAAGAAAATAATAATAAATATAACAGAAAATGGCTAAATGATTGCCCATAAATAAAAACTTTTATGAAACAAATTGTTTTCATTTTAATGGATATGTTTTGCATAGAAGTTCTTTACAATTTTTCCAATGTAAAAAGTGATTTAGAGAATTGCAGTTTTTTATATGTGTCTATCATTAGTTTGTTTATGTACTTAGTAGGTTTAGAACATTCATGAATATATCTAATATTTAATTCTACTTTGAATTTTCATATGCTTATTAGTTTTTAGTACTTATTAAAATATTTTCTATTAACACTACTTAAAAAATTTAGTAGATAGGGATTTTAGTGTAATTCTTTTAGACAAATGTGGGACTTCTAGTACAAAATTAAAAGAGTTGAATGAAATTATAGTTCTTGTGTTGTAATAGGGATTATTGGTGAAATTCACTCAAAAGCAAAACTGAACTTTCCAGAAGTTATAGTCATGAAGCAGGCGTGCAGATCAAATGGAGCTGAAGTGCTTTACAAACCGCTGATATTCCCGTTTGATTCTATTTTAGGTACAATGTTTCACCATTTGAGTATGCTCTTGGTGAAACTGGAGGGAGCTTGCAGTTGGCTATTGTGAACGCCCAGTTGAAGTGGCCGGGTGGACCCAGCCCTCCGTATCCAGACGCCCTCCATCAGTTTGTTAAGTGGATGCTTCAGTCTCAACCCGCAATGCGCCCTCACATTGATGATATAATTCTTCATATCGACAAGCTCATGGTGAACTATTCATCTTGAAACCAACTTAAACTTGTAGCTTCTGATTGGGGTCCTCTTGTTTACACAAAGTGAAAATGGTTTATGTTTGAGGCATTCTCTTCCTTGAATAGGCTCAGTATTGATTCTTTGTAGATCTTGCAAATTGATGTTGACATATCTACTAACTAACTGCTGGAGGTTTTGTTGCTTTCTGTTGTACAAAATAATTCAGTGAATATCACAAGTTTAAAGTTCTTATATTGAATGGACAAGAACATCTGTCCTGATGTTGCTTCATTTCTGCTTGACTAATCTTGTTTTCAGTTTAAGTACAAAGATAATTGTGGCAAAACAGTATTTCCTCTACATAAACAAAAGAGAATGTTCCAGACTACACAAACTTCCCGTCATGCCCTTGCATTACATTTCATATCAAATAAGTTAACTGCAACAAAAGTACAATCGCATGTTCGGATGAATCAATCAATCGTCTACGCAGTTACAAGAATGAATGAATGAGTTTTATTCTGTTTTTTACAAACAATGTCTGAATAAACAGTATAAATAGACTCCAAAGTTGCTTGATACAACAGCACAAGAAGCTTCAGTGAATGATCTGATTCCTGGTATATCTGTAAATCTTTTGGAAAACAAATTGGATATCTAGATGATATATCATATTGTCGAAAAGGTAACATGTAAGTCGGTTAAGCGCAGAATCTACAGACTAGTCTTCATGCTCCTCTTCACCTTCAGAATCTGCACAGTAGTAAATGGTGTTTAAGAGAATATGCAGCAAAGAACAAAGAAAAAGCCTCTACCACCAAAAAAAGGAAGAAAAGAATCACCAACCGGATCGAACATCGTCTCCTACATGGCCTTTTGATTGGATTTGTTTGACAAGCATTCGACAAATCAGTACCCACCAATATATGTGAAGAACAAGAAGTGAGAACAGAAGACTGTTGAAAACATAGTAGTATATGGGGCCATAAAACCTGTGCTTCTCCTTGTCCAAAGTCAGAACTACTTCGTAGCTGAATAGTCATGGCAGAAATATAAATCAAACAAAATGGTGGTAGGGTAATGGTCCTCTGAAGTTAATGTAACAATTCCGGATGTTTACCTCGTGCTTCTAAGAATCCAGAAAGGAAAAATTATAAGGCGGAGAAGAATCCATGAAGCTACAAAAAGAAGAAATGCTACAACAGCTAGCCACTCGCAGCTGCTGTACTTGGCCATCTTCCCAATCTCTAGGAATATATCACTCGCATCGTGAAGAGCTAAAACAACCGAACCAACACGAGCAAATCTATTGCAAAAGCACAATAACATTAAGACCAAGTCCTGCTAGTATCAAGTATCAAAACATGATAAAAGGATAATTACTCGAGTTTAGAACATACCTGAAAATATAGGACAGCACAATCAGAACAACAGTGGCCACATGGTGAGACATTGAGACTCCAAAGTCTGACCGCCTTGTTTCCCAGAACAGAAGGGCAAAGATTGAGTATGTGTAAAATCCAGCAGCATACATGTACACGGCTTTAAGCTTCAATCTGGAAGGAGAAATTAATGATGAAGCCTTCTCAGGAAAATGCAATGTAGAAAGAGAAACAGAAGCATTGTTTTATCTTACTTCAGCTTTTGATCAGGCCAGATCTGCTCGCCAGGTCCTACCCAAAAGTATGTAGTGTTCTTAAACCATGGTTCGTTGTATGTTACGGATAAAGAAAGCAGTTCTCCAGAAAGAAAATAAACGAATTTCCATGCTGACTCCTTAAACTTATTGATTTTCTTTCTCCTTTCATCTGTTTCAGCAAGTTTGTGATATTCCTTTCCAAATACAAGCCTTCTTGCTAATACCTGTGAATCAAATGAAATGAAAGAACCTATAAATATGCATATAAGGAAGTATTGGCGTAGTAAGAATTTCGCACAACAAACACTGCAGTCATGCTTGCATGTCGTGAGTTTGATAACATTTTGCACAGAAAGTATCATGGTCATATCAATCTTAGTTAATAAGTGTTCCATGTGTTAGAATATAATTACACCGGTACAAAATGATTTGTTCTGACATTGCCCTATTTTTTTCTTTTTGGCAGTAGAGAATGTGGGCTAAAATCAATTATTAGTGTCCCTATAGCAAACAGAAATGCGTACCATGTGGCTGGTGCAAGCTCTTCAAAACCTTTGTGATGGCATACGGTCAGTTTCTTGAAGTAGGATCTGTTCTAGCGGGAGATTTATCAACTCAAGTACAGACTAGTTACCTTCCCATAATCTTTATCCAATAATCTATTAAATATTTAATAACAGTTGCTCCTGTTTATAAAATAGCAGTGCACGGGCAAGGACAGAACACAGACAACCAACAAAACATCATAAATTAGTAATTGTTGAAACCATTTTCTGTCCAATGCAACCTACAGCAACTGGATCCACTGGAGTGAGGTCTCTATTACAGTTCATGAACCTGCTTCACTGAAGAGAGGGCTCTGTGGATAAAATTGCTTGTAAGTTACCCATCACTTTAAATCAAAATAGCTTAATACCAGTGCAGGAGTTAATTTTGGTGATTACTTTGTTTTAGCACCATTATAGTTTGGTGAAAAAGTCTCTTGTATATGAAGAGGAAGCCAATGTAATGAGGGAACGTTCCAGAATTGAAGAACCTTTCGTTCCCCTTTCAGTTGTTCTGCTTTCTCCCTCTTCTCTCTCCTCAAACCTAGACTGTTATTACTCTCTTCTCAAGTTTTGCGTCCTATCCTTCCTTAATCTCTGCTTTGCTTCCTTCCTGGTTCTTCTAATCTGTGTCCGGATCAGCTTGGATCTTGCCACAACCTCACCTCCCAACAGATCCACAACCAATTACACAAGAGATTTTTACCCAACACCTCATTTGGTCAATCATGAATAATCAGTTTAACTTAAAGAGCTCACTACAATCCGGCAAGCACAAGAACAGAAGTTCTAACATGAAGATGCTTAAAGGTGTCACCATAACCCAGAGAGTAAACCAATGGGATCAGAAAATGTATCTCTTCAGGCCCAAATCAAGTAACTGATCTCAAAAGGACAAGTGTCTATAAAGCCATGAGATTCTGAACGCAAAGCATTAAACACAAGGCCTACATGTTGAAAGGAGCCAACTTTACGCAAAAACAGCATCAAATAGATTGCAGATATTTTGAAGACAAATCCAGCACAGTCTAATCAAAAATACTTGGCACAATGCATTCGTTTTTCAGTGTTTTCCTTTGTTTGTTGACATCAGTGTATACATTGCTCTTTAATGAGGAATCACCGCATCCTCAAAAATTGAGGTGTCAAAACTTGACCTAGTGACACAACTATCATCGCAAAGTAGATTTTTCTTTATAATCCGGTCCAATTTAATTGTCCAAGACTGCAAGCACTAAGTCAATACCTCCAAATCATAATTTTTTTAGCTACATATCATGCTTAGATCCGATTTACCTCAATTCTTGCATGAAACAACAATAGTTATCCCACGTTACCCGCATACTACAATGATGCCACTCAATAGTCAAAACCTATACAAACAAATTCAATTCAATTTGATCCAATCAAAAAACATCGAAATATCACAATTTGGCACAAATTTTCAAGATCCAAGAACCACCGGACACCGACAAGAAACCAATTCACCTCGAAGACGAGCCGGTCGAGGAGGAACCGGACGGCGGGGAAGAAGGCGACGAGGAAGGGGAGCACGACGAAGTCTCCGTACGCCGGGTAGGCCTCCCCCTCCCAGTCCACAGGCGACGACGACGAGGACGACCCCAAGAAGAGCTCCGTAAGCGCCGCCATTGCAAGATCCAAACAGCACAAGCTAACAACAAAGACGCAAGATTTGGAGGCTTTAACGGCGTCCTAGATTGGATTTGATCCAACTGGACTCGATTTAGGAGGAATCCAAGCAGCAAGATTATTGCAAGAACAAGAAGATAATAATAGTTGGAAACAGAGAGATTTGGAGGCTTTAATGGCGTCCCAGATTGGATTTGATCCAATTGGACGCGATTTAGGAGGGATCTAAGCAGCAAGATTCTTGCAAGAACAAGAAAGATAACATTTGGAAACAGAGAGATTTGGAGGAAGAGAAGAAAAGTATTTTTCTTGGGACTAAGAACATACATAAACAAGTAAAACTGCCGCCCTTTTTGTGCGGGAACGGAAGATAATACCCTGATGACGATTTTATGCAACCAACAGCCCAAAAATCAAAAATTTTGCCTGGAATTTTATTTATTTATGAGAGAAAATAATATATAACTTGCATGGAAATGTGGATTTACAGCTTGATATGGGCCCATAGTTGTCTACCAGAATGGAATATTAGAATCATATTCTCTCTTTAAAAGTAAAAGAATGTCTTATTTGGAACCATTATATCAAAGTCATTAATGGCTTTGGCTGTGTATGTATTGCAGTGAGATTTTTTTTATGTCGTGGAACATGATAGTTATTGAATATAATTGATATATTTAATAAGATATTACTGTTGTTTTAGTAAATACTAAACAATTACAGTCAAAATGATATATTAAACTTAAAAAAATTGATTTATTAAATGAAATTTGGATAACAAATCGCACTTCTAAAATCAACTAAGAGTGAGACTGGCTAAAATTTATGAGTGTCTCACAAGAAGTTTTAAATATCTTAATATTTTTTTCTATATCTTTTATTCTATGTGTTGATTCTTGAGTGGTTATATTCAAAATTGTTCGAATAGTATAACATACGAAACATAAATCTATTCATGTACATATTATCTTAAATTAGTCCTAGTAGAATAAAGAATACAATTATATCACAGGACTAATTATCTTTATGTCAATAGCATATCCATATGAAAAGATGATATAGATAGTATCACCTTACTTGGTGATACATGTTGTATAACCTTTTAGATAGGTTTGATAAATTTAATATGTTTATTATATATTTCTAGTAGTACATCTGATTTAAGACTACCTGAAAAAAAAAAAATATTTTTAAGACTATTCTAATAACCATATGATTTAATAGAATTGTACTTTTTCATTTTCTTCTTATGTATTTTAATTAAAAAAACTGTAATCTCGAAAGTCCGAGCTACATTCGAATAGCCTGAAATACTTTCCTTGCATGATTGCATCTTCTCTCTTTTATCTTAAAGGTAAAATTCAGCAAATTTAAGATCAAACTGAATAATAGCATGAGACCATATCAACATATAATTACACCTCACATAACACGTCATCATAAACTAATAAATTGATTAACAATTGAGAATCAAACTCAATATGAACAACAGTATCAACATTGTCAACAGAACGAATTAAAAGAATCAGTAGTCAATTAACCTAAATCTTGCAAGAAAAGAAGATAAAAATGTAATCCTATCTATCAACCACATAGTCTAGTCAGCTCAGCTCCTGCATTTCCTTGCGGATTTTTTGAGCAACTTCTTTAGCCCACAGCTTCAGCTTCTCTTTCGTTTCCTCGTGGCTCATCGGCTTCTTCGCTGTGTCTTTCGTAGCACGGATATGAGAGACCAGCATGTGTGGATGTGTGACCTCGTCGACGGCGAGGAGGTGCGGCGGCGGCGGCTTCCTGTCGTTCTCCAGCTCGTCAATGGCGACCGGGTACTCGTCGCAGTCGACGCCGGCCATGGCCAGAGCTTCGATGGACGCCATGATAGCTAGCTAGCTAGTTCTTGCTTTTTGTAAAGCTATGTAAGAAATAATATTGCATGCGTGCATGTAGTTGCATGTAGTATATAATATATATACATATAGGGTTGGTCTACACATTAAGTTGTCCGATTCAAAGTCCAATTGGATTTCACGGGTGGGATGAACCTATCAAATCCGTTTTCGATCTGTATAGGAATTTATTGTAGCATATTCTCTCCGATCACAAAAACTTGATATGTTTGATTTGTCAATTTCAGATATAATTTTCACTACTATTTTTTTTTACTTTGCATGTTAGTAAAATTTTTTAAAATGATAATATTATAAAATATTTTTTACTATAAATCCATTCATAATATTTTTATATAGTCAAAATAACAAACTTGACTATACGATGGTGACAAGTTTATATGATTAGATGGAATAATAGTATAAATAGTCAAATATACGTACAGGGAGTAGCTTCAATACTAGTTGAACGTACGTTGTTCATGTGATCGGCGACTAGTTCTGACTCGAATGCATGCATGCATTGCGGTGTGGTCGTACGTAGTATTTTGCACGTATGTATCTAACATGGACGTACGTTCACACTGATCGGCTGCATGACAACGTACGTGCGTATGTTTCGTTAGAATCTTTTAAGATTAGGACCCGAACATATAGTACGAACGTATTTATGTTGGACACTTTTGGATTCTACTGGGAACGCACGGTCTCTGCACGGCCTTAATTTTGGTTGGTCAACTGCACGTACTTATGTAAGTGTGAAAGGTTTTGACAGAGAATAATCAACACAATCTACTGACACCTGGCTAAAAGACAAGGCTGATTTTTTTCTGTGTTAAAATTATCAGAGAAACTAGTTAGGACCAAAATGAAAAAAAATTGTGATTTTTTAAACATCCAGGGATCAAAACAAAATAATCCCAGTAATACAAGGGGGGGAAGAGAGAGATAGGTGGGCCTACAATGTAATTTCTTAAAAATCCAAGGACTGAAAGGAAAATTTCCAATAAAATAAGGCTTTCCAAATCATCCATACCCCATCATTGCCGTCCGCAAAATTCTTGCCACCTCAATACATTCAATAAGAGAAGGTATAAAATGAAACTCTGCTCATAGACTCAAACGCAAAGCCCTAACTTCATGAAGTCAAACAAGACTATGGTATAAGTTTGAACCCATTTACTCGTACATTCAAAATAGCCTAAAAGAAGAGAACACGTCACATACCCGTATAGGTGATGTAAGAACCATGGTTCTTGTTGGTCTATTCCCCGTGTCAGACTGAGACCTGGCTCGATTCAATCACGAGTTCTCCGATTCAGTCTGTACACCTCTTTCTTATCTGGCATGCCTACCTCATTAGACGTTGTTGTAGATGCATATCAAGCCAGTACTAATAAGTTTGCAATCTTTACCTGACAAATTTTATTTCATATGGAAAGAGATTACCAAGGAAATAGGTGGCATATCTAATAGGTCCAATGTTGCGAGCCCACCGAACCATTCTGGGTCAAGAGAAAATTTAGAAAAGAAGTTCTACCAAGGTCCATTTGTGAAATATTTCATAAGTAATTGTTTAATACAAAAATATTCTAAAAGGACCTACAAATATCACTATTCATCATGCATACATGATATGAGAAAGGGATTTCTGCAGATTGCTACAAAAGATAGATATCTCACAAACATTTGTGTGGATCACACAACTTTATCTAATGCATTATGCTACATTCTAATTTACTGGTTTTCCCTCTTTTTTTCTTTTATCTCCCGGGTAGTACACAGATATTTTTGTCCTGAAAGTAAAGATACAGAGGCCATGTACCAGAAAACTAGAAATACCTCTCTCTCTCTCTCTCTCTCTGAAGAAAACTGGAAGTTGCAACAAATCAACCTCGCGGTCTAACCTTTACAAACTTGGCTGCTCCTTGCCGCCATCTCCCTCTATTTCTTTATATGTGCCTGTTTGCTCATCATATGAATACCTGCATAAGTGATGAAGGGCACCAGCTAGCATTATTGGTGCATACTGAGAACTCGATATGGGCACACATATCACCAAATTCAAGTAAAATAATACAGGGGAACAACCTCATTGCATATAAAATGAACCACCAGCATATGCTTTACTCGATTACAAGGGAACACCACTGTTTGGATGTCATGTCTACATAGAGGTCCTCCGTCTAACCAACAAGGCTAGCTATTTTGCCCCTTATTCTCTAAATCCAATGGCTCAAAGTTACTCTTGGCATAGAAAGTTTAAATTAATGAACATATAAGTGTACAAGGACACATTAACTTTGAAGTTAAAATCCCTAAAAAATCTTCAAAGTTGGATATAACAGTGAGACACTAAAGGATGCTGGTCACTGCCTCAAAGAAATTAGTAGTGTATGCAGGTATACAATTATCGCAATAATGAAGTGGAACATAATGATCTTGGACTTATAGCAGGCTAAAATGGAAAACATTCATTCGCTAAATGACAGGGACATCAACATTTTATCCACCCATTTACAAAGACTCAAATAGAATCCCATCTAGTGTGAGAATGTCCTCCATATTAATTGAATGTTTTAATATCATATCCATAATTGATTTTAAACAGTCTAGCCTACTGGACAGTTGGCACCCAAAGTATGGCATCTACCTAAAGGAAAAATGCTCCGATTGTCTCTCTAGTTTGTAAACAGGCTAACAATTAACAGGAGTTAGATCAGGTCATTGCAGGTCTTGGGGCGGACCTACTTCCTACCAAGATTGTGTGCTTTATTCTCTTGGTCCTCATTGAAGTTAAATTCTTAAGCAAACCAACAGTAAGTCACCACTGTGCAAGCAGTAAACAATAGCCTTCTCCCTGAATAACTAAATGCAACATATTACAGCTTATCCCTAATATACAGTCACTGCATAACGCCGCAGATTTGGCACCTCTTCACACTGTAACTCAACACAAACAAAAGGGGCCATGCTACATCCATCCGAAGTGTTGTTGCATCAACACAGAAAAACAATAACTGCTGTGGATTGTTAATGAAAGATGAATTAAAAAATATACCAGGTTCCTGTAGAAGCAGAGCAGTAACAGCCAGAGGTAGGATCATAGTAATAGCCTGTGCTGCTGCTGTAGTAATAACTGCATGAAAAAAAAGGGAGATATAGTCAAGACAAGCTAATGAGTATAATATTGAAACAGTGGGCCACATACTTGATAATGATAATAGTAAACAAAACCTGAAATTAATATTTTCAGAGAAAATACCACAACTATGGCAAATAGCATAAATAAACTAAGTAACAACATACCCTGAAGATGGATCATATACATAATCTGAGTCCACACCTCCATTAGCTTCTGCAACAATGGTGGAAAAAGAATTGTCAATACTGAAACAGTAATAATTCAAAATATGAAAGGGCAAATGTACATTTATTCAACATAAATAGAAATCAACCTGGCGATGAGAACTTACTCTCTTCATCTGTCGTTCCTGTAGCACCTTGAGTGACTTGCTCAGGATTGGAACCTACGCCTACAGGATTGGCATCAGATTCCCGCTTAACATCAGCATCATCATCATAATCACCAAACATGTCAAAGTTACTGTCATCATCATTCGACGGAGCAGCAGAGGTACTGGCAACTGAAGGACCAGGGCCTATATCCAACAAGGACGAGGTAGTTTGGTTATCTTCTGCAGTGTCTGCAAAGATATCTTCTCCACCATCTGACACACCAAGTCGAGCACGCACCAGGTTTTCATAACCTTCTGTAAAAGCAAAAGTGGAAACATAATCAGGTGGAACCGATGTTGAGACAATTATCAGGGAAGTACAATAACACAATGGAACATGTCTACAAGAAACTATTTGGGAATTGACAAATTACTACCTTGTTTATAGATCCACATGCACACGCAGATAGAGAGAGAGAGAGAGAGCTGGGTAGGTTTTTTTCTTTTCTCTTTTTGGTTTAGTGCATCTTTTGCATGCGGAAAAGATTTGAAGTGCATCAGTATTTGAAACAGTTTTTTGTTGGTTTCATTCTTTTACCTAGTCTGCTAGATTGACTAAGTGGGTTGACTCAAGACCAAAGCACATGGGAAATTGTTTTAGTTCCAGGATACATAAACCACGTAGCAAGCTTTCGTTCAAAGGTTGTTGAAGAAAGAGATCGTCCCATTAATGCACCACCTGCATATGTATATTGCATGCCCTTTTACTCGAAGGATGTCAAAGAAAGAGATGTGGTATCAGTATGTGGCACCCACATACATAATTTGTATGCACATTTTCTACAATAATCAGTTCACCTATTGTTCAGATATCAAAATAGTGAAATATATTTGGTTTTTTACCAACAAGATGAATGCAATAGAAGTTCTGTACACATTAACAAAAGTAGTTGACTCGCTGGCACAATAGATAAAATGAGACAAAAAAAAGTACCAGTATCAGAAAACGAAGCAAAGTGATAAAAAATTTTTGAATAAGCTAGTGAGAAGACAAAACTTTCCTGCCTCTCGTTCAAAAGTCTCTCGATCATCTGAATAAACATCTATACCAAAACAAGAAAAGGAGTGAGTATGCAAAACACACTGAGGGTACAACCTAACCTATTACCAAATAGATATGGCTAATGGAAAGGCCAACAAATTCGCAGAGTTCAAACAGGAAAGCAACACATACTGTACTCGCCGTTCTCCATTAATTTCATGGCAGCTTCTGTAAGCTCATCAAATATGCACTTGGTCCCCTCAGGCATCCTTCCACGTTTATCAGCAGAAGTACTTTTTAACCTTTTCAAGGCTTGTATTATCTGCCAAAAAATTATTGAAAAGTCTTTACATACACTCAAATACTGAAAATTATTAGATGAAAAAGTCTTTACATAATTCCCTTTCTATGATGACAAACTTTGGTTCATTCAATTTTTTCACTTCATATCTATTTGGAGATCCAGCAATAATGTGACATATATGATAAGGTTTTAAGCCAAAAAATAGACCCATTTTGGTCTCTCTAAATCTGGTCAACAATAGGCCTGTTGATACAGAACCAGTACTTCAGGCTTGTAAGCTATCTGAGGTTTTCTCAAGTTTGTCATAATCAGTTCAAAGCTTAAGCATGACAATGAACAGAAACAAGCAAATAGAAAGCAATAATAATCGCCTCAAGCTTCTGAGACATCCATTTCTTCCTCAGTTGATATAATCCAAATACCAGAAACAGCCATGTTAATAAACCAGATAATAGTTGATGTGAATAAAAATTTTGAATTGGTCAGGAGCAGCATTTTGAGTTCAATAGAGATAAACCAAACATGGAGCAGACAATCATATCAAGTGTGTCAAATCTTCATTTGACATAATCAGTAACAAAGAACATTAGATTTTATGGACATCGGATGCAATTTGTATTGAACTTATGGTCTTTTTAGTGGCAAACCTTTTAGTAACATTTTGATGCTTGGCAAGTGATGAGTTATGCAGCAAATACTTATATTCAACAAGAATATCATGCATACACACTTAAGAAATGGAAACCTGCAACTGAATTTACTAAATGATTTCTCTAGCTATTTTTTTTTTATTTTTAGTCTAGTCAATTAAGAAGTATCACCATAGCATCAGAAGCAACATATGGCTTGACAGTACAATTAATGGGGTGCAGCGTTCATAATCAGAACAATAGTGGTACATGTTTGTCCTGATACAATACTATTTACCACCTAATAGATGTACCGTCTAAAAGCTATTCAGAAAGTAAATAAAAAGATGCAAATGTTCACTCAGACAAAAAAAAGATGCAAATATTTGTTTTCATCAGATGTTTATCTCATACAGTGTTAACTTCAAACCTAAGTTGTTCAGGAACATGTAGATGGCTAGATGCTGCAACAAGGCGTACCGTTTCACCTGGTTCGAGTATGTTTGCTATCCTCCTTTTTATCTTGCCAATATCATCAGAAGAAAGATCCTGAAATTCCTCCTCGTTGTCTGTTTTCAGCTGAACCTTCTCGGCATACTTCATATCAACTTCAACACTATCCAACCAGGCATCCTGCATCAAACAGGTAAGCATATGCAATCAAATTGTGGCTCCTCATAAAAAATTCTATAATGGTAAACATAAAGAGGGGCAGCACCTTAATTTCATTGCCTCTTGCATACTCCACAAAATTCCCATTTTCATCAAAATACCCTTCTTCCCTCTCTTGCTCCAAGTTAAAAGGTTCTATTCGAATGCCATCATCGACAAAGTTTACACCATCCTGCGGAACATCAAATTATGTGTTATCTGACACTGACAGCCAAGTGGATAGCTTCATAGCCATGCACATTCACATGCTGCCGATCATAAGGGGAAAAAGCAAGGGAAGAAAAAGAGTGTGTCAGAACTTGTTTTTTTTACAGTGCCTCAAAAAAAGAAAGCGCAGCAAGAAAATATTTATATTGTAAACCAAAAAGGTAACATAAAGACAAACCATTAAATGATAAGTTCATCTGGTGAACTCAAGCCAATGAACTACTCATTAGACTACCAAAATAAACATTCTTTCCTGCCCTGTGAAGCAAACTACCTTGGAAGAACAAAAGGGAAGCATCCATCTCCACAGACAACTCCTAAGGTTGAAGATTGTGGGGAATATTGACCACTAAACAAAACCAACCCCCTACAGAAGGGCCCAAGCTCATGACATTAACCTGAGACAATGGGTTGCTCCATCAATAGTGGAGTTAATCCAATTAGAAATACTAAATCAGTCAGTACCAAACATTCTCCCTAGTTGGCGGGTTATGTGAATTCACTCCATTTCTATACTTATTTACTTTTTTTGACTCGCCCGTATTTAAAAAAAAAAAAAAAAAAAACCGACTTGCTATCAGCAACAACAGAAAATACCGCACAAAACAAGTAAAACCAATATAAAACTAGAAGCTCATATTCCATCACTTATGCTTCCTCACCGCATCTTCTGGTCCACAATTTCACATCCTAGAATCACCTGCACAAGGATCTATCACCCAACCCAAAACAAAAAAGAAAAAACCCTAAACAATGCAAGGCACCGTAATGCCGTTCCATCAGAGAGCAGCACACACACCTCGTAGCGCATTTCAAAGCCCGCAACATCGCCGCCGCCCTGGGTCTCGTCCTCTGCCCTGCGGTGGCGGCGCCGCACCGCCGCCAATTCGGGGTTCATCAAGCTATCGATGTCGTCCGCGCCGCCGCCGCCGCTGCCGGCGGCAGCAGCGGGGTCCCGGTACTTGGCCTTCTTCCCCTTAGGGAACCGCGGCTTGCGCTCCCTGCGCGTTAGGCGAAAACCACGAGAAGCGTTAGGAAGGCGCTAAACCCTAATCGGAGAAGAGAAGCCGACGAGGCTGAGCTTACCCGGGAGGCGCGCGTGCGTCGTCTTCGGCCTCGTCGGTGGCCGCGTCGAGCGAGCGCTTCGTTCCGCGCGGCTCCATGGCTTCGATGCCGGAGTAATCGGCTCCTCCGCGGCGAGCAAAGGCGGTCGTCGGTGGCTATCAGGCGCCGCAGATGTCAGTAAGGCTTTGGACATGTGGGCCCAAATGTACTCCTTGAAGTCAACTGAGCTGGACTTAGTGGGCTAAAACGGGCCGGGCCCAGGATAGCAGTTTGAAAGACTTTGCTCCGCGCGCGCAAAAGCTTACAGGAGCCAGTAGTGCGGACGCGGCCATATACAGAAGCTCTGTGAAAGCAACAGTAGTCCGGTGCGGTCACGGTGGTCGGGGGAATCAGAGAGAGAAGAGTGTCGTGATCATGGGAATGAGACAACCTGATAAGAAAGCAACGGTGAGAATCTAAGAATGTGACAACTAGATTTGCCATTCTGTGGCGGGGCTAGAAAACCTATTCAGTGGGATCCAAGATTGCGTACACCAGCCCGTGCAATGTGCTAAAAACCAGTCCTCATGCTTCACGGGGCTCCTCCTGCTATGTAAAGATCAATCACAAACTTTTCTCTTAAGGCTATATTTGCTTGCGCAGTAGACGCCGCCAGAAAGCGAGAAGAGGAGGGGGAGGTTAAGGTAGGTGGGACCAAGCGGACGGTATTAGGAATAAAAATAGGTGCAACTGTTCATAATTAGCACCAAACCTAACATGTAGTAGTTCTGTATTTATCTGATGAACAATAAGAGAAACTTCATCTGAATAATACAACTCTAATATGAATTTATAGACGCAACAATCCTTTCAGACAACAGGCTCAAAAGGAAGGCACCTCTAACAACAGGCAACTACAAAACGTCACTCACAACACACTCAGCAGAAAACAACAAAAAGATCTCCAGGTATAATATCTGCAACAAAGCTGTAAAGATACAAGCTTCTGTGACAACACAAAGAAAGGGACAGACAACGCTGAACTCCTAGAACAACCAGGTAACCACAAAATGAGCAATGTGAGCTGACATGACCAGAAAATATTCTGAACTGATGTTTCAATTTTACGCCCACAACTCACTACGAAAATTCTGTCCAAATTTCAGAATCAATAGAATAGGTTAGAAATATCTAAAGCAAAAGAGTAATCTACATATGGAGCAAATTGTGGAAGATTAGTTACCTTTGTTTCAGAGTTAAGAGGAATATTTTACTCGTGGGTTCTTCCCATCCTTTGAGAGTATGGCAAAGATCTTCAGGCAATGTGGATGGCGACGATTAACATTTGCAAGAGAAAGAATGGCAGAAGCCAATTTTTGTCGAACAGAGCCCTAGAGAAATCACAAATCCATCAAATCTGTGTTTTGCAACATATATTAGAGGGAAAATAAATAACTGACACTGATACCTTGCAGATCTTAAGGGCAGTAGAGAGAACATAATTAGCGTACTCATCAGACACCAAATCTCCAAAGTAAGGATGTGAAAGCAACTCATCAATGATGATTGATCTCATTTCATCATTGAAAACTTGTAGACATGTTTCCACCACATTACTGCTATACTTTTGCCTTGACAGTTCTACATAACGCCCATCGAAGCAAGATGCAATAGTTAGCAAGGATGATGGCTGTCTAAGCTTCAAAACATCCTGAACAATGTAGTTCCTGGAGGAGGACAAAAATACAAGAAAATATTAACTTCTTGGAATGCAAATGTACAACTTTATGAAACAAAAGATCAGCATTATGGAACTGTGCTTAAAAAAAGTCAAGTAGAGATGATCCAACAAATCACATAACAGAAATAAAATAACAGATAAGGAGGAAATTGTGCAACTCAGTTCTTGATGAAACTGTAATAGTAAAATCCAAAATAAATTTCATGCACCAAATAGAATTGAGACAAAATCCTTGATTCTTCTCGAAGAGTAGAGAAAATGCTTATCTACCAAGCATGCTTATGATATAAGATGCTACTTACACAAGTGAGAATGCTACCATGCTAAGTTTGTAAAAGTTCACAAAATTCTACAGCATCTACTTGCAAACAGCAGTGGGTCATATGAAAAAGTAAGATTAGATGAAAGATCAGTTTGAACTAAGCAGAAAAATAGGATTCAAATGAATCAAATGCTTACCCATAACAATTTTGAGCAAGATGGAAGCTATTATAAGAAACTTTATCGCAAATATTTTGGCTCCCGTTGATGAATTGCAGACAAGTTTGCAGCAGAAGCAATCCATTTTGATAACATGCGATTTCTGTGCAGAACTCAGCGATAGCATCCAAAATTAACTGCCAATAAAATAAAGTTGTTAGTGCATAAATCATGCAAATGAGAGAGCTCTTAAACCCACATGGGACAATCTGGAAGATGCATTTCAAATAAAAGGCATGGAAATTTACATATAACCATGTACTATGTCCAAATGATGAAAATAGGAATTGTACAAAAAAAAATACTATTTGATCTCCATTTGCTACCAAGGGAAATTAAATCAAGTTATTCTGTTAATTTTGGCAGGTGGAAAACTGAGTTGATGTGTTAAATTATGCTCATTAACTCAGCACTCTGTTAGACAGAATTAACAGAATGGCTTAGTGAACTTCTCCAAACAGTAGAGAAGTGTGTAAAAAGCCCTTCTCTTATTTGGGGTATGTAAAGGAGATTGTAAAAAGGAAAGAGTTATATATGTGATCAACATGACACTAATATACATGATTAGGACCATAATAATCCTCCTAATATGTAAGATTGGATTTAAGAACTATGAAAATCCTTGCTTGAAGAAATTATCATCAAATATTATATCTGTAAAATGTAGAGAAGAGGTAACCAAGGTTCACAATTTCAGAATCAGACCAGTCATTCCCATAGGCAGCAAGAACTAATAAAAAGACTGTTTGGATTTGGTTGAAAAATAACTACAGTTTGGTTTGAGATGAAAACTGGTCAGTTACTAATGGCAATTACTAACTGATTTCAAAACAAAAGTTAAGTCTGAATTCAATTTATCCCTAAACCCACAACTTTTTGGGAACCTGCCGAGGCAATAACCAGCAGGTTACTGCCAGCCTAGTGTTGACCATGTAAAGATATCTCAAACCATTGATAACTTCCTCATGTCAAGAAATGGATTACAGGCTAGAAATGCAATATTTTGTGCACAAGTGTAACAAGCAACATGATATCAGCAAACTTGAAACTTCTTATTAATAGGTGATAGTAATATACTAATTCACACGACACACTGCGATGACAAAGCTGTATTTTCAATTGACTTACCCTTGCTTATAAGGTATTATATGATGAACATGACACAAAGATACATTACTACCCAAGAAGATTCAAGTACCTCATTCAGTTCTTGAGGAAAATAGTCTAAGCAGGCCTCCACAACCCTGAGCCCATTTGAATCTATCATAAGGTCATGCGATAGCTCCAGCACGGTCCGTCCCACAATACAACACTGCTCCACAGTTTTCAGAGACCAGATCATTTTTATCACTTCATCCGGCCTGAAACACATACATTAAACAAGACATCAGATTCCATGAGATTATGCAGAACAAAAGGAAAAGAAAAAAAAAAAAAAAAGAAGCCAGATTCTATCTATCATCGTGCCTGTGCAGACATATTCCTAGAAATCTCCTCCGGTCACGCACGAGGCCGTAAACGATCTTTGTCCGGAGATCGTCGTTGCATTTGTCCAGGACCAGACTTAGCAGGCGCTGCCCGACGCTGTCCTCCATGAGATGAGCGGGATGCGCAATGAAAAGGCTCAACAGGGCGTCGGCGCGGCGCGGCGGCAGCGCGCGACTGCCTTCCAGAACCGGCGGCGCCATAGGCGACGCGAACTGGGCAGGGTAATTGGTTTGGCCAAGAAACGCCGGGAAGGCGGAGGCGGCGGCGTGCTCCGCAGTGTCGAAGCGGGCAATGCGGCACCCCGCCACCATCGCAACCAGGTCGTCGTAGCCGCCGTCGCCGGGGAAGGCGCCGCCCTCCGGGACGGACCTCATCTTCCGCTCGCGCCGGCCGGCCTCTGGAGATTTCTTTCTTGGAAAAGATCCGATTTTTTTTTCACCAGTCGGGGAATTGAGATGAGGAGGTTGAGATTGGAATTAGAACTTGCATGGATTGGAGAATGGGAGATTTCTTTCCTTCTATTTTATCTTATTTATTGGGAGAGAGGTTTATCTGTGTGAGAATTATGTGAGAATTAAGATTTGTCGATTGCTTTATTAAGTTCGATGTCATGAAAAATACAATGTTATTTTAGATTGTTTAAGTTGTCTCTGTCTTATCTTTTTAAGAGAAAAAAATAGTGACTGTGGGGTGGGGTTTATTGAATTTAATACGATGGAAAATAGTAATTTTTTCTCTAAAAATATAACATGTTATTTTCATGCAAATAGACAAGAGGATGAGTTTAGATCTAATCCTAACCCGCCTCAACTCATAAAATTTAGTGCTTAGAACTTGCATGCATGGATGGAATAAGTCAGAGAATTAGAGATATCTTATATTCTATTTCTCTCCCAGTTTTTAGGGAAGAGGCCTGAGCGTCTGGGAATTAAGAGAATTTGTTTTAGATTGTTCAGTTTCTTTTGATTTCTCCAATTTATTTCTTTCGGAGGAAAAACTCAATGAATTACTAACGAGACTGAGCTATCGTGGGATGCCATGACAAGTAGGATTTATTGAGTTTGATGTTGTGAAAAATAGTATGTTATTGTAGGTTTTTTTTATGTTGTTTAGATTTATAAGGAATGACTTATCTTTTTACGAGGAAAAGGTCAGTCAATTACAAGTGGAGTTTATTTTAACACCATAGAAAATAATAATTTTCTCTGAAGATATAAAATGTTCTTTTTATATAAATAAACAAGAGAATAACCCTAACTTGAGCCCATAAATTTTAGTGTTTAGTTCAGTTTTAATTCAATCTAATTAAACTAAGTAAAAAACCAGCCCAATCCTAACCTATTTTAGCCCTTTGAACCAGTCTATTGCTCCCATTGCCAACCCATAACGTCGTGAAAAATAATACATTTTTGTCTATAAAGATATAGACTTTTAATTTCATATAAGTAAGCGCAAGAATTGACTAAGACTCAGCTCTAACTCGACCTAATCCATAAATTCTAGTGCTCGGACCAATCTAGGCTCAAACCTGTTAAATTAAGTTAGGATCCAATCCAACTAAAATCTTTAAAGAAAAAATCCCAACTTCACTTTGACCCATTTTTAGTCTCTTGGACTAGACTAAATATTATTTCCATTACCAACCCTTGACGTCGTGGAAAATAGTAGGCTTTTGTCTCCAAAGATAATTATCTTTTATTTTCGTGCATGTGGGCTTGCGAATGGGCTAAATCCCAACCATAACCTAACACAATCTTAACGCAACTCAGCCCATAAATTCTAATGTCTCGCTCAACCTTAACTCAATCTTATTAAACTAAGTTTGAGCGCAACTGAATCTAAATTCTAAAAAAAATCCTAACCCAACCTTGACATGTTTCAGCCCTTTGAGCTAGCTCAAACATTATTTCTATTATCAGTTCATGAGTTTTTATTTTTGTTAACTTATGATTATTTTCATGATATAAATCAAAAACAAACAATCTAACTGTCCCAAGAATTCTTAAGACCTATTGAACAAGCTCATGGGCTAAGTCCTTTTTTAACCCATGAGCAAGTTTTAATATTTAACCCAATCTAACACTTCTATTGTCAACACACAACCAAATCTAACCCTTTTCAGTTGAAGACCCCACTATTTGACCCCGCGCATGGTTTGTTAAGCCTATTCTCACGCATATGAGAGGCAAATTTATTGCTGCGCTTTGAGTAAATAAAGCAAATTTTGTGTTGAACTTTATAGGTAAAACGTCTTGGTTTTGTTTAAAATGATATATTCCAGCCTCTCTCCCGCAACAACGAGCGGGACACATTCTAGTTTTCTACTAATCAAGAAAACATTGCGCCGCAACAATCAGCGAAAAAAGGGGGCAAGCTGTACACATTGTTTTTCTCTATCCATAAAGGTTTGTTTATATGAGTATCCAAAAGAGTTGCTACTCGTCATATATCATCATATGAATGACCAGCTGAAGCAGCTGCTGAGCAGAAGAACTTGTAACATTTTTTTTTTTTTACATTTTCCTGTATCCAAGAAAGATACCGTCAAAACACTCAAATGGATCTCAATTAGAGGTAGCACCAAAAACCCTGATCCTTTCATCGATTATGGCATTGCAGCAAGGGCAGCGGTCCCCTTTCTCCTCATGTAGCTTGTTGCAGCCAAAGCAGAGAACCTGATGAGCACACTGGAGCAAGATCACGCATGCCTCGTCTGTCTTGCACATCACGCAGTCTCTGCGACGACCTGTTGTCTGAGTTGGCTCTAGTGGCCTGTTGGATGCCGGGAGCAGTTTCCGGATGGCTTCCTTTGGCGCCCTCACGGCAGTTCTGTCGGTCGTAGCTGGAGCATTGGCTGATGGAGGGTTCAGCTGCTTTGGCTTGGCCAATAACTGCAGACGGTTGAGTTCCTCTTGAAGCCTCCGAAGATCATCCTTGTAGCGCTGGGAGTCAATTTCTATCTTATGCTGAAGTGCTTCAACTCGGTGATCAGCACTCAATTTGGCTGCTTCCCGAGCCCTGCGTTCCTCATCCGCAAGTGCAATGTTTTGTTCTTTGGCTTTTGTGTCTTGTCTTATTTTGCTCTGCAAGTCAGACACAGAAAAAAAAAATTGTTAGGGTACATGCACTCTTAAAGCATTGAAATTAGGTCTCATGGGTTGTTATCAAAGGCAAGTTCTTATATATGTGCACAAGCAGGATAAACAATTCTAGATCTGCTCTCAGTATCATAAGTGGTTCCATAGTGTCAGCCATCAAGAGGCGAAAATTGAGTTAACCTTAAAAACCTAGACACCATTTCCAATATAAAGAGCCCGATACAGGTTAACTTAAACACCTCAATGGGCAGAATACTAAACATTTAAAAGCTAGCAATATGAATTATATAACCATATAACAACATAAATCCTTCAAATTCCACTTTTCACGGGCCAGGGGGACGACAATCTCAATGTCCGGCTAAGCTGATATGTCAGACAGTTTTTAGCTCTTTGTACTTGTGGCATTTCTTTTCATCTAGTTAAATGAGGAAACTAGCTATGGTACTGGTACACACGAAGAGAACAAAACCGAACTGTTTGAAATCAATATCCCCTACAGGCATTTGTTAGACATGTCAAGTCGACTCAGTTAATTGTGCAATACCAATAAGGCATTTAGTACAAATCTCTAATAAACATCTACTGATCAGAAATAGAAGATGAAGATTTGAAACAATAGCACAAATCACCATCTTTGTCATGAGGAAAAAGAAAACGAAACCAGATGGATCTCTGCTCTTTTACCAAAAATCAAGACAAACCTACACATATAGGAGAGCAAACATAGGTTCAGGAATTGCCACCTGCCCACCACTCTAGTTTATCCTCTTGTTGAAGACAAAGGCCATGATGCCTACAGCTTTTATAAAAGAACTTTATATATGAAGAGAATTTCAAAATAACGTTCAATTATAACTGATAACACTTAAGTTTTAAATTTTGATAGGGGATTAACAATTATATAGCATGGACTAAATTCTTAAATCACTGCCCTATCTTATTTCCAATTGCTTTCTTCCATTTGTGTTGGTAACCCTATTCTATATCAATAATCAGTCAGAAGGTCCATTATATAAGATAACAGGTGCTGCAATACATGGAGTTAGAATACAAGAAGTTCAAAAGAAATCCAGTGAAGCTTGTAGAAGCAATGACCTAATGCAACCATAAACAAATACAATTGCAAAACAATTATCTTGGGTTAAAAAGCAATGAACCAAAAATTAAGTCCTAACAGGACTACTGATGTTTCAATGCATTGACAAGTCCATAAAGCATGGACCAAAATTCTAACAAAACATAATACTAGGGTGCAATAGTCCAGGTCTTGGAATAGGCTTACCAAAAAAAATCCATCTACCATGTGGGGTTCTATATTTTGTAAGCTTGCCAAAGGAAAATTTCAGCTACCATGTTGTCCATACCAATTTGCTGGTTTAAGCCAACTGATTAGGGAACAAAATTGAGCATGGCAGTTCAGCAGCAATGCAATCAGTAAGCATCGGCCACGTGAAACATGAAATGACCAGGTACCATCCTCTGCCCGTTTCTGAACCATTGCAATTAGAGCAGGACCGATAATCAAACTGGGCGAGATCTGGGTTCAGTGGTTGAACCAATGGGTCCACTAATCAGGCTGTAGTTTTTTAAAATATAATGTTAAATGCAACTCATAACAAAGATTTTACATATAGAACTGCATATATTCCGTAAAAATACTATAAATAACATGCAATATGATATCATATATGTATACATATGCTTTAATTATGTTATAATGTCACAGAATAATAAGACCCTAAATTGCTAGACATGTTAATATATGCTGTAGCGGCATTTATGTTTATATTACGATGAAACAATTCTATTTTTGCCATTCCCATTCTTTTCAGAAAGAAAATGTGATGCTCAATTGGATTGGTAGGCACATTGTGGGTTTGAGTGGAGATCGAGTGTTGTGTTCGATTCCACAAGGCAGCATTAAAAATCTTGGCAGTTTTGCAGAATATCCGGTTTGACCTGGGTCAGTAGGCCAGTTCAAAGTGAAACCTAACCAGTTCAACCTGGTTTGAGCCAGTTTAATATCGATGGTGTGTGAATCCCATCCAACTAGTTAAACAATGGCCAGACTAAAGTGGGTTATAGTTTTTTTTCCCAGTCCAATAAGCTAGCCCAACTGCTGGTCTGACCTGGCTCTGATAACACTGTTTTGGACTTCCACACCAACCATCATATTTCCTTGACTACTTGTATCTCCTACAAGAGGGCGCCGAATCCATCCAGCATCACTTCCACTTCTCCATTGCCATTATATTGTTGCAACAATAGCCTAGTGCCCAATAATTTGCTTTCTAAGACGGCTCACTTTGTAATCCTTTTCGTTTCCACCAACTTACTTTTTTTGTCAACATACAAAATCTGGGCGCTTTAAATTGTTACACCCATGGTGAGATACTAGCATCTGCATGTGAGATCAAGGTGTTAACAGGCCTTCCAACAACAAGAGAAACATATCTATACACCACAACAGGACCTGACTGCGAAATTAAATGACCTTTAAACACATAGATCTGGTGTCACACTATTACATTTATTCCTTGTGGATTAAGGCTCTTCTTTTGCAACTGTTTTGCATGAAAAATCAAATGATATCTGGTTACTACAAGTTGTTTTAGGTTGTGCTTTCTCCAGCCAATAATTCACGGGTTGAATTAGTAAATATTTTCCTTGCCAAGAATACGAATAAAGGTTTACGTGTAATACTAAAGGTGAAAGACAACAGTTTAGTTCATTGTGCAAATTACCAATGGATGTTATAATGACCAACTTGTCATGAGTCCTGTATCAAGCTGCCAACTGTGACAAGAGTTGTTCCTTTCTTAAACACTACACAGCAACAAAAGCGAGGCAAATTTATTACAGTTGTGTAAGCAACGATGGGGGTCTACAAAAGTAAATACTGTAGGTTTTGTGTGAAGACAGAGAATCAACCTAGGATAAAGTGGTTGCTTTAAAAATTTTTTTATCAGAAACTAGGTTGAAGTTAAACAGACACTACTGTGAGGTAGCATACCAATGTCTGGACACTTTTTCGACATGGACACGGCACATACACATGCCCAGGAAGCATCTGCTAATTTATGATTTAAAAAAATAAACATTTATCTGAACACGGCTTGGGCATGGTGTGGACATGGCCCTAACACAATTTAGGGCCACAATAGGGACACAGTCCAATACAAGCCCAAGAATCAGGAAAAGAATGTGCTAAATTTATGTTTGGATTGTGTTGCTCACTAGTAGGTGCTAAACTTATGTTTTAAAAATGTGCTATTAAAGGTTAAGTTGTACATGCTTTGTTCTAGTATATATAGCCTGTCCCTGTGTATGTACTATTATAGAAATGATGCATCCCCATGTTGTGTCTCATCTCCATGCAACCTTGCTTGGAAAACTCCTTGGCAAATCAGCATGTGCTTCTTCACCTATCTTTTTGAATAATGTCAGATTTATTACATTTGAGTTACTTATCTACTAATTTCAAAGTTAAGTTTTAATAAAATTAAGCATCTCTGCTAAACTTAAGTACAATATCTGTAAAACTCAGTAATTTGTCAACTTTCAATGGATTATTTTAAGTATTAACAATTTAAGCAAAATTTTACCAATTACCATGGTATTTGCGATTCAAATCAGGAATTTTTAAAAGCATTTTAACCAAAGATAATATCACAATGAATTGTTAACTTTGGTGGATCATCAAGAAACATAACCAAAGATAAAACTTAGTAATACTAAATTTTGGTAGATCATCAAGAAATACAACGATTCAAATCAGGAATAGTAAACCATCAAGCAACATAAATATATTAGAATTGAAAGCTATCAGCACCAAAATGAAAATCATCAGGTGTATTATGCAAATAATTTGAACCACATAGGCTGCCCAAGATAGATCTTTCATAGTGGATCTTTTGCATGTGTCACATCATGTCCTATTTCATAAGCCAACGCTATTTTATGGTTGCTGCCAACTGTTACAAATTAACTTTATGATACATTTTTATTAATTGGATCAAGCACTGTTATGCAGCTTAAACATCAGCGGTAAAATGGTACCTAGATTAGGGTGCTTGAAACTGTACTGATAGGTCACAAGATATCTACCACTGGGAAAGATTGCAGAACCATAGTTGACCATGCTTGCAACAAATCATACAAGGACGACCAATTCCGGAGCAAATAACACAAGACAATGATATTTAGAAGTATAGGAAATGACGAGAAACATAATCTCATTAAGTAATGATCTGTGTAAGTACTCCTCACCTCGATTTCTTTGATTGCCTTATTGACCTCAACAAGCTCCTTGTTGGTCTGTGCAGTCTTTGCCTTGCAATCAAGAGTCTGCTGCTGCAGCTTTCCTTTGTGGCGCTCCCTCTCCTCAATCTTCTTGCCATCCTTCTTCTCCTTCTTGAGCAGCCTCTGGTATTGACGTTCAGACTCTGATGCACTGAGCTTTGCAGCCTCCATCTCAGCTCGTATCTCCGCATTCTCCATCTCCAGCCTCTGCACTGTTGCATTACTCCGGTCAAGCTGCCCACTCTTCTTCTTCAGCTCATTCTCCAGGTAAGTGAGTTGCTTCATTGTCTCATCCTCCATCACCTGCTTGTCCTTCTTGCGCCGCTGGTTCTCCTCGTGCTCCATCTGTAACACACGGAGCTCAGAGAGGTCAGCACCTAGCTTGCGTGCAGCCTGTATCGCCTTCTGTTGCGCCCACTCCTTGCGGTCCTTAAGCTGTGCCTCAAGCTCCCTTGTCTGTTTAATGATGTCTTGCACCATCTCATCCTTGGGGTCGGGCGTGGCCTTCTTGTCAATGTCCAATGCCTCGAGCTCTGCCACAACAGAATCAATGAGCTCCTCGGTGGAGACCTTCTTGGCATAGGACTTCTTGCCTTGTGAGTCCGGGGCCGCATTACCAGACTGTGTCCATGATGACTTAAGGCAGGAGACCAATCCAGCCGCCGCAGCAGGGTTCTCGCGCAGCGCGAGGCGCATGAAGGCTTCGGGGTCGAAGAGGGCGGTGTCCGGGGATGTGGCGGTGGCAGCATGGAATTGGCGGAAGCCTCGGTGTCCGGCAGTGGGGGAAGGCTCATCGCCGTCAGCGGCGGGGACAGAGGGGAAGGGCTTCGCGGTGAGGGACGCGCCCGCGGAGATGGCCTGGTCGAGGCGGAGTTCGCTGGAAAGGAGGCACCACATGGCCTCGGTTCGGGAAAGGGTGGGGCGGCTGCTCTGGAGAAGGCAGACGAGGCCAGCGAGGGAGTACTCCTCGAGGCGCCGGAGGTCGGCGAAGCCGCCACCGCCGCCTCCGCATCCGGCGGCTGCGGCATCGGCTTCGGGATCTGAAAGGAAGCCGCAGGCGTTCTCCACGATGTTGTCGACGGGGTCGTCAAGCTTGCCGTAGCAGTGGCCAGCGCGGAGGACGGCGCGGAGCGCCGCCTCCTCGCCGTGGCCGAGCTTGGCGAGCCGCTCCAGAGCCGCCGCGTAGGCCTCTTCCAACTTCTTGAGAAGGCTCTCCTCCATCTGCTCCGCGGTGATGCGGCTCCACGGCGCCATCTCCTCGCCCGCCACCGCGGCGGCCTGATCGGGATCGGAGGAGAGCGGGGCAGCGGCGACGGCGGGCGCCGTGCGGACGGCGCGGTTCTTGCGTCCGACGCGGGCAGCGCGGTCGCGGGGCTGGCCTGCCATGGATGGCGAGACGGCGGCTGGGGTGGGGTTTGGGTTTGGGTTTGAGGTGGACGGTAGCAAAGTGGGAATACGGGAGAATAGAAGCGATCAAGGAAGGGGGAGGGGGGGGGGGGGGAGCGGAGGGGAGGAAATGAGCTTGTTTATGGGCTCTAAATGGGCTTTTCTCTGGGCAAGAAACGGGTTGATTATGGGTAGCATGGGCTTCATTATGGGCCCAAAATGGGCTTTCTTCTGGGCTTGTCTTTGATCTAAAAATGGGCCTTCTTATGGGCTCCAAATTGGCTTTGTCTTTGGGCTCCAAATGAGCTTTCTTCAGGGCTTGTCTCTAGCATTGAAATGGGCTTAGCATCCCTCACCGCGAATGGCGTGCTTCTGGGTCCAATTTTTTTCTTGACCCATAGGTCCGGAGTACTCAAGTCAAATTCTTGATAGGCGAAAAAAGTCATGGACACTTTACATTTAGGACATGTTTGATCCATTTTCTACTTTAACTTTGACAAAAATAAGGTGAAGACAAATCAAACAAATGACTTCTTTTAAAAGAACTTCTCCGAGAAGTGGAGGCCTCTATTAAAAGCCCATATGCTTGATCCAAGCAAATGGCGTCCCTCAGCGGCAAATAGCGTTCCACCACATGGCTCAAAATTGCGTGTCTCTGGGCTCAAAATGGGCTTAGCGTGAACGAATCAAGTATAGCTAGGCGGACAGAAGCACGCCATCTATAATCTATAATCTATAATCTATAAAAAGTTCATCCCAGAATATTCTTAGAATCTTGCTCCTCGCTGCGCCACGTCGCCGTTGTTGCTGTGCCGTTCGATGCTCTGTTTTGACGCCTCCAATTTGTCCACGCGTCGTGCTATGTGAGCTTCGTTTTGGCTCGGCAGCGGAGAGGGGCGCGGCGATGGCCTCGTCATCGGCGTCGACGCGGGTGCGGGAGCGGTGGCAGCGCCGTGCCAGCGGCGGAGCGCTGCGGCAGCCACACGGCGTTGTCGGAGGTAGGGGGCGCGGCGTCGGCCTTGTCGTCGCCGTCGGTGCACGCGCGGGAGTAGCGGTGCGGCGAAGCGCTGCGCCGGCCACGTGGCGTCGGTGGCGGCGGGGGGAGCGGCGACGGCCTCATCGCCGGCGTCGGCGCAGGCGCGGGAGCGGCGGCGGCGGCGGAGCGCTGCGACAGCCACGCCGCATCGGCGGCTGCAAGGGGCGCGACGACGGCCTCGTCGTCGACGTTGGCATGGGCGCGGGAGCGGCAGCGGCAGGGGGCGCGGCGATGGCCTCATCGTCGGCGTCGGTGCGGGCGCGGGAGCGGCAGTGACGTGGCAGCGACAGAGCATTGCTGCAGCCACACGGCGTCGGCGGTGGCGGGGGCGCGGCAACGGCCTTGTCGTCGGCGTCGGCGCGGGCAGGGAAGCAGCGGCAGCGGCGGGCCGCTGCGGCAACCACGCTGTGTTGGCGGCGGTGGGGGTTACGCCGACGGCCTCGTCGTCGGCGTGGGCGCGCCCTACTAGTTTGCTTGGATCTTTATCTCCCAAGACATGTCTCAAGTTGTCTTAGATTTAATTTAGTTTTTATATTTCTTACTTTAAATTGCTATTTTAAAAAATTAGGTTGGATCTCTTTTTTTATTAATTTATCCCGATTAGACTCTTGAGGTATGGTCACGCCAAGTATGTTTTGAGGTAAATCTTGAGGTGATGCTAAAATTTATGCTCTATATCTAAACACTTTTTTTTTTGTTTTCACATGGCACAATCAAGGCTCGGTAATTTTTGTGAGGTCTCAACATAAATAACGTTTGATTAACTTTTCTTTAATAACTAACCAAATTCTACCTTTTAAAAAAAATTGATTTATGAATTTATAACTGAGAAGTCTTCACAGTGATCTTAATTTCCCTTTAATAGAGGTCTCCACTTCTCGGAGAAGTTCTTTTAAAGGAGATCATTTGTTTGGTCTGTCTTCAGTTTATTTTTGCCAAAACTAAAATAGAAAACGGATCAAGCATGTCCTAAGTGTAAAATGTCGGTGGATTTTTTTTGCCTATCAAGAATTTGACTGAGTACTCTAGGCGTATGGATCAAGAAAAAAAATTATTGAGAGAGGATCTCACGTGAGGCCCATCTCCTCTACTATTAAATCATGTTCTAGAGTCTACACAACCTTACGATATATTAGGATCTCATGAGATGCTCTCCTCGGCAAAAAAAAAATTTCCACTTGTCAATTAGCACTACTTTGCATTACGAGTGGATATTGTTTAAATTTTCCATCCCAATGAAACTGGTCGGGTCATAGAACCCGATCATCTGTATTATTATATAAAATATATGTGTATTATCTTATTTGATAACTCTGGATCAGAAATAGATATTCTACATTACACTCGAACAAACTATAATTTCTTTTGAGAAACTGAAACACTAAGCTCATGATCCCATTTCTAAAAACCAATGCCAAGTATTGATTTTTAAATCGGACAATTCCCGAAAGAGCAAATTTTATTCATATGCACCTTGCACCAAGGCAATAAATTTTATTCATGTGCACGCAAATTTGAAACCACACAAGCTTGTAGGCTACGGGCACGGCTTGGTGCAGAAGCAGCGGCGTCGGAAGCCGCGGTACTTGCCGCCGGCAAAGCCCTCCAGCCGGCACACGTTGGCGCAGTTCGCGGAGGTCATGCACATCCCTCGGAACTTGAAGCTTCACCGCTCACAACCCCTCGCTTGCGCCACATCTACAGAAACATTAATCATATCCGATCTTAATAGTATTAGATGAGAACTCTTTTGTAAAATAAGAATGAAAATTTGTGATACGAACCATTCCATCAGCATGTGAAATGTATTTCTCAATTTATATTTTTGTGATATTAAGAACATTACTTATTAAATTATAATTGAAGAAACGATAATATAAGGTATAAACAAATCGAACAACTCAAATGACGAGTTCATAATTTCTACCATTTAAGGGGAACGATCCCACCGAGGTGAAGGGACGTACCGGTCGCCACAAGGAGGAGCAGGAGGAGGACGACCGGGAAAATCTTCCGTGAAGACTCCATGGAATTGGCTATTGTTGATGAATTGTTGATGGACCGAAATTAGATCCATTGCATTTAAAAACTAAAGGAAACTACGGCAACACGATCTGCTCTAGGCCAGAAAAAGACATGGGCCACGTCGACAGGTGAAAAGCTTGCAACAAATTTTGTCCTTAAACTTGACGTTTCTGACAAGTTTGTTAAGAGGTTACTGAGGTGCACACTTCTTTCCAGTCAATACTTTTCAATCATGAAAACCACGTGTTTATGTAATGGTTGTATAATTATATGAGCGGAAAATAGATATATGAAAGTGGGACATAACTTGTGAGCTGTTCACCATATTCAATAAAAATTCTAACACTATGGATCGACTACTGCGGAACAAAAATGAGGACGAACATGTTTGTTTGTCGGAACTTTAATTTATATCATCTATTGCTCCATCAAATAGATAAAATGTGTTATAGTCCTCTCATCATAGTTTAACTTACATATGTTTATTAAATAATGACCTAAGAAATAGCAGGTAGGTATCTTTATTTTGGATTCAAAGATAAGCATTTTTTATTTCTTTTTAAAAAATAAATTGAACTTCCAGAAGGATAGAATAGACTAGAACCAAAATTAGAGTACTAAAATAAGATTTATCTTTTGTTAGAGTAAATTCCACTCAAGATTTTTAAATTGGTGTAATTGCATCACTTAGATATCTAAACTTAAAATTTAGTTTATTAGATTTTCAAACTTGTTCAATCGTTTCATTTAGATCATCCATCAGTTAAACTAACAAAAAATGATGTAACTTCGTGATATAGTATTTCTAAGTTAATGTAGTATGTCATATCAACTTTTCTAGCATATTATTGTACCGCGTGCCATACCATGTGGACTTCTTGATGACAAGATACGATGAAATAGAGACTGAAAATAGAACATCATTTTCAATAAACACTTAGAAATTAGTATAAAAGAGATGATAAAAGTTCAAAAATAAAAAGTATGCAGCCCTAAAATACAAAATTTGTATTTAATTCCTATATTTAACTGATGGAATGAAAAAATTGACTAATATAGGTAAGTTTTAGGACTAAATTGACTAAGAGATTAAGTTTAGGGATTTACTGAACTAAATTTCAAATTTAAGGATTTAAGTGACCTAACTGCACAAGTTTAATTTACCCTTTCTTTGCTATGGATAAACTTAATTTACAAGGGATGTGAAACAATTCTTATGCAAACCATGGTCCTATTTTAAGACTTATTTGAAACACTGGAATTTTAGAGGAAAAAACAAAGTAATGGAAGTTAATGTAAATTTTCTATTTTCCAAACATATTCTTAAGGTTAAGGCTTTGGTTGGTTCAGAGTTAAGGTGTATGTTAGGTGTTTAACCCACCAAGCTCCCGATTAAGTTATATTGGATATTATGGTTTAATAGGTTTTATCGGGCCTAAGGAATATTTATTATTAATAAGAGAGGGTTATGGCTTAACACTATAACGAGAAATTAAACCCTTAAAATCAACTTGGTATCAGAGCGAGGAGGCTGTGACGTTGTCTGACTTCACTGACCGCCGCCGCGCTGCTTGTGCCGACGTGTGCCGTGTGCCCGTGCCGCCCGCCTCTGGTTGTCAGAGCCCGCGCCCCACACCTACGCCCACGCCGCCCGCATTGCCCATGTGCCGTACCGGAGCTTCTCCTCCTTCATCTCCTTCTCTAGTGATTTAGAGGAGAAGCATCTCCAATCCAAGATCTTCTGTAGCAGATCTGGATTACGTGTGGCTACTGGATCTTCTATGGCTGTCTTTTTGATCATGTGATGTGAGTTTGTGGCCAAGAAAGTGAGGGATTGTGAGTGCATGAGCTAAATATTTTTTTCTGGATCTGTTGAGATGACAACCAAGATTCCAACCATAGAGGAGTTTATGGTGAAGATGATAGAAATGATGACGAATGACATCTTATCATCGGACAAAACTACAACGACAGTACCATACTCACAGACGGTGAGAAAGATAAGAGCTCATACCAAACATTGTGAAGTTGGAGGGGACCAAAATCTATCTGACTTGGTCCAAAAGGGTGATGATGATTTTGGAGGCAAAGGGGCTTGCTGATTGTGTGCAGGAGACATATATCGAATCCCTTAAAGATAGTTCAAAATGTCAGAACTGAAAAACCACTGATTCTCTGGTGAAAACGTGGTTGTTGAATTCGATGACTCCTATTGCTGGGATGGTGGAAGCCACTCCAACCGCAGCCGGAATGTGGGCTGTGTTGGCTAACCTATTAACTGGACCCGACAATGCCATGATGATGGCTGAGGTGCATGAGAAGTTTTGAGGGTTGACTCAGGGGGAGCGGACTGTATATGAGTACTATAATGAACTCTAGTGACTGTGGACATATTTGGATTACTATGATCTGTTGGAGACTCCTCACGCAGAACATCTGACAATGTCCAAGAAGTAGGTGGATCGCAGGAGATTACTTGATTTTCTGCAAGGTTTGAATTATGAGTTTGAGTCTATAAGAGCTACAGCTTGTCACCAGCCAAATCTGCCCACCATGGAGGAGGTATTTGCTGCTATGGTGATGGACGAGACTCAATTACGGGTGATGACATCGGGTACCCCGCCACCCCCTACTAGATTCGCGTTGATTGTTGCAGATAATCGCGAGTGCTTTTCTTGCGGGAAGATTAGCCACATTAGCTAGAATTGTCCACAATCACGTGAGTTTGGGCATGGCAGGATGGTGGCCAACGTAGTAGAGGCCGAGGTGGAGGATGTGGTGGTGGTAGACGACAAGGTTCTAAAGCCAATCTTGTCATGTCTGATGAGGGATTGGTTGTGCATGGTGGAGAGGAGCTTTCTGAGTAGGAGGAGTTACGACAGTTCAAAGTAAAGTTTGAGAGTTCCACTAGCAAATCCATAGCCACCCAGGAGGTCTCTATGACCACCGCGTTTGGTACTTTTGCCAATTATGTCCATACGGGCACAAGTATTGAGACACAGGCTTTTACATCCTCACATAGTTATCCTTTAGATTGGATAGTCGATTCAGATATATCTAGACATGTCACTGGTATTTATAGTGAGTTTGCATCACATTCTCCATGTTCTTCCATGCATCGTGAGATTGTTCAAACTACTGATGGAACTTCACAACCCATCACAGGAATTGACACAGTTCAATATACATCTACCAATACACTTTTTTTTGTTTTGCATGTTCCATCATTCCCGGTTAACCTTTTTTCTGTTAGTGTTTTGGTGAACCAAATTGATTTTGGTGTTTATATTGACCTGAGATGTCTATCATATTAACTGAGATGTAGACAACGAGGGTCTTGGGTACTGGGACTAGGCATGATGAACTGTGGTACTTGAATCGAGTGACTGTGGATGCTGTTAGTGCTGTTTTGACTACTGCTATAGATGGAGTAGAGGTTGGAATGATGCTCTATCTCTATTGTTTAGGTCATCTATCGTTTGATCGACTAAGGAGTTTGTATCCGGATGTTATGAGTCGAGTGCCCATGAAGAAACTCATGTGTAATGCTTGTGAGTTTGGAAAGCACGCACGATCATCTTATGGTAGTATTGAGTTTTGTAGCATTGAACCATTTGTAGTTGTTCACTCAAATGTTTAGACCTCTCCGATTATCTCTATTCATGGTTTTAAGTACTTTGCTACTTTCATTGACTGTTATTCCCGTATGACTTGGCTCTATATGATGAAAAATAAGAATAAAGTTATTCGTTGCTTTCAAAATTTCTGTGCTCTTGTACAAAGATAATTCAATACTTATATTTATATTATTAGAACTGACATGGAACTGAGTATGTGAACAAGTAGTTTGCCACGTTTCTTTTGTAGGATCAAGGATGCCGACTAGAGGGGGGTGATTAGGAGGCTTTTAAAATTTTTTTCAATTAAGCAATTTTAAAGAATAATTGAGAGACCTAAATTATACAATGAGGCTTAAAACAATTCAATCAACTAGTTGCATTCAACCATATGAAATATTTAACAATACATGCAACAATAGTGATATAAGCAATTGTGTCAAGATGAATATAAAGCAAATAAGAATTATGCAATTGACACAATATTTTTACCAAGGTCTCGGAGACTCGTCCGGTCTCCCATACTCCTCGTTGAAGCGCTCGCTCGGAGCCTCTCTTCTATATCCACGAAGGATATCTCACTACGGTTGCTCCTTCTCCACACCGGATAGGCGAGCACCACACCTTTCACAATCTTTTGCCGGCCTCTCCGACAAACTTCAATTGGAGAGATCTCGGCTCTCCTCCGGCACCGTCTAGGCGAAGGCGATCGCCAAGAGTAACAAGCCGGATGCGCTTTCACTTAAATCAACCACGTGCTAGAAGCTCAATGATGCAAATGATATGCTCAACACTCTAGCACTAGCAATCTAATGGAGATGAAGTGTACTAAACACTCACACAATCTCCCTCAAACTCTCTCTCAAATCTACTCAAGATTTGGGCTCAATTCTAGCCTCTAAATGCTATAACACATATGCAACTCAATTGGCTAGGTTTTCAGCTGAAGAATGAAATCTTTGAGCACCCAAAAATGAAGCCAAACACGAAGTATTTATAGCCTCAATGAAAAACTAGCCGTTTGCAAGAAACCGGGCCAAAAGTTGTACAGGCCGGACATTGTCCGGCCACTTCAGACACTGTCCGGCCAGTACAAAAATTTTAGCCGTTGCAAATGTGTCAGTGACCGTTGGGCGAAATTTGTGAAGGCCGGACGGATACCATTTGTTCGGACAAAACGTCCGGACAAATGGATATGTCTCTGTTAACTCTCGGCTCAAAAAACTTGTACAGGCCGGACAATGTCCGGCCATTTCGGACAAAGTCCGCCCATAACGGACAAATGCGCCGGACGGATGCATTTGTCTCTGTTTCATTTTTCGGGTCAAAAAATTTGTACAGGCCGGACAATGTCCTGCCATTTCGGACAAAGTCCGGCCACTTCGGACAAATAGCTCCGGACGGATGCATTTGTCCGGCCACTGCACACTGACAGTAAAATATGCATAACTTTTGATCCAGAGATCCGATTGAGGTGATTTTGGCTTGTTAGAAAGATAACTCAGAGCTATACAATTTTGTCAATAGGAGAAAGACCTAGAAAGGTCTAGAAACTTCTAGACAATTCAGAAACTTTCCTGCTATCAAAATGTTCAATCCAAAAATCATCTCAAATACAATTTTAGAGTATTTGCACATACGGATTTGCCGTTTTCTCGCGGATGTGATTTGTGTCACTTAGTAACGACCACGACCACACAGGTCTTGACATCCGATCGAAAACAGGTGGTCGATAGGGTTTGGTCGAGCGTACGCAAGCGAGTCGAAGACTGGTACGACCAGTTCGAACTCCTACGACCACGCCCAAACCCTAAACAGAAAGCCGCCAAACAAGCGACACGACCACGACCACGTATCAACACTGATACGATCAGAATATGCAAATACGACCACGACCAACTCTAGATAAATAAACCAATTTAAACAGCTGGCGATCACGACTAAGTGCAGTTTTCAAAACATTTAATCTAATGCACGTGAACTACACTTAGACTCACTAGCAATGCAAGACACTAGTGCAAGATGATATGAATGCATCTGAGCTTCCGCACTAGATAGATTCAAGCTACTAGTTTCCGACCCCTCTTAATAGTACGGTCAAACTAGTAAAAAGAAACCTATCAACCCGGTCTGTCTCCAAACACCGAGACCAGTAAAACCCTAAGAAAACAATCCTTAATCTTGGATTTTACCTTAGGTGAAGTTCGACCGCTCGACGCTCGTCATCGCAAAGCTCGATCTCGTTAAGCTTGACCACGCGAAGCTCGACATCTCGACGCCTGTCTTCGCAAAGCTCGTCCTCGCTAAGCTTGACCTTGCTCGGGATATCTCATATTGTCTTCATCCTCTTCATGCCCTTGCTTGTTTTCATCCTGCAATCATTCTGAGACTAGAACATATACACTCAATGCGCAAACGTTAGTCTCATTTGCAGTTCGTCATTAATCACCACCAGATAAATCACTCCACACTCAACAATTTCTTTCTTCGGTGAAATGACAAAACCAATTTCAATTGAACAACAAATGAGTAATGGATGAATCTCACAATCATATAGATCCATATATGATACAAGAAATGCGCACACGATCCATACTACTCAAGTTATGATATCAATCAATATGGATAACTAACATCATGAGCTCTCTCTCAATCATACATAGAGATATCAAATCCAGAACACGGAGTCATCAACCTTTTGCACAAACATGGATAACTAATCATCCTAAGCTCTCCCTCAACATGAGCATCGATATTAAATCCACAACTGGAGTCATCAACCTCAAGATTTAACATATAACATCTTGATCAATCAATTAGCACAAGCTTGATGCAACCACCGAGCTCATCCTCTACATATGCATCAATATCAAACCCGCAATCGAGGAAAAACATCCAATTCAGGGTTTATCGATAATCAATTCAATTTACTTGTGCTAAATCAGAATTTATCTAAATTGTCATTTAATCATCAAATCTGATATTTTCATATTAACTTTAATCATCATGGATTTATCCAAAACGTCATTAATCATCAAAACCTAGATACTAAGATCTACCTAGATCCAACATCTTTCAGCTAAGGGGATATTGCATCAGACAACCTGTCCGGATACGCCGTCACAGAATGGTGTGGCCGAGTGGAAAAACAAGCACCTTTTGGAAACTGCTCGCTCACTCATGTATGGGATGAATGTGTCAAAAACCCTATGAAGTGAAGCAATTATGACAACAACTTAATTAATTAACTGCATACCCTCCAGAGTGTTAGGCATGAAAACTCCCTATAAGCTGCTCATGGGGATGAATACATTTGTTGTACCTCCGAAGGTGTTCGACTGTGTGTTTTGTTCGGAATTATCGAACCTCTACTGGAAAGCTGAACCTTCGGGTTTTGAAGTGTATGTTTGTAGGATATTCCTCTGCACATAAGGGCTACATGTGTTGAAGTCCTCAAGCCAAACAGATGTTTGTGAGTATGGATGTCATTTTCCGGGAGTTTGAGCCTTTCTATGGTGAGAAAACTAAACTGACATCTTTGTTTGGTGATATCTCTTCTCGTCTGCCTAATGCTGGTCGAGAGAAGGAGAATGATGAAGTGAGTAGTGGTGGCAATGGTGGAGGTGGCGATGTTGTTATGGGTATTATTCCATGTCCTATTGTGGATGAAAGGGTGTGTGCCAATGGAGGTGGAGACCTTGGAGTTCTGAAGACTTATTTGAAGAAGTGTTTTTGTGGTACTGGAGTTCAGAGGGAGCAGCAACAGCAACGTCAGTAGCAGCCCCAGTCTCCTGTGATTGAGATTGATGACCAGTCGTGCACACAACTCATTGTCCCTAACTCCTCCTCAGTTGTCTTTCCTTTGAGTCCGTCTCCGTCTCCCTCAGAAACGGGTGGTAATGTATCTCTTAATCTCCCTATTGCTCATCGTAGAGAACCTCAAGTCAATGCCGTTAAGTCTCTGGCTAGTTATGGCTTTGAAGGTGATCTTTCTCATGTTGTCTCATATTATTCCCTGTCTCCTGCATATAAGTTTTTCATTGCATTATTATAGTCTGTGCCCATACCAAAAGATTGAAAAGTGGCAATGCAAGATCCTTTGTGGATATCTGGTTCAGAAAGAATAGAATCTTGATGTGGTAGTCTATTGTGATGCTGACTGGGCAAGTTGTTTGGATGACAGGAGATCAACACCATGGTATTGTGTCTTTGTGGGTGGCAACTTGGTGTCATGGCGAAGTAAGAAACAATTTGTTGTTTTTGATCTACAGTATAAGCAGAGTACAGGGTTACGTCTAGCTTGTGTGAAATGCTCTAGTTAAGAGGTTTGTTGTCAAAGTTATGACTGTTTTGAGATAAAGTTTTGACACTGTGGTGTGACAATAATTCAACAATCAATATTGGTAATAATCCAATGTAACATGACCGCACCATGCATATGGAGATTGATCGCTTCTTCATTATAGAGTGCTTAGACGAAGAGAGTTTGAAACTAGAGCATGTACTTTCTATAAAACAACTTACTGATTATTTGACAAAAAGACTTGGGTCCCAAAGAGTGTATGCTGGTTTGTAACATGTTAAGGATGATTGATATCTATTACATACTTTGAAAAGGAGTATTGAATTTTATTGTTTAATGAGTCTTATTGGGCCTAACTAATATTTATTAATTAATAAAAGAGAATTATGGTTTAACACCACAACAAGAAATTAAACATTAAAAATTAACTAGTTATAATTTCGCATATATTTTTGTCCGGTATAATTAAGATCTGTCGGCGAAATAATGCATCGCAATATGCTGTTGTCATGGTGCAATGCTTATTATTTATGGTGCATGTGAGCAAAGGAAACAACAAAACCCCAAGAATGTGATTGATCACCTGATTCAAGGAAATTTGACTCCAATTCTAAAACATCATTTTTTTATTTTTAGATTGATGGAGTATAAAACCAAGATAGTATAAAGAGTTAATGCATAATACAGAGTTAAGCATGCGCTTTAAAACAGATCAAGAATTACCTCACCTGATGAAGCCCTGGGCATTGAATCGAAAACAAAAAAAAGATCACAAGAGCCCGCCGAAGAGCCAGCGGCGGGGGATCGAATATATAAAATTCATAGAAAAATCCAACATACCACAAAAGTTCCGAAGGAATTGACACACTGAAATGTGTAATTCTTTTAATTCTATAGGTAAGACATTTTGGATCCGTCAAAGAACTACACAGGATCCCAATCCTAGGCTAAAACATCCCTAACATCACTTTGCAAAGAAATGCATGCCACACTGTTCAGTTGGTTCACCTGAGGATTGAGGTTAGAGTATAACTTACATGTGCTCTCTCTCTCTATCCATCTGTATTTCTCTTTCTATATAATAAGGACTAGAACATTTCTTGTAAATCAAGAATGATCACATATCATAGTCAAAAAAATACAAAAAATATATAAAAAAGAAAACATACAAGTTTCAACCTTAGTCTTTCGGCTGTAATTGGCCAACCCCATGCCCACATTTATGTTTGCCACTCCACTGAGATCCCACTGAAAGAGCAGGAAACATTTTTCTGAGGGAAACAACTATCAGCAACTTCATGTTCTTTGCAGGGACCTGCAATGCACAAAAGCAGTTTGCTGAATTGTCCATTCCAATGGGAAGTTTCAATTATTTACAGATAATAGAGGGGGAAATACAGTATTTCTACACATATATGATAGTATTAGCTAATAGCTACACATGTAGTTTTTTTACTGCTTGGAAAATGTAAACCATGGCCACTAATAAAACATCACTTCCAAGGCCTTTCATCAGAGGATGTAGTATTACATAGTGGACTCGGATATGCTATAGCGCAGTCACACTCCTCCGGCCCATTGGATCAAAAATTGATTATCGAGGTTAATCTCATACAATAAATGGTAATTTCGCATACTTCCCTGCATGCCAAATCTGAATCATCGGTTGCGAGATTGGCTTATCTGAAAAACCTGTGACCTCGCCGCATCTTATCCTTCCTCTCCAAGGTAGTATGACAGCCCAGAGGGAGGAATGAAATGGGCAAGAGAGGACAGCAACTTGTCTCTAGATCTCACCCACTTAGGCAGTTAACATGAGCAAGGAGGCATTCTGATAGCTTTAATTCCCTCCTAATAATGCTCCACTATGACATAAAAATCTCCTCTGTAGTGTTTGTGATCGATTGCTCGTATAAGTCTAACATGGCTCGATGAGAAGGGCTCGTTTAGTTGGCACAGGAGGTGAGGCATGCTCCAAAGATTCTACATGGATGGACCAAACTCAACTTGATAGAGGCAACCCAAATGTGACCTTGTACCAAACTGCACCAGGGCCACACTATTATACACTTGTCTTCCCTTCTCTTCTTCCTCTCATCTCAAACACCACACTCTTCACATCCTTTTTACCAATGTATAGAAACACCATATACCTGAACTCTTTTGCATTGCTCCTCTAGATCTACTGGTCATTTCTCTGACAATTCACATCCCAAATCAAAGATGGCCTCTTGGACGTCGCCGAGGATCGTGTTGTTCATGTTCTTCCTATTCATCTGCTTCCACTTTGCACTCTCCTTGTCATCTTCATCGGTGTTGCGATCGCCGAAAGCAAAATTCTCTAGCCGGAAGGCCATCCTGGCATCAGCTGAAGAGAATTTGAAGCCGGCCAAAGCTGCTGCATCGACGACGACTGCTCTGAAGACCACAAAGAAGAAGGTGGTGGCGTCCGGGGCCAAGAACCAGACAAGCCTACTCAAAGACAAGAAATTTAGCGTCATTGCCACCAGAATTTCCACAAGCAAATCACCGGCGGCCACCACCACAGCCATGAAGACCGCCAAGCTTGCAAACCTCGACAAGACGGCCACCGTGAAACCCAGGAACACAGACACTGCAAAAGTTATAAAGCTTCCCAAGATTAGTGCAAAGAAGTCAGAGCTCATCACCAAGACTAAGAAACCATCCAATTCCAATTCCAATTCCAATGCCAGTCACGCTGTTGTCGATAGTACCAAGCATACTAAATCCACCAAGAAGGTGCAAGAAGCAATGAAGGTGAAGGCGAGGAAGCCCGAGGTGGAGGCGGCGGCATTTGTAGAAGAGGCGGACGCGGCGGAGGACCTGATTTCGGAATTCCGGGGGCTTCCGGCGCGGTTGCAGGAGACGCTCGTGCCGGACCTAGCGCTGCTGTCGACGACCTCAAGGGCCTACCTGTCGGCGGCGAACGCCGGCATCACCGAGGGCGTTCGGCCGCTGCTGGGCGGCCGTTGGGCGCCGGTGGCTGCGGCGGCCGCGTCGGCGCTGCTGCTGCTGCTACCGCTGTGCCTTCTCGCTGCGCTGGTGCGGCGCGCGGGCGCCTACCTGCCGCTCCTGCGCCGCGCGCTCGTGCTCGCGCAGGCGTACCTGGCCATCTACTTCGCGACGCTCGCGCTCGCCGCGGCGGCCACGGGGCTCGAGCCGCTCCGATTCTTCCACGCGGCGTCGCCGGCGGCGTACGCGTGGACACAGGCGGCGCAGTCGCTGGGGTACTTGGCCTACCTCGTGCTCCAGGTAGTGGACCTGGTGGGTGCATTCTCAGTGCGCGGCGGCGACAGGGGCGCGGGAGAGGCGGCGAGGGCGCTGTCGCTGGCGCAGATGGTGGTTGGGCTCGCTGTGGGGCTGCACTACTACGCCGCGGTGTTCCACCGCGCGGCGGCTGGCGAGGCACCGCTTGCGAGCTGGAGCGTACACGCCGTCTACGCTGCGTGCTTCGTCGTGGTATGTGCGTGCGCACGCGCCGAGAGGAGGAAGAGGGCCTACCTCGCCGGCTGCGACGGCGACGGCGAGGCGTGGAAGAATAGCTGAGAGCGCCTCGCAGACTACTGTGTATAAGGCAGGTTGGTACATGGGGCAAAATGTAATTTTCCCTCCTCTATTTTAGTTTTGTAGTTTTATATTTTTTTGAATTTTTTAAGCATAAGCAAAATAAGAGTGAAACCTATATTAGATATAAAGTTGATCCCACTAACTTGACACTATTCATTATATCTTCTCTCGGACTGCGCTATGTCGTCGTTTTTTTCTCGTCCATTCGATTGTTTGCTTTGGCATCCGAGATTCGTCTGTGCGTGGTGATAGTTGAATTGCACGATCCTACTTTCTCTTCGTTCATGGCCCACGTTGAGTCACGTTCTCTCTTCATTCATGGTCGTTCGATCGGCACCTACGCTTCATCTGGGCGGTTAAACGTTTTCTTCACTGGACAGCTATTTCCCACATTCGACCAAAACTAAGCCTGCTGATTCGACTAGCAACACAAATTTGACCAAGCACCAAAATTCGACCAGTCACACTATTTCGGTGTTTCCCACTATCTTGTTGTGATGTTTCTCACATTCGACCAAAACCAAAACATTCTGATTCGATCAACAACTAACATTCGATCAGCAAATAACTATTTCCCACATTCACCCAAAACCAAGTCTGCTAAATCGACCAAAATCAGAAAGACACAACCATCAGACCATTTGAACAACACAAAAAAACGACCAGTGGATTCGACCAGGTAAAAAAACAACTAGCACAAACAAATCTCCTCATTCGAACAGGACCAGACCAGCTCACAAACAAATCTGCTAAGTGACCAGACACAAAATACGAGCATCGACCAATAGCAAGAACGTCCAACTTAAAGACAAATCTGCTGATTCGACCAGGCACACAAAAGACCAGTTGTCCTCAAAGATCATGCCAAAAAAATATTGCCAACACAAAAAGGAAAATTACTGTTAACGCTTGTGCTGATACGACCACTCTAGCGCGACCAATTTTTTTACTCCCCTGCCCAATTGTGTTTCAATATTTCGATCAGTTCGTTTACTGTCGCGACCACGATTTTTACTGTCAGTACAAAAACTGGTCATGGTCGTTCAGTTCAAAAAAATAGTCGTTTTCGGACAAATCTTATCATGGTCATTAATTTCAAAACTGGTCATATCAACCAAACCTCTGGTCATGCTCATCCAATTCAAAAAAAATACAAGTTGTGTTCATGATCGTTCAGTGCAAAACTGATCAAGTCAGGACAAAACCTGATCCACTTCAAAATTGATCAAATCAGTACATGACTTGAGCATAATCATTCAGTTCTAGATACAATATCTTATCATCTACAAATTTATTTTCTCAATAACCGCGGTAACGCGCGGGCACCCCACTAGTTATCCCTATTATGTATGTGCATTTCTCTTTATTGGGAGCCATTAGATTGAATAATGAAATTATAATAATCAATCATCTGAAGAGAATTTTTTAATTTCTCTCATATTTTGGTTGGAATGTTAATTTTTGACCAAACAGAAAACCTGCCTTTTAAAACAGCATGATAAACCATACAGATACAAAAATCTCATATATGATGTTATTTTGAAATTCTGGGAATTGGGTTTTTTTTTCCTTAAGTCTAAAGATATAGATGTGTCTTGTCCCTCATCTCAACCATCCAATCAAAATTTGATTAGTCTACACTGATATGAAAGAATTGGGGTAGTTAATAGTTACATAAGATATTTTAAAATTCTCATCTACTTTATATCTGAAATACCCCATTTGTTGTACAATATAAAATATAAAAATTTTCTATTCTTATTGTAAAATATGAGACGTGTATACAAATTTATTATTATTTTGTTAGCCTACCTTTATTTATTTCTCAATTCTCTTTGTTATCCATGACTAGTGTCATATACTAATGTTTTCTCTCATTTCCGATGTATTTATCATATAAAATAGTTTAGTTATTTTACCTCAATGTTTTTTTGAATTCAGAATTTTATTAATCCATGTATAGTCAAAATAGATCTTATACTTTGTAATGAATAGAGTATTAATTACTGATCAGGCAGCCCAAACAGATAAAAAGGAGATATGCCTCTTGATTTCTTTCTCTAGAGGATGTGAATCCATCGTGATGTAATACTAACAGCCTTAGTTGGAGTTAATTGTACTTCTTGATTTCTTCCGGTAACAATAAGCCAATTCATCGTGTTGTACATAACGGATTTTTTCAACATCACAACAAATTGTATAAAAAAAGACTAATGCCAGGCAGAATGCTCCCCATGTTACAATTGCACAAAAGCAGAAGAGTTCTGTCCAACAACAGTTCAGAGTTAAGAATTTCCATCTCAATTACAAAATTCAGTTCATTCATGTCCCAATTCCTGGTTTGCCAGTAGTTTTTCAGTGCCTTGATCAGACTTGAACTCCTCTGAACAATAACTAATATCAATGACAGCTTTTTCACCATTATTTGCTGAGTCAAAAAGCTCAAAGCATCCATCAACATCTGCCAAACAAGAACCCCTCCCCAGCTCTATCTGCTGCAATTCTGATTCTATTAGAGAATGCATCCGCGCGCGCTCTCTATCTCGGGGATAAGTACAGTACACGAATGAGTATATGGAGCAGCAGATCGTAAACGGTATCGCCGTGGCCGTGTAGAGCGCTTTCGCCAATGAGGCAGCATTTGCCCGGTCTATTTCGACACTATTCCCTTTGTCATCTGGCTTGAATCCATACACGTGTTGAGCTAGAATACCGACGATGGGAGGAGCAAATGAAGCTAGTATCGACTCGAACGATCTGTCGAGAGCATAGATGCTTGTTCTTGATTTCTCAGGAACGATCTCTGCAAAAATAGGGCTGCAGGACAGCCAAGATTTCTCAACATCAGACAACAATCTTAGCACAAACATATTAATGTTAAAGTAAACACTGACACAAAGAAGTATCAAAATTATGAATTGATTGCTGTTTGTTTACTTCAATATGAAAATTTCATATGGTATGTATGACATACTTGTTAGTAGCAGCTCCATTCCATGAGATGCATAGTCCCATGATGAACAAAACGAAGCCATGGGCGATACCAGTAGACGGGTCATCAGGAAGCCCCAGAAGCAGCACAGCCGCTATCGGAATGGCCGAGCCGGAGCTTATCTGTGACAAAATGATCCTCCCAGCATTCGGGTAACGCCGAGCAAGAAAATCACCCATCTTACCCCCCAAAAGAGCACCAAGGGAAACCGCAAGCGAGAACATCGTCATGAGAATGGCAGTATCGCCGTGACTGAATCCGATAAGCTCCAACCACATCGAGAAGAAAGAAAACGCCGACCAGGGGAACATTCCACTCACACCCTGAGCTACAAAGATTTGGAAAGTCGGTATCTGAATCACAGATTTGGCCTCCTTGATCAGCTTCTTAGCTTCCTCCCATGCAGACCATCTACAAACCCCCATTTCAGGCGAGCCAGCGTCGTGCACCAAGAAATGGGGATCCACGGCGAAGAACCAAACAAGTGCCCCTATTATCACACTGATGATTGCCACAAGATGGAATGCAACACGCCAACCTGCAATCCCGAAGACCGTAGTGGATGCTAGCATCAAAGCAAAGCTTGCCCCAGTGGTGGACCCTAGGGTGCTGGTTAGTGCCAGCCATCCGAAAGCCGAGCCGCGAGTGTCATCGTCCGTGGAGTCGGCGACCAATGACTGGATTGCTGGTACCACTAGAGCTAGGCCAATGCCATTCAAGCCTCTTGAGATTGCTAGCTGCAGATTATTTTAGCTGTCAGTTTGCAATCTGCAATACTTTGAGGACTCTGTACTTGCGGTTAGTATTTTTTAGGACTTCAACAGGAACCAAGTAAATTTCGAACAATTTTAAAAGTGCAAAGATTTGTGCCGTGATCTTGGACCAAAAAATAGGGAAAAATCAGTGTAAATTTCAGTTTTTGTCTTTCTGACATGGCAAGAACAGCAAAAAAGCAAGCAAGAAGGGCAGTCCATCAACTCTGACCTGGAGGAAGGTGTCGGAGACGGCGACGAGGAAGGTGGCGGCGGCCCAGAGGAAGGCGCCGAGAGCGACGACGTGCGCGCGGTTGTGGCGGGAGGCGGTGTAGGCGGCGAGCGGGTAGCAGGCGGCCTGGACGACGGAGCGGTAGAGCGTGAGCGCGCCGAGGCCTGTGGGCGTGGTGTGCAGCGCGGCGCCGACCTCGCGGTACACCGCCGGGAGCAGCGCCTCGTCGGCGCGCTCCATGACGGATGCCAGGTTCACCAGCACCAGCGTCCGCGTCGCTTCCCCCCACGCCGGCCACATCGCTCGGCTCGGCTGGTCAGCCTTCTTCTCCTCTCACCGGCGCTGGCCTCCGGCGATCTGGGTCTTTCCTTCGCGGGAATTTTATATTACAACTGTGTGAGGAGTTTTTTTTTTTTGAGACTTCGATCTGGGTCCCACTTGTAAGTAGTCTCTGCTCTCTAGATACTGACTGCGGCAGAGCTTGATTGGATGGTTCTCTAATACTTGGTTTCCACACATATTTGAGACTTGTTTAAAATCTTAAAATTTTAAAGTCAAATATATTTTTTAACTTTTTGTTTTCTCTACAAATTTATTTTAATTTCTATACTTTAAAATAGGTCAAATTTGTCACTTTACTTTGAAATGTGGCTCATTTTGAGTCTTTTATTATATACTTTTGAACCTTTAGTTATATTTTTTATTTTTAAAAAAACATATGTTAGTAATGAGGTGTGATATGAAACTGATTCATTATCATATAGAGCAAATTAACACTAAAATGATTATGATCTCTCTCTACTCTCTTCCATCAATGTCTCTTTCTTTCTTTCACACTTTCTTTTTCTGTCTTCTCTTTTCCATTAACTGTTATGTGTCTTCATATCCAAAAGCATATTTATCCCTAAAATGTTTCGCTTGATTAGTCATATATGAGACCAATTTATTTAGTTGGCAATAGACTAGTTAGGTATATTTGCTTTTCTAAACACACAATTTTGAATGCTTGTGACTTCCAAGCAATGTTCCAAATAATGGCTGCCATAACCGACATGTCGATATCGACTTGCATTCATTTCACTATGTGTGATTTTTCTGAAAATTTGTTTGTGGAACATGGCAGCCAATATGTTGGGTATAATGGCTATCATGTCGTTTATAGTAGGCAATATAGTGGCCAACATGTGGTATATATGTTGGGTATGTTAGGTTGATATGTTCCAATTTACATATATATTATATATTTTGCATTGTTTATTATTAATGAAACTAAATATGTTGGAATTGAAATATACAAATTATGTTTACTATATTAACAATAATTTTTATATTTTAAATACATTACAAAATATTTTTTAGCGAAAAACATGTGCATGTCTAATGAGAACATATATCCAACATGTCACCAGATGTACACCATCCACCACAAGATCTTTTAACCGCTATGTTCTTGTCATATTTTGGAACATTGCTTCCAGGCATACCTGAGCAAAGTTCTATGAATGACTCGTCTAGACTCCAGAAACAGTGAGCATGCAAACTAAATAATTTTTAGGCATGCTTTGGACATAGTATTTTTGGACAATGAGCCGTACTGAAGCCTCTTTACGTATTCATTTAGGTGAATAAGGTTTGGACTTCCTAATATTAAATTATGTGCTTTTTGGAGCCAGGCGTGCCATTTTCTTTCATTTTCTTATGAGAGGAGTAAGCAATGTTACGCATATAAAAAAAATTCTTATAAAAAGCTATATAAGATCAGGTTGGATAATGTAGATCATGAATAAATAAGTGTAGACAAAAGTTGGTACAAATACGAGATGTTATAAAATATGTGTAAAAGTTTTTACAAAAGCTTTTTAAGAGTGTGTGAACATGGTTTAAGAGGAAGAACCTCAAGATTGATGTATTTATGGGGCCTGATAAACTCAGCTGTGCTATTTTCTTCAGTCCAAAGATGTATCCATGTGCGGAGCAAAGCATCAGCATCAGCATCAAGTAAATGGTCCTCCGTTCCATTGGTTCCATTGTGTTATGCTAAACCCTAGTTTACAATCACTGTTATTATTATTATTGTTGTTATTATTATTATTATTATTATATGGGATTTGTGCTATTCTTTAGTTTGTTGTGTTGTATTTATATCTATGTAATGGGAATGTTTATGAGAAACTAAATAGCTGGTGTTCCTTTTGAAGTTATTACATTTTATGTAATGGGAATCGGTTATCTGAACCTAAGTAGGTAGTGTTTTTTTTGAAGTTATTATATTTTATGTAACGGGAATTGGTTTTCTGAAAGTAAGTAGTTGGTGTTCTTTTTATAGTTATTATTTCTTTGTGCTTTTCCGGTTCGATTATTCTGATTCGTCAGTTTTTGCTTACCCTTAAAACACTTGGCTCACTGTACCGTACGATTAATCTTTAATGGTCCAGATTGAGGCCAACAGAATTCTTTTGTAAATAGGACCCTTGCAATATATGGTTTTACAGTTACGTTCACCTCCTCTTCCCCTTGCTTCCGACGACCACCTCCTCCCCCGCCCCTCCTCACCGGCGACGAGGGCATACGGAAACTCCTGTAGAGGGGAGAGGCTGGAGATGTGCCTTACGGCGGTGAAATGGGGCTCCGAGCCCCGGGTGGGGCGGGTGGCGAGTGCTTCGCCGCGTGCAAGGCCATGTGCCAGCCCGACGGCGGCGGTGGCAGCGGCGGCGGCAAGGGTGCAAGTCGTGGTCATCTTCTCGCTTTGAAATGGGTTTAGTTTTCCTCTGAGTCCAATTGGATCGGTTTCTTGAGTGGACAAAGAGGATTGTTTGTGGAGATCCAAGATTCTAGCTTTAGGCTTTGTTTGTAATGCTTGGATTAATTGGATGAGCAGATCCATGTATCTTGTTCGCATGAGTGCATGTTTGAACCGAGAGAGAAAAATCGAAACTTTCTTCAGGTATTAAACGAGGCACTATTCTTTTTACCTTTCCATGGGAAAAATTTAGGTTCTGTCTCAGTGTTATTTTGCTAAGTACAGTTTAAGTAAGTGCATAGAGTGTTCAATGGAGTAATACTGTTGAGATATGCAAAAGTGTAATATTGAAGTTTGCAAATCCTTAATTGACCATGGACATGGTTAATACATGAATTTGTAGTAATAATTGTCCAAAATTTGCTACATGCTATTGCTTTGACATCCTGTAACACTAGCTTTGTTGTCAGATTTAATTGAAAATTACAGTATCATTGCCAGATTGGAGCGTTTGTACTTCATTTTTGTAGCAAGAAAACCAAATAATTCAGTTGCATCTTAAGGATCTTTGCACCATTACAACAAAGTTACGCGGATTAACAAACACATCGTAATGCCGGCAGGTCTTGTCCAACATGGCCGCTGAAGCATTCTAAACTTCCTTCCTGTCACAACTCCTGGTTTGCTAGTAGTTTTTCTGTATCTTTTTCAGCCTCAGACTCCTCTGACTCTGAGCCATAGCTAATATCAATCACACCCTTTTCACCATCATTTGCTGGGTCAAAAAGCTCAAACCGTCCATGACCGTCTCGCAAACACGAACCCTCCAGTTCAATCTGTTGCAATTCTGATTCTACCAGAGACTGCATCCGAGCACGCTCTCTGTCCCTGGGGTAACTGCAGTACAGGAATGAGTATATGGAGCAGCAAATCGTCATCGGTATTATGATGGCCGTGTACAGTGCCTTGGCCAAGGAGCCAGCGTTCTCTCGGTCTGTTTCAACACTGTTTCCTTTGTCATCTGGCTTGTAGCCATACAAGTGTTGTGCTAACATGCCAACAACAGGAGGAGCAAATGATGATAGTATCGACTCGAAAGACCTGTCCAGAGCATAGATGCTTGTTCTTGATTTCTCGGGAACAATCTCTGCAAATATAGGGCTGCATGCCAAGTAAGAGTTAAACATTGACACAAAGAAGCAGCAAAAGATCGTACTGAAAATATTGTCTAATATGAAAAATATTCATCTGTGATGCATGACATACTTGTTTGTGGCAGCTGCATTCCATGAGATGCTCAATCCCATGATGAACAAAACAAAGCCGTGGGCGATGCCGGTGGATGGGTTATCAGGAAGCCCCAGAAGTAGCACGGCTGCCATAGGAATAGCTGAGCCAGCACTTATCTGTGACAGAATGATTCTCCCGGCATTCGGATATCGCCGAGCAAGAAAATCACCCATCTTGCCCCCAAGAAGACCACCAAAGGAAGTTGCGACAGAGAAAATTGTCATGAGAACCGCGGTGCCCTCGTGGCTGAATCCGATGAGCTCAAGCCACATTGATAAGAACGAAAGTGCCGACCACGGGAAGGAGCCACTGACGCCCTGAGCCACAAAGATTTGGAAGGTCGGTATCTGAATCACAGACTTGGCCTCCCTGATCAGTTCCTTGGCCTCCTCCAATGCAGACCTCGGACCAACCGGCGCTTCGTGTGATGCAACATTGGCCGAGAAATGAGGATCCACCGCGAAGAACCACACAAGTGCCCCTACAATGACACTGATGATGGCCACAAGATGGAACGCAATGCGCCAACCTGCAATGCCAAGCACTGTCGTCGACGCCAGCAGCAAGGCGAAGAACCCCCCAATGATGGACCCAATGCTGCTGGTCAGTTGCAGCCATCCGAAGGCCGAGCCGCGGTTGTCGTCGTCTGTGGAGTCAGCGACCAGTGACTGGACTGCTGGTATGACTAGAGCTAGACCAATCCCATTCAAGCCTCTTGAGATTGCCACCTGGCAAATAAGTACAGTTCTCAGTCTCCAATAGTTCCTCAAATCATCATGTATGTTTTTTGTGTATCTTATGAATTGATTTATATTGAAACAACATATCAGACGAATAAAGGAGGAGGAAACACATCATCACAGCATCAAATTATATGTAGAATAAAGCTTCTGTGTGATAAATTCGTAAGAAATTTTGAATACTTCCTCAGAAAGGAAGCAAGCATTCAATTATCCTGAAATAGGCCAAGAAAAGAGATGAAAGGAGCAAATTGCATGCCAAGATATGCCCAATTCGTCATATATTTGGTTAAATCGGCACAGAAAGTTTATCTCAAATAGCTCAATAGTACTGGTGCTAAACTTGGAAATTTCGTTTAAGCCATCAAATTATTATTCAACAATTTCTTCAAAGCGATTGAAAATTCAACAATTTCTTTAAAGCGATCGAGATCTTTCTTAGAACTGTAAAATTTAACAATTTCGCTATCGGAGATCGGGAAATATCAAGTGAGAACACTTCTTGGCCTTCTGGAAGAGAAGAGGTGGCATCCAGGTGGTTACTTACACACAGTCAAAAGACAAATTATCTGGCTTCCATACCATCAACTCCATTTTTTCTCAAAATTAATTACTTTAAGACCACAAAAGACCAAGCATTAGTGCCATGTAATTTTTTCTTAGGTAGCCAATTTGGCTGCAAATGATCATATATTTATGTCTATAACAAGTGAGCCAATTATCCACTAAGAATTTGTGGTACATCGTAACTATGATCGCAAGACAAATGATAGTCTAATTAGTTAACACATGGCTAACTCAAATGTTGTTTCTTGTGGCATCAAATCAAACATGCCCTTAATTGGCTTAATGGTGCTTTCGTTTTAAGTTAGGCATAAATCTTGGAGCAGATCAACAGCACAACATCCATATAAGCTAGCTCAGTTGGAAATCACAGTAGCATTTCACTTTATTATAGCAATTAGAAAATGATGCACTTCTCTGCAGTGCATTGCAGGATAGCAACGAAGCAAGATGTATAGCTCTGACCTGGAGGAAGGTGTTGGAGATGGCGACGAGGAAGGTGGCGCCAGCCCATAGGAAGGCGCCGAGCGCGATGACGTGCACGCGGTTGTGCCGCGAGGCGGCGTAGGCGGCGAGCGGGTAGCAGGCGGCCTGGACGATGCAGCGGTAGAGCGTGAGCGCGCCGAGCCCCGTGGGCGTGGCGTGCAGGGCGGCGCCGACCTCCCGGTACACCGCCGGGAGCAGCGCCTCGTCGGCGCGCTCCATGATGGACGCCAGGTTCACCAGCACCAGCGTCCACCGCTCCTCCCCCCACGCTGGCCCCATCTGTCAGCGACTCCTCTCTCCTCCTCCTCTCCTCTTCTTGGCTCCGGCGATCTGCGTCTTTCTTCGCGGGAATTTTATATTTCCGACTTCTCTTGTGAGTTGGGTGATTTTGACCGTAATGGTCTCTATGATATGTGGGTCCCACCCATGTCTGGGGTCCGGATGTTAGTGAGGTGATGCGGGTGGGTGGATTATTTGGACTTTGCGATGCACGGAGGATACCTGGGAAAGTTGAGCTGAGGTAGTTGGGGCGTTTCTTATTGGTTGGATTGTTCGTGGGTCCCGGGTGGAAGTGATAGGGATAAAAGTGTTGTTCTTGCCGAATACTTAGAATGGTTTTTTGTTTAGTTACTTTGAATAAGTGTGCATGTGTCTGCGTGGTATAGCTGTTTACTTTGTCTTAAAACGAGGATGTGGAAATTTTATTTTGGGCGTTTCTCATTCTCCTCTTCTGATTGCTGAACGGGAAATTTATTTTGGGCGTGTGTAAATAAACTTAATTTTTTTAATAAATTTTTTTATCAGTTTTAGTTTATTTAGGGCTTTAATTTTATAAGAGTTTATATTTATAAAATAAGTCTTGAAATAAATTAAATATTTAACTACAGTTTTAATTTATAAATTTTTAAAGTAAACTTGAAGGTAGGCCGCCGGATACCTTCTTCTTCTGCAATTTGTATAACTATTTTAGTGTAAAATATTTATTGTTGTAGATAGGATAATACACTAATATAAAACAATTAGTTTGCATTCATCAGATGTTTCAACAATATTTGTGGCTTGTCTTCAGATAAATCGATACACAAATATCTTCATGATATATACCACACATATTACAATGTACATTATATTGCAAAAGAAACATACATCATAAAAAGAAACTTAGAAATGGATTACAAGACAAACACATACCAACACATTACTATATAATGCACAATATGGAAGAGAAATTAGGCCTTAAGCTTGAGAAATATATCATATTAACGGCCATACCCAATGCTTACCATCGCCTCTTCTTTCACACTGTGTGACACCCAGTGCTCATTTCTATCTGAGAGTATTTGTTACTCATAGACTCGCCAAGCAAGCACCCGATCTCTTCTTGGTCATGTTGCACTTGCATGCATGAATCTTGAATGAACTTTCTCAATCTACCAAGCTCCTCTTCAACCTCTTCCACGGAAGGTCTATTCTCACCACACATGTGTCCAAGCATTGGTTGGCCAACTTTTAGACCTCCATGAGCAACTCCATGCTCTCATCATTCTTGATTTCGTCATCCAAGATCACTTCAGCTTGTTCTCTTTCATGGCTGACAGGAACACCGACGATAGGCTTTTCTCCTCTTCAGGCACGTTGAGACGATACACGGCCTTGCATGTCAGAAGCTCCAAAAGGACAATACCAAAACCATATAGATCGCTCTTATCCATCGGTCGGTATGTTTGCATGTATTCCGGGTCTAAGTAGCCAAATGTAAATTAGATAAGAGTAACAAACTGACCCTTGTCCAACCTCAAGATTGTATGTGAATGTCACAGTGTATTTAAAACTCTTCAATCAAAAACTAGCCATATATAACTTTCAGACAAAAACTCATACTGGTTGTTGGGCAATAAATGCATTTATCAGTGATTGTTTGACTCAAACTTGTGAAGGAAGCTTAGTGCAACTTTGGGCGAGTAGCTGGTCTATACATATTTATTATCTTTTATTGCAATTTGCTGAAGTAAAATATGACCAGGTGCTTTTCGGATCCGACCAGACCAAGTTTATTACTGTCACTACTAACTTTGACTGGATACGATCACAATCAAGTCTTAATCCAACCACGACCAATATTAAACTGATATGACCATGATCAAGTTCAACACTGATATGACCAGTTTTGTATAGAACTGACTACGACTAGTATTGAACTGATACATCCACGATCAGCTTCAATACTGATAAGTTTGTACAAAATCAATCACGACTAGATCTTGATACGACCACGACCAGTATTGAACTAATATAACCACGATCAGGTTCAATACTAATATGACCAATTTTGTACAGAATCGACCACGAATAGTATTGAACTGATACGATCATAATTAAGTTCATATTGATATGACCAACTTTGTACAGAATCGATCACGATCAGGTTTTGATAGGACCACATACGACCAGTTTTGTACAGAACCGATCACGACCAGGTATTGATAGGACCACGACCAGTTTTGAACTGATACGACTATGATCAGTTTCAATACTGATATAACAAGTTTTGTATAGAACCGCTATTCTTGATTTGCTTAGTCGACCAATCAATTACCGTCGCGACCATTTACTATTACTGTCCCAAACAATATTTTTACTGTCGCAACCAGTTTTCTTATTTTTACTAAGTCGGCCAATCTATTACTGTTGTGACCATTTACCATTACTATCTCGAGTAATATTTTTACCATCGCAACCAGTTTTCTTTGCAGAGAAATTTTTGCTTACATCTATACTATATAATATGTATTTTGAACTTCAAGATATTAGGTAGATCAAGCAGGCTACACCCCTTTTAATAATATGACCGATAAATCTAAAATTGAAGGGATTAATCCAGTTGACTTTACCACTAATGACCGGTAAAAGAAAAAGACTAGAAAATAAATCTTAGCCTTCATCCTTTATCTCGACCATCTCTCATGAGGTTTAAGAGTTCTCAGTTTGTTGTTTTTTCATAGAGTTATCATACTTTGATTTAAAACTCATCTCTCATGAGGTTTGAGAGTTCTCAACTTATTGCTTTTGTTATAGAGTCATCATGATTTGATCTGAAACTATAAACATTCATCATATTAGTTCTGTTCTTTATCATTAATCACCGAAACCCTAAACGTGTTTATATTCAACATGCACAATTGACATCTACCTCAACCGCCTTCACCTCAACTTGGGCCGTATCCAACCTCCAGCGTGCAAGCTCCAGCAGCTCTGCAACCACCTTCAAAAGCAGAAATTGGTGACAATTTTCTCTCCATTCTTCCCCTCTTCTGATCTTCAAATACCAGCTGAGTAACATGTGTTGTGTGGGGTGAACTGATGAACAATGCATTTATGGAATTAATCGATGCCTGTAATTGTTTATCTTCTGGGTTGATTGTAGCTTCCAATGAATGATCACTGGTTTAGTGTTGCTTAAATTCATGCATGAGATGTGAGTTGCCTGAGACAAAATTTCAGTAGTCATGTGATTCAATTTGCAAACAACATGCATTTGTTTTTGTGTATTAGGTTTAATGCTCTGAATTGCGTGTGTTTTTGTCTGATGATTGTCGAGACGTTGGACTTCAGTTCCAGTTGTGGTCTTGTATTCCAGAGCATCTGAAAGTCTATTCATGTCCACTCATTTCAGTCAGGATTGCATCAATTCTTCCTTGGTTGCAGTAGCTATTTCCCTTATGTTATGTGTTATCTTGGATGCAACTTGTATACTTGAATGATGACTTCTGCAACTTCAGTTTGATTGGCTCTGATATTGTCGATCACATCGCTGAATTGTTGCTTTCAGAGTGACTATTGCTGGAGAGGATTTGCAATGTTCAGCTGTTTGATAAACTGCTACATATTTTTTTATTGAAACTGCTCCTCTAAGTTGGTTTGGTGTTTGTGTTTTAAGCTGTCTATGATGAATGGAGTTTCTCTCCACTTGTGATTTCGTATCCTGCTATTGTGCCATGATGTTGGACCAGGTGATTTGCGAGCTATGTTGAGATGATTGTAAATTTAGTGCACCAACTCTCTCTGCTCTTTGTGCTCTGTGAGCTTGCGGTTAACTCTGAGATGCATTCACCGCTCAACTGAAATATGATCGCAAAACTTTGATTCCTGTAAGTTGTGCCTCAGTCATAGTTGTGGTTGAGAGGCTGCTGGGAATGACTCATGTTATCTCTTTACATACTCATTTATTGATATCGTGGATGGACGTATTGTTTTACTTGTTTTTGTCTAACTCCTATGAGACTATTGAATGATTACGATTCTATCATTTGTACTGACAATAACATGTATAGATTTAATATTGACTTGACTGTTGCTTGATGACCACCTCTTTCTTTCTTTTTATTTCTTCTGACACTCTCTCTCTTTCTCTCATCAATTTTATTTTCATTATTCATCGATTTGGTTTAATTCTACATCTTTCGTTTCTCTAGTCCTTGTGGAAAGAATGATAGAATACTCGTTACACTATAGCGATCTTGTTCTCTTGCAAGATGGCTTTGGCCAGTATCACCTAACTATAATTTTGTTAATTTTCAAAGTAAACTTATGTCCGCATACGTGATTTAATTATTGTGTTTGCAGAAAAACTTATTCTAGGCCCTTATTTTGCAAAAAAAACTGAAAAAATTGGGTTTTTGGAGGCTCATACAGTGCCAATTGAAGAGGAAGATTGTAAGAGTGTGTGTGTTTGATATAGAGAGCTCTTCAGAGAGCTATATGGTTGACCCTGATCATATGCCCTTACTATGTAGGACTCCAACAATAAGATAACATTAGATATTTTTTGTTCCATGAAGATCTCAAGGGAAAGTGATGAATGATGGGGACGTAAAACCCTACAGAAGTCTTGGAACATTATAAAAGAGACCTATAACTCATCTAGAAAAAGATAGAAATTACCAGGAGCTTTTTGGAAAGAGCACTATAACTGAGGGAGAAGAGAAGAGAAGGCCGAGGCCGGAGATTTTTTGTCACCTTAAGAGAGCTACTGCTTTCTTTCTTCACCTATGTAATCCTTTGACTGAGGAAGTGATCATCCTTTGTAAACACCTAGCACGCTACAAGAGTAGTAATGAATTCGACACTTTCTTTTATCTCTTCTGTTCTTACTTCCAATTATGAGTTAGTTCTCGGCACATAGAGACGCAGGGAATCTACGGATTCGGTAGGATAGGATCGATTGCTTTTCATATTTATATTTGATTTTATTGATGCTGATTTATGATTTATTAAGGTGGTGTTTTTAATGCATATTATTCTTAGGCGCGTGTTACTATTATCTTCAATTAAAATTATGTTAGACATATATTTAATAAGTAGATTAATTTTGGTTAAATGTGGCATTCTAATGACAGAAGGAGCACTTGTGCTTCAGTGATTCCATGCATCATGGAGCATTCAAACATTAGCCTAAATTCTTAGGCAAAGTTTTCTAAAATGTACGAGCATGCATATTTCGATGGGGGCAATGCGGGGGTAATAAGGGTGTGTGCAATCTAAGTCAGCAGCATGCCTAATTTAGGGTATTCTACTTTTTAAACGACAGATTTAATTTGAACCATTGATAATTTGATCTATTAATTTTTTATCATTTCATATTCTTACCGGTGAATTAGTAACCAGAATCTCCCAAAACCTTTACATTTAAACATCTACAATATTTCTTTTTCCTTGCTATTGTCTCTCTTTTTCTCTCCGAAATTGTAGGCGAAAATAACGATCTATCTCGATTCTCAATAAAATTATGACAACCTCAATATTCATCGAAAAGACTACACTGATCCATTCTCTTGGGGGTCATCAATAACTATGATGGGAGAATAGTATCAGCGTGGTTGCAATTAGTTGCCGGGGTGGGTGCCGGTGGGGTAGGGGTTAAGAAGGTTTTGTTTGTATATAGATTTGATTGATCAATGGAATGGTGAGGATTTATAGGGAGGTAGGAAAGGCGGAAATTGAATTTGAATTTTAATTGAATGGTAGGATGGTGCAATTTTTTTTTTAAAAGAAAAAAAAGACAGAACATGTCCGGGCCCTTTAATTTTTTATTATGTATGGGTTATCACCGTATTTCTTTTTTTTTTTTACTGCATATGGTTACCCTGACTGTCCTACAAACCAGACATGCTAGTCAGCCGTCAATAGTAAAACAGTGACACCCTGATTTGGATTATATAAATAGATTAATAGACTACAGTATCCAATCAGGTATTTACTCACATCAGCTATTGATGCACACATATTCGTATGCTGCCTTGGACATGAGGTAATTCATAAGTCATGACTAGCGGACAAACCTGCATAATTACACAGTACATATAAAATATTTTTCAAATAGTGTTTAGATTAAAAGTACACGTGATATATACTACAATTGATATTATGATATATAAAGAGACTAATACCTTCATGTATAAAAAATTAGAGTTGTTTCTATTAAGAGTTCTAAAACAAATCTAATTAATCTCCATTGTCATAATATGAACTAGTAAATACATTGTATAGAATTTATTTCCTATCGATTGATGTGAGAATTCGCAAATTTTAGAATCAATATGGTGGCTCCAATCTCATATGATTAATACACACCGTCATAATTTGCAGTCACCAAATATAAGATAAGCAATTTGGATTTTTTTTTTTGTTTTGACTAATGTGAGAATTTATAATTCTCGCTAAAAATATGATGCCCTAGTCACACCTATTATGATATATTCTCTTTTCTTCTAGTTAATGTTTTAACTTTTTACACAATTTTTAAAAGTAGTTTCAGATTATAAATTTATCTAAAATATTTGTGATTAATATGATAGGTATGTAGTTTTTATTAAATAATTAATAATCAAGTAAAGTAATAACTACGAGGACAAAATAATGTTATATTTCACTTTGAGAATATATAATGGTATCTATATGTACAAATTTTTCTTCCTAAAATAACAAATAAAAAAAAGACCAAAAGGTGCATAAGATGAGATGTTTTAGAAAGAACTTTTGTATCTTAAAAAAAATTAGTAGAAGCTCCTAACATATGTGACAAATAACGCATGAAACTATTAATTAATTACTCATTTGTGCTGACATATGTGCAGATTATATACAGGATTTGTCAAACTTGTTCCAGGTACTAATATCCTAAAGTTATCCTCTAAGATGAACTCCAACGCCAGCGCATCCAAACTCGGTACATGGGCCCTACCATTAAAAAAATAATTTTTGGGCCGAAGGAAGAGAGAGAGGACGCCAAGTGACGCGTCGCGAACGAGGTTCCGATAGGTGGGCCCCGGCGACGCCCCATAAGCCGAAGTGTCCACGTTGGAGTTGCAGCCACAACCTTGCCACGCGAGAGCAGTTGAAGTGGGCGTACCCACCAGATAAAGCCAACTGACCTGTGGGCCCAAATTAAATACCGGCCCACATGTCAGCCGTTGTGGCAACAGTGAGTTAGTGTGGCACGCGACGCACGCGGACCCCACAAAACGTGTGAAGCCGCGTGAGTGTGCTCGGGCCGCGTGCCATGTGCACCAGGACGTTGCCGTGAGCTATCGTCGACAGGTGGGCCCTTTTGATGCGTGGACTCACATGGCAGCAAGGTAAGCACATGTGAGGGTACGAATGTAGCCATTGGAGTAGTTTTTTGGCACGGGCTCACATGCCAGCGACACAAAAATATTACCCTTGAATTATATAGCCGTTAGATATATTTTAATGATTTTTGGGTGTAAAAATTCATAAAAATGCCAAAAAATAAAAAAATTACAAAAAATACTGAAAAATTATGTGCTCCCCCTATAAATATGAGCACATTTCACCTTATTTTCACACAAACAACACCACATACCATACACTTTCCATACTCTTAGTCCCGCAATATTTTCTGAAAAAAATTTCGATGGCCCGCAATCCCCCCAGCGGTTATGTCAATTGGTTTACGGAGCAGAATATGGATGAGGACAATGCCCAAACACCAAGAAGCCAAAATTCGCCCAGTTTTCAACCCCCACCCCCCATACGCGATGTGTTACCCACCATTCGCTTCATCCCTTCAACACGGCCAGCCAATCCGTATGCACACCCTGGGCAGTACACACCGGGGTATCCATAGGCACAACCCCCCTACAACCCTTATGGCCAGAATCCTCATTTTGCCGGAGTTCTGACCATCCCTGTAGAAATGTCGCCTCCGCAGGCACCGAGAAGAAATGAGTGCTCGACCCCCTCATCGGATACTAGCACTCCGGAGAGCACGCCCGAGGTCATGATCGTAGAGGATGGCAACGCTGGACAACCGCGTAAACGAATGCTCTAGTCGCAAGAAGACGACATGCGACTTGTGAGTGTTTATCTAAATATTAAATTTTGTTAACGCACATTTTTTTCCCTAGGTTTATCACAAAAATTTTTGAACAATTTTAAATTTTTTTGATTCAGATCAGTGCATGGTTGAATAACTCTCTCGACCCGGTCGATGGGAACAACCAAAAGTTCGACACGTACTGGTCGAAGGTCACAGAGGAGTACAACGCGAGCAGTCTGCGTGATTGCAAATGAGACCTCAGGCACTGCAAAGATCATTGGCAAAAGAGTAATAAGAAAATTGTCCAGTTCAATGGCATTTTTTGCAGGTTGAGGGATGTCTACGCTAGTGGACGTTCGGACGACCAGTTGATGTTGCAAGCACGTAACATGTACAGGTAAAAGGTTGGTCATCCATTCATCCTGGAACACTGGTGGAGTGTCGTACGTAGTCAACCGAAGTGGTGCCGAAGCTACTTCGATTCTTCGAAAAGGGCTTGCGTCGACAAAGAAGGTACGCACACGTCGTCGTCGAACAACGACAATTACCCCGTCGAGCTTCCACAAAAGCAAGGGCGGGACGCGGCAAAACAGAAGCGGAAGGGTAAGAGCAAACTGGGTGAAACATCGTCCACGTTCGAGGAGACCCTAGAGCGTATCGGCAAAACCAACGCCGAACTTACTAGTGTGGCCGATAAAGTCCTTGCTGTAGCCGATAAATTGCAGGGGGTGGCCAAAAGCAAAGAAAAGGCCGCATTTATGAAGTCGTTGACGAAACTACTTATGATGGATACATCTCATTTCTTGGATGATCGTAAGGCGACGCATGCAACTGCAATAGAATACATCAACGAGCAGTTTAAGGATATGAAGAATAAATAGTAGCCCGAACAATGTACTTTTCATTTCAAAAATTATACTCACACTATTAATTTAAGTCATTTTGGATTCACCTGTTCGCACTATGGCATGTGATCGATATTTTTGGATTATAGCCGTTGGAGCTGACACATGTGATCGATGCCTTTGGATTTTAGCCGTTGGAGCCAACGCATGTGATCGGTACTTTTGGATTTTAGCCATTGGAGCTGACACATGTGATCGATGCCTTTGGATTTTAGTCGTTGGAGCTGACACATGTGATCGATGCCTTCGGATTTTAGCCGTTGGAGTCGACGCATGTGATCGGTACATTTGGATTTTAGCCGTTGGAGGCGACGCATGTGATCAGTACATTTGGATTTTAGTCGTTGGAGGCGACGCATGTGATCGATTCGCTTCTCCCCTATATATTTGGACCCCCATGCCCTCATCTTTACAACTCAGTAATCTCAACTTCACAACCGAAGCCTTTGTTCTTGGTGATCTCAACTTCACAACCAACCCTAAAAAAATGTCGCCCAGCTCAAGCACAAGTAGTACTGAGGACGAAGTCATCAACCAAATGGAAGAGTTCGCGACGCTGTTCGCACAGACCTTTCTGATGGTCGAACCTCTTCTGCGTCATGCTCTTGGTGATGTTGAAGCCAGCATTGACACTAGTACCTTGCACCGCTGCCGAGCAGGTAGCAGAAGGTACATCGAAAGAGATTGCGAGGTGGTCATAACCGTCTAGTCGCGGACTACTTCACCGACGTTCTGGTCTACCCCGACTACTTGTTTTGCAGAAGGTTCCGAATGAGGAGACCACTCTTTCTGTAAATCGTCGAAGCTCTCAGGGGGTGGTCCTCGTACTTCACTGAGAGGAGAGATGCCCTCAATCGAAAGGGGCTATCTCCATTACATAAGTGCACTGCGGCTTTGCGCATGTTGTCATACAGCACGCCCACCAATGCCGTCGACGAGTACGTACGCATCGGAGAGTCGACGACCATCGGGTGCCTGGAGCGTTTCGTTGAAGGAATCATCGATCAGTTCGCGGAGAAATATCTCCGTAAACCTACTATCGAAGACCTCCAGCGTCTGCTCCAGGAAGGAGAGAACCACGATTTCCCAGGGATGCTGGAAAGCATCGATTGCATGCACTGAGAATGACGCAATTGCCCAGTTGCATGGAGGGGCCAATTCACCCGTGGTGATCAAGGATTCCCTACAATAATACTTGAAGCGGTCGTTTCCATAGACTTCTGGATATGGCATGCCTTCTTTGGTGTCGCCGGATCCAAGAACGATATCAACATGCTTAACCAACCCCCCTTTTCACTGATGTGTTGCGCGGGCAAGCTCCTACTGTTCAGTACTCTGTTAATGGGACATAGTATAATATGAAGTATTACCTGACCGACGGTATTTACCCCGAGTGGGCTATCTTCATGAAGATCGTACCCTTGCCCCAAATGAAGAAACTCAAGTTGTTTGCACAACATCAAGAAGGGGCAAGAAAAGATGTGGAGCGAGCGTTTGGAGTGTTGCAAGCTCGATTTGCTATTGTTCGCGGCCCCAGTCGATTTTGGCAACGGTCAACTCTTGCCAATATTATAAAAGCGTGTGTCATCCTCCATAACACGAGAATCGAGGATGAGCGACACTCTCATGACCTGATCACGTAGTTGTACGATAGTTAAGGGACATCAATCGTAACACCGCCTACTATCTACGGTAGTCCTCCGCCAATTTTCGAATAGATGCTAGATCGAAATAATGCGATCCGTGCTTGCCCAACGCACCGGCAACTGAAATGAGATCTTGTCGAGCACATTTGGCAGCGTTTCGGGTGCGACAGTACCGAGGAGTAGTTGTTTGTCCGGTTGTTAACGGTCGACTATTTTCGAATTTTAATTTAGTACGTGTCATGTTTTTTTCCCATGTGCCATTTAAATAAAAATAATTTTAAATTTTTTACGTTATTTACAATATTTATCTTTTAATTTGTTGTTTTCGAATTATCCGAATTTTATTTTAGCGATTTGTTAATCTGTAATAAATATTGTATATGCGGGCTGCACGCGAAGCACCTCGCGAAACGCCGATGGGTTGGTATAGGGGGATGTTTGAGAAGGTGCCTCGCGAAGCGTTGATGGGTTGGAGTAAGGGGTGTTTCACATACGTGGCACAAAATATGTTGGGGAATATTCTATTGAACCGCCTCGCGAAGCGCTAAAAGGTTGGAGACAGCCTTATATAATTTTTCATATAGCTAATCTAGAAATTTATAATTATGTGAATGATAAAAGTTAAAAAAAATTTATCTGATAAAAAAACAACATTTTTTTTTGGGACTGGTGGGGGAGGGGGGATAAAATTCACTTGATCTCATGACTTGGTCCACAGCAGACGTGCTTCATGTTGATTTAGAAACTCGCATTTGATATGGAGATGTAGTCATCCCTGCTTTACATAGTTAAGACAACTTATTGTTAAATATTACTACTCGGTAAGAAATGTCATAGTTTTTGTTGATTCGTGCAAAAGATATATTTGTCTTTCTTTCTTTCTAGTTCGACTCTTAGATCAGAAATTGACTCGCATGGACAGACCTGTTCCGATCCAGCAATTTTGGACAGTGACGGCGGTGGACTTGGAGATGTGGACGCCGTCGATGTTGGGGCTGTCCTCCGGCGACTGGATGTGGACTCCGGTGACCCTGACGTTCCTTGAGCGGGAGACAGTCAGATGCATTTGCTGGGAGTTCTGGATCCGAAGGCCCTTCACCCTCACCCCGCTGCACGAGTCAATCGTCACTGCCTACATTTTGCCAACTTTGTTTGATTCTCTCAATCGTTGCATGCATCAGCATTACATTTATGTAGCGGCTTACCGTAGGAGCTCCTTTGCACGGCTGCAAAAATGGCAAGAACAATGTACAAACGGTCAGATCTAGCTGTGTTATATATACAAACGGTCGGATACAAGTCGTGGCTGTGGTTGACAACTGTTTGATGGTGATCTAAATTATAGACATATCACGAGATTTTTTTATTAATAACTCAAAATAAAAAAATAATTTGAAAAATGACCAACAGTTTACTAAAATTGCAAAAATTATTTTTTTGGACTCAATAAGTCAATTATCGCGGTCTAAAACCGCGACAGAACGATTTATCATGCCTCACAACCCTTTTCCCGACGCCATCTGCGACAGAAACTTTTTCCCGACGACATCCGCGATAGAAATTGGACGACTGAGCCAGCAGTTGAGTGGTCCTCTGGTCGAAAGGTGGACTAGTCGAAACTTACCTTGACTGGTCGAGCAGTAGTGGTCGAAGAGTACCTTGATTGGTCGAACTGTCAAAATATAAATAATGCTAAAATACAAGTAATAATGAATTTAAAATATGAAATTAGGATTAAGATAGCCTTTGCTTTCTTTTCAACGTGCTCGACCAGTCAAAGTACTCTTTGACCACTGCACTGCTCGACCAGTCACAAGCTTCAACCACTCCACCTTTCGACCAGAATACCACTCGATCGCTGGCCCACTGGCTCAGTTTTTGTCGTAGATGGCGTCAGGAAAAAACTTGTGAGGCACGATAAATCATTCTATTGCGGATTCAGATCGTGATAATTGACTTATCACACTCAAAAAAATCATTTTTGTAATTTCGATAAACTGTAGGTTATTTTTTAAATTAATTTTTATTTTAGATTATTTATAAATAATTTTCGCATATCACATATCGGATAGCTCCCTAGTTTTCCTAGCAGTCCAAAGGCCCATGAGCTCTCTCATTGACCCCGGGTTACACACATGCAATTCATTCCCCGACCGTATCACACAACGGTGAAAATGCTACAGATAATATCCGCTTAATGTAATTTCGTATATGTAAAATTCTTAATGTGGATCGTGAATTTGAAATCTGGACAATATCCATATCCGTATTTGCATCCAACTTTTATTTTTTCTTAGATATGGGTTAGGATATGAGAAGAATAATATCTGATTCCATATTTGTATCTGTATCCAATAGATATCTGCTAAACTAATAAATCAAATATCTGTTTTGGTCTTAAACCCACATATCTATCTTATAATTAATAGATTATATTTATATAATTGGATTTTATCGTTATTTTACTTTCTAATACATACTTCATTTTATTTATGATAAGTGTTTGAACTTTTTTAACATTAACTATAAAGTAAAATAAGAAATTTACATATTAATATTCGTTCTCTAAATTATAATTTATATTCTTGTTGTTAATAATATTTAAATTATTTCAGAATTATATTCACATCAAATCCGTATCCATTCCAGATCCAAATATGTAACAATCCATATCTATTTTCATATCTGACAAAAAAAAATATAGATTCTGTGCCCTCCTCTTCGGATTGTCACGCGTCAGTATTTTGTTATTTTCTACCACCCATCCAAAAACCTGAATTTTTGCCGAATTGGAAGGTACCAAACTCTACTAATTTGATCCATCATCACACCTCCAAAATTCAATCTGTTGTAGAGAACTTTCCATTAGGCTCCAAACCGCAATATACAGTGTCATTTTCGGTATTTTTCAATTGTACCGTCTGCAACATATCAGCTAAATAATTCCACTCCTCCATGTCACCTTCAGAGAAGGTTCTTCTGACTGTGCAAGTAAGGTCACCTTCTACCCATGCTTCATTCAAGGTTGTCAGTTGATTTGAAGCTATCCTGAAAAGATTATGAAACTGGATAGCAAGAGGAACCTCATTAGGCCAGTTGTCTAACCATAACTTGATTTTTCTGCCATCCCCTAGCTTCCAGCCAAAACCTGCTCTACCTGCTTTTCTTGCTTCCAAAAAGCCTCTCCAGAACTGTGAGCTTCTTCCTTCTGCAAATTGACAGTTGAGGATATTATCTTTATCCACCTTATACTTATCATTAACAATTTGCTTCCAAGGACAATTACTACCTTGAGAAAATCTCCACACCCAAGAGTTAACAAGGCAGGTATTCCTTTTGTTTAAGTCTAGCACCCCCAGACCTCCAAATTCTTTCTTTTGTACAAACTATTCTCCAATGTGCTAGATGATATCAGCGTTTGTCACCCTCTTCTGGCCACAGGAACCGAGACCTAACTGTCTCCAACTCCAACTCTAGCCAACTGGTAACTGATAGAAAGACATCAAATACAGAGGGACTATATCAAACCGAATTGATTAACACGAGCCTTCCTCCATAAGACAGTAATTTACCCTCCAACCAGCAAGTTTTTCTGCACTTTTTCAAGAACTGGTTGCCAGTCTTTCTTCCTCAATTCAGTAAAGTGGATTGTTATACCAAGGTATTTAAACGGATATTCGAGTGACAATCACTTCTCTCCTCAGAGAGCCCAATTGACTACAACTCACTTTGGTGGAAATTGATCCTCACGCCCGACATTTGTTCAGAACAGAATAAAAGCCATTTGAGAAGAAATGCATTTCTTGTATTGCCTTCCAAGAAGATCGTGTCATCCGTGTGTATTGGCTATCGATAACTCCAGCATCAACAATGTCAGGCAATGGACCTCACTAACTACCTAAATTTCTCTTTCATATCCATAGGTTCTGATGGGATAGTTGAGATTCCAAAATAACTCTCTACCTTTTCTTGAAAATCTGTTTGAATGTTTTTTCTCATAGAGATAAAATCCACTTGAAATACACACACTTCATAAATCCTCTTATTAGATCTACTAGGATTAGTTTGTTTGGATATCTAGATTCTCTTATATAAAAAAAAAAGTCTTGTATGCTAAAGAAATCCCAAGGTGCTGCAAACTCAGATTTGCATGTTTTGATTATAGTCAACTTCAAACAAAAACAGGACAATTTAACACAAGTATAATCAATCTAGCAAAATGAAGCATAACACAATAAAAAAACAAAATAGAACAGGAACTATTGCAGAGAGAGAGAGATAGAGGGACAAAAGAATGACATCTTAGAATGTATGTGGTGAAACTATTTTAATTTTAATTAATAATATCTTTGTGAATATTTAGATTAATCATATGAAAATGATGAGTGGATGTGTCTTGAAAAATATTTTTATAATATTATAATTTTATTAGGTTTTACAAATATAGTACAATACAAATTGACGGTTAAAATTGAATTTTGAAAACTGTTTCAATGTTTAAAACTCAATTTTTTTTTACCGGAGATAGTATTACTGGGGGGTTGAGGGGGGAAGAGAGAGAGAGAGAGAGAGAGAGAAAAGGAGGAGGAGGAGGAGGAGGTAATCCTCCAATCACCATGACTGTCATCTCGCTCACAGAAAAAAATAAAATGACATCTTCACCCAAATTGCCAAATACCCCAAGTGACAAGTTTATAGAATTGGGATCCCCACCCGCATCATTTCAAACACATACAGAGACATGTTTTAGTTTCTAATCCTAGCCATTATATTTCCTAGGGGATCAAAGCAAATCCCCTCAAACAGAGCCTAAATACGACGGAGGATTCCAATCCATCGTAAGTACACTAACATGATGATGATTTATGGACAGGGCAACTGCAGTAGTCCTACCCAACTCTTCTTTCCTGTTTCATAAATCTGTGTCAAGAATTACAGTGCCTAATACATGAAAGAACTGAATGAACATCTATTTCTACAGTCTCACGGTGAAGCATCATCTCAGCACGGCCGAACACTTAGATCATATATACACTATATCCAGGGGGGAAAAAGCATGCAACCCTAGTATTTTCGTGGTAAAATCCTATAGGCTATTTGCTAACTCTGATCATAAACCATCGTAAAAACTCCTTGGTTGTCTCATGTCTGCCTCATCTGATACTCCCACTTGATTCAACTTGGTAATGTATTAACGTTTGCTTGTCCTCGTCAACATCCAATTCTTCATCCCCATACTCAAGATCGATCACGGTAACATCCTTTCTTCCAGAATAATCTCCAATGCCATGACATCTTTCCAGCTCGATCTGTTGCAGCTCTGAAGCTATCAGAGTGTCCATTCTTGCCCTCTCCCGGTCGCGTGGGTAGGTTCGGTACAGCAGGGAGTAGATGAAGCCACACAGCAGCATAGGGATGGCTATTGCCGTGTAGAGGGCTTTGCCTAGGGCAGCAGCATTTGATTTGTCACCCCCAACATTGTTCACACTAGCTCCATAAGAGATTGGGTTGTAGCCGTAGACATGCTCAGCCAAAAATCCAACAACTGGTGGAGCAAATGATGCTAGAACCGACTCGAAAGAACGATCCAAGGCGTAAATACTTGTCCTTGATCTTTCTGGAACAATCTCTGCAAATATTGGGCTGCACAGGTAAAAAAATTCGTTAAAGTCAACATGCAGAAACTTCAGAGTCAGACAATGTGTCATTTTATGACTGTTTCGGCTGAAAGATTAAGATGTCAGGGCAAAATGTGCACTTCTAGTCATATACCAACAAGGTATGTACAAGGGCAGCGGCATAGTCCGAACACAAGCACAATGGTATAAACTATAAAGCATGGCAAGGCACAAGATAAATTTCATGCAATAGCCATCTTATAAAGTATTTTAATCTCTTAGGTATACTGGCAATACATTCTAAAAGAAACACTTAGGTGTTGTTTGGTTCACCAAGTTAATGAGATCTGCAGTAGAGTATTTTAGTGTTCCTTGGTTTTACCTTAGTTCCCCAAGTTAACTAGAGATGTACAATGGAGTATTTGGCATTCCCGGCAGATATGAGGAGTGCCAATCGAAAAGATTGAGATATAGTATACTTCTTTTGAGCAGTCTATACTCACTCTAATTTGAAACCTATCACCCTAATTCCTGTTAAAAATGCATTTTGTTGAAACTCAGATAATTTAAAAAAGCAAAGAACCATGAGATGTCACTCACTTGTTAGTAGCAGGACCATTCCAGGAAATGCATAGCCCCATGATAAACATGACAAATCCATGCAAAAGACCAGTAGATGAGTCATCAGGTAGTGCTAGCAGCAACAGAGCTGCAAGCGGTATTGCGGAAACTGAACTTATCTGAGATAGGACTATTCTACCAGAATTTGGAAAGCGACTTGCTAGATAGTCCCCCATCTTTCCACCTAATAGCCCTCCGAGTGAACTTGCCAATGCAAATGTGGTCGTTAGAAACCCAGTTTCATTGTGTGTAAAACCCATCAGCTCCAACCACATCGGAGCAAATGATAGCGCAGACCATGGAAATGACCCTGTGACACCCTGAGCCACAATGATCTGAAACGATGGTATTTTCACAACAGCCTTGGCTTCTATGACCAAATCCTTCATCTCTCCCCATGCAGACTTGCGCAAGATCTGCTTGCTGTTTACAACATCACGGAAATGAGGATCCACTGCAAACAAGCGAACCAATGCACCAACTACCACACTGATAAGAGCAACAATATGAAACGCAATACGCCAACCAGCAACGCCCATGATTGTGGTTGATGCGAGCATGAGGGAAAACAGGCCTCCTATTACAGAACCTAAATTGCCCGTGAGTTGGAGCCATCCAAATGCGGAACCACGGGTGTTGTCATTGGTATAGTCTGCCACTAAGGATTGAATTGCCGGGGTAACAAGTGCTAGCCCAACACCATTCAATCCCCTAGCTACTGCTACCTGCTCAAAGAAGCATTTTTGTTATTAGCTACTGCTACTGCTACCTGTAGAAGAAGATTGGTCAGCTTGCTTGATTGAATAGCATGTAATTGACATCAATCCACATTCAACAGAACATAAGGAAGTCGGAAAGAGTAATGAGCATTCATTTTAAGGTTTGTTTTTCTCTAACTTGATGGATTTAAATTCTATATAATTCGAACACTGAAAGATTCCAAAAAGAGTACAATCTATATTCCACTATTCAGAAGTTTGTGTGCTGAACTGCGAATTCTACATATGGAATGCATAAATCACAATTTTTGATTAAAAATTTGAACATAGGAATCCAAGAATTATATTTGGCAATTCAATCTTTACTAAATTTGAAGTAGTGATTTCAAATTTTAATACGAGTTCAACCTAAAAATTTAAGATTTTACCCCCAAATAACGCAAGATCGGAACTTTAAACCAAATACACCGTACCAATTCCACGCCAAGAACACAACATAGACACGAACACAAGAAAGGCACTCTATCAAAAATTGAACAGAAAATGTCTTGGATTCTACATTTCTACCCCCAAAAAACTCAAGATCAAAACTTTGAACCGAACACCCCGTCAAATTCACGCTAACATCAAGAACACACAGACAAGAACCCGAGAAATGCAAAGAAAGGCCTCCTCGGAGCGCGACGGACCTGGGCGAAGGTGTCGGAGATGGCGACGAGGAAAGTGGCGGCAGCCCAGAGGAAGGCGCCGAGGGCGACGACGTGGGCGCGGTTGTAGCGCACGGCGGCGTAGGCGGCGAGCGGGTAGCAGGCGGCCTGGACGAAGGATCGGTAGAGCGTGAGCGCGCCCAGGCCGATGGGCGTGGCGTGCAGCGCGGCGCCCACCTCGCGGTACACCGCGGGCAGCAGCGCCTCGTCGGCGCGCTCCATGATGGACGCCAGGTTCACCAGCACCAGCGTCCGCCTCGCCTCCTCCATTAGCAACGTCGAGGGCGGGAGGGGAGTTCGCCGTCGTGGCGAGGCGCCCCCGCGAAAAGGAAAGGCTACGTCTTGGCTTATACTAATTTTGCAGAAATGGTCTTTTGAAGTTTGCAAGTGGAAGCGCGTTTCTTAAAGCAGTGAATAATACTCTATGAGGAATGCGTTTTTTCTTTCTTTTAAGAAGAAATCGTTAATTCCAAGTAAGTGATATAAAATTGGTATGTGTTCATCTATCTTAAAAAGAAAACAAATCATTAAATTATAAACTAACAGTTTAAATTAGAGTAGAGGGAAAATTTTCAATTTCTCACAAAATTATAAACTATCTTAATTTTTATTTTATATCAAACTATTTAAATTCTGATTGTGTTGTTAAGATCCTAAAAATATCACCATGTCTTTTCTTATTTAAGATACAGAATCCTGACCCCTAAAATTGACTATTGAATTCAAGATTGAACTCTTGTAACGGCTTTAGCATCCAACATGCTTTCATTTATTTTTATGTGAGATAAACTATGCACCATGCTCTCTTTTGTTTATCTCCACATGAGATAAATTATACATAAGCACTAGCTCACTCATATTTTCCTCTATGCTTTAGGCAAACAATTAATCTTAACGTTAATATTGCTGGTTTTGTTTAGAAGTGAAAAGAAATCAGTTTCCTAGCATGAACCACCCGACTAGCCCAAATCTATTAGTTTGACCTAGTTTAATCCGAGATTAGAGTTGAACTAATTCTAAACATAGTTCAAGACTCTCAAATTAAAAAAAATCATGTTTGAGTCTTACTCGATTATCTAAACATAGTCCAATCAAACGTGCCCGCTTGACCTAAAACCCAATTAACTTGAAAAACTTATTGGGTTGAGATGGGCCAAATTTTAATCGGGCCAAGGCAATGAAGCTTTTTCTAGTATAACCCAAACGTTATTTGAGTTCGAAAATACTAAGATCTGCATGTAGCGTTATAAGTTTCTTACACATTTTTAGCGTGGTAAACGAAGAAACGGACACCCAAGTAATTAATGAATTACAGGAACACGAACAGAACGTTATTTTACAGAAATAGTGAAAAGTGCAGGGGGTGGATGGTAATAAAGTTGATCGATTGATGAGTCAGCCCGGCGGGAGTTCAACTTTGCTCCCACGTGGCTCAGGATATGGCGCAAGTGCGGTGGAATATTCCACATGGACACGTCGTTGCAGCCTGAGGTGTTTTTATGATGAAATCACATATTCCAAATCTAAATATAAATATATTTGTGATCAAGATTGAAAGATTTGAGTCTGTAAAATTTTGGTGATATAAGAGAGTAATATAATGTTATTATACATATATTTTAACTCTTAACTTTTAAGATAGGTGCGTATCAAAATCTTAAGTCACTAATAAATAGTAATACATAAAGACGAATAAATATGTGAGCTTTATATGCTAATAACTTTTAGAAAAAATTGATGGTCATTTTTAACAAAAGGATTACTCTTATTTGTCTCTAAAATTGGAATAATATTTATAAATAGTCTAAAATAAAAAATAATTGTAAAAATGATTCACAGTTTGTCGAAATTATAAAAATGGCCTGATTGGATGTGATAAGTCAATTATCATGACTGTGATACGCGACAGAAACCGTAAACCTTTGAAAAATATGTTTCCATCTTTTCTATTTTGAGAAAAGACATTTTTCCTCTTTTCCATTTTGAAAACGCAACAGAAAAGACATTTCTCCTCTTTTCCATTTTGAAAATACGACAGACAGTTAAAAATTAATTTCTCGCGAGTACTAGTGGTCGAGTGTCTGTGGTCGAAGGTCAAGACTGTCGTAGGTCGAAGTAGAGGCGATCAAAGGGTGTCGTGGTGAGATGTAATTTCATCAATTTTGGTCGTCATCGACCAACCACCTCTTCGATTACACCAACGGCGACGACCACCCCCATTTCGACCTAAGACCCACATTTCGACCTACGACCACCTCCATGACAACCTTCGACCACAAACATTCGACCACTAGTACTCGTGAAAAATTGATTTATTTACTTTCTATCGTATTTTCAAAATGAAAAAGATGAAAACATATTTTTCGAAAGTTTACGGTTTCTGTCACGTATCACAGCCGCGATAATTGACTTATCGCACCTAACCAGGTCATTTTTGTAATTTCGACAATTTGTGGGTCATTTTCACAATTATTTTTTTATTTTGAGTTATTTATAAAAAAAATTTGGACAAGGGCTAGTTTGTTAGTGTTGTCCAAGGTACATTCAGCTATTTAGATCCAGAATACATGCAAACATACCGGCGATGTGTGCAGTTTTTGTGTTGTCTTTCTAGAGCTTCTCACGGGCAAAGACGTGCATCGCCTCGACATGCTTGAAGACAAGAGAAGCCTATCGACGGTGTTCATATCCGCCATGGAGGAGGACAAGCTTGAAGTGATCTTGGATGACCAAATCAAGAGTGATGAGAGCATGAAGTTGCTCATGGAGGTCTCAAAGTTGGCCAACCAATGTTTATACATGTGTGGTGAGAATAAACCTTCCATGGAAGAGGTTGAAGAGGAGCTTGGTAGACCGAGAAAGTTCATATAGGATTCATCCATGTAAGTGCAACATAAGCAAGAAGTGATCGACTGTTTGCATGGCGAGTCTGTGAGCAACAAGTCTCTCAGATAAAAATAGCACTGGTTGTCAGCATGGAGAAAGAGACCATGGAAAACATTGGGTATAGCCATTAATATGATATATTTCTCATGCTTAAAGTTATTCTCTTCCACTGTGCATTTTATTTAGTAGTGTGCTTGATATGTGTTTGTCTCATAATTTCCAAGATGTTTTACTCACGTGTGTTTCTTTTGGAATAAACCGTACATTGTGATATGTATGATGTAGATCATGAAGATATTTGTGTATCAGCTTCGTTGAAGACAAGCCACAAAATTGATGAACCATTTGGGGATCACGAACTGATTCATGAGTTTAAAAGATCAGTGTATTTGTGTGTTCTGAAATTTTCTTTGGCTATCATTGTATTGTTGCCAACTTCATATCTCATATATAGTTGTTGCTAAGGCAAACTCTGAACCCGTGAACCCGAGACGTCCTAGAGAAAAGCCTGAACTCGAGACTTACAAATAAACAAAACTGGAGACCCGCCAAAATTATGAGCTAGTTTGGATGGGTATCCCACTCACTAATTTACTCTTGGTCTAAAATTTGGCAAATTTGACTGGAATTCGCAAGAAATAGGTTCATGTCTAAAATTCCGACCCATCTTAAGAATTTAGCCAATTTTAATGTAAAATTTGTCGATCAACACATCTTGAACACTAAAATGGGTATAAGTTTTGAGGGGATTTTAATAAGGCGTATGTGTAAGTAGTGGCCACCATGGTGGTATATAATAGACATGTGCAAACATCAGGTTAGGTCGGGTTCGGACTAGATTGTCAAGTTTCACTCAGGTTGGTGTAAATTATTTTACACTATAAAATACATTAGAGACAAAATCGAACAAAAATAGATTAGATCTGATTCGATTTGACTATCATACATAAATTCAAAACTCAGCCGGACCTTATACTCCATTACACCATGACTGGGCTACCAGGCCGAATTTGCATCAATTTAAAGTGAGTAAACAGAATTCCATGTTTGGAGGATTTATCGTGCGCGTGGAGGAAATCGAGTTGAGGCAAGATGTGATCCAACGGCTGATAGAACAAATGGCAGATGGTTGAAGCTTGGAAAATCCAAACCGTACACGTGTCGCCTCCCCTATATTGGAGAGATCCTCGATGGGAACTGTGGAGCTAAGGAAAGTTGCACCTTAGGGGAATTCCAACGCCGGCGCCTCGACCCTTTGCGCGTGGCCCCATGAATAAAAAATTAATTTTTTGGTGGAGAGAGGAGAGATACGATGCCTGGTAAAACGTCGGAAATTTTCGGACTGTGGGTGGGCCCGTCCTCGGTTTACGTAAGATCAAATTACATATATTCTTTATTTCTTAATTTATGATTAATCTAGTTCAAATTAGATATTGATTATATTGAGAAAGTTGTAGATCTTTAAATTATCTTCATATAGAGACCAAACATCGCATATATTTAATTTTTAAATTAAAAGTTATTGATGTTTTATTAAAACCACCTAAATTTAATTTACTCGTGGGCCCGTACGAAGCGCTTCGCAAAGCGCCTTGCATTGAAGCAGAGGAATACTTCGGGTGGTGTTTCACGCACGTAGCACAGAATATATTGAAGAATATTCTATTGAAGCGTCTCACAAAACGCCGATGGATTGGAGATAGCCTTAGGGATTCAATCGCAAAAGCTAGGCCCAGCTTAACATGGGCACATTTCTTTTGACATTTCGATATTTGGGCCAATGGGTCGGATGGCTACTATAAGACACACTGGCCATTATCCTCACTGTTTGAATATGACTAGACTATACCTACCTCCACCCTTCCTCTTCCTACCACTCCTCCACTGATATGGGGTGCCCGATCTTCACGACGTAGGATCGTTGATAGCTCGTTGATTCGTGTAACCTGACAAACCGATGGCGCCAACCACTGTCAATACAGCAACCTGCGACAAAAGAATTCGCCCAACCACACGCTTTGATCGTTGTCTACTTGACCACGCAAAAGTAGACGCACTGTTCCTGCAATCAACGAAGAAATTACAAGAACAATGGTAAAGAAAATAACTCTCAATTCTAGGCGGTGGCTTATGAGCACAAATCCTAGAACAAAAGCAAAAACTTCTCTGAAAATATTTGTGTATTCAATTCGTGGTTGTCTCAAAACTATGACCATGCCTCTCTTTTATTGAGGGTGGTATTTACAAAAGATAAAATGTTTAAAACCAGAATTCTAAACTAATTTGAAATATAATAGAATCCTTACAAACTATAAAAAGAAAATCCCGAGCTATTTTTCACGGATCCGAACAGAACTCTTCCCCCTCGTGCACTCGCCATTGTTTCGGGTCTCCTGGCTGCATACGATGTCGGAATTCGATGATTCTTGATGCGTTGGAAAGATCTTTCGATTACCTTTCCAACAAGTGCTCACACGACCTACTTGGACATTTGTGCTGAAATTGGTGCTTGGTTGAATTTACTGAACAATTATGCTTGATCGGTAGACTGGATGGTCCTCAGGTTGCGACCATGTGTCTTCAGGCTTGATCGGTTGCGATCTTGACCAATGCTGATTATGCACAGAGTTCTTTTGATCGAGAACAAAATTCTTCTGATCGATCGTTGATGCGAAGGATGTCCTCATCATCCACACTCGTCGCCACCCCCTACCCCCCACCTAGGCAATTGTCGACTCAAAAATGCCATCTTCTACTATGTCACACAGAACCCGCTAATTGACTGCAACATTGTCCTTTCACGATCCTCTTATATCATCTGCTCGACCACCAACCATCACGACTACATATAATCAATCACACTACCGCCAATTAGTTGTCACTCAAAACGCTAAATATGGGCAAAATCAACAATTAATCCTAGAGAAACAAGATCTAAAGGTGGGAAGGTTCTAATTTAGTGACGGAGAAAACAATAAACAATTGCAAAAAAAATTACTCCTTGTCTATAATGATCTTTGTAAGTTTTTTTAGGAAGATATCTTTATAAATAGTAAGATATGTTCTATGTTGACAACATACACTCCACTCCTATCTCTCCCATCCACTAACTCTCCAAAATACTCACACACTATTATAATTTTTTAATTAGATATATATATATATATATATATATATATGAAAATAATATGAATCAGAGTCAAAAACACAGTCTTTTTTTTTTAATGGACATGCACTTTAACTCTCTATATACTTTCGATTGGAGAAAAATTTTGTGGATAAGTGGAAAAGGTGACGAAATGGACACTAGTTCTTTACCGGGTCGACAAAATTTGTGGGTTTGTGGGGCCCAAGGACAGGGTAGGACCCTCCTCTCAAACTTCAATCCTTTTTTAGGCACTTCAAAGGGACCCAACAAGAATCGTTTTTGGATCATGGACTGGGGAGAATGCCTTTAAACAAGAAAGTATAGTCTTTGTTTAAAAGTAGGTCTACACCACAAACGCGGAAAAAAATTAACTTCTAAAGTTGATACAAGTAATCATAGTGTGTGGTGTGCGGTGAAAAATACTATTTCATATCAAAATTATGGGGTATGATAAGTGGTTGATCTAAAAATTTATTTGTGTGTAGAGATGAGATGATGAATATAAGTAATACTAATCTAAACTAAGTCAGAAGATCGAAAAAGATGATATTTTTATTCATATAGGTTTGGTGTGCAGAGAGCTCTCCTACTCCTGTTAATGCACCTAAGATTTAGGAGTCTTCAATGATCCGTTCATGAATGAGTGGTCTAGGATAGTACCCTGAGGATTGCACTATATGTCAATAAAGTGCAAAGGTGATTGTTAATATGAGATGTGAGGTCAATGGAGCAAGGAAGAAAACCTAGCACTAGAATAGACTTAAGTTTTCTGATTATGTGAGTAGAGGTGTAGTAGATGAAAAAGCTTCTAAATCCGATTGCCCTCTCCAGAGAAGAGTATCTTTTTTTCATAATCCAAATATTCTGATTGTAATATGGGATTGAAAGTATTCTTGTGAATAGGATAGCATATAATCTCTTGACAAGAGATTTAAATAATTAGAGTTATTAATGCGAATCGGCTGTGCTAGTCAATCTTTTGTGCAATGTGCCATAATTTAGTCTGCCTCTAGCCTAAGGGGTTTAGATATTCAACATTATCTGACCTCATAGAGTGATACACAATGTTGTAGTGTTAGTCACTCAAGTTTTTGAGTGGATGACATGTATATATATTGTATATAACCAATATAAGAATACTTTCTTGTAATTGTGTAGGTTCTAGAAATCATGGTTGTCATATCTCTTCAAATTTTAGTTGGACCAAAACTTTAGTTGGACATGATAGATTTAATTGGAGTTGACAAGCTTGCAAGGCCTCAATATAAAAGATAACTTTAATCCGTGTCAAATAAAATGCACATAAAGTGCTATATGATTTTTATGGAAAAGAGATTATAGCATTTGGTGGTTTAGAATCAACCTTTGCGGCTGGTTGCCTTCAAGTGGTATTTGGCGCATGCATTCCTAATATATTCCATGATTCTTTACCTCGTACAGCAACCAAACTAAGATCTCAAAAAAAAATTATTTTTTCCACTAACTTCAACAATCATTCTTATAGACATTGACTGCTAAATTATCACCTATGAGAAATGGGAAAATTCTTGTTTGAGATGTACTCAAGTAAGCAGAATAATTTTACACAAAAAAACAACTCTTTTTTATAAACGTTCGTAGACCCTTACAAAATTTTGAATTGTGCTACAATGGGTGCTTTTATTTGTATCCAATAATTCTATATAAACTAGTAGCAACATTTTTCATTAAAAAATCGCTCGATTTCTCAATATAAAGTCGATTATACTAGATAATTTCTCTTAAAAAAATTGACATTCTCTATCTTTCAATTCAAACATTATGTGATATATACAACACTACAAACAAATAATGCTCTTAGTGCTCCTAATTTTAGATTTATCATTTAACATAAAATTGAAAAGAGAGACACGTCTCAATATTTGCTAACTGAAAATATGGGATAAATATTAATCCCCTTTCAGATAAATCTCTGAACAAAAGAAATTTTTTTAGAGGATGTGAAATGAATGGCCGGCAGAAAGAAGGGGAAGGGGTTGGAAGAATGTTGATAGAGATAGCAGTACGGAGGTTGGGCAGCTCAGAATGCACCGTGCACTGCCCCAAGCTGCCATGGGCCCCACCTCATCTTGACTCGTTTCCACTTTTTTTTATTTTGTTTCTCTTCTTTTCCATTTCTTCTTCACAATGTTTCGTATACTATAATTGAGTATAAAATATTTACAATTTTAAGCGATATGTACAGATGATAGATCGGTGAATATATAGCAATGGTGGATGCAGAGGCGAGGAATAATTGAGTCGACAGAATATTTCAATACGTCTTTAACTTTTAATATTATTTTCTATTTCTATCTTTGTTATTCTCTCAAGTTTTTTCTTTTTTTTTCTTTTCTCCGGCGTTATTTAATATGAAACGTACAATAGGTGTAATCGACAGTTAAAACTGTCGTTGTACCATGTTCTTTTAGGATTTATGCCTTCTTTTTCAATGCAAGATGCACATCTAAATAGGGGAACCTGTTTTTTAATAAATACGGCAACAAGTTGTACTACTAAAGGAGCATGTGAATTCATCATGGCACGACACAAGTGCAAGTGCCATGTAAAAGGTGGAGCTGCCAATTGTTGCTACTTCAATTGACCAGAAATCGATTATCTTGGTGCAAATCTAGATTTTTCAGCCTCCTCATAAGTTGGTATGCTAGTCATTATGATTATCTTTTAGAGATTTAGATCCGTAGTATTGCAATTTGATCTAATAATTTTTCAATTGTTTATATCTTTTGAGTATTATTCTAAAAAAAAAAACAATTTGAGTGGTTATTTAAATGCACATCTAAGTAGTAAGTGGCTCTTTCTACTTACTTTTCATATAAGTAGTTCCATAAGTAGTTCAAGTAAACTAAAGTATATAAGAATTTTTCTTTCTTTATTTTTATTAGCTTAAGTAAAGTTGACACAATTTTAATAGTCTTTCTTTGTAACAATCATTAATAATGTTCCTTTTTGTTCTTGATTTGCATGTAAAATAATTTATAATATTATGAATATATTTTTTTTATAAATAAATATGCAATTCAGTTATAAATCTATATAAATAGCCACATACTATTTAACCGCTAAAAAGTGTGGTGCCCTCTTTTAAGTAAAAGCTTTATCCTCTTCCTACTAGTCTACTACTAAAAGAAAGGCTAAAGGTAGATCTACGATTCTGCAAAGCTCCAAGCAAGTCGAAACTTTATTTGAAAGAGGTAAAATCGAAAGAAGTTTTCCAACAATGCATGCATTATTTGCACAAGTTCAACTGTAGAAATTAACTTTATTGGCAGCACATAAAAGGGAAATACCCCTGCATACAAACTTTTGTAAGTCTCTTTTGTGTTGATATGTACCGATAGTGTTGTATATCAAAAATAGAGATAGAGTCTAACATCTTGATATAAGCAACAGAGACTTGGAGTGAAGAACACGAGACTTGACCAAATATATATCAAAAGATAGACATCGAGATTTATACATATTCAAGACCAAAAATTCGCCCCTATCTCTTGATATCCCTCCTTAGATTGTCTCGAGGGAAACAATTATGAGAATACCAGCTCAAGCTATATTATATCAGAAAAACATATAGATGTGTAAAATTGTTGAAAGTGCTCGAGAGCACTTCTGAGTGGTTATGTGGCTATCATATACAGGAGAACTAGTCTAGGCTAAAGACTCGGGAGCGACTTGGTAAGAATATAGGTAGTTATCTTTAACTACATTAGATTTGAAGAATCACGAATGATTCGAGATCTGTTATTTTTCAAGATGGTTGATCTTGTCTTTCATGATCTTTAGACTGTCGGTCTTCGATATACATAGAACTTCTTTTTATTGAATCTGAATAAGATAAAAGCTAATTTTAACATTAAAATATTGTAGCATTCAGAGACTTATCTTTTTTAAAATATATTGGAATCATATAGGAAAGATTGACGGAGAATTCAAATGGTACTAGGACAAATCGTAAGAAAATATAAACGGAGGGAGGGAGAGAAAACAGGTAAACCACTCTGGAAAAAGGAAAAGAAGGGGATTAAGAGTGGTCACCACCGGATGTGCGACTTTCTGGCGTAATTCTCGCGGCCGTCCTGGGCCCCACATGACCAAGCGTAGAAAAACCAAAGTCCATTTACTTTTCCCTTTTCACTTGCTGTTTTTTTTTATTTCTTTACCGTTTGGTAAACTCTTTTTTTTTTCACTCGTCACGCTCACACTACCCTGACGCCACCACTCCCCTCCATCTTCGCGCTAAAACTTGAATCCATACAAACTGGTCTTCACGCGCAAGCAAACCTTGCCACAAAACAAAAAAATAGCATTTGCTAGGTACTCAGTTTTTATCAAGACCATATTTTTTTTTTGTCTATTCCATGTTTTTACGACCAAAGTTTGTTATATTATTGAAATCTGATCATGATTTAGCTAATTTTTTACATTATTTGTTGTCAAATATGTGAAAAATAATTTATTCGTCACATTTTGATTGCCAATCTTGACTATGTCTATTGAGTGTCTTAGTTAGAAGTCAAAGATATCTCTCTTTTTTTTATATCATATAATTGGTTATGATCATAAATTGATTGGATAAATTTTGATTCCTTTGCTTGAAAAACATAAAGCCAAAATATGCTTTGAAGACTAGCCTACACATGGCTTGGATGGCGGAAGTGAAGGCAGAGGCCAACCATAGTGGGGATTCGATGAGAACTTGGATAGCAGTCTGGAGGATGGATTGGAGCAAATTTGCCCACTCTAGAGATAAATTGTGGCTCTCCATCTTGGCAAGCTAGGAACATGTTTTGCTTATTTGAACTAGAGAATCAGACATTCACCTACCGTGAACTAGCATGTTTGAGACATGTAGACTTAGCAAAAATCGGGCCTGACCGGGCTTCCGGTAGGCTACGGTCAGGCTCAACCTCAAAAGGTTATCTCCAGTCATAATTGATACCCAATTTTAATCCACAAAATCAAAATAGACTCGGCTAATCCAACTAACTCCTGGCCGTTCACAATACAGATTATCGTCCAATAATTTTTACTAAGACTTCACGTATTAGAGACATCTATAAAGATGAACACATGAATCTACTCAAACGACTTATAATTGCAGTGAAACAATTATAATATATCTAAATTGCCGAATCATAGATTAAATATCTATAATGGTGAAAACTACAGTAGCATGATTAGTCTGTTCCCATGATTGGATTATCTCTCATGCCACAATCTGATGTCTACAAAGTGATAATGTGCCATGAACTATACATGGTTTCTTCGTTATGTGATCCATTATTGCTCGCAGGCTTCGAGCTCCTGTTGCCAATAATACCGGTCCAGTAACACTAAACTTTGTGCTAACATTATTACATTAGTATGCTATATCTTTGTTGTCATCCTACTTATATTAAAACTCTAGAGTAGAGTTCTAAAACTGGTTTTTCAGAAAAACTGAAGAAATAATTTTAGCATCTCAATATAAAAGTAATTCTAATTTATTTCAAGAGTCATATCAATAGCATCTTTTTTTGAAAAGGCTTAAGTTTTTAATGGTTTTCAGTTTTGAGTTGAATCCGAATCTCTCTCAAACACTCAGTTTTTTTAGTAAATCAAACTTATCTGGCTAATGTTATTAAATTAAAGCTGAATCTCTACCGAAAGAATACCTTATCCTTGGCCAATATTGCCATCCAACTTATATTGAATCCCATATTAGACATTCCAAAAGCTTTCTCAGAAAAGCTAGAGGGAAAAGACTTTCACTTCTTAATAAAAAAGGAATTCGGTTTACCTTAAAAATCATTTTAAGTATATTTTAGTTGAGCGAGTTTAAGATTTTGATAACTTTTTTGGCTATGTTTCTGTCGATCATCTTACCAAAAATGCTTATGTTGCACAGGGTGATCTTTGCTGATTTCTCAAGAACCACAAGCTTCACTTACGCAATCCAAAAAGCCATTTTAGAAAGCAAAAGCTGCGTGGTTTTTTTGCCTCTCATGATGTCGACTCATGTTGTGCTCCTTTCATGGACAAAGAAATAATCTTTCACAATCCCATGATAATTTTGCCAGGGAAAAGGAAAAACAATCTAATAATGTCCGCAATATGGGCTCCTGTAATTGGCCATCATCAAAAGTGCAAAATGCCACTGGTTGGCCTCTTTGTGAGCAAAGAAAATGGAGTCATTTCCTTGTCTCGTGTATCTTTTTTTATGTCTGTTAAATAGAATACGATAGTAATTGTTGTTGCTTAAATTCAATTGGTAAGTGCTACACACGCATATGTGTCCCGATAAATACTCTAAAAAATTGAAGGGTTTTCCCAATGATTCAAACGGCCATGTTTGTTTTTTTTGTTGTTAGTGTTGTAATTAGATCCATAACTACTAAATCTTGGTTTTTTTACCAAACTCGGAAATCTATTTGCACACCATTTTCTGACATCTCTTATAAATTTTTTTTCATGAGATCTCGTATGTGCGATCTTAACTGTATTTACTTGTGAGATTGATAAGGTAAGGTTAGACCCATATATTAATGAGATATTCTATAATAGATACAAAATATTGAAATTTTTAATTTTTCCCTATTTTAAATGTTCAAGAGAGTTTAAAGCCATTAAGTAAGTAATTAATTATAATTTCACAAAGGATTCAGTTTGGAATGTAAAGTTTGGCTATAAATGATGGATCTTTGGCATTCTCTTTTGCACAAATCTATCAAATCTAAAGAAAGATTACTCCAGGATCCTTGCATCTTTCCGAGTACTTTTGTCTCCCAACATCCTATCAAGACTACTGCTCCAAACAGAAATTTGTTTCCTATCTTGCGTTGGTGGCCTACACTTTGCTAATGTAGGCCATCAATATAGGAAACAAGTTTCTGTTCAGAGCATTTGGTTTGATTTATTTGTATTTTAGTTTTTTAGATAAATTTAAATATGAATATAAAAGTCTTAAAATTTTGGGCTTATTATTTAAGTTGAAGTTGTTTTAGCTAAAAGCATCAAATAAACTAGGCCCGGTGAATGGGTAGTTTTCCTGTCTTTTTCTCTAAAACCTTTTTTGTTCATGCAGTTAATGTGAGGCATGGATTGAAATTGTGGCACGATACGATATTGTGTTTGCAAAATGATAGTTATAGATGAGGTTTAGTGTAACTCTATCCATCACAACCAAACTAATACGTAGGTCATACAAGGGTAAGAAGAGATGTAGGGGTGGAATAGGATTGGGATGATACAATAATTATAATAAAAGCACTGCTCATTGTAGTTTTTTTTATTTCACCTTCTAAAAAGTAAATTTGAGGGTGAAATTTTGCTTGTTATATAGATATCTCACGTCTCCATTTGATAATTTTATTAGAATGTTTCTGAACTTTTAGTCTATGTTTTACAAAATAAGAGATAGATATACTGAGGATGCTCCATTGTTAGAGCATAACTTACCCGCTTTCTCTTTTTGTATTTATATATATTCTTATTTTTATGAGGTGTGGTTTGAATTAAAGTATTTGATGTAAATTATGAGGACATGTGTATAATAGAGAATAAAAATAAGAAAAATAGAAAACACGTGAAGAACAAATAAAATTGGACGCGCTTATTAAGGTATCCCAAAGTTATTTATATATAAGATTAGTTTTCCATGGGTGGAATGTAGTTTTCAACTATTATGTGGTAGACAGAAGAGTTTTTTTTTTTTCCAAATGTTTTCTTAGTGGGCCACAGTCCACATCTGAAAAAAAAATTGCACAGTTTTCTTGGTAGAATTTTCTAATATTAGGTCGGGTCAACCACGTCACTGTTTTGACAAACTTCGAAAAACCAAATGGCCAAATCAGAATCTTCTTCCCATACTTCCATCATAGCTTACGTATGGCTCACCACATATATCTCACCCCTGCGTCTATCTGCACGAAAATACTAGTATTTTATTTCCTATAAGATCCAAATCCAAATTAGGGTTATAGGAAATTTAAAATTATACTAACATGAATTCTTTATATGTCCAATTCTATATTCATACTGTTGATTTATTAAGTCACTATCATTTAAAGCCACACTATCAAAACTAGTGTATAAACTCACATATCAATGACTATTGCATTAACAAAATTAAGAGAAAATTGTATGATATTATCTCATTGCACCAAAAAAATGTTTGATTAAGAATGAATGGTCTAAATTGGACTTTGTCTTACTACACCAATATGAATGGAATAGAGGCTTAAATATTTCAGAGTCCAACAAAAAAAAAAGTGTAACAAGATAAAATACAATACTAAATAGATAGGGAGACCTCCATGTAACTTTCTACAAAGAAAAGTTTATACAAGGAAAATAAAAACGAAAGGATCCACACATTTCGGAGTTAAATAAGGCAAAGACCATTTGGTTGGTTAATTGAAAGGGATGTACACATACGGGAACATGCCACGAAGTGGTTTGAGTTTGACGACCTAATTAATCTACCCTTCCATCCATCCACGGAAGAATACTTTTTTTATTTTTATTTTATTCTCCTAAGTGTCCTATTCGTATCGCGTTCCCGGATTCTCCGCGTGCAATTAACCAACCAAGTAATCTCCGGATTAAATCTCGGCCATTGATTGCTCCATCCATACACAAATTTATACTGCCCCATGGTACTCCTCTATATACATTGTTTGTTGATGCATGATGATTGATGAAGGATCTGTGGTGTGCTTTTAAATCCCAGAAAATTCTCAGAATTAGTATTCGTATCCTGCAAGATCTAATAAATAATGTACATGTTACGAGGTTGATGATACTTCAACTCTATCATCTAGTTAGATAATCTCAAAATACACCAGTTAGATCACCTACCGGTTGGCTAAAAACTTTGCCACACTTGAGTCTAGTGTGCCTCATTGTTTTAGTCCATTCTTTCAATGGGGCAATTAGTTTACACTATACCATTAAAAACACCTTTTCAATCAAAAAAATTATAATACTTAAATCTTTCTATTTAATTAGATACCTAAGTAACATAGATGGGATACCGTTGGATTACCGATTAGTTGGCTAAAAACTCACCACACTTGAGTTTGGGATGCCTAATGACTTTGACTATCTCAATTATTGAAATTATAATCTTCCCAGGGTTGAAATAGTTTACTACTATGTTTTTCTTTGATCAAACAGCTTATGTGTTTATACTGTTTATGAAAAAAATTGTTGTTAGAACAAAAGTTGATGCAGCATGTGATATGAAACAATAACTAATTGAATCGGGAAAAATATATCATAGCCTTTTTTTATAAGTTCATTGCTTATGTTCGGACGGTTTAGCTGACACATTTTTTTAAGTTTTTGTCCCGTTGTTTCGTACTGGAGGATATGATATGATTCCAGTGATGAAGTGATAGACTAATTAATTAAATATCAACAACCCATGCGATGAGATGCACAGATATATGCACGAATCGAACGGTGTATATATGAGTATGACGTTGCATGTATCATCGTTTCACGGTCTACGAGGCAAGTCTGGACTGTGAAGGAAAAAAAAGAAAGAAAGTGCCAGACAGAGCATTTCTGTACGAACACGATGTGTGATGTAGTCCAAATGATGGGGTTGGTGCGTCAATCAGAAGGAAGAGAGAGAGTCTGATCGAACCAGACACCCGACCGGACAAGAACAGGGTGCACCTCATCATGCCCAGCTTGACCTTGGATAACTCTTGGTTACATTAAATTAAGATGATTTTTATTAGTTATAATCGTTATTGATATATCGGTTGTTCATGGACAGATCTGCATGAGAATAAGCGATGACAATACAGAACAAGATCTATAGACAAAATACCTCTTAAAATTTTGTTTTGTTAGATTTCTGATCCTAATCTATAAGTTAGAAACCAGAGATACGTGATCAAACCAGAGATCCCAGTCTATAAGCCTGACTTTTCTCTATTGGGTGGTTGGCAAAAAGTCAAGAGTCTGTGTCCAACCAAACATGGTGTCTATCAGATGTTTCTTTTTGGTGTTCCTATGTGCAGTAATCTACAATTTTTGCAAGCATAGAAACACATGCATAAAGCGCCAGTAGATGCCGTCAGTGAACACAAAAACACAAAGGAAAGCACCGTCAATGACAAGAACTAAACATGTTAGCAAACACCGGCGAGTCATAGTTCAATGAAACATGACGTAAGTACCACCAATCAGCCGTACATATCAAACCGCTAATAGTTGCACGTATTAACGAACATGAAGATACAAATAAAAACACTAATAGAGACAAGAATTAAAATTCAGTCATAGTTGGACCAAACATGATATACAACTAACTGACCTGACCATACGTATCAAACCGCTAAAAATTGTACGCGTGAACAAACAGAAAAACGCAAAGAAATAAATAAAAAAGGCAATGGTGGAGACAAGTAAACAAGTGGCCCTACATGTTACGCTGTGCATGTACATGTCATTTGTGGCTCTCTAGGGTTTGGGGGACAGGCGCTCTGCCGGGTTTTGCGTTGTGTTTAGTTCGAAGCTTTTCCTTCACTTCGCTGCAGTGACCATGACTCATCAGTCTCTATTGCCTGTTTGTCCTCCGCAAAAGGATAAGAAAATATATTATATACCTTGCACGGATCTTGGCGCGTGTGTGTGTGTGTGTTGATGAGTTGAGCAGGTGCCGTGAATGGTGTTGTGTGTATAACTAGAAAGACATAGGACAGTTTGAATAGCTTCGCATGTCCTTCGTGTATGTGGATTGGCCATCAGCGAACATGCATGGTTTTGGGTGCATTGCATCTATGGAGTTTTTTCTTTTTTCTTCTTGAAGTGTAACTACCAACCATTTTTTTTGTACTCCTTTTTAAGGTTTTTTAATGTTTAGAAACCATTTAATGTCTGGTTGGCTTCTTCCAAGAATAATTGGCTTTTCTCAGGGAAGATGAGGGTGGTTTTCTTTTCTTTCCTTTTCAAAATTTTATTTTCAATTTACTTGAGAAGTCACTTCTAATGTATCTTATTTTTCACATTATCACATCCTTCTTCCTATAGCTTAGTGTGGGGTGGAGTGTGTTTTCTTTTTTTGGGGTAGGGGTAATCTTAGGGTACTATATGGTTATCAAGTAGTTATTTAATTCAAATTGAGATTTGATACTACTACCTGTATTGATTCACAATCTAGATGTCTTTCAATTGATATGTCTTAAAAACGTATGTGGGATATCATAATCGATAGTTTCTTTTAGGAGATGGCGTCCCAGAAGAACCATGAGTAGAATGCTTGTTTAAATCTTTACAGTACAAATGTGCTTCAATTTACCTAAGAGTTTTAGTTCAACCGCATCCCATTTAATCAAGTCTAATACCTCCTCTCAAAATTTATTTAGAATAATGCATGAAATTTTGTGCAAGAATGAGAGGAATACATCTGTAATGTGTCAACAAAACATTATCAGTATAGACTGTCTTCAATAATTGAGAAGAAAGAACATATCATATATCACATATACGAAGAACCGAACAAAAATATTATTTCACTCAACTCGAGTCAAATCAGACCAGATGCGACGAGTCTACTACTGGAACACGTGCCAGCACTTGCCTAGCAAAAAAAAAAAAAAAAAAGGAAGTGCGCGCCGGGGTGTTGGAGTGTGGCTAAATGATTAAAATGCTAGCCCTTCACTACTGGAGTACTAGCCACCATGGGAAATTGGTAAGCTAGCTGGTCACAATTAAAACTGGGACAAGCAAAGTTAGCATTTATTACCACATGAAAACTAGGACAGGTCATGAAAAGTAAGAGGGGGGAGGCCAGACTTTTAGGACACTGAAAAGCCCCATAACTTTTGGGTTTGGCTCGAAATTATATGCAGTCAGATCCTGCAAAAACGAGAGCAAGATATCATCATAACCCAAAGAATCCTGCACAGATAACCACATTGCTATAGGGTGAGCCACCCCCCAGTGTGAGGTTCCAGCTACTGGTTACCATCGAGGTTCATTGCATTTGCATGTCTCTCGCACATAATTGAGGCTAGGTTGAAACCATTTCATCAAGTTCAATGGATCGTCGAACTGATATTTTAATGTTTAACATTAATGTGGGAGAGAAATCTAAATATCTCGTGATATTTGATTGAGAGCCGTTGAATCATAATATATATTAAATTTTGATCACCATCTTTTAAATCAAAAGGTATCATGTGTCTTCAAGTTATATGACCTGTTGCGTCTAAATTCCAATAACTAAGTCTGAGATTGAAATAATCTAAATATCTCGTGGGAACTCTTAAGTATCTAAAATTCTCAAACAACATTCAAATGATGATTGAGTTGTGATCAAAGAACTGCTGGAAAGAGAGATTTAGATTTCAAAGACATTATTCAAATCCAGTAGATATCATAGTTAAATGGGTGTAAGCTAAGGTCTGATGTGAGGGGTCCACGGAAAAATGTTTCACTAACTACTCAGGAGGGAGTGGGAGAGAGAGTGTTGCAAGTGAGGCATCATTGCAGTAGAACAGACTTAATTCCCTGCCATGGGCAAACCATGATTCCAACCGAACTAGCCACATGTACAACACAGGCTACACTACACAAGAGGGTAAGAGAAAAGGGAAAAACAAATGTCTGAGCTAATCATCTCTGCTTTTGTTGCATCAATCAACTTCCGTATCAGAGAAAGGGAAAGAGAATAATTGCACTTCACAACTAGTTTTATCCCCTCCCTTCACCCTATGTTCATAAGGTAATCACTGTCAGGCACAGAAACCCATGCCTAATCATCTCTGGCATATATTTGGAAAGCTGCTCTACAAATGAAGGATCTTGGATTTTTACCCTACTTTGTCCAACAAAATGACTTTAGATTGTTCAGTGTGAGTGTATTTGGTTGTTTATATGATATAATATGAAAAATTCTTTGATTGATGTATGCGATAGTGTAGATTGAGATAGTACAAGCTGAATTTGGCTCGTATGTGACACAAGTTGAGTGAGATATATATGAAGATGTAATTGGATAATGTTTGGTTGATATATGAGATGATATAGGTTGAAATGAGATATTGTTTAGTTGGTTGTATAATTAGTGTAAATAGAAAATATATAAGTGGTTAAAATAGTACTAAAATTAGTAAATATTTTATTTCACTTTAATAATCTTTATTCTATTTTAATTATTGTTAATTAATATTAGTACAAACTAAGAATCATTAATATATACTGTTTTTTTTTCTAATCACACAATTAGGTGAGCCTGACTTGTAAAAATGCTCAGAGATTCCGTTTCTTTTAGGATAGACTCATGAGCACTTTTTGCATGATTTGAGTTAGGCTTAATTTCATGTATAGACAACCAAATAAAAACTATTGCATCTCCAGACTCAAATCATACCCAAATACAGACAACCAAACACATCCTATTTGTTGCTACATAGGCATTGTATTTTCCAAACATTGTGCATATGTTCAGGAAAAACTTAAAACCACTTGCAGGATTTTCTGCACCATATTAATCTACACCACTGATCAATAATATTAACAATGCATTGAGCTAGAATTTTAAAAATAATCTTATCGATATAGTAATAATTGGTGAGAATAGAGGTACATGTTCGCTTCAAGTGCTATAAATTCCAGCATTAACCAAGTTGTTGCATTCTCTAAAATCTAGAAATTCTCACATTAACAAATAGAAAAAGAAGTTATTGTAGTATATATATATATATACTACAATAACGCATATTTATATTAGAAGTTTAGAACTCCATAACAAATACAAATATAGTTTTAAATTTAGATACAAATATATTAATCTATAGGCCTACTTTAACTATTTGAGAAAATAATACGACATAATTGCACATGATTATTGACTATAAAAAAAGAAGAAATGTAGTTATTACCTTCATATATATGGATGAACTTTTATTTAAAAGAAAAACTACTAGAACTATTTTCCAACTTCATAGAGCCCACAATCTGAAGGCGACATACAAGATTTTGCAATAAATCTTGTCTGTACGCGGAGCATTCATTAAAGAAAGAAAAAAAAATATATACTCCATATATTCTCTCAATCAAGTGCAAAAATCACATCTAATGTTCACTTTAAATGAGATTTAATAGGCTAAGGAAAAGGAGAGGAGTACCATCCAATCCACGGGTGCAATCTAAGTGTAAGGGAAGGAGACACATGCAACCACTTGGCATCACATCCTCTCCCATGGCCCGCACTACACTACATTTCATACGAAACCCTTAACTCTCTCTCTCTCTCTCTCTCTCTCTCTCTCACTCATACATAAGACCTTTTTTAATCTCATCAAGAACTAGGAATATCACAAATACAATGAATGTTATCCTTTTCAGAATTACTAACATGCAATTGTCTTGTCTTTTTTATATAAATTTTTATGCATTCATTCTATAATTATAATAATATTTTATTGTTCTTGACAACATACAAAAAGATTGCCTAATTGTCAGTGATGAGACGATCTTTATTGGTTGATAGGGTGGGGGAGGGTGGAGATGGCTAGGATTTTAAATTTGAAAGTATAAAGTGTGTGTATATATATAGGAGAAGTATCTAGTGTATTTCATCTCTTCGGTGTTCTTGTGCATCATTCTTCCAAACTTTATTTTGTAAACAACTGAGATCGTAAATATAAAATCAATTTATTATCTCACAAAAATTAAAATTAAAATTCAATCTACACAAGGAGAAACAGAAACAGACAAATTCAGATGGACAATCTAATATACACTTTTTCTCATTTTTATAGAATTTTTGATGACTATTTATGTAGTTTTTTGAGATAAGATACACACAAGTATGTGCACTAGGTAATATAAAAAAAACAAATTTTACACCTTAGTCAATTTTTTTTTCCAGACATTTCTTTTCTCTTTCTTTAATGGCTTGGGGGAGGCACGGTTGTTGGTCTCCTCCTCCGCGCGTTTTTCCTTCATGTGGAGTGGTTAGGAGTCTAGCATTCTGAAGAGATAAAATAAATCTTTCTAGTTTTAGCATCTCCTCTTTTCTTTTCTCTTTTCCTTTGTCTTTTTGGGGGCTTGCAATTTGTAGTTAGCCGAGTTGCGGTTGGGACCGATGGAACACTGCTCACCGGATCTTTGGCGCCTGAAATCTCGCCGCCATTGGCGATTAATAACTTTGGGACCCAACATAGACAGACATACCAAGAACTAGCAAGTGCAATCACTTTTAGTCTTGCTTATCCGAGTTTCGACTCCTAGATAAATAATCTTTTTTTCTTACAAGATTAATTGAAGTCGGGCTAAACAGACATTTAAGTTGGTTTATATGATTAAACTAAATCTGGAAAACGTGCTTGGAATTGCACCATGGTGTTGTGTCTCTCTCACGTATCATGGCTAGATCGCGTGCGAAGTAAAGACAGGAGATAATTCTAATGTACAGAGTAACACTATGAAGAAAGATTTAACAAAAAGTATACTGAAAAGAGCTACGCAAACCCTTTTTTTCTTTCTGACAAGAAGCAAAAGAGAGAACACCTTGCCTACTCTGATGTACAAATCCATGAGTCTAAGCCTTCCCCTCGCACAGTCCTCGCGGGCGTCGCGGCGGAGCCGCCGTCGGGGGTCTTCTCAGCGTCGGCGTCGGTGGCAGCGCGGGAGGCGTAGTTCAGCTTGCAGCTGCTGCTCCCGGACGCGCCGGCGGCGACCACGCCGGATAGCTCGTCGCCGCCGTGGGCGTCGGTTCTTGAGTGTAGGTGCAACCCTTCGGAGACCATCAGGCCGTGGGTGAGGCCGATGCTGCTGCCACCGGCTAAGAACTCCGGCGGGTCATGCAGCCTCGGCGCTGGCGGGAAGCCGCCGGCCGCGCCGAACATGGGCTGCGAGGACTGGGGGCCGAGGAGGTTCTGGAAGGAGAGGTAGGTGTTAGGGTCCTGCATCCGGAGAAGAGCTGACGTGGTGAGCTGGTAGCTGTCGCCGGCTGCCGCTGCAGCGGTCGGGTTGGTTGGTGCTGTGGTGGCGGCGGCCGTGGCGGTGGTGGCATTGGCATTGGCCATGCCAATGTTGGATGAGGACGGCGTTGACGAGGACGACGACGAGAAAGGAGAGAAAGGGGGTGGGTTCTGGAGCTTTTGCGCGAATGGGCGGAGGAGGTAGGGAGGGAGGGAGGCGGGATCGGCCGCCGCGCTGGCGCCGGCGCCGGCGGCGGAACGGAGGGAGGAAGGGGAGGGAAAGAGGTGGTCGAAGCGGGAGCGGAGGGAGGCCGGCGCAGCGGCACCAGCGACGAAGGGCGGGGAGGGGATGCCAGTGAACTCCTGCACCATGGCGCGGAAGTTGGTGGTGTCTGTCGTCAGCACCGTCGTCGGCGCCCGCCGCGACGCCCGCGTCCGCTTCCGCGAGGCCCTCGGCGGCGGCGGCGGCGGCGGCGGTTCAGTCTGAGCCGCGCTCGTGGCGGCGGCGGCCATACCACGCGGCGACGACGAGGGCACTCCCGCGGCGCCGGGGAACGGCGCCGACCAGGGAGCCGCCTGCGGCGGCGGTACCGAGGTCAGTTCTTGGAGGCTGTAGAGTGACCCATGAAGCGAAAACGCGCCGACCGACGGCGACGGCGACGGCCGCAGCAGCGCGGAGAGCGGCGACGAGTCAACACCTCCGCCACCACCCCGCGAGTCAAACTCATCGTCGGCGCCGCTCGACGACTGGATACTCCCGCTGTTGCCGGAATCCATCTTCCCTCCCCTTCCTGCACACCGGTGCAACTCTCAAAGCCACCACCAAATCGCTCACTAGGATCCAAAACACAAGCCAAAAAGAAAGATTTCCTGTATCATACTACAACACAAGAATCCAATTGTGGGAGATGGATGAGATAGGAAGGGAAGGCAAGAGAAGAAGGGTGTGATGGATTGGCGAGGAGGGTATAAAAAGGGGGGAGGAGAAGGGCGTCCAGTATAGGCCACGTTCGCACCAAAGGGGACGGAGGCTTTTGGTTTGTGTGTGTTTGGCAAACAGCATGGTTGCGCCTTGCGCGTCCATAATTAGTCTTTGGAAAAAAATAAAAAAGTGTGGCGTGCGGCTGGGCCCGGTGGCAGCGATCCAGAGGTTTATTCGGAATCGGATGTGCCCGAGAAAGTGTGTCGCCTTGGAAATCCGGCGAGTTACATTTTATTTAACTCCCTTTGTTTTACAAATCAAGCGAGCTTGAATTCAATCGACTTAGAAATCAATTTAAGAAGTTGATTCATACTAGACTCGCAACAAACTCGAATTGATATCAAATCAAATATAAATAACAAAATTTTTAGATATATTTGTACTTTACAACTATAAAACTTAAGTTCCTAATTTGTACTTACATTTAGAACTACATGAGAATATTTTGTATGATTAATCCTTTAAGAAAAGAAAGTAATAAATCTATCTACTAATCGAAATGTTTCCAAAAATAACCCATTTCTTTTGACCCATGGGTCAGAGGCATGCGGCATGCGGCAGTTACCTACCGCGCATCTCATGTTGGATATGGTCATACTTGCATGACACAGATGCAAGTGTGCTACATACAAGTAGTGCATGGGGTGGTGGTACTTGCCGTACAACACATGTGCGGCAAGTCTACTTATCGTTTGTCGTTGTTTTCTATTATATAAGAAATAAGTTATTTCTATCAATTCTTTGAAGTAGAGATTATGTTTGCTGTTTTCTTTTTTTAAAAGGGTTATTTATAAAAAAGAAATACCCCTACACAAGGCTATTAGAGATAGCAATTTTTTGAAATCAAAGTTAAATTCCCAATTTAGTTTCATCTGGTTTAGGCTTGAACTCAGCTCGTCTTCTATCCGAGCTAAAAAAAAAAGTGGTCAAACTTGACTCATTTTTTCGAGCCGATCTCAAACTGAGCCAAAAATCGAACTGAACTCAAGCGGCTCACAAGTTTTGAGTTTTTCTTGCAGCCCTAAGCATTGATATGGCCTTTTTAAAAAAAATATTTATTTTATGATATTTACTAATAGATAGGTACTTTTTTTTTTCTTATTTTACATACATCTCTTTTCATTTTTTCATCAAATCTCTCTTTTTAAATTTAATTCTCTAAAATCCACCTAATTCTCTTTTTAACTTCTCCAGCAGCAGATAGAGGCAAGGTCGTGAGGAAATGGTGGTGCTGACGACCGTAGGTTGAGGCGGTAGGAGGTGGTGGCCGTAGGGGAGACAGGTAATGGATGGTGGTGGTTGTAGGGGCGATGCGGCGGAGCACGACTGGCAGTGGCCGACGGAGGACAAGAAGAGGATAGGCGGTGGTGATGGTGGTGGTGGTGGTGGATTAAGAGGAGGAGGATTGTGAGAAGAAGTGTCGGAGAGAAGGGTAGAGATTAAATCTAGATTTGAATATGTATTGTATAGATAATATAAGTTTATTAAGATAAAACAGGCATCTACCCTAGATAGTCCCTCTTATTGTATTAATCGTAAATGAGAAAGGAAATGAGAATAAGGGTCGGTTTAATTTCCTGTCATACTTTACTGATGTGCTACGCTTTTTGTGATATAGTTTGATTTGTCATCACAAAAAATGAGATATGAAAAATGTGGTATGAAAAATATGACAAAAAAGTTTGTTTATTATTTTCATATTTTTTTATAAGAAATTTAACAAGTGTGGCGAACCTTTTGGACCTTTTGGTTTGATATTACATTTTTTTTTTGACAAAGAAGGGTAACAAATATGATGTGGCATAACCAAGTGATATGCGCTTAGTTTTTTATGGTGAACAAAAAATTCACCATATTTTTTAGAGGAAAATGTGAGATTGATACGCTGAATCTTTTACCACACTTTTTTATAATTACAAATCAAACGATGATTATAAAAAAAAAATGTCAAGGAGGTCCTTTGTTTGCTACACTTTTTGAATAAAATTGTGAAGGTACAAGGAGTGGCCTCGGTTAATATTGAGAAGGAGCTTTGTGCTAACTTATAAAGTCGAGATAGCCAATTTGTCTACTTCTCTTGCAAGTGTTTGGAATGGAAGAATAAAAGTAATTTTTTAGGATTTGAATTTTTTAAATTTGTGAAAAATATTATATGAGGATGTTTGGGAAGAGTATCTTGGCCTTTAGCTAGCCACGAAATTCCTTTGGAATCAGGGATGTTGTAGAAATTTTAGAGAGGAAAAATAGACATCCAACCTCACGTATTCCTTGCGAAATATTTAAAGAAATTGCACACACACGTACAGTCTTCAATATTTGTTTATCTAGTCTATATCATAGTATTGCAAGCAAAAGCATATGCTACTCGGGCATGCATGTAGGCATGCAACATTTGATTTTTTCCAAGGGAAATACGTGCATGCGTCGGTTCACCATATATGAATTCTAAAATTCTATATTAATTACACCGTCGAAATGCACATGCTTAATTATTCGTTAAACCCGAAACTAAACGTCCGTGCTAAACGGTAGCTCGTACGTGCGGTCAACATAATACCGATGCCTACAGTGTTGTTATAAACACACACAACAAACAGAAAAAAAAGATGGGAACTTTTGATCAGGACGAGAACAATTAATCATCAAATACGTAAAATTTCGTTGTCAGAAGTTGCTAGGAAATTTCCCATTTATGTAAAACAGTATTACATAAGCTGTAAAAAACTTGCTTAGCAACGTGTAAGAGCAACTGGTCCAGGGCAGTAGGTTAATTAAGCCGTGTTCGACCGGGCTCAAGCTCATGTTTCTTGGCAGGTTAAATAGGCGGCTCCAAATTCTTGGGAGATGTTGCAGGGTCGGAGTTTATTTGTATAGAAAATTTGGAGTCCCAAATAATTTACTAAAAAATTGCTAAAATTACAATGATTTTTCATTAAAAATTCATCATTTTCGTGGGTATAAATGTTAAACATGATTTTTAAGTAGAAAAACTGGAGTTCTCAGCCTAACACTCCTAGAACTCCATTTTTTTTTCTTATACTGACTTTTCATTTAAAGCCAAAGCTACGTAACTGCAAACAACCCCTTGACTCTTGCCATTAATTAATCTAAGAGGACACCACGATGAAAAAGAAATAATCTTGCGCGTGTTTGACCCATCTTAGCTTAGGTCAGCCCAATAAACTATTTAAACCTTATTTAAATTTTCGAGTTTAAAAATAACTTCAACTTATAAAAAATAAAAATTTAAATACTGATTTAAATTAACTTTAACTTATTAAAAAAACTGACACCGGATAGATCGGATAAGAACACATTTAGAGTGGTCTCAATTTAACTTTGATGAGACTTGTCCAAACGAACTCGAAAAAAAAAAAAAATTGCTTGAGAGCTATACGGTCGGTCCAAGTCCAACGAAGCAACCTTCTAGAGGATTTGGCCCTCCTAAGGTCATATGTAGCCTTTCTGTGTTGGGAAAGGGCCACAATGATCTCACCTGTATGTAACTAGAAAACAATGTCATTGGGCTTTTGGATCTACGCAAGCTTTTCTTTTTCCTTTCTAAAGATAGAGAGGGTGTATTTGATTTACTATCTTTGATAATCTTGTTAAATTTTAGTTATGACTAAATCATAATATGATCAAATTTTGATAAAAATGAATGTATTTGATTTGTAATCAATATTAGTCAAATTTTAGTAATTAGCGTACCAAACTTTGATGGTAAAAAATTTCGCCCTCAAATTGATCTGTGAAATCAACACACATTGGCAAGGCAAACCTTTGACTATAATTCAAACGACGGCCAAATGTTGAAGGCATAACCAAAATTTGGTAAGATAAGATATGAAAGCAAACCAAACATATTCAGAGGCTATTAGGTTTGTCACCTTGATAATATGTCGTGCTTTCAGTCATATCAAAGACTTGAACGAAGTTTTGAGAAGTTTTGTAAGATTAGACATATATGAGATTTGACTTATTTAGTTAATGATGAGTTAACTAGTCATGATTAGTTTTCTCAAACACTCAATTTTGAGTGTGTGGAACTTCCAAACATGATTGGACAAGACTTGATGTGTGACTACCTGAACCAAACAACTTTCAAAAAAGTTCTAGGCTAGGAAATTTTCAATGAGAAGATGTGAATGTGAACAATCTTATAAGGTCGGGAAATGCTAGAAAATGATCGACTATTTTTACTGATTTCGACGGTACAAGGAGTTATCGGCGGTGGTGTGCGATGGTGACGACAGTGGCAGTGGCTTCACACCCCTCAAGGATTCACCGGTTCCCAATCTTAGATTGTGGGAGGTAGGATAACTGGCAGTGGGTGGCTGTGGCACGATCGATCGCGAGTGGAGGTGGTGGGAGTTGGCAAGGGCGAGGGAAGAGGAGAGGAGGAGATGGAGGTGGTGGCGTGGTGGCGCGGTGAGGTGGCGGCAGTGTCGTCGGCTGTGGGCAGCAATGGTCAGTAGGGGTAAGGGAAGGTGGAGATCGGGAGAAGGAAAGGTGAGGGCGAGGGCAAGGAAAGTGGCGGGCATGTGTGGAGGTGGAGGTGAAAGTGGAAAGTTTAAGATTTAGGAGGTGCACATTGGAGTTGTTAGATCCAATCCAACGAGATGTGCATTTTTTGATCGAAATAGCAGCCTGTTCACTAATTAGGCCCTATAAGGTGACAGTCAGGTTGAGGTAACAAATTTGGAAAATCTTCAACCCGCTTACCCATATAACATATATTTGATGTGTTTTAAACCGCGAGATTTAGTTAGAAAACTCAAATGTCGTGCTTGTGCGAATACTCATAGGTTGGTTGAAAAAAAGAAAAAATAGTTGGAAACGCGGCCCAAAGAGATTTGCATGGTCACACAGGTTAGGGGCCCTTGGGCCATAGGGAAGCCCAAACCCGCCATTTTAGCTTTTTTTTAACTCAAAATGGGTACGTAGCACAACCAATTTTGATCACAAAGGGTTGTGTGGTTGCCTATATCAACGTCAACTTGGCCCATCTGTGTAGAATTTTTTAAAGAGTTGTGTATTAGATTGGCTGACCTGTATCACTGGGCCAGACTGGTAGGTGCAAAAGGGTGGTTTGAGTCATACTCCTAGGAAGCTTGAATTGATCTTCTCACTTGTTAGGCTTGTCTAATAATGGTATTAAGAGAATAATTAGTGTATACTGAGGGTTTTTAAAATGGATTAAGATGAATTAAAAATTATTAAGTTATATTAATAGTTATTTGGGTGCAATAAAGATAAAGTACTAACTCTAATAATTTTTTATGTCACACATTCTCACTTACATCACTCGTAACCAATCAAACAATATCTCATCTCAGTCTGTATCAGCTCATGCAATCAATAAAACAATTCCTACTTTTACATCTTTTTATTCTGTCTCAACTACATAAACATGTCCCGTTGAATTAGGCTAGACTAGTGGGAGCAACCAATCACCCCCAAAAATGAACTGGCCGAAAATACTCTTTTCTGTTTCTCAAATGATTTTGTGTGGCTATATGAGCATTAGTTTTTGGGGTCTACATACCTTGCTCTGTTACTGATACTAAAAGGTAAGAGAAGATTAACCAAAGAATATTATAAAAATAGGATATTATCATAAGACATTGATTATGATGATAAAATGTGGGCCTATCGAGATATCGGTGTTTTATAGCTTAATTTATTATTTTTTAGTGTTCTATAGCAAATTATCCCAAAAAGTAAATGTATGGAATATGTGTATAATGACTAGTATACTAAGTGCACAAATTTACTTAGTGAACACTTTTGCACATGCTTAGGATGCAAGTGAAGATAAATTAGTGTGGATATAGTTTATCAAATGTGGGGTGAGCAAAAATATATTAGATTCTGAAGTGTTATAAATGGTATTAGAAATGACTCTCCTGACTATGCAGAAGTGTGCAAACTATGGTGCAAATAAAGTTGGCTAACATATTGCCGACATGGGATGCACGGATGTGCCATAAAAGGGTACATGTTGAGGAATTTACCTTCGAGGGTGTTTTGAGAAGGATGTTAAGACTCATCTCCGGTCTAAATGTGTGGATAGTGGGACCCGTATGCATGTATAGTGTATATAATGCATGAGAGTTAATCTCAACTCGAAAGTTAAAGATATGGAATGTGTACATGTAATATCTAGTGGAAAAATACACTAACTCCATGTTAAATATTTTGTAATGCAAAAGACAAAACTACAAATAAGTTAGTTACAATGCACATACAGACTGATTTATCCCGTATGGAATTGGCAAAACATATTAACCCTGAAACTTTACAAATAATATCTCCATAATACCAATTGGTACTAAGGGCACTAATCATGAGCTACAAAACTAATACCAGCAGGTTACCATCGGTTTTGGCTTTAAGCAATTAAACCCCAGACCTCAAGCCCGAGCTAGCTGAACCCAAATCAACAGAAGGCCCGTTGTAGAGCATACGAAAAGACAACTGAGAAGTAAAGTTGTGTTTGGTTGGTCATATTGGACCATCCATGCTGTATGAGAGGGATGTTGGTGTTTGATTGGTTCCATCTTACACTATTTCATGCATCATACCTCATCCCAAAATAGAGAATATTCTCTTTATATGTTGGATCAGTCAGTGACTCATTTTTATGCCGGACAAAGCTATCCGGGTGAGCACATCCTGCGAAAAAAAAGTGCCACTGAAAATCTGTTCACCTCCCTCTTCACCTCCCCTCTCTATTTCTCTCCGCCTCACCTCTCTCTCCTCCATCGCTCTCGGCCTCCATCTCCCTATTTCACTCCACCTCACCATCTTCACCACATCCATCTCTCTATCACCCCCATCTCGCCTACATCTCCCTCTAGATCCCTTCGCTACTGCATAGTATCTGTCGCCATCTTTGCCGCCTCAGATCTAGACGACGGACAGACTTTGGAGCTTAGCCCGGGTCACCACTGGAATTTTCTGACTGTCTCAAGGCTTGTGGATCTGCTCATCTCCCCCTTTTCGTCCCTTCTGTTCAAGTAATCGGTATAAATCTACTCCTTCTCCATTACTTATCTTCAAACTTGTGGATCTACCTCTCTATTTACAGTGATTTGACCTCCTTTCTTAATTTTTTGTTTGCATGATTCTTGTTTTCATTTGTTTTAAGTGCTTAAACCTTGTTACTTCACTGATTTTGCCTACATAATAGTTTGAAGTATTTACATGTTGATCTATGACATGGTAACTTCGTTCCCCATTGTTCAATGATATTAAAAAATTTTTGTACATACAATAGTATGAAGTATTTGGGACAAATTTACTCTTTCTTCATTGCTCATCTCCAAATTTGTAAATCTAGCTCTTTATTTACAATGATTTATCTCCTTTCTTGGTTAATAATTTTACCTTCAAATTTGTATGTAGTCACAAATTGTGTTTTCCTTTAACTTTGTTTTTGTAGATCCTGCGTGGTACATGTCTTATATATGATTTCTGAGTTCTTCTCAATTATCTTTTCTTCCTGTGTGTAATCTCTATACATAATTTCTTGATTTGCACTAAAATCTATTGGGGAATGTTTCCATGTTGTTTGACAAGTTTTAACCTGAGCCTCTCCACTAGATTCTATGATTATATTTGTAACTTCATATATTTGATCTGAGTATGTGTCCTACATTGTCAACCATGCATTGTAGATGTATCCAACGAGGAATAGAAGAATAATGTTGCTTATTAGGGCTGCTGCCTACTTAGCTGGAGTACTGGTTGCTCTCTTTGTTTACTCTAGATTTAAGAATAGAAGGCCACGGGTGACTTATGCACCAATATTTGTTAGAAATATGCAAAGAAATGTATATCTAGATGACATTTATCATAAAGATGATGTTAGTTGTCAAAAAATGATTAGGCTCAAGAAAACACTTTTCTTTCTCTTGTGTGATCTTCTGTGGGAAAGAAGTTTGCTTCGTGGCACCTTGCATTGTTGTGTTGAAGAGCAAGTTGCCATGTTCCTTCACACCATCGGGCACAATGAAAGGAACCATATTGTTGGCCAAAACTTCAAACACTCGAGTGAAACTATTAGTCGTTATTTCAAATTAGTGTTATATGCAATAGGTGAGTTACACAATGATCTTATCAGGCCACTATTTTTGGATACCTCAGCTAAAATTAGAGGTAGCCACAAATGGTTTTCATGGTTTGAGCTAATATTTGCACATGTCTACCCATGTATAGCTTTCCACCTCAATTATGTTGTTACTAATGTCAACAATTATTCACATCTTTGAACTGTATTGGAGCAATTGACGATACACATGTGCAAGCGACTGTGCCTAAGAGATTGGAGCTAGCCTTTAGAGGAAGAAAATGCCATGCTACTCAAAATATAATGGCATCCATAGATTTTGATTTACGATTCACATCTGTTTTAGCTAGTTGGGAGGGGTCTGCTCATGATGTTGTGATTCTAGCTGATGTACTAGGGGGAGAGAATGGATTTCATATGCCTGAAAGTAATACCTATGTCACACAGATCTTAGTCGAAATTATTATTATAGAACTTAACCTTCATGCATGAATTGTCATTTTCTTAGGTAAATTCTATTTAATTGATGCTGCCTATGCGGCTAAGCCAGGATTTTTGCCATCTTATCGTACCATTAGATACCATTTGAAGGAATGGGGTCCAATCCAGTTCAAAATAAGAAAGAATTGTTTAATCTTAGACATGCTTCTCTATGAGTGGTTGTAGAACGTACATTTGGGTCTCTCAAGAAGAGATTCAAAGTTCTTGATGATGCAACACCATATTTCCCTTTTAATACACAAGTGGACATTGTTTTAGCTTATTGCATTCTTCATAATTGGATAATTTCCCATAGAGTGGGCCGCTTCGTTCCAAATGAGTTGTCCTGGAATCCAAACCTTACAAATTCACAACCCCATCAAACCCATGAGTGTAGTGAGGTGGTGGAAATGAGACAAGATATAGCCAACAGGATGTGGATGGCTCACCAGAACTACTTAACACCGCAAAATGGTAACTGATGTTCAATGCATCTGGTAGTCAAGGTGGTTGGTTTTTGCTGTGATGTTCAAGACTTATCAGCAAATGAAATCCTTGTGGAGAGGCAATGATGCACTTTGTCTTAAAATACTACCTTTTTTCTTCTCTCGTTGTACTAATGTATTTGTCGTCTCTCATTCTGGAGAGACAATGATGTGCCTTGTTTTATACATTTTCTCATTTGACCTTCTATTTTTAATTGATTTTACTTTGCCTCATTTTGCTTTTATATTTACATATCTTTTTTGGCCTATTTTCTTAAGTTTGTTGTTTTAATTTACTACCGCTAATCTAGCAAATGGAAGGTGGAGGACAAGGGGTGGTAACCCAACTACCCCTCTTGTGTGGTCAAATGCAATGTCTGCATTTGTGCTAAAGTTCATGTTAGAACTGATTGCAAGTGGGGATAGAAGTGACAAAGGGTTCAAGAGTGCACAAATCAAATATGCTGCGAGGGCTTTGATTGATCACTTCCACATCTCGATTAATGGCATCCAAATTGCAAACCACCTAAAAAATGGAGAACTAGATAGGCAAAGATATGCAAACTAAAACAATTGAGTGATGTCATATGGGATAAGGAGAACAGACACATTTATGTTGATATTGGCCATTTTATGAGACATGCGAAGGTAATTTGGTTAGCTAGTGGGAAGTATTGGCTATGAACTCTTTGTGTCTAAATGCACTAATTTGTATTTTTGTCAGGACAATACCAAAGATGCAAATTTCCTGACACACCAATAGAGTTCTATGATGACATGACTACTATTTTTGGCAATGGGATGGCTACATGTGTCTTTGCAAAGGGATCCAATGACCCATTCGAAATTGAATCACCAGACCCTATACCTGAACCTGAGGAGAAGAGTGAAGAAGAGTCTTGGTAGAGATATGCTCTAGAGGCAATTATAAAGATGGTTGTATCATGTCATATTTATGAATTCTTATTGTATTCCTTGAATAAAGTATCACTTTTATTGATCAACAAATATGTGACTTGTTCGTGGAACTCTTTATAATGTTATATGAATTGTCTCTTTTTACCTACGGCATTATCAGTGATACTTATTCTAAACATCCTTGACTTCAGCATTATATAAAATACTAATGCAAGTTAAGTCAGCATGATCATTGATTGATAGTCAAATTTCGCGGACCATGAATATGAAATATCAAGTCAATGTCGTGGACACATGTTGGAGAACATGTTGGTCAGATTGACCCATCTTGAGACATTGTTGAAATTATTATGTGTCATCAGTTTGTTTCTAACAGTTATTTTTGATTTATCTTTAGGTCTGAGATCACCACGATTTAATACATGCATAGTAGTATACATTGGTATCATTAACCACTGCTTTTTACCGAGTGGACACAAATGTGACATACAAATATGTTATGAACCATGTGGTTAGAAGTGAATGGTCGAGATGGAATTTGTCCCTCTCATATCTTGAGAGAGATATCTCTGGGCCCCTTGATGTAACTGGACTAAGAAAGTGAATGGCCATGCCGAATATAGTTGAGAGTCAACTATGGATTAAGATTAGTCCATTACAAGATCAAGAAAGGACTGAACTATTCAAAGATGATATGTTTCTCATCTTGAGTTTAATCTGGTATCATGAGGCAAAGAGATAATCCATGATAAATTGTACAGATTCGTCGGATATGATCTTCGTGTATATGCGGGTAGTCATAATATCTTGTTAGGGACCGCTTATGACTTGTGATTCGGGAAGTTATTTCTGGTTGCGGCCAATTATACACGAACCTATAGGGTCACACATTTAATGGGTTGGAGCATTAATTCGGATAAAATCCGAAACGGGTATCCTATTAGTAACGAGTTTACCAATAAGATTAGGGTTCGAATTTGAGTAGGACTTGTCTACAAGGCCTTATAAAAGGATGCGAGGTGGGCATGCAAAACATATGTAATATGATCTATTCTGGCACCACTACCATCCACGAGATAGATCTCATAAAACCCTAGTCGCGTATCCTGGTGCTAGCACACAAACACGCGGTACTTTTTCCACGGACGTGTGGGACTCCCGTAGAAGTGTGACTGCTATTGCTGCACTGCTGGTCACGATCCGGTTGCGACATCGACTCTTCTTCTGCTGTTGCGTTGTTACATCTGCGCGTCTAATGATAAACCTCTTGATTTATGATCTACTGCTTGCAAGTTTCTTTGAATTTCGAATAAAATTTTTTGAAATTGCGCTAGAGTAGCAAACCCGTTCCCCAACAAGTCTACCATAACTGAACCTATTGCTACAAACAACATGTTAGCCAATAATCTCACAAAGTCCAAGCAGAGGGCACATAGTGAGGACAGCCTCTTGATTGAAACCATCACCCACACCCTTGACATGCTTGCTGTAGCCATTGAGAAATCTAGTAAGGCAGAAGAGTTGCCTGAGAACTTGTGGGATCGTGTTTCTGTGTTACCCGGTTTTGATGAGGGAGACTTAACCCACTACTTCACTTATCTATGTGATAATTCCAGCAAAACCGAGGACTTCCTCAAAGTCCCCATGTCTAACCAAATGATTATAGTTGCTAGGTTTCTCAAGGATAATCCCTAAAGTATGTCAGGATATTTATTTTGGTTTAGACTTGATGCAAACCTATGCTGTTTATGAACAATATGTTTATGTTTATTTTTGTTGGGACTTGATGGCAATGACTCATACTCTTTTTATTTGGTTCAATTATGTTTTAATGTTAATTTTCTTGTTAATGTTGCTGCTCCTAGCTGGTTTTCTATGTACTCATGTTACTAATGTGCTTGTTACTGGTGCTATCCCTGTTGTATTCAATAATGTTTGTACTAATGTTTTGTTTGGGAAAGGATGCCCCTAGTGTGGTCAATGATGTCACTGATGATTACTTTGGTTGTTGTTGCTACTCTTAACTATTTTTATGTTTTGACACCTTTTTTTATTGTTATTGTTGCTGCTCCTAGCAGCTGCTACCAACTGCTTTCTTTTTTTGAACACCAATTGTTTGTTGTTATTGCTACTGCTTTTATCTACTACTACCAACTGCCTTTTGTTTTAACACCATTTCTTGGTTGTTGTTGCTACTAGTCTGAGCTGTTGCTGCTGCCAACTGTTTTCAGGTTTTAATACCATTTTTTGGTTATTGCTACTGCTATCAATTGTTTTCATGTTGTAAAATCATGTTTTGGTTGCTACTGCTGCTGGTCCCAACTATTTGTACCAACTATTTGTACCAACTGTTTTCATGTTTGAACATACTCATTTTGGTTGTTGTTGTTGTTACTGTTGCTTCTAGTTGCTGCTACCAACTACTTATTGTTAGGGCTAGAAACGAGTCGAGCTCGAGCGAGCACAGGCAAGTTCGGCTCGAGCTCGATAGTGTACTGGGTTCGGCTCAAAATATTAACGAGCTTAGAAACAGATTCGGACTCGACTCGATAAAGCTCGACAAAGCTTGATGGAGCTCGATTAGGCCGCGCTCATGGTCACATCCTCACCGACCTCACGGTCAGTTGGTCACGGCGATCAAATCCTCTCTGGCCGCGCTCCGCCGCGCCACCTCATGCGACGCCCCGCCATGTTGCTCTGTCGCATCGCCTCATGCGATGCCCCGCCGCGCTGCGCTCATAGTCACATCCTCACCGACCTCACGGTCAGTTTACATTTCAATCTTGTTGTTACTGCTACTGCTCCTAACTGTTTTCCTACTCTCTCATATATTAATGTGATATTCTTTTATTTTACCAACTGTACTATTGTTTCTAGGACCACTAAGTGGAAAGTTCCTTTTCTACTCATAAACTAAGACCAAGCTTAACATAATACTGTTATCTACTTTGCATGGCTTGCCGTTAACCATTCACTTGTTATGACATGGTTGAGAGTTGTTTGCTGTTATGACATTAATCTACTGTTATTTTAATTTGAGACCACTCTAGAGGATCAATCATTCCTTTTCCAATCATAAATCAGGACTACTTAAAAGAAATTAATAATTTTTAGCCAACTTTGTTGACAATTTTATTAATTATTCATTAGTAATGATTTGGTACGTAGTTTTTTTGTTGGGAGAGAATGTGGAATCTATACATCTTGGCTGATTGCTATGCTTAAATGTATGGATTTCCATGAGCATGTTATAAGAAATACTCTCATAAAGAAGAAGATGAGTTCGCAGTTAATGAATGGTTGAAGCTACACCATCAAATACTTCACGTGTAGAGTTTCCAAAGGAACAATCTTTCATATGTTATGTGTTGGTTTTTTTGTTACTCTAGTAGCACTAGAATTTGCACAGGTAATTATGTAATCTGAGTGATATTTATCTCGATAGAAATTTTTAAAAATAATAGAAGATATAGGGTCAGAACTATTTTATGTGGACATGATTATATTTAAATAAATTATTAATATTATCTAGTGTTGTTATTATGAAATTTGTAGTTATCTAATTTAATGAAAATTCCCAATTGTCCTTATATAAAGAATATTTTTTTAAATTAAATTACAATTATAATAAACAAACTTTTCATACATATACAATGATTTGTCTAATTTAAACATATAAAATATTTAGATGTAATCTTACCACTCCAATGGAAGGAGATCATCATAACACTGTAGCTATACAACCAAACACTATTTCATTTAATCTTGAGCCAACTCATCTTTCTAATAAAACAAAATCCTAAACCATTCTACTCCACACCAATAAAACACTCATCCTAAACCAATTCGTGACATATCACTCATCATATTTTTTTTCACTCTATCATAAATGATTGGTCTAAACAACCAAACACATCCTAAACCAACTACATTTCAAACAGCCACACGCGCTCCTAGTCATATGTCCCATGTGCCACCGCGCATGCACGTGCCACCAGGCGTGCGCAATGGACGTGCCATTCTTAATCCACACACACAAATCCTTCGCACGGATTAAGCAGCTTTCTTGCGACAATGTTGAGCAGGACATTGCCGACGCTGAGCTGGGCAAAGGATGGCATGGCCAAGGTGGTGCCTGTCGACAAGAACTTCCCGTCGTTGCGGGGCCACCCGGCCACGCGCGTGAACGCCGGAAACAGTGGGGGCTCCCCGCGAAGGAGACTAGGTTCTCACGGACCTCACGTGATGACCGTCGTCAACAGAATTTTTTTTGTTTTTTTGTTTAACTTAGAGCCTGTCGTGGTCTTGCATTTGTTCTGTCTTCAGGTGTTGGATGTTCTTCAGAAGATCAAATCGGAGCAGGACTCAAACCCTGGCCTTCCGAAGGTCATGCCGGGAGGGCATCTGCGGCTCTTGCTCGATGAACATCGACGGCGTCAACACGGTGGCTTGCCTAAAACCGCTCGACACCGACACGGCCAAGCCGACGATGATCACGCCACTCCCGCACATGTTTGTGATCAAGGACCTCGTCGGCGACATCACAAACTTCTACCAGCAATACAAGTACCATCGTATCATCATGATCTCCCTTCCATTCTGCATTGTGCTAATGGCGCATTTGGCCGCGCATCCCCTCTGATTGTTCTCACCGTGCAGGTTGATTAATGCTCTTTGATTAATTAGCTTATATTTGTGTTTTTTATTGTTGTGGGAATTATGATATCTGACGCCGCGACGACTACGGTGAGGAGCGGATACAGTCGTCGGAGGGATGGGACAAGCTGTACAGATGCATTATCTTATCAAGCTCAATTGATAAGATAACGAAGTTCTGTTTGGGAGAGTTTCAATTTCTGTTTAAAGTTTCTACAAGTTTAAATCTTTTTAAATAGGGTAATGTAGGAGAGATTTTTTAAAGAAGTTTAAGTCTATTTTTAATTGAGAAGTTTAATTTCATCTCCTCATCTTTGTTATAAGTCACTTTCGGTAGAAATTAATTTCTTCCCAACATGATCTAATAGTTTTACGGGGATTAGAGTTTTAAATATCAACTCCTACGGATTATAGACTTAAGTTTCCTGCTACAAGTGTGGGTCATATGGATTATTTTGAATATTTAAGCCTGTATTTGAGAGTGGTGTGTCCAAAAAAAAACAGATTTTGTATATTATTTTGTCTAACTTATATATTTAAGAGATTCTTTTACTTGTACTTATTGCAAAGCAACCCTGTACAAATAGAGCCTAATATGTTTTCTCCTTAACCACCTTAGAAGTAATAGCAAAATCACTAGCTAACTACACACGGAGTAGTCAACAAAGCACAAATGAAACTAACAACAGCGTTAACCAAATGTGAACTGTATTTACGGGAATTTTCTGAAAACAGTTTGGATTGCTGAGAAGGAAAGCACTACGCGTGAAGCTGTTAAGTAGACGCAGTGATGCATTACCAATTACACTAAAACGAGGACACGATCCCACAATTTTTTTTAGATGTCTGAGAACAAAAAGCTTATGAAGTATTTGGGCCAAGAAACTAAAAACAGAGGACAAACTTTCTTGGGCTCCGAGATCTCAAATCATATTTTCTTGGACCCGAAGTCGAACCCGCAGCTCCCAACACCCCAAAACCTCTTGTCCAAGTTCCCTTCACCTTCCCTTCTTCCCCTTCGCTTCTCCTACTCTACCGCCTCACTCCCAAGCCCCCGTCGTCCTCCCCCTCCATGCCGACCCCACGCCTTCCCCGGCTCTGGCTGCTCCGCAGCCTCTGCACGGGCCGCCGTGCATCCACCTTCCCCACTCCGTGGCCGCCTCGGTAAGCGCACTTGTCTCGGCTGGCGTTGCTGCTGTGCACGCCAGGTGTTTGTGTTATTGTTGCGGTGGGTGTTTATGCAATGGCATTCTTGGTCCTTATAGTTGTTGTGGTGTGGACGTGGGATTGGTGCTTGACGCGTGGGATATCTTGGTTTCTTGAGAGTTTTTAGGCGTGATCAGTTCTTGAATGGATTTTGTAATACTGGAATGGGTGGTTCGGGAGGGAGGTCCGATTTAATGTTTTGATGGAACTAGATTAGGGAAAGTGAGGAACAATTGGGTCTGACATATCTTGTAACTTGCACAATCTTGTGGGTTACGATAACAAGAATTACTCTATTCTGTGTTCTGACCGTGCTGCTATTTAGAACTATTTAGAACGTCCTCTTGGATGTTATCCTGCATGGCGATTGGCACTATGTTATTTCCCTTCCAGTGCCAAGGATATGATTTGCATAAAGATATGATCAGTGGTGCCATTTAGGATTTGCCATACATCCTGGTTAACATGACTGTTACTAGAAATGTTTCCTGCTGTAAGTAAATGTTTCCTGTTGTAAGTGTGACGCATAGGTTCTTGTGCAATAGCATTATGTGGCCATATGATAGTATGATCTTGTAGCAATATCAGGCACCCCACCAATATAGTTTCACTAGAGATTTGTTGTGCTGCTCACTGTTAACTTATAGCGTGCAGCTTAGATTTAGATGTCAAATGTTGATTGCCTAAACTAATTCTTAAATTGATTCAGTGATATTTGTGTGTCCACACATGTTTGTTTTACCTTTTTTTTAAAAAAAAAAATTATAGTGGTTATGGTAATTAGGTAACTTGCTTTTGTAGGGTGTATCCTGTACAAGATTACCATTCTCGAAGTTATTCTGACGGAGGAAGGTCCAAGTATAAAATGCCAATGAGGCAGTTTTCTGAACAGAATGGGTCAAATCCTCAGCCACTGATATATTACATCATTGTATGTTCTTTCTCTTGATTACCTCATATCATTAATTTCTGTGTTGCATGTAATACAAAAGTATATACCGTCCATTGTTTAGTGTCGTATGGTATCAAGGGGTCATTGGCAAACTATAATAAGTGAGTCTTTGGACAAGTGCACTGTAATTTAGCCTAACTAAATCTTTAGTTGCATTCTGCTTCTGCACTGTTCTTATGCAAATGTGAATGTTGGTTTTGCAGCCCTCTGCTCTACTAATGTTTGCTGGGCTAGCCACTTATGTTCACTACAATGATGAGAAGCGTGCAGTTCCCTTAGGTACTTTCATTATTTTCCAGCAGTGCAGCTTCAGTTGCTTTTGAAGTCATACAGTTTGCTGACATTGACTTTTTTTTTTTTTTTTCAATTCAACCCTGTTAAGTATTAACTGTTATTAGGCTGATGAAGTACTGCTTTATTTTGGACTAGATGACAGAAATGAATCCTTCAGCAATGCAGGTTCTTTGAAATGTTCTGTTGCGCCTCATCTACTTCTCAGAAATAAATGCTAGATGCTAAAACCCTGTTACTTAAATGAAGATTAAATTTCTAAACTAAATCTTGTGCATTGTCTTGATGAAAAATTTTTCTGCATTTTTATGCTTCATGCATGTTCTGATAAAGTTTCTGGATAAGAAATCAGTGTCTTCTCATCTTCTAGTTCCTTATTCCCTTGTGGGAGTTTTTGTTTCCATTGTAATGGTACAAAGCAGCTCAAAAAGTGTGAATTTGTTGCTACAAAGCACATACCTGAAATGGTTTTTAGTACTTTAATTTTGCACACATTTTCTTAACTTAAACAACAAGTGGTTTGCATGAAGCACTTAATAGTGTTTAATGGTTTTCTCTATCGCTGTTTTGTACTTTGTTTCATGGTGTTCCCATCTGAAGAAGCACAACAGACCAGTGTTCCCAAAAGGTGTACTACCAATAGACCTGCAATAGGAGGGCCATTTAAGCTCTATGATATAGATAGCAATCTGGTGACTGAATCAAAGCTTCGAGGAAACTGGACACTGATGTATTTTGGCTACACATCATGCCCAGATGTGGGGCCTGCAGAAGTTCAGAAGATGGCTGATGTTGTTAAGCTGTTAGGTGTGTTGCTGCTATTAACCACATCCTGCTACTTCTTTGTTCTGAATACATAGTTGGAGGCACCTCATTTGTCAAATTTCTTTATTGTGGTCATATACTTAGCTGCTTTATTTCCTTGTGCACTGTTTGTGGTTAGCAGCTTTATGTGTATGTGTGTGCGTGCACCTGTATTGCTTCCAATATTTGGGTTAAACTTTGCCAGTTTGTCCAATGTTGCTCAAACTTTTGTCCATAGTTATTTATTTTTTGTTAAACTTCTCTGTTGGCATTATTCATTTGCGATCTTCATAATTTCTGCTGGTGTTTAATTTGTTGTTTGCTAGAGTTGAAGTACAGTATCAAGATTACATCACTCTTTATCACAATTGATCCTCAACGTGATTCACCTGTTCAACTTAAGGCATACCTTAATGGTAAGTTGATCTGTATTTGCTCTGTGCTATTGAAGCCTTCATCAATTTCTGGATTATGTTTACAACTGATGACTTTGTCCCATTTTGATGCAGAGTTTGATCCAAGAATAGTAGGACTGACAGGCTCCATCAATGCAGTAAGACAGATTGCACAGGAATACCGCGTTTTCTTTAAAAAAGTTGATGAAATTGGCCAAGATTATCTTGTAGAAAGCTCCCACAACATGTGAGAACACATGTAAATCATGATGTGCGAGTAGCATAGCTTGGTAATGCTACAAGCATTTGACCATCTGAAACTACAGGTACTTGTTGGATCCATGCTTGGAGACAGTAAGATGTTTTGGGCTTGAGTATGAGGCGTCTCACCTTGCTGATGCGGTAAACATGGAGATCCAGAAAGCAGCCAGTTGATCAATGCATTGTTGTCTGCGGTAGTACCACTTGGTAATTATTTGTTCTGATTACTTCTAAAGAAAAGCTGGGTCTAATTTCTAATGGCTAGTTAATTGTTTTTCCTTCTGAAGGTAAATAACTATAAAAAAAAATTTCAACCTTTTATTTGCTCAGGTAACTTTCTATATGTGGTGGTGAAAGCACGAATCTCCATCTTGTCATTAACTGGTAATCCTAATCTTTTGTTAACATTCTTAACATCATTTTCTGTTACCAAATCCAATATTTTATTGGCTCATTACTTTTTTCCTTTCTATATGTTCCACCAGTACAATTCTTGTTACTTTTTAGCTCCATTGTTCTAGTTGTTATGTAGTTAGCTTTTTCATTGGCGCAAATAAAATGTTTGGTTAGTTGATTTGCATTGTGGACCAAAGTGTCTATGCTAAAAAGTTGATTTGTCTAGAGACGTTATCCTGATCATATATGCAGCAGATATCCATGTTATGTTCTCTTCTGGATCTAAATGTTGTGTGTCATAGTCCAATCCTTGATTTTCAGTTAGGCTGCCTAACACAGCTTTCTGCCTTCAGGACATCATTTGACTTTTGACAGGTTTCTGTTGTTTGCTGCGAAGCACTTTTGAGACCCTGCGCAGACTTGCCCATGAGAGCCATGGTGAACCTCCCAACATTGCTCTGCCTTGAACTGATTGAAGCTCTTATTGCCCAATTTGTTGTGTTAGATATGAAGAAGATTTGTACAGAATGTCATGCTTCTTGAGATGTCAAAATTACTAATCATTTGCACTCACTGAATGATTACACATAGAATCATCTTGGTTACTAAATTGTGCCAAAATTACCTCCAGAGCAGTTTATACGGCATGCATTCAGGGATTGGTTTCTTCCCTTTGGATGAACAGGGTAAAAAGGAAAGTTCGCACTGTCCATGTGCCTGTCTGTCATTAGGTGGCCTTTTGATTGTAAAACTAATTAGCCTTAATAGTCTAGATTCCAGTGAGTGAGCAGGGACAGTTCCTATTCTCTCGCTTAGCCCTTTTTCTTTTGAGGGGGTACTCGAAGAGAACTGAAAGCTTTCTGTCGGCCCTAGCAGGGACCAAAGCCACTTGCTGCCATTATGCTTGCCCAAGGGAAGTTGGCACACTCATTTTATCTCATATTCTCCAGCTTTTCTCTTTAACCACTGAATCAGAGAGAATTTGCATTTAGTACTTTTGCTCTTGCGGGATCGTGTGCCTGGTTCAAGCTGATGCCTTTGTTGGTCAGCTGATGAACAAATTAGATCTTGATGAAGCAGTTTGCCAGTTGCACTACGGTGTAAAGGACAAAGGCCTTCTGATTTCTGGTTAGGATGGCAGTTTTCCCCTTTTCCGATTATCCGCCGGGGATGGGAGAAATTTGTAGTTGCTACTCTAAATAGGGTTGGGGATGGTAATGCCTCCCCCGTTCTCGATCCCCGCTAACCGCCTGAAATATAATCGTGTATTTTCAGACATATATACTTCTAATTTATGCCAATATTAATATTTGTTTTCTAATTGTAGTATATAATCCATTGCACATATATTTGTTATATTATGTACTATTAAATGGGAGAATTTTTTCTATGTCACTTAAAAAATTATAAACTTATGATTGATGAGGATGACAAGATGGGTCAGACCCACATATAAAATAGACATTTTGTAATTTTGTATAGGCATAAATAAACTTGTCCCACTACTAAATTGACTTTATTTAACTTATACCAAAACTGTAAAATAAATTTAATCATATTAAAATTTAGTGCCCCCGTTGAGACTCGATTCTTGCAATATATCCGGTGGGAATAGAAATGGGAGCAAAGTTACCCCAAGAGCTAAATGGTTGGAGATAGGGAAGTATTCTAGCTTTTCTTTACCTGTTGCCATCCTTATTTATGGTTTTGTATAGTACATTTAAGTGTAAATTTAGTGTCTGTTTAGATTGGAGGATTCTCACAATGGAAAAAAAAAAATCCTATATTCAATCAGGATGAATGTTTAATTTCCTTTAAAATTCTTACGATCATTACTGAATCCAAAGTGACCTTGACATTGACACCTTAACATAGACACGACACGTTCCTCTGTTTCTAGTCCTTTTTGTTTCCGTGATCTGGTGTCTCTTCAACCGAGCTTGTATTTGGTATGGTATAAAAAGAGTTAAGCACTCGAGCCATTCTAACACATGATTTGGTTTGGAGTTAAAATAATTATGTTAGTTTAACTTAACTCAAATAGGTTAGTTTAACTCCAATAAATCTAGTAATACAAAATATTATTTGATTTGATTGAGTGGATTAAGTAGATTTGCTGTAAAATATACATATTTGTCTTTTTTATTCTAATATTTAGAGGTGAAAATGGATCAGATATTGGTCAAAACATATTCACATCTATATTTTTAAGTCAGATTTAGATCATATAAATATCGGATATAGATATGAATTTGGTTCAGATTATTTTTAGTTCGGAGTCCATTGGATACTATTAATGTTCTTTTGATTTCATTATTTTATTTGTACGAAATTTAAAATTAACTCATTTTAAATCAAGAAAGAGAATATTTGAATGAATTTGTATAATAATTCTATTATTCATGTAAGAATTTGATCACAAAATTGCTATGCCGCAAATTTAGATAAGTATTTTTTATAGAAATAACATTCAAATTTGAATTCAAATATACAAGTATATTATTTTATTGGATTTGGATACAAATATGTATATATTTTGTCGGATTTAGATACAGATTCAGATAGAGAAAAAATATTATTTGGATGCAAAATCCTTTACTATATCGGCATGTTGTCCAATTCAGTAAGTAACAGCATTTTTCAGTTTTCTCTTACATAATCTATTTTTTTTTGTAATATGTTATTCTATTTTTTATGGAGATTTATAGGAGAGATAGAGTTAGTTTATATAGGTCAGTTTATTCTATTTTTGTTGAGTTAGGATAACCCTACGTCAAGAGAGTTAAGTCAGATAAAACTAACCCATCTAATTAAAACATGTTTAAGGTTAAACCTCTAACTTATGTCTTAAACTCTTGAACCACACGAAACCTAGGTGTTGATAAGGTGCTGTCTTGGAAACAACAGTCTCTCTTGAGATTTGTGAACAAATATAGGCTGGCTTGACTATAACGAATCTGAACCGGACAATGTGCTACCCATGTTGCCATTTCATGCAGATTCTGTTGTGCAGATATCATGCCATATGCCATCTCCGAACATGTTCGAATAATCGGATTATTCACCATTCAGCGGACACACATCCCTTCACAAATCACAAGTAGGTTCACAGAACTACGAACTTGCAGAACGAGCAATCTTGGCAGATTATATATCATGATGAATCCACTAGTTCTACATCTTGGAATTTATGTTTTTGCGAGGAAAGAAACATAAAAGTTGGCACATTGATCATGAAACATAAGATTATATAGTACTGAAATCCTGAAAAAGCAAAACAAAACTCTGTACAAATGCATCCCAAAAACCACTTCCATATTCTTTCTTATATAGTTATATATGTCCATTGCTTCAGTCTTATGGTCCGGTCATCTCTTCCAGCTCCGGCTCCTCGCTAGAGGGTCCATGCCGCCGACCACCCACGTCTCCTTGGCAATGTCTATGGAAAGCTTCAAGAAATCAGGCGCCGTGCTCATGAACACCAGCTTATCTCCCTCTTCCTCTATTCCATCCCCTGTCACGGCATCTGGACTGCGCTTCTCTTGCTCCTCCTCGCCGGCCGGTGGCTCGCCTGCTCCCCGTCTTAGCAGGCCTTTCGCCGGAGCCGACCGGCACCGCATGAGCAGCAGCGCGTTGGGAGGCGGCATGGACGGCGTCTTCGAGCACTCGTTTCTCTCTCTCGTGTCTGATTCTTGCTGTTGTACTATAAGATCTTGTTCTTGGGGTTCTTGGTTCTCTTCAAGCACCATGAGCCACTTGGAGAAGACACTTCCGCCGCCGCAGCCGTCGGCTTCTTGGTCCTCCGCACAGTCACCGTCGTCCTCGTCGTCGGCGTCGTCCGTCGAGGAGTCCACCGCGCCGTGGAGCGAGCCGAAGCACCGCGCCTTGAGCCGGAGGCTCCGGAGCGCACCACCGAGGAATGGCAGTGCGTCCCTCCTGATGCCGATGGCCTCGAGCCAGCTCACCTTCTTCCTCTGCTCGTGCATACGCTCGGTCTCCTCCACCACCGTGACCCAGCTCTTGCCATCGCCGCCGTGCTTCGCAACAGTCCGCGGCTTCTTGGGCCGGCTGACCTTGATCTGCCCGGCGCACGTCACCTTCGGCGACTGCGGCTCGTCGTCAACCGCGTCGGTCTCCGCGGCGTGCTTCGCCTTGTTACCACCTCTAAACATCGGGCTGCCGCGCCCTCGACCTCCTCCTCCGCTGCCGCCGCTCGCGTGGCGCGCGGCGGGGAGACGCCGGCGCGCGACCGCCTTGTCCATGGTGGTCCTGGACGGGCTGCATATGGGCTTTGGCATCAGCGCCAGATGCTGCCGCGCGGGGAAGCAAACAAGCAGGTCGGTGGCCGCCGTCCCTCCCTTGCCGGCGCCGCCGCCGCCGCCGCAGGTGGTTCCCTTCTTCATGGGCGGTGGCTGCTTCTTGGACTGGACAGTGTCGCTGCGGTGGTGGTGATGGCACTAGACGTAGGAAAGCTTTTGAGAAAGAGAGGAGGGGTGCTTTAAAAAGGCGCGCGCGGCTGGCCAGCTTTGCGTTCGCTTTTCTTCTTCGTATTTTAGCCTCCCCCACTCCCGTCAGCTACTCACTTTTCTCTGATGTTTCGTTTTCTAACTCTCTTTTGTATGTCTATGTTTTGTTTCTCAATTTAGGACAAGCTCTTGCCATTGGGTTTGTATGGTTGGAGTTAGATGTCCCATGTCTCCGGTGGCTATGGTCTGACTCACGACCAAGAAAAACATGGTAAAAAAGTATGTACATCAATCTTATATTTTCATGTAAGAAGTGTGATAAATTTGTCAAACTTTTGATTCATCACAAAAATTAGACACACTGTACTGAGGTATGACAAAGTTATGCTTTACTTAAGAATATACAACGGGAATATTATGATATTATGGAATGGACGGTAGGATATTTATATTGAAGTCTTCAATTATGTTAACTTTCTCAATTATATGTTTTCTTGAAATTTTGATCTTTATTATTGGAGCTATTATCTTCAAAAAATCCTTAAACATAGTCAACTTGGTAATTGAACTTGTGATCTCTAGTGTACCAATGATGGATATAATTAGAACTAGTTCTCTTTCCAAAAAATTCTTAAGGACAAATGACCTGGTGGGCACTTAAACTTGTGATTTTTCGTGTAATAATAAATGACTAATGAACTATTACATGCATGGTGCTCTTCTCCATTATGTGTTATTATTATGGCTCTATGATTATCCTTGGAACCTTGCCTTCTAAGATGTCATGTTGTACTTGCTCACTCCAATTTCCAATATGTTTAGCCCCATGAATTACCTAATTGAGCACCCAATCCACACAAAGTTAGATTAAATGACATGTCTTTAGCACATCTTAGTTTAGCTTTTACTTTCCTTTTTCAATTATATCAACTTTTCTTTAAGTTCACCCTTTCGCTCTGTACCCTGAATGCATCATTACAAGTGTCTTTGTGATTTGTTAATCTCATTGCTGGCCCAACTAAACACCTAATCACATCATAAGCATGTGAAAATGGATGATATCAAGGATGGGTTCAACTTCATGACGATGGTAGGAGATTTGTATTATCTACCTTAAAATAAAAAACAAGTATTTTCCTGGTGTTTGAAATGTTAGTTTATAATTTAACAATTCATATCAAATAGATAAGAAATTTATAATCTTTTACGAGATGATTAATCATCTTAATTTTTATTGTAGATCATTCAAATTTAAATGGACAATTGATATTATAGAAAAATATACCTCTATATTTTATTTTATAAGATAGTGGATAGAGATATAATGGTAGGACCTAAATCTCGCTTTCATATTTTTCTTTTTCCTTGTCCACTTTCATTATATGTGTGCATTCTTTTGTATCTTGCTCTTTTGGATACATCTCAAATATTACGATTCAGTACACATTCTTTTAATTACGTTTTAGTAGGGCTCTTTTATACTGTTTTCTTTAAAATAATATAATGGCACACCTAATTTTATCAGAATGGTTATTTATTCTTTCTTTTTTTTCTTAATCAGAATGGGGAACTTGGAACATTTTATATAGAATATGTTATTATATGCCTTTTGGTACTGTGTATTTGGTGGATTGCAGCTAAGCATTTGCTAGTTGACGACTAAAAGAACTAAGCATAAACTGTCCAGCTTTTAGCCTTTTATGTGCCTTTTTTTAGCTTAATATATGTGTCCAACTTTACCTGTCAACGAACTTTTAGCTAATGCACAGGGCATGCAAAGGGAGAAGGATCTTTTCTGAGAACCGTCCCCCTGTGGGGATCTATTTAGTACAAGTTTGAGGATAGAGAGGAGGATTTTAAGATTAGGACAACCCTGATAAAAGTTTTTTTTTTCTTGTACAACATTATATTTTGTATGGAAAAATATTTTTAGCGTTTCAACAAGATATAAGACGGAAGCTGGGGAGTAAAGTTGGTGTGCTAAGCATGTGAAGTTTACCCATTCTTCAACCTTAAATCATTAAGTGATATATTAGGTCATTGCCGATGAACGGTGGTAGGGTGAGAATTAACAAAGAGGAGGGGGGGTGTTGATGTGCTCCTAGTGGTGCCAGAGGTGAGGATGGGCAGGAGGTGGCAGAGTCGGTCGGATGGAGCAGTTTCGACATCTAGCATATGAAATAAACACAATTAACCACGAACATAAGTGCCGAATATACCATCACACCATCTCCTTTTCTTTTCTTATCACTTAATCAAAAACCACAGGCCCCCGGATGGCCGGAAGGTTCATAAGATTTGGTAGGCAACCTGATATCCTATGGCAAACGTGTGAGGACGGTCAAGTTTGCTGATGCACGAACACAACTACTGTTTAGGTATTGCCCTTTTTTTTTTTTTTTATAATATAGTCATATGATGGTAGTATAAAGAGCACAATGCTTGCACTGGTTGGCTCATGGAGAATTATTAGAACCAATGACCACCTTAAACAAGTTGCCCTCAATAATACATTAATACGGTAGATCTAACCAACTACTACATTATACTTGACATAGCCCGAGAATTTAGCAACCTTATTGATAAATTGTGAGTGGTTGACCCAAACTAACCTCATGAGTCGTGACTTGCTCATATAATTAACTCCTGCTTTAGATAAGTATTCTATTTAACTCTTATTTAAAAAAAACAAATTCTTAACTTTCCTTTCCCCTTGCAGGCTAAGGTTTGGTTTGTATGTTTTCTTTTGTGTATCTTTTTATCTTCTCTTTCATAAGATTAGATCTAAACATTTTTGAGTTTGACTTGGGTTTTGATCAGACTTATAAAAAAAATCTTTTGGATAGGTTGATTTCAGTCCAATCTAACTTATATACATATTGAGTTGGTTGGACTTAAGATTCGTTTGGGTTGAGTCGAGTAGGTTTTATTAGACCACATTCAAAATATTAGGTCGAATTAGGTTCAAATTGAATTTTTAAAATTTGGGGTTTTCGGACCGAATGTACAGCTTGAGTTTGGCCTTAATCTTCAGTCGGTCCAATTAAGTTTTCTTAGACTTCGACGAATTGAGCAGACAGAATTATATAGATAAAAATTTGCTCAGGTCTATATTGGACTGTTGGGTTTCTTTAATTTATATCAAGTATTAATTCTGGTGTGGAGAGCGCGCGCAAACAGATATATTTCGAGGAAGCCGAGGCGCACTCCCCGAAGAATAATACGCACAAACCTTTGGCATGGTGAAGTTTCAAATGAGGAGCGGGCCGCCAGCTCTTGAGGCCCATATCATTTACAATGGCCACTTTGGAGGAACCAAAAGACAAGCACTCAAGTATATGTACTCTCCATTCATATCTATACCTCTTTCATTAGTCCGAGTTGTTCAAGATTTAGATTTTTGATCTACTTAATTCCCTCCCATTTACTCTTCGTAGTTTTTATTGTAAACAACAGTGTCGTTGCAATTCTGACATGACATAAATAATCCACATGAACAAATATAAAAAAAAAGACAAAATAGAGAGAACAATAAATATAATTCTTATTAGATTCATCTCTCTTTGCAACAGTACAATATTTTAAATATATCAAACTAAGGTTATCCTAGATACATTTTCAGTAATACCTACAATATAATTATTTTTTACAACAATCTCCTTAGACATTACGATGACATGCATATGTCTTGTAAAAAACATCACCGAAAAACATAGTGCGAAAAAACCATGGAGTAAAGTGTACGTGGCACACTTATTCTTTGATTTGCATGTACTGTCTCATTAGAAACTTTCAATTAAGTAAATCTGGTGCGAAAACTTAATTAAGAAAAAAGAATATAGCATCAACTTTTAGGATCTACTTGTAATGATCTCTAGGATCTCAATAATTTTAAATATATTGAGTAGTAAAAATTAAGTGAAGACCCTTAGAGTTGAAAAACTTATTATTATTTCTTCATATTGCTTCTCTTGAAAACAATAGTTTTTCTAGTCTACGTATTCCAATACCATAGATATATTTTTCAAAAGTAGATGCAAGTAGGGGTGGAAATGAGCCGAGTTCGAGCGAGTTGGCCCTGACTTGGCTCGAGTTCGTTCAGTCTGGCGAGCCGAGCCGGTTCAGTTCAGTTAGGTCACTGAGTTGAACAGTCAATTTGAACTTGGCTCAACCCAGCTTGCGAGCTAGCTCGGTCTAGTTCAGTTGTTTTTGGCTCGAACTCGGCTCGCAGCACTAAAAGCACCTTAATTAATTCACAATTGATTCAGAGATTAAAATCTATTTCATTTAGCAATCAAAGTTTAGCATTATTTGTAGACATCATAGAGATAGAACCAGAGTTCTAATTGAAGTTTTACTCAATCCTCAACCTAGTACAAACATCACAGAAATACCAACAGGGGGTGAAGGAGAGAATGGGGTCAGAGAGAAGAAATTATTGCCCAATCTTGAAGTAGAATTTGTAGGATCGAGAATGCCTACTAGAGGGGGGTGAATAGGAGACTTTAAAATCTCTTTGAATAAAGCAACTTTTACAAGATTAAAACTCAAATAAATAAAGTGCAAATAAAAAATGAATCAATTCAACAATTTAGGTTGCACAAATAAAAATGAGAGAGAGAATCAAACACAACAATGTATCCCGAAGTCTCGGAGACTCATCTGGTCTCCCCTACTCTCGTTAAAACATTCAAATGAATGAGTCTTGTTTCAATATTCATAAAGTATATTGTCCATTAGAGTTGCTCCTTCTCCACTCTGGAAAGGTGAGCACCAAACCTCTCACAAATACACCGAGCCTTTCCAATAAGCTTCGTCAATAGGGAGCTTAACAGCCACGCCACCAAATCGTCTAGGTGAAGGCGATCACCTAGAGTAACAAGTTGTGAGATCTTCTTTTGACCCCCAACAAATACCGATAAACTTCTAAGTATGCAAATGATACAAATGAATGCACTCAGAAACTTTCTCTCAATCGTAATGAATGATACTTCATCAAAAGATCAAGATTTTAGCACTAGGAAAGTTGGGCTCAAGTGTATATCAAAATATATCTCTTGGTTCTTTACAAAAATTGCTCAAAAATGTTTAAAGAATACTGCTCGAAAATGTATAGAAAAACTGCTCAAAACTGTTTAGAAATCTGCTTAAAAAGTGTTTAAAAACACTGCTTAAATATGTTTAGAAATTTGCTCAAAAGTGTTTATAAAAACTGATCAAAATCTATTCAAAAGTGTATATAAAATATGCTCAAAATGTGTACAGAAACTGCTCAAATGTGTATATGAGAATGTAGCTCGAGATGTGATGAAATACTACTCATAACACACACACACATATATACTTTTGAGCAGTTTTTGTACACATTTTGAGCAGTTTCTGTATACATTAGTTATATATATATATATAGCCCAACCTCTTATCTAGTCGTTATGGTCGAGAAGGAAAGAAAACAGTATAGCTAATAGACAGCTTCAATCTCTAACGGCTAGTAAGTAGTCGTTGGAATGAATAGTGCTCGGAAGACCTCTGGTCGAATGAATAATGCTTGAGTGTTCCTAATCGAATGAGCAGTGCTCGAAAGACTAGTTTTAGTCCGTCTTTGAAATCTACATATTTTTCTCAGATTCGATCAAGATTGTGAAAGAAAATGAATGCAACATATGATCTAAGAGTTTCTCAGTTTTTGCTAGAACTAAAAGAGATTTCGCAAACCCTCTTAATAGTACAGTTAAACTAAAAAGAATTTCTTATAAAATCGATCAATATTCCAAACACCGAAATCGGTACAATAAACAAGCATTTACCTTAGGTCTTTGTGGCTTCCTTCTTGGCGACCTTGCGTTTGCGACCTTGGACTGCGATTTCGGACGACACTGTGACCTTGTGTTTGCGACTTTGGCTCACGACCTGCAGATCCTCCCAGATTACTTGCAAACTTTACAGAAATAATTCAAAGACACGATTAATCCAAAACACTTAATGTCATCAATAATTAAAATCAACCAAAAAAAATTAGATACAACATACATAACACATCAGTGAGCTAGAGTCCACACCGCACACAACCGAATGCCACACTACACACACTAATCTGAATATTTTGGTCTTACGAGTTACAGCTCTGAACGCAACTCGACGGCTGCACGAAAAATTCTTCCATAGATAACCCTTTATATGATATGAGTAGACAAGAGCAATTTTAACCCGGCCCCATGAAATTTTTGATCTAGACTGGGCTTTCGAAAAATCGGTCTAAAAAACTAGATTAAGCATGAGACCACAGCCGGCATCTATTTGACGGTGATCTTCCAAGTCACACATGTGAAAGTTATGATAGGAGGAGCCTTCTCAATGCACTACATGTGTATTGAGGTTTGCATTTTTTTAGATGCCAATTTATGTTCTCTTCTCTATAATATTTAAAATTTTTATAATCTGCATCTATTAGGAACAGTCGGAACCCTTGTCCTAGATCAAATCCCATTTTATAAAACATGGTATAAGCATATATACACGGTAGCAAAACGAGAATTGAAAGATCTAGTGTAGCAAAACCAAGATAACTACAGAGAAGCAACATCAATTAGAGAGAAGCAAAAAAGACCATAAATTTTTAAACACAATTTGAAAAGAATACAAGAGATTTATACTCTCAACCAACTCTTGTATCTTTTGAACTACTCTATTCTTGCATATATTTGAACTACTTGACTCTTGTCCTATGCAAGAATCTGCTCCTTAAAAAGTCCTAACATTTTGCCCTTTCTATACTCTTAGTTCTAATTTAGATTGATCTTTCTAAACCATGTTTGATTGATATATCTAAACCTACCTCTCATTAGTTTATATCCATCTCAATTTCAAACTAATTTAAAAAATATATGTAATATAATTTAATTAAAACTCTAAATAATTTTTCGTAATTTACATTAAATATTAATTGACTCATCATATATAGCTATATACAATCCAAATATTAACTTGGCTCCACATTGTGCCACGTCGACGTCATGTTCCTGGCCGTTTGATCGGCGCCTTCGCTTCATCCGCGCCGTCCGCGTGGATCCCTCCACTTTGCCTTGCAGTTTAAACGCTTGGTCCACGTTAGGCCATGTCGTCATTTCGTTCTTGCTCGTTGGACCGGCGTATTTGCCTCATCTGGGGCGTCGAACATACCCCCGATAGTCCAGCTGTTCCCCACTCACCAGCTGTTTACTACATTCGACCATGATGAGGTCTTCGGATTAGACCAGTTGAAAAATCAACAAGACACACTGCCTTGTACTGTCGAGCTGTTTTGCCATATTGGATCACTGACCATGACAGATGATTCAAATAGAAAACCAAAGTTCGACCATTGTAGAAAAACAAAATGCGAAAAAATGACAGTTGATTCGAAAAAAAAAACAAATTCGACTAAAAGCAATTAACAAATCGACCATAATTTTTATAGACGTGATCATGTTTATGATTTGCTGAATCAGTCTGATCTTTTTTCCCCTGGTGTGACCAAGATTTACGTTGATGGGATAAACTTTACGACCAATTTAGCTAATTCGACAACAAACCAAACCTTCAGATTCAATCAATAGCAAGAATACTTACTCAACTAAAAAAAAACAAAATGCGACAAAAAAATTTTTACTCTCTTTGCCAACAGTAGGTAGCCCCCTAGCCTTACAACCTTTTCCACGGCACTAACACATCAACAAGAAGGCATCACAGTGTTTCGTACTATCGAGTTGTTTCTCATATCTACAATAAGTTTATGACCAATTTTTTTACCACGGCCACAGTACTTCGCACTAGCGAGCAGTTTTGCCATATTCGACCAAAAGCCATGATAGTTGATTTAACAAAAAAAAAACAAAACATGACCATCATAAAAAATAGTTCACTGTTTCGTCCATAATCAATCGACCAGTTATTCTTACTGATGCGCCCCCTGTTTTTTACACACCGGACCAAGTTTCTCTTTTGCTTGATCGACTAGATCTTTTTGCTCCTGTTATCAAGACCAATATTGCTGATGGACCCAACTTTGTGACCAAAATTTTTGCTCTCGCAACTAGACTTTTTCCACTGTGCAACTCTTTGCCACATTCCACAACAAACCTGGTCATAGCAGATCAACCTCTGTTGTGGTCATCATCATCTAATTCAAAACTGGTCATATGAACACAAACCTTGGTCATGGTCGTCGAGTCTAAAACTGATTATACCGAGTATTATATTTACAAATTCATCACAGTTCAAAACTATTTCCTCAATACCGACAGCAACGCGCATAATTCGATATAGTACACTATACAAAAGAAACACCACCGTTGGACTCCAAGGAGGCCCTAGGAGAATAAACCAATATTTCCGATGCGACCCTTGAGACGTACATAAAGGCGGCCGTCAGACCCAGATCGATAGATAAAATAGCAACCCGCGAGCCAATATATACGAAGGCAAATATATATATAAAGGCTGCATGCATGCAGCCTTGATGCATACATTTTTGCACGCTGTTTTCGCTCGCCTGGCTGCCACGTTGCGAGCAGTGCCTTCGCGTGGCACGCTTGCATGCATCCACGCATGAAAGTTGCAGTCCTGGTGTGACAACTGCTAGATCTGGGAGTGCTGTGAAACTGTGAGTGTACACAAGTTTAATGCATATAATGTATGCGCCGGCCGCTTGCATGTGGGACATGCGACGTCCGAGTCTAAGTTTAGTTTCATCTTAGACGTCGTTAAGATTGAAGACATCTGTGTATATAAATCAAGAGGTCGAGTGTACTGACTTCCAATTGATTCTCTTACATTAAACATGAAAAAAAATACGACTAAGTATGCAGTATGTCCCGTATAAGAACACAACAGAAACGTGTTAGATCTGGGGTGTTAATAGATATCAACCAAAAATAACAGGAGACTATGAGAGACGCCAGAGTTTGGTACGTACTAAATATTTGGTCTTTGGGTGATCAGAAGTTAATTATTGAGTGGAATATACTACCTTTCGAAGAAGGTACACCATCAGATGTATGGGAATCAAGCGAAGACATTAATGAAAAATAAGACCCTGCTTAATTTGGTGTCTGAAGTATGCAAAATATGTCTGAAGTGTTTAGCAGAGATAAAACGGGAAAGATACGTCAAGTATGCAAAATTATGACCACTTACAAAATATTTTGACAAGAGTGATAAATACTCGAGGCAAGTGGAAGGCAAAACCTAAGTGCGGTGAAAGATGGCGCCTTCTGCGAGTTCAAGAGTATTTTTCGTATCGCCGGAAAGAAGTACTAAGCCTCAGTTCTTCAAAAGGAAACTGACATGGCAATGGCGCGGCATAATAGAAGTGTAGAACCACTTCGCAGTGGCATATAATTACCAAACTCATATTTGTAGAGTATTAGTTCTCTAAATGTGTGCTATTTACAGTAGTTCGTAGCTTGTTTTTCTGGAAATAAAAGAACTATACAGAGAGGAATATGTTAGCTGACTTGGAAAATAATAAACTAAAGTGGTTATCTTAATAAATTTTAAACTAGGAAGATATAAGACATGGCTGGTTAAGTTAGAGTTGTTTTGTCATAAATTACTATATATTAGTTTATATATTAGTTTAGATATATATTATACTAGCAGTACAACTATATTCTATGCTAAGTTAAATTTGTTTAATTTATGATTATGATTAAGATGAACTGTGGTAAAAATATGTCTCTTAATGTGGTGTTTATCGTGAGTACCACATTTTTGACCCAAATATATGTGCCAGTCAATTCAAAAATTAGCTAACAAAATTTTATATGTATAACTATAATAAAAACTAATTTAGGAGTAGTTTAACTAAATATAACATATATAACTTAAACTGTGACAAATGACACAAGCATGACCGTATACCTGACCACAAAGCATATGACGAACCATCCAAATTTCTTTTCGAAACATACATCAAAAAACACGGTCAAGGAAGTCGCATTGCTGGTATACGTAAACTGTAAAATTCCCTCATAAAAAAATAAGCAACAATACTATTTTATGAATATACAATAGTTAATCACATTCACAGGTCGTTGACGACTTTAGTCTTTAGCTCGATTGTTCCATAATTTTCGAGGAAACGAACACCCGACCAAGCAGCATGAAGAGAAGTGGTCACACGAGCCGCATGCAAGGGGCCAGCACAGCGCACGCATGGCCAGCCACCCGCCACGTAGCCCGGTGGGGGCCACGTGTAACCCCCGCGGGTCCCAGCATGTGGCCCGCGCGGCAAAGGAGCCAGGACGCGTGCGAGGTGTCTCCCTACGCGTGCGTGGCCTTGCTCCCACGTACGCATCGCTCGCGCAGCCGCAGCCTCCCGCCCATTTGCCTCTTCGAACTCCCGCCCTTTGGACTACTACTAATATTATATTTCTCTCTTATTTAAGAGCGGCTGCCTACGTACTACTGCTCTACATCCCATGATCTGTTCTGTTCTTCTTTTTAAGCTTTAATCTGTCATATACTCGTATAGCAAGCCTTGTTCTGCTGTTCATCTCGAGGTCCAAGGAAGCCTTGTGGTAAGCATACACTGCACACTTAACACTAGTTGTGATACTATACAAGGTCGTTTAAGATCGTGCTTAACCCTGCAAAGCATGGCAAAAATGGTTAGGATCTTACTCCTAGCTATGGCGGTGATAATACGGACGTATATAAGCAAGAATGCATGTGCATGTACGTAGCTAACTGGGTTACATACTAATCATGCCATATAGTTCTTTACTTAGTAGTTCATTTAGTAACAAAATATTTGATGTATGTTAGTTGTTACATGTGCTTATGCAGTTATGCGGTGTGTAACAGTGGTTATGTTTGATGTGTGATGCAACAGCATTGCGTTAATTGGTACAGTGGCGTGATGGCGTCTCCGGATGGGACGAGCAGGCTAAAAGTGGGGCACACGCGGGGGTACCGCATGGGAATGGACACGGAGCTGCTCGCCATCGACGGCGGCGGCGGTGCTGCACCTGTGAGCCTGTTCGTGCTCTGCGGCGAGAGGTTCGAGGGGGCGCGGCTGTTCCGGTCCGGCGGGCTCTCGGTGCACATGATACGCGTGGAGGGCCACCCGGTGTCCATGGCGTCGTGCACGGTCGGCGACCACCAGTGGATGCTTGCCAGAGACGCGCTCGTCGCCCGCCTCGACGCCCGCGTGTTCGTCTTCGAGCTGCCGGGGTTCTTCTACGCCGTCGTCGTGCAGCCTGACGGTGACGACGGCTCGGCGAGAAAGTGCGGGACACTGGCGGAAATCTTCTCGCGGTTTTGCGCGTATCAAGATATTTCCACGGCGGAAGGTTTATATTAAACTACTTAATTTTGTTCTTTATAATTCTAGCTAGCCAGCTAGATAATTAGAGCTAGTTTCTCTTCAGAAAATCCTGAATTCTATTCATTAACTTGTGGCCGTTTATATAACCATTTATGCTGCTAACCAATTGAACTATCATTAATTCACTGTTGAGCTGCTTAGCTTCCTGTACATGTATACATAGTTGCATAGTGTTCAGGTTATCATTTCATTTTTTTGGTGTGTGTTGGTCGATCCGTGAATGTACATGTACGACGTGAGGTCGTGCACTTGGGTTTGTCCAATTTTGAGGCAAGGGTGTATATAAGTTGTACCACGTCTAGTGGGTGTCGTAAGTCAGATTAGTTGTGAGGCTCGTGACCAAATATTATTTTTATAATTTTAAAAAATTTTAAGTTATTTCTGTAATTATTTTTTGGGTTATTTTTTTTTTAAAAAAATTCACTTTTAAGCGGATACCTTCGATGAAGAGAAGATAAATGACATGTAGGACCAGACTATGACACTAACCTACATTACATCTGAATTGTGCTTAATAGGAACAGAGTATATCTGTCTGGATATATTTATGGATGTCCTTTAACTTTTGTTTGATCATTTGTTCAGGTACAGAGCAAGTTGTCGACATGAACCAACACCCCAACAGCTGGGTTCTCGCCCACGCCAGGATACAACGGCTCAGGACGCCAGCCACCACCGACGCGCCCGCCGCCGGCGCGAGGCAGATGGAGCGCGCCGTCCGCACGTCGGCCGTGGTCAAGCTGCTCAGCCGATCCCTCCTCGCCGGCGCGCTCCAGCCCTCCCGGCACCTCAGCATCACCCTCGGTGGCGCAAATGCTAGCACGAGCACCACGGCGGCGCTGCCGGGCAAGTCGGTCGTGTCGGATCTCCTCGACGCCGTGGAGACGAGCCGGACTGCGGCGCCCGGCCGGGACGCGGCCCCTCGCCGCGGGCAGGACGGGCTGGGGTGGTGGTGCCTCAACGTGGAGGGCGTCATGCTGCTAATGAGGGTCATCCAGGCGGGCCGGGGGCGGCGTGTGGCCACTGCGGCGGCGGGGGAGAAGCGGCGGCGCGGCAACGGGGGCGGCGAGGACGGCGGACTGAAGGGTGGAGGCGGCGGCATGGGGTTCGGAGGCGGTGGTGCGGCGGACGGCCCAGGAAGCTGGAGAACACGGTGGGCCCGTGCGGGAGTTCTTGAGGCAAATTAGTGAGTGGTTTGCGAAGGGAGTAGAGATTAATTAGCAGAAAATTAGGACGGGGTTTAGGTCAATTACTGTACTGTTTTATCGGCAAGCTGCAGCTAAGCCTTGATCAGAGCGAACTTTGTTCCGAAAGAACATATGTCTGGTTTCCTAAAGAGAGAAAAAATCATGTGTCTGGTGTCCTTAAGTATTAAGGAACGCTGCACCCCTCGTTCTGGTCGGTGATAAATTTACCATTAACTAATTAAGGTAGGCAAATTAAGCAATGTGATAACCTTCTCTGATGGAAACAAGTCAATTAAAGAAACTAAAGGGCAATTTATAAGAATATTTTAGTTCTTTTTTTGAGTCAAAAGATCAATCGAATATTATAATATTCGATAGAATAATCTTGATAAAAATAGTATATAATATTAGATCAAATAATCTAGCAGTACGTAACAAAGAATTTAGAGATCAGTAGCATATTATTAAACATCCAATTTTAATGTTAAAGGATCAATTTTTCGTGGACCAAATGGACATATGGCAAGACCGTGAGAGGAAATGAACTTAAGATTAAGTGAGCTAGTCTCTGATGAGCTGAATCAATACGGCAAGCCGAGTTTGAGCCTCTCACGAGCGGGCCCTAAAATTAGGGTGTGTATTAAAAAAAAAAATTTCAGTATTTTTTAAATTTTGGGTGTTGCATATTGAATACCATATTTATTAAAAAATATTTTGGTTCGGTATATCAAATTATTTCGGTATGTATTGGTAAATATCAAATTTATTAAATTAACATGAATTTATATAACATCTTTATTTTATGATTTGAAGTGTTTCTAATATAATCTAGTAAAAGCAAAATAATTCACAACAATTCACTTGTCGAGCATGTATCATACATAGAAGCTTAAGAATTTGATATCATGTATAGAAGCTTAATAATCTGGTATAACGAATAGAAGCTTAAGAATGACAATTTGGTATCATGAATAGAAGCTTAACAATGGCAATTCTAACTAATCCAATTTCAAGGAAAATTACATTCCATCTAAAGAATTAGCATCCAAAAAATAAGGAAAATTGAGTAACATTTAAACAAATTCACAAGACAAATGATTAAGATTGAGGAAGAATTAGAAAATTACATTATATGATCTTATGATTGACTGTGTTGTTGTTGCAAATCTGCAAATCGAAAACAATGGAGGTGGCGTGGTAGACTGCTGGAGTGTTGGCCTATTGGGGGCATCATGGCCTAGCGGGGAGTCTCCGAGAGAGGGGGTGGCACGGGCCTGATGCCAGAGGGTGGTGAGGGTGGGGGCCTAGGGGCTGCGACAAGTGGGGGCGGGCGTGATGGAGGCATCGGAGGAGGGAGACAGTGCGGGGAGGACTGAAAGAGGCGATGTGGAGGAGGCGGCAGTACAGGGAGGACCGGAGGAAGCAATGTGGAGGAGGAGGCGGCACGGGGAGGAGGAAGGCGACGGAGGAGCTAACACCGGGAGGAGGAGGAGGAGGCAGCGTTGCCTTACTACTACTGGTACTGGGTTAGGACGGGAGGAACTGAGGAGAAGGGACACAGAAACTCGGTTTTTTTGGTTTTTTAGTAAAAACCAAAATCGTACCGAATACCGTAAATGAATTAAATATTCTATCGAACCAGATATGTATACCACATAAACCGCTATTTTCAGTTCGATTCGATTTTTTTGTTAGGTTCAGATTTGTACACCCTTACCTAAAATGGGAGCGGGCCCTTGTTAAACTTAAACCCAGTTTAGTCCTCTTGGTAAGCTGAATCAACTTGGCTAGATAAATATCAAGCTAGCCAACTGATCCGCTTGACTTGAAGCTGAACTGAGCTCGAACTGCTCAGAAAAATTTTCCTCAAAAGTTTCTGTTTTTCAAATGAGGGATGAGAAGAGGGACAAATAACACGACAAAAATCTCGTTATCACTTGTTTGCTAGTCTTAGATCTTAGCTCTAAGAAAGAAACATGATGGGGAGTTAGTCTGGGATGACCGTAGATGACTGCCTTTCTAGTTCTTAGGTGTTAAAAGTTTGGCTGTACAGTTTCAAATATGGAAGCATCTACACAGCATGCAGTATCTTATGTTTGATAGGATATCCTTGCACCAGCGCCCCTCGCCAACCGCGGCTGCCAGCACCGTCCTTGGCACAGGTATTGCACATCCTCCTTGTTTGTCCTCACTCTTGCCAGTCGCCGGCACCTTGATCCATGCCCCCTCCCTTTGTCTCTTCCTCCTTGTTCCCCTACTCTTACCCCCGTCGACTGTCACCGCTCACGGCTAGCATCGCCGTCACTGCTTAAGTGGCCAACGACACCACTATCGCTAGATGATCTAAGGTCGGAGACGCGATGAACCTTGAGGGCTTAATGTTTGGTGGCAGCTAGAGAAATATAAACATTATGTAACTTCTATTCAGTTCAAGGAAACACCTGAGCTAGGACTGGAGATGTTGTCAAAGCTCTCTCTGTTCTTATGGCTAGGTGGTAGATTAATTTCGGCTGTGATAGTTTCCTGATAAAAGTACACGCCTAGAGCAAAATCCCTTCTGCTTAATGCCACCAATCTAATGTTCATTAGGGAATGACAGAAACTTAGCTAGTGAACCCCCTCGTACGTACTAACAAATTACTATCTCTGTTATTTTTTATTTATCATTTTATGAAGAAGATTTGTATATTTGTTGATGTTAGATCCACGAACAATAACAAGTGCCAAACATTGGAACTATCTGGGGAGAAGTTAGGAACATGATCGAGAAAAAATGAGAACTAAAAAAATATTATTCTATGTTCGGAGGCGAAATGTGATTCTTTCTTTTAGAAAAAATCTAATCTATTATTTCTCTTACTATTAATTGTTCGGATATAAATAATACAATTACTACATTAATCACAAATATTAAGAGTAGAATTGTAACCTTATACTTCATTTCTTAAAAATCATATCTAGAGCAAAGAGAACATTTAAAAATGATGGAGGGAGCAATAAACACAATACAAGACTGTTTAACAAAATTTTGTAATAAAATTTGTCAAAATTTTTTTACATGTGGATCCCACTTTATAAAAATACAAAAATAAAAAAATATATGCACATAGACTTGTGGGAGTAAATAAATATAAATTCATGTTCTTTTTGCTTATATGGACACAATAATATGTAATTTACCTTAAAATTCACTAAGCAGTGTGATCAACTCTTGACTCGTTTGGTGTGACAGTTTGACCGCACTTGGTGCATCTATTTAGCCATGTCGTATGGCTAGTCTAGTTGTGAATTATGGCCAATAACGACTCTTATAGTCCTATATGCTCTTGTAAACTAGCTCAAGTCATCCAAAATAAATAAAATATAGTCAGGCGATGATTTGTCGGTCCTGCTACAAAGAACTTAACTGTAAATCTACAATAACTTTTGTGTCCTTCAATGAAATAAGTAGTTCCATGATTGTTCATAATCTTCCAAAGATGATGAATCTAAATGATGTATTATTATGACTTAAATGGTATGTTTGAAGATTTATAGTTTGCTCAAACGTTTCTCAAGGTCTGAAATGTCCTTCAGTCATTTCTCTACCTAATTTTTCTGTCTCAGATTGTGCAAGTCTCTCCAAGCCAGGAAGGGTAGACCAAATACCATAGATGATCCCATCACTCGACAGAAACCAAAACTTTCCATCAACAGGTCATAAGCAAGGTGCACTGGATTCACCCCGTACTCAAGTTAATGACACTTCATTCTCGAGGGCCGAATCTCTAAAACAATTTTAGCAGGCAAAGAGAGCATGGATGGTGCGCAAATTCGAATTTTCCCCATCAAAAGAAAATTGGAGGAATCAAATTGGTTCCAATCAATGGCAGCACAAGGCTGTCATGTTTTTATTTCTCTACCTGATTTTTCTGTCTCAAATTGCACAAGTCTCTCCAAGCCAGGAAGGGTAGACCAATAACATGGATGATACCATCATTTAGCGAAAACCAAAGCCTTCCATCAATAGGTCATAAGCATGGTGCACTAGATTCATTCCATAGTCAAGTTAATGACACTTCATTCTCGAGAGCATAATTTAAAGCCATCAATAAGCATCACTATGCATCTGTATTATGCTGATTGCATCGCTAAAGGCCTACGAGACTAGGGTGTTATCACAATTTATCATTAATATATATTGTTGCTGAGACTGACGAGATGAAGACAACCTATACCGTTTGTGACTGATGAAGTCAGACACCATCAATACTAGGCACTGATGAGACAAAGACATCCTTTTTGTTCACAACCGACGAGGCCAAACAACACCTTAGTCAGACAATGACAAGGCAAAGCCATGATACATGATAGTGTCATAAGCCAATGAGGTTATAGATGATATATGCAATTCACACATGGAGAACAGGTATGAGACTTGAAGATAACTTAATCGGAGGTATTTTGTGGGTTTTTGATTTGCAAATATAATTAATCATGTGCTTTATAAAGCCTTGGGAACCAAGACCCACACCATTTCCTGATGTCAGATCGATTTCTTAGGTGCAATGAAAAATTGTACACCACAAAGGGATTTGTAATTTATAATTCACGATGAATTAATAAAGTTCATGTTGCCTTTATATTTATGTGTTCTTTCATATTTGTATGTAGGTGTGTAATCGGATCCGGATGTAATCGGATAATTCGGATATTGAATCTAAAAAAATCGGATTCGGATATCCGATTATATAATTGGATTCGGATTCGGATATATATCCAATTATTTTCTTGGATTCAGATTCGGATTCAGATCTAGTATGTGATATTGGTTTCGAAGTCGGATTTGGATTCGGATAATATCCTTATCCGGTTTGGGTTGCATTTCTATCATATATAGTAACAATTCTAAATCATACTTTACATTGTAATTATATAGTAGAGAAAGTCTTTTCTATAATATTATTTTTGAATCCAGTCAAACAATATTGTAGAAATAAAATTATATTAAAAACTTAAAATAGCAATATAATCCGTATAATGTTTGAATTCGATCTGAATGGAGTAAAAATTTGATTCGAATTCGTATTCGATAACTATCCGATTCGTATTCGAATATGAGTATTTCTGAATTCATATTCGAATTTGATTAAAGATAATAGGATTTGGATTTAGTATGAGTATTATTCGATTCGAATCCACTCCAATTATACCTTATTTGTATGTATACTTTCGTAAACTGACACTCATAAATTATAGAAATTCGCCTAAAATGAATTTACGGTGAAACAAACACTACAAAATCACAACATACGTACCTATGATTAATTTGCTTATTGGAATCACCTTAGGTCTAACTAGCTAAGCCTTCCAATGACGTGTCCTCTCACTTTAGCTAACTATTGGTGAGTTGACAGATCAAGATAAGCCCTTCAAGAGTAACCATCTTTTTTTGAGCATTAGATGGATAAAGATTAGCTATTCAGATGGATTTATCTATGCCCACCAATAATGCCTCTATGACGAAGGATGTCTGGCCCTTGTTTCTGAAGGCTTAGCTTTTTGTAAAAGTCTCCTAATGGATTTAACCTGAGCTTTTGAGAGAAGTTGAAGAAAAGTGGTTTTGAAAACTTCTCAGCAATTAAAAGAGCCTTCAAGTTCTCTATGGAGCAAGAAAAATCCTCCAATTCCACCTGTTCATAAATATTTTACTGACTAGAATTTTTTGGACTGATATGTCCTTAAAACTCTAGTTGTGACAACCAAACCCATTCAATTTTTATTGTGTAGATTGTGCTCAAGGTGGGTGGGCCGGCCCTAATTTGCTATCGGATTTAATATCTCAATGTTGAGGCAACCCTAAACCATATCAAGACAGTCAAATCAGATTTACTATAATCTTTCTATTTATAGGTCTCCTTGAGATACCATCAATTGAGTTCAGATGGGATCACTGCTCAGCCGGTTTTTTGAGTTGGATTTTCTGAGCCTGGCTTTGCCATGAACGACTATTCAAGCCAATCAAACCCATTTTGCGGGCTAGACTAAGTTCAGATTATGTTCAACCAAGTGTAATTTTCTATCAGCTATAACATCTTAAGTCTAGCTCTTCCAAAGCCCTACTAGGATCATGTTTGAGCGGGACGAGTTTGCACAAGTTTACATATTTATCAGCCATTCGTCAGCACTACATAAGAGGAGACTTGTTGTGGGCTACCAACCTCATCTTTCCACATCAAAAACTAATTGCAAGCATGTTGGTGTCTCCATCTCCACACTTTAAAGCCTTCAGGATCAATATGGATTCCAACTCCTCACCCTAGATGCACATGTGTAGTGTAGATTCCCCTTAGCTGAATGCTAATGGGGTGGTCTCCCTTTCATGGCTTTGGCTCCAAAGCACAGTGCACAATTTCCCCAAATGGCAATACTATATACACAAATGTTATCCAAGATTGTACTAGAAGAATTTTTATGGGGATGATCCTCATTGTGAGAATCGTTTTTCAGTTGTTGGATAGATACAGATTGTGTTGATCTATCGATTGAGATCAGATTCTTACATACAAACGGTCCCTACATAAATCTCTTTTGATTCCACTAGCTTCTTCTGATGTGGGGTTGGCACTTGGCAATGCTCCAAGCTGGCCAATGGTAGTGTAGGATTGGATCACTTCACCATCAGATTAAACTTTGAGCTTAATCTGAAACAGTGTGAAATATCTGCTAATTTAAGCTGCCTTTTGCTTTCTAGCTTTTAGTGCCCCTTGGTTGGTTATGTATCAAGGTTAATGATTGGGGCACGGTTGAAACAAAATTATGTCGGTGATTGAGATCACGATTCAACAGTTTTAACCGGGTCTCGCACATAAAACGATTCTCACAAAAATTATTTTAATGTGTAATAATTCTTTCGACGAATAAGGCGAATTTTTGAGTTAAGAAGAACAAACAAAAGAATGCTAAAATTAAAAGCTTTGGCTCCCAAAGTACATTCATGCTTCCCTTGATTACATCTTTCCACAGTGGATGGACGTCGCAAATCATTTATATCTTTGTATGGAAAAACTGTTCTTCTGTTAGATATCTGGACATTTTCTGTGTTCAGGAAAATTAATTGGGGACCCCAACTTTTTATTTTTGTCTTCTAATTTGGTAGGTGAAGTGTCATCCAGGAAAGGCGCATCAGATGATTCATAACTAGTTGTAATTAAACAAAAAAAATTAGATTGTGTTTGGCTCATAATTCATTGCAAATAAAGGTCTAATATGTATCATAATTACTAGCATCGAAACAACCCTGCAATTTGTGATCCGGAGTCAGCGATCCGAATTTTTGCGAAGATCTGGATCATTGTCGAGGCGCCGCCCAGATTGACAAATCTAGGGGAGGGGATGAGAGGAGAGGAGGAGGAACGGAGGAGTGGTAGGATATTGGGTGGGTAGGGGTAGGGGTAGGGGTGTGCATTCGATTTTTTTGATATTTTTTAAGTTTTGGTATTGCACCTTACATACCATGTTTATTAAAAAAAAAATTCAGTTCGGTTTTGGTAAATACCAAATTAATTTAGTTCGATTTCGATAAATACCAAATTTATCAAATTATCGCGAACCTACATGATATCTTTGGCTCTTTTTTGCTTTATGATTTGAAGTATCATATAATAGTATAGTATTGAAAGTTCAAAGTGATCAACAATTAAAATTAAACATCAAATAATGTCATGTAGGCGGCGAAGGAGGCACGGTCGCACGGGGAGCTCGAGCAGGCACGGCTGCAAGGCGAGAGGAGGAGGAGGCGGTGAGGGCTGGATTGAGAGGCGACAGGGGGAGCTCGAGGGCGGGGTGGTGTGGTGGCGGGGAGAAGAATAGCCTTCAGTAGTTCTAGGCACATTTCGTTGGATATTTTAGAATTTTCATACGTTGTTATGTTGCGGTAGTGTACATTTGGTTATTTTGTTGAGCTACTCGGTTTTGCCCGGATTGGAAAAGCTACTACTACCAAGCTCATGTTTTCTTGGTTTTATTAATTCCAAAAATATCACAAAAAGGCGCAAAAACAAGCAAAATAAAGCGATCTAACACTCCAAATTTTCAGAGCTTGATACACCTAGCAGTCTTGCTTCAAAGGCTATAGAAAATTGAGTGGTCTATGAAGGGAATGTTCGTTGCAGTGTCAAAAAATATCATTGAAAACTAATCAAATACATTTCTTGATTGATGATTAATAGTGTGTACAGACAAAAGCTCTTTTTGATGTACCTCTCATGAAAATTATAGGTGTTCAGTTGTTGTGAAGTATCATTCTTATATAATTTGTTGGTGTCAGATTTGGGAGTGGGAGGCGGCGGAGACCGGAATGGGAGGCGGCACGGAGGAGGCGGCGAATGCTAGAGGGGGCGGCAGATCTGGGAGTGGGACGTGACACGTGCCACGGGGGAGCTTAAGGACAAGCGGTGGCACGAGCGAAGGTGACGGACGGATGAGCGGGTAGTGGGCGACGGGCGGGTGGGCGGAGGTGGCCGCAGCACGGGGAGCCGAGGAGGACGACGCGACGCGAATCAGTTTTTCCTTTTTTTAATTTTTTACCAAACCGAACCGAATATCAAATATGGTTAAAATAGCCTACTGAACCGAATACCAAATACCAAAAAACCGATTTTTTCGATTTGGTTTGATTTTTCCAATTCAATTTTTTCGGTTCGGTCCAAATCTGCACACCCCTAGGGAGGGGGATCTGGCTAGGAGGAGGAGAGAGAGAAAATAAGATGGTGGATCTTCTATGATTAAATTTTTATGTGATTTAGAATAGATTTTATGTGGTTAATTCTTATGTGGTTAAAATTAGGTGTAGTTGTTGAGATTTTTTGGGTTTGATTAAGTTGAAGTTGGTGTGGTATCTTTTTTAGACAATAAATATGTAGATTGCACTATATAGTTTGAACAATAAATAGTCTTTAATTAAGTACTCGATCTGGATTTATTGGAATCGTGGTCCGCATTCCAAACTATCTGAAGAACTCTACTCCCCTTGGAACCACATTCGCGGCAACCCGTGACCCCGTCCCTCGACTAGACATACCGCGTTCCAGATTTTTATAATCTATATAGTGTATAGTGGTCATACTAGATCCACATCCCTATCAAAAATGAATATGGATCGAATTTCAATATTGCTTAGACCTAAATACAAATTAGATTATTTTTAAATACAAATATAGACTGAGTTTTGGATTTTGTCAAATATTATTATTTTCCGAATGTTTCTTTTAACACCACCACCCAACCCCCACCCCACCCAGATTAGATTATTTTTAAATACAAATATAGACTGGGTTTTAGATTTTGTCAAATATTATTATTTTCCAGATGTTTCTTTTAATACCACCACCCAACCCCCCACCCCACCCCACCCAGCGCGCGCGCACATACAAGTGTGACGTACGTTCTTGTTCGGTTGCAATTGCCCAAAGTGATTGTTTACTATGCGCTAGTTTCAACGAAGATGGTGACAAACCTAGCACACAAAAGTCTGTGTTACGCACTGAACCTGAGGTTTCTGAAACAACCCAAAGCCATTTTTTTCATGACCTTTCTAGATGCAAGTAGTAACAAATGTCTAATATTACTTGGATGTTGCAACATTGTGGATATGTATTCATCTACTGGACTATGCAAACAAAGTAGCAGTGAAGACACTGTATTAGTGAAGCTTCACAGACCGATGGCATTCAGAAATCAGGACAAGTTCAGAGAAGAAAACAATACAATGTTGGATCCATCAGAAAGGGAGGGAGAAAGGTGTTAGCTTAGTACCATCATGTGATCTCAAGTACTTGTTGTCCCAACAACTGCTAGCATCTTGCATCAAGTAGCTCCAACAATAAATTATTGGGTTTGGTAGGTGGCTAATTAAGCAAGCTCAGATGCAATTTACCAGTGCACTCACTCCAACTCGAGAACTGTAATATACTAAGTCTGGCCTAAAATCCTTATCATTTTAGATATGATAACATAGATGAAGTCGGCAGTAATTATACTATTACATTGTTATTTGCATGCATTACATTTGGTTTAATTCCGTACATTAATTAAAGGCAGATTAGCACTTGATTTACAAACACCTATATGCGCAATTTGCAAGGAGAGGACGGGTCAGTGCGCTGTCTGCATCGCGCATGCCCCGGACTTTTATTATACCTATCATTCGAAATGATTGTAGTTTTGTTGATTGAGCAATACAATCTCTCCTTTTCGTCGCAAAAAAAATTGCACTGCTCATGGATTTCTGAGGTTTTGTTTCTAGAGACCATGCAAGTACTGCTTTAATTGTTAACATAAAGTTTCTTCTAAACTAGTGGCTGGTCGTAGACCGTACTTTTGCCCTATGGGACAAACAAGTGGGGCGCGCAATAAAAATGCATAAAAGAGGTCAACATACTAAGGCGACATTGCAAATATATACTTTACCAAAATAAAATTTCACATATATTAACACATATATGGTGTTAGTTATAAATTAGTATAAACTGCCTCAAATCTCCATTTGCTTTGTATTTTGTGCAATTTTGAGTGCTGTGTATACATATATAGAGCATTTTTCTCACATACTTCATCAATATTAAATGAAATGATACGTTGTTCACAAAAATTGATAAGCAAAAAGAGAGAAAAATTATTTTGCTATTTGCTTGCTCTTCATTTCTATTTAGTGTACATTAAAAACTATTTACATCCTTGTATCCCCCAGAAAGGGCCCCCAAAGAAAAAGGAGGGAGAGGAAACCAGAATAAGATACAATAATATAACAGGAGCCAAGAAATACATGCTCTTTCTAGCGCTAGCACTCTATGATCTATCGTGCATAATCTGATCATCCATTTCTGATTTATTAGTCATGATCAATATTCTTTCTAGCGCTGACCCTCTATGGTCTATTGTGCATGATCTAATCATCCATTTCTGATTTATTAGTCATGATCAATATTCAGGAGGTGAGATCTTATTTGTTTGGAAATTTTCTATCCTGCCCCAAATGGCAGATCTAATTCAAACAGGACCAGGAACCAGATCGAACTTCAACGGCTGGATATGCCCCCCGTACATATTGTACTCTTCTTGTACATTTTACAACCTCATATGAACCCGGGGAAGGCGCTTCCACTCTACGAGCCGAAGTAGGAACTCCATTACCTGTACACACACAAACAAAAAACACATCATTGATACATGTATTTATCGATCATTGTCTCTACTGCAGTGAGAAATGGACGTCGGACAATAAAATGTAGAATGGGCAAACATATCGATCAGGTGGTCCAGGGAACATGAAAGTAACTTGCCGATCAATAATAATTTTGCAGAAGCATCAGAAAGGCACCGTCACACAAGACATCATCGGTCGATAGTGTCATATGATATAATACGGGATAGTGTCATATGATATAATACAGTGTTGTTTTGTACAGCACTGCTGTGCTGTGCTCACCTCGGTGGGCTCTTGGAGGGAGTAAGAGGCGTCGGTCTCCTTGGGGTGCTTGGATACTAGGATCCCTATGCCTTGACCCCTTTGCCGCAAAACCTGTAAGTTACAGCATTTGACAGTGCATTCTCCGTTAGGCTTAGTTAATCTATAAAGTTTTATTATATATTATGTCGTTCTTTAACTGTATGGTAAAGCAGTTGTGAAACAACAAAATATATATGTATGTCCTCTTTAATTCTGTAAATTTTTTTTTGTCTCTACCATAGATCAAATCCTACCACAACTTACACCAAAAACAAAAACGAACTATACTACTGTACGAACCAAACCTAGCATGTACCTTTCATCTTATAGTACGTAAAAATGACATACAATTATTATGTAAGACTAGCACTTAAAAATGCTTGCGTAAAGGAAGTTTGTGCTAAACAGTGGTATCAGAAAACATGAAATTTTACATAGAAGGCTAACATGCAGATTTTCATACTGGTCTAATCGTAACATATCAGTTGTCTTATGTGTTTTTGCTTTTTTATAATATCTTATTAGAAATATAGAAATGTACTTGATACGATGCATAGAACCTTGCGCCTGAGCCGATTCCAATCTTGCATTACATGCAAAACCCATTTATTTAGGACATAGACAAAATGATCTAGCTAGACAAACAGACAAGCTTTGTGCAAATGTTATGCATTACTAGACAACCCGACACAACAGCAGATATGTCAGTACAAAACTACACTAATATATACCTAATACATACATACACACACACAAACATACAGACATACGTACGTATATACCTTGAAGGCATCCTCATCGGTGCGGTCGTCGCCGATGTAAACGGGCAGCACATTGTTACAGTCACCAAATCCTAATTAAAAAGTTAATGAGAATTATTAGTACAAATTAGTGACTAATTAATTAATTAAGATTAACGCTGCGACGACCGAAAAAACTGATATTTTCCACATAATTAATTATGATTTCAACAGAAAACGAAGTGATGTGACAATTGTCTGGCTAGCTGAGTACTACTTACCAAGTGACTCCAACAAGAACTCCAGGGCCTTGCCTTTGTCCCACTTGATGGTGGGCCTCACCTCAAACACCTATAGAATCCAATATCCATACAATTCAAACTTAATGATCATGTTATTGTTACAATATATAATTTACATAGTATCAAATGCATCTATATGGTATAGAATTATAAGATACGATAACTATAATCTTAACTGCTAAATCAAACTCGAATGATGTTAGTGGTTTTAGTGGCTGATTAGAGCACCACCCAAATCTGATCTGGCATCAAAGATTGCTGAATTTCCCTAGCTTGTAAACTTATAACTTGTTAAAAGAAGCACACCTTTCTTCCTTGCGTGAGCCTTAGCTTTGGGTAGTCTTTGAGCACTCTTTTAACCATTTCAGCCAAGGTGCCCCAGCTCTGCAGAACAATTGCAACAAAAGGCATGTGCATTAATTAGTAATGGATGGAGGTTAGTTAAATCTAAATCCAAGAGGTATCTATTTCTATTCCCCCTAATGGCATAGAAAGGGGAAGTTACTGAGTAGTTGGGGGAGTCTCAGACACTAGCAATAAATGGCAAAAAAAAGATGCAAGAAAGCAACATCCATTTCCCTACTCACCTTTTCATCTACACGTCTGAAGTGGACAGATACACAGAACTTGTTGTTCTCCACTTTTGCCCCTGGTATGCAACTTGTCTTCTCCATCAATGATTCATGCACCTGATTAAAGCTTCATTAGATCAAAAATCTTTAATGAAATATGGTGTTAATTAGTTAAGAGAGTAAGTAGTAGTGTAATACCTGTTCTATCATTGGTAGGAACTCACTGGCTGGTTGGAACAGAACACCCTTTGCCTGGCAAAAAAAATGGCAAGATTGGTATATATATATCTATCTTTGTGTAGGAGGCAATTAGGAAAGTACAGTGAGATTAACAGTGTGATTAAACCTTGGACTTTGTGTGTCTTGAGGCTTTTGCCGGGCCTTTGATGTCCATACCGTGGCTGCCGGCGTAGTAGAGCTCGGCCAGCTTCACAAACTCGAACACCTGCAAGAACAAAGCAAAGAACTTTACGTCAGTGATTTGCCAATTGGCCAATAGCCAATCATGTATATGTGCATTGCTTTCTGATGGCATTTGGATGTTTTGATGTACGTGCCTTGTCGCGGCACCGGCCGCTGACGATCGCTGTGGGGAAGTGCCTCGCCACGCTCCGCACGGCCATCCGCATCTGATGGGTGGATACATGTAACACCATGGTAAGCAGAGAAGCAGAGAGGAAGAACAGGGGATGTAGAGCTGGTATTCGTTGAAGAACTCGTACTGTCTCGCTCATAAAGGCGGCGTCGGGGTCGTCGACGATGGGCGACAGCGTGCCGTCGTAGTCCAAGAACATGACGATCTGCTTGCCCCGGGATGCCGCCACGATCTGCTCGAACTTGCCCAGCGCCGACGGGTGCCTCACCTGCGCGCTCCAAGAACACAAAAGATTTCTTTTATTACACCAAGAAGACACAACCAATGCATGAACATGGCAGTGGTGAGCAGCACGGACCATCCAGGCGGCGTGCTCGTCGTCGACGCCGGCGGCGAGTGCGGCGGCCGCCTTGGCGTGTGTCGGCGAGGACGCGCGCATGGATTCCACCCAGCCGTTGAGCAGCCCCGCGCCGAGCTCCACCTGCGCCAGGTACTTCCTGCGCACAGCTATGCCGGCCGCGGCAGCGGCCGCCGTCGACGGTGGCGCCGCCCGCGGCGGCGGGTAAGCGAACAGCGCCGTCTCCGGCACCACCGCCATGCTCGGCTTCGTCATCGCGCGCTAGCTCCCAAAAACCGAAACAAGCTTCGAATTAAGCCTTTAATATTCGAGCTCAAAGATTAAGAAGCCTTAAGACGACGAGACTTTGGAAGTGTGTGGGGGGGACAAATGGGAGGAGGGAGTATTTATAGTTCGAGGAGGGGTACGTGGGGCCCGTTTGCAGTGGGTGGGCTCCAGCGGGTCCCCCCGGTGGACCGCTCCGATGGCGTGGATGCGCCGTCGTCCAGGCCCAGCTCGGGGCCAGGTGGCCCGCGTAGCACGTGCCGGTCTCGCGCGGGCTGGGCCCATGCGCGTACGTGTGGGGCTGTGGCGCGTGACACGTAGATGGTGTACCTAGGCCGTGATCTGTTTCGAGGCTGTTATTTACGGAATATTTTGTAACAATAACTTTTTGTTTTAAAGAAAAAATAACAAATCTAGTCTCCCTAGCTCGGAGAATTTGTTAAAAAATATATATTTTTTTACTATGAAGGTGCAGTGTTTGTAAAGTTGTCAAATCTCATGCAGACAATTCCTGATTCATCTCACCCTATATATCAAGAATTATTTATGTGAGATCCAACAATTTTAAAGATTTTCTTACACATAAGAAGATTTTTATATAATTTTCATTTGTCAGTTATGAAGAGATATTGTTTAAAAACTTTTTATGTGTAGAAAGGTCTCCGAAACCATCGGATCACGTGCGAACGGTTCCTAATATGTAGGATGGAATCGTTCGCACCAGACCTGATAGCGGAAGACTTTATATACTTAAAAAACTTTTTACACAATTTTTATTCGTTAGTTACAGTGTTGCATGTGTAACTCCAAACCTACTTTGATTTAAAGTATTTTTATTGTTTAGAGGTTGTTTGATTTATATGATTCATTTGTTTTATAGAATCCTTCGATTCCATGGGATGTTAGGTTTGTGTTTTGTTTGAATTTTCAGATCCAAAAGGAAGCACTTATTTTGTGTTTGGTTGATGGTAGAGAATGGTCTTATAACAGCGCCAACTCATCTCTTTAAAACAAGTAGTAGCATTTGATCGATACATAAAATTTATCAGATAGGTTAGTTCCTGAACAATTTAGTGCAATGAGTTGAGCCCACAAATTATACTGATTTTCCCTCCTATAATGAGTAAGTGTAGTATGTGATCATCCAATCTAAAACAGAGGCTTCATAAGGTCTGTCACCTTTTAAGTGGATATGTTTGCAATTCCGAATTTGTCAATGACTCAAATGTACCATCAAAACTTTTGTCACTTATTGTTCTCCTAAATTTTCAGAAATTATTTGAAACAAAAATGCGGAATTTTCATACATTTTTGTATTCCATAGTAGCTAATTAGTTTACATTTATGTCCCTGTAAATTTGGCAACCGCAAGAGGAATTTGCCCCACCTTTCTCTGCTGAATTTTAAAACTGCATGCAAAATTATATTAAACTAAAAACTGAATGTGGTATACTGGCATTGAATCCTGTACCTTTAAGAATAAAAGGCAAACACATGTCTTTTCCACAATCTCAGCAAAATTTGAATGATCTAAAAATTAAAATAATTAATTATTTCCCTACAAATTCCAAACTTCTCATCAGCCTTAATCCACTTTAATATAAATTGTTAGTTTTTGCTATAACACATGTATAATTAAATTTTGTTCTTAAAGACGATAGAAGATACAAATCCGAAAGTTCGCCATACTGTGACGAGGACAGAAACAACCAGTGCAAGTTGCTGAAGAATGCTTGCATGAATCTTTGGGGCAGAAGCAACTGGCCAACCCATTCCTGGACGAGGTGACGTTCGTACGTACATATGGTTACTTGTTAGGTGCAACGAACTAGCATACAATTAGGCATATTTTCTCGTTCTTTTCCCTACGTAGGGCCCGGTTGCGATCGAAAACAAGCAGCAGGGAACTCCCCGGTGAGCAAAACCAGCCACCCAGATATTATTACCTTAACCTCGTCGACATTAATGGTTGTGATCTCCGGATCGGAGCCGGATCCTCTACATTACCAAAGACAAATGTCATTTGCCATACTTCTCACGAAAGCACCGGAGTCTTAAAAAGAGTTTTCTGATTAACGCTAGGGAAAAAGATTATCAACAACGCTTTCTTGTACCAGCTCTCAGCGTTATTCTGATGGTCGATTTTTGGGTTGGGGATGACAGTGAAACTCACTCGGTGCATTTTCTTTAATTAGTCATGCAAAGGATTCCTATAAGGAACATTTGCATTGTTAGGTTATTAAGTTGTGTTTGGCTGAATGTCCTATGTTTCTTCACTGATATTTGATCATAGACCACTATTTTGGTATATGTTTGGTTTGTGTTTAAATATGACATATCTTGATGATTTGACAAGATTGATTTCTAAATTTTTGATCAAAATTGAGGTGGAAAAATGGGATTATTACCTATTCGATGGGGGCTAGATTTTTTTTTTGGTTATTCCCCATCTTGATATAGCCAAAATTTAGTCGGACAATCCCCAACATAAAGCAAAACATGCCATTCTAATTTTTTTTTGTGAGGTGAGTACCAACCTATTCTATTGACACGAATGTGCATTCATGATTTTTAATGTAACCAGTTTAGAAGGTACGAACAAGGTAGATACCTAATTAGAAAAATAATATAAGACCTAGTGATCATAAAATTATACAAAATTGATCATTGAATCATGAGATATATGATTAATATTGAAACACAACTATATTACAACTGCATTTTGATAGATCATTTCATACAATCTAATAGTCAACGAATGAGTGCTATGCCTCTTATTCACCAGATCTTACATAATTTGCTTCCTACTGTCCCATGGAAGGTACCCTCATGCATGCATGCACACAAAAGTGATTACGTCGTGTCCGTTGTACTTGTGATATATGAATCGATAGAATGGGCGGCTGTGGTGAGTCGAGGACGGGGCATCGAGAATCGTGATCTATTATGGGCATGCACGCAGGACCATGCAACTTCGTGCGGCGCAAGAATATTGCCGCTTCTAGCTAGCCGGGAATATTTTTATTACATCGTACTTTGCGTGGTACACTTTATGCTAGAATCTGATCTCAATCGATCCACTGAAATGATCGATGCACGTACTTGTGCGCGTGAGAGTGGGAGACAGACAGTACATCTAGCACGTACGCACTGTTTCTAGAAGTATCTGAAGCATACCATCTAAAAAGAAAATATCTATTATAGAATGAGGCAAGTCTTAGCTATTCAATCGATGCGATCAAACAGCTCATTCCCTCTTACTCTCATCTCTCCTCCACATCTCTCACTGTACTCCATCGTCCTCTCCCCGCACCCCCCTTTTTCCTCCCTGTCCATGTACTTTACTTGCTTGGTGCCTACCATTCTAATACTATTTTGTCATCTTGCTATCAGTCTCATTCCTCTTTTCTATTGATGGTGTTAAAATTTGTATCAATGCATATATAAATAAATCTTAGTGAGATCCTTCTTTATAATTTTTGAGCCTATACTCAACGTACTCAATTAACCACAAAAAATCCAATAATACCTCATGACCTTAGTCCCAATAAACCCTACTTATATGTCAATGCTCTAGTCCCCCTCCTTCCTCACCCATTGCCCACAATCCTACGCTCTTATTATCATCCATTGCCGGTAAATAATACTGATAATTACATCACTATCTCTCCACTATTAGTTCAATACTTATCATTGATCCACTCCTCTCTCTATAATTAAAAAGTTGAAAGAACGAGTGAACCGAGAATCATCCGAGGTGGACCAAGAATTAACCACCCTTGCCTTGTGTACATTTACCATATTTTAACAAGATCAAACGTAGCAATATAATACAGTAGCATGCGGTGCAAACCGATCGGTCATCCAAGTGTACGTGGGAGGACCGAGAATTTCTTGTACGTAATATATGCTCGGACAAAACTATGGTTCGGAGGTCTCAACGTGTAGATACATATAAATCATGCACATATATTATACTTATAATAAAAGTATAAAATCATGCATGGTTCGTCGCTACAGGTGAACTGTAGCGATCTCTGGGGAAACAAGTTCCCGTGCATGCCGGTGGCGTGCCATGCAGGAACCGACCGGCCGGCCGGCCGGCGTCGACCACGAATTTAAGGTCCCACATCGGCGGTTGGAAATGAGTATAATTAAAAAAATGGTCCACTGTTTATTGATGTATCGACAAAGTCGGCATGGGCGGCAGTTGAGGCAGATTCTGGTGCATGCCGTGCGATGGACAGTGGCCCGGCATGGCTTGAGTCAGACATGTCCCCGAATATTAATGCACCATCCAACGACAAGTTCCATGGATTAGAATGCCCCTTTTAAGTCTGAACATATGAAACATAAACTCAAGATTAGAATCCCCTTTTGAGTCCGAAGATATGAAATATAAACTCAAGAATTATTTGATCATAAATCAATTGTAGAGGTAAAGATAATGAGATTTTTATATAATTGAAATTTTCATGATATATTGTGATTTTTGTCCCATCTCAATTTTAATCTTTCAAATCTTGATCTAATGATTTATGTGATCCGGATGATATGTTGTGTCTTTTGATTTAGAATTGTAGGATACGAAATTGCATGCATGGATACAACCACCCTTTATAACAGATTTAACCTCTCGAGAATCTTGCATTGTTTTTCAGGGCTAGAATCATGCATGTTTCTTTGTTGTTTATTTAAGGCCAAGGAGAGGAATATTTTCGCACGTTCTGTTGTCGACAAATAGATCTCTAGACATGCATCTGATTGTCTCTGAGAGCGTGCAAACTTTAATGAGAACCATAAATTTGATGAAAACGTCAAAATAATTGAAAATTGAGTCCTAACCAACATACAAAATTTGCAAGGGCCCATATATGGTGCATTTAGCTTAGAAAAATAATAGAGATGTATTTCTTGTTTCTGTTTATTTATATTTCTCTCTTTATTTATGGTGTGCAAACTAGTATTTTAAGTACAAATCATGTATGAAAACCTGTAAAATAAGAAAATTGGAAGCAGATTTGACACCTGTAAATAAGAAAATATGAAAAAATTTTCTACATTAAAGTTGTCAAATTATGCTACACTACACTACTCGAGTAATAAACAGGTTTGCAATAATAAATTTTGACACGGTCTATATACATGTGGGTTTAATTATGCTATAATTATTGTTTCAGTCGTAAATGTGTCAATACAATTAACAAGTTTAAAAAATAGTTAAATCTATCAAAACACGGCACTCATCTAAGTCGACACTAATCATTTATAACTCTACTTTATAATTATTATATATAAGAAATTTATGTGTCTCAAATTCTAAATAATATGATAAAATTAGAGGGTAGAGAAAAAGATTATCGTAAAACTATACAAAATTACCAGGTGACTATAAATAGGCACAGACAAAACATCAGAAAAGCAGCAGTACTACGGTAAGTGCAATAAAAGGCCCTGCAAATTGACTGGTGAGCTAGACGCGCGCGCGTGGTGAGCATTACTTGAATGCATGCACCGAACCGGGACGGCACGAGGAGTCTGGCAAAAGGTACAGGCACAGCAGCAAGCAAAACACGACATGTACTGTACAAGACCATGCATGCATGCATGCATGCATGCACCTGCAAGTCGACACGTGTGCCACCAAGAGCTACGCACGTGGCATTTCCTTCCTCGTGTCGCAACCTTGTGCGAACCGCCCATGGACACCCATGCACGTCTGCATATATGCACGCATCGTGACGTACCATACGACTTACATTTCTGCCACTCTTGTGGTCGTCAAACCGAAAGCGCCATTTGATTCAGCTGCCGGATGCAGAATGGGCAGGTTTAGTTCGCGCCATGACTTAACATAATTTAAATTAAGAACTACATATCCTTTGATTAACTATAATAGATAGATTTACTATAGTTTGTTACGCAATTTTGTTTTCTAAAGTGCAGCAGTCATTCACTGTATTTAGGCACATTTTTCATATTTTATCTTAGATATGTTATAAATCAAATTTTTTTTACAATTCTTCGCAAGGTATGAGAAGACAGAGATATATTTTACTAAATAGAGAGGTATTACTTGTTGGAAATAATCAAGACTTGATCAAAATTTCGCTGGTCGAGTTTCACTAATCGATAAGACTTGATCGTTGGTCGAACCGAGTCGACGGATTGACAAGACTTGATCACTAGTCTTACTGAGTTTTTTAGGGGACCGAGTCATAGATCGTGCTATCATGCATGGCACGTAGCAATCGTTGGAGTTAGTTAGTTTCCTGTTTGTTAGGTTTTATATACTTAAGTCATTGTATTAGGAAAGATTGGGGAAAAACAAAGTTAGTGGCAATAAAAAGTGAGAAAACTTTGTCTCAGAGTGTGCTCGTGTGTGATATTTATCTTCTTCTATCTCCAGCTTCAAGTGTTTGATCCAGTGCTGCAACCTATACTCGGAATCAGAGCTATACCCAGCACTTGGTATCAAAGCCGGATGATGCCGAAGCACATGCCATTGCCAAGAAAGAGTGTGTCAGGTGGGGTCACCGACACGGCAACGTTTATGACCAGTATCTGTTGCTCACGAGGAGCAACTATGCCGCATGATCAATCAAGATGAAGGTCTACATGAAGGCACAAGGCGTGTGGGCAGCGATCGACTCAAAGGAGGAGGTTGACACACGCAAAGATCAGATGGCTCTCGCTACCATCTATCACAGGATCCCGGATGAGACGCTCTTCCTGTTGGCCGAGAAGGAGACGGCCAAGGATGCGTGGGAAACACGATCAAAACAATGCACATGGGCGCTGAGCGCGTCAAGGAGGCGAAGGTGCAAACCTTGAAGAGTGAATTCGAGGTACTTCACATGAATGACGGTGAGTCGATTGACGACTTCGTCATAAAGTTGATGACGATCGTCAATAAGATTTGTGCATTGGGCGACAAGGTAGAGGAGGCCTATGTCGTCAACAAGTTTCTCCGGGCCGTCCCGTTGACATTTCTGCAAATCGCGTCCACAATTAATTGAATAGTTCAGCAACCTCAAATCCATGACCATAGAGGAGGTGATTGGTCACCTCAAGGCCCACGAGGAGCGGCTTTGGGGTTACAACGACAACCAAGAAGAGCACGTCCTATTGACGCGTGCCGAGTGGAAGGCGAAGGAAGGAGAGACCAAGGGCGAAGGATTATCCAACTCCAAGGGACGTGGAGGTGGCGATGGTTGTGGTCGTGGACGTTCTTGCGGTCGTGGTCGTGGTCGTGGTCGTGGTCGTGGTCGTGGCTGTGGCCAGGGAGGTCGCAACAGCAAAAATTCATCTCGCCAAGAAGGCGATGGTGGTCGTAGGCTTGGGACAAGCCGCACTAAAAACAAGATCAAGTGCTTTAAATGCGATGTATGTAAGACCATTATGCATCGGAGTGCCGCAATAAGTGATGAGATGAGAAGGCAAGCCTCACTCAGGTTCAAGACGACGAATTGGCGCTGCTTCTGTCCGTGTGCATGAAGGAGTCAAGCAATCAGCTGCTACTCATCGGAGACAAAGTAGTACCTTGGCTGCGCACGAATGCGTGTGAGCAAGTTGAGTCCGATCTGTGGTATCTAGACAATGGAGCCAGTAACCACATGACGAGGCAGTGGTCCATGTTCAAGGAGCTAGATGAGAACATCCACGAACAAGTAAAATTTGGTGACGATTGACAGTACAAATCAAGAGGAAGGGATCAATTCTATTCCAATTCAAGAATGGTGAACAACGGCTGTTGACGGAGGTATATTTTATACCCAGCTTATGCAATAGTATCATGAGTCTTAGTCAGCTTTCAAAAGTTGGGAGCAGGATTGTTATCTATGGTGCTTTCCCGTGGGTCTACGAGAGGAATGGAATGCTGCTCATGAAGGTCAAGTGTTTTCGCAACAGGCTGTACAAGGTGCTGCTGCAAACATGTGCACTGGTGTGCCTAGCAGCAAGCATCGACGAACCTACCTGGCTATGGCATGCAAGACTTGGTCATGTCAACTTTCAAGCACTAAAGATGATGTCCAAGAAGAACATGGTGCAAGGTCACGGATCAACCACCCCACGTAACTGTGCGAGGGTTGTCTGGCTGCTAAACAAGCCAGGCTACCTTTCCCCAGGCAGGCAAACTATAGAGTTGATCGGCCGTTGCAGTTCGTACACGCCAATCTCTGTGGGCCCATAACTCCACGAATTCTTGCCGGTAACAAGTACTTCCTTCTCTTAGTTGATGATTACAACCGGTTCATGTGGGTGTATATGCTCAAGTCAAAGAGTGACACCTTTGGAGACTTCAAGAAGTTCAAGGCAATGGTGGAGAAGGAATGTGAGCACCAGTTGAAGACACTGAAGACAGATCGAGGCGGCAAGTTCTTGTCCCAGTAATTTACAGCTCTATGCAAGGTGGAAGGTATCCGGCGACACCTCACAGCGCCGTATACCCCACAGCAAAATGGCATTGTCGAATAGAGGAACAGCATCATGTTGGCAATGGCAAGAAATCTACTCAAGATGATGCACATGCCTTGAGAAGATGTGGGGGGAGGTGGTGCGACACACGGTGTATTTGTTGAACCGTGTATCGACTAAGGCACTAATTGGTGTCACCTGACATGAGACTTAGACGGGCAAGAAACCGCACCTGGAGTATCTAAGGGTGTTCGAATGCACTGCACATGTAAAGGTGTCAAATGTCCACATTGAGAAACTTGATGATAGGTTACAAGGACATGGTGTATCTTGGTGTAAAAGAAGGCAGCAAAGCACATTGTGTATATGATCCTCAACACAGAAAGATACGTGTAAGTAGAGATGTAGTATTTGTAGGAGAGCAAAAGTGGGATTGGAGTGAAGGCGCCACTGTTGACAAGGAACCCCGGGTGGAGTTCACCGTTGAAGAGAATCCAGAAGAGGAGACAAGTCAACAAGAGGGTGGGTAGTAAGGGACTGGCCATCTCTCTCCAGCCACAGCATCATCACTTGGTGCTGCCGCAGGTGCGATAACAACAACGTCACAACCTACGATAGCTATGAAAAGTGCAATTCCAATGCCGGCAGAGACACCGATGTCTCTACTAACTCCTCCAGCATCGCAAGAGAGTGGCGTTGCGGCTTTCACCACTAACAAGCCTAGAACCTCTCACTTTCTCAGTGACATTTATGCAGAGACCGAAGAGGTAGTGTGTGAAGACGAGCTATTCTTACTTGCTACAAAAGCACCAGCAACCTATCGAGAAGCCGCGACTGAGAGACAGTGGCAGGAGGCCATGAGGCATGAGCTCGAAGCGATTGAAAGAAACAACACCTGGGAGTTAACCGAGCTTCCACTCAGTCACAAATCTATTGGGCTGAGGTGGGTGTATAAATTGAAGAAAGACTCCGCGGGAAAAGTCATCAAGCACAAGGCGAGGCTCGTCGCAAAAGGCTAAGTACAACAACAAGGAATACATTTCGAGGAAGTCTTCGCTCCAGTGGCAAGACTGGAGACATTGATATTGTTGTTTGCCTTCGCAGCGCAACGAGGATGGGAAATACAACACTTGGATGTCAAATCGGCATTCCTAAACGGAGAACTCCAGGAGGAGGTGTATGTGAGCCAACCGGAAGGTTACGTGGTCGAAAAGCAAGCCCACATGGTGTATAAACTGTACAACGTGCTCTACGGGCTCCGTCAAGCACTGTGAGCCTGGAATATACGATTGGACAAGAGTCTGAAGGGGCTCGGCTTCATCAAGTGTCAACAGGAACAAACTATTTATACAAGGTGTAATGAAGCTGGGACACTTCTTTTTGGTGTATATGTTGACGATTTGATCGTCACTGGCACAAGTGTAGAAGAAATTGTTGGATTCAAGTAGCAGATGATGAAAGAATTTGAGATAAATGATCTTGGACTCTCTCCTACTATCTTGGCATCGAGGTGGAACAAAAGGACGGCTGTGTCATGTTGAAGCAAGCAGCCTATGCGAAGAAGATACTACAGTTGCCAGGTATGAGTGAATGCTACCCACCAAGTATCCTATGGAGCCCAAATTACAACTCAACAAGGATGATGAAGCTGAATTAGTAAATCCAACTGAGTAAGGTCCACAATTGGAAGTTGAGGTATTTGATCCACACCTAGCCAGATATTGCATACGATGTCAGGATTGTGAGTAGATACATGGAGAAACCCAAGAGCTCACATCTCCAAGCCATTAAACGGATCCTGAGGTATGTAAAGAGGACAATGAACTTCGGGTTGAAGTATGCCAAAGGTGGAATGGAGAAGATAATTGGCTACAGTGATAGTAATCTTGCCGGTGATGTTAATGATAGGAGGAGCACAAGTGGTTTGGTTTTCTACTTATGTGGGAATGTGATAACATGGGCTTCACAGAAGCAGAAAAATGTTGCATTGTCCTCCTGCCAGACTAAGTTCATGACAGCAACAGCGGCAGCTTGCCAAGGCATATGGCTAAGGGGCCTGTTGAGTGAAATAACAGGTCATAGCTCTAATCTAGTCACACTCTATGTTGACAACAAATCAGCTATTGCATTGATGAAGAACCTGGTATTTCATGGGAGAAGCAAACACATTGACATTTGTTTTCACTTCATACGCGAGTGTGTTGAGAAGGAGCTAATCGTCTTCAATCATGTGAGTACTGAAGAACAGCGTGCTGATATTCTGACCAAGGCGCTTGCTAGAGTCAAATTCGGGGAAATGTGCGAGTTGCTTGGAGTTACTAATTTGGAAAAGGTAAGTCTGGATTAGGGGGAGAATGTTGGAAATAATCAAGACTTGGTCGAAACTTTACTGATCAAAACTTCACTGGTCGAGCTTCACTGATCGATAAGACTTGGTCACTGGTCGAGCCGAGTCGATAGATCAACAAGACTTGGTCACTAGTCTTGCCGAATTTTCTGAGGGACCGAGTCGTAGATCGTCCATATCATGCATGGCACGTAGCAATTGTGAGAGTTAGTTATTTTCCTGTTTGTTAGGTTTATATACTTAAGTCATTGTATTGGGAAAGATTGGGGAAAAATAGAGTAAGTAGTAATAAAAAGTGAGAAAACTTTGTCCCAGATTGTGCTCGTGTGTGATCTTCATCTTCTTCTATCTCTACCTTCGAGTGTTTAATCCAGGATTGTAATCTACACTTAGTATCATAGCTATACCCAACACTTGATATCAGAGTTATACCCAACATTATTTGCAATCTAACTATTGATTTAAAAGATGCACGATGAGTATTCTATTAAATTGCAATTAAAAAACAAATCTAAACTGTAATAGAACAGCTCCTGTCAAATAATCGAATTGCATTTCAGGTTACTTTTTGAGTTCAATTGCTGCAGGTATCCAACATACATTTCCATTCAGTAGGAATGCAATCATATATCTAACAAAAATTAATGATTGATTAACACTTTTTAGATTGATTGCCAAGTAGCTCAGAGGTGAATGGCCAAGACTTGCGCCACGCCGTGCCTCGCCGCATGCCTAGCCCTTGTGCCTGGGTGCTGCAACTAGCGTAGTCATGCAATGCACCGTGCAAGTTGTCGGAGGACCGGGGCAAGAAGGTAGCAGCAACTAGATCTTGAACGGAGAGCTAGTCGACGAGCACCACAAAGCAACAAGGATTCATCTCTGTGGCCTTAGTTTGATAGATGGGAAGTTGGGAACAAGAAGACGGCGTGGGAAGCGGGGAAGCATAGAATTATTTCTATACCTTTTTTCTTTTTAAGTTATATTTTTGTCTCATGAGTGGTATTTGATAAAAGAGATATGAAGAGATATCTACAAATCTTATCCGTCCGATCAATTGAAATAAAGTGTGCAAAAAATTTTAAACAAGCATAAAAAATCTTCTAAATCAAATATATGTAACTAACTAAACATGCCTATGTGTCGAACTAGAGAGATGGGCAGCAAGAACACTAGAGTTTATACATTGATTCGGTCGTGTATCTGATTGGCAAAATAACACTTGGTTTTATGATTTTGTGATCTAAAAATGTGTATATCGAGTATGATATCCTAGCTCATTTGAGATATAGCTCAATTAAACTTGGTTCAACCATTTAATATGAGATGTTGAGATGTTTAATCAATAATGAACATACAGGTAGAGTTTTAGATGTATATAAAACTTGAGGAACTAAACATAAAATTTTTTTAGATTATTTTGGATGAAATATTGATAAAAATCCAAGTACCTTATTTTATGAGTATGGCTGATATGTGTTCTTTAGATAAAAGTCACAATCAGACTAATGCAAGAATATTTTTGCATCTAGCTTGCGAAGCTGGAGTAAGCTCTAGATATCGGACTGGACCGAATGACCATAACTGTCTATGACAGTTGGGTGGACCCAGAGGAGAGAAAGGCATAAGAATATGAGACAGCCGGTCGCCATCTTCCGGCATCGGCGAAGTGGGGGTCGCCGTCGGCGAGCTGTCACCCGGGTCACGGTGCGCCCAGTTCATCTAATCAGATGCCCACCTCCTGCTATATTTGGGTCTGTTTGGAATGCGAAAATCGAAAAACATAGAAATATGAGAAGTATTATTTAATGAGACAAACGGGATTATTTAAAAGATATATTTGGATCCATCATAAGAAAAATACATAAATTTTGAAGAAAAAATAATATAGTTTACTTTTAGTGGAGACAAAGAAAAATTTTCATGTGGTTGGATCTCATTTTTTGTTTTCTTCAAAATTTCTCCAAAAGAAATTATTTAAAAAACATAGAAAATTTATGTAGTAATCACTTTTTTTCGAACACCTCACAAAGAAATCCTCTAAATTTTTCCGTCCCAAACACTCCCTCAGACATGGATTTGTGCTCTCTTTTTTATTTTTTTCTTTGTTGTTCATGCTTTTTCGTTTAGGGCCAAATTAGCTCAAATTTGAGGGAAGCATCCAATTAACGGAAGAATAAAATATGAGGGTACACTAGCAAGATGTTCAATCACACTGCTTGTGCTCATGTACACACATGATGTGTTGCTTTAGGCTTTGTTTGGTAGAGCAGGTCAGCTCTATTTGATATTATATTATGGTGGTTGTAAAAAATATTTAGCATATATAATAAAATAAACAAACAGTTATATCTAAGAATAATATGTTAAATAGAATATTTGAAATGTATTGTGATGTCAAATATAGTCTAAAAGAATCAAGTGATCATAATTTTATAAAAAAATTCTCTCGCATTTGGTATATTCCTAAATCCTAACAAATAAGTTGTTTAACTGTTAGATTCGATACCGTCCATACAATAATGTAGTTGAAATTGATTCACCACGAGTTGTTTGGAGTTTTAGCTTAACATAACATGTTGCCGCCTGCATCTCAAACTTTGATTGGGCCTATTTTTATTGAGCTGGTGGTTGGCTCATTGAATCAGGTGGTGTTATGGTGCGAAAAGTTTTATTTATTAACACACATAGCCACATAAAATTTCCACTAATCACCACTATCGCTAATCATTACTAACTACCTCTTATTATCACTAATAGTAACTTATCATCACTAAATACCATTACCACGCTTAACCAATTGCTGGGACGTTTTGCCCATATTAGCTGTATGAAATACAAATAAAAAAGAAACATTCTGGGCATCCGTATGAGCTCATCTAGCTAGACTGCTTAACCAAACACTAAAAATATGGTTTATCCAATCGTCTTGCATATGTTCAAGCAAGCACGAGTGCATGCACCAACCAAACACACCATCAAAGACCATGCTTCATATAATGCATAAAAACGTTGCTGAATAGAGATAAAAGTTGGTGAAGGCACACCTACACTTGCAACTTTACAAAGTGGTGATCAGGCTTATCTCTCAAGTCACATACATGGCCTACAAACACTACCACCTGATCTACCTTAAAACTAACCAACTTCTTTATATCTTTTTCTCATCTGGAATTTTCTCACGCAAGTGGTTGCAAAAGCAAAGAAAGATATAAAAAGCTAGCCAAATGGGCTTATCTATCTAGCCAGTTCATGCATGCATGTGTACTTGTCCTAGTTGGATCTATCTATCTATCTATTTGTGTGTGTGCATGTTTGGTGGCTCACAAGATAGAACACTTTACACTTCACTAGAAGCTAATTTCTCTCTTTACTTTTCTTTCTAGGAGGTACCTGATGTGCTATAGCAGCAGTCAAATCAGACGCATATATAGATCATCAGATCAAAACTCGATGTTCAGAATCAACTACGAAAAAAGAATAAGAAAGAAAATTTTTATTTATTTTAGATTATATTGTAATCAAAATTGTCCAATTTGTAATTGAACCTCTCAGATCAGTCCTAGTCACGTTGGTGATTGCAGCGGATCCCAATCCTTCCCAATCCTTCCTAGAAAGGATTAGTCACCTGTTTCCAATATTGTTTTAGTCCCAGACAAGCACGCGTATATATCCTGCAATGTTTTTATGAGATATTTTTATCGTGCAGATGATCCCTTCCCTCTCACTAAATAATTGGACAGTGATGGGGATTTTGTTGTTTAGTATGGACACGAACCACTAGGTGAATCTTGCACAGACAAATGGAACTAGTTCTTTCTTGGAGAATTCCATTCCCCAACCGCTCTCACCGCGTAGCAGTGTGGGTCGAACATGCATGCAACCTGTTGCACAAAAAGTAATCATCTCAATTGCTAAGCTATATCAGAATATATGATGAAATGCAAGTAAGAGTGGATCATGTGATAGCACCAAATCTAGTAGTGACATGCATGGGCGGAGGGAGGGGGACTGGCCCCGTCCAAGACCCCTATGATTCTATATTTTTTGTTAAGAGATAGTGTTTCTCACTTAATTAATCCCCAATTGTGTAGTTTGGTTCTTCTTCAAAATAGAGGTTAGTAGTAAAAAATAGTCCCTATAAACCCACCTTATAACTAGGGAATGAATTATGATTCCAGTTTAGTGATTTACAACAATGCATTAATATTCATCAGTAATCAAGTCTAACATGATAATACCATATATGCTTCTAACTTGGTTTTAAATCATGGTTCGTGGTCCGTCGCAACGAGAGATGTAAAAAACTATAATGGCTTTATCTAGTTATCACAGAAGCTATCCTACACACCGCGGTTTACTATAAAATATTAAATTTTAATATTTAGAGTATGAGTCAATACAAAATCAATATGTATTTTTTTTCATTAGCTAATTGAAAGCTAAAACATTATAGAAAATAATATTATTGAGTAAGACATATGTATATCTATAATCATATTACTAGCATATTTTTGATTCAAGCTATTTATATTAAGTATCATAAGAAACTGATAATTTGATGTTAAGTTTTAAAATATTGTGTTTATTAAAATTAAACATAACTTTCGAGATATGTCAATTAAACACTATTATTAAATGTACTATGTAAGATGTATAGAGTATATTAATAAAAACTTAAAGTATATGTTGTGATCATATAGATGAGTGATGCAAAATATAAGAAAGATCATTTATGTCACTATAGAAATTTAGGGGAAGAGTTTAGAGTTTAATTGATATTTAACATTTTTTGGAGTTAAATTCATTAAATTTAACAAATATGAGAATTAAAGAAGAATATGAAGAAAATGCAAATAATGTTTTAGAAGTTGACCAAAAATCGACTCATGTAGTATAGTGGACAATTATATGGTTATCATGGTTATGAGAATAGCGGATTTAGTGGTCCACATAGTAATCGTAGTTGTGTTCGTGAAATTTTATTCAATAACGTAGTGTTATATGTTCAAAAAAGATATAGTGGAATTATTGTGGAGTAGTAGTGGGCTATTTAAAACATTTCCTTCTAGTATCATGTTTGTCGTTCATTAGCTCGGTGATTAACACCATAATAATTAACAGATTAATAGTCATTGACTTCATATTTTTGGTAACTATGTTTTATTGCAGTCAAAAGTATATTATGCTAAATTTTTTCTATAATTGTTGTCTAGACTGTCTGTTGGCAATAGTGGATTTAGAATATTTTACTCGTGAGGTCAAAAGTAGAATTGTACGTTTCAGTAAGAATCAATTCTTTTACAAGTTATATATTTTGTTGGATATTTTTATTAGTTCTTATATATAATGAGGTACTTTTGAAAAAAAAAATATCACGATTGATTAGCCCAACACCTTCTGTGTTAGCATCGAATGACCCGTCCATCCCTCCTCTCTCTTCCCATGTCTAACTTCTGGTTCCGCCCTCGGTGATATGCACAGTAGGGAGAGGTTTTTCTTATTAATATTAGAGAAGTCATAAAGTGGGGCACCTCGTGGTGATATGTAAAAGGGAGAGGTTTTTGTACTAATATTAGAGAAATAAATGAGATATTGTCAGAGATACGGTGCAATCTTATGTTGTGTTGGGGAAGTGATATTTGTGAAAGATTTTTTTCGTATCTGGTAATATATTATTACTATATCATTAATCACCAAATAACAACATCTAAAATTAATATATCAAATAGATTTCCAAAAATGCATCAATACCAAACAAAGCGAAAGAAGCTCATGTTAAAACCTTACTCAGATAATCTAGCTTAAAATTTGAGAAATAGTTACGTAGTAATTTACACAAGAAAAAAACCTCTACTAACAAGATCAGGCCCAGCATCTGGTAAACCAAGAAAAGTTGAACTTTGCAAGCCCAAAGTCCAGGAAAAGAGTTTTAACTAGGCCCAATTCCCTGTCCTAAGACCAGAAAGCCACTAAAAATATTAGCCCTCCTAATAGTACAGCTGAAGTGGTTTCTTAAGCTACGAAGGCTTCTTAATATTTAACCCCTCTCCTGCAGCTTCTTCGATAAACCAATTTTTGAGAAAAGTTAAACCCTCAATTAGGAGGGCTCATGATATTAGACTAGGCCTTCATTAGGTTCTCTGTTTCAATACAGTTTACAAGTTGGCTCTAAAATCATCTTCAATAGAATGTGCAAACTGATGCATAATCTAAAATTTGCACATTTGTCTTTCCCTGAGCTGCTCCTACAAACGTCCTATCTCGATTGCTATTTTAAATATTACTGCAGAGAATTAGTAAATTTAGATATTCTCTCTTCTCTATCTATATAATTTTGAGTTTTAGAATTTGGAATTGCTGTTGGAGAGGATAGAAATATAGGGAGGAAATCTTTTTAAGAAGATGTGTATATGTGGACATAGAGATCTATATTACTGTTGAGGAAGATCTAACCTAACTTTTAAGCCTAATCTGCAAATTTTGGCTTGGACCTTATTGGCCACACTATTTTGATGAACTTTCTAGTTTGATTGCAAGTAGAGGAATTGGCTAGAGCACTCTATTGAAAAATATAGAAATCTGAAAAATTGCTACAGTAAATCTCAAACTACCCAAATAAAGTTCATAATCTGTAAGTACCCTGCTCTGCACCAAACCCCAAGTGACTTACGGATGGAGCTATTGGCTTTGTTACAGTACATGTAGTTATTTTTCATTCATGATGATTGATATTGTTGCTAGTATCACGAGATTAATTAGCTAATGAATTGTTTTACCTACATTACTAATCTTTATTGTGTTGATTAGCAATACACATGTGATGATAAATTGAATAACTTAGTTCTAGTGGCTAATTGTTTGCTTGACGTGTATCGGTGTATGGAATATTTATCTAGTTAAGTAAATTTTCTTGTATAATAACCTTATTTCCTGCTTAACATTGATTTACCTGACTACCTCGTATGATTATGTTGTTTATGTTGTTACTATTGTTGTGGTTAGAATGTGAAATATTAATGACACGAGTTTGTATATGCATGGAAAGTACATAACGAGCATGACTGGTACGACCAATAAAAATGAAAATTTTAATTGATCAATAGATGAATAAATATAAGAGCTAAAACTATTCTAAATAAGCAAGTATACAATAGTACATTACTCTTGTTCAGACAAGACAGTCTCTACCGCTCCGCCACCCGCCCCCACCCTTGTCGTGGTTGCTGGTGCCACCAATTGATGTCTTGACAACCCCAACAACGCTCCTCCACTCATGTGTTTTCCCGTCTCCAATCTTTGCCACTGCCTACCACCACTCACGACTAATAACATCAATCTGCTATTGTCTCACCACCCCCACCATTTGCTACCCTACCAATGCTAAAGGTAAGGGAGCCGTTTGCTACCCTAAAAACATGCAAGTGCACAACACTGCGCCTAACAACAAGATGAGATAAGAGTGGAGCTCGGCAACAGCTGTCCCATCGAATTAGGATTAATGGGATCATGTTTCATAGTGCTTTTCTTAAACTTAAGGTAAAAAGGAATTTTCATCCCAAGACTCCTTTCTTTACTTCGCTTCTTATTTAAACTCTACATCTTTCAATTTATACAATTGAATCCTACATCTTTCTTTTCAACTTCAATCTTATCGCTTCTCCTCAAAATACAACACAAACACTAAAAAATTGATGATATGGCATCTTCGTACTTAATGACGTGGCCATTTTTGTTATATTTCTTTCCACTCTAAAAATTTTTATGCCTAATGTATAGAATATTTTTTAAATAACTCAAATTAAAAAAAAATTATAAAAGTAACATCTAGTAGTTTATTTGAAAGTTTTCACAAAAATAAACCACTACATCAGTAACCTATATGATTGGACAAAAAGATCAAACCTACGAGCTATTCGGGATCGGCTCGAAGATCGACTCGGTTCGGGATCGGCTCAAGCCTTTAACGAGCCAAGCTTGAGTCTGAGGTGAAACTCGAGTGAAAATCGAGTCGAGCCTGAGTTTTCCCAAGCTCGCTCGAACTCAGCTCGTTAAAACTCGAATTAAATTGTAATGCACATTTTCGAGCTGAGCCTAATCGAGACCGAGCGAGTCCAATCAAACCTCACAAGAAAGGCAAATTTGAACTGCGTCTATTTGCTTGTCGAGCTGAGCTCGACTCTATCGAGTTTTCTTCGAGTCGAGCCCGATCCTGATTCTAAACTCGTGAATATTTTAAACCGAACCAAGTACACTATCGAGCCCGGGCCAAACCCTCTGCTCATTTCCAGCCCTTGTAACCTATCACGTCTTGGAACTACTACAGGCAACTAGCTATCTACGACAAACAGGTCACAGCTCCAATCCCCATGCCACATGTGCACTGAAAATGATTTATATTTTATACTAAAAATTTCTAGATTCTTCAAGATAATATTTTTTAATATATAACTTCAATTGACGATCTGTTTAAACCAGTGGATTTATAAAATCAAAATGGTAAGATCGATATAAACAGATCATCAATTGAAATTATAAATCACAAGATATTGTATTTGAATCTTATAATTTTTTCGAAACCAATATCTTCTGATATATAACTTCAATTGATGATCCCTCAAATAATAGACTTGTGAATTCGAATTATAATTAGATTGGCACAAACATCTCATCAATCCGAGTTATATATCACAAGATATTGGTCCCAAAATAATTATAAGATTGAACAAAAACATTTTGTGATATATAATTCCAATTGATGATATGTTTGTATTGATCTGATTGTTTGAATTCATAAGTCCACTAATTTAAATAGATTGTTAATTAAGATTATAAATCATAATATATTGATCTCGAAAAACTTGTAAATTTTCAATACACAATCCAATTCGATTTGGGGCTAACGTCGACAAGCTTGTCTCGGCATGGAACAGCAACATGCACATGTCATGCTTGCGCAACAGCTTGTCACGGTTCCAAGGTGCAACATATTGACATAGCGGGTCATTTTTGTAAAAATTTCAAATTTTGGGTTACTTTGGTAATTCCATTTTATAATTGGGTTAAAAAAATAATTCCAACATGTGAGACATGAAGTTTATGGGGAGATTGTCCACCTTGTCTTATTCTAACCCAAAAGCTCCCATGTTTGCATATTCGACTAACATAGTAATGACAAAAATTAGTTAATATGTGGAAGAGTTTTGAGAATTTGAAATAGAATGGGTGAGTTTGTATTGAATAAAATATATGTTGTCTTGTATGAGACGTGTGAGCATAGATTATTTGAAAGGGAATGAATACTACCCTCCATATACCCCTTGTTTTTACAAAGTCTGTTAATCCACCTCATCAATGACGAAACAATCACATCAGTCATTTTCTTTACATATCGGACAATATTTTGAGTAGATGGGATAAAGTTGGAGATGGAATAAGAAGTGTGAGTCTCATATGCATAAATTAAAAGAAGTGAAATTTATGTGAGAAATAGAAGAAAAAAAAGAAAGGAATACGGTGAAAATTCCACTAATAAGTTCAACCATAAACTGAGCAACCTCGAAATTTCTAACTGCATATGCTTGCAAAACTAGTGAGGCCCCTCACTCTACAATTCGGCAATCTCCGCGGCCGAATTTTATTATTCCCTCTACTTGTATTTTTGGTGGTAAACCAACCTCCTCTTGAAATGAATCAAATCTTTTTTGAACAGCAACAAGAAAGATGGCTCCTTTAAAATGTGTGAACAAGAGGCCATCAAGGACAAAGACACTGGGCCCCATGATGCTTGTGGTGGGGTCGCCTTCTCAGGGGCTTCCTACTTGATAGATTAGATATCTGTTTTTTTTGCTATGACCCAATCTTTTTGTTCATGGGTTGGTGTACCTTCTTTTCGCGTTTAACAATCCTACAAGAGTGTAAATACTGGGGCTCGCATCTCTTACGGTTGGGATTCTTTGTACCAATTTGATGGATACTCCTGCGGTTAAATTATAATCATTTTATGAGAATTTTGGATAACATCAATTTTTCCTCTGGATCAATCCCGAGCACTAAGTCTCGATCCACGAACTCTTACTCACACGATTGAGACTAAGATAACAAAAAAATTCTAAACTCCTGAATTCCTCCCTCCGTCCCTCGCAGTTGTCCCCATTTCTCCCTGAATCTCTCGTCTCTGTCCATGAATGTCATATCCTTAGGAAGGAGGAGAAATTCCAATCTGAAGAACAGTTGAAGTCTAGTGCATGCTAATGCTATCCCCGAATGTGAGGGGCGTGATAGAATCGTCCCCAAAATTGCATCATGGGTGGCGTTTGTAGCACACAAGAGACGATATAATTTATTAAGAGCGGGCAATGGGATGATGGTGATGGAAAGGCTGGGCCACAACAGCACAAGGACAAATGCATGGAGAGGCCTGCCAGTTACCACATGCCAAAGCAATCCAAAGCATCAACAAAGCAGGTAGGAATGGCATTATTGTGTGCTTCCTTTTTGACCCATCTTAATAGTACTTCTGATTGGTGATGCATGGGCAGTGCAGGGCCTGCTCAACTTGCCTTGTCCCCACACTCCAGAGCCTTCCCCAGTTCTCTCTCTTTCTCTGGGGCCCACTGAGATCTGGCCCCACAGACAGCCTCTGTTTCTGTAGCGGTACACTCAAGGTAGCTGACCCACTCTCTTGGATGCATTAACTTTGGATTGCTATCTGACTCATTGTCTACGCTGATCCGACGGTGACAAGAGAATTATAGTTTATCACGATAAATTATGCGCACTTTTGTTATTCGTTTTGTCGAAACAAATCTTCTACGTATGCAACAAACGGTGAGGCCGTGCTGTTTCACTATTCTCAAGAGTCTTCAAATTAATCCTCTGACTTGTAAGATAAAGATGTGTAGGAAATTTTGAACCTTTCGAATAGTTTTAAATATCTCAATTTCTTCAAATATCAATTTTATGATTAAATGATCTCAACATCGTGCTGATAATAGTGATTATAATGCACAACATTTGAGAGCATGTTCTCTAGAGTCATCAAATCAACCATTCGATTTCTATGATAAAGCCGTGCAAGAAATTTTGAATATCTTAATTTTTTCTCACATTGATTTTATGATCAAATGGTCTTGAAATTGTACTGATAATAGTGTTTATAATACACAACTTCTGACAATATGTTCTCTCAAATCATTAAATCGGCCATCCAATTTCTGTGATAGAGTCGTGCAAGAAATTCTGAATATCTTGTGAATAATTCCAAAACCCTCATTTCTCCACATTAATTTATCATCTAATGATCTCAAAATTGTGCTGCTAATAATGCTTATACTGCACGACATCCGCAGGGATGGGTCATAAGGAGTTATATAAGCAATCTACTTTCTCCAAATTTTGAACTTGTATGACGAGATTTCTTTGCTTCATGGTCATGATTAGAACCAACTGAAATTTTACTCTACCAACTCTTATTTTAACAAAATAGATACCATCACTTATAATACAGTCTCAAAAAAAAACTCCTCTATAAAAAAAAAACGAACTGGTTCAAAGGCCACTTAGACTTCATTTGACACTTTAAAGGAGCTTAACTTTGGTTTTGTTTTTCATGGCAGCATCAGAAAATAATGGTGAACATGGAGAGAAATCTCTGCTTATAATTCTGAAAGAGATGGTGCATCCTTTATGAAAACGATGCCTCAGCACGCATTAATAACACGAAAATTCAGATTTTTTTGACCGGTCTTAAGTGTCATTTTCAGCAAATTGAATTCCGAAAGAGATTAATTCATCACGAAGCTTCTTCATAAGCCTTTCAGCTAACATGCGTCACACATCTTAAAGATAATTATAATAAATATCGTACTTTGTAATGAAATGTCAAGAATATTTTTACTACATTTAGTCGGATATTAATTTTATAAATCAATACCTTAGAGCCAAAGGAAGCTTAGGTGACCTGATTTCTTAAACAAGTAAACATCACACATTAATACTGGCAAGAGAATATGAATGTCTACGAGTTGTGGATTGAAGTTTCATTGAAGGATTTATCGGGTGAAAACCTTCTTTTTACGAACTCGTTTTTGAGTTATCTGATCAACATGATTATTAATCGATTGATCAAAGCATCTAAATGAAGCTTACATGCTCACGGGATACAACCTCCATACTTCACGTGTAGAATATTTATTATTTTTTTATGTAGGTTAATTGTCATTGATTGAATTTTATCCCATCACCTCTTTATTTGGTAGTTTTAGTTGAGTTAAAACGCTCTAAGTAGTTGTTCCAACACTCTAAACGAAATTGATTCACCCAGCTTTAGTAGAAACAAATTTCCACTAGAACCAAATTGATTAATGTAGTTCTTAATTCAGCATCATTTACTTCCAAGTCGATTGCAATTTCTCATATCAACAATAATAGACAAGACACAAATTTTACAAAAACAAAAACAATAGTACTAATAATTCACATTACAAGTTCTTGACACAATATTACAAAAGACCCTACAAGTCATAACCTGTAGAAGTAACCAGTAGCACCTGAACTAATACACACACTGGAGTTGCCGGGACACAAAAAAGCCGGCTTCCATCAGTCTCCAGCGACCTACAGCTACAAACTCGAACACACATGAACAAGAAACAAATCTCCCAAATCTACACAACAAAACACAATTAGAAATTTAGAATCCACCGAGGCCTCGAGCAGCATGTCTAAAATCCCATCTGCACGAAGGCTATTAGACTAGTACTAGATGCGAGAGGCAAGAACTGATTAATTCGAAGATAGAAGTGAGTCCCAATCGATCTCGTAGGACGGGTACTTCGTGAGGACGAAGCTCTCTGTTTCGTCCCACGGTACCTCGTCGAAGTTCAGCTGCTGCATCTCCGCCAGGGAGGGTGTGGTGGCCGCCTCCGCATCCACTGCGGCGGGCGACGAGTCGGCGGATTCCGCTGATGATGAGGTCTCGTCCGAGGAAGGGGAGGAGCAGTTGCTGATGGGGGAGCCTTTCTTGGAGGTGGCGGCGATGTTCTGGCAGAGGGACTGGAGCTTGGCGTCGACGGAGGCGTGGAGCGGGCCACGGGAGGCGGCGTTGTCAGGAAAGTTGAGGCGGGCAGAGTCGCCGCGGAGGCGGTATGCCGCCTGGTCGTAGGCCAGCGCCGCCTCCTCGGCGGTGTCGAAGGTGCCGAGCCAGAGGCGGGTGCGGTTGCGCGGGAGACGGATCTCGGCCACCCACTTGCCCCAGTGCCGCTGCCGCACGCCACGGTAAAGCTTCTGCGGCCGTGGCGGCGGCGGCGCAGCCGCCGCAGCCGAGGGCTTCATGGGCTGCGCCCGCGGCCCCAGCCCCGCCTGCCGGTGCAGGTGGAGCCGCGCCTGGATGTACTGGATCTGGGACGGGCTCAGCTGGGCTTGCGCCGGCGCCGGGTAGCGGTGGCCGCTGTACGCGGCGGCGGCGGCGGCGGCGGCGGGGTAAGGGAAAGCGGAGGTGGGATTAAGAGGTGATTGGAGGGGATTTGAAGGGAGATTTGAGACGAGAGGAGACGAGGCATCTCGGATAAAAGGCTCGAGTGCTCTCATCAGCTCCTCCCCCGACACATCTATAGCTGCCGCCATCAAACCTAATTACACCAAAAAATTTCAAGAAAAGAAGGCTTTTTTTTTGGATTTTTTTCCCCTAAAAAACTAGCTTGATTCCTAAACCAAAATCAAGAAACAGGCAAAATCAAAGAACAGCAGAAGGAGGAGTGGAAAAATAACCCCCTCTTTGTTAGATCTAACTATACTAACAACCAAAAATACCAAGAACACAAGTAGATCAAGAAACCCAGAAACTAAAAGGGCCCTGGGAATTGATCGATCTATGAGGACTCTTAAGAGGAGAGATTAAAGGATTCGGAGAACTTTACCTGGACGACGCAAGAACTCGCTCAGATCTAAAGCTTACCTCGCTCAAATCTTGCTTGGTTGTGGAGATGGTTGGCTTCTAGGAATGGAGGTTTCAAGTCTTTGGGGGGTGAGGAAAGGCCACTAAGGAGCTCTTTTATAAACCTCCAAGGCCCATTGCCAATCGCGGATTAGATTAGCGATTACTTAACTCTCCAAACTCCGCCTTAAACCCCTTTTCTGGATGTGATTACTTAGCTTGTCTCACTGGTTCGGTGGGGCACGGTCCCACACGGCACGGGTAGTAAAGCGGGTTGGGATCGAATGGCTTCTCATGACGCGTAGTAGTATGGCACAGCTTTGAGACCCAATGGCAAGGCGCCAGGTGCCCGAGTGACCGACACGTGTTAATGGGGCGACAGGCTAGTGTCGGTTTGGGTCTACGTGGTGAGATGGTATTGGATTTTTGTAGTCTTTGGTGTTCGATGGATGTAGCCTCTCGGATGTGGGGGCTCCCGCGAATATTCCGCGGAGGTCACAAAGATCATCAAGTTCGTTTTTTTTTTTTCTATTTTTTTTTGTTGTCAGAGAACATTAGGCGGATATGGCTTGTTTTCTTACGAATATATTCTTTTAAATTTTAAGGGGATCATCAATTTTCCTCTTATGTTTTACTTTTTCTACATAATTTTTGCAATCCCAATTTTTAATATTAGAAACCATAATCTTTATTTTCTAAAATTGTATACGTCATCATCAATTTCAATTATATAAAATTTTTACCTCTTTACATTCAGGGATTGTGCGACAGTGACATATATTTTTTTTCCCTCCTCTTTGTGTTCTCTTTGTTTTTTTTTTAGCTTTCAACATGCTATATTCTTGATAAGAAGAAAAAGGAAAAAAAATATGAATTACTAATGAGTTGATCTCACGTGATGGTAACTTAAGAATTTGACAAGTTTAGCGGTTAGACGGTGAAAAAACAAAAAAAAATATAGGTCCAATATTTAAACTTAAAGCCTAAGAAGATGTCCACAAATCAAATAAAGTGCAAGGGGTCATAGACAATTCTTGTAAGGTTGAGTTTAATACCGAGGGTCGGCATTCTAGAACAATATTTTCAACATATTTCGTGTTATGGGTGTAAAATAGTACACATCCACTCTAATGTAAAGGTGTTTGGGAGACGTTTTGTATGGGCTCACAAGTAAATTAAATATTTATTAGAATTTAGGTGATTTTAGTAAAATATAAATAATTTTTAATTTAAACATCGAATATATGCGTTGTTTGGTCTCTATATGAAGATAATTCAAAAATCTACAACTTTCTCAATATAATCAACATCTAATTTAAACTAGATTAATATATAAATCAAGAAACAGAAATTATATACAATTTGGTCACACAAAAATCGAGGCAAAAAATAAAAAAAAAAACTCAGCTGTTGGCAACCTCGTAAGGCGTCGTCTCTCTCCTATTTAAAAAAAAACTTTTTTATTGCGGCACCCGCATTAGACCTCGCCTAATTCATCTCTAGTGATACTAAGGGAGCAAATTATTAAATTCGTTACATTTTGCCACTTAAGTGTTCTCATCTATTCACCAAATGGTTTTCTCAGTGATTGTTATTGTGAACTAGCCAATAAATTTGTACAATTGCACGATAACTTTATTAAAAACTTAAATTTATAACTATGTAATAATATTAATATTACAATTTTTTAAAATTTTTAATATATATATATAGACATTATTCTACAAGCACCCTAAAATAGCTATTCTATACCCACCTTCTACATCGTTTGATCGTATATTGAGATTTAAATTTTACTTATGGTAGCAACTAACATACACGGTAGTAACTTCAAGTTAAACTGAACTAACCGCACCAATATCCCTAAAAAATAGAAACTCACATGTGGTTTGTTGCAACCACACACTATTCCTAAAAAATCCGCACACTATCCCTAAAAAATAGGAACCAAAATCATATATCGACCAGTAAAAAAGAAACAAAAACCACTTTCATATCTCCTATTATCAGATATCAAAACCCACTAAAACAATAGAGAATCACCTTGAAGAGATCGCCATCCGTTTCGGTTGTAATTTTCGAAGTGATCAACAGTAAAATCATGAGTTTACTGACATAATCATGTAATTTACTGTCCAATGTACTAAAATTTACTGTAATATTTATTGAAACTTACTACATCGCATCATTTTTAAAACCGTGACAAAGTGATTTACTACAGTGCCATGGATACACCATCACCCCTAAGAGAACAACAAGGACTATATAGAGTTTTGTTTGATCCTTATAATATCTAGAGCGATCAACTTACCCTTACCCCGTCAAATGATTTAGCACCTCAACTTTACTGTCTTGTTAGATACCACATCTTACTTTGGTCCAAATACCTTCAAACCAAGTATATTCGATCACTACTTACTATGGTCGATATATCTTCAATATATTCGACCACGATCAGCACAGTTCCATATATCTTCAGGAAAATATAATAGAAATATCTTCAGACCCATAAATTTACTGTCTTATTAGAGTCACTTTACTGTCTTATTAAAATCAATTTACCATCTTATTAGATACCACGTCTTGCTTTGGTCCAAATATCTTCAAACGCGTATATTCAATCACTACTTACTCTGATCGAAATATCTTCAATATATTCAACCACGATCAGCACTGGTCGATATCTCTTCAGTAATATATAATCGAAATATCTTCAGACCCATAGATTTACTGGTACGACAATAAATTCTTATTGATAAGAGAATAAATTGTGATTGTTTATACAGTAAATTGATTGTTTGCAACATCAACATATGTACATTAATATATTGAATATTATTTAGTATAGGGTTAGAAGGTATTTGGACCAAATCATCCCTTGCTATTGAGCAATGTACTAAAGTTTACAATAATAGTAATTGAAATTTACTCCCCTAATGTTCGAAATAGAAGTTGATCATAAAACTTTGTAAGACTTAATAATATACAGTCCTCTATATTTATTATTTTTTTCATTATTTAGTATGTCCAATAAAATGACAGTTTTATGACAATAATTGTTCTATTATTTTACAATTAGTGGATATTCCTTCGGATATTATACCAACTGTGGGAATGACTTTTCAAACTGAAGAAGAAGTGTACAATCATTACAATAGATACTCGTACTATGCTGGTTTTGGTATTCGAAAGGGAAAAATTCCATCAATATCATCTGTGAATATTATTGCACAAGATAGGAAAACCATTGCTCAACAGCAGGAGATGATCGTCAACGAAATAAGACAAGTAGGATAAATAATTGCAAGACGATGATTAAAATAAAGAAAGATATAAACAGTGTAATATGGACAACAGTAAGATTGATGGTGAACCACAATCATCTGCTTGATTTGTCACCCTCAAAAGTTGTTTTCCACATATCATATAAGACTTATGACGAATCAATACTGAGCTTCGTAAATAAATTGGAACATTGTCGTGATTCAGTTTGAGTTTAGTTGAAGTGAGTAAACAAACTTGAGTGAATGTCATTTTTATGTACAAATATTCTAGTTGTTTATGTACAAATACAAAATTTTAATATTTCAATTAACAGTTGTCAATGTGTGACTCTTAATCTTGTAGTGACACCTGCAAGTTTTTGTTTAATTACCATATTGTGGTGATGATCTTTTTTTTTAATTTGTTTGCCGCACATTTACTGCTATAAGAAAGTACTATTATTTTTTAGTATATTTAAACGACTTAATCAACAATATTAACATTACTACACTAACAATATGAATTTACCGTAGACTCAACATCAATTTTGGTGACACAAAACATATACAGTAAATTTGATGTACTTGTGCAAATTTACTGTCATATTGATAGTTCTAAAATTTTAAAACTATTGTTTATATGTTGTATTCATAAATTTAATGTGCTTCAGTTATTGATTTACTTTATTACTAATGTCCTATTAGATACCAGTATTGATTTGATCGAAATATCTACCGGCACATAGATTTACTAATAGGTCAGTATATTGTTATTATTCAGACATTAAATTGTTATTGTTATGACAGTAAATGATTTGCTTGCAACATCAATAATGTACTGTTGGTATAGTGTACATTATTTACTATGTGCATTATAATGACAGTGTTATGAATTACAATTTGACCACGACCACGAGCACATATGGTCTAAATATAATCATACTTCCGATAGTATGTATTCAAAATATTGTTTGGTCTATAGATTTACGGATCGGTCAGTAAATTGTTATTGTTATAACAATAAATTGCTATCGTTAGAACAGTAAATTGATAGTTGACAACATTAACTTATGTATGGTTGGTACAATGAACATTAGTTAGTATATCTAATAAAATGACAGTGCTATGAATTACAATTTGACCACAATCATAACCATCTTTGTTTAAATATAAACAAATTTTTACCAATTGTTATAGTACTAGAAATAATAAATATAAATAATGTTCACTACACCAATCGTACATATGTTGATGTTGCAAACAATCAATTTACTATATGAACAATTTATTGACCTACCAGCAAATTGATCGTGGTCGAATATATCTATTTCTAAAGATATATCGACTAGTGTGTTGCACGTAGGCAAGCACAAGATAAAGATAGTGAGTAGTTGAGGAGGAGGTCCGGAGTGCTAGCGAGAAGAGGCGGCGCGGGCGCGGGGCGGCAATGAAGGTGCGCTGGACAGCGGACTGAAAGCATGGGACAATACGTGAGATTGTAAGAAGACGTGGGAGTCTAAAGAAAGAGAAGCGGAGAAGACGCGGAAATTAAAAAATTCCTATCAAAATTGTAAAGTTCATGTCAAATATTCTTACCTATTTCAATATAGCAATCAGGATCCGGCGACCAATTACGGTGAATATGACGAAGTGGCCAGTTGCGAATATAATGTCGGTGAATACGATTGACTGCGGTTGAATGCGACGATGCAGGCGCGCGGGGTGGCGGTGCAGGAGCACTGGCGAGAAAAGGCGGCATGGTGTAGCTTCTAGGTGTTGGATCAAGGATGCCGACTAGAGGGGGGGGTGAATAGGAGGCTTTTAAAAAAACTTAAAACTTAAAGCAACTTAAAAGCAAATCAAGAACAATTAATGTAAGCAAGGGAAAGAGAGAACGAACACAATAATTTTTACCGAGGTATCGGAGACTCGCCCAGTCTCCACTAATCCTTGTTGAAGCACTCAAATCACTTGAGTCTTGCCTCAATATCCACAAAGGATATTATCACTAATGGTTGCTCCTTGTCCACTCCGGAAAGGCGAGCACCGATGCCTTGTACACACTTGTCGAGCCTCTCTGACAATCCCCAAACGGAGAGATCAACGGCCACGCCTCCGAACCGTCTAGGTGAGGGCGCTCACCAAGAGTAAAAGGCAGCGAGGTCTTCTCAAGACCTCCAAACACGCACCGAGAAGCTAAGTATATGCAAATGCAAAAGAACTGAAACTCTCGGTGGATCGAAAAATCACTCGACTTGATCAAAAGATCAAGATTTTAAGTAGAAAACTAAAGCTCAAGAGTGTATAAGAAATGCTGCTGCTTGTTGTATAAAACACATGCCCAAAGCCCCTATTTATAGCCTCAAGAAGCAAATAAACCGTTGGAGCTAGAGCTGAAAATCAGCAACCCAAACTGACAGTCAGTTTGCCTAACTGACAGTCAGTTTAGTGCACAACGGCCGACAAAATTTACGGACGAAAACTTTGCTAGCCGTTCGTGGTCGAAAAAGGAAAGCTAGGACCCACAACTGACAGTCAGTTACACAAACTGACAGTCAGTTCGACCACTAACTCGACCAAAATCAAATAAAAACTCAGTTAAAAGCAATGTGGTCGAAACCCCAACTGACAGTCAGTATGGACAAACTGACAGTCAGTTTAGTACAAAAATTTTGAGCACAAAATACACCCTCTCTGGACAATTGTCAGTTTAAACTAACTGACATTCAAACTGATAGTCAGTTTAGCAAACTGACAGTTAGCATGAACAAAAATAGAGATAACATTAAATCCAGAAATCCAAAAGAGGTGTTTAATAGCTCGTTGGAAAGATAATTTTAAGGGCTATAATTTTGTCAACAGAAGCAAAAGTCAGATCTTCCTAGATCTTTCTGAAAAATACAAATACTCTTCTGCTGTCAAAAACTAAACTGAAAAACCAGATTTTCAAATAAGTTCAAAACCAAATCCAACCAGAAAAGATGCAATGCAATGACCTAAGATTCTCGGTTTGTATTGGAGATAAAAAGAGGACTTTCGCCACCCCTCTTTATAGTACGGTTAAAGCTAGAAAATAATTTTCCTAACCGATCTTCTCCAAACGCCGAGATCAGAAAAAATAAAAACTCGAAATACCTGAGGTCTTTTACATCTTCATGATTTGCGTCTTATCTTTGCTGTTCTGCATCTTGTGCTTTACTTTAAGTCGGGTTCATCTTGATATTCTTGCATTTCATCCCAACTGATCCCTGTATCAATTAAACTCAATAGCACAATTAGTCCGGAACACTTTGTTTTCATTAATCATCAAAATTAGGGTTAGGCATGAAGGCCTAGATGCAACACTAGGCCCCTAAAGAGTGTTTTAGTAATTAATGATAATTACAAATGCTGTACTAATGATACCTGTTAAGTTGTGTCAAGAACAAACTCAAAAGACAGGTTAATGAAAGACAAAGAAAGAGGCTCATGATGAAGAAAGGACATTGTTCAAAGAGGCTAAGGTACGGGATATGATCTTTTTCCATTTTACCGGTCTAAGGTGATTAGAGAAGAATTTTGACCGGATTTTAGGATAGTCGCCATACCATTAAGAGGAGCATGTGGTGTATCACAAAATACTTCATCTATGTGCCACAAATCATAAAACCAACTTGCATTGCATACTAGAAGGCCATATACTTTGAAAATGCTTGTTTCAACTCATTTCTGCCAAACTCTGTCTCAGTCGGTCTGACCGTTTATTAGACCGATCTGACCGAATAGACGGACTGACCGAATAGGGTTTCGGATTGACCGACGTTATGGCAAAGTCTAGTGTACTCCTTTAAAAGGTCGGTCTGTCCGTAGGTAAAAACCTAGGTCAGTCCCCTGGTACTTCATGTCCTATCTTTCTGATGTATTGTGTCATGACGGTCTGACCGAGAAATCGGTCTGACCGTATTTTTGAACTACGATCTGACCGTATGGCCGGTCTGTCTGTATTTTTTGGCCTGACCGTATAACGTGTCCAGAAACTATGTCGTCTCTGGACAGTTTCACGGTCTGACCGTGAGTGTGCCTGACAAGGGCAGTTGAGCATTTATTGCGCCTGTTTTATGCCGTTGCAATTGCAGTGGTCTGACCGGGCTTATACCTGCGGTCTGACCGCCAAGTGATCTTTTTCTCCCAACGGCCTGTAACGGCTATATTTATTGTTGGGGGTATATATACTCCCATGCACGGCCCTGTTCATAACTTTTGGCATATTTGTGAACATTGTCATCATCCTTGAGAGCATAAGAAAGGTTCATACACTCTAGGGTTCTAATTCTTGATTTTGAGAGAGTGTGCATTTGAGATCTTCTAGTGCATTGCATTTAGATCACTAAATCAATCTTGTGGCACTAGAAGAAGGTTAAGTGATCATCACCGGCTTGTTACTCTTGGAGTTTGCCGGCTCCTAGACGGCTTGAGAAAAGGTTTTGGAGAGCTCTTCAAGGAAGATTGTGGAGAAGCCTCAAAACATCTTGTGAAGGGTCGAGCACGCCTTGCCGGAGCGGTAAAGTGCATTATTAGTTAAATCGAGGTTGGATAACTCATCACACTAATCCGGCTCGAGATCTAGGTCACTTCTCGAGAGAAGGTTGACTAGATAGAGGAGCGGTTAGAGATTTGAGTTTGCCTCAACATGGATTAGGGGTGATCGGCAAATCATCGAGACCACGGGATATATTCTTGTGTTAAAATTGTTCATTGTTCTTCTTGTGTTAGTTATTTGCTCTCATTTACTATTAATTTCTTGATTAATTGTTAATTATTTAAAATCGCTTATTCACCCCCCTCTAGTCGATATCCTAGATCCCTTTCACATGGGCACATGGGGTGGCAACACAGATGCGCTGGACGTCAGACCAGAAGCACGGGACAATACGTGAGATCGTGAGAAGACGTGGGAGCGTAAAGAAAGAGAAGTGGAGAAGATGTAGAGACGGTTGGCGCGGATATGGATTAGTAACAAAAAAATACTTCAAAATATTACTGCCTAACGACGTTAAAACAATGTTAAATTGTGAAAACAGATGGTAACTGCTATCTCTATCCAACGATTGTAATTTGTTCTATTAGTTTAGATTAGACAGCTCCTACACTGGGTATAGAATAGCTATTCTAGGGGGTGGGTGTAGAATAGTGTTTGTGTATATATACATATATATATGTGAGAAATGCTTCTATACTTTTCGGTGTATGTATCTCAGCATTGAAATACACTATACTTACTACTTGTAGACCATATACTGTTTTGGTTATGTATAACATTTTTAATGAAGTGTGTTATATATTTTTCTAAGTTGTAAGGAGGTACATTTTTCATAAATAACATGCTATACAACTAAAAGAAGTATATATTTAACATAAATATTAATGATCAATTATATTATATAATTACCAAGTTATAAGATATACTTTTTTATAAATAATATAGTAGATAACTAAAAAAGTATATACATAACCAAAGAAATATTTATAGTACATGAAAAAAATATCCATAGTATAATTTAAATGAGAAGAGTACATACTATCAACAGTATAATTCTGAAAAAATTAGGGTATATGGAGGATGTAATGTTATGAAGCTCTGCAAAATTTCATGACCCAACTCGACGATATGTGAGAGAAACAAAAAAACAAATTCAGTTTTGCAACCAGCAAATATATATATCCTTTACTGCAAAATTTCATCACAAAATATGACAATATGTGGGAGAAACAAAAAAATTCATACTGAATATATATTTTCTGGTTGTAAAACTGAACTTGTTTTTTTATCTCACATGTGGTTGAGTTGGATCATGAAATTCCGTAGAGTTTCATAACATTACATCCTCTATATACTCTAATTTTTTTCAGAATTGTTGAGAACTTAAAGATAGTCCGATTGCTTTTAGGAGTAAGTATTACTAAAAGTGCATATATTAATGATCAAGTATTACTAAGAGTATATATATATATATATATAGAGAGAGAGAGAGAGAGAGAGGTTGTATCCACTATCAAGATCGACTTTTTGAAAAGATTCTATGTAACTATATGTAATTCAAAATAGATTTCACCAACTAATGAATGGTCAAAATTTTCTTTTTTAAGAATTTTTGGTTAATGTAGAAATTTTTAACTTTTACAGCAAACGTAATACATTTAGTGAGTATGGTGTCTACAATATCACCTGTCTTACTATATATTAGACTTCAAACTGTAATTGTCACTAACTACAAGTTGCACAGCTTTTTTGGCAGAATTATTGGATTTCAATCGTGATCTCTCCATTATCTACACCTTCAGATATATGCTTTAACTATATTTTCGTACTGAGAAAAAAAGAGTATGGCCTGAGTTTTTCTCGCTCTTTTTCAAGATGCACAGCACATAGTGTCCTGCCGAAACACACTTCTTGTTGCATTTCAGCTCCAAGACTCCAACTTAGCATGGTGATCACACACCTTCGGCTTGTTTATTGAGTTGCCAACGCAGTTGTGTAAACCAACGTTGCTGCCACTTGATGTGTTGTCATCTCACTGAATCTTCCTCGTATGATAAGCACATCGCAACACCGTCTCATGCCTACACAAGACTGCAATTAAGTATGATAATCAAACGTGTTTGGCCTCTTTGCCCACACAAACCAGCACCACTGCCAGTTCATGTGTTATCATCCTTGCTAGTGTTACTATCGTGATTCTCACTATTTGTCTTTTGTTACCAACTTCTTGTGGGACTTCTTTCGATAAATCTTGAAGTTGATCACGCAGGCAAATATTACAAATGTCGACCCACTATGTAAACCCAAATTATAAAAATATCAAGACAAAAAAAAAAAAAGATTGCGAGTCGATTTGTAGTCAAAATTAGTTTTATAATGCGACAATTTTTACTAAAACATTTTTTTGCATCTTGGAGGGGTGAATGGTAGAGGTGAAGGAAAAAGCCGAAAACAAGCCCACATGGAAGCGAAACTGTGGGCGCCTGACTTATTTATGGAAGGAGAGAGGGGCAGTTTGGTCAGCTGGGATTCGGGGAATCTTTTCTTGCACACTACACTTAAAAAGACTTGTTCTTCAGCTGCCCGGACACATGCACGCTGTCTCCATGTCTCCTTTCCCCTCGCCTCGCCATGTGAGCCTGCTCCTCCCGCTAATTTTGGCCTCCTCGGCTGTCATCTTTTTGTCCCTACTTCTCTTAATGCACTCTTCTTCCTCATTTATCATCGTGATAATATCATTCTTATTTTCGTCTCATGTATAAATGCACCGAGTTCTTGTACAATTTATTTTCTGTTCACTTTATTGTGATTTCTTATAAACAATCTTCTCAAAAGTTCGCCTTTTGTGAGATCTACTTAGAATTTGTTGAGTTGTAATTTAGTTCATAGACAAATGATACTCCAAGATTCCTAGTAGGTCTCACATGAAGAATACTAGGTTTTTTCAGGTACATTTTTTTTTTTTTGCAACTTGTAGTGGAATAGATATCGGTAAAGCTTCATCAGGCGCCCTTCTACTTTAATCTTTTGCGTAATTTATTCTTTGCATCTAAACCTGAAACGAATGAATTTTATCATTCATATTGGTGTGATCGGGCCCATGTCATTCAATTACCCGTTAATTTTTGTTATGATATTAATCATTCACAAATGGATCTCACATGCTAGTCATGGACTCATGGTAGCATGGCTCCACAATACATCAGTGACACTGACAGATAAATTGAACAAATTTAGTAGTAGTATGGGCTGCATGGCTTATCTGTTTTAATTTTAAATTTATAAATTTATGGGAAAATTTAATTATTTATCTAAAAAAGTATATATTTTTGTATCTACTGTTGAAAATTCTACTCTTTCTTATTTACCACCAAAACATATATTAATATTTTGTATTTGACATTGTCGTTTGGTCACCGCGAGTCAAGTGAAAAAATGACATTTTTATCTTTGTAGAGGTATATTTACGAACAAAATATATTTTTGATACAAAATTATTGTTTATTTTAAATATGAGATTTTTTAAGGTCTTCATAGAGGTATATTTGTTCCATTTACCAAATAAAAATGTGGATAAAACTATCATTTATTCTATTGACTAATGGTCAATTAAAGGTGATAGCAAATGAAAAATTATCAGTTCATGTTTTGATGGTAAATAAGAAAGAACCAAATTTTCATATATATAATACGTATTTTTTTAGTGATATTGACAAAAAAAAAATTTCCCTAAAACTAATTATACACAAGGTGGAAAAATGGAGGAGCAACTTTAGCACTTCAGTTTTTAGGAACATGATGTGCATGCATCTTGCAATGATGTTGGGTTCGAGGTTCAGTTAAGGCTTTTACTTGACGCCTCGCCAAAGCTGCTGCTTTTTGGAAACGCAGCGTTTCCTTATATATTTCTTATTGGTTTAGTAGCCTGCATTTGTCTAGTAGTACTTCACCAAACCTACCTAGCGAAATAAAAAACCATATTTTTGAGGTAGGAGAAGCATAAGATAATATGTCGGCATAAGAAGTCAGGCTACTTAGTTCACTGCATCTGCATGTACATGCGTGTGAAAATGCCACGGCGGCACGGCCAAGTAATTTTTGTTGTGACCTTCAGAAAGATGAACATGCATGAGTATATTTTCACTATAGAATCTTTTTTCTTCACATCAATGAGCTGGTAGTCTCATTGGCATATCATTCGGTTTATCCTCGTAATTACAAGAAGAAAAATTAGCTTGAGAATATTTTAAAAATAAAATTGTACTATATAATATTAGAAATTGAAACGTGTGTTCCGATTCAAATATCAATGATACGCCAACGCCAACTAAACCTAACTTTTTTCAGCAGGATTATAACTCAAATTGCCCCTTCCAAGAATGTTAATGGGCTATTTAGTATTTAAATTTAGGATGCACGGGAGGAACTTAGTTTCACAAAGAAGAAACTTTATCTTAGTTTATTGAGCGGCAACCTTTCAAAGAGCCCTAAAGTTGCTTAACCAGCTTTGTTATTACTCAAATGTCTTTTCTCTCTTGCATACTATCGTGGGTGGCATTGTTCATAAATATTCAATATTCAAATTTTGATGGCATAGACGCCATTTTGCTCTATAAAAACCTGTGAAGTTGAGTTTTTCTACTTATGACTTCTAGTTACAAAATGATTTCTGCGACTCCCTCAAGACACTCAAAAGCCACTTTGCTTAGAGTTTAAACTTTGTCAAAAAAAAACCTTATAATTCATAAATACGTGCATTAATCAACTCTCCTTAGTTATAGAAAAAAATGCTTTGGGGAGATAAATAAGATTAGCTCAACGCGGTTTGGGTGAGGGAGACAGAAAGCATGTAACCAGTCTGCATGCTTGCGACCTTTTTGTTCCTTCACGTCTGTGTCTACTCCTGTGAACTGTATTGCTCCTCCTCGCGTCTGTTTGCAAATTGGGATGTTGCCGCACACTACACTAGAACCAGACCTTTTTTTTTCTAAAAAAAAAAAACTAAAAGTTACAAAGACTATGCTTGATTGCTGGGGCGTATCCAGAAATTTAGTCCTAGGATGAGAACTATCATGACGGTCATAAGTTGAATGAGAATTTCAAACAAATCTTCTCTTTTTCTTACAAAAAATGTTTATCGTAGGGTTTGATTGAAAACTTAAATTTGCAAATTTTGTAGTGTCCAAAATTACTTAGCAGAATGTTTGATTATTTTTCCTTCAGCTTTTAACTCAAGACCTGAAAATTTATACTAAAAATTGCTATCCTTTCAAAGTTAAGAGAAGAAAAAAAAATCAAAAAAATGAATTGCAAGACATGGGAATTTTTTTTAAATAACCCAATGTAAAAATAAAATAGCGAAACTATCCTGCAGTGAAACAAAATTGTAAATCTAACTTGCCACGTCAACCTATCGCAGATTAGAGCTGCGATAAACTACCTATCGCAGCTCAACGAGCCAACCGCGGCTCCGAACCGCAAGAGGCGATTTGTCGTACCTCCAAACTGTGACAGAGCTCCATCCGTACACCATATTAGCCTATCATGTGCCGAATCCGCAACAAGCTTCCAACTCCCTCCTCCCTCTACTTCTACATCATGATCTCTAGGCTTCTTTATCTGGAGGATGATTCAACGAAACATATCAACCACCACCGATATCTCACTGTAACAAGCCATGCAACGAGCATAGGTCCAATGAAGAAGGAACGCTCTCACGAAGGTACTATGGCTACGCAAAGGTTAAGATTTCTAGGAACAGAGATGTGAGTGCTCTATCGTGCTTACATAATCCATTTTAGTATTTAACTTATTGATTGATTACATTTTTTCTTCAGAAGGTAGAGCCCAAGTGTGACTTTGTTTAGTGGATCAATAACGACATGTCAGACGAAGCTAAGTCATACTTCAAGTGGTGGGAAAAAGTAAAGGCTCGCTGCATGATGTTTGGTTTTTCGGAGAAGCCAGATCCGGACAAGATCGATCCTTACTGTGAGGCAGAATGGTATTGTAACCCGGACAAAAGATGGACGAGGACAAATTAACTCACCCTTGTACAACTACCATTGTTAAAAAACCACAATTGGGTCTGCGTATGAACCGTCATTTTCCTTTTTGAATGTCATTAAAAGGCATGAATTTGCTCAAGTGTTATTCACTCAAAAATATACTATCATTGTTTGCAATTATATGTCATTTGAACTAAATGCATGTGAATTAACGTCTAACTCAAAAATGTATTTTTTTTTCTATTAGGGTTTTACTAGGAAGGCTAGTTGTTTTTGTTAGGGTTAGCGTTTCATTGAGCGCAGTGGGTGGAGGCGAGGGAGCGCAGGATGCAAAGGGAGTGGTGGCGGGAGGTAGGGGATGGGAGGTAGAGTAAAGGAAAAAAAATTTATTTAATAATATGTAATAACAAACTGAATATATTTTTGAAATTCAGAAAAAAAAAAACGAGTTGGAATTGCGCCTCTCTATTTATGCATAATAGTTTGATAAACCTAATTACAGCTTCTCCAAAGAAAATTCGCACAAAAATGACTTGGAACTGTGTTTTTGTTCAATTATTTGTGCCTTCATTCATCAAAGTTTGTTTTACCTTCGTCCTCTATGTGAAACATGACGAACACACTCGTTGAAGTAGATTGTTGATATCTTCAAAAAAGCACATAAATTGATGAGTCAAATGCATTTTCAGAGCAAAAAAATGGCTGCAAACATAGGGCAAAATGTGTGAGAATATTATGCTTATCAAATACATCACTTATTATGACATGGTTCAATATGACATACCATATCACATACCACAAAACTATGTTAGATGGTTGGGGTGCGTCTAGACAATTCATCCTGGTGTTGTCAGCTTGTTTGCACATTGAGCACTTCCGAGTTCATGTGCCCCTCTTTTGTGACACATTCATGCCGTTGTGAAACTGATGAGTCTTCCAGCGACTAGGTCCTTTTCTCCTAAGATTGAAATATGAGATCCATCTCATCTCACCTGCTAGGATTACTTTGTAGTTGCTAGCCTTCACGAAGACCCTCCAAATACCACTTCAAGTTTCTTGAAGGTTATGGAGGTTGAAGTACTTGGACAGGTATGGAGCTAGATTTATACCAAGTGTCGCATATGCAGTAAGGACATGCGAACAGGACTTGTGCAATAACATCGGCATGTTGCATGTGCACTTCGCAGCATCACCCAAAATGATTTCATGTACCCTCTCGTGCCTAAGATTTCTATTCACTCTCTTTTGATGTAGTTGTAGTTTAATTATCCTATGCAATCGGTTGATGACCTCCACCTTATGCATTTGTGCCTTATTTATTCGGAAATTCATATATTCCTAAACCACGTTTGGGGAAGTTCTCATCGGATCGTCAACCAACTACTTGGCTGCAAGGTTTCTATTATTGAAGTACTATGTAATATGGTACCATGTCATCTCCACAATCACAGTCAACAGTAAGTATTGCACCCCTTTAACACATAGTTGCAGATTTCTGATTTATTGGTTGTCATTATGCCATATCTTGCCCCACTCTCGTCATGCAATAGGGCCACTTCTCTTTGTCCATGTCGCTAATCTACTACGAGAATTACTGACAGCATCCTCATCGCCGGCCTTGAGGCCTCTCTTCAAAGTGTATTTCAGTGTCAACTCCTTGAGTTTTGCGAAAATAGTGTTACACTTGCTCGCTTGATCCTACAAGCACAGTCGCTTAAATAGATTCATTATTTGTTTGCTTGTAAATTTGGTGAAAAGGTTCACGGCAAGGTATCGCATACACTAACAGCTCGCCACATCCTCCCACTTGTAAGGTGGATCTGAAGCACTGTGCATGATCTCAATGACCGCGAGTAGGCCTCTGTTTCAATCAGAAATGATGCAAATCTTCTCTTGATCCTTAACTACCAGCCACTTCATGTTGACCAGAAACCACAACCAACTTTTCGTGCTTTCAGCTTCCACAATTGCATATGCCAACAGAAGAAACTAGTCAATAGCACCTATAGTAACTGAAATGAGAAGTATCTCTTTGTACCTTCCAGTCAAGAAGGTTCCATCCACACATATCACCGGACGACAGCACGTAAATGCGTCTATGCACTGTTGGTATGCCCAGAACACATGATGTAGGACTCTGCAATTCTCTATAGGATTGTTGTTTGAGCCAACAACTTGCTGATCAAAGAAATCCACAAATGTGCCTTAGTTCGTCAGTGAGATGTTGAGAAGCAACCTCATCACAGTGTTGTACGCATCCTCGAATATGCCGTACATGTCCTCAATTTCCATTTGTTTTGCTCATCATACTATGTTAAAGCTAATACGATAGTTGCACCGATCAACCACTTGCTTTATAATCTCCCTTGGCATTATTGATATATTCTCCCATACTTAAGGCTGGATGAGGTTACTCACATATGTCAATCTCATATTTCTATTTCTTTCTAATGCCTCAGTAGGCATGTAGGTGTGCGCAGTAACTCTTATCACCACAAAACTGATGTCATCCTTTGACTGCATGGCATGAGCCTTCCACTGGCAGCTAGGTGTTAGACATTCTATAGCATATAAACTAGGGGTAGACTTCACCACCCTGTACTACAGGTTGAGTGTGAGAGACCATTTAGCAACTGCATTTTGCACATCTTTGGTATGAAAATTTTGCTCTAGTTGGATGCTAACCTAGTAAAAAAACCATCTTGAATGTTGGTTCGTCGACAGCACTACCGAATTGAACCCAAAATGATCAAGTCATTCTCCAGCTGGATTGTCAAAGTCATCAGATTTTTTTGTTTCTGTCAAGTCATCTTCATCAGACACACTTTTAAGTCCCTCCAATAACTCACAGACATCTAGACGTGTGTGGCAAAACATTTCTGACCACTCACTAGTCCTGAATCTTGGCGGATTTGATGCATGTCTTTCTCTTGCCCACGGGCGCTACTAGTGCCGACTTCCATGTGACCCTCCGATGATTATAGGTCAAAGAACTGGACATAAAGTATAAACCGACTGCCCAATCCGCCTTAAGGATACTTCACTCCGGTCATGAAAGAGCCCCACAAATTGTTCCCCTTCAGTTCACGCAACACCCAATGTGGACCGTTTGCGGTCTTTTTAACAATGAGTCCCTCTACTTGAGCCACCTCTTATTGTGAATTCTTATCAAATATACTAAAGATCCATAACTTCAAATCTAAGAAAGATGTGCTCAATCAGCCATGATATATTTACAACGGCTTATATCTACACCAAATAGGTCATTACGAATTAAATTGTTACAGTAAATTATGCAAAAATTATCGAATTGCTCCATTCTCTGGAAATCAACATAACTAACATAACTACCATAATTTTAAATCACATAAATAACATAACCAAAATAATGTAAATCTACTTTAATTAACATCATTAGTATTAAAATATAATTGCTACACCCAATACATTCAGTGCATATAAAATTGCTACATCCCTAACTAACTTTATATTTTTTTCCAAATTATTCTATAGCTTATTTGCATTTTCTAAAACTTGTTAGCAATTTTTCTTACTTTTATGATTTTTCAAACTATTCTATAACTTGTTTGCATTTTCTAGAACTTATTTGCAATTTGAAATTATTGCGACCATTTTTGACTCTAAAAATGCATTCAACTTGTCATTTCATATTTTTTTAAGAAATCGACAATCCATTTTGATTAGTGTATTCGTTATGTTTCAAGGTTTGAGTTTACCAAATTTGAAGTGATTCTGAAAAAAAAAAATGATGCCAAAGCGATTCATACAACGAGCATGCCCTATTTTTAGAATTTTTGTTTGCAATTTAATTATTTCTCTAAACTTGCTGTAATTTTAAAACTTTTATTTTAAAATTTTAAATATTTTTTTATTTTTTCCTTCATGTATTATTAAATTATTTCTCTTCTCTGATTTTCAAATAATTTCAAAGTCATCCCTTTTTTAAATGTAAAGTTTGTTACACTCAATTAACGACACATTATTACTTAGATTTCTTAACTACATTAACAACATTAACAATATTAACAACTTGTTTTACTAACTATATTAACAACAATAACAATATTAATAAACACATATAAATAGTTAGTAACAAAAACATTATTACTAACTACATTATTAATATTGTTAATACAAACAATTTTTAATATTATTACTAATAAACATATGCAAATAGTTAGTAACAAAAACATGTAATCATTAGCAAAAAATCTAATCCACATTATTACTAACTACATTAACAACATATTAGCAAAAAAAAATTAGATTTCAATAAAACTTACCTCATTTGGAAGAGTGTCGCTTGCTCTACAATTTTTCCAACTACAACAACTCAAAATTACGGTCCGATTTGAAGATATCTGAATTGTAAGAAAAATAAACGGTGAGGTGGAGAGATGAGTAGAAGAGAGTGAGGGACTGGAGAGAGTAAGAATGAGGCAAATGCATAGGAGAGGGAAAGAAATACTCAATATGAGTAGTGGCGGTGGAGGCATGTCACAGTTTAGAGTCATGACAAGTTTATAATAGAGCCGTAAACTGAGCCATGAGCCGAACCATGAACTACAAAGGGTGGGCCAATCGTTGTCGCGGTTGGAAGCCACGACAGTTCTCTTACTGTGCAGCACAGTCTAATAGGCTCTCGAAGTTAGTAGGAGACCTGCGGCAGCTTGGAGCCGCAAGTGGTGGCCTGTCGCGGCTTAGAGCTGCAACTGGCTCGTTGAGCTACAATAGGTGATTTGTCATGGTTCCAAATCGTAACAGGTTGACGTGGTGGGTTAGATTTGTAATTTTATTTTATTGTGAGTTAGTTTCGCTATTTTATGTTTGTATTGGGTAAAAAAATTCCTAGACATGGGGTTTGAACCAAGACCCACGCATATAGACTCAACCTACTATACATCCAGACCAAAAATACCTTTCACCTATGTTCTCATGAGTTTCTGAAAAATTTTGGGAGTACAATTGTACCCCATACACTTAACTAGATCATTGTGAGAAACAAATACGTGTGTATTTGGATAAGAGGCCTGAGGTTTGCTTGAAGGTTACAAATACTCTCTTTGTGTGCAATTAATTGGTAAACGTTACGAATTTCGTACAGCACTCTGGGACCAAATTTTTGTAGAATACTGTTCGCGCTAGAGGTAGTATATGATATATTGATATTTATATCCTGTGTTCTTCGAAAAAAAAAGACACCTAATTTCTCTCCATTTGAATAATTATATTAGAAACCAACAATCCTGATTAAGACAGGAGAAAATAATTTCTCGCGAGATGTTTAGTCACCTTAATTTTTTTCTATATTAATCTAGATCATTTAAATTCTGATTTAGTAATTGAGATCATGAGAAAGACACGACACCTATTACTTGTTCTTCTTTTAAGGTAGAAGATTCAAACCGATTATATTGATAACACATATTAATATATTATTTCAACTAATTATACACAAAAATAAAGAAGATTCGTAGTCGATCTCACGACTTTTTTTTACATGAATATACACTCCAATTATCTGATGCACATGTGAATGCTGTTAGTAAGTTTCTTTATTTAATATCACTCAAATTACTGTTAACATGTCTTAATTACTCATTTAATCACTTTATTGACGGGCCAAACGATTCTCCTAACATCGTGCAAAGACATCTTTTTACAAAGTAATCCATATAGGTCGAGGAATAAAACACACCCTCGAACAAAAAGATTTTGCATCGAGAGTCATCCAATGAACCAAACAGCGGCCAGTGTGACTAGTGTATCAAACTGATGAACTACAGTTGCAGCTGGGCCGCGAAAGGAAACTGTTGGCAGCGGCCGCAGGCCGGCACATGAGAGATATGGGCCGCGCTCTCGTGACATTTCGCCTATTCTTTTTGGATGGACCTCACGTCTTTTCTCTCAACTTTTTTAGTTGTGTGACCTGTGTCCACAATTAGTAGATTTTGTACGAAGCTTTCTATACACTATCCGATTTCTTAGAAAATTTTCTATACTTCCTCCTAAATAGGTGATCAAATTGATGGTGGTCCATCATGAGACTTCTTTTAGTTATCCATTTCTCACGATGGAATGAATTAAGACCACCTTTCTACGCACAAGGGTAGGAAGCCTCATATCTAATCATACACTGGCCTGCTTCGCCATACTGGCAACTTTGTGCACGCAAGACTGTAGAACAAATGTTAGCTCTTGAAACTTAAGAATTCGTAAGTATTTTGGAGGAAAAAAACATCTACTGTGTTCAAAATTCTTATGTTCCAAACATGCCTTTATTAATTTAACCTCAAGGGCCAAAGCTGAACCGTATTCAGATCCTCTGTGTTATCAAATTCTCTATCAAGTCATGAAAATGCGCATTTATTACTTTCTTTGCGAACCCTCGGATTTGAAAATAAACATTCCAAATCTAATGAGAAATTGTCAATTTCTCACAACCCCACCTTCAATTATGATATGAAGCATCCATTTCTGATGGAACAACTCCCGAGAAAGTGTAATACACACTGCATTTTCTTTTGTGATACAGAGCGTCCTCGACCATTCATATATTGATGCCTACTTCTGAGCCCGCATTTTGCCACAACTAGCATTTGAGGAAAAAGAAGCTATTCAACAGGAAGAACAGGAGGAAAACTACTTTAAAAACTGGAGAACTGCTCAGCAGAATAGCATAACATATTGTAAGAACTAATCTCCATTAATTCTCCAAGTCTAGCTAATTAAGGCATATATGACACTGCTTGCCACAATAGACCTTTGAAAACTCAGCACCCAATTCCATCAGAGAAGAGCCTGTCAATCCCAAGATTTCTGTATATGAACATTATCCAAGCTCACCAGACAAGCGACCAATGTAACATATGGCTAAATTGCCAAGACTTCACTTAAAACAGACTATATCTAGTTAGCTACAAAAGACTCTGAATAGTCTAATTTCCATATGAAACATACCCAGGCAAAAGAATATACATTTTGCAGTATAAATCAACATCATTTATCTGAATTTCCTTATCCTATAAGGCTCTAACTAGCACCTGAAGTCAAATTGATCAAGTCTGATCATATAACTTTACCTGAACTGACCATTGGTATACGCCTCCTGAGCTTTCTCATTTTCTTGTTTCACATTTTCACACAAATTGGTCATGGTCTTTGAGAACTTCGCCAGTCGATCAAACATTGTTGTCAAATTAGCCTGCAAGATTGCCACCTTCGACTCAATGTCTTTGCTTCCATCGCTAGTGTTGATATCTCCTTCAGTATCTGAAGGTTTCTTTTTCTCTGGTTTCTCTTGTGATTGATGCTTGAGCATTTTCTGGAGATCTGCTGCAAGGTTCTTTACAAAATCGCATGCTTCTTCAGAAGGGAGTGATGTGATTCCTGTGGACCAATCTCTCAAGAGGACAAATATCGGAGGAGCAAGGTGTCGACGAGGTGAGAAAGTCACCTTCCTTCCACGTGAAGATTCTTGTGGTTGCAGTATGCATTTCTGCAGCCATGAGTGGAGAGCATCCACATAGCATTTGTAAACTTCGCCCCAGTTTGTGAAGCTGCAGATGAAACAATCAATCTCACTGATAAGGTTCATCATTGGCTGTTTGTACAGCACTCGTGGAGGAGATGCCAATGAGATATTTGTATCTGCTAGTGAGATAATGGCATGCTGTGCTTGGTGAATCTCCTGCATTATTATCCACATGCGCATCAACCTGTTGAGAGCACAAGTAGGATTCCCAAATTAATGCCAAATCTTAAAAATAAACAAAGGCAGTTGCGCCCCACAAGCGCCCCCACCACCCAACCACCACCACCAGCATCTTAATTTTTCCCGGATAAGTGCACAGTTTGTGAAAATAATCCTTAATTAACCAGAATTCTTTTCAGGAAAGAGTATGTAAAAAAGAATCCTTATTTCCAACTTGTGTATTATCCATAAGGCAAGTCCACAGTTCACCAGCAATGTTTGGACTTTGGACTACCTGCTATTGATTATTGATGATCTTTAACCAAAATAGGCAGTTCACCATTAACAAGTAAATATAAAACTTAGGTAGTGGTAAGGGCTATACATCAAGCAACAATAATCATATAAATGATAATGAACCTGTTCTCTAAATTGCACAGTTTTCACAGTAACAATTAAGCCATTCTGTGTTTTAGCAACTTAGCACTAGGCAGGAAATAAGGCTTACCCTTGTACTAGTTCAACTAGTTGGGGATACAACTCTTCATCTCTTAACTTCTCAATTCTTTTAGAAATTGAATATAGTGCTTCAGTTCCTACCATCAGTCGTGCATGCAGATCTTTCACAGTAGCTCGAGTTTTGTCAATACGTCTGGAAGCCATATCCCTTGCAAACTGGTTCCTTAACTGAGCACAATTTTTATTATATACCTTCTTGAGTGATTCACTAGCCTACAAAGATAGTAGCACTGTTAATTCAGAGCAAATCAAGCAGACAAATTGCATGTGCTATGATATATAGAAAACATGAAGTAGCAGAAAACTTTGCATTGTTACCAGCTATTTTGGAATCTGTTAACCTCACGAGCTTGTAAGGCCATCAAATGTATTCTAGAGCCATTTTTGAAACACAAGGATGTAAACCAAAAAGATATGGAGATTTGGGGATCAAGGACCTGGATTTGATGAATGAAGTTTTACTTGGAAAATGGCCATTCAAACTCCAGAATCATGATTATGATTTGTGGGCTGGGGTATTATGGTATAAGCATTGTAAGAAAAAGATGTCAACATATCATCTATTCCCCAACGGGGAAAATTTCAGATTTTGGCCATACAGTTGGGCTAATGAGGTTCTGTTCTGTCAAAAGTTCCCTTCTTTTTCTCAGCATTTCCAGTGAGACAAAAGTTAGTGGCTGAAGTGATGAAGGAGATGGATCTTATATTTAAATGAACAAAGGATGCAGGAAATGGGAACTAATTAACCTTGTCATGGCTATCAACTGACGAACAACAGAGGTGTTGAAGTGGAAACACAGCAACCAAGGAAACACAGCAACCACAGAAGGGGCCAGGGTACCCGTATCTTGCTGGGCGTAGGGGTATGAACTCATTCCCATCCAAAATAGTACAATATGGAAGGTAATAAAACTTCCTTTTAGAATTAAGGCATTCCCTTGGCTTTTATATAACAAGAGGATACTATCTAAAGCCTATCTGAAGAAGAGAGGTTGGAAGGGCTCAGATATTTGTGAATTTTGCAGCAGTGCTGAAGACACAGATCATCTTTTCTTTTCCTGCACTCATGAATGCTAAAGAAACAGAAGGGTCCCAAATCTAACGCTACAAAATATGGCGTTAGCCTTCTTTTCCCCTTTCCCCAATTTCCTATTATTTTCTCAAGATTGACAACTCTAACGACATGACTTATGGCATGAGCTCAAAGGATAGCATGAGCATGCCATGACCAAAATTAGCACACGGAAATATGACACCTTGCTTCAATATATTTATTGCAGAACTTATTCACAATTTAAATATTGATATGCATACCGTATTGTTGCCATCATACCAAGACCAGAAGTAACATTGATTAAACAATTAGCTAATTTCAGACAAAACTGAATGATTGGGAAAAAATTGTGTAAGGATACCATTGATTTAAACCTTCATTTCTTCTAATCTTAGCTTATCAATAAATAAGCACTATATATCGAAATAATATCTTTCTCAGCACATATATAACCTATATGTATTCTGAAACAAGTCTAGATCAAAGCAACATCACAAATGTGTGGACAGTGTCTCAAGAAAATCAAAACCTTTGAAAGCATCTACTTACATGTGGGCTCTGGGATACACAAAGTGTTTATTGAAATCCTCAACTAACATTGCGTGGTGTCTTACACTAGGAAATCTTGCAACGTTTAGCTCCAAGCAAAATGACCAAAAACCCTATGTAAATTAACTTCAAGAGAAAGCCTAAGTCATGAAATGCTCAATGGCTCACAAATCAATATCAGTTGTTTCCCCCATCAAACAACCAAGATATAATTATGATGGGCAGCTTGTATAGATCCTTTTCTAGAAGGTTTAGAATTTTGAAGATCGACAAGTGAGACATAATAGGGCACGTATTAAAAATGTATTCACCAAACCTCCAAATACATACCAGTTGAACTATTATAACTGTTAAATGTATATCTGCCTCAGAAATCACTGAAAGTAGCACTAGTGCCTACCTTACACAACCAAATAAATTATGCCAAAGAAAATGTATCAGATAGGTCAGCTCTACATGCTACAGATTGAAAAAAAGAAAAGAAAAACACCGTTTCATAATCCTATAATGGTATCTGTCAAAATATCACTCCCAAGTCCCAACGTGGTCAATCATAGAAGCAGCCATTGAGCAATGCATACTTGCTCACCTTTAACTCATCATAAAGCTTTCTTTCCCAAGCATAAAGTCTATCCAAAGTGGCTGAATGGCTTCCGGATATCATACAAAATTCTTCAACGAAATCACAACCACTTTCTGCAGGGTCATCATCTTTTGGAGCTGACATAAGTGGATTTCTAGACGATGATGATTGTGATGAAAGTGAGTGCTTCCAAGTGATTACCTTTGTGTGATGGCCTGATTCTGCAGTGCAATTTTGGTATGAAATAGTTAAGCAACTTATACAACTGTAATTATCACTGTTTAGAGGCCTAACTAACGAAGAGTCTTATGAATTATTGTGTTTGATTCACAAATGCAAATATACCATGAAATGCCGCAGTTCCACCCTTGCAACAGATGAACAAGTCTGACAGAAAAGGCACATCTGATGACTTCCCTATCAATTGGAGATTAAACAAAAAATTAACACCAATATTATACAAATAGAAGTTCAGGAAAACAACATCATCATGAAAGCAATGCCTCACCTATTTTCTGAGAAGAAATGCTAAGTCGAATCTTCCTAATTTCAAGCATCCTTGAGACCTCATGGCAAGACTCAGCTGCCCTAGTAAATAGGTTCTCAATTTCTTTCACACTAAACAGAAAATCTCTGCACCTGTGAGTGCTGAAATCAGACTGGTCACCTTCCCTTACACTGCATGATCGTGTGGGTTCATCAACCTTGTCATGCACATAAGCCATCTTAATTTTATCACAATCAGCATGCTGTGACTTAGGACAGTTATCATTTTCATGGACTTTTTCCCAACCAGGTCTGTCTAATTCTTCCCCCTCAAAATTTCCACTTCTTTTTCCAACTGTACAAGCCAAATCCCTTCCATTTGAATGGCTCAGATCTTTGAACCTTCTCAAGCTTATGCTTTGGCCTTTTTCAGGACTATGTAACACCACATTGTTAATTGCAACATCTGGATCAAAGAAGTCCCATGAGGAGCCCAGATGTGGTGGTGATGGTGGTGGGAAGGCAGGAGAAATGGATTGCCCTTCTTGCTTAAAGCTGGTCTCACTCAAGTCAACTGTCACCCTTAAGGGAGTGCTCACCATTGACCTCATATAACTAACACCAGAATGGCGAGGTTCTGACGGGATTATATCATCCACCGGCAAGTCAGCATGGTCTGGAAGTGGTGATGGGGATAAAAAGTCATATGAAGAGCCAGCGGGGGACTTCTCTGGATCACACTCATGGTGAGCCTCTACAAATTGTCTCAAAGCAATGCCAACATTGCGCAGAGATTGCTCATATGATAGCTGAGCAGCCGAAAGGGCATACCTTGCATCGACTGCTCGTTTCAGATGTCTCAACCGACTCTTGCAGAGCAGCAACGCTGAGCTGCGTTCTTCCTTTGAGGCACAAGAACCCATGGAGATCTTCTCGACCAACAACACGAGTCTTTCACCAATCAACCATTCTTGCACAGCAAAAAGAAGATACCATGTCCCAGTATTCCATCACTCTTGTCACAGGCACTAACCATTTGCATACAACTACTACACTGCAGACACTACCTTTTTATGCTATGAATCTGGAGACAAGTATAATGATTGGTTATCAAGCAGCAAAATTGATACTCGAAGCAAACAGCAAACAACACTTTCCATTTAGAAATTCAGCATTTTTTGACGACAGCCATGCCTATCACAGCATTAACATCATTCCATTCTCACGTATTAAAATTGAAAAGCAACCAATTTAAGTTTTAACCACGCAATGTGAGAGACAACACAAGGGTTGGGTCATCAAGTAATGGAATTATGGAATTAAAAAAACTCAAGCAATAGCAGAAAAAAGTTATTTAGGAAACAGCACACTTTTTTATTACAGATGGCCTTGTGTAGGCATGGATGACAACTGTAACATAGACTCTGTGACTTGCGATTTTCATAATGGAAATTGGGGGAATATCCCTTTGTTGATAAAAAAAAAAAAAAGAACACTTTTTTATTACCACTCAATTTTGGGGAGGAAAAAGTAAAGAAATATTACACTATTTCATCACAGAAATAACATCATCGCATCCATCAATTTAGTCTGTGCACTTGGAGACAGAACAATGATTACTTCATCAAGTAGTGAAATTAAAAAGACACAAGAAACATCAAAACAAACAGATAAACATATACATAAACAAAAAACAAGAAACTAAGTAATGGCATGATAGCAATCTGGCACCATCGATGAAGACTTACCTGAAGCAGGTGAACAACCAAACATCCTACCATTCTTGGATCCTGGAAAGGAAGATTAAACACAAAAGAATCAAAAAACCAATCCAAGAACCCCAAACCCACACCAAAAACAAACCCAAAAACCACCACAATTCCTCCAAGCACCACCCAAGAACCCAGAAAGCAAATCAAGACTGAGGCCAAAGATCGCACCTTTCCAAGCACACAAAAAGAACAGTAATCAGCAAAGCAAGAAAAAAAAAAGCAAGATGGGTAAAAAAAGACTCAGACAAAGACAAGGCAAAGGCAAAGCAAAGTCGCCGCCCACCCCCCCACTAAAGCAAACAAGAAAACAGGTTACTTGGAGCTCTCGGTCTGCTGCTGCTGCTGCTTTTTCTCTCTCTCTCTCTCTCTCTCTGTGGTTTCTTTCTTGCAACCTGGTAATGGTGTAATGGCAATGCAACTGTGTAAGGCAATCCAGTGTACAAATGGCAAATGCAAGATTGGTGCTTTATGAGCATGTAAGGTGTGTGTGTGTGATGTAATGGTGCCAGTTGTTACGGGCGGGGTTCTGGCCTTGTGGTGCTTTACAGTTTACACAGAGGCGTTCTCGTCCCATTTGCCTTACCGTTTCTTCAGTGTGCTCTCTGCGTGTGAAGAGAGAGAGAAAGTGAGAGATAGATAGAGAGAGAGACAGCGAGGGGGCGCATTTATGAGGAGGGAATCGGGAAGGGTGCAGTTTTGTCAGTCGGGAGGTGGGGGCCACAGGAACAACCTGACATGATTTCCAGGAGGGGAAAGAAGGGGCCCACCATAAAGTGCACCTTTCTGGGCCCAGTTGTCAATGGTGAACGTGTGGACTAATAAAAAATGACCGGCGCGAACAGGAATTTTTCGCATTGTTGCTAGAAATTTTGTTTTTATTTGTTAATAGATGTGTATTTTTTTTCTTTTCTGGTATACATCTCTCTACTATAGAATCAAATTTTTTTCTCAATCTAGTCCTCTAGTATTTACTTAACCAATTCTTAACTTTTTTAGCTGCGGCAGTCCAACGGCGGGACGGCGAAATAGCGATGGTGGCACTAACTGTATGTGGATGCAGAAGGAAGAGGTGGCCGCAAGGGAAACGGCGCGACGAAAAGACTATACTTGAGCGGTGGTGACTAGAAGGAGACAAGAAGAGGCAAAGGCAATGGTGGTGGTAGCAGTGGTGGCAGATGCAGAGATCGGAAGGAGGAGGGACAAATGTGTAGAGGATGCAGAATGGAGATTAAATCAAATCTCTAGGTATTTGGAGTAGATGGTGCATGTTTTAAAAAATTAAACCACCTCATTTTCATACAATAGACTCAAGAAATCTTTAAACGCTAACACTACAAAATGAGACATTAGATAACATCAAGAGTGATGATATTAGCACCTAGCCCCATGGCACATAGAAATTTTTTTTACCCATACTACCATACACATTGACAGGCTCTATAAGGGTGTGTTTTGTAATACCATAAGCAGATGATTTATCGCTGAATACTTGAGGATCAATTCTACAGGGAACAAATGTGAAATTCTTTCGAATTAAAATTATTAATCAAAATCTACGAGTTTTTGAGTGTTTATGAAAACTAAACCTAAAACTATGAAAATTTCTTTGTAGAAATCAGATAAGAAAAATCTAGAATGTTGGAAATCTCATCATCATTAGGCATGATTTATAGCAAAACTAGTAAATTGTCAATTTAATACTAAAATTTCAATAGAGCCCACTAAGTTGATGGCTTCAAAATCAAACAACAATTTCATAAGATCGCATCTGTTGCTCTGACTTAACTAGATACAAAATCTCTTCCAAACCTTAGCTTAATCACTAAGGAGCACTGTTTGTGTGTTGCTTTAGTGTACGATTACCCATTGTCTCATATAATACAAATGATACCACGAATGGAATATGAATCTAGTCTTTAGATTATAAAAATTTAAGCAATTAAATCAATAACCTCTCGAACAAACCAGAGTATAAATCGTGTGCTCCAGATTAGATCATCTCTAACCCTAGAGGGAAATTACTTATGCAACACCACTACAAAACCAGCAAATAATAGGGAAATAATGAAGACGTATCAAATTAAGTTAATGATTGAAAAATCATTGTCTAAATAGGTATTACAAAACTTGAATAAAAACTGAAACTAAACTAAATCTAAAACCTAAAACGAGATAAGAGTAATTAAACCTAAATTTCAGGATGATCTAATTAGCTAAAATCTCTGTTTATTTATAGTCTAAGAGTCCTAAAATATTATAAAACTTAATCTTCTCAAACTTTATCTCAAAATAATTTAAATCGACACAAATTCCTCTCTCGACTGAAATGACCTGATACAGGCACGGACTTAGGCACGCCTCGTGCAAGTGCTAGGCATGGGCTTGCCAAGACTAGCGCCTACCTCTATCTCTGGTGCAGTTCGTGTGCAAGGAACCCTAGCCAGGCATGGGCACGAGGATAGATCGTGTACACGCGGGGCACACCCAGCGACGACCCCATGCTGGGCTTGATTAGCTTATGACTTCTCATGTATTTTCTTTCATTTAACAAATACAACATGAATAATTTGCAAATTTAGATAATAAGAGATTAAAATAGACAAAAACTTAGGGTTTAAATATATAGAATTCACGCTTATCACATGTTACACAAAGATTAACATCACATTTCATGCTGCTAAATATGTTAAATTTAACTTCATATATCATAATATTAGCATGGACATTTTGGATTTTAAGAAAAACTAGAGGCTAATGCCGCCCGGGAGGGAGTTAAAATCACGGCACGTGACATCATGCCTCGTGGTGTTGGGCTACGCCACTCTCACAACACAATTCAAGAACTTCAATTTGTTTAACTTATTTAAAGGGGACCATTGCATTGCCTTTTACAAAAGGATGGACAAATACCATGGTGCTAACATGACTAGTATTGGCAAATAACTATTGTCTAACATGGACAATTTAACATGGTTGGTATTATAATTTGTGGTGCTAGTTATTATCTAACACATGTCACAACATAGATAAAAAAATATTTTTATATAGTATAGAGTGGAATGCTAACTCTACAGTATTCATGGTATTATTTTGAAATTTCTAACACTTTGATCTATTTCGTTAGCCTCATAAGACTATTTGAGTCTATTATCAAATATGTCCCTCAAACACCTTTGGTGAGTTTGAATAACTATTATTTAAGGATGTTAACCTTCAATTTTTTGCCAGTTGATTGTGCAATTTTACCCTTCCAAAACTACCAATTTCCCTTTCAGTTTAACCATACAAGCAATTCATCAAACACTACCGATTCGAACTCGATGCATATATAGGTTTCGCAAACAAGGTGACGAAGAGGTGAGAGATGATTCCTACAGAGGCACGAATCAAAAGGACACACAAAGAGGGGAGATAATTAGTTGATTACCATTAGAACTCGAAGCATGGGGTGGAGTTTGCTGTTCTTTCCGGTTGCTCTTGGCCGGATCCCACGGAGGTGACACGTCTCGACACCAACACAAAGCAAGAAGACACGGTACAATGGCTTCGATTAGCGCAAATGTATTGGTATGCCTGCATCGAAAGGAGCAAATCGATCAAACGCTCGCGAGGAGAGCGAGAGAGACAGACAGGGGCTTCAATAATTGGCGCACTCAGGAGCGGGAGCGGTGGCCGCGGAGCGTGTCGCGCGAGTGCGGCATTACGTCGAACACGTTGTGCGTTGTGTGCGCGGGTGGAAGGAATAGGCGTGTGGGGAGCCGTGCGTTTGCCGGCGTGGTCAGCAGGGTGGCTCAGCCCACTCCCACTGGCCGCGCGCAACACCGGAAACGGGCCCAATGTCTCATTGTCTCGCCGGCGTCGAGTCGACCTCTCGGTCGTCCATGCATTCTTGGTTGTGGCATGCCACTTCTAGATGGCATCCTCATATTATTGTTTGGCTCGTTACCACTTGATTGTTAAAAAAAAATGTGGCCGGGGAAATTGCGGCAAAAATGTGCCACAAATTAAGAGGATGTTTAGTTGGAGGTTTTGTCAAGATTATTGGTTGTTGGCTATGTTAGATGACAAATTTAAATAGTTCTATCCAGTCTTGTATCAACCTCGTGCCAGACAAAAAATTGTAAGCTTCATTTTTGTACCTGACGAGTCTAATAATAATATTAGTAGAAAGAAGTGATTCAGCAAGTTTTCAAGAGAAAATATTTTTCTCAAAAAATGTAGTTTGAAAATTGAGGTAAAATTAAGGCAATTTGTGACATTTCTCTTAGTAGTGAAGACACCACCAAATAACCTTTAAGCACCGAAAAGAACTATGGCAAATGTGTCAACTAAAGTATGATATTTGTTGCAAATTAACTAAACACATGCTAAGTATTACCCTTGTTGCAAAATGAGAAACAGTAATTTCTTCTATATTATTCCAAAGTACAGAACATGTACACAAATTGTATCACGTACCCCCTTCGATATAAAATAAAGATTCCGCACATCTCATTCAAACCTTCTTCCGTAATCCTTATTCTTCTAGACATATCCATATTCCATACATCTGAATTGGTTCTGAAAAAACCCCTCAGGAATCAGGCCTTCTTGAGGAGCTCCACGAGCAAGTCACCGACCAAACCATCATGCCCGCCAGTGCCGGCGCCGCCGAACTCATTCCTCACGACGCTCTCCAGCGTCCACCCGGTCTTCGCCGCGAACGCCTGGTTCACCCTCCTCACGTCGACCCCGGCGCGCGTCGCCACGGTCCGTACCAGCACCTCCCTGGCATTGCCGTCCTTGAGAGCCACGCGCAACCGTTTCGCGAAGTGCTTCTCCGGCCACTGCATGCACTGCAGCGCCGCGCGTAGCAGTGCCCCGAACTCGCCGCACTTGTCCTTCTTCAGGAACCTGGCGAACTCCAGCCCGTACAGCCGCCTGTACGACGCGAGGATCGCCCTGGCCTGGTCGCCACTTCGGTGCCTCAGCAGCTGCAGGACGCTCCTCTTGTCGACGTGCTTGCCGCTCTCCACCGCCTCGTACAGCGTCTTCGCGTCGCACATCGCCATCGTCGTGTCGATGCTTCGCCCGCCATAGTTGCTCGAGCTCAAGATCGCCAGAAGAACCTGACACAAATCCATGGTACGTACAAGATATGTAAAGAAAGCACGCACGCATGTGTTTGCATGGTGTTACAGTGCTGATCGATCCATGGTGATGAGTTGAGTTATTGCCTCGTTCAAGTTGCCGGTTGTTCTTGACGAGACGTCGCGCTCGAGGCTCGTGTTGTACCGGCGGTGATACGCCTGCCTGATCAGTGCAACCTCTGACGAGGACCGTGTGCACACGACTTCAACGAGCATGTCGCTGTCCGGCCTCCGGCCGAAGAGTGCGTCTCTGGCGATGTCGGCGTCTCGGACGCACGGCTCACTGGCTCTAAGATAGGCCAACCTCTTCATGCATTGGTGATCAGACAAGTTGAACTTTTCATGTGAAAGTGAAGTTGTAAAGGGAAGACTACTTATTACTTACAGACAATGTGGCTTTCTGCTGTGACAGTAGCTGAAGGAGATCTTGGTGGTAGATGCTGTGGTAAGTCCTGCAGATTAGCTTCAGTTCTTGGTTGCTCCTTGCTGTGAAGATCTCCAGGATCAGCCTCGCATTGCTCGGCGCGGCATTTCCTGCAAATTATGGGTAGATTTTGAGTCTCATTAGGCTGCAATTACTGACAAGGTTTGTAATGCTCTGCTGAATGAGAATATAAACTAACATCTTACTTATTTCAGTTATTACAGTATGCTCATTTATGTGTCTTATCTATATATGTGTACGCTACAATAAACAACAATCCAATAACAAAACTGAATCTTGACAATGAGTAAAATGTGACAAATTAAATTAAATCTTGTGATGAATTGTTCTGACTGCAAGCATGCATATATACCAGAGAAAAAATGGTTCAGGTGTTGGCAATCGGCTTCGTATCGCTTAGTGAAGTTATGACTAGTTGCCATTTGGGATAAACTGTCTATGATACGAACAGCTTAATCGAATTGAGATAAGAGCAAACCCTCTGGGCCTGGGATTTATACAAGTTCAGGACGCAGTGCTTTGGAATTTTGCTTTCTTAAAGTTATGATGACAAAGGAATTAGCGAATATATCCTACCTTTTAAGTTCAACCACTGAGTTCTTGCAGGACTTCGTTTTCTATCAGCAGGTCGCATTAAACAATGGTTTTATCTGCCTTTTCTTGCATTCTCCTGTTTCAAACTTGATTCCATGAGTGCACAAGATTAACATCGAGGGTGATCGCACAATAGTTTTATAGCCGCAAACACGAAGGAATAACAAGAAAGGCCCGATGAGTTCTTGGTGATGGATAGGGAGCTGTCTTGCAACTTTGCATTTGTCAAGAATCTGAAAAGAGGATGGTGTTCGCAATAGCGACATATGCTTTCAGTGTGTCAATCCAACGATTGTCGTTCACCTGAATGGCGGTATCACCAAGTTCTTGAAAATGAGTGTGAATTTGATCGGGAAATTGTTCATTTTTTTTTTTTCCATTTGGCCTTGCAAAGAAAAGTTGTGTTTAGACCATATGTGTTGAACTAGTCATGTCCTATGGAAATAATTAGCACAACAGTGCTTTCTGAACTCACAGTTCACATGCAGATTGAATAAAGATCCAGGTAAGATAAGTACAAAGTAAAATTAAAGATCAATTATGGTTATGAGATTGCATATTATCTTGTTCTTTCTTGATCAGTAATGTGAATCAGCAATCAAGCAAACAATTGCAGACACCATGTAAAATTTTCTTGCATTCCCATTGGCAACTTTATGATCTTAAATTTCAGTACTGATCACTTCTGTTTGTCCTTTTATTGAGATATACTCAATCATCAATTTTTCAATTCAGAATTTCATTCTGTCATGGAAATGGCAGTGCGCATGAAACTTAATATCCATCTACCCTACTAATTAATGATTTGCATGATCTAGATATATTCAAAGCTGTAGTTGTATAGGTCAAACTGGTGACCACAGGCTGAAATCGGAATGCCAACCTGCAATTCCATGATTTGCTGCATAGATGGGTGAAGTCCTTTCAGAGTACAAGATAATAAATGTCACACTAAGTCACCAGGTTTGCTTGTGTGTAGTATGCTTGTCCCCATTGTGATGAGAAACTGGCCTATTTGAAGTGGGCAGGGTTCAAGGGCTTTTAAGGGCGCCTCGGCTTTGTAATGAAGTTAGGCTTCCGGGCCGTGGAGGGGGTTTTGGGATAGATATCTGTAAAAGGCGGGCTGGGCTTGGATGGGCATTACCTAAGCCTGTCTCCATGGGAATCCGGGCAGGGCCAAATTTCAGGCCAGGGCGGCATTGTGCATTTGCACTAAGAAAGACGATTCGGGCAGGATCAAGCCAACCCAAGACTAACTCAGTTTGGCTTTTAGGCCTTAAAATTAAAGTTCTGTTTGACCTATAGACATTAAACTCGGACTAAAATCAAATTGAGCTCAAATTTTGACCAGACCTATTTTGTTTAGGTCTACTTTAAGGTGTGTATAACTAATTTAAATCTCAATAAGTTGATTTGAGACTTCAACTTATAACCCGAATAGTCTCGTTTCACTAGATTAAGTTTATTTGAAATTTATAGTCCATAAACTAAAGTTGAATTTGAGCCAAACACCGCCTTTTAAGTTGAGTTGAAGGTTTTGTTTACCAGATAAGTCACTTTAGTTTCTTGAATATTTAGCTTATTAGTATAAAATGAGACTTTGCTTATCTAGATAAGTCACTTCAACTGCACCTTGCTTCTGTTTGAGATAATTAAGTTTATAGCGACTTCAAATTGAATTTGAACTCTCTTTCAGCACAAAATGCTTAAGCATAGTATCTTCCTGGTGTTATCAAAGATTTAGATCATTGGTAAGCTGGCCTTGGGGATAGACATCGTTTCCAAGTGCGATACATATGCAGCACACAATTCCTGAGTACTCCTATAGAGTGACTAAATAGTTGCCATCCACAATTCCAGTGTTTGCGACGTACATGGAAGCTAATGCTAACTTATGGTACATTAGGATTATGCTATTTAAGTTCTTAAGTTTGATTAACTATTTTTTTTTCAAGATAAGCACCCTTCTTTATGTTTTAGATATAAAATGATATGTGTTGATGATAGGATGCAATGTGAAGCAATATCAGCACCATACAAAAATGATTAGCACCACGTGGAGTTAGCCAGTCCATTCACTCCCTTCCTTTGACCCCTCTGTCTCTATAGAACTCTGCTTAGCTTCTTTTATGTGGCATCCAGTTAATTTCATGTAGTGTTAATTTAACTCTATGATACAATTCTTTATTACTATATATTATTTTTCATCTAAAATCTTCTGAAGGATTTTAACAAAGATGATCTTGAAATTACAAAGACTAGTTTGACTGATTTGAAAATAGAAAAATAAATATGAGCCAACAAATAAAGTAAAAATCCAAAAATACATTTATCCGTTGATGCTCCCCAACAATTTTTTCGAACGAAAATTTAATCTGAAAAGAGTTAGAATTATTAAATCCGCAGAGGAACCGTAAAATTAAAAACAACAATAAACCACTTCACATAACTCAAAAAACATCAATAGAATTAAACAATCAACCAATTCGGTATTCAACAACTTTCAAATTATTGCATGTGTCATGTGGACAAAAAATTCGTAACTAATGCGTTGACAGTGCAAAAAATTTTTTGACGAGGTCAATTTTTATGCGAAAGTCTAATCCAAATCATTCGATCAGAACCTTTGATGTGGTTGGACGCCCGGATAACCGTAAAGATGGTCGACATCAAAATTCTCACACGGTGCGTCCGTGCATGCATACACCTAACCCGTCTAGCAAGGTGGCGCACGGAACCCCGCCCTGGCCTTCTGCCGGCGCTCGGAGCGCGCCCGCAGCGCGCACAGCTGCGCCTCCCACACGTCCCTCGAGAACCCCGCCGGCGGCGGCGGCCTCGCAGCCGCCTCGCCGTGGTGCAGCCGCACCCTCGTCAACTCGGCGTCGTGCCTGGTCCTCAGGGTCTGGTCGGACAGCGTCTCGTACGCCAGCCGCAGCTCGAGGAACAGCGCCGTCGACTCGGCCCGCCTCGACGGCGGGCAAACGTCCGGGTGGCACCTCAGCGCCAGCCTCCGGTACGCCCTCTTGATCTCCTCCGCGCCGACGTCCTCCGACCCCTCCAGCGACAGCACCTTGTAGTAGTTGTTCTTCTTGGCCGAACAGCACACAACTCCTATGGGCTTCACCTTGCACTGCGTTGTTCTAAGGCTAGTAATAGTATTGCTTGTCCTGCATTGGAGCATGGAGCTCATGGCTGAAGCGTCTGTAGAAGAAAGCTAGGGTTGTGATGGTGATGTACTGATGTACCACAAATATATATATATATGACGAGGGGAGGGGAGAGACGCGGTTCGTGTGAGCGCGATTTGCCTCATAGTTTTTTATGTCCTTCTATAGTAGGGGAGACTGGATTTCCCGTAAGATAGACCGGAGATATAAAACTCTAATTAATGGAGTTTTGTTTGGGATGGTGGGGACGGCAAACGTGCATTGGGGTAAACCGTGGGGAAGGAGCCAGGAAGGTGTGTGCCGTTTGGATGCATGCAAACAAATTAAGGAGCAGGGGCGTGTGATTATGTTGGGGTAAACCGTATTAGTTTGGCCTGTTTAGTAAAGAAACAAAAAACTTCTCTAATCACCATCCTATTGTAATCCAATATAGATCATAACATAATAATTTTCAATTGAGTTTGGATCAAAATTCTCATAAAAATTACTTCTGATTACATCGAAGTGCTTAAGGGATTTTCGCTTCTCTGCTAAGATGAAAGACATTTTTTTCCTTACTAGCTTTACATTCAAAAATTAGAAAATTGGTATCAGGTAAGAAAACCGGTCTTGTCCAGTTTTGTGGAAACTCATATAATCGATGATTAATTTCTAGTAGTTTTCTTGATCATTCTTTTTTTTTTCTTTTCTAATATTACAAATCCATGTCCTAAATATATATAACCACTAGGACATGCATTTTTGGAGTAAAACACTAAAAACTGGACAAGATATGACCAGTACCAAACTTCATTAGATTTTCATTTTTGAACTGAAATTGATATAGATCAAATGCCTTGTAAGCCGGGTTTTCAAAACCCTGGTTACAAAACTTCATCAGATTTTTCATTTTTGAACTGAAGTTCATATAAATCAAGTGCCTTGTTCTTCCAATACTATATGCACAAAAAATTATCCCTATGTAAAGAAACTACTCGAATTTGCCAATATTGTAAAAAAAAAAATCAGGTTGACACTCAAATTGTTGGTGATACGGAGTCGTATATACTTGGATGCCCTTATCCCCGTACGTACGTACGTACTTAATTTCTTAATTTAATCCAAAAAAAAAGTTCCCTCCAAATATTTGTTTGTGCTCTCATGCTCCCAGCTTTTAATTCTATTTATTTTTTTCATAAGAGATATTTGTCCTGAATTTTATGAACTAACCAATTTATGCAAAAATTATTTATTATATTTTAGCTTGACATCCACATGATAAATCCAATCTATTATAAGTGTGAGAAAATTATTAAACTATGAATAGATTGATGATCTTTCTTAAACTAAAATTTTTGAATGAATTAATTAGTGTATGAAATTCAACATACTATAGAATAATCTTCACAAAAGTTTGAAGATTATAAGAGGGTTTAATTATTTTGATTAATTGTGCATCCATAAGATTCGATGACTGTGTTAAAGATAAATAGTGAAAGGCCGGCAATCTCCATTAGCCATCTGCTTGTTTACTTAATCATATAATTAGACATTGTTGCTTACTAAAATATCTAGCTATAGCAGCCTATTAATAGTCGTAGTCGAATAGGTTTAGGATACAAGACAAAGTAGATTACAAGATTCAACAAATCTTATCATTTATAGTGCATTTTTAATCCTTTTTATGCATGAATGGTCTTTTGGTAGGTACGGAAATACGGCCTATTATTCAACTTGAGGTTGTCCGTTGATGACAAGTACGAACAAGCATGGATTAATTTGACCTTGCATGCATATATATATTGACCTAATCATACAAGAAAAAGACCATGAACCCGTGAATACAAAGAAAATTTTAGAAGATATATATGAGCAAGGATGCTTATCATCTATTTTACAGTTCAAAAAATATGTAAATTTTTTTCTATCTTGACAGTTTAATTAAAAATCAACACTTTTGATTAATTTATATGAGAATTTCATACATAAAAACTACTCATCTACGCATCCCATATTTGCTATTGTGAACTTACCATATCATATGCTTCCCTACATGTATGCATGTCCCGAATCAGTCTAATCGTGTGGAAGTGTGTGTTAGAAAATATTCAAGTTAGTAAAACTAATGCCCTGCTATTGTACTGAAACCGACCTTAGGTCACTGGTTTGAATCCGGCAGATCGGATCTTTCTTTTCTTATCATTTTTTTATATTTACTGGTTTTTCCTTCGTTTTTCTCTAAGTAATTGAAGTTATTTAGCTAGCCATGTGATTGAAACCAAACTTGTATTGGCTTGCTTATTTTTCTTTTCTTTTTTTCGCATTCATCAAAGTAATTCATCCACTTCATTTTGACTCGAGCATGCATATGCTCTTGTTTTCTGTGTGTGTTTTCTTCATTCTTTCCCCATTTAACAATTTAGAAAACTTATTTGATCGACAATTTTGAGTGGACTGATATTACATCTACTTTTCAGCAACGAGATCCACAGCTCGCCGGAGAATGTCGTGGCCGAAGCAGACGACGGCTTCCTCGTTGGCAACAACAGCAGCTGTCGCGGTGGCTCTGCTGGTAGGTGATTATTGCCGCCACTGCCGCCTATCCCTCCAGACGAACAACAGTGGAACCAAAAATTAACAAGCGGGATTAATTTATAACATACTAAAGCTACTATATAAGTATCTAGTTGTATTGGAGTTAAACTATAATAAAACTTTTAGGGATAAAATGATTTTTATCTTAGGAGAAAGCACTGGGAACTACAAAGACCTCGAACCTAAACATAAGAAATTGAAAATCTGGAATTAATCAAAACTCTAACTAAAAAAAAAAAAGAGAGAACTACTTCTTAACTTAAATTCTTACAAATAAGAAAAAAATAATCCTATCACTCTCTTCCTTTGATTTAAACTCTTATAGATGAGGGAAAAGACAATCATAACAATTTCATCTTTAACTCAAAATCACCTCCAAAAGACAAAATATGCCAACTTGGCATCACAACTGATGGAGCTACTATTTTCAAATTATGTAGCTCTTCGTGTTCCGCATCTCCTGGCATTAATAGCATAATAAACAGACATTGAAAACTCCATTGTCCAAATATAAGCAGTTTTAACTCTGATTAGATAAAATAATCATCATAAGAACTTACCACAATGCAAAACATGAAGTACTGAATTTTATCAACGTTGCCGAATATGAATTGGTCCAATAGTAATGCAATCCAAGTGAAAATTTAAAAAACTCAAAACAAATACAACTGAAGGAAAAACTCATGGGCCAATAAACCACCTTAAAGAGAAAAAAAAACTCCAATTAATGAATGTGCAATAAATACAAGTTACCTGCTCAACCAAACACCTCCGTATGAGGACAACTCATGACAGCTTAGTGTTTCAACGGAATAAAAACTGAAATGATAAACGATTGTACCAATAGACAAACAAAATTGGATGCAAAGAATGTAACAGTAGAACTCTTTAAAAAACATTGCACCGATGAAAAAGGGTCAGCTGCGAGGCGAGTCGGTCAACGTAGGCGATGGCCTTCTCGTACTCATCGGGAGTGATAGGCAGACCTGCTTGCCTCCGCTGGACTAGTCACTACCACAGAAACAGACATCCTGGACGGCACATCACAGACGGGTATGAACTGTTCAATGGAAAACCGTCTGTGAAGGCCTGGCGGGAGAATATGTTCAGATATCACAGACGGTTCTGACGTCAAAAACAACTGTGAGAGTAAACCAGACGGTTCTGAACACAAAACCGTCTGTGATAGTATACTTATCACAGACGGCTCTAACCTAAAAACCGACTGTGATATATACAATCGGTTCCCAGCTAAGAACCGTCTGTGATAGTCTAATTATCACAGACGGTTCTAACCTAAAACCCGACTGTGATATATACAGACAGTTCTGAGTTCCGAACCGTCTGTGATAATTAGACTATCACAGACGGTTCGGAACGCAGAACCGACTATGATTTATACAGTCGGTTGTAAACCACGAAGCTTCTGTGATAGTGTAGTTATCACAGACGGTTCTGATGTATGAACCGACTGGAAAAGTACCAGCGCTTCGAATTCTCAACTGTGATCATTTCTGTCTCCGATCTTCGCGCGCGGCGCCTAGGAGAACACGAAGCATCGCTTTGGAAGTTCTATAAATTGACAGTGGAAAAATTGTCATTTACTTTACAAGTTTTTATAGTTCTCAGACTGTTTGACTCCTTAGCTTCTCTGCGCCAATGGCATCCTCGATGGCATCGTCAGCCTCGCCCTCCCCGGTATGAACTCTCAATCTTTTGGACTTACCCCTGTATTGTTAATCCATGTTCAATACATTCTTGACCTGTTGATTTGCACAGGGAAGGGGAGCCGTGGAAGACACTGCCAAAGTCAAGGCCGAGCTGAGGGCCCTCCAGGAGGAGCACAAGCTCCTCACGGAGAAGCACACTCGGCTACGGCTTGACCTTGACGATCTCTTCCAGCGCATTCAGCGCATGAAGACGGATGGTGACAATGCTAGGGCGAGGACGAGGCGTCTTCGCGAGGAGAAGAAAGCCGCGGATATGACCATCGCTGGCTGCGGTTTGACAATGAAGGATACCATCGCGAAGCTGAGGGAGGTCGCAGGCCTTCTCGACGCTGAAGTAGTTGATCCTGAGAAGGACAACTTGTCGCTGGAGGAGTCCTGCGTCCTGGCTGCAAGTCAAACTGACTTTATTCTAGATGCAGCCAGGGCTAAGACCACTCCTTGACCTAGCATTCTGTATTTTTATTTTTTTTTTTGTAAGTGATGAAACAAATTATTGAAAACTTTGTTCTTATGTCAACTTTCTAATTTTCCAGCACATTCTTGGATTGCATGCAATCTTCCCTCTTTCTTTATCTTTCGTTGGCTTTTGTCGAACATTCGACCATACAAAGGTATGTACACTGTGTGCGATCAAGGAACGACTATCGCGATCTTTGGCTTGTGATCGGAGCCCTTGAAATAATATAGAAACAATATAGAGGTCGCAGGTCCCATGCAAATAATATAAAAAGAATATAGAAGTTATATATCAACGTGCTTTGAAATATCACAAACGGCTCTGAGGTAAAAAACATCTGTGATAGTCACATTAGAGACGGTTTTTACGTAAGACCCGACTGTGATGGTCCCAACAGTGTCCTCGAGTCGACTCGAATTCTTAACCTCTATCAATATCACAGACGGTTTTTAACTCCAAACCGTCTGTGATAGTAAACGGACATATTAAAGACGGTTCGGACATCAGAACCGTCTGTAATATTAAAGCAGACGGTTTTGATCTCCCAACCGTCTGTGATAGTCCCAACAGTGCAATTCTCTACATGCAATTGTTGATAACCGCACATAATAACTGAGCAGATGAAGAGACTTAATTATTTACTTCAAATTTAATTTGCATCGAATTATGTAATCTGACTCTTCAACTTCCTCGCCTCGAATTCTCGACCTCTATCAATATCACAGACGGTTTTTAACTCCAAACCGTCTGTGATAGTAAACAGACATATTAAAGACGGTTCGGACATCAGTACCGTCTGTAGTAGTAAAGCAGACGGTTTTGATCTCCCAACCGTCTGTGATAGTCCCAACAGTGCAATTCTCTACATGCAATTGTTGATAACCGCACATAATAACTGAGCAGATGAAGAGACTTAATTATTTACTTCAAATTTATTTTGCATCGAATTATGTAATCTGACTCTTCAACTTCCTTTGCCGTGTTGCAGTTTATCTCCCGAGAAGTTGTATATCATGAATTTATTGGCCTTGAAAACCAGTACTAGTGCGCTTTTTAGAACTCGAGGCACCCGCGCATATGAACCGTCACCTTCTGTTTCTATAAATAGTGAGGCTCCTAAATCCCTGTCTTTATTCCCTCCTCAACTCCCACCTTGATGGCGAGCCAAGATTCCAGTGAGGTTATTGAAATTGAGAGTGATGAGGAAGAGATAAGGAATGAACTCGATCAGGATCTTCAGAAAGTAAGTCCTCTCTGAAACTCTAATGCAGATCTTTCTTTTATGACTTGATTACCTCGAAACAAATGCATTTCGAAATCCACAGGTGCTTGAGGAAATGCTCCCTCCAAAGAAGAGACTTAGAAATGATGAAAGATCGTACAGTGGAGCTGCAGCGAAGACTCTAGAGGGTGCTGAGGCCTGTGTTGCCATATTGCCCCTTGCAACCCCTCCAGTTGCATCGACTCCACCTTTGGAGATCCACAATAATCCTTCCAATATCCCCTCTCCAACACCTTTGTATCATCAGCTTTTCTGGGGTAAGGCTCACACTTCCACGTCCAAATCCACTCCGAAGCTTGGCAATCATCTTCACCCTCCTAGCATACGCCCCTAGGAGAAGCTGGAGAAGCATATGTGCAGGAGGAGAAAGCTGCCTTGTGCAGAACTCTCCAAAAAAAAAAGAGACGCTGGAGAAGCATTCTAAGGGGATGTCTTTTGCCATTCTGTACTTGGCAGAGTGCATGCTTTGAGTTGCAGCTTCATCTCCACCTTTGTTGTATCAACTTTAATTTCTTGGATGATCCTACTGATGCCAAATCCACTCCTTTGGTGAGAGATGATGTTGATAGTCTTAGAGCCATTGGTAGTTCTCCTGGGGCGGCCAGTGTCGATCCTACTGATGCCAATACGTCTCTAGGAGAACTTTGTAAATTACTTTCGGAACAGGTCGACACTAATCAATTGGTCGCTTAATTAATAGTATCTCTTATGTATGGAAAGATTGTAAGAAATAAGAAATTTCTTTTCCTTATATATCTGGCTTTCGATTGATTATGTAACTGATAATCACCAAATGATGTTCTGTGTAAAAATGTTAACAAGAAAATACTGCTGCGATCAAGACGGTTTTTAACTCAAAACCGTCTCTGCTTGAAAGATTACAGACGGTTTTAATTTCAGACATATATATAAAACAAATATGAAAAACAAGATAAAACCAAACAGTCTGAACGTTCATTTTTGTAAATACTAACATTGAAATAAGATAGAACCAAATATGAAAAACATGTGGAACAACTGATGACCAGTAGTCGAATGCAAACAAAAAAACCGGGATATTAAAGACGGTTCGGACTTTAAAACCGTCTGTGTTATCACAGACGGTGCTGAGGTAAAAACCGACTGTGATAACAACATACACAGACGGTTCTGAGGTAAAAACCGACTATGATAATAACGTAGACGGTCGGATGTGATAACACAGACGGTTCAGATGTGAGAACCGACTGTCATAATCAAATACACAGACGGTTCTGATGTAAAGCGGACGGTTTGGAGTTCATAACCGTCTGTGATATTTCTTTCATACTTACACAAATTGCAGCGATATTACCGACGGTTGATAGATTGAAAACCGTCAGTAATATTCTTTTCTTCAATAATGCACCGATATTACCGACGGTATTATATAGAACCGTCTGTACTGAACCTGGTATAAAAGGTCTTTTGGCGGATGTTTTGAGCTAGTCGTACTCTCTTGCTCGACCTACACTGTCCAGTTCGAAGAGATTTGGGGCAAGGAAGAGCGAAATCTCGAAAGGCAGGGGGAGCATTTGGGGGCAAAAATTTGAGGATCGAACCAAGGTTGGTTACTTGCTCCCAAGGCGTACACATTACTTGATTTCATCATCAATATCGATCTCCATTGATTTACTAATTAGCATGTGTATGAATTTGATTTATTGCAGATGGTCCGAGACTGGATGTATAATGACAACCGAGTGGGTGAGGAATACATGAAAGGTGTTTTTTATTTCGAAAAGGTTGCTGTGCAAGACATGGCGAAGAAGGGTTTACCATATATGTACTGTCCTTGTGTAGACTGCCAGAATATTAAGATGTTCACCAACTCATCTCAAATTGTCGCCCACTTGATCCGACGTGGTTTCAAAAAGGGGTACACGTGTTGGGTCCACCATGGAGAAGAGCCAACTGCAGAAACAACTGCCACTCAGGTTGAGGAACAGGACATGCCGGATCCAAACAATGACTTCGACGAGGATATGCCAGAGGATGACCATTTAGATGACATGTTGCGTGATGTGGAAGGAAATTACAGTGAAAGGGGGTTTGGCAAATTCAAGCGCTTGATTGAGGACTCAGAGAGGCCGTTGTTCCCTGGTTGCAAGTCGAAATACACAAAGTTGGCCTCTGTGCTTGAACTGTTAAAATTGAAGGCAAGCAACAGCTGGACCGACAAGAGTTTCACAGCACTGTTAGATCTTTTGGCGGACATGCTCCCGGAAGGAAACGAGTTGCCAAAAAACACCTACCAAGCGAAAAAGCTGTTGTGTCCTTTGGGAATGGAAGTAGAAAGGATACACGCATGCCCTAATGATTGCATTCTTTACCGTAACGACTACAAAAATATGCATGTTTGTCCGGTGTGCGGCGCATCCCGCTATAAGCGTACTAAGGACCGAACAGACGACGGCGACTGCACGGAGATAAAGGAAGGACCTCCTGCTAAGGTGTTGTGGTATTTGCCAGTCATTCCCCGCTTGCAGCGTTTGTTTGCAAACCGTAAAGAGGCAAAATTACTGCGTTGGCACTCGGAAGACCGGAAGAAGGATGGAAAGTTGAGACACCCCGCTGATTCTTCGCAGTGGAGAAACATCGACAGGGAATTTGTTAACTTCGGAGCAGAATTGAGGAATATAAGGTTCGGGTTGAGTACCGATGGAATTAATCCTTTTGGTAACATGAGCAGTCGGCATAGCACTTGGCCGGTTCTTTTGTGTATCTACAACCTTCCTCCTTGGTTGTGTATGAAGCGCAAGTACATCATGATGTCTCTACTTATCTTAGGACCAAAACAACCCGGAAACGATATTGATGTGTACCTAGCACCATTGATAGAGGATCTCCTAACAATGTGGAACGAAGGGGTGCAGGTATGGGACGCATACAAACGAGAGAACTTCATCCTACATGCTATGATATTCTGCACCATCAACGATTTCCCAGCCCTTGGAAATTTGTCGGGCCGTACTACGAAAGGAGCCAAAGCCTGCCCCCACTGCGAAGATGACACTGAGAGCGTGTGGCTGAAGAATTGCAGGAAAACAGTGTACATGCGTCACCGTAGGTTTCTTCCGAAGAATGACGCGTACCGTAAGAGGAAGAGGGAATTTGACGGCCACAACGAAGATGGTTCAGCCCCGAAGTGTGGGCCCCTCGTTAGAGGGAACCTAATACAAATGCCCAGGTAATTTGTGCACAGGAGTTGAAACTTCAGAACATCCAACGGCAATTACATACATACAATAACATAGCATATGGGGTCATTCAGACCCATATTACAATAACCGACGTGTGCGGAACCACGTCGAGTAAGAGTAGCAAAATAATAAAGCAGAGGGGAAACATCTCCCTCAATCAACAAAGCGTGCAGCAGGGCGAAACCCACATCGCTCTCACTGAGGTTAGGTGACCCTTCAGGCGCTTGAATCTCCTGGAACTGTGTCGGGGTCTTCTTGTGCCGGCTCGATTCCATAGTCTATGAAATCAGTTGATTCCTCCTCTGTGCTTATTGGATCGGCAAGGGTGAGCATACAAAGCTCAACAAGTTCCCGCATAAGGAAATATAGTATGCAGTTATTGACAACGACAAGCTCTATGGTTCCATACTTAATGAAATTTTATTGGAAACAGAGGTATCTTAGTATTTTGGAAAATCTCCCTGAATCTGGGGTTTTGTTTCTCAAAGTAATTTATCAAAACTGTACATGTGTATATTTTTCGCAAAGTCAGGCTAAACTCCCATGAGTTGCCATGGTTTGATCTCATTTTAAAGAATTTAGCAATACTAATCATGCTGCAACGACGCGGGTTCACCCCACGACGACCAGGCTCCAGAAAACCCGGGAGCTCGGAGTATTCGAATACCTTTTTACACTCTGCAGAGGTGTACCACTGTACCCACCACGAAAACTCAACTTAAATGTCGGATCAGCTCCCTGCGACTTATACGCAGGTGACCAGGCTGAGCTTACACAACAGTTTACTGACCCATTGTTAATAATTTCCTGCCCGATACATAGACAATACCGGCCCCATTATCAAGGTAGGTACTCCCTACAACATGATACATGGCAAGCACGCGTAAGGTCCTCATTATCGTTGTGGGTCCTCCCCACTGCCTTTTCTTCTAGCCTTGGGTCCATGAAGTCCTCCTCTGGACGCATGGAAATCCCACTTCCGGGTTCGGTCGCGCACGACTCGAGAGCCAGGCTAGGGCGACTTCCTTCTTACACCTTATCCTCTCTACCCCTCACACCACTCGTGGCCCTCTGTAGCCCACCAATTTCCACTCGGGAAACCGGATCGACAACCATTGCAGGAAATGATTAACTTTAGGTGAGTCATGACATTGTGCCTGTCCCATACCAGGCGGGTGGTTAGCACGTTTTCAGGTCGCTAGAAGCACAGCACGACGATCCCGTCCTTATGGACCCTTAGCGAGGCTTTCACAAACCCTCCGCGCACACAGCGCCAACCATCCAAACCAACCCTCGCTAATAGTCCCTATTTCTTTTACATAAAAATGATCTTTTTAGAAATAGTTTGCTCATGCTTCTGCCTTTCTCTTTTCTTTTACACATTTATTAGTATAGACATGTGTTTCCATTCTACACTTCTACTCCTAAGGTGACAAGGTAAAGTAATTTGTTATGAACCAAGGGGGGGGGGGGTCTGCAAAGTAGGACTATCTACTCACATCATTTCTCAACATATACTTTTATCAAAACTATCTATGCATACATGTGTAGGTACCAAATTCTAAATAATTAATTGCATATAAAATAATAGGCGCAATATGTTCAAAGGAGGGAAACTTGCCTTGCCAAGCAGTAGTGTCGTAGTCTGCGGGTTCTTCTGTTTCCTCTTCCACGTAGTCGAAGTCTTGATCTTCAAATACAGGCATACACACAAGGTATTACAATCAACTTACAAAATACGACAACTTATGCTCACATAAAATAATAAGGCGCTATACTGGAACGGCTTCTGATTTCTGAACTGGACTAGGGTTTGGGCTTTGGATTCCCAAGGGTTGAATTGTGCTAGTCTAGAAAGGACAAGAAGGGTAGTAAATAAGACTCTTAGGGTCGACGGACATTGGTAGTCAAAAGGGCGACGTTCGGGTCACGTCCGAACTTAACCTAAAAGCCGAAAAGTGGGTTAAAGGGTCTAGGTAGCTCTGAATGAGATGAAAATTGGACAGTGGGTGCATTAGACTAAGGCGAAGCTATTTGACAAAGTGGGACAAGCAAAAAAGGCTTAGGTTTTCCAGAATTTACAAAAAGGTCCAGGACACAGCAATTTCTATGCCATTGTACTGCTGGAATTAGGGCTTGTGTGTCCTGAGCAATTGGCTCATGCATTTGAAGGCAAACTATGTCAAACATGTAGGCTTAAGTGTCAGGAGGTGTTTGGCTGGAGGGTTTGGCCGGGGATGGCCGGAGTTGGCCGGAATTTGAATGCCAAGGTGGCTGTTTTGAACAGAAACTAGGGCAGAGCAATTGGAGCAGCTAGGGTTGATCAATTTGGAAATTGATCACATATTCTTGCTCCTGGGAGTGTGGAGGTCACTGCTGATGCATTGGTTTGTCCAGTTGTTGCGTTTGGAGGCTCGCCGGAGTAGATGACCGGAGCTCACGGCTGGGGATTTGGGGGTTTTTGATTTGCTGCATGAAAACCGAAACTAGCTAGCTGGGGTGGTTAAGCATGCTCTAAGGAGCAATTCTTCTCACTAGCACGGCTCCTAATTCGAATTGGTTTGGGCTGAATTTGCAGAACAGAGGCAATTGGAAAACCGGTGATAGCCGGAGTTAGGGAAGAAATGAGCTCAATTCCTTGCTCGTGAACCATCTAGGGGTTAGGTGGAGTGTGTTGGTAGCTTTAGTTTGAAGAAAAACTCACCGGAGTGAGCTGTCACCGTGAAGGCCGAAGAAGGGGCTCGGGGAAGACGATGAACAGTGGCTTTGATTGCGTTTGCTGTGTGTGTGATGAAGAGGGAGTGGGTTCTGGCTTTTATAGCCTCTAGAAGCTTTGGGGAAGGTAATGGCCGAGGGAGGGCGCTTCTGGGCGTGGTTGCGACGATAGCCGGTGGCGAGGACGGTGGCGATGGGACGGTGCACCGGCGTGAGGGTCGATAAGCATGGCTACAGCTCGGGCAAAGGACGGCGGTGGCACGCTCCTCCAATGCTGGCACTGGACGTGGCTAAAACGCACAGGAACGGCGACTTTTGCGCGCGGCCAGGTGGAGTGGCGTTCGGTGGCGGACACGACGGGACGATCGCGACGACCTGGGGGTTCCCGAGGCGCTGCCGTGGCTTCGACAGGTGGCTCAGCACACGGGGCACGTGAGGAGCACATGGGGCGGTGCCGGCGGCGAAGGGATGCAGTGGCGCGGCACGGTGGCGCACGGGCGGCACGCAGAGCGCGCGCACGGCGCGGCAACGGCAACGGCACAGGCACAGTACAGTGCCGTGTACTGTACACAGTGCTTGCTCTAGGGGTATTTTGGGTATTTTTAGGATTTAGGGACCCAAATGCAAATCCGATTTTTCTGAGGGCTGGATAAAATTGTTATATACTTGTTCCAATTGAGTACGCGCGAAAACGAGAAGATTTGGCAGGGTTTCGGATAAAACGAAAACGGGGCTGAGTAAAACTGGTACTTCGTTTTCGGATTTTTCTAACGGCTGAAACTCTGATTTTCGTCGCGAATTGGGAAACGTTTCTAAAGGACGATACGTATCAAATAGCGATATGAACGTATAGGAGAAGACGGATATCGGTTCGGACTTCAAACGGAGATTTTAGACTTTTTGGGCCTCCAGAAGCGGTCGTTTTCGGTTTTGAGATAGGATCGGCCGATTTGAGATATTCCGATGCGAGGGGATCTTAGAGCACATTGCGTTTGTATTGGTTGTAGTTTTGGGTTCTTTCGGAGTCAGGCGATGCGAGGTGCGTGTGATGATGCGATGCTCAGAGAATGAAAATAGGGCAAAATTAGGGATGTTACACGAAGCCTACGCGTGGGAAAGATGTTTACTCACGGGTGAAGGACATAGACGTTGTGTTTGGAAAGGGTGGTAAATTGAAACCCCGCACGAAGAACACTTGGAAGAAGAGATCGATATTTTGGGACTTACCGTATTGGGAGCATTTAGAGGTTCGTCATTGCATTGATGTCATGCATGTAGAGAAGAATGTTTGTGACAGTTTAATCGGCCTATTGCTGAACATTCCAGGGAAGACAAAGGATGGCATCAATGTGCGGCGTGACATGATCGAAATGAGAATCAGGCCCGAGCTAGCACCGAGAGAGGACGATAAAGGCCGTATATACCTCCCCCCCGCATGCTACACTTTGTGCAAGGCTGAGAGGACAGAACTCTGTAAGTGTCTCCATGGTGTTAAAGTTCCATCGGGTTACTCCGCAAATATGAAAAAGCTTGTGTCCATGGGCGATTTGAAATTGCTGGGTATGAAGTCTCATGATTGTCACGTGTTGATGACGCAAATGCTTCCTATTGCCATCCGGAGTATTCTGCCGCATAAGGTCAGAGAGACGATCACGAGGCTATGTTTTTTCTTCAATGCAATTTCTTCCAAGGTCATTGATCCCGATGGACTGGATTCTTTGCAGAGTGAGGTGGTTCGAATTCTCTGTCAACTTGAGATGTATTTTCCTCCATCGTTTTTTGATATCATGGTCCATCTCACCGTCCACCTTGTCAGAGAAATCAAGATATGTGGACCCGTGTTCCTACGTTATATGTATCCATTCGAGAGGTACATGGGTGTACTTAAGGCCTACGTGAGGAATCGGTCCCGGCCCGAGGGTAGCATTGCCGAAGGTTATGCAGCGGAAGAGGTTGTTGAGTTCTGCATCGATTACATGGCCGAGGTAGAAGCAATAGGAGTTCCTGTGTCTCGTCACGAGGGGAGGCTTGATGGTGTTGGCACTATCGGACGGAGAGCCATCACTCCTGATTTCGATATGTACTCGAAAGCTCATTTTTGGGTCTTGCAACACATGACGGAGGTGTCTCCGTACATCGATGAGCACAAGGAGATGTTACGACAAGACAATCCTCGCCGATCCGAGGTTTGGATCACGGGACAACATAACAGTCGATTCAACGCGTGGATGGAGGTGCGAATCACCGGAGAGTCCGCAAGTGAGAACCTTAAATGGTTGGCAAAAGGGCCCACGTTTACTGTACAGACATGGCAGGGATACGACATCAATGGGTACACATTTTACACGAAAGCTCAAGATCGAAAGAGCACTGTGCAAAATAGTGGAGTGAGCGTAGAAGCTTTCCATGAGGGGTTCACCAAGACAGGCCCAACAAGGGTAGTACGTGGATTGAATTCGTACTACAGGTTCATTGAAGAAATTTGGGAGCTCGATTACGTACTGTTCAAGATTCCCCTGTTTCGATGCCGATGGGTCCAAATCCCACAGGGTGTGAAGGTTGACAGTTACGGTTTCACTTCTGTGGACCTGGATCGCGTTGCTTATAAAGATGAGCCATTCATACTTGCAAATCAAGCCATTCAGGTCATTTATGTCACTGACCCGGCCAATAAGAAGTGGCACATCGTCCTTCATGGCAAGAGAAGGATTGTTGGAGTTGAAAATGTCGTAGACGAGGAGGAATACAATCAATTTGATGAGATTCCTCCATTTGGAGATGGCGTACAGGTCGATACTGAAGACACCGACGAAACCAGTTACGTGCGTATGGATCACCAGGAAGGGTTATACTTTAAAGGTAATCAACTGTACGTCTTATCTCTCTGTTTCCATCGGTATAGCTTATATCTCCTGTAATTCTCGTATTTGCAGGGCCGCGGCAAGTGGAAAGTTGAGGATAACATGGCTGTGTACGTGCAAATTGTCGGTGAAAGTTCCCATTTGTAAATTTAACATACAATATTACGTGGAGCATGCTCAAGTTACAGAGCATTTGGACTACATTGTAACCAATTATCGGATATACGTACATAGTAACCAATTTACAGAGTATTTGGACTACGTTTGAAATATCTGAGTGTTCATTTAAAACATGTTTTCGAGCATTCAGAGTTGAAAGCTACAGATCAGTTTCAATTTGTAAAACTAACGTTCAATAGAGAGATTATCAAGGACGGTTTTGACCTAGCACAGACGGTGCACAGTCGGTTCTCAACTCACAACCGTCTGTGATAATCTCTCACTATGTAGATTACCACAGACGGTGTTTATTTGAGAACCGACTGTGATAATATTATCATAGACGGTTATATATATAAAACCGTCTGTGATATTTTCAACAGTGTCCGACTCTTCGAGTTCTTAACGTGCACTGTCGGTTCTCAATTCCAAACCGTCTGTGATAATCTCAGGCACAGTCGGCTCTCAACTCAAAACCGTCTGTGATAATCTCTCTGGTGACTACGATTATTATAGACGGTTTCGATGTGAGAACCGACTGTGATATATACTATTATAGACGGTTCAGATGTGAGAACCGACTGTGATAATACCGACGCGGTACATAGTTTAAGGCGGGCTTTATCCCGCTCATTCTACTTCGCCCTAGCTCTGTTTGCCCTAGCTCTCTCCGCCCTCGCACCGTCCGTCGCGATCACCTCCATCGCCTCCCACCTTCTCCTCTCCGTCCGTCGCGATCACCTGCATCGCCTTTCCACCGTCAGGCGCGATCACCTCCATCGCCCTCCCGCCTCCGACGCGATCACCTCCATCGCCTCCCCACCGTTTTTGTCATTCTTGTATGGGTTTTGTTATAGAATTATTAGTTGCATATTTACTTAAACTGTTCTCTCTTTCACTTATGTTAGGAACTATGTCTGGTGATGAAATGCACCACTCGGGGACTCAGGGTGACCTCGCTGGCGATGAGACGCCTGGGCCGGAGGTCGCCTCGTCCGCCGTGACCCCGCAGAAGAAGGGAAAGGGGCGAGGCCGGACGACATGCGCGCGTCTGAACAAGGGGGAAAAGCAGCATGTCCAGTTCGACGACAATGGTGTGCCGGAAGCTCCGCCCAAACTTGTCGGTCAGTACCGCTCACTATGCGGCAAAGTGGCAAGGGAGCGGGTGCCCATCACCACCTCCGACTGGGGTCAAGTGCCCCCAGAGTGCAAGGATGCGCTGTGGGAAGAAGTGCAGGCGGCGTTTCACATTCCAGATAATCGCCACTTCACCGTCCGCCGGAGGACACTTATGTCAATAAACAAGGCGTGGAGGAACTTCAAGAGCGAACTTGTCAGGCACTATGTGAAGGAGTCGACGACCCCCTTCAATGACTACCCTTTCGTGACTCCCGAGGCATGGCAGCAGTTCGTAGAGATGAAGGGCAAGCCTGAGTTCCAGGAGCTTAGTGCGAAGGCCCAGGCTAACCAGGCCAAGAACACCCACCCACACAGACTAGGCACCGGTGGGTATGTGGGGAAGAAGGCGCTGTGGAGGAAGCAGGACGAGGAAGCTTCACAGTCTTCGGCCGGCAGTCCTTATGCGGGCATAACGGACATGCGCGCCCGCAATTGGTGCCGAGCTAGATCGACGATGGACTCCTCCGGAAGCGTCTCCGTGAATAACCCTGCGGACAGGGAAGTGATCGACCGACTGGTAAGATTGTCCGATCACGTACTATCCTCATAACACGCATGCAATGGGCTGTATTGCTAAGTTGTCCTGTTGCAGGTGACGCTGAGTGCGCAGGCGGCATCCGGAGAGTTCAACCCGAGGAGGGACAAGGATATCCTCACAGCGGCGCTAGGAAACAAGGAGCATCCAGGCCGCGTGCGCGGCCTCGGCGCCACTGTGCCTTGGAGGCATGGTTTCCCCGATGATGAGGAGGCGGCTAAGAGGAGAAAGAGATCCCACCAAGCCCGCGATGAACGGCTCAAGGAGGAGATGCGATCGGAGTTCGCTGTTCGGGACAAAGCACTCCTGCAGCAGTTGTCGGAGATGCGGTCCATGTACGAAGAGCTAAGAAAGGCGACCCAGGGCACCCCTATTCTAGCAGCTGGCGCAGACCCAGCGGAAGTACCGACCCCCATTGGCCACCGTAGTAGCTGCGCGTCTGCGCCGGGGTCTTCGCAGACGGAGCCCTCTCCAAAGTATCCGGTGGACTCTCTGCAGGTAATGACCGTTAATGCGCACTGTTTGTCTATGTTAATTCATTCGAAAGTGAGAAGCGGTGAAATTCAACATGTTAATGCGCACTGTTTGTAGGAACCCGCCTCCTGCAAGCTTATGGTGCTGGCCGGTGTCTTCCTGATCGAGGCTGCCCGTGGGATGGCGTAACTATGCACGGCGGGGGCCACAATCCATGGTGCCCCTCTATGTGAGGGTTTTGCACGTGTCCAAGTGGACAGTGTCTTTGACCATTGCAAGGGTTTTCCATTGGAGAAGCCGCCGAACGACGAGATTACCACTCTCGGGGATGCGGTGCACACGTTCGTGCAATGGCCCAAGAAAGACATCGTCCTATATGAGGTAATTCCCCCACCAGTTTCATAATTTGTACTGTAATAATAGCCCTCAGAGTTAGTGTCCTAATACGTAGGTTCTTACATCGCAGACATCACAGACCGAGACGCGGCCTACTAGCCAGCATACCCCTTCGACGACGAAGCTGACTCCGAGTAAGAGGCAACCATTCAAGAAGCTGGCTATAAGGGGAAAAGCAAAGAAGAGCCCGTCGAAGGAGAGCGAGAAGAGTGCGCCAGCTCTCATGCCGTTCTCTCTGGGGATGCCCATGGCCTCCGATACCGCAATTTCGAGCATGGGGTTAGCATGCCAGAGCCTGCATGCATGGTACATGAGGAGGACAAACCAGACCAGGACGCAGTGTCCGACGCACATCATGGTCAAGTACACCGTGGCAGAGTTCCATCACGACGTTGGGACCTACTCGGTGACCTTCGAAGACCTGCACAATTTGCTGAACAAAGATGCGCTCGACTTGTCAATCCTACGGTCTTGGGTGCTGTAAGTATCCTACTATCCGTGCATATACGGATATATGTCATTTATTAATTGGTTACTTCCGTGCAGCTGCATGGCCAACTATGCCAAATCCAAGGGCATACCTGTTGGTTTTTTGGACCCCCAGATGGTAGCCGAGGTGATGTTTAGAACCGACACAGACTTCGTTGTCGACTACATCAAAAGAGGGTTGCTTGCTCAGGTCGACAAGGAGTATATACTTGTACCCTACAACCAGAGGTGAGTGCTTTCATCAGTACTTCACCCGTAGATTAGTGTCTCCATGTGCACACCCCCAAATTTAGATTAAATTTTTAATTCTCTACGTGTAATATGTAGCTACCACTGGATCCTGCTGCTACTTATTCCGAAAAGCAACAAGGTGTTCTACCTTGACTCATTGCAGAGGAAAGGGTACTCGTATTGCGGCGCACGAGATGTATTCGGAAGGTGATGTGGACCTGTCTTGCATGCATTTAGATTTACTGTCCTCAAATTGTCAATTTCGGCTATCCTCAAACTGTCAATTTTGACTATCTACAAGGCTTTCACGAAGTACTTTGCCGAGGTAGGGAGACAACACGAGCGGCGAGCCGATAAGTTTCAGTGGTTACAATTTTCGGTACAAATTTCAACTGGCATCTGTTTTATTTTATAACTTGTCCTCACCTAACTCTCGGTCTGTAAATTGGCAGTGCCATCAGCAGCCGGACGACAATACATGTGGGTTCTACGTGATGCGCCACATGTATGACCTGATCATCACCCCTCACCGGCCCGATTTCCCCTAGGTATTACAACTGCTCCCCTTAATTTGTCTCGATTTGACAGAATTTACAACTTAATTCAGCTAATTTTTTATGTACCAACTCTTGCTGCAGGGGGTCGACTTCCCTTCAGAAAGCCTTGACCCTCGGCAGATTGGTAATGTCCGAGGGATGCTCGCTGAGTTTTTCCTTTCGGAGGTCATATCACCCAAGGGGAAGTTTAGGGACCCGCAAGGTTCTTATTAGTGCGGCCTTACATTTATTTGTACATCTAACACACTTTAATTGTCGATTACATTTATTTGTTCAATTGTACATATTTCTGAGTTCTGTGCTGTATATATGAAATGCTATACAGAGAGGGGTGCAAATATATTTGAGTACTGCATGTGCATATGAAACTGTATATATTTGAGTACTGTACAAATATAATTCTGAGTTCAATTGTACAAATATATATGCATGAGACTGTATATATTTGAGTACTATGCATGTATGAAATTCATGAACTGTATATATGAAAATGCAATTTGTACAGAGGACATCTGTGAATGTTATAATCTCAGACGGTTTGTAAGATCAAAACCGTCTGTGCATGCACAGACGGTTTTGATCTTACAAACCGTCTGAGATTATAACAGTCACAGATAATAACACATCGCAGATGGTTTTGACCTCAGATCCGCCTGTGATATCAGACTATCACAGACGGTTCTGAGATAATAACACTATCACAGACGGTTTCAATATTAACACCGTCGCTGATATCGCAGATTGGTTTAACCTCCAAGCCGTCGGTAATAATATGAGTATCACAGACGGTTGTGAGATCAAAGCCGTCTGTGAATTATGAGTATCACAGTCTGTTATAACATCAAAGCCGTTTGTGATACTCATACTAACACAGACGGTTCTGATGTCAAAACCGTCTGTATATACTAAAGTATCACAGACGGTTCTGTTCTCACACCCGTCTGTGATAGTACAAGTATCACAGACGGTTCTGATGTCAAAGCCGTCTGTGATACTCATACTATCACAGACGGTTCTGATGTTAAAACCGTCTGTATATACTAAAGTATCACAGATGGTTCTGATGTCAAAACCGTATGTGTATACTCAAATATCACAGACGGTTCTGAGAACAGAACCGTCTGTGATAGTGTGACTATCACAGACGGTTCTGACCTTATAACTGTCTGTGAAATATGAGTATCACAGACGGTTCTGACCTTATCACAGACGGTTCTGACCTTATATCAGTCTGTGAATGGATATATCACAGACGGTTGAAAACATCAAAAACCGTCTGTGATAGTGCATGATTATCACTGACTCGAATATCACTGACGGGTAAGAACCGTCTGTGATGTCTGTTTTGACCCGACTGTGATGATGAATTCTGTAGTAGTGAGTGGCCGTGTCACGGAACTGATCGCACGGATGCCGTCAGCCTGCAAGACGGTAAGACAATAGGAGGCAGAAATAAAAATAACAAGTAGGTCATGGGCTGGCGGCATGTACCTGGCGGTGTACCCGAGATGCGTGATGTCGGTCGTATGTCTGATGCATGCTCGGAGCAGGCACGTCTGCAGGCGCCGGAGGTAGCGGGGCAATGCGAGCTTCGCCGCAAGATGTCGTTTACACCACCGACTGATGAAATCATTCCAGCTGTACTGCGGGTTCTCAGTGGACAACATGAACTCAATGGCACTTAACAGACCCTTGTGTCTATCATGGATTACACATACATTCCGTCTGTCTTTCATGACGGTTTGTTTTAGGTTTGCAAGGAACCATACCCAGCTGCCTGTACTCTCTCCTTCCACTAAGGCGTACGCCATGGGAAGTAGTTGGTTGTTTGCATCTGTAGCAACTGCTGTCATCAGAGTTCCCTTGTACTTCCCAGTTAGAAATGTGCCATCCACGCAAAGTATTGGCCGCATGTACTTGAACACAGAGATTACTTGACCAAATGACCAGAATATACGCTCCATGTACTCAGCTCCAGGAACTATCTCACCATTTCTGCCGACAACTGGGCTATGGACCATATCCATCACAGTGCCAGGATTGGTGTCAACGATTTGTTGGATCAATCTGGGCACATAGTTATATGAATCATAGAAAGATCCAAATAACATCTCAAGACCAAGTTGCTTGGCTCTCCATGCCTTCCCATATTGAATGATGTACCCAAATATGTCATTGATTTGGCTAACAATTTGTTTTGGTGGCATATCAAGATTTGCATGAAGGTTCGACAAAATTACACGTGCCACAAATGCGGACGACATATTCCTATGACTCTGTGATACTTCTGTCACCGAACAGTCATGTTCGGTGATCCTGGAAACAATGAAGTGTTCATTGTCCCTGCACCGAGCAATACGAACATAAAATCGACATCCTTCCACCTTGCACTTCACTGCGTACAGTCGCGGATTTGTTCTGTCAACCTTGAAAGACCGACGCAGTGTCACGGACCACATCGCCACGGCTTGCTTAGCCTCCTCCTTGCTTCGAAAATGTTGTCCCAATGTTAATCTGTGCTCACTCCCTGCCCACTCCGAACTGCGATCGTCGTGAATTCGCGCATACTCAAAACCACTAGGATCTAGCCATTGTTGTGGAGGTCCCATTCCACGATAGTCTTCTTCACTAGAGGAATCCGCATAGTCTGCGTCCACCTCGGACCCTTCGCTGCCTGAAACTTCCAGACCCTCGTCGTCACCTTCGTCGGCATAAGCCTCATCCCCAGGCCAGAAATACCCACCAATGAATTCTACGTTGGGCATATCCGCAGAATTATGGGTCATGGTTGGATCAATGTTCGTATGTTGTCCTCCAATTAATGGTTCAGGTACATTGTCTAGTTTTGTCACATACAGTATGCAAACATCTGGCCCATGATTGGGATTTATCACCCTCCTAACAAGAGAGCCCCATGATCTATCGCCTCTAAGTTTACACAATTTCCAACAAGATGTCAAACCAATAGGCACCAGCGCTTCTATGACAATTTTGTGTAAACATGAGTCAATATTTAGGATGTCCATGACTCGGGTCTTAAGGTCTTCAAAATTAAGAACACTAAGATCATTCAATTCCATGTCTACACGGTGATAGCCACTTAGGTCATCTCCAGATGGTCCATTTCTAATGATTTGTTCCCCGTGGAAAACATAGACTACTCTTGTTTCCGACATTGTCTACAACATAAGTATTACAAACATCAGCTATCATATCTCCAATATATTTTGCACATTACTCTATACTCATCTTTAAGACATGTGCGACTTATTTTTTAACATCTCAACTAATCGAAGTACACTGCATTAACGACATCGCATCACATCTAATCTACAATTCCTATATTATCATCTCACATATCAATAATTTAATTATTTACTACTCTTAATTATACACATCTCATTCATAAACATATGAAATTTACATAATATTACACAACAAATCAAAATTATATATACATTATATTCATAAATGCCGAACATATTTACGGCACAAATCAAATATGTATTTCTGCACATTTTCTATGAATAAACCGTATGTCCTAAATTATCGATTCACTATTTATTAATCTAATTTATTCGCTTAATATATAACATTTCTACAAAACATATCTATATTTACAACACATCTACATAACAGATCTACACATTTCTAAAACAGATCTACACATTTTTAAAACAGATCTACAAATTTCTAAAACAGATCTACAAATACAACACATCTACATAACAGATCTACACATTTCTAAAACAGATATACACATTTTTAAAACAGATCTAAAAATTTCTAAAACAGATCTACAAATTCCTAAAATAAATCTATAAACCCCTAAAACAGACATGCATTCTACTAATTATCACTAAAAATTTTTGTGATTGTATCTTTCTTCTTCTTCTTCTCCTCCTCCTCCCCCTCCTTCTTCTCCTCCTCCTCCTCCCCCTCCTCTTCTCCTTTTCTTCTTTTCCTCTTCCTTTTTTCCCCTCTCCTCCTCCCCTCTCCTCTCTTCTTCCTCTCGGCCGTGAGATCTGTTTTTTTTTTTTTGCGTTTCCAACTTTAATCGCCACGGCCCCCGCTATATAGCCCCCATCAGTCGCCATCCCAGATGGCGACTGATGGGCATCCCTCAGTTGCCATCCCGTATGGCGACTGATGTCCCCTTCGTTTGCTTTTTGCGGTAAGTCGCCACGCGGGATGGCGACTGAGGTTATTTTTGCAATTTTTTTTATTACACGTTATTTTTATTTTTTTTTTTAACTCTAGATTATCCGTACAAAAAATTCTGAGATAATAGACATCAATAACAAAATGATTGAACAAAATTGTTGAATAAAGATGCCATATCACCAATTCTACTAAAAAAAATTAAGAAACAAAGAGGAAAAAACACAAAGATTAAAAATAACCCAATAACTATCCGACAAATTTTATCCCCAACAAATATATCTCTAATATAAACAGATCAAACGGAGAAATTGAACAAATATATGTTGTGTTATTGCTGTTGTCTTTTCAGATAAGTTAAATTGGTGGGATATGAGGTATTTTATGTTTATTCTCAAACCCTCTTTTATCCCCATTCTCACAAAACAAACATAGGTAGATCAATCATTGTCTCCTATTCTCAATCCGACCTTTCATATCTTATGAATCAAACACGCCCAAACAAATGCCAATTGTTTCTAAACCAGTACTAAAAACAAGCCTTTAACTCAATGGCGTAACAAAGCAAGTAAACAAGAATCATTCATTTCTGGTCTAGCGGCTCGAGGGCTTCGAGTCGGTGGCCGGCGGCTTTCACATCTTTGTTGGTCCAGTGGCGAGCGCGGAGGGCAGCGAATTTATGAATTGCAGTTTTGGGACTCCAGAGTGGGGAGCCTGCACCAATTAGGATGTCAATTTTTTCTGAGAACCGATAACTCACAAAAATTTTTTCCGAATAAAAATAGGGAGGAAGACAAATTATCCCTGATAATTTAATCTGCAAGTTGTAAGAAGAGAGAGTTATATTTTACTAGATAGCAACATGACTGTTGATTCAAAAAGATACGATGATATTTCACATATTCATTAAATCACATATAAATAAGATAAAATCTGAATTCCAAACCGAATTGGTTGTGGGCTGCTGCACCCTGCGCCAAATGGAAAGCAGTGCCACTCAAAGCATGTCAAGTTTCCCCCAAATCAAGGCCGGCATATCTAATTTCAACCTACACCATCCGTTAATTACCATAATTAAGGTGAAACTTTGCTTAAGAAAGAAACACAGGAAATCCTTAATCCCGTTTATTGGCTTCCTTCTTTTCCATTGTGCCTCTGCTGGCCGTAGATGGTTCCCGTGTAACATAGATGGTTCCTTCACACAAGTGTGGTTTGTTAGTTTCATCTTTTATTTGATTCCCGTTTAAATATATTTAATTAATGTGACTAACAGAAGGTTCTCCGTTCGAATTAGAGACGCCCAATCAAGATTTGAGGACACTTTTGTTTTGGCCCTTCATTTGGTGCTGAGTGTCCTGTATAGGCACATACTCCACCAAATTACTCAACTAAATCTCAACAATATAGTTTGATACAATTTTATGCCATCGCCCGATAGCCTTCATCAGGCTCGGCAGTTGTAGTTCTTCCTCAATCCTCTCCATCTAGCGACAGTCATATGGTTCAGAGAGATGGGGACAGTGGCTACTAGCGGATTGCCCTAGATGGGGAGGGCAGTGGCCAACTATGGGGCGGATGGACGACGACGACGTGAGATGAGGATGAGATATGATGGTTGTTTGGTAGGAAGGATATTAAGGAAATTTTCTTGGATGAGATGGATCTAAGAGAGACTTTCAATAAATAAATATCCAGTGAAATTAAGTTTATACTTTTTAAAAAATTATAACTCTTTTTTAAAAGTGATACTTGATGAGGATATATGAAGAGGTATATGTAAATCTCAACCGCTAGATTGATTAAATTGGAGAGTTCAAAAAATTTCAAGAACCATAACAAATCTCGCTTAATGGGGATGGGATGATAATGCACCCGTCTCCGTCCTTGTTAAATCCCCCATAAATATGAGTTTATGTATGAAAATATAAATATTTATTCTACTAAATACATGTATGTTTCATTCTGTTGGGGGAAATCTCCGTACAATCAAATCCCAGTGAGGGACAAGGGCCCCGGTGGCCCCCCGTCTCGGGCGCCGCCTTTTGCCCGAGGACAACGGTCCCGGAGCCTTCGTCCCGGGCACCGCCTTTGGCCCAAGGACAAGGGTCTCGGTGACCCCCGTCCCGGGCGTTGTCTTTTTCCCAGGGACCACGGTCTCGGAGCCTTCGTCCCGGGTGCCGCCTTTGGCCCGGGGACAATGGTCCCGGAACTTTCGTCTCGGACACCGCCTTTGGCCCGGGGACAAGGGTCCCAGTGATTCCTGTCCTGGGCGCCGTCTTTTGTCCTGGGACGACAGTCCCGGGCGCCGTCTTTGGCCCTGGGACAAGGGCCTCGGTGACCCCCATCCCCGGCGCCGTCTTTGGCCCTGGGACAAGGGCCTCGGTGACCCCCATCCCCGGCGCCGCCTTTGGCCCGGGGACAAGGATCCCGGTGATCTAGGGCCCCGGTGATCATGACCCCCGTCCCGGGAGGGGTCATGTGAAGATCACACGAGAAGCGTCCCGGGAACTGGCGAGGACACTTGTCAAGCATCCAGCCCCCTCGGCCGGGAGAAGGACGCTAGTGCCCTCCGATCCAACGGCTGCAACCGGGGTAGTTGGGTCTTTTTGCATCTTTTGGGCTTTTATAAGCCCTTGTATCCCTCTGTTGTAACTAAGGATAATTCATTTGTATCAATACATAAAAACGAACAGGTGTGCTTAGGAGTACTCTTCCCACAAGAGAACTCCCTAGCCAACCTCTGTTGGAAGCACGTCGACAGGACTAGGGTTTTCTCTGAGACCCGAACCTGTATAAATCCTCGTGTCACTTGTTGTGCTCGCCCGGCGGGAGAGGATCAGTCACTTGGTCAGGTCGCGTCGTCTTTGTTTAACTAGGAACTCCACAAAACCTGCCGGGGTATTCACAATACTACGACACATTCATATCAATATGTTTGTTATTTTTATATATATAAATGAGTCATAATAACTCAATCTATTACTTTAAATTGTTAAAAAACTAACTTATAGCTATATAATATGCACTAAAATTAAAGAAAAAAATCTAAATAATATAAAAAATACCCCTATGGAGATATCTATTCCATATTAAATTCCAATTGGGATTGATATGGGGATGCTACCTATGGTTCCCTTGTGTGTGCTCAAGACATGAGTTTTGTATAAATGCCTCTATCTCTATTATTATGATAAGGATGGGGACCTAAACCATACCCCCACCTCACCCCATTGACATCCCTAGCACCAACTACAAACCAATAGGTGTGTCCTACAAGAATCAAGACTCGGGATGAGAGCGGAATAGGGATGTCGAGAGCTCAGGTATGGTGAGATCGAGAGGGCCTATATGCGGGTTGTGGTTATCTATCACTAAGGAACTATACATGGGCTTTGTGCTAGGTTAGGGTGGGAGTCCAGACTCGACCTTGGTTCTACCCAGCCGACGAGTGCTCTTAGTTGTTGATCACATGTTTAGAGATTACTCAATTTGTATGCCTGTTGATATGTCTACTATAAGACATATTTGAAAGCTGCTTGAGATTTAAGAGTTGTGTCTGATGAGAAATGCTTAAAATTGTAAGTGTTAGTTTTATGCTTGGCCTCTTCGATACGTAAAAATAGAAAAAGAGAAATTGAAAGCGTAAAATCCAAATATGCTTTAGGGACGAATACATTGTTGAGATAAGATTTTCGTTGATTGATTCTTAATCTTGTATATGGAAAGATAAGATTTGATTTAAACAATTTTGCAACTAAATTTGGTAGAAATTAATTTTTGTTTGTCATTAAATTTTATCTTCTATTTGAATTTCAATAAATTGGGGCTATAAATATAGAGACATATGTATGATTCGATGACATCAACTACACGACATTCTTCAATGTAATATTATTATGTAGTTTGATCATCTATACTGGTACTTTTTAAAATTTTAATATTGTATATGTTAGCCAAATAAATGGTCGTGTTCGACCACTCTGCTTACATGTAAAGACTGTTTTATTATGAGATGTGTGTGAGGAGTTTCTGGTTGTCCCGATTTTATATTAAGTCTGAAAGTTGTTGTAAAGAGTCTGCGACGAATCCGACAGTTTGTCTGAAAATCGTCGATAGTAGAATCCTGATGAGGACTTTAGACAGAGATGTAGGACATAATTGACGTGACGAACTCTATGAAAATTTGCTTGTTCTTTTTTTTATGTTTTTTTGTCGCAATCTAACTTTGAAGTCTCAATTAGCCATCCGATTTTAACATATATTGTACTACAAATGGTGTAGATGGAGTATGGGACGAGATGACCTCTGCCTCTCGTGGTTTTGTTATGAATTTGAGCTACTCTATATTAGACTAATGGGTACATACAAGTTTGAGTTGTATGGTCTAATTTAGTTTAACTTTATAAATTAGTTTAGCTATATAAACCTAATAAATTGGTGAAGAGACTTAAAACTTATTTTGGATTTTTAATTCAAAAAAGACTTCCGTTTAAATGTAAGCAATTCTTCACCTTAATTGAAAAGTAGAAGCTGGGATAGTTGATAAGTGAGATATAACCCATGATCCATACCTAATTTTAGGGGGGAAGCAAATAGATTCATGCCCAGTTCATTTTCTAATGATAGAAAAAAATTATTCATACCTATACTTATTATGTATAAGTAAAACCGAAACAATTAACCTTGCAACTTCCAGCACACCGCAACTACTAAAAACTTACTAATAACCCCCCATTTCGCAGCTGATGACAACGTACGTACGTACGCGCCGACACTACACACACGTTCTACCTCTCTTGCGTCGCGTGATCCAGCAAGGGGAAGGCACCAGCCTATCAGACAACACTGCACCTGTTCTTCCATCTGGAGACCATCCTTGCTATAAATCACAAAAACGGCGAGCACAGCACAGCACAAGCCCGGCTGCTCCGGCGCGTTGCTCGAGCATGTACCGGTGCCTTCCGTTCGTGGGCACGCGGCACAGCAGCCGGCCCCACAGGCCAGGCCTACAAATGCTGCGCTGGGCTAAACCTGGGCCGCGGCTGCCTCTGCGTGGCGCTCCACAGACGGTTCTACGCCGGGAGACCTGCATCCCGCTCAATTTGATAGCTCAATTTGATAGCTTTACATCGTTTCAAAATCATAAGGATTTTGTATACGTCTAATTTGTTTGGATGGGCCATATGAAGCTCCATTTACAACTATTGGTGAAAATGGCTCATATGATATGCGGGTAGATATTGGTTTTTTTTCATGTCCTAATCAAAATTTTTTTCTAAGACATACCGATAAGACAAATATCATCAAATACAGATATAAATCTATATAGTTACAATTTAAATTGACTGATACACATGTCAAATACAAATTTGGACACCGATACAAACATAACCCAAATATTGTTACATATACCGGATCTTAAATTGTCAACTTATGTAAAAATTTTAGACACAACATCAGATTACACATATGTTGTTTGTCGTATTTTCATCCCTCAATTCGCAACCACTGAAACCACACATAAAAGCATATATTGCTTGAAATGGAGCCTTATTATCACACATAAGTCCACCAAAAATAACACAGTCAAGTTTTTTTTAAGAAAATTATCTTTGTAAGTGATAATATCTGTAACATTATTATAACATAGCTATACCACCATCACCCGACATACATATGACAACAATCGAACACAATATTTCAACTAATCACACACAAAAATATAAGATTGAGAATTGAATCTACGACTTCTCCTTACGTGAGTTCATGCCCTATCTATCTAAATGCAGACGTAAGTCCAACGGCTAAGCTTTTCTTGAAAATTTGTGCATCCATGCAACAAGAATGAATAGAGGAGTCAAGACAGATGAGCTACACAGGTGTGGAAAATGGCCAACCAAATGATGTTTTATCTCACCAATGGAAATGCAGAAGAACCCCCGGGGCACTTCAGCACTTTATTGTGAACAGTCAGTTTCAGTGCTCTACTTGTGTGACTTCATTTTATTTTTGTTATTGCTTCCCTCTCCTGAGGTGAAGCTTTCCAAATCAAAGTTATTATTGTCTATTGGATATTATTTTAACATCATATTGTTGACAATTGGCTAATGACCTCTTGGGAGCATGCAAGAGGCAAATTACTTAATAAAGATTGATATTACTCCATCAACCAGTCCACGTCCAGTTGACAGGTCTCTCTCCTCCAATCCTATTGGTAGTAGTTCAACTATCTTGGAAAGATGGCCATTTCCATTGTGGACGTGACTTGTGTGCACACTCCTCTTTATATATTTATTTATATTTTTTCTTCTTATATTATATGGATTCTAATAAATATTTGATATAGATCATATAAATTCATGGTAAAATATCAAAACTAATATGCACATTTTTAATATGTGTCCATAGAAACATTTTGTAAAGATTATTCATGCATATATCATCCTTCTTGTATATAGCTGATGATCTGCTGAGTATGCGTATGGTATGGACTAGCAGAAATTTTAGGCTTGTATTAGCACAACGATAATATACTTGTATTACGGCAGTTGTGTTGAAAGATAGTATTTGCAAATATACTCGCAAATATCACGAGAAATTTACAATTTCTTCACAAAATGTGACACCAAACATTTAGTTTCTTTTCCCCTTGAACGGCTCATATAAACATTATGCATTTTAGATTTGCAATATTAGGAATCTTTGGACCAATCTTCTAATAATTCTAATGAAATATAGTCATTGACATATGGATCTATGTGTCTAATTTGATATATCAGTCTCTCAAACTACTGGATTGAAAGGACTCAATTGTATAAATTCGATTAATAGATGAGTTTATCTACTCTAAATCTAAATAGAGTATAGTTTGATTATACTAAAAGTGGACAGTAGAGAGCTCTGATGCAATTTTGCTTTTCTGTTTTTTTTAGAAAAAAATTAAGAGCAGTTGCTTTCTTTGTTCTACGCTAAACTAATGCAACTTCTTGCTCACTGCCATCACTGCAGCAAAATCATGTGCACTTTTGTCTCAAAGAAAACCTAACTCAAACTTATAACATCACGCTACTCCAAACAATTAGATGAGAAGTTAATTTCCAAAGTGCAGTCTTTACGGTTGTATAGTCCCAACCCACCTACTTCGCTTAATATTAGACATGTGCCTTGCAGGTGTCACTTTGGAGTGCAAATGCTACTGCTTACCAGAAGATGCCTGCAATGGCATCTTACTTTTGGGCAGCCAAACGAAAAAAAAAAATCTATTTTTGGGTGCTGACTCGGACGGGTCCCACGGACTAGATACCTAGGTTCTTCCTTTTATATGAATTGGGAAGTAATTTATGTGAGACCCTCTTGATTAGTAAGACATAATTGTATGTCATCAAATTATAATTTCAAATAATAAATAGATCAAAGTAAAATGATTTTTGAATGGGCATGGTTACTCACATAGATTTCTTTTTTTTTTATGATAGTGTTTAGGGGCAATTTGGATTTTTTTTTGGGTGGGACATAGATATGGGTATTTTTAGGCTTCAGCTAGTGCACGGTTTGAGTCGAGTTCATAAAAAATTTAGGTGCATCAAGTCTATTCGAGTTCAATCTAACTCACCTCAATAAGCATGTCAGATCATCTAGACTCAGATTGATCAAGTTGAGTTTAGATTGGAATTTTTGAATTTTGAGGATCTCAAACCAATATAAAAAGGACTAGTTTTGCCTTAATTTTGGGTAGGATCAGGCCAAAACCACTCAAACTCATGTAGGTTGCCTAGACAAGACTAGATTATACTTATATCTATTGAGGTAGAGGGTCAAGTACGACTTACCTTATCTCTTTTTTGTATTTTATGTATACTCCTCTCCCCATAAAATATGACCAAGATACATTGTAGATGGAAGAGAACCCGTGTGTTGGACGGAAGAAAACACACCAAAAAATGAAAAAAGACACGTCTTGGAGAATGTTTTACACTACATATTGTCATGCAAGACCCCACAAATCTTGCTCACTCCAAAGTCCAAATGGTGGCTTATACGACGGCACGCATTCTCAAATGGATATGTAGCTGTTGAACAAGGAAATAGTAATTAAGGATGCCCAACATTTATGTTCTCAGATAACAAGTTGTTAATTAGTTATCCTGACAGCTCAAATGATGCATCCATCCATGCCATGAAAAGACAATATTTAATGCAGGATGAAATTTTTCAATGTATGTGGGCTCCAAACTTACTTTTCTTTCGATCATACTGTCTTTGACAATATTTAATGTAAAGTTAGTGCTTGTCAAACAGGCTTCACAAATCATTCTCTTTTATGAGTTTTTTAGGAAAAAGAAACATGGATACCAGCTATACGTCACGAATCCAGCAAGTTGCACAGTCGAAGTCCTTTCAGCCACTAACTAAAGAACAACACGTCACTACTTTGCAAACCAAAAAAGGCCATCACCTTTAATTTTCCCTTCTTTTTTTTGGTTTTGCTTTTGTGACCTACATTATACTGTAGAGCAAGAACAAGAGGAACAATGTATTTAGAACTTTGGCTACTTTGCCAAGGAGTATCTATTTTTCTTTTAATTTTGCAAGCACCTTTTTTGTCATTCAATCAAAATATTTCTACCCTTAAATCTAACTACTTTAATACTTACCTCTCCTTCTTAAGATTCTTTAGGGATAGATCATCAACGGCATCTTAGGCTGCAATTGGTGATGGTGAATGGCGGTGCGTTGGGGGTGGGGTTGGGTAGTAGGAAAGGTTGTAGGATGGAGCGGCGATGATAGTGGAGGCTGTCGACAACTGTAATATGAGGGAGTGGTGGTGACTACTGGAGCGAGTGGGTGGTATAGGTGGAGGAGGGGTAGGAAGAGAAAGCGGTAAAGATATATCAAACGTAGGATTTAAATCTAAAATGAGAAGTATGATGGATTTTCTTTTTCTAAAAAAATATATTTGCACTTAGTCATCTCTAATTATTTAAAGTTTAAACAAAAAGAAAAAAAAGATGGGGATAGACAAAAGAAAAAAAAGAGATGAAGCAATTGGAGGTATATATTGGGAGTGGCAAATTAATAAGTGAAGTGCATGTGTGGACAAATGGACGGTGTTGGAGGAAGGGGGCTTGTGGTTGGCTCTAAGTGCATCTTTTCTCAATGGACCACTCGTGGCACGATTTGTGTAGTACATTGTCTACTAGTAATAATCCTCCAAAGCAATGCACTTGCACAATATCCTTGTATATATCTGAGTTTACCATAAGCTATTGTTAAGTGTGGTGACATTTTCCAAAATACAGAGGTCATATATGCAATTAAGTAGGCGCAATTACGTTAAGTGCTTCAACCAATACACCACTATCTGCACAGGATGTATAGTTGATGCAAGCATGCAAAGTTTCCATGCCTTCTTATCCATATATTTACACTTGTTGACATGCGAGAATTGTCCATTAGAATATGAGACATGAATAAATATCTCCTACCATGCAATACCTCAATGATTAAAATAATTCGTTGTCATAAATTATGCATTTTGTTCCCTCTCTACTATTCGATCGATAACAAATTAATACTCCAGATTAACACCTTATAATACTTCTATAATGTACATACTACAATAGCATGTAACTGTAACTCCCTTTCTTTTGTATCGTAAGGTGCAGATCCCAAAGGTAGGTATGGGTTTCGTTTAGAAATATGTAGTAATTTCTTTGCAACAGTTATTCTTGGAATTGTACATGTGTAACAGAAACCCAAAGTCCATAACTGGTCGTGTCGACATAGTGTCGACATTTTGCTCCAAACACCAACTCTGCCTCGTCCATCCATTTTATACAAAGTTACAGAAGCATTGAAAAGATATTAACCTTCCAAAATAAAACTAATCCACTGCAAGAATCACTTCTTCCAACCAAGATACTCTAGCACCCTTTAGGATTGTATTAGAATTTTATATTGTGTTGTGAAATATGATTATTATTAAAGATATATTTGTTATATCTAATAAAATATCATTATTAGTTCTACTGTTATTAAATAATCATGAAAAAATTATCTATTAAACTGAGTTCCCGTAATACCAATTAGTAATAATAATATTTACTGGAATTATGTAGATTACACATGCACATAAATAATGTAGTGGTAGTGGTAGTGGTCACACAACACAAAATAGGCAGATCCATTTTGTATTAGTGCCACCTACTTAATTATGGCGACAGCGGTATCCATGTGAACATCCTCCAAACTACTATTATTAGATTTATTATTATGTATTAATCGTTCACAAGATCATTAATTAGGCAGCTACAAATACTTCAAGTGGACATGTTACACTTAGAATTCTAAGAACAACTACAGAATTAATCTAATCTTAATACTCGTATAAACGTACGGTTTAATAATAATTCACCAAAGCCTCTTTTACTAGCTAGCTCATCGATTTCCTTCGATTTTTATCCACATAATATGCATGCATGATACATACATATCATCACATGTTTGCGTCTTGCACAGATCGATCAATTAATAGTTGCAAGATGAATAATATTTCGATGTAATTATAAGTTTATGATGACTAGAAGAGGTGATCGATCAAAACGGTCGCTACTGCCTGCATAGGAGTTGTTGGCTCTGGTCTGATCTGTTCGTCCATTAAGCCATAACAATATGCGCGCTCTGAGGTAGACACGTTGGTTAGGCCGCGGCCACCGTCCCGCCGGTGCCGGCCTTCTCCGAGCCGCCGGCGCTCGCCGGCGCCGCCTCCTTCATGGACGTCACCGCGCACTTCTCCTTCCACTCCTCCTGCGTGATGTGCTGCTGCCTGCACTCCAGGCTGCAGAACGCCGTCTCCCCCCTGCATGCACGCAAACACATGGTCAGCCACTGATCTTTTACACTGTCCCAAAGAAACAAGAATGTGAGATGCGCATAGCATCCACGCACGCACTTGTACATGAAGGTGTCGCGGCCGGGGCCAAGGCGGCGCCGGCAGAGGCCGCAGGCGTGGAGAAAGGCAGCCGTCTCGATGGCCGAGTAGTCCGACGAGTTCCGACGGAGGCCGGCGTGCGCCGGCGTCGCGCTCGCGCGGTACGCCGCCAGCCAGTCCTGCCCCGCGCCGCCGTGCGCCCACCCGTACGTCGCCTCCGCATCCGTTTCCTGAAACAAGCCCTCCTCCTCCACGACAGACTCCAGCACCTCCGGCGGCGCGAACTCCGTCATGCTCGTCGTCCGCCGCATCGCGTGCCTCGCCCTCCCCCGCTTCCCCAGCATCATCGCTTCCAAGATTCGAGCACGAGCACGTCTACCACCACCTAAGGCGTGTATATACTACTACAAGTGGTGTGTGGGTGTGGAGTTGCGGAGAGGAGAAGAGGAGGAGACGGCCATAGGAGGGTGGAGGTGGTGGTGGAGGGAAGGGGAATCTGAGAAGGGAGAAGGAGAAGGGGAGATAAAACAAAGGGAAGAGGAATCTGGGCCGTTCGATGGAATCTCTGGATCCGTCGGATCCACGTCAGCCAACCCCCACTGATTGTTATTCCCTGGGCCTTTTTCTGTCTTTGTTTGCTCTTGATTATTGCATTTTTGTTTTCTTCTTGGCATTTAATCTGGAGCTTTTCTTTTTTATTTTCTTCTTTTAGAGTTAGTAGATGGTGATTTAGTGGTTGATTTGAGGTGATATTAACTTGTGTGATTGAGCAGCCCAATGCATTGAAAACGAATTCTTGGATTGGATTCTTTATGGTGTCTTTGGGTATGGTGGAGTATGTGTTTCGATATTTTGTGAGGGAAATTTATTGTAGGAAATGAATAATTGGTAATCTAATGTGGTGTTTATAAATCTATTAAACTCACTGAAAAAAAATGTCTAAGATGTAAGTACATGTTCTTTTAAAAAAGAAATTACACAATTCATAATCTTTATTTTTTTAGAGAGTTAGATTTAAAAGAAATAGATTGATTTAATGGTGAAAAAGGTACATAAAAGATAAAAAAAACTAGTACAAGCACTTTAACAAAACTAAGAAAAAATACTGTCTGTTCTCACTGGCCTCCATTTTTATCCGCAAATTCCAGCACCCTCAGCACCCCTAACCTCGTATCTATGGACCCCCACCCAAACACCGCATTCTATGTAGCTGCCACGCCCCTTCCATGGATACATTCCTGAAAGCTTAGCAACGTAATCCGTTACATCCACCCTTCCCTTCCCTCGTGGCCCCCCTCTTCCCGATCACACTAGTTCTAGAGCCATCATCAGCATTATGTACAAACCCCACCTTTCCTGCTATCCACTACATTTCAATTTTGCTTCTTGTTCGGGTGAGATATTCCTTTTCCAAATATTTCATAAAAGTGGTTCTCCAATTTTTCATTTTGCTTCTCACTCAAATGCTAAATTGTGCTACACTTTGGGTTTTACTTAGTTGACAATAACTTTCCAACTATTTTATGTAAATATGACAATTTTTACTTTGGAAAGATGTCTATGAGCATAAGATGTTTGTGGAACATGTTGTGGAACAACACAAATACCAGTTTTTACTTCCCTTTTAAGGGCCATAGTTATGTTGGCGTTCACTGAAATAATCAACGAGTGGTGCTATTGGATTATAGGTAAATGTTTACATATTTTTAAAAATTAACACAATGCACAACAAGTGAAGAATTCAATCAACTTTTGTTTTAGAAAAAGAAGAATCAAGCATCTTTTTTTATTTTTATAAAAAGGAAGAATCCCAGATCTTGACTCACAAGAAGCGGATGCCTGTGGACAAACAAACAAGGCATATTAACCAAGCTAAGTTAAACCCAACCACGACTAAACTTGTTTAGGACAAGTCAAAAAAAAAAAAATTGGTTCATCACTCATTTGAACCCTTGTGAGCTCATGACCTTTTGGTGAGTATTATTCTCACAAAGTTTAGTTCATCTCAATTATGTATTCTATAGCTGTTATATACATTGTTTCTTTTAAGTTACATTTGTATAACTCACTTTAAACTTGTAATTGATTCTTAAATAATTTATATCGCCTCATTCGCTTTTACTATATGAGAAAAGGTAATCAAATAGTTTGCTGTTTATAAATAATTAAAAAGAGTTTGAACTAACAAATATTGAGTGAATAAGAAAAAGGAATGGTTGGTAGTGTCATGAGAAGAAACTAGACAGTGATGTCAGTGGCAGGGAACTGAATTCTTTTTAGAAATTATGATTTTTAAGTCTAATATTTTGTTAATAAGTTGTCAGTGTGTTGGCTGTTGCTTTGTTGGATCAAACTTGACTCAATTTGTTAATAGAGGCATACAATTTTCTTTTACTAAAATTCAACTCTATTTTGAGTTGACCAGTGATTTTTTTTTCCTTAATAGATTATCAATTGACAATAAATCGGTGAAGCTTTTTTAAAAATTTTTTGAAACAAAAAAAAATGGTGAAACTGTTTTGTCAGGAGATTTATTTAGACTCAAACATAATAAAGTGCCCAAGTGGAGGGGAATCAATAGAGTGGGCCCCTTCTGAGCTGGATGATTTTGACTGGTGGAATACTGTAGGCTAGATACAAAAACCATCGCATCCCAAGTTGCTATTTGCTACGCACGGTAGTCTGTGTAGACGGATCTATATTTGGCCTCACTTGTTAGTCGTTAATATTGGTTTTAGCGTTGTCTACTGTGTGACTGTAGCAGTCTATACTCGGAGTACGACTCCCTCGTAGCCACACCGGGAGAGGTTTTCACGTGGCAAGTCATTATAGGTGCTCCGCGGTGGGTTCCACTTTCTGAAACTTTTTTTGCCGGATTCGATGCGCTACAGAAGACTATGGGCCATTGTGTGATCGTGTATCAGTGTTATGGTTGTTATCTGTGGTCCAAATACCATGTAAAATTGCATTCTTTTGAAAATTTGGATGGATTTGGATTTTGTTGGTGCATTAGGGGGCTGAATTTGAAATTTTTTTGTACTGCAAGAATGTTTGTGATCAAATTGTAGCAATATTACTATGTGCCTGTGTTGCACATTTGGCAATGCTAGATCTGTCAATTAAGCCATTTTTTTGTTGATGGTATTTTCATCTGTATTTCTTAACCAATGATATATGACATATAGGTCTCCGCTCGCTTGCTGGATCACTCTTTATTGAACGATTAACGATGCAGCAATTGGGGCAAGTAACCCATGCTCAATTGGTGAATGGAGATGATTTTAGATTGTTTATTACTTATTAGTATGCTCTTCTTTGTGAAAAATTTTCAATGTTGCAGAGTGGAGACAAAGGGAAAACTACTACTACTATGTTAAACGAAGGCAGATTAAAATGTACTTCTATATATAAAATTATACATCGTGGAGACAGTTATCGGTAGATTTAGAGAGCAAATAAAATTTCGGTAGACATGCCTATGTTTTGGTACTAAAAAAAATGCCAACATGAGGCTAATATAACTTTGGTCCGTTTTAGTTTATTTGGTTTCACAAAACATCACATGTTGATGTTTGATGCGAATATTAAGACCCTCTGTTTTATTGTACACTGAAAACTTCGGTCCTGAGAGACAAAATAGGTCAAAATTGGATTAGGATTTTTTTTTCCTCGTGGGATCAGGTTGGGTTGTGTTCTAGATAAGTTTAATAAGTTGGATTGATATTAGACCAGTTGCTTGAATTGAATGGTAAATGTGGGATTAGTATGGAAAAAACTTCTAGAAGGTTGGTCTTATAAAATTGCATTAGAAGATCTATTTTTTTTATCATTGAATTGTGTGATTTGCATCTATGTGGTTAGAATTTAAGCACATATATCTAACATGAATTACAATCTAACTTGATATGTATCACGAATACATATTAATCACATGTTAATACAATCTAATAGGCAAAAAAAAGTCCTATCACTTATATTTATCATAGTATAAAATATATTTTTGGTCCCTTTACTTTGTCACCAAGCTCACTTTGATCTCTTTATTTGAAAACAGCTCAAATTAGTCCCTCTGCTTTTAAAATCTGAAATTTTTTAGTCCCTAAGCTATTTGTGAGTTATTTTTATGATGTAGTTTTGTTAAATATAGATCCTGTTTAAGATTTTGGTAATTAATGACAAAGAACAGAATTAATGCGTTTATTTTGAATGGCTTAAGTTTCAGGTCAAAGCATGGTAACGTCGTGACAAAAGTGAGAGATGGAGAAAACCCCATGACCGATGACAGAGATAAAGATGAAGATTGAGGTTCATTTCTTATTCTTTTATCGGTCGTTGGTAGTGAAGTCGACCGGATTCATTATTTAAGTTTTAAATTTATCGGTCATACTATTAAGAGGAGTGTAGCTCTAGTAGGTTGATCTATTTAATATCTTAAAACTCAAAATGCATATCATATAGTATATATGCAAGTTAAAGTCTTTTAGCGAAGCTCTGGGTTAAGTCTTCGCAAATTGGTTATATGGGCACAACATTTTTGATATGACTGGACAATGTCTAACCAGTACAAAACCTGATTGTAACAAAAAAACTGATTGTGATAGTAAAAAACCTGATCATACCAGTAAACCTAATCAAATCAATAAAGCAAAACCTGGTCGTATTAGTACAAAACTTGGTGGTTATCGTCATAGTGAAAATTTGGTTTTAACAGTAAAAAATCTGGTCATTTCAGTAAAACAAAACCTTGTTGTATCAGTACAAGACCTGTTCGTGGCCGTATCAGTTCAAACCTGGTTGTATCAGTACTAAATTTGGTGATACTAAGTTTCAACACAATTGTAACCAGAGACATATATTTGTTTGGCCAATAAAAAAACCATTTATGTGTTAAGTGGAGTATAATCAGAGGCAGATACAATTGTCCGGCCTTCACAAAATTGTGTTGAATGATCACTGACAAGTGTATTAATTGTCTAATGGTCACTAGTCACTTGCAATAATCAGACAATGTTTGATGTGGCTGGACAATGCCCAACCAGTATAAATTTTGTCCAAAATTTGCCTAACGGCTAGTTTTAGCTCGTGGGCTATAGATACACATCAATTGGCTTTCACTCTAAGAGTTTTGGCACTCAAAATTCATTGCTAGTTGTTGCTAGTTGTTGTAAAGCTAAGAACATTCAATTCTTCATCCAATTCACAAATTCTTGCATAGAGCTAAAAAATTCTATTCATTACATTAGTTTCATTGAAGAGTGTTTCGCCGGGAAGATCTCTCTTCTGGGAAATTGGCCCCTTGTTTTCGTGGTGTGGGCGTATCAATATACGTGAGTATACACATAAGAGAACATAGAATGTAAAATCTTAGAGGAAATAATGCACTTCATTAATTTTGAAAAAAATTATAAGTTACAAGTCCCTTTGGGATTTATAAGTTTTCATTGCGCCAAGGAAAGTACATCTTGATTTTAGGAGATTGTATGGTTCATGGTTCCTAGGGTCTTTTAAAAAGCTCCTGGTTAATTATATCTGCAGAGCAAGTCCACAAAAAACCTTTGATTAAGCTGTGCTAATGATCTTCGTCTTCAAACTTCAAAATAACCTTACCCTTGATAAATAAATGCAATGTGGATGTTCATGCATGCAAATATACAAATCCATAACTTCGTTAGTCTGCGGTGCTATCACAAAATGTGGCCTTCACCTTGTCGGTGCCCGGCCAGGGGTTGTTCGTCCTCGTCGGTCGCGAACAAAATAGATACATTCGCCTCATCAGTACCCGGCATGAATGATATCCAGCTTTGTCAGTCACGGACAAAAAATCATGTTGCCTTTGCTTCATCAGTCCCAGCAACATGTAAATGATGGATGGAATGACTTGTGATAACACTTTCGACTTTCTTAGCTTCAAGAAAAGCATATTGCATGGTAGACAGCCCATTTGAATATCCATCAAGGGCTTAATAGGATTTCAACTTGTCTTAACAGCTTCAAATTAATATTATTAATCATTGCATTAGCTCTTCTTCGACCAATTGGATGGGAATCTTTATGGACTTTGATTGACTTGAAACTTGGAGGAATTACTTCAGTATAAACCTTTTGTTCTCCATAAAAATTTGGGATTGATCGGACTTCTGGATCAGAAGTTATCATATCTCTTCTCACGTGGGACAAAGTGAATAAGCTGCTGGATAGAGAAATTCGTCTAGTCGAATTGGCCTTTTAGGAGTCTCTGATTGACATGAAATTTGGAGTAGACGTTTCTCATAGAGTCTTCTATTTACCATAAAAATTTAGGGTCGATCAGACTTCTGCATGAGAAGTTATCATCGATCTATCTCCCATAAGGCAAGGTGTATAAGATTCTAGACAAGACATCTATTCTGGTTGAATTGAACATTTAGAGGTCTTTGATAGGCATGAAATTTGGTGGAGAGGTTTCTCATAGAGTCCTCTATTCACCATAAAAATTTGGGGTCTATCGGACTTCTGGATAAGAAGTTATCATCGATCTACCTCTCGTGGCACAAGCTGAATTGCCTTCTGGATAGAGCATCTCTTTTGGTCGAATTGGACACCTAGAGGCCTTTGATTGATATGAAATTTGGTGGACATATTTCTCATAGAGTCTGTATTCACCATAAAAATTTGGGGTTGATTGGACTTCTGGATGAAAAGTTATCATTGATCTATTTTCCGTGGCACAAGCTGAATTGCCCTCTGGATAGAGCATCTCTCCTAATTGAATTGGACATCTAGAGGTCTTTGATTGGCATGAAATTTGGTGAAGAGTTTTATCATAGAGTCCCCTATTCACCACAAAAATTTGGGGTCGATCCGTCTTCTGGATGAGAAGTTATCATTGATCTACTTCCTATGGCACAAGCTGAATTGCTTTCTGGATAGAGCACCTCTCCTAGTCAAATTGGACTCTAAGGATCTCTGATTGTCGTGAAAATTGGTGGACATGCTCTTCTTCAACTCTTCTATTCTCCATAAAAATTTGGGGTCAATCGAACTTCTGGATTAGAAGTTGTCATTGATCTATCTCCCATTAATCTTAGATCATGGATCAACCGGGACCTTGGTGGCGTCTTGATCTTCGATCGAAAGTAATCAACTTTTAAATCTTTGATCGACGGCGACCTTGGTGGGGTTTTGATCTCTGATGAAAAGATGAGCATGCAAATTTTTTAGATCTTTGATCAACTGAGAGCTCGGTGGTGTCTTGATCTTTGATCGAAAGTAAATAACTTTCAGATCTTTGATCGACAGCGACTTTGGTAGAGTTTGATCTCTGATCAAAAGATTGGCATGCCATTTTTTGGATCTTTGATCAACCGGGACTTTGGTAGTGTCTTGATCTTTGATCGAAAGTAAACAACTTTCGAATCTTTGATTGACGACGACCTTGGTGGGGTTTTGATCTCTGATCAAAAGATGAGCATGCAAATTTTTTAGATCTTTGATCAACCGAGACCTCGGTGGCGTTTTGATCTTTGATCGAAAGTAAATAAGTTTCAGATATTTGATCGACGGCGGTGTTTGATCTCTGATCAAAATATGAGCATGCCATTTTTCGGATCTTCGATCAACCGGGACCTTGGTGGCGTCTTGATCTTTGATTGAAAGTAAACAACTTTCGGATCTTTGATCGATGGCGACCTTGGTGGGGTTTGATCTCTAATCAAAAAATGGACATGCGACCTTCAATTGTTGCTCATGAACAGCTAGCACGGGCACCAACAAACAGGATAGGCGAGCACGCGTAAGCCTCGTTCTATATCCACAAAGGATAACTCAACTCGGATTGCTCCTTCTCCAAACCGGATAGGCGAGCACCAAACCTTTCACACTTGTTTGTCAACCTCTCCAACAAACTTCAATCGGAGAGATTGCGACTCTCCTCCGACACCATCTAAACGAAGGCGATCACCAAGAGTAACAAGTCGGACCCTTTCACTTGAACAAATCAAGTGCTACAAGCTCAAATGATGCAAATGTATGCACACACACTAGCACTAACTTGCAAATGGTGGATTAAATGCACTAAGCACTCTTAGCCTCACACAAAGGCTTTCTCTTAAGTCCACTCAAGATTTTGGTTCAATTCTTGCCTCTAGATGCAATTGATCAAATGTAAGGATTTGGCTAGCTTGTACACTGAGTTTTTCACTTGTTGAGCAGCCACAAATGAAGGCCAACATGAGATATACATAGCCCCTCAAGAAAACTAGCCGTTTGCAATCTGCTGACATAATTTTGTACAAGCCAGACATTGTCCGGCCATTCCGGACACTGTCCAGCCAGTGCAACAAAATCCGACCGTTGCAAACGATCAGTTACCATTGGGAGACTTTTTGTAAAGGCCAGTCAATGTCCGGCCATGCCAAACAGTATCCGGCCCGTCCCGGATAAAAGCCCCTGGACATATATATCTGTCTCTGTTGACACATCAAATACAAGACACAAACGATTTGTACAGGCTGGACAATGTCCGGTCATACCGGACAAAGTCTGACCCGTCCCAGACAAAAGCCCTCCAGACGGATACAAACGTCTCTAGTTCATTTTACAATACAACTCACAAGTTTTGTACAGGCCAGACAATGTCCGGCCATATCGGACAATGTCTGGCCTTCTCCGGACAAAAGCTCCGGACATATATATATGTCTGTGTTTGCGATTTGCCAAAAGCCACAAGAGTTGTGTACTGGCCAAAAAATGTCCGGCCACCACATACATTGTCCGGCCTGTGCAAACCGAAAACAAGACTTTACAATTTTACTCTAAACTTGATTTTAGGGTATTTGCACATTGGGATTTGTTGTTTTCTCGTGGATATTCCTGCTGACACTCAACAACGACCACGACCAATATGATTTACGAACTTAACTCACAGGTCGAATATCCGGTCGAAAACAGGTGGTCGAGTGGAATTGGTCGAGCATACGCAAGCGGTACGACTAGCTTGAGCTCCTACGACCACGACCAAACCCCAAACAAGGATACAATCAGAATGTGCAGATGCAACCACGACTAGCTCTAGAAATAAAACAGATAGCTCTAGCTGGAGATCACGACTAAGTGCAGTTTTCAAAATATTTTCTTTAATGCAACACAAACTACACTTAGACTTTCTAACAATACAAGAGGTGATTAAATCACTAGTGCAAGATGATATGAATGCATTTGAGCTTCCACATTGGATAGACTCAAGTTACTAGTTTTCGACCCCTCTTAATAGTATGGTCAAACTAGTAAAAAGAAATTCTATCAAACCGGTCTATCTCCAAACACCGAGATCGGTAAAATCCTAAGAAAAAAATCCTTAATCTTGGATCTTACCTTCGGTAAAACTCGACATTGTGAAGTTTGACCTCTCTAAGCTTGCCCTCGCAAAGCTTGATCTGGCTTAAGATGCCTCATATTGACATTAACCTCCATACGCTCTTGCTTGCTTTCATCTCGCAATACACCTTGAGACTACAACACATACACTCAATGCATAACGTTAGTCTCATATTTAGGTTGTCATTAATCACCAAAATCCTTATTAGGTCTCAAGACTCAACAGGTTCGACCAGACCAATTTTGATCATTTTTTTACCAGGTTTGACTAGTTCAATTTTGACCGGTTTTTTGACCAATGGAATTTTTGTCCTGGTTTTTTTATCATTGTTTTACAGCCCAAATATACGTGTATTTTTATTCTAGCTCTTTTGGTCACATGAGATTTTTCTAATGAATTTTTAATTACAAAAATTCATCGAACAAAGAGTTAGTTTAGAGAGTGAATTGCATTGCATATTGAGCTTCTTGTATAGAAGTGGATCAAGTGAATGTGTTTCACTTGTTACTCTTGGTGATTGCTGTCACCTAGACGACCCCGAGAGTTCGGCGATCTTTTCATCGACGGTATTTGTCGGAGAGACCCGGTGTTTGGATGTGAAGGCTCGGTGCTTACCTATCCGGAGAGGAGAAGGGAACCACTAGTGGAATTAAGGCGATACTATGGTGTAGAGTACTTCAACGAGGATTAGTGGAAATCGACAAATTTCTGATACTTCCAGAAAAATCGATTGTGTCATCGGTTATTTCTTCCTCTTGCAAATTTCGTATTTAGAGATATTTGTTGCTGTCTTGATCATTCTAGGAAAGCAAAACCCTAAATTGTGCAATTATACTTATTTGTGATAACCTCATATTATTGCTTTAGATTGAGATTGCAAATTGGAATTAAAATTTTAAAACCGCCTATTCAGCCCCTCTAGTCGGCATCCTTTGATCAACACGTGGTATCAGAGCTCGGTCTCTTATTTCTAAGACTTCATCGTCTTCAAAGAGGATGTCTTCTATTAGAGAAATTTACAATGGGAAGGTGCCCTTCTTCAAACGTGAAAATTAATTTTATTGGAAAAGTAAGATGGCGGTTTATCTTAAGTCTATTTGTTTAGATGTTTGGAGAGTCACTAGGGATGGTTTTAGAACACCTCTTGATATGGAAAATCTTATCTCTTTGGAATACTAAAAATCTCCAAGAAATGCTCTAGCCAAGAATGTTATTTTTAGTGGTCTAGACTTAAATGAATTTAATAAGATAAGTAATCTTGACACCGCTCATGAAATGTGGAAAACTTAGAAGTAATTCATGAGGGAATTCAAAAGTAAAAGAAGATAAACCCATTAAGTTAAATAGAGAATATAATTCTTTTTCCATGCTAGAAAATGAGAATGTAAGTGATAAGTTTACTCGGTTAAATCATTTGATCAATGATATTAAAAGACTAGGTACGAAGTTTGAAAACATTGATGTTGTTCACAAGTTGCTTATTGTTTTGCCACCAAGTTTTGATACAATTGTGACTGTGCTAATCAAAGGCGATCTCTCCTCTACAACACCCACCAAGTTCTTGGGTATTCTTATTACTCATGAAATGCAAAAGGAGGAAGAAAGGAAGTCACGGAAGCCCCCGGTTCCATCAAGAAGAACTTGGCATTCAAGGCTAAAGCCGAAGTATCAAAAAGGGACGATGAGAGTTCGAATGACTCATCCGATGATGATTTGACTATACTTGTGAGGAAGACGTGGAAGTTCCTAAACAAACTCAACAATAAAGGTTTTGACTTTGAAGAGAAGAGAGAACCTCACAAGAAAGCAATCTTAGAGAATATCATATGCTACAAATATCATGAAAAAGGACACGTCGCTTCAGGATGTCCCAACAAGAAGGCAAAAGATGAAGCATGTTTCGGAGAATGGTATTCCGGATCCGAAGAATCCGACTCCGATAATGATGCATCATTCACCTCCAATAAAATTGCAGGAGTCACAATTGGAGAGCCCACCCCATCAAATGACGACTTGTCTATTTGCCTTATGACAAGTGATGACACCAAGGTATCGGAACGCGATCCATCTTATGATGACTTAATTGACATGGTTATGGAGTTAAATGAAGCTCTTGACAAAACAACAAAACAATACAAGTTACTCAAGAAAGAGCATTCAACGCTTAACAGCTTGTATAACAAGTTAGAAGATTCGCAGGAAGTTTTGCTTGTCAAGGACTTTGTTAGTCCTAAACCAAAATTGGATGTACGGATTACTTGTGATATTTGGGAAAATCCATCTTGTATCATTTCTCATTCTATATCTTCATCTTATGATGATTTAATATTTGATGATGATTCTATTGAAGTATCCTTTGCAAATAATATCTCTCATGTGGTACAAGAAAATGTGGAACTTATGGCTTAAGTAGAAAAATTGAACAAAGGGCTAGCAAAATTTTTCAAGAGTAAAGAAACCTTTAATTGCATTCTTAGTGATAAAAAATGTTCTTTTAGAAAAGAAAGTTTAGGTTATATGCCCTCCAAAGGGAAGAAGCTAAATACTAAAACTAAATTTGTTAGGACTAGAAATAAATTTTGTTTTAAATATCATGATGTAGGTCACTTAGCCGATAATTGTTCATTAGCTTCTAAGAGTAGAAAATTTGTGTATGATTGACACTACAGGGTCAAAAAGAATAAAAACGAACATATTGTTGCAAAATTTGTTGGTGCCCCATTCTTGAATCACCAAAAGAAGAAAATTGGGGTGCCTAAATCTCTTGCCACTAACATTCAAAGACCCAGACAAATTTAGGTACCAAAACGTACTTGGTGTATTTTTGTAGGCAATGATGACTTGGGGGAGAAAATGACTATCATGACCATTGAATCAAGCTCAAGGTTTCTCTTAAGTTGAAAGTTTAAGATTTGATTGAATTCTTACCCCCATTGCACAATTAGAAACTATTTGTATCTTATTTGCATTTGCTTTCTTTATTCCTTATTTTTTTAACCTTCATGGCCAACTATGCAAGAGAGTGAAAATTTGAAATTTATGAGGTTACATTCTTAGGGGTAGTAATTTATAAATTGCATCCATTGTCCATTGCACTCTTATATGTGAAATATTTCAAAATTGCAAGTACAAACTTTTAAAATGAACTGTTCTGGTCAAAATGTCAAATTTTCCTTTCAAAGGCCAAAAATCATCAATTCCTATCAAAATGTTCTTCACAATGTAGTTAAAACTTTTTAAGAAGATTTGGATGAAATAAAATTGAGTTTAAAATATTTTTATTAAAATTAGCCTCAAAACGATCTTCGAGAATCTTGTTTTTTAGCGAAATCGGTTTCAAGTGAAAATCAAAATCTATTTGGATTTTTCCCAAACTTGGTTTACAAAACGCCTAGATATTATTTCCCCGAAGATTTTTGCAATTGAATTTTTCTCAAAATAGTTTTAGTTTGAAAGTTATTGGTGTTTGAATCTCACGAAAAAAAAAACTTGCTTTGACCCGACATATCTTATACTTGCAAAACATGAGTTTAGCTATTTCTATGGTATTTATTTGTGATTTTTGGATCAAAATGATATTACTAACTCATGTAAACTCTTTCATGTCAAAAATCTCATGAAAATCAAATTTGAACTCAATTTGCAAAAGTTTGTCGAATTTCAACATTTTGATTAACATGAAGTTTATTTGATCATAACTCTTGATTGGAAAATCCTTTTTGCAAAATTCTTTTTGCAAAATGTGTGTCATGCATTAAAAATTATTTCTGCAAATTTCCAATCCAATTGGATTTTATTTGAGCAACATTTGACTTTTTCACAAATCAAATATGAAATGTGCAAATTCAGACTTCTCGTGATTTGTGGCTGAATCGTTATTTTTATATCTCTCAATTGGTTGGTTATTTGAAGAAAACTTCTACATGATATTTTATCATATATGGTTGTTCTATACTGTCTATTTATTTCAAAATTTTTGGAAGTTATTTGCGTGGTTTTTCAGTTGCCTTTAGATGTGTAAAATAATTTACTCAAAATCTGAAATCTGAAACTTTCACTCTGATCAAAATTTGTCTTTTTCATATCTTGTTGTTAGCTCCGATTTTCACTTCACAGTAAAAGGAAAAATTTTTCCTCGTTATCTCAATTATCTCCAGAATTTATTTTAGAATTTTTGGAGCTTGTTTATATGTGTTTCTATGATTATAAAGAAGCAACATTGTTTAAGAAAATTTCAGTCAAAGTGAATTTCAAGCTCTCATTTCATTCAAAAAACTAAAAATTTGAATTTTGAATCTTCATGGAAAGTGTTTGTGTTGATGTTGGTTATCTCTATGCAACTTTCCATGATTATTGGTGTTTGTTTGGATGGTTCCTCGATTTGAATTCATTTCAAATTGCTCATTTTCATCAAGAATAATATAACACATTAAGGGGGAGTACTTCAAACTTCATTGAAGGTCCACATACCTAATATATGTGTTAAAATGGATATATATGCAAGGATGTTGCTAAAATTATGAATTTTGGTCAAAAAGTCAACAAAACGTAAAAGCGGTAAAAGTTTCCAAAATAGGATCAAAACTTTATAAATATGCTTCAAACAATGTTTCAAAGGTTTTGAAAGTCAAAAAATTGAATTTCGTGTTCAAATGTCAATTTTGACAAAATTTGGAACATCGGGGATCTTGTTTTGCTTCAAAGCATCGCATTCTCTCAAAACAAGATACATTGAGTTTCGGTAAAAAATTTCCACATGAAATTTTTAGAACTCAAACCCTCGAAGATAATTCATGTTAAATATTTTCTCAAAAGACCTATACTTTCCAAGTTATTCTCTTTCAAAGGTTGCCGAAAAAATGTTTTTGATCCTAAAATACCTAGAACTAGCATACTATGAGTTTGCCTGTCTGAGCTGGATTTCTTCTCATATCTAGGCTTGAAATAGTATTTCAAACTCATATAAATCAAAACTTTTCACAAAAACATCAAATTTGGTTGAAAATTGGCTACTTGATGAACACATTTCGAAAATACCTTTATTACCTCTTTCTAACTCTAATTCAAATTAAGTTGAATTCATCTCTTTATAAAATCATTTCAAACATGTCCCAAATACATATTCTCAAGCTCAAACCAAATATGGGACAAATTAGAAGCAAATTGTATCAAAATGCTAAATTTTTCAGAAGTTTCAGATTGTTTTTAAAGGTTTCAGCAAAGGCCAGACTTTGTTCGCCATGTAGTTTCAGTCTAGGTATGCATGTATATATTTTCTTAAAGTAATTCAATGCTAGCGTGCAATTGACACACACACACACACACATATATATATATATATATGATTGTTCATTGTCACATAAATAAGCCATTTGTCTGGGCCATTTGTCCGGACTTCACAAAATTGTGTTGAACGGTTATTGACAAGTGTATTAATAATCCAACGGTCACTAGTCAGTTGCACTAACCAGACAATATCTAATATGGACGGACAATGCCTGGTTAGTACAAATTTTGTCTGAAATTTGCCTAACGGCTAATTTCAACTCATAAGCTACATATACACATCAATTGGCTTTCATTCTAAGAGTTTTGGCACTCATAATTCATTGCTAGTTGTTGCAAAACTAAGAGCATTCAATTTTTCATTCAATTCACAAATTCTTGCATTTAGAGTTAGAAAATTGTATTCAATACATTAATTGCATTAAAGAGCTAGCTTAGAGAGTGAATTGCATTGCATGTTGAGCTTCTTGTGTAGAAGTGGATCAAATGAATATGTTTCACTTGTTACTCTTGGTGATTGCCATCACCTAGACAACCCCGGGAGTCCGGCGATCTTTCCATCAACGGTGTTTGTTGGAGAGGCTCGATGTTTGGGTGTGAAGGCTTGGTACTCGCCCATCTGGAGAGGAGAAGGGCAACCACTAGTGGAATTGAGGCGATACTCTTGTGTAGAGTGTTTCAAACGAGGATTATTAGAAATATGAAAATTTCCGATACTTCGGGAAAAATCGATTGTCATCGGTTATTTCTTCCTCTTGAAAATTTCGTATTTAGAGATATTTGTTGTTGTCTTGATCACTCTAGGAAAGCAAAACTCTAAATTGTGCAATTATACTTGTTTGTGATAATCTCATATTATTTCTTTAGATTGAAATTGCAAATTGGAATTAAAATTTTAAAACCGCCTATCCACCCCCGTTCTAGTTAGCATCCTTTGATCAAAAAGTTTTAGGTGCATGAATGATTTTGTGATTTATGTCAATGTCAACAAGTTAGTAACATAAAAGCATCTTTTTTTTCTCCTTCAACAAGTTGGTAGAAAAAACACATCAACCGGATACTATCCTGGATGTCATGGAAGGTGTTGTGGTAACTGTGCTGATGATGGGGGTCTTGTTATCCTAGTCAACTCATACTTATCACAACAACCATACACAATAGTTCGCTGTTGCAGCTAGGCCATTATGACTGACCTAATTTTGATGATTAATGAAAACAAAATGTTTTAGACTAACTGTGCTTTTGAGATATTTGATACAGAACTCTATTGGGAAGATTTGCGAAAGATGAACTCGACGTAAAATAAATAGAAGCACAAGTCGCAAAAGAGCAAAGACGAGATGTAATTGCAAACATGAAGATGCCAACGACCTAAGATAATCTGAGTTTTCATTTTCACCGATCTCGGCGTTTGGAAGTTGATCAGTTTAGGATCTTATTCTTTAGAATTTAACCGTACTATAAAGAGGGGTTGCAAGTCCTCTCTAGACTTCTGCATAAACCGAAAAACTACTAGGTCATTGCATCGCATCATTTTCGGTTGGATTTGATTTTGAAAGATTTGGATTTTCAGTTGAATTTTTAATAGCAGAAGAGTTTTTTCATTTTCTAGAAAGATCTAGGCAGATCTCGCTTTTGCTTTTGTTGACAAAAAGATAGCCCTTTGAATTATCTTTCAAACGAGCTATTAAAATCTTCAATCGGATCTCTGAATTAAAAGTTATAACTATTTTTATTCGTATTCACTGTCAGTTTGCTAAACTGACTGTTAGTTTGGATTGTCAGTTTTGTTAACTGACAGTTGTCCAGAGAGATTGTTTTTTGAGCCAAAATTTTTTGAACTAAACTGACTGTCAGTTTGCATTTCGACCTCAAGTGGTTTTATTTGAGCATCTGTTAGATCTGGACGTTTTGTGGTCGAAACTGACTGTCAGTTTGTGAGACTGACTGTCAGTATGTGATGTTTTCTTTCCATATACGACCACAAGCGGCTAGCTATTTTTTATCTGTAAATTTTGTCAGCCGTTGAGTTTGAGACTGACTATCAGTCTCCCATACTGACTGTCAATTTGCACTGATTTATTTCCATTTTCGACCTCAAACTGCTAGTTGAGTTTTCTCCGAATTTTACTTCTTTCTGGTCGTGACCCAAACTGACTGTCAGTTTGAGCTACTGGTTTTCAGCTCGAACTCCAACGGTTCTTTTGATTCTTGAGGCTATAAATAGAGGCTTTGAGCAGATGTTTTGGATATCAAGCAGTCTCCTCTCATACACATACTTGAGCATCTGTTTTTGCAGTTAAAATCTTGATCATTTGATCAAGTCGTGAGTTTTTTAGATCCACCGAGTGCTTTCTGTTCGCATCATTTGCATCTTATTAGTTTCTCGGTGATTGTTAGAGGTCTAGAGAAGACCTTGCTGCTTATTACTCTTGGTGAACACCCTCACCTAGACGGTTTGGTGGCGTGGCCGTTGATCTCTCATGTTCGAAGATTGTTGGAGAGGCTCGACAAGATTGTACAAGGCATCGGTGCTCGCATTTTCAGAGTGGACAAGGAGCAACCACTAGTGAGAAATATCCTTCGTGGATATTGAAGCAAGACTCAATTCACTTGAGTGCTTCAACGAGGATTAGGGGAGACCAGACGTGTCTCCGAGACCTCGAAAAAATCTTGTGTTTGTTCTCTCTATCTTTTCGTTTTAATATATTGAATTGTAATTTGGTTCTTCTCTTTGCAAAATTTGTTTTTACTTAAAGTTTTTAAAGCCTCCTATCCCCCCTCTAGTTGGCATCCTTGATCCTACATTCGCATCTTCAAAACAACTAACAAAATTATTTATAGACTAAAAGAGATTCAGTTTTGAATGTAGAGAGACTAATTTGAGGTTTTTTGAAGTAGGGAAATCAAATGAAGCTTAGGGAAAAATATAAGGACCAAAATATATTTTACTCATTTATCATATGATATCAAGTCAAACCATATAGAATTTGCTTGCGATCCATTAAGACTGGACCTTGAGCTCACTCCCACCGCTATGTGGAGGATGCAGGCCGTCTCTCTACATTGGGCTCCTTGCATCACTGGCCGATTAGGCCCAAATATAAATAGTATCTCGGGCACCCCACACCGGCCGATATAAAGTAGCCCATCACTTATATCCAGTATTTTGATAAACCTTGGGCTCGAACTTATAGTAGTGTCCTCAACTAACATGTACGAGCCAGACTCACTGTAATCTGACTGTTGGAGACTTTATTTTCACATTCAGAGCAGTTGTCACAAAAAATTGCGGGGCCAACAAATGGCCAATAGCTGGTCCATGAAGTTAAAACACATTATATTTCAAAGTTTGCATGTTATAGTCGGATTATTCCTTTTAAAATCCTCAAAAATCTACGAACTTTTGCATAAATCTTAATAAAAATTGGACTGCTTCACAAAAACCCATGGGGTGAGTTGACCCATAGGTTTGAACATTAACCCACCATTACAAATAGCTACCACCACACGCACACTGAGAAAACGTTTGGTTTGGAGATTCCAATTTGTATTTTGATACCTTGTAAGCAGGATATGCTATTTGATGTTTGTTTGGACCATACTGTAATCATAATACCTATATTTGAAATACATCCTAACATAACCTCCAATACATCCTATGTGGGATATATTTATAATCTGCTCCATTTCTCACCATAATGTATTGTAAAGCCTATTACAACTACAATAAAAACATACCAATTGCTATATTTCAAGTTTCTTGCCATCAAAGTTGGCATGCTTTGGTGAACATGTGGATGTTGTTTGCATCCTTATTTTGCATGTTGTGTTTGACTAGTTGTTTGGTTCATATTTCTCAAACCCGACTTGGCCCACCGATTGGGTTGAAAAAAATTGGACACGAAACCTAGATCGGGCCTGGCACCCTTAGCAGAATGGATATGTAGTCGACTAAGAAAAAACCGTATGACCCACCCACTTTTTTTAACCTAGTTGACCCACCCGGTTTTTAGTGACCCTGTCGGGTCTATTACGAGAGCTGAACGGTCAACACTGAGGGGTATATTTGTCTATACTCCTATTTGGGTTGTATTTAGGGGCCGTTTGGTTTGCAATAGGATTGGGAATAAGAATTAAAAGATGAGAATTCTTATTTAAGAGGGAAAATGAGAATTTAAGTAATATTCTTATTCCTCTATTTTGGAAGAGACGAGAAATAAGTAAGAGTTTAGATGAAAAGTTGAAATTCTTACTCTCATCTACAATTACCACCCCCTCCCCATGTGATGAATGATGAGAAATTGAGGATCTCAAATTTCTATTATTACTTCTATTTTTATTCTCATTTTCTATAAATGAATATGAGATATCTCAAACCTCATCCTCAATTCTCATTCTAACCTTTTATATCCCTTGGAGCAAATAGCCCTTTAGGGTATGTGCCTTTCCAATTTCCTAAACTCGTGGCCGCTGCACACCAACACTCCTCACCGAATTTCCCTCTATTCCTCTGGCCTTCTCAGTTGCATCTTGCCATCATCATGCCCCACCTTGATGACCTTTGTATTGTGGCCCCACCTTGACCACCTACTTGTTGTGCCCCACCACTCGCGGTCCTCAACCGTCGCTCGCTACCTTAACAACCTCCATATTGCACCCTCACACTCCACCCTCATCATCCGCATCGCCATGCTCCTGCAAGCTCCTTGGCTCTAGCTTTCCCCCGCATAGCTCTATTGCTTTAGTTATTAGCTGTGCTTCTTTGGTTTCCTTTTGTGTTTTGTTAGGTTTAGCGGGAGTTTCGGTCACAGATTGGATCCCACCATGTGAAATACAACCTAACACGCACAAATGTTATAATGAGAATAGGAGATCTAGTATAGAAGAACACAATAATGATGATGAATCAACAACAATCGAAGAGAGAAAAGATTGGTGAAGAAGATACAAATTCTTAAGCACAACTTCAAAAGTGTACAACAAATTGACACTCTTAACCAACTCTCATATTTTTTGGACTCATCATCTTCTGCAAGAGTCTGTTACTTAAGAAAACTCGTAGCCTCTTGCCCTCTTTATGCCCCTCTTGCTCTAGCTTGGATTGATCTTCCTAAGCTATGCTTGGTTGTTCTCTCTAAACCCATCTCTCATGGGTTTATATAGATGTCAATCCCAGCTTCAGTTTACAAAAAAAAAAAAAAATACAATCTGACTAGGACTCTTAGTAGTTGTCTAACTCTAATACGATTAGAATTCCAATCCTAATACAAATAGGATAAGAGACATTCCCAACAATCTCCACCTTGACTCTTATTTGTTAAAGTTATTGTACCCTTCTAAGAATTTGCTTCTGACTCTTCGTTGCCCTCCAACCTCTGTAGGCGTGCCTCCACCATAGAGGACTTATGCATATCTATGAGATATGCGTGTCCAAGTTTGACTACTCAGACCCACTACATGAGAGTTCTTTTATTGTGCAACTTGATTAGTTACACTATCCACACCTATGACTCTCCATATCATAGGTTTGTACCGCATTTGAGCTCTACTTGCTTGTAGATATTGCATGGTTGATCCCACCACAACTTCCCACGACCAACAACATGCAGTTTCGCCTCTACGACCGTTGGAGTTTGCAACCATATTCAATGCAGATTCGCACCTGACTGCATTTGAGATCCGAATATCTTCCGTCAACAATTCAACTTAATCCACCTGATCAGGATGTCCAAATCTCTATTTGGCTGCACCCCTTCAAATTAGTATGCTTTAATGCACCAGATACTCTTTATGATCACCTACCCACTGCGAGTGATCTACATGACTCCATCTTGTAACCATAACTCGCACCATGCAATCTATGCACCCTCATGGATATTAACTTTTTTAAGTCAAGGACATACCGTACCCCTAACGATGTGCAATGTACTCCACCAAACCACTCCATTCGGCGTAGAGATCCTTCGTCTAATTTCTCCCTCATCGAATATATGTTGAAGCAACAACTAAAGTATAATATCTGAGATATCTGGCTCATGAACAACAAGTATAGTCGAATCATCCACCTTGTGCCGTCAAATTTTTGTACTAGATTACTCCACCCACTAAACATCATTCTTAATTTGCATCTCCACAATTCTTACCAATCATCTCAACAGATCCCATCTAGATAGCTCCGCTAATAACTTGAGCTCTGATACCACTTGTTAGGGTTTCCTCTAGCTCTGATACCACTTGTTAGGGTCAGCGGGAGTCCCGGCCACAGATTGGATCCAACCACATGAGATACGGCCTAGCATGCACAAATGCAAGAATGAGAATATGAGATCCAGCATAGAAAAACACAATAATAACGGCAAAGCAACGACAATCAGAGAGAGGAAAGATTGGTAAGCACAACTTCAAAAGAGTACAACAGATTGACGCTCTCAATCAACCCTCATATCTTTTGGACCTCTTGACTCTCATCCTCTACAAGAGTCTGTTACTTAAAAAATTTCGTAGCCTCTTGCCCTTTTTATGCTCCTCTTGCTCTAGCCTGGATTGATCTTCCTAAGCTATACTTGGTTGTTCTCCCTAAATCCATTCCTCATGGGTTTATATAGATCTCAATTCTATCCCCAACTTACAAAAGGAAATATAATATAATCTAACTAGAACTCTTTTTTGCTTCTTTGGTTGTTAAGAAAATATAGATCTTAATCCTAGGCCCTTTTGCTTTTTTTGCTTCTTTGGTTATTATTGTTTCAACATGCTAATTTTCTCATGTTGATTGTTGATTCTGTGATATAGGATATTAAATAAGATTTGTTTTATTACTATCTCCAATCACAAAAAAATAATGTTTTAGACATTGACACGATCTCCAAAATTTAACTTCAATCACCAATTTTCACTATAATATATTTATAAAATCTAATAAAACTATAATATTATAAAACTATTTTTGAAACAAGTTTACTTATATTATTTTTATACAACCAATTTAAATATTCACAAAAATATTGTTGATCAAAATTAAAATAGTTTGATTACACTTATCTTAGAAAGTCATTTTTTTGTGGCTAGAAGAATAGTTGTTTGCTGAATTGTCCATATTTTTACTACTGAAATTGTTTTTTTAAAATTTTTAGGGTTTATAGATATTTTATCTATATTTAATTACAAATACATATAATCTGATATGTGATCTACTGGTCTGACCGGTGGTCAGTGACCCAAGACCACAAGCAGCTCTTCGGCTAGGCCAGGTTTGATGACACTGCTTTGGTTTTGTATGGATGTATGTGTTCTTTTCCAAGGCACCATTCATGGTCAACTTCATGTGTCCATACCACATGCATTTACATGTAGGATGCGTATTACTACATATGCAACCTCAATTTTTTTTACTAATAACCCAGATTTAAAAAATAATTACAAAACTAACCCACAGTTGCGAGAATTTACAGAAATGGCCTGCCACGTAAGCATGTCGAGCTCCCAGAGCTCGACAAGGTGCATGTCGCACGGGAACCATATTGTCGTGGTCTGAAGGCACGACTAGGAGCTTGTCGAATCCCTCGACCACGACTAGCCACTACCACTTGTCGCATGTGGAGAACTCGATAAGCGAAAAGAAATAATATTGCGGGAACGGGGATTCGAGCCCGGGCCGAGGATACGGGAGCGGGCGCACGAGCTAGTTGGTCTAGCACTCTTAGCTGCACTAGAAGGGTAAGCCTAATTAATATCCCTCTCACATGTCGTGGATCCAGAGCTCGACAAGCAAAAATGTTTTAATTGCGGGAGTGGGGATTCAAACCCGAGCCAAGCACGTTGCAACTGGGGGCTCCCACCATTTGGGCTAAGACACTTATCTGATATAAGGGCACTGCACATTTTAATATTGTGCAGCTTCTCGAGTTTCCAGAATTCGACAAGTTGCTGGTCCCCTCTTTATTCTTCTCTAGTCCCCTGCGCCCAAACACACACTCACTCACATACACTCCTTCAGTTCAAGCAGCAACACACACACATGCACCTCATCTCTTATCTTCCACCCTAGATCTAGCAAAATCCGTCCAATAAATTTATTCGGTGTAGAAGAGAAACTTGTAGAGAATTGCGAGTTCTTCAAAAAGAGGTAATTTTTTTTGAAATGCATGTAAGATTATGTTAATTATGTTGCTAATGACGTGATTAGGATTTATATTTATGTTTATGTGTATACAAGAGTAGGTATTATGTTTTTAGGAATATGTTTAGGAAATATGTGCATCTGTATGTATGTTTGTAAAATAGGTTTTTTTAAATGTATGTGTGTATGTTTGGAAATGTATGTGTATATGTTTGGAAAATAGGGTTTTATAAATGTATGTGTGTGTGTTTGAAAAATAGATTTTTGAAATATATGTGTGTATGTTTGAAAAAATAGGGTTTTTAAATGTATGTTTGTATGTTTGGAAAATAGGTTTTTGAAATGTATGTGTGTATGTTTAGAAATATATGTGTGTATGTTTGGAAAATAGGGTTTTATAAATGTATGTGTGTATGTTTGAAAAATAGGTTTTCGAAATGTATGTGTGTATGTTTGAAAAATAGGGTTTTTAAATGTATGTGTATTTCGTTTTAGAAACTATGTGCACACAATAGAAAATATAAAATTAGGTTATTTTTAATTGTGCACATGCATACTGTATGTCTAAAAATTAGGTTTTGGACATATATGTGTATGTATTTAGAAATTATGAAACTAGGTTATTTTCAATTACATGCATGCATGCTCTATATTTAGAAATTATGTTTTTGAAATGTATATGTGTATGGTTTTAGAAACTATGTGCATGTGTGTATGTTTGTAGAAAATATAAAATTAGGTTATTTTTAATTGTGCACATGCATACTGTATGTCTAAAAATTAGGTTTTGTAAAATATATATGCGTATGTATTTAAAAATTATGATACTAGGTTATTTTCAATTACATGCATGCATGCATGCTCTATGTTTAGAAATTATGTTTTTGAAATGTATATGTGTATGGTTTTAGAAACTATGTGCATGTGTATGTTTATAGAAAATATAAAATTAGGTTATTTTTAATTGTGCACATGCATACTGTATGTCTAAGAATTAGGTTTTGTAAAATATATATGCGTATGTATTTAGAAATTATGAAACTAGATTATTTTCAATTACATGCATGCATGCATGCTCTATATTTAGAAATTCTGTTTTTGAAATGTATATGTGTATGGTTTTAGAAACTATGTGCATGTGTGTATGTTTGTAGAAAATATAAAATTAGGTTATTTTTAATTGTGCACATGCATACTCTATGTCTAAGAATTAGGTTTTGTAAAATATATATGCGTATGTATTTAGAAATTATGAAACTAGATTATTTTCAATTACATGCATGCATGCATGCTCTATATTTAGAAATTCTGTTTTTGAAATGTATATGTGTATGGTTTTAGAAACTATGTGCATGTGTGTATGTTTGTAGAAAATATAAAATTAGGTTATTTTTAATTGTGCACATGCATACTCTATGTCTAAGAATTAGGTTTTGTAAAATATATATGCGTATGTATTTAGAAATTATGAAACTAGATTATTTTCAATTACATGCATGCATGCATGCTCTATGTTTAGAAATTATGTTTTTGAAATGTATAATATGTGTATGGCTTTAGAAACTATGTGCATGTGTGTATGTTTGTAGAAAATATAAAATTAGGTTATTTTTAATTGTGCACATGCATACTCTATGTCTAAGAATTAGGTTTTGTAAAATATATATGCGTATGTATTTAGAAATTATGAAACTAGGTTATTTTCAATTACATGAAATTATGAAACTAGATTATTTTCAATTACATGCATGCATGCTCTATATTTAGAAATTCTGTTTTTGAAATGTATATGTGTATGGTTTTAGAAACTATGTGCATGTGTGTATGTTTGTAGAAAATATAAAATTAGGTTATTTTTAATTGTGCACATGTATACTCTATGTCTAAGAATTAGATTTTGTAAAATATATATGCGTATGTATTTAGAAATTATGAAACTAGATTATTTTCAATTACATGCATGCATGCATACTCTATGTTTAGAAATTATGTTTTTGAAATGTATAATATGTGTATGGCTTTAGAAACTATGTGCATGTGTGTATGTTTGTAGAAAATATAAAATTAGGTTATTTTTAATTGTGCACATGCATACTCTATGTCTAAGAATTAGGTTTTGTAAAATATATATGCGTACGTATTTAGAAATTATGAAACTAGGTTATTTTTAATTACATACATGCATGCATGCTCTATGTTTAGAAATTATGTTTTTGAAATGTATATGTGTATGGTTTTAGAAACTATGTGCATGTGTATGTTTATAGAAAATATAAAATTAGGTTATTTTTAATTGTGCACATGCATACTCTATGTCTAAGAATTAGGTTTTGTAAAATATATATGCGTATGTATTTAGAAATTATGAAACTAGGTTATTTTCAATTACATGCATGCATGCATACTCTATATTTAGAAATTCTGTTTTTGAAATGTATATGTGTATGGTTTTAGAAACTATGTGCATGTGTGTATGTTTGTAGAAAATATAAAATTAGGTTATTTTTAATTGTGCACATGCATACTCTATGTCTAAGAATTAGGTTTTGTAAAATATATATGCGTATGTATTTAGAAATTATGAAACTAGGTTATTTTCAATTACATGCATGCATGCATGCTCTATGTTTAGAAATTATGTTTTTGAAATGTATATGTGTATGGTTTTAGAAACTATGTGCATGTGTGTATGTTTGTAGAAAATATAAAATTAGGTTATTTTTAATTGTGCACATGCATACTCTATGTCTAAGAATTAGGTTTTGTAAAATATATATGCGTATGTATTTAGAAATTATGAAACTAGATTATTTTCAATTACATGCATGCATGCATGCTCTATGTTTAGAAATTATGTTTTTGAAATGTATATGTGTATGGTTTTAGAAACTATGTGCATGTGTATGTTTGTAGAAAATATAAAATTAGGTTATTTTTAATTGTGCACATGCATACTCTATGTCTAAGAATTAGGTTTTGTAAAATATATGTGTAAGTATTTAGAAATTATGAAACTAGGTTATTTTGAATTACATGCATGCATGCATGCTCTATGTTTAGAAATTATGTTTTTCAAATGTATATGTATATGTATGGTTTTAGGAACTATGTGCATATGTGTAATGGTGTCATGTTATTTACGCGTGAGATGAATGTGTGTAGGGAATGGAGAGTCCGAAAAAAATTTGCATATTTTATGGTGACGGCATAATTCGCGAGGGGCAAAGCGGGGTTGATATGAGCCGTTGCCAGTATGTGTTGGGCGAGCTGAACGTACATAACACCTCATTCCTAGAGCTGAATTTGTGGATCCTGAATATGTTCGGGAAGCAGCCTCGAGATGAAATGGCTCTAATTGAAGGGCTCATCGTTCGTGTGGTAGATAATGAGCCATATTGGATGCTGCGCGAAATTAAAGAGGACAAATCTGGGAGTTCTTATATTCGAAGAGTGGAAGACCCCCATGGCGGACTGCTCGGCCAGTTCGCGATGTATGTGTAGTTCTGCAACGTACGAGCAGCCGAGTGTGCGATGGAGGGTGAGCCAAGCATCATGCCCGGTCCTGCGAGATTCAAGGCTAGCGAGTGGTCGGATGTATTCTGCCATACTCACGTAGATGTATGCGAGGTACTGGATTGTCTTCCATCAGTGTCCGACGAAGATGATTCGACGGACTTGGAGGCATCCGATGGCTCTAATGACGATACTCCTGGTCCCCCGCAAGAGTGGCTAGATCACTCAGCATACAGTCAAGCTGTGTTGCCAAGGGATCAGGGTTCGAGGTGGTCTTTCGAGCACGGTGGCTTACAAGTAGAGCAGGAGTTTCAAAGCAAGGAAGATCTAAAGAATGCCGTGGCGAGCTGGTCCCTCGCAATTAACCGGCAATATAAGGTCGTCAAGTCAAACCCCAACCTTTTTGTGGCAGCCTGTGTAACAGCAGGCTGCCCATGGAAGATTCGTGCGATGCGGCCGAAGGACGACATCGGTTTTGTGGTGACAAGTTACCGCACACACATGCCTACTCACGGAGGCGCTGGATAGACACAGGAACCTGACGTCGGCGTACGTCGGTAATATCATCCAGCCGGCCATGCGAGAGAACATTTCGATAATGCCGAGAGAAATAATGAAGCAAGTTGCCGATAGGTGTGGGTATACTATACGGTATGCAAAGGCCTGGAGAGCAAAACAGAAGGCCATTGAGGGCATGTTCGGCACATTCGACCACGCCTACAACAATGTGATGCGGTTGCTGCGTAACATCGCTCAGACCAACCCATGCACATTTTTAGATTTCTTCGATCAGCCAGCTACACGTTGAGATGGTAGCCCCATACAGAACACTCAGGTACTTCGTCAATTGTTCTAGTCATACCGCCAGTGCATTGAGGCATTTGCTTATTGTCGTTCGGTCATATGCATGGATGGTACGTTCCTGACCGGGAAGTACAAGGGCAGTCTTCTCATTGCTGTTGCTGCGGATGCTAACGACCTATTTCTTCCATTGGCGTACGTGATCGTCGAGTCTGAAAACTCAGAAAGTTGGTTGTGGTTTCTAGTCAACGTGAAGCGGGCGGTTGTTGGTGATCGAGAGAATGTATTGATCCGTTTGAGACATAGCCTTGGTTTCACACTAGGCTCGCCCAGATTCAAATATGCGGAATAACGGGATCTTATACCCGAAACCCAAAGTAATTGCACAACTCTTTATTTCAAAGAGGACTTACACGTCGAACGTTAGATACACTTGTCTACGTCGAAGGAACTATATGCGGCGACCTGACATACCACCCACGTGGCAGCACGTCCAGTCTTTGAACATTTCCGAATAAAACCATCTTATCCGAGAATGTTCGTTACAGAGTAGCGAGCAAAAACATGACATAATTAAACATGGTCCAATATAACGACGCGTCTAGTTACATACAAAAGCATAAACATACTTATTGAAAACAAAATACAGCAGTTAGGGTATTCTTATGGCGGTCACTCTTCGTCTTCGGTGTTGAAGTAGACCCCATCAAGCTCACAGTAGGATTCTCCGGGATAGGCTTCTTGGTCTGGTCGTCCGGTCGACGTAGCATCACCCAAGGAGTATTCAAAGTCTAACAAGGAATTATCATAGCAAAGATGAGTGCCGAGGCACTCAGCAAGCAATTGAATGTATAAATGCACCATGCAAACCTTAACTAGTCAAAGAGTTATTAGAGTATATTAGCAGAGACAGTTTTGACTCAAAAATTCATTTGTGATTGTAAGAGACTCCAGTTATTAAGTAAAACGCTACTGAACATTTGCACCACAGGGTGAGACCACTTGTAGGTCTCCTTTCCTGCCGCGACGCAGTTCTCGACCTGAGAACAAGGAGTGAATATCCACGTTTTACTCTGCAAAGGGGTATCACTTTACCCACAGAATCTCTTAATTACCATGTTGGTGTTCGTCAACAGTGCTCCGTATTTTTTATAATGCGTGACATCATCAAGAGAACAAAGCCTTTTTCAAACCCTTCCATTAGTTCCCTCCACTGGTATGGTACCACCATACCTGTGTAGTCGGACGCATCCGCTACACCCACTGTGAGCCTATAGCTCCAAGCCCGCCTCGGGTCGGTTCTTTCATCATAATACAATATACATATACGTTCCCAGTGTGGAGGTGTACTAGCGTCTGGATAAGATACTTAACTAGGCCCGTCCCATACCAGGTCTGTGGTCGATACGGGTATTACGGCGCTGGGTAGAAATGACAGCTGGTTATGTCCTTACTTTTATAAATACCTTAATACAAGATTCGAGCCCTCCTTCGGCTCTCCTCCAGTTACACTTTATCCATCAAGATACCGACTCTTTCATTATGACCAACTTTTATAAAATACTTTTTAATGCAAGATGGTATAGCTACATAGATTATCAGATATAGTATAGTCAAATAAAAGCAATAAAACACGATCAATATGGTCAAGAACAAAACTTGCCTGAAGTAGCAAGATCAGAATCCAAAATATGAGCGTTGCCTTGGAAATCCTCGTTCAGCTCCACTCCTAAAAGTAAAACAATCGCGTATATAAATTCCTAAGAAAAATGCTGATAAATGCTATGCAACGATGCAGAGTTTATGTGCTAATCGCTCTCGTCTCTATCGCGGTGATCACTCTCCCAGGTAAAAAAAGAGAAGATAGATTTTAATTAATTGAACTGCATGATGGAATTGTATAACTATTTTGAGTTGGGTAGTTTTCCAGAAAGGAAATAATATTTGTTTAATAATGATTGAGAAAGAAATTTAAAATACTTAAGTCAAAATATTGATTTAGTGCTAGGACTATTTAATTTCTATACTAAATGATTAGCTGTTTGAAATAAAGATAATTGATATATTTAAGGCTCTTTTTCCTATGTAGAAAATTATATGAAAATGATGAAAATAATACAAATTGATTTATTAAAGAGTAATAATATAATTTGTATGCATATACATATATCTAATCTTGATTAAACTCTTATTAAACGAGGTACATTTTTAGAAATTTCAAATGCTAATTAGTCTTAATATTTAGTTATTTAAACATCTGTATTAAATGGATTTTTAATTAGATGTGAAACAGGGTTTAATTAGACTTAAATCAGAATTTAAAATAGAATCTGAATTTGGAAAAAGAATAAAAGATTTCGATTGGGCCGGCCCAGGGCCCAATCTTACTTTCGGCCCACAAACACACACACACACAGGACACACTCACAGCACACACTACACAACACACGCACGCACCCACGGCTCCAGCCGCCCCTAACCCGAAGTGATCCCGTCGCCGGCTCCGGCGCCGCCGCCGCGCCGCTCCTCCGCGCGCGCTCCTCCGTGGCCCTCTCTCTCCCTCTCTCTCTTTCTCTTGCACCCGATGGCTGCCCCGCACCTAACCCTAAATCGGTTCCCAATTGGGCCGCCGTTGACCCTCGCCGGCGCACGCGTCGCGTCCGGCCGTAGCCCGGGCCGCGCCGCCTCGCTCCCTCGTCCGCGGCTCGCGGCCGCGCCTGGCCGCGCGGTAGCGGTGCTGTGGGCGTGGGCGCGCCGCCGGCCAGCTCGCCGGCTGCCCGGACCTTGCCGCTGCGCCTCAGGTATGTTTCCCCCATCTTGGATTTTGGGATGGGTGCTAGGGTTTTGGGTCATGGTGCTTGCTTAATCTGGTGCCATGCTCTACTCTGTTCTGTGAGTTTTGTGTGCTTAGTCCTGTGTGGTGCTGGGAACTGTGATGCCTGAAGGTGAATAATTGTGATCTTGTGTTCATGTACTTGTGCTCTGTGATGACTGGAGATGCTAAAGGATTGTGAAGTGTCCTACTGCTGTTATCTGTGGGATTTTGTGATGCTTTCTGCATACTAGTGTTCTTGGTGGTGTGTGTTCCTCATGTGGATGCAGTGATCTGCAGGATTCTGGTGGTTTGGGGTAGTTCTAGAGTACTGCTATATAAGTTTCACTTCAATCTCCTTTAGACAGCTAAGAACTAGCTAACTATGATAGCCCAATAGCTTAAACATGCTAAAATCTATATTTACTTTCAGCTCTAACCTTGATGCTGGTTCTGAACCTCTTCTCCCTGCTCCTGAATTGCTCCTGCTGCTTCACCTGTGAATCACAAAATATAGAAAAGGATGAACATGCATGTCTAAATTATCTGTTATCCCCTTCTCTACTCTACTGCTGGTTACCTGAGTTTTGGGCTTTACCCTACTCTCCACTGTTCTGTGTGAATTGATGCTATTGTGGGTGTGAATTTGGGTGGTAAACTTACTTATCCTGCGAGCTTTTGCATGCGCAACCGACTTAGGTGGGGTTGATGTGGCTGGTTTCACTGTTCCGGCGAACAGGTGGCTGAAACCTAAGTCGTATTAGTGTAAACTGGACTGATTTGCAAAATCAGAGAAATTGGAGGGGTTTTGTGCAAAGTTTCACAATAGCTGAGAATTTTGACAGAATCCAGGGGCTAAACTGATAAATGGCTGTTGGGCCTTGGGCCTTGGGCCTTACTGCTGTTGGATAATTTCCCCTCTTTTCTTTTCTTTTTCTTTCCTTTTTCTTTTCTTTCTTTTCTTTTTCCTTTTATTTGCTGTTTCTTTGTTGGTTTTGTTTTCATGCCCATCTGGGCTCAGACTGTCCCGTGAACGACTCGCGATGACCCGAAAATGACCCGTGATCGAAAGCTGGATGATGACAAGCATACACAGGGTTGAGCAGCAGCACTCGCTCAGGCTGAGAGGTGGCTGTGAGGAACTCCAGACAGGTACTGCACAGTCTGACAGCACTCCTTTAAAAAATTAAACTTGTACATAGGTTTAGAGGTCAGCAGCGTGACCACTCTAATAGCCAGCCACGTGGCCTTTGACCAGCTGACCAGTTGACCAGCTTCGTGGTCCTTACAACTGGTGCACGAGGTCATTCTTGGGGATGTCGCTAAGTGATCATGTAACAAACCGAAACTACTGCACAAGCCCTGTTCGTATGTCCTTGCTTCATGTGTGGCGCTCGGTGTGAGCCCTGTGCCTTACCTTTCGGAGTACTTCAATCTTGATAACCTTTCAAACACGTGGAGTGGCGTGTGGAGAGTTTTTATGACGCTCGGTGACTACAGAGTTATCCCTGCTGGCGAGACTACCTTGATCCCAGATGTAAATCTAAAGCGAACGGGTCCAAGGCGACGGAAGACACGTTGAATACACAACGACATGGATGAGTCACAGGGGATAGCTCACGAGCTAGGAAATGCTTGATCTGTAGGCAGCCCGAACATAGTAGGAAGGATTGTTTGAATCCACCCGGACCATCGACCTAGCATTGTAAGAAACTTTGTAATAAACTTTGTAATACACTTCTCATTTGCATTGGATTGTTGTAATCCATACGAAACCTTGTAATATGATTTATGTTATGTTACTTTCATGTCGTGTGCTATCCATGGGTATGATACTTTCAATAACAGTTCCCGTTGTATGTTATGTTACTTTCAATAATGGTTCATGTTTTATGTTTTGACAAGCGTGACTGGCGGCGATAGAGATCTTTCAGAACTGCTGATAGTTCGTGCTCCCTTGGAGTACTGGCCTCTACATGAGGGCTATATCCCCATCCTCCGGGATGCAGGTTTATTGCCGTTCGCCCGTATGCTACAGATAGATCAGCATCTCACACTGGACAGGTCGTTGATCACCGCATTGGTAGATCGATGGCGTCCGGAGACCTACACTTTCCACTTCCGCTGGGGGGAGATGACAGTCACGCTGGAGGATGTGAGCATGCTGCTTAGTTTACCTAGCAGTGGACATCCCATCGTCCCCCGGCCAGCACGCCTAGATTGGCGCGCACAGATGCACCTCCAATTCAACATCGCTAATCACGCTGACGAGATCCCGGCATCTAAGCGTGATGTCCCCCACCGATTTCTGGCGCGCTACCGTGAGTGCCCCGATGATGCCCCCGCCGATGTAATTCGGCAGCATCTCTTCCCCTACTTGCTGGTGACGCTGCAATATATTTTGTTCCCTTCGACGCACGGTGACACTGTGTACACGTGGTTCATTCCCCTAGTCGAGAGTATCATCGATGCCGACGCAGGGGCCATGCCGCGTTACAACTGGGCGATGGCAGTGTTGTGCGGACGTACAGGGGGCTTTGCGAGGCATGTTGCAGGACCGCGGCTGGATCATTGCTGTCCGCATGCCCTGTATTGCTGTAGTTGTGGTCATGGGAGCACTTCCTCGTTGGTTGGCCGCATTTACAGCGGCCCATCCATCCGTACGGTGCGCCAGCGGACTACGAGGATTGGGTGGATCGACCGACCATGGGAGCCCATTGGTTGAGAGGTGGCCGAGGTGGTCATCGTCACAGATTCACCGCTGTTACTTGGCGTACCTCGGAGAGTTTATCTCTTACCGGACGCGCGCGTCATATGGAGACCATGGACACCAGAGCACATCTCCCAGGTTGCACCGCATGGCATTTCCTAGCATTGCACCGCGGGCCAGGACTACTGGCTTACATGCCGGCACATGGTGTTCTCACATATGGTGGAGCCGTATTTTCCGAAGAGGGTGATGCGCCAATTCGGGCTGCACCAGCAGATACCGCCCCCGAAAAGAAATCGACAACGCCATCTCCCGCGGGAGATTCATGTGTATGCCTCGAATATTTTTTATATCTCATGTACACACTCATATTTGTTTATTTCTTTGCTTTATGTGCATCGCGTCACCTTTTGCAGACAAACACGTAGAGGAAAACACTTCGACAACTGGCAGATCAAAAATTCCAAATGGGTCGACGAGTCAGAGGACCACGCAGCGACGGATGTTGTTGTGGAGGAGCGGCCGTATGACCCTGGGACGTACCAGGCCTATCTTCAGTGGTACGTGCCGCGCACCCGCACGCGACTTGCTCGTGCGGCGCCCCCTTCGCCAATAGAACTATCACATCAAGATAGTTTTCGACTCGGCCTTGATGTTCATTTCCCAGGACGGATACATCGCTCGGTACGTTCGTCTTCGCTGGATACTTATGTTGGTTTCTTATCTTATCTATTTTTCCATAGTTCCCATATGAGTTTCGCATGTGCAGGCTGACTTAACGTTGGCCATCGACAGGCAGGCGGCAAACCTGTCGTCTGGCCTTTCTCGGGGAGGACAACACTTCAAGACGGTGGCGCGTGCTGCCCTACATTCCATCCGTGTAGCAGCACAACGAATCTTCTTCGACGTAACTTGTGGCCGAAAAACAGATGCATCGGTTCCGCACCGGAGAGGGGCCCGGCCACCTAGCCAGATGTCAGCCCGGCCTAGCCTGGGTGGTGCTCGACAGAGCACTTCTTCAGCACGGCGCAGTCATCGTGACACATCGTCGACCTGGGGAGGTGACATACCGGGGACGTCCGCCGGCCCGTCTCGGCTTTGTCGTTCCTCGTCAATGCACAGTGCTCGACGCAGAGATCTGCATATTGGGGGCCCATCGAGACATCGCACTCCCGATTCAGATGACTCTGAAGATGAGGACGACATCCGTCGTCAAGACAGGGACGATGCGAGTAGGGCGTTGGCAGACCGGCTTGCGGCTGACGAAGATTGGGACCAGGCTCATATTGAGCGGGCGGCCTAGGGACAGAGACACTCAGTCCCTTGGGGGTCTACCTGGGAGAGTTAGGGGGAGCCCGCCCACGACCACATGGATGTGCATGACGATCGTGAGTACTACGCTCCACAGGGGGCCGAGCCCAGTTGGGTGGCACAACAGCGGGACAACGACGACTAGGTCTCGAGCATGTTAGGGTTGCACGACCCTCATGCACATCAGTACTACCAACCGGATGAGTTGGCGTCTAGCGAGCTTGAAGATCACCCTCCACCGACACAGCCATCTCAGGGTCATGCAGGTACTGAGCGGCATGGTCCTTCTACCGCAGCTAAGCGGCGATCACATGTGCCACCTGATCCGTACTAACCATCGCCTTTTCAAAGAGATAGACATGGGCATAAGAGGGGTCGTCCGAATCCATAGCGAACATGTACTAAATGAATCATGCAGTTAACTAGATTTCTTATATATTTTTATAATATGTATATACATACATACATATATATACATACTTACATATATATAAGAAATATATATACATACATATATTTGTATAGATATATATACATATACATATATATATATATTTACTATACAGTACGTATGTATGTATGTACATACATAAATACACACATACTGTATAGATATATATACATATATATACGTACATACATACATATACTTACATATACATATACATATATATGTTTATATACATACATATACATACATAGCCATACATACCTAGACATACATACCTAGACATACATACATATACATACATATACGTCCATATACAAACTCCTGTAGTACTAGAACAATTAAAACTCCTAGCCCAGCTGGTGGGAACTCTCTTCTACCTCATTGTCCACCTGGATTCGAATCCCCACTGATCTTGATTTGGGTTCACATGATAGATTTTGAGATTTTAGGGTTTGAGATAGATTAGGGTTGAACTGATCTTGTTACTGCTAAACATAAAAGTCTTCAGAAGCCAGATTCAATTCCATCTCTAACTCTCAGATCTATCAATCCTATTCTGTTTTCAAAACAGGATTCTAATTACTATTCTAATTACCCTAAATATTTAGAACTCAGATTTAGCTAAATCTTGATCTAATCCAGATCAGATTATTCTTGGATTATGATCATGGGTATGTCAATACCTTAATCCAGAAAGTTGGCAGCCAAATCATATCATCTACGCCTTTTTCACATATCAGTCCAAATTATATCACAATTTAGTCCTTTATCTGATATCTGGAAACCCAAAAAGGCTAAAATCTTCAGATTAACTCCAAATTCAGAATTTCTTCAGCGTTGGCCATAGTTCCCATATGAGTTTCGCATGTGCAGGCTGACTTAGCGTTGGCCATCGACAGGCAGGCGGAAAACCTGTCGTCTGGCCTTTCTCGGGGAGGTCGACACTTCAAGACGGTGGCACGTGCTGCCCTACATTCCATCCGTGTAGCAGCATAACGAATCTTCTTCGACTAACTTGTGGCCGAAAGACAGATGCATCGGTTCCGCACCGGAGAGGGGCCCGGCCACCTAGCCCGATGTCAGCCCGGCCTAGCCTGGTTGGTGGTCGACAGAGCACTTCGTCAGCATGGCGCAGTCATCGTGACACATCGTCGACTTGGGGAGGTGACATACCGGGGACGTCCGCCGGCTCGTCTCGGCTTCGTCGTTCCTCGTCAATGCACAATGCTCGACGCAGAGATCTGCATATTGGGGGCCCATCGAGACATCGCACTCCCGATTCAGATGACTGATGATGAGGACGAAATCTGTCATCAAGACAGGGACGATGCGAGTAGGGTTTTGGCAGAGCGGCTTGCGGCTGACGAAGATTGGGACCAGGCTCATATTGAGCAGGTGGCCCAGGGACAGAGACACCCAGTCCCTGGGGGTCTACCTGGGAGAGTTGGGGGGAGCCTGCCCACGACCACATGGATGTGCATGACGATCATGAGTACTACGCTCCGCAGGGGGCTGAGCCAGTTGGGTGCCACAACAGCGGGACAACGACGACTGGGTCTCGAGCATGTTAGGGTTGCACGACCCTCATGCACATCAGTACTACCAACCGGATGAGTTGGCACCTAGCGAGCTCGAAGATCACCCTCCACCAACACAGCCATCTCAGGGTCATGCAGGTACTGGGCGGCGATCACATGTGCCACCTGATCCGTACTCACCATCGCCTTTTCAGAGAGATAGACATGGGCATAAGAGGGGTCATCCGAACCCATAGCGAACATGTACTAACACTTTTATTTTTCAGTGTATTACATGCAAAATGAATCATGCAGTTAACTAGATTTCTTATATATTTTTATTATATGTATATACACACATACATATATATACATACTTACATATATATATATATACATACATATATTTGTATAGATATATATACATATACATATATATATGTGCGTGTGTATATATATATATACAGTACGTATGTATGTATGTACATACATAAATACACACATACTGTATAGATATATATACATATATATACATACATACATACATATACATACATACATACATATACATATACTTACATATACATATACATATATATGTTTATATACATACAAGAGCTTGTCGTGGTCCAGGGACACGACAAGGGTCTAGTTGTGCCTTCCGACCACGACAAGTTGGTTCCCGTGCGACATGCACCTTGTCGAGCTCTGGGAGCTCGACATGCTTACATGGTAGACTATTTCTGTAAATTCTCGCAACTGTGGGTTAGTTTTGTAATTATTTTTTAAATCTGGGTTATTAGTAAAAAAAACTCCAGTTATTTTAAAGAAAAAAAATAACAAATAATACGATCGACTCTCAAAAAATGCATAAATATATAAATAACCTATATAATATATAATTGATAAAAATTGAATCCTGATCTTTATCTAAATAATTCGAATGCCATACTAATTAAATTATCACCAGTTGGCAAAAACAGTTCTCTTGTGCAAGAAATTTTGCAAAGTGAATGTCACAAGGAATACTAGAGCAGATTTATTTGAATACAAACATCTTGTTCTTTTCTTCAATTATTAATTTATTATTCCACAGAGAACTGGTCATGTTACTCTAGTCTATAAAGAACCGGTCATTCTCTTATTTTTCTTTTCTAGATTAGGAGTTGGTTGTAGTGTTTATCTGGAAAATGTAGGTTGCTGGGCAAAAATTCCAAATTTATCAACCCGATCTCACTTCAGTGAAACTTGAAACTTAGATTTCTACCGGAACAAAGAAGCACACTTAAGATCGGACACTGAGTTTAGGTGCCGAGGTCGAGTAGTTCAATTAGGGAGTGTTCTAGTCGAATTTATTTTGGGTTTTAATTTTTCTAAAAATTTTAAGTTCACACAAACACTCTTTATTAGGGAGGTTATAAGTTGATTGTGGCTTATTTGGGAAGACAAATTGTAGTCTGTTTTCTCTGACTTCTTTCACTTATGTGGGAGTTTATCCTAACTCCCACTTCCTCACCCTCACTCGCTTACTCCCTCAAGTTTACAGATCTAAAATTTTGCCAAACAACATATGAGATTGTTAAATAAGCCAAATTTTGAGTTTCTAAGCTTATAAACTCAAAAAATCGACTTATTGGATAAGCTAAGTTTAGTCAAATACTCAGCAATAATTCTTGAAAAATCTACAAATACCACAAATAACTCACATAACATACAGCTAGCAAAACTTAAACCCTAGCATTTAAGTAATACCTCGTTTTCAAATGTGTTACTTTTTTTAAATCTTCTTTTCCACAAATATATGTCATTTTATAAATTCTATACAAATCTTCCCACACTACCTCTATTAAATTAGGTGATTGAGATTTGTGTCTCTTATGTACAATTATAATTGAAGTTTTGCACATATATTTATTAGAGGTATTTTTAATATGTGTTATTAAAAATATGATTATTTTTGTAATCATAATTTAAAAAGATACATTTAAATTTAAGAATGAAGATGATAGAAAATTTAGATATCACCCTAGTTAGACTTAATGGTAATCCAAATAATCAAACTCGGACACTGTACGTCCATAAAGCGATCCATAAGAGGAGCTGTGGATGAACAAATTTAACCCAACCCAACTGAGATTAAATTTTTGAGCCCCATCGAGAACAACTCAAACTACCTTGTTTGCTAAAGCTGTGTTAAATTGACCCAATCAACATGATTAGGCTTTTTAGGAGGGTTTAGTTGTCAGAAATAACTTTTCAGATAAATTGAGAGAGAGGAATTTAAACTTTTCAGTTCAAAATATACTCAAATATTTTGAAAAATCCCTCCTAAAACACTATGTTTGAAGGAACTTAAACTTCCAATAATTTTAACCTGAAACTCTGTAAAACCAACCTAAATATCTAGTATTGGGCCGGGATTAGTAAAAAAAAAAAATCTATTCCAAGTTTCTAACCTTGTAAATCCATTCTTAATTTCTCGGTTTGACATTTGCTAGGGTCTAAGTGGAAGTTCTTTTTTGTTAAATAAAGAACCATTCCACGAAAGTGCAAGAAATAACGAAGCAATTAAACATGCTGTAGATTAATTAAGACTCGAACACAGCAAGATATTTGTTGTCATGCCCCCAATAAATGTTGCACATAGGCTGATTCCGACAAAATATTGTGGTCTCCACTGCGTCCACACGCGCGCACTCGCTGGCAAGCATGTACGCACGTTTGTTGTACTATACAGTTGGCGCCCCAACAGCCTTCCAACCCCGATATCTAATGACATTTCTAATCGTGCGACAATTTGTATCATAACATTATAAATTTAGTTATAAGATATATATGTCTCACTGTGGTCTAGATTTTAGATTTATATATCAGTTTTATATTTAGAATCTTATAAAAATATATTATTTTTTAGTGTTTTCTGGACTCTAATTATAATAAACTCTTATAAGATCAGGTCCTAATAAATTGGTTTATTGTTTTTTTTTTAAAATGCAAGAGCCTGCATTTTTCATTGGGAGAAAGAGATTATATGTGCAAGAGTTATGCTAAAGTTCGTTACAGAATGAGAAAGCAAACTAAAGGAAACCGCTAAGCTCAAAAGGCAAAAAGAAGTTTTGCTGCCCTCTGTCTCGTCTTGTGGTCTTTGCTTCTCGTCTGCCTCCCTTCGTAGTAACCATCCTTCTTTGAAAGTTTGCGATAGTTCGTATTGTGGTATTGAGATCTCACGATAAGTTTTTTTATGTGAAACACACATTCAACAATACAAGCTAATTGTGGAAGAGGTCATCGCGTGTTGGGCAAGACGAGAGATTTATACAAGTTCGGGTTCCAGTAGAAGTCGTACTCTTGATGGCGCATCCCTGGCGTAAGCTGACGGGGATGACTCTCACGAGGGGAGAGCTCCAAGATGTGTCTATTGACTAGTATGTATTGATGATGAATAAATTTTTGTTACAAAGAGAGGGTGTATAAGTGATATATATAAATCTCAAAAAAGACAAATGACTAAACTATCCTAACTTGAACCATTGGTGGAGAGCTGCGAAGACCCATCACTCAGCAAGGAAGCCTGAAACGGTGACGAAGTGAGTGGAGTGAATGCCGATAGTCACCAAAGTGATGCATCGTTGGGGGGCTGGTAGGGTTGGTGGGTGATTCTATCATGGTCTCTGATTGATCCGTTTATTATTTTCCAAATAAAGATTTTTGTAAGTATAAAGTGATTTATTGGACAAGTTTAAACTTGACTAAATATAATATAAACACAGAAGAAAAAATTATCTCTGTACTACTATAAAAATACTAAATTAGTAAAATATTACTACTTGTAAGATAGTATGTGGAGATCAGAGTCATATGTCATTAACATACTTAATAATATTTTATAAAATCTTAATTTTTACTGTGTTACAAAACTAATCTCCCAATACATAATACATCGAGCTCTACCTTATGAACGCAATTTTTTATTTGAGACTACATTTGAACACAGAACACGAACAAGTCCTGTGAATTAATGAGTTTTTTTTACTAATAACCCAGATTTAAAAAGTAATTACGAAACTAGCCCACAATTGCAAGAATTTACAGAAATGGCCTGCCACGTAAGCATGTCGAGCTCCCAGAGCTCGATAAGGTGCATGTCGCACGGGAACCATCTTGTCGTGGTCGGAAGGCACGACTAGACCCTTGTCGTGTCCCTGGACCACGACAAGCTCTTGTCGAGTCCCTCGACCACGACAAGCCACGATCACAGTTTGTCGTGCTGTGAGGACTCGACAAGCGACGATTACAGCTTGTCGTGCTGTGAGGACTCGACAAGCGACCAAAACGTGCGCTGCGGTCGATGGCGAACACTGGTCGTGAACTGCAGCTACTCATGATCATAATCTAAGAATAATCTGATCTGGATTAGGTCAAGATTTAGCTAAATCTGAGTTCTGAGTATTTAGGGTAATTAGAATCCTGTTTTCGAAAACAGAATAGGATTGATAGATCTGAGACTTAGAGATGGAATTGAATCTGGCTTCTGAAGACTTTTATGTTTAGCAGTAACAAGATCAATTCAACCCTAATCTAACTCAAACCTTAAAATCTCAAAATCTATCCTGTGAACCCAAATCAAGATCAGTGGAGATTCGAACCCAGGTGGACAACGAGGTAGAAGAGAGTTCCCACCAGCTGGACTAGGAGTTTTAATTGTTCTAGTACTACAGGAGTTTGTATATGGACGTATATGTATGTATATGTATGTATGTCTAGGTATGTATGTATATGTATGTATGTCTAGCTATATATGGCTATATATGTATATGTATGTATGTATATGTATGTATATGTATGTATGTATGTATATAAACATATATATGTATATGTATATGTAAGTATATGTATGTATGTATATATTTGTATGTATGTATATATATGTATATATATCTATACAGTATGTATGTATTTATGTATGTACATACATACATATGTACTGTATATATATATATATATATATATATATATATATATATATATATATATATATATATATATATATATACGCACATATATATGTATATGTATATATATCTATACAAATATATGTATGTGTATATATATATATATGTATGTATGTATATACATATAATAAAAATATATAAGAAATCTAGTTAACTGAATGTTTTAATTTTGAATGTAACACACTGGAAAATAAAAGTGTTAGTACATGTTCGCTACGGGTTCGGACGACCCCTCTTATGCCCATGTCTATCTCTCTGAAAAGTGTTAGTACATGTAACACACTGTATGACCCTGAGATGGCTGTGTCGGTGGAGGGTGATATTCGACCTCGCTAGGCGCCAACTCATCCGGTTGGTAGTACTGATGTGCATGAGGGTCGTGCAACCGTAACAAGCTCGAGACCCAGTCGTCGTTGTCCCGCTGTTGTGCCACCCAACTGGGCTCGGCCCTCTGTGGGGCGTAGTACTCACGATCGTCATGCACATCCATGTAGTCGTGGGCGGGCTCCCCCCAACTCTCCCAGGTAGACCCCCCAGGGACTGAGTGTCTCTATCCCTGGGCCGCCTGCTCAATATGAGCCTGGTCCCAATCTTCGTCAGCCGCAAGCCGCTCTGCCAACGCCCTACTCGCATCGTCCCCGGTATGTCACCTCCCCAGGTCGACGATGTGTCACGATGACTACGCCGTGCTGACGAAGTGCTCTGTCGAGCACCACCCAGGCTAGGCCTGGCTGACATCGGGCTAGGTAGCCGGGCCCCTCTCCGGTGCGGAACTGATGCATATGTCTTTCGCCACAAGTTACGTCGAAGAAGATTCGTTGTGCTGCTACACGGATGGAATGTAGGGCAGCACACGCCACCGTCTTGAAGTGTCGTCCTCCTCGAGAAAGGCCAGACGACAGGTTTGCCGCCTGCCTGTCGATGGCCAACGCTAAGTCAGTCTGCACATGCGAAACTCATATGGGAACTATGGAAAAATAGATAAGATAAGAGACCAATATAAGTATCCAGCGAAGACGAACGTACCGAACGATGTATCCGGCCTGAGAAATGAACATCAAGGCCGAGTCGAAGACTGTCTTGATGTGATAGTTCTGTTGGCGAAGAGGGGGCCGCATGAGCGAGTCGCGTGCGAGTGCGCGGCACATACCACTGAAGATAGGCCTGGTACGTCCCAGGGTCATACGGCCGCTCCTCCACAACAACATCCATCGCTGCGTGGTCCTCCCACTCATCGACTCATTTGGAATTCTTGATCTGCCAGTTGTCGAAGTGTTTTTCTCTACGTGTTTGTCTACAAAAGGTGACGCGATGCACATAAAGCAAAGAAATAAACAAATATGAGTGCGTACATGAGATATAGAAAATGTTCGAGGCATACACGTTAATCTCCCGCGGGAGATGGCGTTGTCGATTTCTTTCCACGGGCGGTATCTGCTGGTGTAGCCCGAATTAGCGCATCACCCTCTCCGGAAAATACGGCTCCACCACATGTGAGAACACCATGTGCCGGCCTGTAAGCCAGCAATCCTGGCCCGCGGTGCAATGCGAGGAAATGCCATGCGATGCAACCTGGGAGATGTGCTCCGGTGTCCATGGTCTCCATATGACGCGCGCGTCGGGTAGGAGATCAAACTCTCCCAGGTACGCTAAGTACCACCTCGGCCGACCTCCCAGCCAACGGGCTCTCATAGTCGGCCGATCCACCCAATCCTCGTAGTTCCCTGGTGCACCGTACGGATGGATGGGCCACTGTAAACGCGGCCGACCAACGGGGAAGTGCTCCCATGAACACAACTGCAGTAGTACAAGGCATGCGGACAGCAATGATCCAGCTGCGGCCCTGCAACATGCCTCGCAAAGCCCCCTGTACGTCGCGCACAACACTGCCATCGCCCAGTTGTAATGCGACATGGCCCCTGCATCGGCATCGACGATACTCTCGACTCGAGGAATGAACCACGTGTACACAGTGTCACCGTGCGTGGAAGGGAACAAAATATACTGCAGCGTCACCCGCAAGTAGGCGAAGAGATGCTGCCGAACTACATCGGCGGGGGCATCATCGGGGCACTCACGGTAGCGAGCCAGAAATCGGTGGGGGACACCACGCCTGGATGCCGGGATCTCGTCAGCGTGGTTAGCGATGTTGAATCGGAGGTGTATCTGTGCGCGCCAATCTAGGCGTGCTGGCCGGGGGACGATGGGATGTCTACAAACATACACACATGCACATAGTTTCTAAAACCATACGCGTATACATTTCAAAATCAGAATTTCTAAATATAGAGCATGCATGCATGCATGTAATTGAAAATAACCTAGTTTCATAATTTCTAAATACATACACATATATATCCAAAACCTAACTTTTAGACATACAGTATGCATGTGCACAATTAAAAATAACCTAATTTTATATTTTCTATTGTGTGCACATAGTTTCTAAAACAAAATACACATACATTTAAAAACCCTATTTTTCAAACATACACACATACATTTCCAAACATACACACATACATTTCAAAAACATATTTTTCAAACATACACACATACATTTATAAAACCCTATTTTCCAAACATATACACATACATTTCAAACATACACACATACATTTAAAAACCCTATTTTCCAAACATACACACATACATTTCAAAAACATATTTTCCAAACATACAAACATACATTTAAAAACCCTATATTTTTCAAACACACACACATACATTTATAAAACCCTATTTTTCAAACATATACACATACATTTAAAAAAACCTATTTTACAAACATACATACAGATGTACATATTTCCTAAACATATTCCTAAAAACATAATACCTACTCTTGTATATACATAAACATAAATATAAACTCTAATCACGTCATTAGCAATATAATTAACTGAATCTTAAATGCATTTCGAAAAAAATTACCTCTTTTCGAAGAGCTCGCAATTGTCTACAAGTTTCTCTTCTACACCGAATAAATTTATCGGACGGATTTTGCTAGATCTAGGGTGGAAGATAAGAGATGAGGTGTGTGTTGCTCCTTGAACTAAAGGAGTGTGTGTTTGGGCGCAGGAGACCAGAAAAGAATAAAGAGGGGACCAGCAGCTCGTCGAGTTCTAGAAACTTGACAAGCTGCACAATATTAAAATGTGCAGTGCCCTTATATCAGATAAGTGTCTTAGCCCAACTGGTGGGAGCCCCCAGTTGCAACGTACTTGGCTCGGGTTCGAATCCTCACTCCCGCAATTAAAATATTTTTGCTGATAAGATGGTGCCCGTGCGACATGCACCTTGTCGAGCTCCCAGAGCTCGACATGCTTACGTGGTAGGTTATTTCTGTAAATTCTCGCAACTGTGGGTTAGTTTCATAATTATTTTTTAAATCTGGATTATTAGTAAAAAAAACTCGTGAATTAGTATATACTTTCGTGCGCACTTTCCGCGTTCACTTGGCTATATAAGTTCACCACTACTGCATCGATCAGGCCTACCAAACCAACCAAACCAAACAACGCCAAAACAGCACAAATTAAGCCCGAAGTTTTAACATGTTGCGTTCGCCATGCCGACGAGCAGGCCGCCGGCTGCTGCTCATTTGCTTCGCCGTGATCTGCCTCTCCCTGCAAGCGCAGGTCGAGGCCGCGGTGCACCACCACAACTGGGACGTCTCGTACCAATTCAAGTCCCCGGACTGCTTCAAGAAGCTCGCCGTCACCATCAACGGCCAGACGCCTGGCCCCACCATCCGTGCCACGCGCGGCGACACCGTCGTCGTCACCGTCAAGAACAACCTGCTCACCGAGAACGTCGCCATCCACTGGCACGGCATCCGTCAGATTGGCACCCCGTGGGCGGACGGCACGGAGGGCGTGACACAGTGCCCCATCTTGCCGGGAGACACCTTCACGTACAGATTTGTCGTCGACAGGGTAATTAACCGAACTAAAACTAAGCACAAGAAACACATTATTACTACAATGGTATCATAATGGGACATTGTTTTGTGATCATGCATACATGGACAGGCCGGGACGTACATTTACCACGCGCACTACGGCATGCAGCGGTCGGCGGGGCTCAACGGCATGATCGTCGTCTCGGTGCCGGCCGGCGAGCCGGAGCCGTTCGCGTACGACCGGGAGCACACCGTCCTGCTCAACGACTGGTGGCACGCCAGCACGTACGAGCAGGCTGCCGGCCTCTCCTCCGTCCCCTTCGTCTGGGTCGGCGAGCCCCAAGTACGTTACACACATACACACTAATTAATTTACTAAAGTTTGTAGATCTTGTTCGTATGGTATGTCATATGGATGTGATTTCTTGATTGTTTGTGTTGTGAAGTCTCTTCTGATCAATGGGAGGGGAAGGTTCAACTGCTCGATGCCCGTGTCGGGTGCTTGCAACGGCAGCCATCCCGACTGCGCGCCGCCTGTGTTCACGGTGGTGCCCGGCAAGACGTACCGGTTCCGCGTCGCCAGCATCACCTCCCTGGCGGCGCTCAACTTTGAGATCGAGGTATCACTTATGAGCTAAGCTAACTAAGCATGACCTCCAATTTTTCCTTGCATTGTCTCGAAAGAAAATTTGGCCATTTCTAAACTTATCTGCCGGCCACTGTTTATAAGAATTTCGTAAAAATGGACAATCTCGTAAGAAATTTCGTTGCTCGCATAGCGTGGTTGGTATGAAATTACTACCATATATATTCTTCTCAATGAAAGTGTAAGTCTCTTCCAAACATGGTTTTGCTTTAATGTTCTAATAAGGCGGCACATGGACGGGCATTAGGAGAACGAGAAATCTCATTTGAACAGTCCGATTGATTATCATCTGTTTAGTCACGAAATACTAATATTATTAATTTTTCTTGGGAAACTAATATTACAAGTATCTCAAAAAGAATTGACAATACTAACACCTTATAAAACAGATTTGATGAACGTAATCCATTTCTCCATTGATCCACCAACTCAGATCACAAATTCATATTCTCTTATTTAAAAAAATTCTCATTAAATATATCTCTCAAATCTTTTGAAATATTAGGACCATCTATAAACTATTGTTCATAAAAATTTTGTAGATACAAACATAGCTGGAATTGATAGGAAATTACTGGGGCCATAGATTACCATATTAATTCTTATCAAACATTCCTCAAAAAAAACATTCTTACCAACCAATGTAAGTCAAATCTCATCTAATTAAGCCTTTTTTTTACTGCAATCTTATTATAATAAGGAAAGGATGTGATTGGGCATCACCGAGAAATCGGCGCCCAAGATTCCAATCACATTGGTCATAGTGGAACTTTGTAGTTATGCTATGTATTTTCCTCAATGATCTCCTGTATAGAAATATATTTTAATAAAACAAAAAGAAATATGGAAACTCCAAGCAAGAGCACTCAACTTTGTAGAAAAATCTGGTCCAATTTTTTTTATACAAAATGATACTGTGGTAGGCTGGCAACTACAATTTATCTATTTTTTCTATGTGTATTTGTTTGTGTTTACTTATGATGGTATGTATATTTGTTTGTATTCTTTTTCTGTGATAGATAGACTTGAGCACTTGTTGGTTCGGTGAGAATCAAGGTAGGAATGTCAATTTTCCCGAGATCCGATAATCCGTGGGAATTTTTCCCGAATAGAGGTGAGGACAGGAGACAAATTATCGCCGTTAGTTTAATTGGGATGCAAATGATAATACATCCTTGTCCTATCCCCACCAAATTTATGTAAATATGATTTTATACATCAAAAGATAAATGTTTATCTTATGAAGTACATGTATGTTTCATTTATATATCAATATGTTTGTTACTTTTTATATATAAATAACTTCTAATAATATTTTGTTATTTTTATTGTTAAGAAACTAACTTATTGCTAGATAATATGCACTAAAATTAAAAAAAATCTAAATAATATAATAAGAATCCCATATGGGATCATGTTCCCTAAAATTTTCGTAGGAATTGATACCGAGATGAGCATGCCCCATTAGTCATTAGTATGGTAGGGATGGAGATAAGGATCTAACCCCAACCCGCTCCGCCCGTCGACATCTCCATCGGGGACATGTGATATCTAGTTGACAAAAAAACATATACATAAAAACACATAAAAAAAGAGAGAGTTTCGCGCAGCCTTCGGCTGGTTTGCTTATCAACGTGCCAACATATTACAGGCAGTTTTACGCTCTAGCCGTTAACCCTCTCACTAAACAAACCCGGTGCTTAGCTTAATTCGAGGTGTTTTTGTAAGTACGTGCAGCGTGCACGCAAATTAAGGTAAGACTAGACCAACACATTCTTTTAATGATCTTGACTAGCGTGATGCTAGGATTTGCATGTTGAATGTTTGGTTCAATACATTGCATGGCACGTCATATTTTTTACGGTGTATAAAAGATATAATTATATTATTAGCTGCGAGTGTAATTGGACGATATGCCCGTCTCTCTCGGTACATATAGTTGTTTCTCTCTATATGTACAGAGTTGCTTCGAGACAACAACAAAATGCATCACGTTATTTAATTGTTTGTTTGGTCCGTTTGGACAGTAGATTGTTTGATTAATTGAGTCAGTCTTGTCTTTTTTGGTGTGTTTACTCTTAATGTTAATCAATCTCTGGCTATTTTATATCCTGCGTATGAACAAGTGGCACATACACGTTAAATATAGAAAAGAGTTAAGAAATGGAATTGCTACCTAGAAATTGGAGACTTTACGTGTCAAGGATCTCCTCTTCGAGAGTCGGGTCAAAAGTTTCAACCCTAAATTTTAAATGATCTGAAAATAAAAATACAACTATTTGTATTGTGCCAAGAAGCAAGAGCCTGTTCAAATATAGATTTCTCAAAAAAAAAAAACTTATTTATCAATGAAGCTGGGTGAGAGATGCTTGAGCTTCTCCCTATGAATAGACTTCTTACTAGTAAGCTATTTTAGATGTTTGAGCTTCTACCTATGAATAGACTTCTTACTAGGAGCATATAGACTTCTTACTCCCTTTGAACATATATATGATATTTTTTATTAAAGTCGAAGTTCTCCTAAATAGGTCATAAGTCACCACAAAGAAATAACTCATACTTACACTCGTATACCTACTAGTAAGCGTATACGTGAAATGCACGTCAATCAAAATTTTATTTTACAACTCGTTAAGTGAATATGTGATAGAAATAACTATAAAATAAATTTTGTTATCCACTGATTTAAGACATATAATGATTATTACATATGCTATTTAATTGAGAAAAATTAATTATGTGGACAATTAATAGGTGGTTTTATGTTGTAGAGACAAGTTCAATTTAGAATATTGATTATTATATATCTCAAATCAATAATAATACTGTTCAAATTAAACAATTATAAAAAAAGAACTTTTAGAAATTTAAAACTCATATATTATATAATAGTATAGATTTTATGGACAATTTTCTAAAACCAATCAAATATGGAGTAGTAAAAAAACCCATCTAATAAAAATAATAAAGTCTCAACTAAGTACAAAATTTGTTTAACAAAATCCTTTTTTTTAGTATTTGGAAGTTCGGAGCAAATAATTAGCGTAATTAGCTTAAGAATTACAGTTTGACAAAAACAAGTAATCCCACAGGTTTGCCTAAATAATTAAATTTGCAGGGCCACAACCTGACGGTGGTGGAGGCCGACGGCCACTACGTGAGGCCGTTCGTCGTGAAGAACCTAAACATCTACTCCGGCGAGACCTACTCTGTCCTCCTCAAGGCCGACCAGGACCCCTCCCGCAACTACTGGCTCGCCTCCAACGTCGTCAGCCGCAAGCCCGGCACCCCCACCGGCACGGCCATCCTCCACTACTACGGCGCCGCCAGCCCGCGCAAGCCGCCGCCCACCGCCACCCCACCCACTGGCCCGCTCTGGAACGACACCACCTACCGCTTCCAGCAGAGCGTCGCCACCGTGGCGCACCCGGGCTACAACCAGCCTCCGCCGGCGACGTCCAACCGCACGATCCTCCTGCTCAACACGCAAAACAGGGTCGGCAGCCGGACCAAGTGGGCGATCAACAACGTGTCCTTCGAGCTCCCGCACACGCCGTACCTGGTCGCCATGAAGCAAGGCCTTCGCGGGACCTACGACGACGCGGTCCCGCCGCCGGAGTCGTATGACTACAAGAACTATGACATCTACTCCCGCCCCCCCAACCCGAACGCGACGACGAGCAGCGCCGTGTACAAGCTCGAGTTCAGCTCCGTTGTCGACGTGGTGCTCCAGAACGCGAACACGATGGTGCTGAACAACAGCGAGACGCACCCGTGGCACCTCCACGGCCACGACTTCTGGGTGCTCGGCTACGGCACCGGCAAGTTCGACCCGGCGGTGCACCCCGCCGGGTACAACCTGAGGAACCCGATACAGAAGAACACGGTGGCCGTGCACCCGTACGGCTGGACGGCGTTAAGGTTCACGGCGAACAACCCCGGCGTGTGGGCGTTCCACTGCCACATCGAGTCGCACTTCTTCATGGGCATGGGCTTGGTCTTCGAGGAGGGAGTGGACCGGGTCCAGGCTCTTCCCGAGTCCATCATGGGCTGTGGCAAGTCCAAGAAGTTAAATTAAACTGATTAATCATCTAATAACTCTAATAACTCAAATGGTTAATTCGCATTCTTTGGCCTTATACGAGATTTCACAAATTCAATTTTGTTTGGGTGGGTTATGGTTCAGAAGTTTCCTAAGAGCTATCTAGTGTCAGCTGGATCAAATTCCTACAAAATAATTTATATTTTATTTTTTACCTTTAACCATGCAAAATTAATTCTTTCTTATGTGGATTGATTGATGCATGGAGGAAGACAATTGGATTGCTGCATGTTATTTGTTCCAGTATGCATGCAAGATCGTTCGATCGAGTTGTCAGAGTTTTGCAACTTTGGGCTCGTTTTGTAATATTAGAAAATTTTCTTTAGTGATGCATATCTGGATATCGTGTTTGAATAATGTGTCGTTTGCTCTGTATAATTAATTTATTTGCATTGTTTAGTGCTGTAAATACTAGACTGGAACAAAAATAATATGTTTTTCTGAAATAAAAAGTGATATACATTAATTTGTACTATAATATTTTCCAGAAAGTACTGTAGCTTTCTTTTTTTTTTTACAAATTACATGTGAAATTTTAAAAAAAGTTCTTTATAAATTTTCCAAGGTCTAAAATCTACCGTGGCAGCTATTGTAGATATGCTAAGACTAGTAGAGTAATGAATAATTACAAATCGTGATCTTAATTTGCTTTAACAATTGAACAATTCATTTTTCCGAAAAGTATTGCAGTAGTATTTTCTTTATGATATTAAATTTTGTTACAGTACTTTCTAGAAAAATTTGAAAAGAACTTCTTTTTGTTTTTCTAAAGTTTACATGCAATTTGGCTGGGGGGGGGGAGCTAATAGCTCCTTAAAAATCATGTGATTTCCAAACAAAATCATGTGCCTCTTTTTCTAAAAGATTAGTAGGAAGATTCTGTGTCCCAAAAGAACTTTATTGAAAAATTAGTCCTTGTTTTGTACAAAAGACAGTTTATGCATGGAATCTAAGCTTTTAGGTTGTGAAATCTAGCTACTACGCGGTTTGCACTGTAGACGTGCCGCGAAGGCCTTTTCTTTTCTTGTGTTCGAAGTCGTTTTGTCAAGTAATGTTTGGAAATTTTCACATGTGATCACCTCCTCCTTGACTAAAACCAACAATTCATGATCAAATCTTGATATTATCAATTTAATTTTAAAATAATCATAATAATGTGCATACTTGTAACATAGTAGAAAAGAGAGAAAAAAAAAAGACACAAATGAGCCTGTTTTGGTTCAACCCTGGCCAAATGTGGTGTGCCACACGCTTTGTCAGTAGTAAAGCCACAGCAGAAGCTGTGCGTCCAATTGACCCTGTATCTTTTGGAAAAAAAGAAAAATAAAAAAGAAGCACCATATTTTTCTAAAAATTAGCATAATAATTTATAGAGTGCTCACAATTTTAAAGGAATTGACCCTATTATAATATAAGAAATTTAAAGAATAGTCTTACACATATATAATTGATCACACAAATGACAAATTGTAGATTCACAATTGCACCCTCTGCCACAATGTGACTAAATTTTGATTTATGGCCTGACAAAAGAGTTCACATATTGGTCTTATATTTTTTTGATAAAATTGATCTACCACATTTTGTTTTGACAAAATAGAACATCAAATTGAACAAACCCATTATATAGCATATGTGTACAATAAAGACCAACAATAAGCTAAATTTACAGGTGTGCACGATAGAATTGAATTAATATAAGCATAGTGAGCTGGTCCATTGACAATTTGGCATCCAAAAAGCATTTTCACACTTCGGAAATAGGAATCTTCACACAAAAAAACAGACAGAATTTTTATGCATCACTACATGTTATTAGCAAGCTTCCATTTTCTCCCTGAACCATCACTCACATTTGCAGTTGTGATTTGCCATTTGCTAACATTGTACTCATACAGGTATGGTATTGATATTGATATTAATATATAGTATGCATTAAGAACCATATTCCAAAATAATAAATGTCCTAACTTTGTCTATGTGTGTACATACGTGGCTGTATGCCTCCGTGGAATTAATAGCCCATGGTATAGTAGTAGAAATATTTTAGGATGGCACCCATTAATTTCACAATATAAGTTTATTCAATATGTCCATGGGAATTAAGATGCAAAAAAAAATAAAAATAAATTATAATGAACTATATTATTTTTATTAAATAAAATTTTGAATCAGTGCGAAGAATATTATTGGAAGAGTGAGAAAGAATATTAGTAAGAATAAATTTGTAAAATATGTATTGAAAAGTGTAATGAAGTTTTAAGTAGATTTATAGTAATATTGTGAAACATCTAAAATAAATTTATATTGTAAAATATAGAAAATATCATTTTCGAGCAACCTCGAACTTCTCGGTGCAATTGTGGTATGTATTTTGGAGTCATATCTGCAATTGCATGGAAGCCAAGTCAGAAACGTCAGATCGATCAACTATAGTAATATATGTTGCAGACGTGCTACGCCTTTAGCTGTCGTCGTACGTACGTAGCAGCTTAATTTTTCTTATGCTTCGAATATGACACCATCTAAAGCTTAACAAGCCTGGAAAGTGGCAACTACCAAGCAAAGCGACATTAATTAATTTGCATGTAATTCATACCAACTCTCAAGATGCGGTTTGGTTTGTGTGTTTGTGGGTATACCTGTCTTTTAAGTCAAGCATATCGGAGATTTATTGGAAGTTTTTGAGATTTTTTTGTCTAATCAATAATATATGAGATGAACTTAATTGTTTGATTATTGATAGACTAACTAGGAATATCTTTTTTTCAGATGATTTTGAGCTCTTAAGATTCTTAGGCATGCATAGGCAAATCTCTTAATATAATGGTGAGTGTGTGAACTAAACAGCTTTTACGAATATTTCGGACAAATTCGAAATAGGACAATAGAGAAAGACAAAATAAGAAAATTTATGTACATATTATATAAAATAGTATGTGTCTGAAACCTATATATTAAAATTATATTTACTTTCTAGACCTAACATTGCAGCTCTTACACAATTACAATATACAATTTAGTATACATATTCGGGTTCATGAAGCAACACTCAATGATAGACATAGGGACAACACTCAATATTTGTGGTGCCCATGTCTAAAAATAAAACTATGATCAATGTCTATCTGTTTAGAGTCAAGTTCTGTCATGTTTAATAAAGACTATATATGTTCTCTCATTTACAATTACTTGGACGAAACAGATCCGCGTTAAGACTTGTAGTGCCTATGTCTAAAAATAAAGCTATGATCAATGTCTATCTGTTTAGAGTCAAGTTCTGTCATGTTTAATTAAGACTATATATGTTCTCTCATTTGCAATTGCTTGGACGAAACAGATCGGCGTTAAGACTTGTAAAAAACTCCAGTTGTGAAGTTCATCTTTAGACTAAGGATTAGCACAACTATATACTACATTGGAAAATGACAACACACCTCCTGTTGTACTCCTATTTTCATGCACCAACACAGTACTATAATTAAACACAAGATTAAAAATCGAATATATGATACTCTCACCGTTGAGATACATATGTAATTACTAATTCTATTTTTGGAATAATTAACTCTATATAATTATAAAAATATCAAATTAGTAAAATATGAGATTTTAGGTCTATATATCAATAAGATTCTCAGTGATATTTTATTAAATTTATAATTTTGATAATGATATAAGACTAATTATTTTTTTTTCAATGTGATCGACTAGAACGAGAAAGAGCAACCTAAGTACATATGTAGTAGCCAACTAATTCTAACACACTAATAATTAATCGAAGAGTTACAAACCCAGTCCGTGCATGCATATGCGTGTCTCCTGTCATACTGTACTCTTGCTTACTATAGTATAGCGGTGCGTTCCAACGCATGTAAATTATGGTTTTAAACGCCGTTCTATAGAACCGTAGATATTATTTTCGGAGATTATTAAGCTCTTAATACTGATACGATCATGTAACCTTTTAGATATGGGATAAATTTCTTTCGTGTCGATATAAAACTTCTAAACTTGTAGTTTTTGATATTGATAAGGTGGATTAGACCTATATATTGGAGAATTTTTAGTGATAAGTATAAAATATTAAAATTTTATAGTGACATAAAAAGTCTACTCCTTTAAATTTATATATATATTAAGTGATGGAACAAGTTGTTTGATGAGAAGAATGGGAACCAAGAAATTTTGCTTGAACAAGTTCCATTTCAATAGCAAAAAAAATAAATTGAGCGAGACTCATGTGTAGTTTTAAAGTTTTGCAAAGATCCACCTGTGCTTTAAAAGTTGACATGAGAGATATCTGTGATTTTAATTTCGTGTGTCTCTATACTTTATTATCTTTTTCCATTTAATTTAACATAAGATAATAAAAATAAAGATGAAAAATATGAAAATACCCTCGTACAACTCTTTCTAATCATCTTTACTAATTTTATGCCACCTCGCAAGTATTTTTTTTCATGTTAGCCTTTCTTTTAGGCAACACGAAATAAATTGAGATGAAATATAATAATACGGAAAAAATACAATACTTAGAAAGATTGGCACACATATAATACCTAAAAAGACCATTATGAAAAACACTTTACGAAGCGGTAAAGAATTAGAAAAATGATGAGGGAGAATTATATGATAGTAGTTTTAGATTTTCAGTCGTTCTTTTTTGTCTCTTTTATGCTACATTAATGAAAAAAAGACAATGAGTTATGGGAGACATATGAAATTGAAACCACGAGTACCTTTCACGTTAATTTTTAAATTATAAGTGGGTATTTGCAAAATACCAAAATCACATAGGGATCTCACGCAATTTACCCAACAGAAAACTGGATGGCTTCAAAAACATAAGACCCAAAATGGCCCATTGAATAAATCTGTTTGGATGGGGTTTAATTTGGGCTTTTTGTGTTATATTTGGGCCTACTTGTTCCAAAGCTACAGTTTATCTTTTTAATTTTGCCACCGCGGCAAAATTCTAAATTTATATGGAGTGGTTATGGTGCAATAACCTTTTAGATACAAAGATCATACCACTTAAAGTTTGGTTTAATAGATCTCTAAACTTGATTAAATTATGTCAGTTAGGTTTTTTCACTAGTTAATTATAGAAAAATGACGTGATTGAGACTTAAAGACGTAAGTAATGCAATAGAGTAAGTTTAGTGATACCAAGAAGGCTGATTGTGTTAGATATTTTTTTATTATTTATAACTGATAGATGGATATAACGAACACAACTGAGTCTAGAGATCTGTGAAATTAAAATTGAAATTCAATAAGTTAAATGACACAATTAGACAAATTTAAGAATCTCTAATATAATTTATTTTTCTCAAAAATCATGTAAATATGAACATTATGCCTAATACTAGAGTAGGGAACATTGAACTATTTTAATTTTGAAAGAGTCTTAGTCCAATGATCTCGTTGGATCGAACCTCTGAATAGAGACAAGAACTTTATAATTCGCGCACATTTTGTCTCCGTCATAGAGTGTTGAATTGACCTGCAATTCTGATCAAATATATGTGCTGCAGCATGATATATATATCCCATCCAAGTTTCTCAAATGACAATTTTTTTTTATTTCTTTTGGCTTTGCGTAAAAAAAGATTGTTAACACCAAAAATTCTTCCAAGAAAAAGAAACAAAAGGTTTCCACCCTAAATTCTCCAACATTGTCTCTCTCACGCACAAGAGCATCAAGCCACAATTATTAGGTGTAAAAAAAATTGATTGTATTGTATTGACGTGTGTTAGACGGCACGGGTGGTATCACTTATAAAAAAATTTCAAAAATAGATTATGAAAAATTATTTACGAAACCATATTTTGGACTAACAGCTATAATTCGAAGATAAGATACCCCTCTCCCGTTTATCCTTAAAAACAATATATTGCCTGTTTTCATTTTGCCGCCACTCGTCACCACCACTCACTTATCCCGCCACGCACAGTCATCTCTCCTGAATGATATATGCAGCCGATCCACCGTGGCTGCTAGCCATGGTGGGCAAACCACATCCGCTACTCCAACTACCTTTGGCTATCGTTGTCTTCTTGTTCCAGTAAAAAGAAAACTTTTGCTAAAAAAGAGTTCTCGGAGAACCTTTGGTAGTCACAACTATTTTCCAAAGTGTATTTTACATTTACATTCATAGGTTAGATATCAAACATTTTTTCCTCTTTTTTATGTCTCTAAAAAACAACATGACTCATTTATCACAGAATACGTGTCATTGAGGATTTTTTTTTGAATAACTCATAAAAAAAATAATTTCAAAAATAATCTGAAACTTTTAAAAATTTCACAAATAGCCTTTAATCATGATCGGATGGACACGATTGATCTTCAGTCGCCATCTGGGATCGCGACTGAACGCGTGGCAGACTCCAACCGGTTAGCAGGTTTCAGTAGTTATCCCAGATCACGGTTGAAACTCCGAAAAATATTTAATATTGCTAAGCCTCCCTTGTGCGTGACTCGAGTTCAAATCTCAGTCACGACAATATTAAATATTTTTTTGGAGTTTCAGTCACGATCTGGAATAACTATTGAAATCTGCTAACCGGTTGGATCCTGCCACGCGTTCAATCGCGATCCCAGATGACGACTGAAGATCAATCACGCCCGTCCAATTGCGACTGAAGGATATTTGTGAAATTTTTAAAAGTTTTGGATTATTTTTAAAATTATTTTTTATGAGTTATTTGAAAAAATGATTTTATCATTGAAGGAGCACCGGAGCAATAACTTATGATATATAATATACTAAAACTCTATCGCACATATAGGTACATACCATACTACCAAAAAAAAAAGCAAAAACAAAAAAAAATCTCATCTTTGTTGGACATAATTAATTTCAATTACATCTCACATGATAGAGCAAGCGTTTGGATTGTCGTCGCTGAACAAGGTGGTGAGGCGCTCCTCCTGACCCACGTCGTGGAAGGAGGACACGGGCAAGACTGCGTCCACCCTCCTCACGTACCCGGATGGGGCTTTCTTGTCATAGACGGAAGCCGCGTACGGGTGGGCCACCAGGCTGTACGGCACGTAGGGCCAGATCTCGGCCTTCTTCCCCGTCGCTTGGATCCGGTTCACCACCTTGTGTGGCTCCACAAACCCCTGCACCGTCACCTTGTATTGCTTCCTGTTGATCTCCACGGACCGCACTCCTGTGCATGATCCATAAAATATTTTGGGAAAATTAGCCACAGATCACACGCCAAGACAAATAAAATTTTGTTGTAAGATATTAGACGTGAGACTGATATAAGGAGTTCAAAAATCAGATGTTAATATAATATCACTGTTTTATAGTTAAATGTAAAATTTTTATAGTAATGTAATATAAATATTTTTAGTATCCAAGTACAAAAAGAAACCAAGTGTTTCATTGTTTGGTTGGTATTTTTGGCTAGTGTTCTTGTGATTTTGGTAGCTAATTTGAGCACAACCAAAGTTGTATATTCCGAGGATGACGTGACAATTATTTGTTGTTATGAAAAAGACACATGTTTAAGAATTCGTTGGAGTGGGTTCAGATTAAACTCACTTTCCGAAAGAGCTCTCCTTTTATCCAGCTCAATTATTTTTTAGAAAAAGCTAACTTATATGTTTTAAGAAAGAAGGTGCAAGCTTTGTTCAACCTTCCACATGTTAAGTGGAATTAAGTCTAATAAGTTGAATAAAAAATACAAATTCATTTCTTAAAATGTCCCACTTTGTTGTACAAGCGATTTGTCTAAACTCACTTAAAATTATTAGCTTGAAAGCTAAAATTAAGTCAAACTAAGAGCTCATTTGAATACACATTTTTATAAACTTAAACCCCTTCTAAAAGAAGCTCATCAAATAAATTTAAGCCGATAAAAAGAGTAGTAGCAAGACTTATAAGCTCTAGCAACAATAAACAGGTTTATTGAAAAAGCGAATTAACACCCCCAAGCACAAAACCATCAAAATGCTTGCTAAATACAATAGCCACCCCTAGAAAGAAATGAACTAAAATCTTGCATGCAACTTCAAGCCTCTCTCTCTCACACAAACACACGGACGTACCTTTCATGCTGGAGAGGGCGTTTCTGACTTTGAGCTCACAGCCATCACAATCCATTCTCACCTTCAGCTCCACCGTCTGAAACTGCTTCCTCTTCTTGTACCTCCGGCTGCCCCCCAGCAACCCTGACAAGAAGCTATCCAGGCCACCTCCCATTGCTTTGATCTCTTCTGATCTTTGGATCTTTCTTAGTGTTCTAATTGTACTCTGAAAGTCTGAAAGATTCTTGAAATGGCCAGTCAAAGAACTGCGGAACACAGCTCTGTATATATATAGGCCTTTCTTGATTCTTAGTTGTGTGAGTTTTTGTACAGCTATGTGTGTGATGTTTGCATGAAGCTTCCTAAGATACCTTGCCCTTGCTGCTTCTTGTGAGCAGATATATTATATATAGCCTTGGCAAAGGCAAAGGCAGGAGCTAACTGTTCTTTAATAATAAAAAGTGTGTCTCCTGTGCTAAGCAAAAGGCTGTACACAGGGGCACCAAAAGGAAGACTAAGAATGTACTTGTGTCCCTTATAATAAGTTTAATTCACTTCATAACCTACTTTCTGTTTGTGTTTTGTTATGTATGTGAAACTTTCAACTGATTTATTAGTAATTTAGTTTTGATATCATAATGAGTTTAGTCATAAGAGAGATTAGTGTTTCTACTCGTATGATAATAGAGTAACTTTATCCTAGTAGTTTCTAAAATTGTGCGATGGATGATGCGCACCCTGATGAGTTCAATTTCCAAAGAACAATGTTATAATTTGGGGATCAATTTGCATGACTGAAGCCTCTAGAGATTGGTCACGCTCATATAATTTGGTGTTCTGATATGTATCTAAACTTTCGAATACTTTATAATGAGTACAGTTGTCAAAGAAGTCAATGATTCTAGTCATCGACATAGTAAATTTAACTCAAAAATCACCATAATTTTGCTATGGATACTGCGAAAGCCGATGAATTCAATTTCCAAAGAACAATGCTATAACCTGGAGATCAATCTGCAAAAGTGAAACCTGGTCACGCATGTACTGTGTGCTGGGTGTGATGCATGGTCCTGAAGCTTTTTTGGGTCCTTCAGGTGCAAGTAAAGCCCCATGAATAATTGAAAGGTGGTGGTGGCCAACAAAGTGTTGACAGGTGGACAAGAAGCTATCAAATCAGAGGTTGGCCACTGTCATACGGTGTTAACTTAAGATGGGCTTCCTTTTCCTATGTAGAAATATATGTCTTAAAATATTGTGAGATTACGCTATGATTGGAGGTTAGGTGTGGGCCCACTTTCGTACAGGTGTCTCAGAAACACTATGCAAGCAAGGTTGTACAAGAAATTATAGTGTTGCATGCAGCCACGAGAGGTTGGTTGGTTGGTTGGTTGGTGACAGATTTGATTAATTACTTATGAGGAGTAAGATATATTGTGTTATGATTATAATGTGATCTTCGATTTTATATATATATATATATAAGAATTGATGGGTCTTATCAATATTATAGTAATTGTAAATACTTCAAAATTTGTTGTCTTCTATTAGAGTTGAGAGAAAAATAATAATCTTTAAAACTAAGATTATTGTATCAAATCATAATGAACTGTATATAGTTAACTATGCTAATATTTTATTATATCATACTTTGTGATTTTGAACTTTATATCTATACATAAACCGAAAGTTATTGATGAAAATGTGTGAAATGTGGTTAAAACTACTCCCTTTTACCTTACTTTTAAGAGTAAAATGGAAACGTGGAACAGACTTTAGGTACTCTCTTGAAGAAAAAAAATATCTATAAGACTTGGTTCTATAAAACGGATTAAGATCGATTTCTTGATCATTGTCATGTGGTTGCAACTTTATATTGTCTAATATAGATTACACAATCATTTGATATGAATCATAAATACATCTTAATTAAACCATCTATTCATATAATCTACGGTACAACAAATGTGTATTCTACTCTAATGTGCAACATGTGTTTTCTTTTTCTTATTGTGAGTTCAAATCCTATAGAATTTTGCCCCCTCCTTTTAAACATGTTATTTTTTTTCTTCTTTCAATAGGGATGTGCTGCCTAATTACCTCTTTAAACTCTGGCCAGCCAATTCTCCTTTTCAGTTTGGTTTCCACATTCTTTGGAGAAAATTTTGTGCCCCATTCTTTTTTCATATGAAGTCAATCCAACACAAATTGTTAAAAAGAATCACTGACTTGTAGCATTATTGCAGGTATATGCCTCTGCTAGCTGTGTTTAATTTCATAAAGCACTGTAAAATATAAATGATGTGAACTTAAATATAATATCTATTCGCCATTAACGATTGTGCTAATCTAGCCTTTTTTTAGAAAAATATATATAATCTAGATTAGCTTTGATAATCATCCAATAAGGAAAAGAAAGCTGCATGAAAGCCTAAGATTTGAAAGAGGGAGAACTTCTTATTTGAGAATTTGAGTTAGACAATATATAGCTTTTTTTTATTAGAGCTAGACAATACAAGATAAATCTCCACAAAATCTCTAAACACAACCATCTTGATATGAATAAAATTTATGATTTCTTATGTAACCACAAGCTATCTGAACTGGTTGAGTATCACGTGATCCACTATAAAGTATCAATCATAGATGTTTTCAAAATACAACTATTATTACTACTACTGCTGCTGCTGCTGCTGCTACTACGTGATGTTGAAAACATATGCATGTCTTCTAACAAGAAATATTTAAAAGAAAATGAAACAAAATATTTTACATATAAAAAATTAAATCTTTTTTTAAAAGTGTTCAATGCATAAACATATTGGACCTTTGATGGCATGATTAAGAGCAAGGGTAGATCCACACTTTGTGGGCTGGGTACTAGCTTCGGAAATAAATAATTTTTTGGTAATTTTTTAGGTAAGTAGATTGTGCATAAATTTTTTTTGAAAGTATATATTCTTGATGTTTTTACACAATGAAAACATAAATATTTATCAACTTTTCATCATTGACCTCCTGAATTTTTTGAACTTAAGGCTTTGACTTACACTTTTTTCAAAAAAATCATGTCAGAAAAGAGAAAAACAATTAAATGAGAAAATTTGAACCGTCATAATAATTGAGGATCAAACTAGATGAAATTAGATTTTCCGCATTTTGTATGGTCAGATAATCTGAAATTTTCTAATATTTTACAAACTTTGCAATTTTTTCTAGAGTATTACTGATGAAATTGACAAAGCATTCACCATGACAGAACATGCACATGAATATTACAGGAGTAGTGCCACGTGGCTGAATGAAAATTTCCATAGAATTTTTGTGAACAGTGGTTGATAGGTGATAGTTGGAGAAAAAAAAATATTGTGCAGGAAGTTTCTTATTTGTAAGAAAATTTTTGGAATTATCAAATCTCATGTAGATGATTTTTGATACATCTCATATAATCAGAACTGTTCATGTGAGATTTAAAAACTTTAAAGACATTTTAATATATAAAATTTTTTTTACACAATTCCAATTTGTGATGGCTGAAACAAGTAGTGCCGATCACTCATAGGTCGACACGTCCAAGGTTCCATTGATTTGGTTCGGAGACTAAACCATTTGTCACGAAATCGAAACACCCCCCCAAATGCGTGTGGCTTTCTTTAGTGACACGAGAATACAACTACATGTATGGTGCGCTCACTCAACTTCAGAAGATTCTCAAGCCCTTTGGCATGAAAGCTATGCATAACAAAAAGGACAGCATCACATAAATGGCCAAAGAATGTGAATATATAATCATGTACCTAGCTTTTCTTTTTCTTTTATTGCTCTCTATTGTCTAATTGGGTCTTTCATGTATTTGTTCAGAGATGGTGTTATCTATCTAGATGGAGCATCACATTCACATGTGTATTCAGACAATTATTTTTATATGTATGTGTTTAAGATAGTATAGAGTATCACTTGTAATATCATTTTTAAAAAGAAAACTAGATGGAGCATCTGACAAGCGTGTGTGCACACCTACATCAAAACCTTTTCTTCCTTCCAAAACTTAGTCAATAAGCAATGCATGGATGCATTTCCAAAGTTGCATAATATACTGTTCAATAATCAGTTCAAATTCCTTATTTCTTACACCAAGTTAGGTTTAAGTCCATATTGCTAGGTATTGGAGAACAATTCGTACCAATATAAATAGTTATGGAGATATGCTACATGTGTATTAGATGCTTGGATCGGGACCCTCTGCTCACTGCAGTGAATCTAGACTGTTTAACCAAAGATTTGATGGCCTGTATTAGGACATGATCCAACAAATCTGTCCTATATTTTTCCTGTACGTACTTGCTAATTGTCTCTAAGATAAGCATATAGATTCGAGTTTTTGCACCCTTTTCAATTGCATTTTATTGCTGATAAGTGACATGCACTAAATATAGTGGTAGTCTAAATAACTCAATGCTCATCTCGGATAAATTATGGTAAGAGATGTGCGCCTGTTTGTGACGGTGGCGAACATAAATTACTGCATGCTTCTAGTCTTATAGGTGGGTTTTGGCATCATTCATGTCTAATCGATCTAAATCAATAGGTATTTGTTAGGAGACCAATTTTAATATTTAAAAAATAAAACAATTTTTAAAATAAAAAATAATTTTCTTATAAATAATGTTATAAAAGTATTATTATCAAATAAAGATGTGATATTAGTAATATTAAATATAAGATGCTATAAACTAGTTAAATTGATATATTTATACTTATGAATTATACTAATATATTAAAAAAAATATATGATTATATATCATCGATATGAATCAATTAAAACTTGCATCCATACACCTTAGTCTTGGGGCAGGACGGAGTCCATCCACCTATGCATCAGATTAGGTTGGATCATATAGGACAGAAACTGAACAAAATCTAAAACTCTATCTAGGGTCTTATTTTGCTGCATTGCCATCCCTAATGGAGGCATATATAGACAAAGATATTTACAAAGGGTTAACATAAAAAATGATAATTAAAAAAGCACCCTGTACAAACATTTATGAAAGGTTAATCATGTAAACCAGTGGAAAACAATATTTATTTCTGCTCCATCTGTTCAATCTTATATTCATTGATCTTGAGTATTGACATCTCGTCAGTTGAAAACAACATGTGTATATATAGACACATACGAGACAAACAATTTATGCATGTGTCAGTGTGTATATATAATGAAATTATAATTGCATAAGCATGCCCAACTTATAGTTGTGGATCTCTAGCTTCTACTAGGAATTTTTTTGGTTGGTTATGAACGTCTGACATTTCATGGACTTGACACATTAGAGTTAGAGCCCTATCTTTAGCCAGAACATGGGCTGGCTATATGGCTAATAATTAAGTTGAGGAGACCAGATACTATCAAACTATGCATGTAGGACAAAGGATCAAAAGCCACAACAGAGACCACCCACCCGACATACATGGGGCATGTACCGCCCAATTATTGGGCACTCGGCACAACATCAAATCAATAGTGCCCCACATCCACACAGAGAACAATACATATACCAAAATTGTGGGCTTTTGGGTTGTTACACGCTTCACCTCTCAAGTCGTGGTCTAACTGATAAAATACTTATTTATTCTAGTTTAAATAAATTTTGTCATTTGTTAAAGTAATGACGCGTGTTTTATGTAAATTTAGAGAGTGTTTGATTAAATTTATTTGAAATTTCAACTTATGTATAAAACTTAAGTCTATCTAAACACCAAATTTATTGAAGAATACTTAAAACTTTAAGCACAGTCAAATACCCTTTTAATTTTTTTAGAGAAAGGTTTAAATTGTTAGATCTCACTTCTAGGATTTGATCCCTCGACACTTTGACTTATTATAAAGCCTGAAGATAACTATCGTAGCCAACTAGAACCTTTATCAGTCTAAAACAAACAACATTTTTCTTGATGTTTAGCCGTTCTTTTGTGAGTGGAGAAAATGGATTTGACGAAAGAGAAAGGTGGCATGTAGGTGAGTGCTTATCGTTGCCAAAATCTTGGCCATGACCAATAATTGGGTGCCCTAACTCTAAGGGCCACTTCTTTACCACCCCAAAAAAAGAACATTTTTGCATGCATGTCGCATGCAGTGGCTATGCTTGTCACGTTACAGGAGCATTTTTTAGCTTCTACGTAACGCAGGCACTGATCTAGTATATACTTATGCACTTATAAATTACAATAGGTACCGTGATATTATTTCTCGTAAATTTCACATAAGTAAATCTAGGTATAATTGCAATCATATATATGCATCTGGACAATTAGAATAAGTGTTCATATAAAAAGAGATCATAATTTGATCTCAATTCTCTCTATATTTATATATGTGTCTAATTGGAGTATTATGTTGGTGCATGTATAGGATGGGTTAAGGTTAAGATTAGAGATGTATGAGTGGGGTGTGTGTTATTCATATATCATATATTACTATTTATAAGAATAGATTTTTTTAAAAAAAATCTATTCGTATTTTTCTAGTGCCCATTAATTTTAAAGAAAAATAGTGTGGAGAATTGGTGATGTAGCTAGCTATCATGTTTGGTTTATAGGGATAAGTACGGGACTGAAAAAAAAAGATTGTTGGACGTGCTATAACTGAATATGTTTTTTTTTTAATCCTTATTGGCCGGACTCCGGATTCTACCCTATTGGAGATGGAGCCATGAAACTTCATAGAGTTAAGAAACTGGGGCTTGTTTGGCCTGTAGTTTCAGATTCTTACGTGTTAAAGCTGTGACTAGCATATCAAATCTTATATATAATAAAATATTATTTATTTTTGAAAATGACATGTTATGTAAGTTGTAACAAATTATATAAGTAAATTCTCATATCTAGTCTTTTGAGTAGTGCAACCATACACTCAGGTATTTTGGTTTAGTGCCTGAGTAGCCTCGGTTTTAGTCTAGAAACCAAGAGCTAGAGTCTAACAAGAAATAACATTCATAGCACATTATCCACATATCATAGACAACGTTCGTGACCAGAGTGGTAATCTGCCACAAAATCTTCAGCAATATAGGCCATATGTTATAGACATTAATATTGCCAAACTTTTATCTTTGTAGTGACTAGAGGTGGGAATGGATGGATATAGAATGGTCTACTTGTTAGGAAATTGTGTATTTGATCTGAGAGTCTATAGGAAAAAATATATATACAGATTTACAGAGATATTTTAAGAAACTAATCCTGACCATAAATACAAATAAAATAAAATCAATATCTCTAACCCCCCTCAAACTCATGGTGGGTTAATAACACTGAGTTTGGAGAGGAAAAACGTATGTTGCACCCGAGTTTGCGGTTTGGTGAAGAAATCAGCAAGTTGCAACTTAGAAGGCACATACTGTAGAGAAATCACTCACTCCTGCACCTGAGACTGCATGGACGAAGCATCGAGAGGAGTGCCATTTGTGGGACAAAACTGCAGGTGAAGCTCCATAGGATTGTCAACAATGTGCTGATCAATGAGCCAGAACGATCAAGAAGATTCTAAACATACTTCTAATGAGAGAGGTAATAGCCATCAGATGTAGAGGTAACTTCAATCCCCAAGAAGTAACGTAAATGACTCAAATCAGACATGAGAAACTGCTCACTAAGACGCTTCTTCACAAAATTAATATACGCAGGATCATCACCAGTGATGATCATGTCATGAACATAAAGAAGAAGAGTACGACTGCGAGAGGAGGTGTGAATAAAGAGAGTAGGGTCATGAGAGCTAATAGAGAAGCCAGCAGCAGTGATAACAGAAGAAAAGCGCTCAAACCAAGCTCAAGGAGCTTGCTTGAGACCATAAAGGGCACGACGAAGACAACAGACATAACCCTCAATAGCAATGAAACCCAAAGGTGGCTGCATGTAGACTTCTTTATGCAAGTCACCATTCAGGGAAATTTTTTTGACATTCAGCTGAGAGAGAGACTACTGTCGAATAGAAGCAACAACAATGAGAGTGCGAACAGTAGTCATATGGGCAATTGGAGCAAAAGTTTCATCATAGTCCCGACCAAGTTTCTGTTGGAAACCACGTGCGACAAGACGAGCTTGTAATGCTCAATGATTCCATCAGACCTGGTTTTGATCTTATAAACTCACTTGCACGTGATAGGAGTAGCATGAGCAGGTAAAGGAATAAGATCCCAAGTGCTAGTACGCTGAAAAGTACTGAGCTCCTCAGTCATGGAAAGCTGCTACTTAGGATAGGAAGCAACCTCACGGTAGGAGTGAGGCTCAGAGACAACAGTAGTAAGTGCTGACGCATACCGATCCGGAGGGCGTATGGTATGACGATTCTGAAGACGATACTGAGGAGAAACAGGAGAGGATAAAGACGAAGAAGACTCCACCCAAACAGTAGTAGAAGGGGAGGGAACAAGTGGAGTAGATAGGTCAGATGTAGAAGGCACCGCAAGAACAGGTGTAGGTGACCTAGGAGATGGCAGTGGGGATGAATCAGGGATGGATAGAAATGAGATTGTCTCAGAGGGAGTAGTGGCCTAGGGGGTAGAAGCACGATAGTAGTAGGGCCGAGTCTCATTAAAAGTGACATTGCATGAAACTCTAATCTTCCACGCAGAAAGATCATAGCAACGATAACCTTTATGCTCTAAGCTGTAGCCAAGAAAAACACACTCCACTGACTGAGCAGTCAACTTTGTGCGCTCTCGAGACTGCAGAAGAACAAAAAAAATATAAGCAAAGACACGAAGATGATTATACTGAGGAGATCGATTAGAGAGACGCTCAAGAAGAGTCGTCCCCTAAAGAGCAGTGGACAAGTGAAAATTGATGAGATAAGCAGCTGTAGAGACAGCTTCGGCCCAAAACTGAGGTGGCACATGAGAGGCAAACAGTAGTCGAGTGCGGGAAGTCTCAATCAGGTGCTGATACTTGCGTTCAACAACTCCATTTTGAGCATGGGCACTTGCACAAGAGTATTGTACAACAGTGCCCTGCTCAGAAAGAAAATGCTGAAACACAAATGACTGATACTTACCACCAGAATCACATCAAAAGGTACGAATGGCAGAGTCAAACTATGTGGGAATCATGGAGGCAAAAGACTGATAAATATAATGAAATTGACCATGAGAAGTCATAAAATAAATCCATGTGAAGCGAGAATAGTCATCAATAAAAATCACATAATATTTATGACCGCCCTTTGAGGTTAAAAGAGCTGGACCACAAACATCAGAATGAATGAGGTCAAATGGACGTACAAAAATGGACTCACTGGAACTATAAAGGAATTGTAGCTGCTTGCCAAGCTTACAACGCTGACAGACCATGGTAGTATCAATAGGCATGCTACCAAGGACACCCTTACGCACTAAAAACGAGAGACGAGTCACACATAAATGACCTAAACGATAGTGTCACTGAGCAAAACTAACATAGGTAGCGGTGGCAGTAAAGGTGGACAACCGACAAGAAGCAGCGGATGTGAAAGTAAGGTGAAGTCGGTCGAGAATGTAGAGGCCCTGATGATGAGTTCTATGGCCACCATTGTACCAACTATCGTTCCGGTCCGACAATCTTGAATAATACAAGAAGTGGGACCAAAGCCAACAAAACAGTTATTATCAGTGATCTCAATAGAAAATAGATGCATAGCTAACTGAGGTATATGAGATACATCAGGGACAAAAAAATTGGAAGTAGACAGGACACCTTGATAGGTGATAGGCATAGGGGTGCCATCAGCGGTCTGAACAGAAAGAGGAACAGGGGGAGATCCGGTGAAGGTGAGGGATGATGAATCGGGTGTTATGTGAAATGACGCACCGGAATTAAGAATCCAAGGAGAGAGTATACCCAGAGGCGACTTAGTAGCAAGACTGGCAAATCTTGAAGAGGAATCGGGCTGAGTGAGACGCTGGAGGAGACTGATCAGCTAAGTGGTGTCACTCTGGGAAGGTGCTGAAGCTGTGGAACCAGAGGACCTACAGGAAGGACCCTCCATGCGTCCGCCATGAGTCTTGTTCTTCTTTTTCAGGGCATGACAGCGCTAATAGTTATGACCATAGCGATGACAGTAATTGCATTGGACACCAGAGGTCGAAGGGACAACTGCAGGAGCTACAGTAGGTGCATCAGAGGTAACAACCGGAGATGAAGAAGCAGCCGAAGGAGCAGTGGTAGTTGGGACTGCTAGAACAGTCGAGGAAGCCAAAGATGATGAAACACTAGTACTAAGAAGCCGAGTCTCCTCGGCACGAAGTGCAGCAAGAGTCTCCACCATAGTCAGTGGGGGAGACCAACTCATCAACTTAGCTCTGGAGGGCTTGAACTTCTGACGAAGACGCATGACAAAGTCATAGAGATGACGCTTGTCAGCATGGTTCCGAGTCTTTATACAGCAGGCACAGGTACGAGAGACCTTGAGATCCAGGGAGTCAAGCTGCTGCCATAGAGTGGTGAACTGACGGTAGAAGACGTCTACTGTAGAGTCATGTTTCTGAATAGTCTGAAGGTGCTGAAGTAGGGAGTAGTAGAGGGCATCACTGTTGGGAAGGTAGTGATGTCGAAGATACTCCCACATATGTCGTGAAGTCGGTAAATCAACGATATCCATCGAGATGGAAACGTCAACACTGTGAACCAAAATGGCCACCACTCGTGCCTCATTAGCGCGCTAGCGCTCATGAGCATCAAGAGCAACCTCATATGTCTCATTGACATCCGTAGCAGCATGCACAATGGCCAGGTCATCAGATACAGGTGCCAGAGGCACTACCGAAGAAGGAGGAGGCAGTGGAGGATAAGGAGCAGTCTCAGAGATGTAACCCTAGAGACGAAGACTATCAAGGGTAACATGAAGTAAAGCGGACCACTCCCTGTAGTTGATGCCATCAAGCTGGACGACAAGAGACGGAATTGCAGCAAGAGGAACTGACGACATGCTGCATTTTTCTTAAGCAAACGGGAAAACTGATTAAAAGGCGACGGGCCAAAAACGACCGACCCAAAACTAACCGAGGAGGCGGCTCGAAGGGAGACGGGAGCGACGGTCGTAGTAGGAGGGGCGGCAGTGGCAGGAAAAAAAAGAGGTTAGGGTTTAATCTTGCTCTGATATCATGTTAGGAACTTGTGTATTTGATCTGAGAACTCATAGGGCAAAATATATACACAGATTTATAGAAATATTTTAGGAAACTAATCATACCATAAATACAAATAAAATAAAATCAATATCTCTAACACTAATAATCCATTCCATATCCATTTTGAAATGGACAAAACCCAATTCGATCCATATCCAGTTGAAGAAAAGGGCCAACCCAATCCAATTCAATTGAGCAAAGTCCAAATCCAATCCAAGTGTCCATTCAACACATTTGAGATAGGAAATAATGAAACAATGGCTTTGGAAATCACTAATCTAACAGAAACAAGGAAATCACTCCATTTGTATTGCGGCCACCACGCATTGCTCGCGTTTAGGTCTGTTGTGTTCGTGCTCGTTAGAGCCACCCAGATTTGTTATGGTCGCTGCGGATCTGGCTATTGTTGCAGTGGATGTACCAAAGCCACTGTTGCCGAGCACCCAGATCTACCATGACTCTGGCCGCAATCATTGTGCGTCGCCCAAGCTAGATTTTCCATACAAAAGACCCTGCATATCCGTCCGTGATGGATTTGACATTGTTGCTGCACATGCCTCGCATTCGAGATGTTGTAGATTTGGTTGCCATTGTACATCGCCCATGCTTAATCTGTTGTTGTTGTAGATCGTGCTGTTGCCCATCATGGCTACCACCACTGATCCAACCATGTCGTATATGCCATTGATCTGGCTCCGACACGTAGTTTTGCACTGGATCCATTGTGCCGTTGCCCACCACCACCAAGTGTTGCCCATATTACAGCCGTTACGGATCTGGCCGCCACCATCAAGTGTTGCCGCACCATATGTACAACAGATGCACCATGGCTGCATGTCATACCTTGGTCCAATGGATGGTTTACAGTCCAATTTTTGGCCATATGGTATCCAAATATCCATATTCCTTACTGGATCTGGCTCAATGGATGTCGACATCCAAAAAGGTCCAGCCTATTAGAAACCAAAGGGAGGCCAAGTCCAATTGGACTTTGGATTGTCCAAGTCCATCCACACCTCTAGTGGTGGCTAAATTCTCTCTCCAAAAAAACCTGGTGCACTACACTCTTCTACCACGCGCTACAACTAATTGTGGCTATATATGAAGCAAGTCACGCTACACTTAGTGCACCATTCTCATAGTTTGACTATTTTTTTCCATTTGAAGCAAAAAGATTCGAGAGGCCTGTGTTTTGTGCTCTCCTTTTACTGTTGTTGAAAGGTTGAGTAACTTTGCACTTTATGTGCACAAAGACGGTTAGAGTATTTGTTCATATAAAAAAATTATGGATTCAAATTTGGATGCTCTTTATTTTTATGTATATGTTTAATTGAAACATTGTGTTTGTATGTGTGGGGTTAGAGTTTGGGTTAAGAGTGAAAATGGGTTGGATAATATCCGTCCGATCTGTTCCCGTATCTGTCGAATAGTAAATATGGATTGGGATATTGTTATTTGGTCGGATATGGATATGGATATGGATATGGATAAAATTTTTCAGATACGAATATAGATACAAGAGTATGATATTCAACTGATATGAACACAGATACAGATATTCGGTACAAATAAAATTCAGATATTTGGATAATAAAATGTTGAGCCTAGTCAGCCAACCCAATTCTTCAGCCAATCTTGTTATCACCTAGTTATTTCAAGACCCAAGATCACCAAGAGTCTAAAAAAGCAACAATTTTAACTCGTTTTAATCTTGACTGTAGTCTAACATACGTGTTGTATATACCATGTACCATGCTGGTACAATAGTACCCAACAATTTATGTCAAAATTAAGATAATACTAGTTAAAATAAGTAAAAAAAATAATCTATATTATGTTGTGATGGTTGTACTCTATTCATTTAAGTAAAAACATATTATTCTTGTTATAAACTACAAACTGTTTGTGTATTTATTTTGTTGAATCTATAGTATGTTTGTACAAAATATCTAACTAAATATCCATGATCATATTCACATCCAACCCGTATTCGTCTTATATTAGCATATAAATATATTCATATTCATATTCGTACCCAGTGGTATCCGTATTTGTATCCGCATTTGAGAAAAAACATAAACTAGGATATGAGAAAGCCAATATCCATCCATACCTGATCTGTTTTTATCTCTTGTTAGGGTTAGCAAGTGGGGTGGATATTTTCAATATAATATAAAAAAATTTGATAAAAAGGACACCTGGTTCGGGAAAAGCATGGGCAAGTAATAACAAATCTTAATATAAAATGGTTTGTGATTTGCCCTAAATTAATCCAAAAAGATGTACTTGATGTGAAAAGAGGCACGTCAAGATTAGTCATGAAAAAGTGGGTTCGTACTTTGATAAACAAATCTTGCCTGTCGGATACTACTATCCTCTTCTTGGTTAAAAAAAAATTGACAACTTTGATGTGGTCGGCCGAATAGAAACCCATTGGCATGCTGACCAACGGCACATTAACTGATGATAGAGGCCCAATAACGCCCATTAATATGATGTGTCAGCCCGTTGAATATTAACATGCTGACGTCCGCCCAATAAAGGCCCATGGCATGCTGATGTCGGCCCAACATGGGCCACTGACGACCCAATGTAGGCCCATTAGTATGCTGACGTCAGCCCAACACCAGCCCAATATAGGCCTACTAGCATGCTCACGTCAGCCCCATTGATGACCCCATAAACGTGCTGACCATGGCCCAATTTCGACCCATTAAAGGCAATAGACGTGCTGACGTAGGCCATTAGCATACTGCCATCGCCCATTGACGGTCCACAGAAGCTCTTATGTCGGATCATTTCCGGCCCACACAAGTGCTGACGTCGCCAGAAGTCGGCAGAACAGAGGCCCATTCAAGGCCCACAGTAGTGCTGCCATCAGCCCAAAGATAAGGTCATTGACGGCCCAGTAAAGGCCCATCAGCATGCTGACTTTGGCCCAATGAGGCCCAACAAAGGACCATCTGCAAGCTGACGGCGGCACATTAACGGCCTATATACGTGTCGACGTCGGTTCAATTTCGGCCCATTAACGGCCTAAAATAGGCCCATTAGCATGCTGAATGGGCCCATTAACTGCCTTGAGCCATTTGACGGCCGAATAGCGGCCCAATATGGTGATGGCATCAGCCCAATGTAGGCATTTTAATTAGCATGCTGACGCCGGCCCACTGATGGCCCAATAGAAGGCTTCGTAGGCCTTGTGACTGCCCACTGGTGGCCCGATAAGGCTGACGTATGCCCAGCAACTAGAGGCCCGATCCAATGTACTAGCCCAATGAGCACGATATTTAGCGGCCCACTAACGCTTAGTACAGGTACTGGCCCAATTCCATTGCCATCTGTAATCCTCCCGTGAAATCCTAACGAGAGGGACTTCAGCCTGCAATGCCAGCTGAGTTATGAATTATGGAATTTATACTTCTCTACAAGACTCGGACGCGCCAAGCACCGAGTTAGCGAATTAAACATCCAATAATAAGCATAACGACAAGCAACAACAGAAACCATCAGACCAAACGAAGAGATTTCACTGCCTTGGTTTACCCTCTGCAAAACCAGAAGCCCTCTGAAGAAGTTTGCATTACACATTGCTGGGCATATGTATGCTGTATCAACTTACAAGCCCCTCTCTGAAGAATGCTCACAAATCTACAGCTGCAGTAGGCTCTCGTGCTGTGAGGGGAGGAGATGAACTCACTTTGCCTTCCTGCTTCTTATTTGGTTTCTTGGTGCTCTTGAGCTTATTCGTCATGCTATCTGCATTGGAAACAATCTTTGAGACAGTGAATCCAGCTTCCTCGAAAATGGATGCCCTCTCATGGACAAGGGAGCTCCTGGGCACAACATCGACGCCATTGTATGTCCATACTCCTAACACTGCCTCTCCTTTCAGCCCAATGGCAAACCAACCAAGACCAGCAATGGCTATATCCATAGTGTTTGAATCCCAGCTATTCCCAGTAACTCTGAACTGTTTCCTCGCCCATTTCCCGAGTTCATTCACCCGTTCCTGGCCTATCGGAGGCTGCAAGTAAACCAACCAGCAATTCGGTTTATAACGTGAAGTAACAGAATGCGGATATGAACCAAAAAGGAATGTTGGGATGAGAAGGATACCTGTAGCTGCAAGCCAAAGTGGTCTTTCATCAGTGTCGCTGCGTTTTCTGTCTTCCCCATGTGAAGAGGAACAAGTGGTGATGCCCATACAGTTACATAGATTGATCCTACAGTTAACTCTTCGATGTCCAGGCGCACCAGCCCTCCTATGTGTATTGAGTGACCTGCCTGTTGAAGTTCCAAAAACAAAACTACATTTAAACATGGACCATTTTACATGTCAAAACAAGAATGGTGAAGAATCTCACAATGGGTAAAGTTCTAGCCAAGTTATTCAAGTTACTCAAAATTTCATCATTCAGTACATGCTGTCACAATTCTAAGAGGTCAAACATCATAAGTGCAACACTACGTCAATTTCCCTCACCAGTTTTATCATCTTGCATTTGCTAAGCTCCCCAATGATTGGGCTTCTTTTGAAGAAAAACAAAGTTCAGTTTTCAATCTTCCCTCACATTTGCCTAAGCAAAGCTGATTCAATTGTGTTGAACAGAAATGTAGCAAGTAAAGTTGAGGAAATGGGCAGCAGCTATGCTTATGGCGCATGAACACAAGCGCCATTTGTGCACGGCATGCTAATGTAATGCAAGAAACCAGTCAAACCACCATGGGTGCAAAAGGTAGCAGAAATGAGACCTTGATGCGGTAAGTCCTAGGCCGCATCTCCCTGCTCACTTGAACCAGCTTCTGCTCCACCTGCTTCAATCTAGAAGTCAGCTGGTACCCGTGCAGTAGGCCAGGCGTGTCGAAGAGCTTCGCCTGCGCTCCAAAAACGCCGTCCACCCGGATCACCCCAAGTGTCGTACCCGGCACCGGCGCTTCTGTCAAGGTGGTCCCGCCCTCTGTCCCAGCGCATCGGGCAATGGCATTGAGTAATGTCGACTTGCCGACGTTGCGAGCCCCGACGGCCCAGACATTGCCACGCGCCCCGGCGAGCTCCCGCACGTGGTCGAGCAGGTCCCGTACGCCCCACCCGCGCGCGGCGCTGACAAGGTGAACCCCCGCAAGCCGCAGGTCGGCGCCGGAGCCGGCTCGCGCGCGGGCGTGCGCCCATGCGTGCACGTCGTCTGGGGAGAGCGACGGCGTCGGGAGCAGGTCTAGCTTGGTGACCACGAGCAGCGCGCGCGGGAGGTTGGCCGGCGCGCCCTGCTTCCAGTCCGCGCGGTGGGCCTCGCCGGCGGCCTCGACGAGTCGTGCAACGGCGCGCGGGAAGGAGCCGTCGAAGTCCGACGCGTCCGCGAGGAGGAGCACCAGCGACCTGGCGCCGGAGGGCGACGTGAGGCGCGGGCCCACAGCGCCGACGAAGTCGAAGTCCGGGAGGAGTAGCTCGGCGTCGGGGCGTTTGACGCGGCCATAGTGCCGCAACGAGTGGCACCGCGCGCACACCACCACCTTCTCTTTCTTGGCGCTGGCTGCGGTAGCCGCCGCCTCGTCTTCTGGGCTTTCTTGGCCCTCCCGGAGTTGGCCGGACTTGAGCGAAACGGAGACGCGGGTGTCGTCAGATGTGACGGGGGCGAGGCGGGCGCGGTAGTCGGGGGGCTTAGGGGACGGGTGGGAGAAGAAGCCCGGGAGGGAGGAGTCCGAGGACTGCATGGTGATGCCGCAGCCCGGGCACACGCCATTGGTCGGCGCCAGGAGATGAGAAGTGGCCGGAGCCGGAGGCGGCGACGGTGGTGGGGAGCCGGAGAGTTGGCGGCGGAGGAGTGGGAACGGGTTGGGGCTTTGGAAGGTGGGGTTGTAACGTGGTCCAGTAGAGGAGGGTTTAGTGTTTGGGAGGAGGAGGCGACGGAGTGAAGGGTGGAGGCGTCGAGCTCGCGTCAGCATCTTGCTCCGCCGCCGCTTCGCCTTATTCGGCAGTGCGTATCAGGTGTTCGACCAAAGTTCGAGCCTGAAGGAGACAATTAGAGCGTAGCACCCTTCTGGCCTTCTTTGGTGCTTAGCAAATTTTGTGCATGCCATGTCACCGAGCATTCACCCCAAACAATTGGTTACTCACTCACATTTAACAATATAAATTTATTCACCAGAATTAAGATACAAAATGAGAGAAAAAAGAATAGTAAACTATAGTGTTCCTTGTTAAATAAAATTTGAAAACGAGTGAAAAAATATTAATGAAGAGTGTAAAAGAATATTTGTAAGAAATAAAATTATAAATGTGTTAAAAGTATATTTGAATTGTGAATAGATTTATATCGGAAAATATTGAAAAATAAAAAATAGAGTTATATTGTGAATTGAAAGAAGTAGTCTTTTTTACTCCAATAATAAACTCCTCTCTAGGTACTTAGATATGACCGACATGATTTTATCAAATGACGTTACACATTCAATTAATTAATTTATCATAACTCATTCATCCATAATTTAGAAAAATATGTAAATAAAAATTATTTTACTAAATATGGGGTTCATCGAATAACATTGCATAATTAATAATACAATGCACCAGTACAACAATAAAAAAATCCAATAGTTTAAGAAGATAATGATACAATATTATTAAGAAAATCCAAAAAAAGCTAATGGATAATGTAAGAATGGCTATAAAATATTTCAATATTTAAATTATTCACGCTAGTTTAAACACAAAAAATACTACATAAAGGACTCGATTGAAAATGACTCATCAGAATTAAACAACTATAAATATGCGTGTGCAATGCACCTGTCTTTACAGGGGAGACATTTTTAATAAACCTTAAAACTTAAAAAATATTTTTAAATGATTTGACACCGGATAAGAAGAACACAAGCCCCTCTTTATCTAATTTTCTCATTCCTAGGTGGCGTCTTTCTCCTCCAGGCATCCAGCCTAAACACCTTATTAGAGTTGTTCTTAGGCTGACTCCAACGCTGATGCGTTGGAGCTCTGTCGGTGGGCGTGTGAATTAAAAAATAATTTTTTTGGTTATAAGAAGAGAGAGAAGACGCATACGTAGGCGTCGGGAAAATTCGGTCTGCACGTGGGCCCCGGTGGTTTTTTGTCTTGATTTACGTGCTAACAAATTGTATATAATCTTTATTTCTTAATTTATAATTAATTTAGTTCAAATTAGATGTTGATTATATTGAGAAAGTTGTAGATCTTTAAATTATCTCCATATAGAGATCAAACATTGCATATATTCGATTTTTAAATTAAAAGTTATTGATGTTTTACTAAAACCATCTAAATTTAATTTATTCATGAGTCCGTACGAAACGCCTTGCGAAGCGCCGGTGCATTGAAGTAGGGGGTGCTTTGGGTGGTGCACGTGACACAGAATATAACAGAGAATATTCCGTTAAAACGCCTTACGAAGCGCCGATGCACTAGAGATAGCCTTATACGATTTTTAATTAGATAATCACTTTCTAAGATTTAAATAATATTTTAAAAATTGGAGCCCCACCCACCCACCCCACCCCAGCACGATTTATTTATACATAATACACTCTTGGTCTACTACTAGTGTTACAATCTTGAAGGTGGCACACTACTCATGACGTTAGCCCTAAACTCATACCACGCAATATTATATGTTGTCCATTCTGGGAAACAGTTGAGCAAAGGTTAACATAACAAAAGATTATGTTAATTTTGGCATCCTCTGTATTTAGTAATTAAGTGTAACCGGCGATAATCACGGGTATTGAGAAAATAGATTTGTAGATAATAATATATTGTATTCACAACTGAACGATTATGATCAGATCTTTTCCTAATCTGATCAGTTTTGAACTAAACGATCATGAACATGACTTATACTGATACGATCATTTTTGAACTGGATGACCACAACTAGGTCTTGTACTGAATGATCATGATCAGGTTTTGTACTGATTCATTTTATACTTTAAAGCTCAAGTGCATACTCATATAGTCTATGAACTAAGTAGAGTAAAGTGTGAGTTTCAGAGATAAAAATTGTACACTAGTTCACCAGAGATAAATGAATATATTTGAACACAACTTATCTCATATGATCGGACAAAGTCCAACCTTACCAAACAATATCCAACTAGTACAGAAACTTGATCATGAGAGTAAAAAACTTGGTCACAACAATAAACGAACTGATCGAATCAGTAAAACATAGACTTGGTTGTTACAGTGAAAATATTGATCGTACCAATAAAAGAGTTGATCAAATAAGCAAAATAGACACTTGGTCGTGACAGTAAAAAATTTAGTTGTTCTAATAAAAGAACTGATAGGTTAAGTAAAGTCAAAATTGGTTATATCTATACAAGACCATATATCAGTTTTGAATCAGTAAAAGAACTGATCGAATAAGTAAAAACACAAAATTGATCGTGTCAGTAAAAATCTTGGTCACAGCAGTAAAAGACTGATTGAATCAGTAAAGGCAAAACAAAGCATATCAGTACAAGACCTATGCATCTTCGTATAAGTTTAAAACTGGTCGTTTCAGTACAAAAATTGGTCATGGTTGTTCAGTTGAAAACTGGTTGTATCAGGTTGTGTCTGTAAAAATCTGGGTCACTGTAGTAAAAGAATTGATCGACTCAGTGAAACATAAACTTGGTCGGGATAACAAAAGATATTGGTCGCAGCAGTAAAAGAATTGATCGAATATGTAAAACATAAGCTTGGTCGAGATAGTAAAATATCTTGGTCGTACCAGTAAAAGATCTGATCGAATTAGTAAAACAGAAACTTGGTTGTGTCAGTAAAAATGTTGGTCGTAGCAGTAAAAGAACTGATCGAATCAGTCGAACATAAACTTAGTCGTGACGGTAAAAAATCTTGGCCGCACCAGTAAAAGACCTGATCAATTCTAGTAAAGGCAAACTGGTCGTAGTTGTACAAGGCATGTTCATCGTCATATAAGTTTAAAACTAGTCGTATTAGTATAAGAATCGGTCATGGTCGTTCAGTTAAAAACTGGTCATATCAATACAAACTTTGTTCATGGTCGTTCAGTTTAAAATTGAGACCTGATTGAATCAGTAAAACAGAAACTTGGTTGTGTTAGTAAAAATATTGGTCGCGGCAGTAAAAGAATTGATTGAATAGTAAAACATAAATTTGGTCATGACAGTAAAAAATCTAGACCGACCAATAAAAGACCCGATCGATTTAGTAAAGGCAAACAGGTAGTATTAGTAGAAAGCCTGTTCATCGTCATATAAGTTCAAAATTGGTCATATCAGTACAACAATTGGTTATGGTCGTTCAATTGAAAACTGGTCGTATCAGGACAAGACCTAGTTTTGGTTGTTCATTTCAAAATTGGTCAGATCACCACAAGATCTGTTCGTGATTGTATCAGTTCAGAACCGGAGGCTCCATGAATGGGCACAAACCGCGAGACAACCAGGTGTGCAGCTGACAGTGAGGACCGCAAACAGCGAAGACACACTGTGCACCGCAGGACATATATGTTAGAGATGGATGCGCACTACATCAGGACAGGCGCCGATGACATTGGACGACTAGACGGAGAAGACATGCGTCGCCGGGGCATTGGAGCAGCGAGGCACAAGATGGACGCAGCGTCGTACGGTGGCAGCGAAACGAAACGCTGTTGGAACATCAGATGAGAGAAGGAGGTGGCGACACCAGCAAACAAGGGGCTGGCGGCGAGGAAGAAGGCGATGGCGAAGGCGCAGATCCGGGCGTGAGCACATGAGATCTATGGTAGGATCTACGATAGCAGTAGAGGCGAGCTCAAGTGCACAAATATAAGAGCGAGCGGAGCAGTGTGGATTTGGAGGCGGATCCAGGGTTTCGGCGGTGAAGATTTTGAAGTGGTGGTGCCAGATCTAAAGAAGAAAGCGGCGGCGGCGATGGGCGGTCGCGGATGCAGTGAAGAGAGCCCAAGGAAACCCTCGCGCCTCGTAGTAATAAAAATCTAAGCCGTGAATGGACAGACGAGATCATCCTGAAGACGAATCCCACAGCTCGAAGAGAAGCGGCAGCGCGGTTAGGCTACATGAAGCAAAAACGCCGATCCAACAGCTAAAAATGCGGCGACGACGTGGACAAACATGGGATGAGCTTTCTGGTTGGATTGTATATATCTATTATATGATTTCCAGTGTCACACACATCTTCATGTGTGTGTTATTAAATGAACACCATTAAGAACAGCATTCGCCATAGCAATTATAGCACTATATTTATTTTGATGATATGCCTTAATACAAGTGTCTTCCTTGAAGATTACTTTGTGCATAGGATATAGAGGCGTGTCTATAGATACGATATTTGCTCTGAGATACGCACACAAAATTACCAATTACGTGCTTAAACATACCTCTTTCAGAGAACAGCCCAAACAAACAAACAGCGAGTACAATAGAAACCATTCTGAAAAATCCCAGCCCTAAATCACAAATATACATCAAATAATACACACGCAAAAAAGCCTATACATTCACCAACATTTCAAAAGTGTGTTGGTTGGTCCCTGAAGCAACTGTACAAACATGTACTAAATGAATGAAGGGAAAATGTCTGATAAAAACCATGTCTTAGAATAGAGCATGCAAACTGAGAACAAAGACCGTCCAATCCAACCTGAACGATCCAGACCTGGAATCAGACCGTCATTCATGTTGGATCAGGCGGTCTCCATTCCCTGTTCGCATGCTTCAATTCTAAGACATGCTCGTACCGGATGCTTTCCAATGAATAAATCAACAAATATATATATGTCATGTATAATGTGTATGTGTCTAGCGCTCCCTGGCCCTACGTTTGAGCATCTGGGTGTATTTGAAGATGGAGTTGAGCCGCTGCTGCCTCAGCTCCTCCTTGGCCTCCTCCGCCTTCGCATCCACCTCCGCCACCGGTTCCTCAGCCGGCGGCTGCTGCCGCCGCCCCTTCACCACCAGCGCATACGCCTCCTCCATGCTCATCGACCCGTCATCCTCCTCCTCTGCCGGCGCGGCTTTTGGTGCAGGAGTAGGCGGCTGCGCCGGCGCCGGCGCCGGCTCTGTTTCGTCGGAGGCGGTGTCCACGGGGTGGTGCAGGAACTGCGAGACGGTGGAAGGGAAGGAGAAGAGGGAGAGGGAGCGGAGGTGGTCGAGGACGGCGGACGAGGCCCGGCGGTCCAACGAATATCGGCGGCCGGGCGACAGCTGCACCAGGCCGCCGCGGCCCTGCGCCCGCGATATGAAGGCGATGGCGCCGACGACGACGTTGAGAAAGATGAACCACGCGGTGGCCGGGCTCAGCCACGCCGGCAACGGCCACCAGCACCCCATCGCCATTGCTCTCGCTTATTGCTTCTCGCTCTGTTTCTTGAAATGCTAAAGAAGCTTTGCTTAGGCGAGATATATATAGAGATTAGAGAGGATCTAATCAAATTTATTTATACTAACAAGGTGCCTGGTTCTGCCAGATTTATACTGTTTGTGTAGACGAAAAAGTAAGACTAAATGATTAACTTAAAGAAATGGTCCATTTCGCGGCGCGTCTGCGCGCTGCAAGCGGTTTGGTCAAGCGTGGACCGGGCAACTTGCAAGAAGATTATCTGCGCCTCCGCAAAAAAGAAGCAAGCTTTTTGATAATGTTTGTTCTAATTTCAGTTTTAATTTATGGTTATATAAGCGAAGATTGTTCAACCTCTAGAGTTTATTTCAGACGCGCAAATTACTTTTGAACTAGATTTTCAAATAAATTACTGGTGGAAAGAGACTTCTCAAATTTATTAGTTGAAGGCTCAATAAATCAATTTATTTGATAAATTTAAAATTAATTAAACACACATGGAGTTTATGGTGAAAAAATCTTAGAATAATTTGTAATATAATATTGAGATGAAGTGTTGGAGTGGATGTAGGTGTAGAAGTTACTCTAGTATGTTTTAGTTCTTTACGATTCTAGCTTCTAAAAAAGTTTATATAACAAACTATTTTTGAGAACATGTATTTCTGTTAATATGAAATTCGTAAATCAAAATTGAAGTAGTTAATGATTTTCAATTTGTAAATGCCAAAGGCTGAAGCAAAGAGCCGAGCTAAATGGGCCCGGACTAGTGGCCATGACAGGGTTATAATTTTTTTTTTGGGTCCTTGTTTGATTGGGAATGTTTCTAGGTAACCTCAAGGTTTGCTAAGGCCCTTGCTGATGTAACAAGAATCATCTCCATTGGAGAAGGAAATACACAATGTACATTTTCTTTTTTTGAGGCTGACTGATCGAAAAAGCAAACACTTTAATAAATCATACTCAGAGGCAGGAGAATCATAAAATGACCCTTCAATTTACCGTGTGAAATTTCTAATGTCTCGCCTGAAAGTGATTCTAAGAGTTATTTGTATTATTTTTATTCTCGAATATGTTTCGTTTTTTTCAAATCTTTTTTTTACACAAATACTTGTTACTTTATAATTTCTAAACAAATTTCCTCATTATCATATTAAATTAGATGATTGGATTTTGTATGTATGTGTAATTGAAGATAACAACTCATTAATACAGTAGATAAAATTAATTTATATATATATTTATTAGAGGTATTTTGAAATACCTTATTCAAAATATAATTTTTTGGTAACTTTAATTTGAAAACTGCACATAGTTGAGAATAAATATAATATTTCTCTATCAAACGGATTTCAAAGATAATATAATACACGCAGCACTCGCATTTATTAAGGTAATATAGGGGATCCGCTTCTTCCTGGATAATGTGTGTATCCTAGGTCAAGTCTTTATCTTATTATTTATACGTGGAAATACTTTTCTTTAGTTTCATGGTGTTGAATGGGCAAAATTATTAATTGTCGTACGTAACTTGAGGAGACTTGGACATCAAGTAGTCATCTATTTCTATCTGCTCTAATAAATTAGGTGCACTTTTTAGGGGAAAAACTACTTCCTGCCTAATCTATCACCGGGTCGGTTAGCGTCCCAATTTTAACATTGAGTTATAATCAATTTATTTCGATTTGAATCAATTTATTATCAATTTAATCCGATTCAAATTGAGTCTAACTAATCCATGATTTTTCAAGAGAAGTCCAAAAATCATGTGGTTTCCAAAAGATTTCCGGCAAACTTGTATGGTCGGTTTCCTGAAACCTCGTCTCTCCTACCTGTTGATTAGTTAATTTGTACACAGGACTATAACTCCATGCATACATATGTGATATGCCGCTATCTTATTGGATATGATCTGTTATACGTTCTTGACAAGTGCCAAATTTTATTCCAGCTATCGGGTGTGTTATTACTTCCAAAGCTCCCCGTAATTAATACCCATGATTTGGACAATGAGAGAGACAGGTTGGGCAAAAATTGCACCAATAAAGGACACTTAGCATTGGAAATCTGAACAGAATGTGTATAAAAATTATGGTTTAAGCAAATCGGAGAAAGGAGTATGACCACACATTTTATGCATGTTTTTTATTTTTTAATTTTCTTTCAGATTCTACATCCATACCGTTTTGCTTACGTGGCTGTTGGCTGCTAGGACAACGTATGGGTCAACTTAAACAAACAGCCGGGTCAGACACAGCATCCAACTTTTTAAGAACCGACTAACTTTTCATGTCGTTGGTTCCTGCATGGTCTGCATCAGAACACTGCAATATCAAAAATTAAGCTTAGTTTTTAAGGTATAAGCTAGAGGCGTTTGAACGGACACTCTATCTTCATATCTTCATATTTAAGTCTCTTTGAAACCTAGAAGAAGCTAAAACTAATTTTTATAGAAATTGTGGAGGTCTTTTTTGTGGCTTCGATGGTTCCAAAGGACAAAATTGTAAAATCATAACAAATTACATATTTGCTATTGGTTATAATGATTAATACTATATTATATAATAAGATTAAAAAGTTGGAGCTGCAAGACAAACACTATGAGGACCACGAAATTGATCGACAATTTGAAACTACGAGGTTGGTTAGGGGTTATGTTGCAAAACAAGATTTTCAAATTTTAGAGTTTTATAAAGGTTTATTGTCAATTTTTAGTAGTATCTGTTCCAAAGTTCCTCGTAGCTGCGCCTCAGGTTTTGATGAGTACCTCTACTCGCACTGTATTTGCATATCATCACCTAACATTTTAGGAATCAGATCTCTTTCAAGTCGTTTTGGATCAATCAAGGTGTTTTCGGATCTCACCTTAGAGAGAGAGTAACCTGCTTCAACCTGCCAGTCGACTCATCTGTAGAGCACCAAGGGCCAATTTGCAGTATGTTACATTAAAACCCCCTAGAAACTGGAAACCTCCGGTGAAAGCCTAATACTTTTGCACAGAGCCCTAAACTTTTCTGAAATTACAGAAAGGCTATGAATATTTGCGTAAAAACCCTCAAACTTTTCTCAATTCATAACAGATCCCAAAAACACTTAGGGAGTGTTTGGTTGCCTGGCCCAAGGCCTGGCCTGGCCCCCGGATGCAAATTTCTGTTGTTTGGTTGCTTGCACCGCCCTTCCAGCCCGGCCCGAGCGATGCAAATCCGTCTCGTTCAGCCTGGCTCGGGAAAACGCAAATCCCTCTCGTTTCTCTCGGCCTGGCCCGCGGGAGACGCGCAAGCTGCATCCGCCGAAGCTCTGCCCCCGCGCTTAGGGTTACCTCACTCCTCTCCGCCCCCGCGCCTCCGCTTTCGCTCCTCCGCTTCGCGAGCTCGTCGCCTCCGCGAAACCTCGTAGCGTCCTCTTCGCTCCTCCACCTCCGCCTTCGCTCCTCCGCCTCCGCGAAACTTCGTCGCCTCCGCCGACAGAAAGCTCGTCGGCTCCTCTTCGCTCCTCCGCCTCCGCCTTCGGTCCCCGGCGTTGCCCCAAACGTCATCGCCTCCGCCTCCGACGGCCCCGCGCTGCCCCAAACTTCGTCGCCTCCGCCTCCGGTGCCCCCACGCAGCCCCAAACCTCGTCGCGTCCGGTGCCTCCAGATCCCGTCATCCAGGTGCCCTCTCTGCCCCAAACCATTCAAATCTGAGGATATTCTTTGTTTTGATAGACAAACAAAATGTTTCTTTGCTTTATTAAAATACAGAATAAAATATTTATATGTAATACTGAGCAAACTGTGCTTCTGTGATCTGTTCTTGTCTAGATGTTTCTGAGCAAACTGTGCAAACTGTGCTTCTGTGATCCATTCAGATCTAATGTTTTCCATATGATAGCTTATCAAAATGTGCTTCTGTGATCCGTTCTTGTCTAGATGTTTAAAAAATACTGAGCAAACTTTATCCAGATGTTCCTTTTTAGGATCAGTATGATTAATTTGACAGAAGTTCATCTGTCTTGAAATTGGTAGTCCCATTGGAATGAAACATTAGCAGTACATGAACATTTTTCTTCAAGATAGTAAAGGTCTTAACAAGTGTTGGTAATTGGAGAACTGAAAATTGGGCAGAAAAGTTCTGGAAAATAATTCAATTGATTTGCTTATAGGATGAACTAGTTTGGACCTCTTCCAACTTTATTTGTTGGATGTGTATGTGTAATTATGGGAAGATAATTTATTGATGAAGTCATGTTATTTTTCCTATGTCTAGTTAGTATTGCTGCTTAATTGACTGAACTCCTATCAGTTATTTCATACTACCAGAAGAATTTGGTAGTTGCCAATAATGTTTAGTTGTTCTTGTCATGGGCCATAGGTCAAACCCCAGAAGCTTCCAAGTGGTTAATTTCCTTCTACAAGCTTGCCTTGCAATGTCACCCATGTCCAGTCATAGTTGTCTGTATTTTCCCGAAACAGCTCTTATCTGTTTGCTATTTTGCCTTGCTTATATATGATTCCTAAGTCCCACATCATGAAGCATTTTTTCCCCTTCTGGATGGCTCTAGTGCATGATTTGGTACAGAGTTGAAGAGATGATGTATGTCTGTTACCTGTAATGCTGTTATTTTGCCTTTTTGAAGAGCTTATCAGGACTCATTGAAAACGATCCAAAGAGTCCTGAGAAGCAACCTCGAGAGAGAACTGCTGCATCTGTGCTCTTTGACTGGGAGGTGCTACTCTGGCCATCCTTCTCTATGCATTGTAGTGAATGATATTATTGGCATCGAAGTTTGCTAGTTCAGTTCATGCAGCATACCTAGATTGTAGGAGTTTATGGAGTTGTCAGCACCATGACCAATTAAATACATCTCCCTAATGCTGACTATTCTGGAAGTCTTGTTTTGCAGGTGTGTTTCATTTCTGGTGCAAATGTGTTTTTTTATATAGATAAGTTAGGTAATATTAGAAAACTTTGGTATTACTAATATTTGCTTTTATAGCTTTAACATCTTTTGCAATTGAAATTAACAGCATCTTATCTCAGCCATGGAAATGGTTATAGCAGGGATTGGGTGTCTTACAGTTTGATATATGTATGAATTGAAGATGTAGAAACCTAAAATCTCATTAGATTATTATATGTGTTATATTTTCCTAGTAAATTGTTGACTTTTCACGAATTGTTTCATTATCCCAAATTAATAAATTAATTATTAGAAAGAACTGTAAATGAGGTATTAATATTAATATCATGACAGCATCTAGCTGGTTTCTGGTGGTGTCATGGATTATGTCTCCATTTGCTTTTAATCCATCTGGCTTTGATTGGTTGAAAACTGTGTATGACTTAGAAGATTTCATGAACTGGATATGGTATCCTGGAGGTATCTTTTCTAAGGCCGAGCACAGTTGGGAAGTATGGTGGTATGAGGAGCAAGATCATCTACGCACAACTGGCCTTTGGGGTAAGATTTTGGAGATACTGTTAGATCTCAGGTATTTCTTTTTTCAGTTTGGGGTTATATACCAGCTGAAGATCGCCAATGGAAGCACAAGCATTGCTGTTTATCTGCTCTCCTGGATATGTGTGGCTGTGATTTTTTGTGTCTTTTTCCTAGTGTCCTATGCCCGAGAAAAGTATGCTGCAAAGCAGCACCTTTACTACCGGCTTGTGCAATCTGCCATCATCATTCTTGTGGTACTTGTGCTGATAATATTTCTGGAGTTCACTGCATTTCAAATCATCGACATCTTTACTAGTCTTTTGGCTTTCATTCCTACTGGCTGGGGCTTGATTTCCATTGCTCAAGTGATCAGGCCATTCATTGAATCTACAGTGGTATGGGAAAGTGTGGTTTCTATGGCACGTTTATATGAGATACTGCTTGGGGTGATGGTGATGGCGCCAGTAGCATTGCTGTCTTGGTTGCCAGGATTTCAAGAAATGCAGACGAGGGTACTTTTCAATGAAGCTTTCAGCACAGGTCTCCAGATTTCTCGTATTCTTGCTGGCAAAAAACCAAATGTGGCTTGAGGTACTCTATGCTGAACTATAACGGTTTCCTAGCCTATTTACTCCTTGAAACTCTCACCATGTGCAGGCAACAGAATAGTCATTAATTTAGCATTCCAGTATATACCAAATAAAGTTGGATTTACTGCTAAATAATCTTGCTGATAGTAAGAAACCACATACCTATTATATTATTGCAATCGAAAAAGATCACACTGACCACTTTCAGATGTTTCATACTACTGCTGTGTTTCTTTGACAAGTTCTGGTCAGATTACAGGTTGTCGCAGACAGGCAGCCTCATCTCCTTTGTACAGTAGTTTATGCAATGTGGAAGGCTTCCTTGTTTACTCATTGGATTAGATCATATTGAACTCTTGTGATGGCTATTAACTATCTAGTTTAGATATTAAATTTTTGTACCTAGGTAATTTAGGTTTTCATTTTGTATCTTCTTAGAATTAGTTGTGTAAATGATTTTATTGCTGCACCACTTATATTATGATGGTGTTTGGTTGGATGTGCCATTGTTCCCCTTGAGTTATACTTCTAATGAATTCTTTGTTGACTTGGAAGTTCCAGTTTGATATTGGAGAAATTTTGAAATTTTTTTTGTATGTTTTCTGCTGAGGTCAAGTGATTGGTAGAATTTTCTGGGTAGTTGATCAGAAAGCACTACAGGCATTTCAAGAACAAAGCAGTTGAGTGTGATTAATACAGGGAGGGAGGGGATTTATTGGATAGGTATATGCTTATTTCACCTTGATAATTTTAAAACATTTGTAGGCAAAAAATATCAAGGGAGAACTAATGGAAAATTTCATTAAAATTCTTGTATTTTAAATAAGGCAAAAGAAACAGAATTTAACCTGCAACATGTCCAAACAAATTGTTACATTAAAGATGGAATTTATATTTGGCTGCAAAATTCTTAGTTGAAGTAGTGCCTCATAGACATAACATGGATGACTAACATAACCCATAAGAAAATACACCAACCAAAAAGGCGACAATTTAATATAAAAAAATATGGTAATTTAAAAAAATACATTTTAAAATTTATTGGCTTAGTTAATGATCATTGAATGAAAATCTATTAGTTAACATTAAAAATAGAAATAGATAAATTAAAAAAAGATTTTTTATAGTTATTCAGTTTATTGTTACAAATTTTGCTTTTTAATATTTCATCCAAAACTTAATCAGATCTCAATTCCCATTTTTCAGATGAAGATGGGTAATCTCACCACTAAAATAACCACATACAACCCATACAACCAACCAAACAGCATCTCCTCCAGCCACCCACCAGAACCAGCCTCTGATACAGCCAACCAAACAAACTCAGCATTCATCCAGGATTCAGAAATTCAGCCAACCAAACAACATCTCTACTGCATCTCACAGCCTGTTTCATCCAACCTGTCCCACAGATACGAGCCAGGCTACCCTCGTACAGCCAACCAAACGCACCCTTAGCACAACATGCGTAGGGCCACGTAAGACCTTACTACAGTAACTAATGCTGAATAACACCTGCTGAGCGACACCAGCAAGAAGGAAAAAAACAGTATAAACCTCAACCAGCCAACATCCACACATAGTTTGAGCTCTCAAACGGCAAGAACAAGGTAAGTTCGCACCTAGGATTCATCTAAGCATTGCATCACAAAGCCAACAATTAGCATTTTCATCTCCCCTTACCTCTAGGGGTGGAAACGGGTCGGGTTCGGGTCGGATAGTACATAAACCCATATCCGCATCCGCATCTTTCTTTCGGATACGGATGCGGATGCGGATAGTATGCGGATGCGGATACGGATATGAAAGAAACGGATACGGATACGAAGCGAATATTTTGCGGATACGGACACGGATATTAAACGGATTCAGAGCGGATACGAACACAAATATTAAACGGATTCGGAGCGGATACGGACACAGATATTTGTAAAATTAATATGATTATGAAACGAAAACAGTGATGCTTGAACTACTGTGAGTGTTATTCACTTTGCAAGAAACTAAGCCGAGTTCTTGGCCTTGGTGAATCCATCTAAATGAAATGTGTAAATTCAGCATGTAGATCTGAAAGATGAGCACAGATATGTAAAAGAAGTTACCTCTGTTCTTCCCCCAGGAACACAATCAGGAGCCAAGACAGTAGGAAAACAGAGAACACTGGAATCAGAGCAGCAAGGTCAGATCAAACCTAAGGCATCTAGCTTTGCCTTCATGTACAAGTTCTTTAGCACATTTCCACTGGCATTAAGCCCAAATTATGATTCAAGCACAGAATCAAGCATATGATCCATAGCACATTGTCACGGCACAATCACAAAACACTGCACATTTGAAGCACAAAACAATAGTGCCACAGCCAAGAAACCAGGGAAGAGGGAGCGTACCTGGAGCACGGCGGCCATGATCCAGTCAACCGGCGAGCTGGCCAGCGCGGCTAGCTGCCAGCGCGGCACACGGCCAGGCGTGGCTGCAAGCCGTGGGAGAGAGGTGGCGACGGTACAGTTTGGGCTACGGTCAACCGTCGACGAGTGCACCGTGGAGAGCGTTGGCAAGATTTATGGCGTCGCCGAGGCATTGGCCAGGGTTTTGGCCGTGAGGCCATTTTGAAGTGCGCATCGCTAGAGTTAGAGAAGATGACGGTGGAGTGCTAGATCTAGGTCGAATTGTTGCCGGCGAAGCCCCGATGACCGGCAATTAAGCAAAGGCCGAAGGCAGAGAATCTAGGTTTTTTGGGGCAAAGCTTGGGCGTGCACGTGTACGTGATCTCGAGCCAGGAGAAGGCATCGGGCGAGGGGGTGAGTCGAGCGTGAGAAGCCGTCAACAGGAGGCCGACGGGCAACGCGGGAGCAGCCGAGGCTACAGCAATCGGGAGCAAGAGCAGAGAGTATGAGTGTGGTGCATGGTTGTGTGCGTATGTGCTGTGTCTGTGTGAGTTTGTGTGTGCGCATTGGGTCATGTGGGCTGTGAGCGTGTGTGTGTGTGTGTGAATACTATTCTACACCACTCTTAAAATAGCTATTCTATTCTTAGTCTAGAAATCGTCCAATCTAATTTACTAGACCAAATTATAACCGTTTAAAGAAATTTAATGTCGTTTTAATCCATAATAATAGTAAGTTTTTGAAATATTTTATTGTTAGTTTATTATTGATTGATACCATGCCAACCGTCTCTTCATCTATTCTACTACACGCTGTGTTGTTGCCCTGTGTGCTCATGTCGCCGATTCTTGCCGTCAATCCTGCACCGCCACCCTGCGTGACCGCAATGTCGCTTCTCGACCGCGGTCGATAGCTTCCTGTCCATCGTCCAGCGCGCCATGTTGCCACCCTACGCACCAGCAACACCTTGTTTTGACCGCAACCACTCGGGCGTATTCGCCATGTTTGGTCGTTGGATCCAGATTGCCATCTTGAAATAGGTAAGTATTAGATTTTTACCTATTTGTTACACTCATTCGTCAGTAAATTTTATCTACATTATCAATAAATTGGCAGTAAATTGATGTTCTTCGGATAGCCGTTCTAGTACGAGAAGAGAGTACATTTTAGACAATAAATTTGTTGTATTATGACTGTAGATTTGCTGCGGATCCGGATTGCCATCTTGAAATAGGTAAGATTAAATTTTTGTCAATAAAGTTACACGTTCGTTAATAATTTGTAGTTGGTCGGACAATAAATTTATTAATAAAAATCTATAATATAAGATCAGTAAATTTACTGACAAAAGTCTATAATATATATCTATAATATACGACTAATAAATTTATTGATCGTATACTATACATTTATTGGTTCGACTATATATTTACTGGTCTGATCAGTAAAACTATAGTATACGATTACTAAATTTATAGTATATGACCAATAAATTTATTGAGAAAAATCTATATTATATGATTAATAAATTTTTCATTATGACATGTAAACAGAAAGACATATATATATATATATATATATAGACACACACAGATTTGAGCAAGGAGCTTCGAAATGAATTTCTGTTTCCGACTTCGGTTACTCAGGTATTTTTTCTTGATCATATTGAATGTGATTGTAGAACTATTTGCCTAAAAGATAGTTTTTGATCTAGTTAAGATTTATCACATGCATGAAAAAGAGTACTTTTTGAAAACAGATGAAAGATCTATAGAAAATATATGTATCTAAGATGGCATACGAGGAATGTTGGGCAATGATAGTGGAAGCCACTGAGCACAAGATTTTGACAAACGAATAACTTCCTTATCTATACTATTGATCGAAATTAGTAAGGTTTGTAATCAACTATCTCTTTCATCTAGCATCATTAAACTCGTATCGACTACAAACCTGATATGAGACGGACCTAATATAGTAGCTTATCTAGAAACTAAGGTCACATCCACACGAGAACATATTATATATATTAAGTATTACGGGTCGCTCAGAATAACTTGTAAAAGCGTTACAGATCGCTCAAAATAATCCAGATAAGTTCCACAAGTCGCCCACAAAGTACCCAAAGAGCTATAGGCTCGATGGTTGAGTGGTACTGTTTGATAAATAGATTTAAGAAACTCTATTCTTTTAATCTGATCATGCATTTGCAGAATAATGCAGACAAGCATCGACTTGAAAATCAAAAGTTTCTGTGAATAAATATATACATCTCTAAAGAATACATGAATATTCACTCCTTGTTCTTAAATCGGAAACTGCATCGCAGCAGGAAAGGAAACTTGCAAGTGGCCTCAACCCTGTAGTGTAAAATGTTCAGTAGAATTTTCTAAATAAGATCATTTTACAACAATAGTTTATTGAAAAAAAAATCTCACACTCCTTAGCTTATCTAATGTTTAAATATCTTTGAATTTAACTAAACTAGGACATTCCACTATCTCTTCTTATTTTGTTTGCTGAGTATTTTTTACCTATCCTTACTATTTAAAATCCTTTTTTAGACTTATATCTCTCAACTGGCGATGATTTCGTCAAAGAAGACACTAGAGAAGCAGAAATGGCTCAAGACCCAAAAGACTTAGAGATGGATATCTACAATTATGATCCTACTGACTTCGAAGCCAGAGACGAGGACTTCTAAAGTTGATATAAGATCAGTTACATTTTGCTAATTAGATGTATAATTTTTGCGAAAACTTTTATATTTTGTAATTTATGAATTTGGATTGTTCCCTGAATTTGGACAAATCCCTTTGTATTAACTATATTAAATTTAAATACATGTTTCACTACTCTGAATTAAACGTTACCCAAAAAAATTAGTTTTTATCAAAATAATGTTTACAGTGAGCATACTACCATGGAAATGCCGAATTGCGTCAAACACCCTCTAGTTTCAGCCTCTAGTTTCAGTTTCTAGACTCCAATGAGCTAGAGCTTTATTGCTCGAGTTTCTATGATAGAAGCCAGCTGGTTTTAAATCAGAACGAAATTATTCAAAATTTCAAATAACCATAAATAAAATGAGATTCCATGTGATTAGTCAGATGTATGTCTAGATGAAGATGATCCCATACAGTTGATCACCTTCCATTCAGTTTCACACACGTGAGAAAAAAGTACAACCGAAAAAAAGGAGAGCGAAACGAACAATGAGGTGTTACATCTGATAACCTCTTCGTGATCCTTTTGACAAATACCAACCTAAATACTTGCAACCTTGAGCCAAAAAAATGCAAATTAGCAGAAAATTTTGGATCAGATACAAGATTTCATATGCTTCAAGCCTCTTACCAATCAAAGCAAGTTTACTTGTTATGCAGGCATGAGGAGCACTTGTCATGGTCAGACCAGCAAAATCTTCATGAACAAGCATGCTGCTAGCGCAATTCCCATATAATTGGTCGCTTGAGTAAACTGTCACTCAGCAGGATCAAACTGGCGGAATCCTTGTTTGAAATCATCCACCATCTGCAGCTCTTCTTCCTTAGTGAGCTTACAATTCCTCCAATCTGCACGATCTGCCATGCTTAACAATCCTGCTAATACCTGCGAAATTGCAACCAAAGATTGTGAACTGCATATGTAGGAGTACAAGAAAGACGGTTGATCCAGACAAACATGCATTTAGGCTAAAATGTTAAAAGGCAGGGTATGTCTTAAGCTAGAGATAATTACTTTGCTGCAATATATGTCTTGAGAGAAGTAGGTAATCTTTCTAAACTAACAAAGTAATAGTGGATTAGTGAGTATCATATGACATACCTCACGTCCAAATTGGGCAGGGAACTTCTCATTACTGTCTACGTTATGCAAGAGTATTTGACCTTCTGGGAGTTCTACATAAAACAAGCTTGATTTGCTGTCATACTGAGATCTTAACAATTCTCTACCTTGATTAGCATCACCTTCTGTCAAAACAAAGTGGAATTCAGTGCATAAGGAAGAATTTTTAGTGCACCGTTAAAAGAAAAGGAATAAAAATATCATTTATTGCTGGTCAAAAGTATTGCAATTCAATCCAATAAAATAAAATAAAAACGAATAGGAGTATCATATATACTTTTCCCCAAAAATATACTCTATAGCTATTGCACATTTCAAACTTTCCTCGTACAACAAATCTCACCAGAGCAAATAATCAATTTGCATAGAGTTTAGCATCCATTAATTTCAGGCAACTGCTCATATCGACAAACTCAACACATTCCAATCAATTGCATGTTAAAAAGATGGTAGCTTTAGTGTAGCAGCAACAGCATATGTTGCAAAGTGCACCTAGGGCAATCTATCAACATCACATAAGCAACCTTTGCACAATCATCAAGGATGAATGGTCTACAAAGAGTCATATGTTTTGAAAAGTTGAAAATTGAGTACTAGTCAACCAAGGACCATATTTGAGCCTTGCTGCATATACACGAAATGTGAATGAAAAAATACAGCAAACCTCACCTGGATTCACCACAGAAAACTCGAATCCCAATCTTTTGGCGGCTAAATGAAATATCTTTTTAACACCAGCTGCTTTGGACAATGGTAGTGGAACAGCCTGCAGAAGAAATTTAGAGGATGACCATTAAATGTTTTCAAAAGAAGACTACAATCAAATAAAAGTTTGCAAGGAATTATGTTATGTTGGGATCAAAGTATCATATCTGGCAAAAGCATCCTTACTTGAAGGTTGGCATGACGAGAGTGTAGTGAAACCCACTCGAAGAAAACTACCGTCTTTCCCTGATTCTCAAAATACTTACAGAGAGCATTCTTATATCTCCCAAGTTCCGCCTCTGATTCCACAGGCATCATGAGCGTACTAGGGCAGTGTTCAACTGGTATCACAAGAACATGGTTTGGAACAAGTGGCCCTTTCGCAAGTGCACAGTAGTAACCATCACCAATGCTAAGAACAAGATGTGACTCAACTTCTGGACTAGACAAGCAGAACCAGCAACTGCTCTCCACACGTCTTCGCTCACTACAGTTAGCCAAAACATAAGATGAATGCCACAAATAATGCATGATGTTTTTATTTTGTGTGTGTGTGTGTGTGTGTGTGTGTGAGAGAGAGAGAGAGAGTTTTGGAGCACTTTGCTTACCCATGAGGTCTTGCATCCCTTGGAGCAGCCTCCTCAGAAAGGCTGTGACTGAACTTGCACTCAGGGCCCCTTTCACGTCTACCCTTGTTGAGAAAATCAAAACAGACGTTTCTCTTATAATGCTCCCTGGCCTCTTCATCATGCCTGTAATGACAGTTACTTCCTCGAAGACAGGACCCTGAGGATGTAAATTTGAAACACAATCTACCCCCATCTTCTTCTCCTTGCCTTTGCCGTTTTACATCATAACGCCAATATTGTAAATCAGCATTATCAGCAGGACGTTTTTGAGCTTCTTCAACTGGAACCAATTTTGCTGGAATCTTATATGGTGATGTAGTAGTATTTGGAGGCCTTGCGTGAATATCAGCAGTGGACATGATAGATGCTGGAGTAGGAGAAATCGCATGAATAAATTTCTGAAAAGTATATATGATAAGGAATAGCCAATTAATGCCTTAAATCAATAATTTGATTGCGATAACTCAATGAAAAACACATTAGAACTACCAATGTTTTATTTCAGAAAGTGAGGATATAACTGAAAACCAATAGTATTTCAAGATGCTCACTGATAAGACAAATTGATTCTTATTTTGCAAGCATGAGTGCATGACTTACAGCATCAGCAACAAAAAAAAATGCTTCAACCATAAAGAACAACATAAAGCAAAAAAGAAAAATAGAAATTTAAACAGAAAACTATGTTGATTTGATTGAATCTAAGTGTACCTGCTTGTCTTTGTTTCCGACATTAGCAAGTCCAATAAAACGGGTAATGTGTGCAGCACACTCATTCATGTATGGTTCCCTTGCATAAAATACACCTTTAGTACCTGCAACATGGTACCTATACAAAACAAAGATTATTGTAAATATGGCTTGGTTTGCTGTAAATCCACCATCTAACAAATAAGCCACTAAAGTGGTTTGCTTAGTATCACAAGTTAAAGACCAAATTACATACTAATAATTTAAGGGATGCTTCCCTAAACAAGCAGACTTATGTATTAAACCACAAACTAGAAACATTGCTTAAATGCCACCAACCAACCTTGGCTTAATTTCCGCAACCAACTCTGCAACAACAGGATCATATCCATGGGGATCCAAGACCTGAGAAGGCGCGCTGGAAGTATCAGCTCCATTCACCACTCCAGCTGGCCATTCGTTAGTACCATCCCACAATTGTCAAGGGAACTCTATAATACTTCAGGGTTTAGCAAACAAGCAAGATACTTTATAAACAGATGATAAATCAAAGCCATGCACTAGTAGCAAACTAAAAGAAGAAAGCCAGGGACAAAAAAAAAAGGAGGATATGTCAAGAACAAATCGACGATTCCTGGCTCCTCGGCAAGAGCTCGCAGGGCATCCACATCATCCTCACTGTAGCAGCCATGCCCTCCCAGCCCCCGCTTCCCCGACAAGTAAACCACAGATAGACCTAGAACAAAAAGGAAAAAGAATTAATTAGCAAAGTTGCAAACTTCAGGACACCGAAAAGGCATAAAAGCTTATTTCAACAATGTTACATTAGCTCAAATACAATGTTACAAAAGCTACAAAAATTGGTTGTAAATAAGCAGGTCCAAGCATTTCTACAAAAATGTATCATCGTTACAACCGCAGCATTCAATTCGAAGTTTTGAGCTAATGTGCAGCAAATCATTGATTGGTTTACTAAATTAGGCCCAACAAGAACAAATAAACTCATCAAGAACAATAAGAAAGTGAAGGTAGGAGCAAGGGAGGGAGAGAGACCGTGGAGAGTGAAGCGGGCGCTGCCCCGGAGCCAGAAGAGGTTGGGGCAGAGCTGGATGCCGCCGGCGGCGAAGCATCCGGCGGAGGCGGCAGCCTTCGAGAGGAGCCGTGGTGCGGCGGGGCCGTAGTCGCCAGTGAAGTAGGTGGGGATGGGGACGGCGGCGCGGCCCTCCAGGTAGTCGGCGACGTCCCCCGCCTCCTCCTCGCTGGAAGAGAAGAACTGCCCCACGCAGAGCAGCGCGTGGAACGGCCCCGTCGATTGGTTCACCTGCGCGCACACACACACACACACAACAATAAGAAGACGAGAGGAGGAACGAAGCAGGTACGAGGGGGGGGAGGGAGGGAGAGAGAGAGAGAGAGAGAGGGAGTAGTAGCAACTGAGTTGACGCGCTTGAAGAGTTGGTGCAGGCGGCCGTGGGCGTCGCCGGCGAGGAGGATCCGCGGCGGCGCGGCCGCCGGAGACGGAGAGGAGGAGGCGGCCATGGTGTGTCTCCCACGGTAGTTTTTGGGGTCTGGTGTGGGAACTGGGAAGCGAGTGTGACTTGGGCTGGACCGTGGAAATTTGATCCGACGGTTCGAGGCCAATCGAACCACGCGTCCTCCTGGCCGCACCAATCTAGGCCGCATATGTTTGATCGAACGTCTCCCTTTGGGGGTCCCGTATATGGGAAGTTAGATGTTAGCACTTGCACTGCCATTGAACCTTAGCATTTTTTAGCTTGAGCCGGGTTCAAACCGGCCGACAAAAATTCCAGTTACATCGAACCGGTTTGGATTTGGGTCAAATTCGAACTGGACTGAGAAAAAGCCTGATTGCATCAAGTCTCTTTGAGGTCAGCCTAACTCAAACTCAGCACATATATTGGACTAGTGGATTTAAGTCAGCTTAGGATGAATCAGTCAGATTTAATCGAATTATGTTCAAATATTGGAATCAAGTTTTTTTTTATGTTTGAAGGTGTCAGATTGAGCATAGAAAGGCCCGAACTCGACTCTAACTTTGGGTCAGGCCGAACCAAGCTCGGCCAAATTCAGATGGGCAAATTTTTTACTCAAATCTAACTCCCACGTCGTCAACACACCGCAATAATGACAATAGCAACGACACACTGTGGATGACTCCTCACATTATGTTGTCTCCTCCACCGCTAGTCAACTAAATGCACAACTATTCAAAAGATTCTGTATAAATAGATCAGACAAAAATTGATATAGGCAATTCATCTGCTTGTTAATTCTATTGCAATGAACATTCTATCTCTTACTAAAATTGAACATTTCGATACCAAACTATCCTACACTGTTCCAGTATAGGATCCTAGAGGAATAGCCATTCTGTGCATGCCGAGGAGTGGACAAACATGAATGCAATCAAATGAATCCAACCCCACCCCTTAAAATCGGAGAGGTAATACCTTATTGAAGTAGAATAGTTCCTATTGCTACTATGAAAACTGTCCTTGTGTGATAGAATCTAGTCTTTCATTGGACAGTAAGTTAAGATGGAAATTTTTATCTTGACTGTTGCTGCTCCCGTTAAGGATGAGGTCATAGACATCTAGGTACTCATACACCTTATTCATGTCTTATTCCATAAATTTAAACTCTTTTTGAACTCAAAATCCGTGACAAATTAAAACTAGTGAAACAGATATTTAAAAACTGAAGCACATAGAGACCAATTTATTGAAAAAGTTTAAACGTGCTAAACACACCCTTAATATTAGTTTGGTCTAATTTCACAAACTTAACTCTCTTGAACAAAACTAACTAGTTCATTATCAGAATTATTGTGTAAATTTAAACCCACCTCTATCTAGAGGGTGTTTCACCATGTTGGGACACAATCAAATATTGACAGCTGAGTCATATTTCATCACACACATGAAATCACAACTTGCATATATCTTCAAAAGACAAAAAAAAAAAAATAGAAAATAGAAAATTCACATCTTGCATATATTGATCCAAGGAAATAAATGAAGGTGTGTAGCATAAATTGGATGTATTTCCTTGTAGGGACAATTTTGCTATAATTGAAAGATTCTGTGACGAACAATATACTTTGCAATCAGTTATAGTAACTTGCAGGAACAATTTTGCTATAGTTGAAAGATCTGGTGGTGAACTTTGATTCAAGTCGAGTCCATATCACATGAGAAGATATGTTAAAATATAAATAAATTATTCGCCTTTCTCTGGGAGTTGAAACTTTCAAGTAAAGTGTTTTCTAATTTTCTATCACTAATTAACTGTCAGGTTGGGGACATTGGATGAGCTTCTTGGCCATTATGAAGGCACTAAACACAGCTATAAACATCCTTAAATCCGATGCATATCTTATAGACTTATACTAAATGATTTTGCAGGGGGACTGCTGCAGTGAATGAGCAACGAACAGGTTGCCCCCATTCACGGTGCACTTTGTCACATGTGTCACAATTTTGATGATGATTTGTGAATTAAGACGCAGCCGTCGGATCCGGTGCAGAATCTCTTTCAATGTCTAATTCAATCGCCAGTGACAGTAGCCATCAGGTATTTGCCGTACTGTGTTTTTTGGTCATGAAATTTTTATTAGCCTGTGTGTTTAGATTGCTAAACGTGCTCTCTTAGGTTTGTTTCAACTCTTCGACTGTTTGGTCATGACTTCTGTACCAACCATTCCAAAGTCAAGGTTTATCATCTCAAAATTCGACAGGTTCTTCTACATTGATCATCAAATAGGAAGGCTCTGTCTCGCAGGGTTCACTTCCCCGATGGTAACCGAGTGATTACAATCAGGAACTGATTTTGCCGTCCCGAATTAGGAAGAAAAATACGACTTGAAGCCAAAATTTCGTGCTTATTTAGTTATTTATGCTTGAAACGTATGCTTCTTTAGGTTAATAACCAATGGTAAGATAGTAACCAATCAGTTAGTTGCCATACGAAACACTGCCAAAAGGAGCTTAATAGACAACAGGGCTACCACATTTATACCTCTCAAAACTGTGCATGTTGCTGCTCAGAATTAGTACTATCATCAAAGGGGGGTCACTCAAGTCATAAAGTAGCCTTCAGCTTAAACAAATCACCTGAAATAACCAATGGATTACGGAGCATAGTTGCTTGAACATTTAGAGGCAAGTGGCCGTCACTTGGGTCCTAGCTAGGGCACAGGTTAGCATGTTCCCATCTGGTCATCAGCTTCTCATTTAAGGGGACACATCCTAATACAGCTACTAGTTTTCTATGTGGTTTGTGCTAAGCCTGCTCCAAAATAATTGTCGCAATGGTACATGTATAGTCGATTTTCCTCAGTTTGGATTATTAATATATTTACAAGTATCTAAATTCGTCATGTGAATTTTCCAAAGTTCCTAAATGTTATTCTTTCTATTGCACAATATAAACCTACTTTCCGTTTTTAAACATTTCATAATAAATCCATCTATAATCCCAATATATTTTTTCAATGCAACTTTACAACTTTATCTTTTTTAATATTTTTTTTCTCTTCTCTATTAATACTCCTTCTATACTCATTCAAATTTTATTTAATAGAGACACTATATTCAATTACAATTATTTTTTCTCTCATTCCATGCCATTTTAATTCTTGTGTGGATAAAGAATAGGCTTATGTTGCAAAACAGAGAGAGTAAATCCACATAACTATTACTAATATATTATGATTAAAATTAGTGATAAAAATTGTATTTTGGAGACCATAAAATTTAAAAAATAATGAACATTTCGAATCAAAGACAGTATTTTACGTGAGATGACTTGCTAAGGACCAAAGGATTTTAAGGCCTGGGGTGTCGCACCTGGAAGAAGCCAAGAACTAGAGGTTTCTCGGGGTCCCCTATGCATTTCCAAGCTATTTAATTCAACGGTGTGATTTGCCCCACAAAACTTAATAGTGTCCATACTAATATTAGGATCCTAATTGGCATATTAAGTGCTATCTGACCCAAATACAAAATGGCCAGTTTTTGAAATAACATCATATACCTTATTTTGTCACCATGATGTTATGCAGTTAATATGAAATTCTCAAAAAATCAAAAAAACATGAACACATGAATGCTGATGTGTTTATTTTTCTAAGTTTCAGTTTTAACTTGCAATTTACTAGTCGAAGTCTAAAGTCATGATCTAATTTATTTTTGCGCTTATAAACTAGTGGAAGGTGGTTTGGGTCTTATTAAAATAAGCTGTTTTATTATAGAAGTTTAGTTAGGTCGAGCAGTGCAAAGGAAATAAAACATCTATGATATTTCCAGGCTTGGATGAGTAGATTTTTTTTCCTGTTCATCTAGATAGCCAAGAATTGCAGATTTTCGTGCGGCCATCACGTGTCTTGGTTGAAAGCTTGCTGTCTCTAGGGGATCTCATCTCCTTAATCCTCATGTTTTAGGTAACCTACTAACTATTTTTAGAAAGCAATACAGTATCTTTCACAGTCCGATGTACAATTCTGGATCGCACAGTTCACACATCTTAGCAAGATAGAAACCAAAAGGTAGACATAACATAGGAAAAAAATTCTTTCATGGGACATCTTCATGTAAGACTCTGACTGGCACCCATTCAATCATAATTTACATTACGATCTAAAGATTTTCACCTAGATCCTATACATAAGAGAGTCTTCACTGAAAGAGTGTGTCTCTATGTAATTAGGTAAGACCTTAATTGACACCAGTCTGATTTACACTATAATCCAATAGTTTTCACTTAGATCCCCACACTTAAGGGGTCTCCACAGAAAGTTCCTTCTAGCATCCGTACCTCCAGGCTTGTTGCACATATTTAGCAATAACTTGCATGTTTGAGTTTATCAATTTATGCCATATCTGTAGTTCATTTTTTATTGCCACGGCCATCTTTTTGCACCAAATTTCCCGGCAGCATCAATGCAAACTGTATGGCGACCAGAAATTCTGCCGGGTTGCTTTACATGTCTCTCTACACGCTCTTGATGAGTACAGGTGAAACTGTCAGCTAAGCTGGTATTACTAATCCCATGACAAGACTGCTTACAGTTTAACTAATTGGAGTAGGTTGGTGGGTATTCTCTTGGATTCGTATCATCTGTCTTACAGTTCAAAAGATACTAATCCTCTCTATTTTGACCGTTTGATGAAAAATGTCTCTCATGAGATGATTAAGTGTCTCAATTTCTCTATCATATCAATATGAACCATTATAATCATAATTAAATGGTATATTTGTCACAATGTGAAACCTTTCTTGTCTTTCCCCAAACCAAATCTTTATTGGTATTCAGTGTTCCTGCTACAGAAGAAATCTTCAAACTTTGCAAAAGAGGTGGTCTTTCTTTCATTTGCAGGCACAAACAAGTTATAGGTTCCATGGTTGAAGGGGAATGCAAAGAAAGCAACGTGATAGAGTTGAGATAGCTGTAATAAGGCAATTAATGATGGCCATAAATGAAACCTATAACTTGCATGTTTGAGTTTATCAGTTCATATCTATTGCCACGGCCATCTTTTTGCACCTAATTTTCCGGCAGCATCAATGCAGACTACATGACGATCAAAAATTCTGCGGGGTTGCTTTACATGTCTCTCTCTACACGTTCTTGATGAGTACAGGTGAAACTGCCAACTAATAGCAGGTATTACTAGTCCTATGACAAGACTGTTTATAGTTTAACTACTTAGAGTAGATTGGTAGGTATTCTCTTGGATTCCTATCATCTGTTTTACAGTTTAAAAAACACTAATCCTCTCTATTTTGACCGTTTGATAAAAAATATCTCTCATGAAATGATTAAATATCTCAATTTCTCTATCATATCAATATGAACCATCATAATCCTAATTAAATGATATATTTGTAACAATGTGAAACCTTTCTTGTCTTTCCCCAAACCAAATCTTTATTGGTATCCAGTGTTCCTGCTACAGAAGAAATCTTCAAACTTTGAAAAAGACGTGGTCTTTCTTTCATTTGCAGGCACAAACAAGTTACAGGTTCCATGGTTGAAGGGGAATGCAAAAAAAGCAACATGGTACAGTTGAGATAGCTGTAATAAGGCAGTTGATGATGGCCATAAATGCTATTCAATTGCTCACTAAAAGTAAACTTTGATTTGGATGTGCAATTGTTTTTGCTGGTACTCTGAAGTGAGTGAGAACTGTTCAGTTGACATCAAGAAGTTGAAGTTGAAGTCAAACAGCAGTATTGCACCCATATTTGTTGAGCCTGACTAGTCCTAAGCAATGTATCAGTGTATAATGATGTGATGACATCAAACTCCAAACTAATGGAAGCAGCAACATTTAATATTGCTTACCGTCTTCATATGATCATAATCAGTTCATGGATATATTTGTAGAATACCACAAATCCATATTCTTTAGAGTGGACAAGCTAGGTCATACACTTGTCAGTCAACTCAAGGTCAGGCTGGCTTGTGCTTCTTTGATCCTTGAAAAATGTTAGTTTCTATACTATCAAAAGAAAATTTTTACATATCCTAAAGCACCTTTGGTTAATTAGATGGTGCTACAGATCAGACCCTCAAGTCCCCTTTTCTTTAGAATTTGTGCATTCTTAATATAAGAAAAAAGCACTAAACTTTCCATGCTCTTAAGTCTTAACTTATATACAGGGATGCTGACTTGTTTGCTTGGATGCACTGAAATACAAAAATAGCAAGAACTCAACCACATACTGTGATATAAACAATGCTTTATGAATTTAAGTTTAGTGTAGATTTCGCAGCAGACATTTTCTGCAAGTAGTATTTAAATGTAGCAGGATCCAAACAGAACAAAGGTGCAGATATTGGAACTTTAGCAATATGTATCCATTTAAAAATGAAAAAACAGCGGGGGAAAATAACACATTGGGTTAAAGCATTAAACAACTGGCAAAAAGACAGGCAGAAAAAACATTTAAAAAGGAAACAGAGAGAGAGAGAGAAATACCTGTCATGCTTGTAAATGAGGGGAGGTGGGTATCTTCACAGCAGCTTAGTTATGGTTGGTTGGTTGATGAACTCCATAAATCTTGGTTGTACCAGAACAGCGCTTCCTCTGCATTCAATAGCACTTACTGCAGCTGGTGAGCTCTCTTTAATGCCTATACTACACATTGGTGCCTCCAATCTCCCAATGCCATCTACATAAGCCCACTGAAATGCAGTGAGTAAGCTTGTGATGTGAGATTGGAAACCAGGGGGAAAATACGGCAGGGTTGGAGGTGTTTTTGGAGGGAAAGCAAGAAAGAAGCAAGTTTTAACCCCGCAGTCTGTATAGGTGTTTATTGGGTTGGTTGCAATGGCTTTGAGCAAAACAGTGATATTTCTCAAGATCTTGGTCTGCCTCTTCTTCAGATTATCTGAAGGTACACATCTTCTATTTCCAATTTTGTATCTTATCTATGCTTGATAAACATTTCTGTTAATAATTTCCCCAAATTACCATGCACAGCTAGAAGTTTTCAATCAGGAACTTGCAATCCTGAAAGACTCTTCTCTTAGAATGTTGGAGCTCTATTCCCAAATGATATCTTCTTTCCTTACTTTTGCCAATCTCCCTCTAATTGACTGACTTTTGTCTTCTAACATTTCAGTTCCTATCATTTGTTGTCAACTTTTAGTTTTATACTACAAATGATAGGAACTGACAACAAATGTTTTTTTGAATTTAAAACTTTTAACCCAATGTGTATAACTTTAGCTGGAATGCTGAAGGATCAAGGAACACACCATCTATTATTCACATATTAGCTATATAATCATGTTTTTTTACAGAAGAAAGTATCATCAAAACAAAAAAAGAATAGAAAGAAACAGAAAAAGAGAAAAGGTAAAAGATGTGCCTCTAATCCCAATCTGGATGGTATAATACCAAAGGGCCAGATGAACAGTCAGAAAGTAAGTAAGCTCAACCCAATCAAACATTCTTACATCAATAGACATCGATAAATAGAACTTGAAAGCTTACCGCCAAACCAAGAACACGCCAGTTATAGGCAATGACAACAAAGTAGAATACTTGAATTTGCAGGCAGGAATCCATTCATACCAAAGGATCTCCCCCCTCTCCACAAGGCAAGCAGCTTCTCCACAATGCGCACGGAGGCCTACAACTACATCATCATCGGCGGTGGTACTGCCGGGTGCCCCTTGGCAGCAACACTGTCACAAAAGTACAAGGTGCTCCTCCTGGAGAGAGGTGGGTCTCCATACGGCAACCGCAATGTCTCATATCTTGAGAACTTCCACATTGGCCTGATGGATGAGTCACCAGACTCATCATCTCAGGCTTTCATCTCCACTGATGGTGTCATCAACGCCCGGGCAAGGGTGCTGGGTGGTGGTACCTGTATCAATGCTGGCTTCTACAGCCGGGCCAGCCAAAGGTATGCAATGTCTTGTATACTTGTTACATTGTATATTAGTATTGTTCACAGGCTATGACTGCTCCTGCTCCATATGTGTGCATGACAACATAAGAAACTGTATGCATGTTAATTAACTATCTTCACTGCCACCTTGCTGAATGAGCCGCATTAGTTTCACTTCTGAGAGACACATGCATACATTAAAATATTGCTCTCTCTCTCGCTCTCTCTCTCTGAGGCATAGCCAGGATATTACTGATGTATCTTTACTAAAAGAGGGCAAGGTGAAGAGCCAGCACAGATTGAAGTCAATATCAAGCTGTCATCACTCGGTTCACGACCTGTCACTTCTAATCAGTTATAGGGGTTAATGCAAAATACTGATAGCGCCAAGAGAAAATCAATGTTAAGATCTGCTTGAATATGTCATCCTAGCAACATATGGCGCTATCGCATCAGCCAATCTGCTGAAACATACAGCAAGAACAAAAAAAAAAAAAAAAGGAATATCTGCATAAACCTCATGATAACTCAACTATCTGGCAAAAAGAATCCTCTAGCTACAGCCACTTTTTTGTTTCCTAATCAACTCACCTTAGCTAAAATTTTAGTTGGCTTTATGCGCCCTAATACCAAAACAAAAAGAGGGAAAAAAAACAGTGCTAAAGCAGCAGATCTGAAAGCCACTAAAATGACTAAACCGGGAGATAATTGTGCAGACCCACCTATCAATCTCCTGCATTACCACAACCTTTCCAGGGCAAACCCCATGCTGCAGTCGACTGGATTTGTTTGCCCCCTAGGATCTTACTCTTTGATTGGGCATGGGTTCTAGCATTTGGTATCACAATACAGTTGTAAAATTTGCAATAGTTTTGACTTGTGAGATATTGCATATAAACAATAATTAGTTGCTATTCATAACATAGAGATAGCATGCAGACAGTGCAGTAGAGTGCATTAAAGTGCTACAGCTTGGTAGTACAAAGAAGTAACTAACTTGGCGGTAACACATGCTGTGGTTCTCTCAGAGAGTAAAACCACAGAACATGAGAACACGGTCTGGTGGTTCTTGCTGGTGTTATACAGCTGTGTTGCAGCCCGTTTCCTGCATATTAGAGAAGCAGGCAATATTGAACAGAGACAATGAAACAAATGCACATGGGGCTATGACTGCTGCTTTCTTTTGCATAATAACTACGTTGGCTAGACACAGACTTCATAAATAGCCAAACCCCACTACTGCCAGGGCAACTTCAAGTTTGGGTCAGCACCAGTAACCCAAAATGCATTACATTGCATAATTTCTCAAGAAACTGAATTACCAAACTTGAATAATTCATCCAGGATCTTTGTCATGTCAATTTCCTGTTGGTAATTCACCCATTATTACTTACATACTTATGCACTCTTCGGCCTACAGCTTTGTGCAGAAGGTAGGCTGGGACATGGAACTGGTGAACCAGTCCTACCCTTGGGTTGAAGACAGGATTGTCCAATGGCCTAAGATCACACCTTGGCAGGCTGCACTACGGGATGGGCTGATTGAAGCAGGGGTATCCCCTTTCAATGGGTATACCTATGACCATATCTTCGGAACCAAGGTTGGTGGTACCATCTTTGACGAGACAGGATACCGCCACACTGCTGCCGACCTCCTCGCTGCTGGAAATCCTAACAACCTTAGGGTACTACTTCATGCCAGCGTGCACAAGATAGTGTTTAACTCACAACAAGGTAAACATTTATCACATGTACAGGCAAGCACCTATAATCTGTATCCTCTTCTACAACAGTGAAAACTATATAGAAATACCTGGAATGAAAAGAGTAGGCAGCACACAATCATCACCATATCATTTTCAGGAACATCATTTCTCATGCAGGACGGCAGAAACCAAGGGCTATTGGAGTCCAATTCACAGATGAGAATGGGGGCTACCACCAGGCATTCATCAAGAACAAGAGAAGTAGTGAAATCATTGTCTCTGCCGGTGCAATTGGAAGTCCCCAGCTGCTTCTACTCAGTGGAATTGGACCCAAGAATGATCTTAAGAAGCATAACATTTCTGTAGTCCTCCACAACCAACATGTGGGTAAAGGGATGTCTGACAACCCCATGAACTCCATATTCCTACCTACAAAAAGTCCCCCCCGGCAATCACTGATTGAGACTGTCGGAATAACTGAAGCCGGTGTGTTCATTGAGGCCAGCAGTGGTTTCGGCCAGTCACCAGACAGCATTCACTGCCACCATGGAATCATGTCTGCTGAGGTCTGGCATCAGTTTTACTTGCATACTGGTGTCAACTTCTCCAATTTTCAGATAGCATTAGTTTTAAGCTTTTGTGCAGCAAGTAGACAAGTAATCTTAGAAAGGCACTCTCTAGACTTGGCTTGTAAGAGCCAATGTCACAACAATTTGGAAACCCACTGCCTGCAAACTAAGGTTTGCAGGCTTCAAAAATACTTATACAAGGAGAAGTAACTCCTAAAATATACATAGCAAGTCATATTTTGCAACAATAAGAACATAAGTTAGAACCACTTATTCATCCCTGGCATGTGCATACATGCATGCCATCATAATTTTGAGAAATTTATAGTTACTGAAGTTCCTGAACATAGTTTTACTTTTGGAGCTATATTCATGCACTAGGTATCAGAATGAAACTTCTTTGAGTCAAAAAGAAGGGGAAAAATACTTCTAAAATACATTCATTCTAATATATATCCACTCACCTTTTGGAAGGCATTTATAACTATCCCACGATAATTTTCATGTTTATGTGAACTTATTCCCATTTTAGGTCTTGTTGGTCTAATGTACTATCTTATTACATTCCTCCAATACAGATTGGACAGCTATCCACAATTCCCCCAAAGCAAAGAAGCCTGGAAGCAGCTCGGAAGTATACACATAACAAGCTTAATCTACCCAAAGAGGTCTTCCAAGGTGGTTTCATACTAGAGAAGATTGATGGTCCACTGTCTACCGGCCATCTTGCCCTTGTAGACACTGACGTCAAAAACAACCCAGCGGTTACCTTCAACTACTTCCACCATCCAGAGGATCTCACCCGCTGTGTCTACGGTATCAAGACCATTGAAAGAATACTGAAGACAAACCGTTTCTCTGAACTGGCTGCTAATGGTGCTGGATATCCAATGGAAAGGGTGCTCAATATGAGCGTAAAGGCTAATGTGAACTTAATCCCCAAGCATACCAATGACACTGAATCTTTGGAGCAGTTTTGCAGGGACACAGTGATTACCATCTGGCACTACCACGGTGGATGCCATGTGGGCAAGGTGGTCGACCAGCAGCACCGGGTGCTTGGCATCTCAGGTCTACGTGTAATTGACGGCTCAACATTCTCTAGATCACCAGGGACCAACCCGCAAGCCACCGTCATGATGATGGGCAGGTATTGAGCAAAGACAAATTTACTTTTATTCAACAAAACAAGTTCTACCTTATAAATATTTATTTGCTTTTGTTATATGTCATGCTCAGATACATGGGAGTGAAAATCCTAAGAAAGAGACTAGGACGAGCAGCCGGAGTATAATCATTTCCTGGATGCCATCCATTTATTATGAGTGCATGTAACCTAGAAAAGAAGACATTACTAATTTTTGCTGGGATCCAGCACGAACCACCAAAGAAAGATAAGCTTGACGTTTCTTTTGTACCAGTAATCATCTGTCCCATAACATACTACGTAGTACAATTGACTCCCCTTTTCTTCTTTTTCTTGTCACAGTGGATTTTGAGAAACATGCTTTGATAAGCTAATTGCGATATTTCTCCCTAGATTTTACATGACAAGGTTCAAATTTAACTTTATTTTACAAAACCACAAGACGAATCATACAATATATCACAAAATTAGAAGGTTTAAAGAATCAACGGCCAAAATTCTATTCTATGTAGAAATGACAAGGCATAAATCTGCTAAGAGGCAAATAAAATAAGCTTTCCAAAACGAAAAAAGAAAAGAAAGACAAACTCTCGAAGGCCAGATGGCAGATGTTCAACAGATTACATTTTGTAACCATTTTACTCAGTGGAAAATAATAAAATCTGTAAGTATTTTACTAGTGCTTCACAAAATAAAACATTCCATTTGTTTGAGAGAATTTTTAGAGGCTTACGGGTATACAGAGACCATCATAACTCAGCTGGATATCATGCCCCTCTGTTTCCATCAGCCTGGCAAGATCATTGTTTACTTTCTCATGGTCCATCAAATGCATCATTCCTGCAGATACCATTTAGTTCAATTTATCCATCGAATGTAAACAATGACAAATGATGCATTTGAAATTTGAATGAAGTAAATGTTACAAGGTTTTCATGCCCATATAATTAGAAAGGACTGTTGTTGAGTCCGTATTACTTGAATTTTGGGGAAAATGAGAATAACAGTTAATTGAAATTACTAATAAGTTATGAAACATGATTTTCATAAAATATTTAAATCTACATAATGGCTATAAAAAAATATTTTTATTTTTTTTGCTTTTACTTTTGTTGTCGCATTTTATTATTTTATGCTGTCACATTTTCTTATTTTATCATTTTAGATTGTAGCATTTTTTTTATTTTAGGTTGTCATATTTTGTTAGTTAAGGTTGTTGCATTTTTTATTTTAGGTTTTCGTATTTTATTATTTTAGGTTGTCGCATTTTTTTATTTTAAGGTATCGTATTTTCTTAATTAATGTTATTGCATTTCCTTATTTTAAATTGCGGCATTTTCTTAGAAAATTTTTTGTATATATAAGTTGTGAGCACCTTAGCTATATCCTTAAATCTAATCTATTGAAAGGTAATTTAAAATATTGAAAAAGTATGTATACTGAGTTCAACGAGTGCCCACGTAACATTACAGCTATCCTTCTGCATCTGGGACTGCCTCTAGATTAAAATAGTTGGATGAACTTAGTAGTCAGAGGTTCAATATGCCTTGACTAGCAGATTTTTTAAATAAAAGAAAATGAAAACCCACCCATTTGTGTGAAAAGCATGTAAGCTTTTCTGTTTCAAACTGTACAACACAATCAGATAAGCTTTTCAGTTGCAAACTGTATACTATAATTTTTTTAGATTGATTTTATGTACATGGAGTGAAAAATAAAGGGCTGATCGAACTGAAAATTGAAAGCTAGTTCGATGAGTTTTGGTACAAATTGACCAAAATATATCTAATGAGATGCTTCAACATCATTGGTTAATCAGACCATACCAGTAAACAGTGTTCTCCTTGGTTTGATCTTCCTAACTTCCTCAAGTGCCTGTTCAGTTTAAGAATATGTCAAAATAGAAAAGAAAGAGCCCGTAAAATGGTAAAAACTTATAGAGTAGAACTGACCCTTGGTAGTCCAAAGTGTGTTGAAGAAGAGCGGTCCGGTCTAAGAGCATCCTGTACAAAGTTACCATAAAAAGCAAGCCAAAATCCAGTTATTTCACAGTTAATAGTTAGATAGATGCAAAAGATACAAGTTAAAAATACCAAAATAACAATTTCACGGTGTCTTTTTCCCAGTCAATCCAGTTATTTCACAATTAACTAGTTACAGAGATGCAAAATAATAAAGTTAAAAATATTGATACCAATATAAGAAGTTCACAGTTCTCAAGAAGTTTGTAGGTTTCTTCAGGTATATCACTGACATCACTGCATAGAGGTTCACAGTTAAGTAATTCAGCCAAAACGCCTTCCGATAATATAGTTCACTGTGATAAATTAGCCTCATAGAACCTCACCGTACCTTATGTAGCAAATGTCACCAAAACGAAAGCCCAGAGAACGGTAACCCTGACCATGCCAAACAGGCAAAGGAATTACCTGAAACAGAGAAGTTCTAGCTTCAAAAAAATAAAACCAAGTAGTTTAATCTGTTGCCAATGAAGACCACATTTAAAATATACTGAAATGATTATAGCAAATTAGTTGCTTGGTCGTGTCTCTGTGTGTGTGTGTGTGTGTGTGTGTGTGAAACCTTGAGTTAGCATTTATTTCATTCCTAAAATTGTTCAAAACTCATAGCAGCGATATCCCTTATACTTAAGACTGTAACTGAGAAAAACATACTCAATAGACTGAGCAGTCAGTTTAGTGCGCTCTCGAAGTGCAAGAAGGACATAACACGTACAACTCAAGACTCAAAGGTGATCGTATCCAGAAGGAGTAGAGAATAGAATCACTCCAAGACACTTGCCATGAAGGCGAGAAGAAGGCTGAATGTTGATAAGATAAACGGCCGTGGAGATAGCCTCAGCCCAAAAATGACCAGGAACATGAGATGCGATCAAGAGAGTGTGTGCAGTCTCAATAATGTGACAGTGTTTGCGTTCAAAACACCATGTTGAGCATGAGCACCAAAGCAAGAAAGCTATGGAGAGTCCCTTGAGTGCTAAGGAACTGGCGAAAAGCAACAGATAAGTACTCGCCTCCAGAGTCAGAACGAAAAACCTTAATAGTAGTGGAAAATTGTGTCTGAATCATGCGAGCAAAGGACTGATATATATAAAGGAGCTGTGATCGATGTTTATAAAATAGACCTAAGTATAGCGAGAGTAATCGTATATAAAAATAACATAATATTTATAACTTTCCTTAGACACAAAGGGAGCTGGACCCCATACATCGGAATGTACTAAAGCAAAGGGATGACTAGACCTAGAAATACTAGAAGAGTATGGGAGTTGTAGCCGTTTACCCAGCTTACAACCCGGACAGACAAAACTGGTGTCGACAGACACACGACGAAGGACACCCTGACGAGCTAGAGTAGACAGGCGAGCACCACAAAGATGACCCAGTCGATGATGCCACTGTGAAAAACTAGCTGAAGATGCAAGAGTAGACTCCAAGGCGGAAGGAATGGTAGTGGTGGAGCGGACTGGAAGCAATAGGTGATCAAGAACATAGAGACTCTTAGAGCCTCTACGGCGATGGCCAATAGTGTCCCTGTACGACAATCCTGCACAAAACAATGAGAATCATCAAACCCCACAAAGCAATGCATATCCGTCAGCTGACCAACAGACATAAGGCTCATAGAAAGTCTGGGAACAAAAGAAACAGCTGGTACTATAAGCTGTGCAGTGGAAAGGGTACCCTGCTGGGTAACTGGCAGAGAGGTACCATCAGTTGTCTAGACATAGGTGCCATCCAATATAAGCCGACATGAGCTCAGCTGAGAGCTGTCAGAGGTCATGTGAAAAGAGGCCCCTGAGTCAAGAATCCAGAGATGACTAGTAATACCTATCGCAAAAGTAGAAGTAGCGGCAAGGCTCACTGACCCACTAGAGGAGGTCCGATGCTAAAGAAGAAGAGCCTGTAACTGATCTAAGTTGGCCTAAATCTGGGTCAGGAGAGCAGTGGAAGCAGAGCCACTTACAGGTACAGCAGAAGCAGCAGCACGACCATGTGACTGTCTACGAGTAGGCCTCAGCTCTAGATGGAGCTTGTAGCACCTCAGAACAAGGTGCCCCGGCTTCTTGCAGTGAGAGCAAACAACTGGACCAAAAGCCGCTAGAGCTGCTGTGGGGACAACATCTGATGGTGTCTTAGCAATGACTAGTGAATGAGGATCAGGGGACTGAGTGGCTGCCAAGATAGTATGTGAAGAAATCTGCAATATAGCCGAGGGCGAGGGAAGACGAGTCTCCTCAGCATAGAGGCAGCAAGAGTCTTATCCATGGTAGGTGGAGTGGCATGGCTGAACAGCTGAGCTTGAATGGGCTCGAACTCCAGACGAAGACGCATGATGAAGTCAAAAACAGTGCATCGCTCCTGATGTCTGTCCTGGCAGCACAATGAGTACACGTGGCACAAGCAGAGGGAGGTGCCGTGGCAGTTAACTGGCTAGATATGCCCATATAAGTGCTATAGAACTTTTCAAGAGATGCCTCCTGCTGATGCAGGCTCTGAAGATGTTATAGGAGAGAGAACTCATGCGCCGAGCTGCTCTGAACGAACCACCACTAAAGACACTCCCACATCTGGCTTGCAGTCGAAAGCTAAGCAATGTGCATCCAAATCGACACCTCAGCACTTTGACAAATGATACACTTGACCCGCTTGTCTGCTCGATGCCAGGCAGCAAGTATCTTCTCATCGGCCCCGGCGGCAGGAGGGGAATCAGTGAGATGAGACTCCAGATGAGCTCCCATCAGCAGAAGACGAACTGTGGTGGCCCACTCACGGTAGTTCTACCCATTGAGCTCAATGTCAACAACGGGCAGACTCGTCAAAGAGATCATGACTCAGAGACGGCTCAAAAATGGCTCAAAATGATTGGCTCGGTTGATCTGGTTGACTCAGCTAGTCCGATCAGCTCGGCTTGGCTGGTCGGCTTGGCTTGGCTGTTTGGCTCCTCCTTCCGCTAGCTCGATTTAAGGTGGTGGCGCTAGGGTTTTTAGCCGCAAAAGAAAAAGAAGACAACGCACAAGGCAGGCGGCGGCGCTAGGGCACACGAGCGAGCGATGGTGGCGGCGGAACCTCCAGAGGTGGCCCGTGACGAGCGGAGGGCACGGAGGTTGCCCACGGCGGCAGCGGAGACCGCAGAGAGGTAGCAAAGGCTGCGGAAGCAAGCGACGGTGGCAGAATCTCCGGAGGTGGCCCGTGACGAGCGGAAGGCATGGAGGAGACCCGCGACGGCAGCGGAGACCGCGGAGAGGCGGCGGAGGCTGTGGAGGGACCCGTGACAGCAGGCAAACGATGACCCGTGGAGACAAGCTACCGGAAGAGAACTCAACGGCGAGGAGAACGATGATGCACAGTGGCACTCCTCAGAGGAGTGCCTGATACCATGTAAGAGTGGATATATATTTCACTCAATCAATTAGAGGGAGAGTGCCCTACATCTATATATATAGTACAGGTCTAGAATACAAGTCTAGAGTAAGACATGACCCAAGACCCAAATCCTATATGTAAAAGTAAACTAATATATATATATATACACACACACACTTAACACTAACATGCCATCAATTAATTTAGTGATCCCATAAAAAAAAGATAAGCACAATTAGTCTTTTACATATCTGCCTACACAAAAACATTCTCATACTAAACTCCACTTTATTGAGGAAAATTGCAAAAATAAAACATCAATAGTTACCACCCAACAGTCTGGATAGTTCTGTGTAATTATTATTTTTGGGAGTTATTATTTTCACTAACCTCAAGATTATGAACCATAAATGGTTCCTCTTTTATAATGTTGAATTGCAATGCTGAGACTGCAGCTCCAGGTATAACCACACTCATGTCAATTAAATAATAGTGCGTCATCTTCATCACCTGAAGTGGACCAGTAAAAAGAAAAGATGATCTAGTTGCTAAGATCAGGAAATTAAGGGGAAAAGGAAATAATTTAATAATAGATAAGTAGCTTGCTTGACATGACAGGTTATTATATTGACAGCATGTCTTCAGATAAAGGATAGTTTTCCATGAAAAGTTTCCAACTAACTTCATATTGCATGGCAATCAGTAGGGAAAAAATTTTAACATTTCTATACAAGGAGTTCTGACCTCAAAATCGCGCTCAGCCACATAAATTGGTATGTATGGCTGGACATTGTTCGTCCAGTCACGAAGGTCATCAAGGCCTGCATTAGAGTAGTTGTTACTTATTTAGAAAGGACACAACAAAAACATATGGCTCACTGTCTCGATTACTACGAACAAGGAACTGTTTCAAAACAAACATTAAATATAGATTATCCCATGTAGCAAAACATCACAAGGGAGAAATCAGTAATACATGGTACAAGCATTTTGAGTATGGAATTTGTTATGGGAGTTGCATTGGATAAGACTCATAAGAGAACGTCAGAAGAAATTGATAACCTCCAATTGCATCCGCATGAGAATGAGTAATAATGACAGCGTCAATTGTTCTCAACCTGAAGATCAGTAGCACACGATCAGCGAAACCAATTTCTTGGCATCAAACATGGAGCATGTGAGCAGTTGAGTACCCAAAAGCAGGGAACAACTGGAGAGCAGAGTGGTAGAAGAACCTGAAAAGAAATTTAGCAACAAAATCTTACATTGCGAAAAAGCAAGCACAACTAAAACGAGAGATACATGCAAACATGCAAGATACAGCACATACTTGCCAGCATCAACCAGGATGTTGGAGGTGCCCGACGGGGTGGCGTGGCGCAAAAGGATGGAGGTGTTGCGCCTCCTGTTCCTGTTCCCCAGCACTGCTGCCTTGGTGCAGACCTGCAGGACAGGACAAAGAAATAAACAAAACAAACAGCTTTGAGCAATGTGAGAAGGCAGCACCAATGGAAGAGTTGAGATTATTACAGGGCAGGTCTTGGAGGGGTGGGTGAGGCAGCTGACACGAGGGATGCCCTCGCTGGTGCCCGTGCCCAAGAAAATGAGCTCCGACTGATGCTTCTGCTGTTGCTCCACCGGGGTCGCACTAACGGCACCATCAGCAGAAGCACTGCAGGCGAAGGAGCGCGCTGTGGAAGCAAGGAGATGGAACAAACCAATCAGGGCGTGCATGGCTGCCGCTGCCGCAGAGGCATTACGTCGAACAGCTGGGGGGCGAACACTGCAGTTCAGAGAGCTTACACACCGGAGCGGAGGCGCGAGAGCGAGAGACCGGAGGAGGGGCCGAGAGGAGGGAGGCTCGTGTAGAGCGAGCGCGCGGCGGCAGCCAGCAACGACGACGACGGCGAAGGCGACGTGAGGAGCAGGTGGTTGCGCACGACCATGGCTATGGCCGCGCCGGCCATGGGTGGGAGTCGAGTCAAACGGAGGCGTCGGATTGGTCCGTCGCGGCACGGCAGCCAATCAGCGCCGAGAGGGCACGGGGTTTTTTGTCACTGACTAGCGGGCCTGCACTGTCAGTTTGCTCTGTAACCGTTGGATGGAGCTCTTGTTTTACCGACAGGTGGGCCCTCATAGGCATGGACCCACAGGTCGGTGCGTAGTGTGTAAATGATTGGAGGACAACGGCGGAATATACCGCCGCGGCAGCTACGGTTCTTCACCTTCCTTCACCTCTCCCGATCCATCAGCCTCTCTCTCTCTCTCTCTCTCTCTCGCCGGCGTTTGCATCTGTTTCACCGTATCGCGGCCTAAGCCGCGGCCAAAGGCACGTCTCTCTGTCTCTCTCATTAGCATCAAGAAATGAAGAGCAATTGCTTGCTTTGTGGCATCATGTTTGCTTGATCTTTGTTAGGGCTACCGTGTTTTCTTTTAATCTCAAATTGCAATATGCAGATCAGTGAGTGAACGAGTAGCATCGCTATCTCTTGTATTCAAGCAATTTATTGGCAAATTAATTGGTAGGGCCCCAACCCAACAATTTTAATCCTGTCAATTTTTGGATACTATTAATTTGAGGTTCATCCAATCTTTAGCAACTACACCAAGTTCTTTTGTTCCCTTCACATTTTTCTGACAGATTTGACAGTACTCCAAGCAAAATGTAAAATGAGTATTAATCAGTCAAATAGTTTAGTTAACATCGTTTTATCCGGCTCAAGCAGGCAACATGCTTCTTTTGTAAGGCAACATAGCCTTTGTGGTTACTAGTTTTCTTTGTTCATCCATCTCTCTAAGCTCATAGCAATCCCTAATTTTTCTGCTACTTTCCTATCTGTATTTCAATTCTTTTTCTACTTGTTATGAAAGGATGTTATTGACTTCTTATCTAGAAATAAATATGTTACCTTTTTTTTATTTTTGCTGTGAGAAGTGCGGAACAGGAAGTGTTCCATGATAAATTGAAAGCAGCATGAATAGAGAGGAAGTCCACAAGAAGGAGACTCACGGAACAAGCGGCAATATCACTGGGAACACATCTGCAGACAAGGTGAAGGCCCCTAATTTGTTCGAACGAGCCAAGGAAGAGATCGAGGCTTTTGTGGAGACTATTCACGAGAAGATGGAGCATCATTCTGATGCTAATGCCCACAAAAAGAAAGATGGTAATTTACTTAAGAAAATGAGATTTTGTCTAATTTTTACTTGTTTTAAGTGCTGCCAGCTTAACCCACTAGATATTTACTGCAATACTTGATGGTACCATATGCAAATGAGAAGTTCTTGCTTGCTCTTCTATTTCCTGCATCTTTAGCTCCTTCATGTGTAACGATGAACCACCCCATCAGGGAGGATGCTGAGTTCCTCTCAATTTCTTTTACCTTGTTGAGAAAGATTAGGGCTTTGCATTGCAACAGTTTTAAAGAGGTCAAAGACTGGCCAAGAACGCTAGCATATGCAGCCTTTCATCAGTTGTAAAAAACTTTCTGAACATACTGAGTTGTGAAAGGTTGCAAAGATCATAGAAATTTTGTTGAATTCTTTCGGCATCAAAGTGCCTATGGAGAAATTGCTTCTTTAGTAGCTACTGAACAAAGCAGGCAACATAGTTTAGTACGTCATTTGAAACTTACTGTCGGATTACTTCCTTTCCTGATTCCTTCATTCTCGAACAAATCAGGCAACATAGTTTACTGAATGGAAGCCAGTGATTGTTATTGATTAGTATTACTAGTGATGCTTCATTTGGGAACCTTAATCTTAACTATGATTTTCCATCCAAATATTTTGCAGAATTGAATGAGGATGCTAAGGAAGACAATGAGGTGAAGATGCAAAAAATAAAGACCCACAAGAACGAAACTCATGGTACAAGCAATGACATAAGTGAAGACACACCGGTTAACAAGGTTAAAGGCCCAAATGTGTTTGAACGTGCCAAGGAAGAGATCGAAGCTATTGTGGAAGCTTTCCATCCCAAAAAGGATTCAGACAACAAATGAAAATTGTTGCGGAAACATGAACATAACTAAGCAATGTGTACGTGAATGACATTCTGTATAAGATTTTCTCCGGCCTTTCCTTCGATGCCATACTCTTGGAGTTGGAAGAGTTCTTATGTGTAAACTGCAATATGTTTTACCATGTCATTGAAGTTTTTTTTTTTCTGGATTTGAGATATATCGGGTTTGATATGAATGTGGAATTTGTGTGCTGGGGAGTACACGAAACTACTGCCTTGATTTTTGATCTCTTGTTAATTCTATCTTGCAAGAACTGCTTGCAATAAGAATGCTGAATTTGTTGTAAAATGCTGTATTGTTGTAAAATTTGCTGGTTATACAGGTTTGTCTAGCATAATTGCATAGGTTGTAGTAAGTGTTGCAAATATTTGGTTACACAAGGTGGTTGTACTATTATACAGGCCATAATATTTTTTTTTGAGGTTAAAAACCACAGGAAAACCCCCGATAATTTCATAAACTCAAAGGTATCTTTACAAAGGTGAAAAAGACAAAAGAAAGAAAAAACAACAAAACAAAGCTCCAACAAGAAATTAATCCGGTTCTAGTTCTAAGTCAAAAATGAATCGCATCATCGAACGCTAGAAACTCACGAGCTTAGAGAAGCTTCAAGTCCGCCAGAATCTTCTTAACGATGACCAAACAAGACTGAGATTGCTGTTTGAAAATCTTGAAGTTGCTGTTGACGATTCGGACTCGGAGTCCTTAGTCGAATTTATGCAGAATTTGTGAGTTATGAGGCCTTTTAGGGTGCCCCTCCGGGTAGGGATGATGAGTCAAAGTCGGTTGGAACATAGAAGGATTTATATAGGTTCAGGTCCTCGATGGTGGGAGTAATAGCTCTATGTCCTGTTGTGATCTCACTATGTGTAGTAAAAAAGGTTACAAAGTTGTGGGAAAGATCATCACATGCGAAAATATTTTCCGTGTGATTATGTAAAACACTACTAAACTAGCCTATGGAAGCTTATCGATGTTGATCTGTTCCCGATGTGTCATCTATATCTTCGTCTGGTGCATTTGCTCACCCTTTTATACTGGTCGAAAGGGCGCCAATGCACAACGGTTTCGAACGGTTGCTCAGATGCAGTTTTGGCAACTGCACTTAACTTCCACGCAGGCTTAACACGTGCAATTAAGGAATAACCGCACATATTAACCTCCTGGCAGTTGTCTCCGTGCGTGGAGGAATCTTCGGGATACTCGGGATATGCTTGTTGTAGGGTCTAAGCAACCCCGAGTCGCCCTGGTCGAGAGTAGTCCATAACCTTCTAACCGCGCATTGCCTGCAATCACCTGACCGCGCACTGTCTGCGACCTCCTGTCCGCGCATCGCCGACGGGCTTCTGACCGCGCACTGTCTGCGGCCTTGTAATCGCGCAAAGCCTGCGACCATGTGTCCGCGCTTCTCAGGCCATATGACATTACATCAACGGACACTTACCTAGTTTGAATCTGTCTTGAACCAGACGTGCATTTATTCTGAACTAGCTCGGGTAACAATCCTCGTCAGCTAGCCTCCAAATTTGAAGAAAACGAATGGACATATTTACTTCAAATTTAAACCTTACATCGGATAAGTGTCTCGACGCTTCAACTCCTCCACTTAGTGGCACACTAAGTGTGGCGGTTTATTTCCCGAGACGGACTCTGGTTTGTATTTGACAGGTAATGATGGCGCCGTGGAATTGTCTTTAACCCGAGATAAAATTGTAAATATTTTAAGAGCTCGAGGCATTCGAGAAACGAACCGCCACCCATGAGGGTTATAAATACCGAAGCCTCTCAGCCTAAAACTTCACAATTTTTTTCCCGACTAAGTCTTTTTCAAAGCCATCTTTTTCCTCTCTTCTGATTCCACCTCAATGGCAGATCAAAACATCATTGAGATTGAAAGTGACGAAGAGAAAGTAGCACTTGAATTCGACCAGGATTTTCAGAAGGTAAGTCCTTTTCAGATGCCCTGAATGCTGTTGGAAACTCACAGACGACCGAAGATCTGGTTCCTCTAAGGAAGAAACCCAAGGTTAACGAGGGATCCTCCAGCGGCACAAGGTTTAGAGATGCATCATTGCTCTCTTTTCCTTTGGCCCCTATAGTCCTTCCTGTCCATGTAACTCGGCAGGTTGAACCTTCATCTCCACTTTTGGAGGTCCATAATAATCCTTTAAAGCCTTCTTCTCAGCTTTCTCCATTACGATTAAACGATCCCCATCTTTTGATGGGTTATCAATTTTCTGGTTGGAAGGCTGCACTTCCGCGACCAGATGATCCTCAGTTTTTGTTGGGGAAGCAATCTTCTCATGGGAAAGTTGCACTCCCACGACTTGATAGTTCCCGACTTTTGTCGGATGATCTACTTTCTGGGGAAATACTTCATCCTCTCACTTGCGAGGATTGGTAATTATTTTCATCTCTCCCGCTGGTCGTTTTAACTGGTAAAACTAACACATTTATGTACAGGAGACGAAAATTGTTGGAGCCTCCAGCAACCAGCCTGCTGGGATTCAACCTCCTTCCCTCGAACAGACTCTTCAGAAGGAGAAAGAGGTTCTGGAGAAGAAGACCGAAGAGATGTCTTCGGCCATTCTGCACCTGGCAGAATGTTTTGACAGATCCCGGGAAGAGGCGCACCAATTCCGGTTGGAGAGAGACTACGCCCGACAGCAGCGAGAACTCTCCGATTCGATCAGGAATGGTAGTGCTTCTCTGATTCGAGACGATGTAGATAGGCTTAGAGTAGTCGCTAGTTCTCTTGGGGAGGTCAGTGTAGATCCTACTGACTCTAATATGTCCCTAGGAGAACTTTGTAAACTTCTCTCAGATCAGGTCGATGCTCTGGTCGCCTGTATCCCTTTTGTATGCAAGGATTGTCAGAAATAAAGATTTATTTTACCTTACATCACTTGCCATAAGAGTTAATTTGAATTAAAACTCTTCATAATCTCTGTGTGAGAATATGGCCATAAGTAATGTCTTTTACGACCACACATACACAGGTAAATCTGAGGTAACAAGTCTTTCGATCAGAAATGAATTAATATGTCATACCGCGACCAGTACTAGTACTGCGATCAGAACCAAAGCCGCGATCAGAACTGAAATCCGATCAGAACTGACATTGCAATTAGAAGTGAAGTCGTGATAACATAATGTTCTGACCAGATGATAACCGTCTGTATTGTGATTATCCACTTGCAGCGATCACAGAATGACATTGTGATCAATACATGAAAAATTAACTTGCAAAAAACATGAAGAATCACTTCCTCTGAAAATTTCTGCAAAATTTTTCACGTCCTTATATGCACCCCAGCCCCCGAATTCGAAACAAAGACTATAGAAGTATACTTCGTTTTGGATTCACCGTGGGGAGTGCATAACGGGTCTCCCGAGAGAAGGCACCCATTATGGGAAATGAATAAAGTATTCAATGGAATGTTGCCTCGGGCATATAAAAGGAGAAGGTAGCTTCTTGAGGAAGCCACACAACCAGAAAACCCTTTACTTGCCTTAGAACTTCCGCCGCACACAACCCTCATTTCTCATTCTCCATCACCTCCAAAGTCGCCACCTTTCCTTTCGATCCTTTGCGAGAAATGGCGTCCTGGAGCCGATCTGTTCACCACACAGAGGAGAGTCTGGTGGGGCTAGAGAAAGAAGAGATTCTCCCTCCACGGCTGCTGATCAACTGGCGGCCAGCGGAGAAAGACCAAGAAACTCCAATCGTCCAAGAGGGCGAGTTGGTGGTTTTTGAGGAGTACCTGCGTTACGGGTCCCAATTCCCTGAAAGCCAGTTCTTGAAGGGAATCCTGGAGCACTACGGGTTAGAGTTGGTGAATCTCCACCCAAATGTTGTCCTCATCCTGGCGATTTTTCAACATTTGTGCAAAGCCTTCGTCGGAGTGCTCCCAAGTGTGGAGCTCTTCCGACGCTTCTACTACTCGGCATGGTCGAAGAGCGCCAATGCCGTCGGATGTATTTACTTCCGGATAAGGGAGAAGAAAGAGTATTCCTTCCCACCCCTCCGAGATTTCGTTCATATGTGGTACCAGAAGTGGTTCTATTGCACCCCGCCGTTGGAAAGCGGGTTGTGGTTTGAGAACTCTCGCCTGGAGAAATCCAGCAAGTTGGACTCTCTTCCTGCTCTGAGTGCGGAGCAAAAGAAGCAGCCCCAAGTGATTCTTCACTTAGTCCAGTAAGGACTAACCGCTCGCGACATCATTCGCGACTTTGTGAAGAATCGGGTGAGTCTCCTGTGCGAAAGGACTCATCCGACTTGGGAAATTCAGTCCATGGCGGACAACACCTTGGACTATAATAACGGTACATCTTCCAGTCAACAAAACATGCATTTCTTCTGAAAAAATGTCGTATTTGCTAACTTGCTTGCTTGTGACACAGCTCTGCCTTTGTCCGAAATCGAAAAGTGGACAAATTACCTCCTCAAGGCGTGTAGCACCGATGTGGAGGGAACCAGGGGATCGCCTCGCCCCCAGAGCTTAATCAACGCTAGTGACAACCTCAAACAGGAGCGTCAAAAGGTATGGACTTTCCCAATAAGCCCTGTTTGTAGATCATTTGCGCGTCTTGTATTAACCAGGACATTGAAATGACATAGCTCCTGGGGAAGTTTGCCGAGGTGACGCGTCCAAGCGAGGGCGTTGGTCTCCTGGGGAAACCGGCTCTCAAGAGGGTGAAGAAGATCTCTTCGAAGCGCACGGCGAAGGAACCCACCCCAAGAGGTCCAAGAAGACTCTGGGAGAGGCCTCCTCGCCAAAGAAACGCCTTATCGCGAAAAGAACTACGGTAAGATACTTAGTGCCTCCCGTAACCCCAGGTACGAGTAGGAATTATTTCTTCGTCATACAGGGTGAAGGGAGCGAAGACGAGGCGGATGACGTCCCTCTGATTAATCGCAAGAGGAAGATGATCGCTCCCTCGTCCAGCGAGGTTCTGTCTCTGCCTGCAAGGACTGCAATGGGACCTGCGACCACTGATAATCCTGTGGTTGCGGGTGAAACCCCAGTACCTGAAGCCCAGGAACCTTCAGGATCTGCAACACCTCCCCTTCAGACAAAAGGGGTGACTGTGGTAAGATTTCTCACAGTCCTGAATGTTGTTGTTCGTCTATACACACCCTTTAAGTAATGCTCGTACAGGAAGAAGAAAACATCCCCCTTGTCTGCCGCGAAGTCTCCTGCCAGTCCTGGGGCGGTGAGCACTCCACTCCTGCCAATAGGAGTTGGAATAACCGAGCAGCACACCGCGATCACTATCAAACCCATGGTCGCGACCGAAGTCCCAGCGCCGGTGGTCCAGGAGACGTCTGGTCCAGTGGCCTCATCCCTACCGACCAAAATGGTTACCCCGGTAAGGATTCTTACAGCTTGGGTCTTCACCATTCCTCATGTATGTTCTTATAGGCTTGCACACACAGGGAGAAAAAGACAAGGTCTTATTCACGAAGAGGAAGACCAGGACAGATGACGATTGTCCTCTTTTCCTCGGGGAACCATCCTCGAAATCCTATAAGCTGGTAGGATTTTGAGTAAGGTAAGAATCTCACCTGTTTGGACAGGGTCGAATCATAGTGATCAACTGAAAAGATTCTAACCGATGGTGTTTCTATTTAATTAGGCATAGAGATGCCGCGCCAAGCCCCCCAGTGGCCTTGGCACGTGTTGAAGCTTCCCCCACTACCGAGGTCTCTGGCGAGCAAAGTTCCATCCCTTCGGCCAGGGAAGTTTTTCCGGCCGTTATAGATGGGTTGGCCGCAGAAGCCCAATCACAGATGTTGGAATCTGCGACCCCAGCAGTAGAGGAGGCTCAGCAGGAAAACTCATCCGCTGCTCCTGCTGGGGATAAGGCGGGTCCGGCAACTCAGCCTTTAGCCGGACCGGAAGGTGGCTCATTCCTGGAGTATATTGAGGTATGCCGAACACGCCTTGCGATTTTTTAATTTCGCATTTGCGTAGGAATATCCAGATTTTGAAACTGATCCACTTCCATGTCATAGGAATTGACCCGCATGGCGACCAGGTCGATGGCTATGGCAAATAGTATCGAGGTCGCACAAGAGGAAACAGGTCGCCTGCAACGGTAAGGAAGACGTTTCTTCATTTGCCTGAATGTTAGCCCCATCTTGACAATTGTTTCTTCTGTTCATAGAGAAAATGCCTATCTGATGAAGAGCCTCGCTGATCGAGAAGACCAGGAGTTCAGGGCGGCTACCAAGATTTCATTCCTGGAGACCGAACTCCAAAAACTGCGGTCACAGCTCTTCTGTAAGTATACTCCCGACCAGAGTAAACTAATTTTGTCCTGTGAACTGTTTGTAATGGCCTCTTATCGCAGCGCGAGACGACCAAATAAGCCAACTCGGCCAAGTGAAAAAGGACCTCCAAGCGACCATCGAGTTGCAAAACTCGAGGGTTGATTCTGTCTGCAGGGAGAACGAAGACCTGAGTGCGTCACTCTCCGCCTGCAGCAGTGCTCAACAAAACATCTTCGAAAAGCTGAAGATGGTGGCCGGTCCGCTAGGGGCTGATTTGGTCAAAACCGCGGTGGATGACCTTAGCCTTAGCGATTGGACCACGTTGGTCGCGACCCAAGCGGAGTCACTTCTCGAGTATCTTCCTGAAGATACAAGGCGGCAAAAAGAAGCGATCAAGACTAGAGTACAATCAGCAGCCTCCGCCATCCTCTGCAGACTTCGTCTTCACCACGGCCCAGATCTTGATCTGAATCCAGTGATGGGAGAGGCAGAGGTCGAGAGTGAAGACCGGCTTGAGGTTATCATGGAAGAGGTCAAACCCCTTATAGAAAAACTCTTGAATGAGCTCGGCATAATGTAAACCTTTGTACCTGTACAGATATAATTTATACAATGCAAATGTATGTATTATTTTTTGAAAGGAAGCACTTCTCTTTGTTCCATATTGCGACATATTCCCCTAGCCTCGCCTGTGATTATGTATACTGAAGACTTAGTATTATAAGCACAGGAAAAATATGGGTGTAACGACGACCAGGGATATCCGACCAGACCGACAATCATATTCGACATAATACCCAACCTTATTGCAAACCAGCAGCCACTTTGATGACCAAAGACATGCCAGCAAACCCCGTGTGCGTTGAGAAACGACTTATTGAGGGGTGTCTTGTCTGGAAGTAATCACGAGATCGGCCAGCGAATCCGATTAGGGTATTGTGGTGATACGACTATCGGCGACCAGCCCCTGAGCCAGACTCGTAACATACGGGCAAAAAGGAATAATTAACATATGAAACAACTAAGAGTACCAATTTTTGTTAAATCATGCTAATTGAAAAGGGAAAGGGATTATATACTTACACGTAGAACTTGCGTAGTTGATCGATGTTCCATGTATTGGATAAGATTCGACCATCCTCCATCGTTAACCGAGCTGATCCTGGTCGCGGTACCGAAACAACAGTATAGGGGCCTTACCATTGTGAGGAGAACTTGTTGCGACTAGATTGGTTTTATATTTTACGTAAAACTAAATCGCCCACGTGAAGACTACGTGGTCGCACCCTTTTGTTATGGTATTTGCGCAAAACCTGCAAATACACCTCGGACTTGACCAGAGCTCGATCACATTTTTCTTCTAGGAGGATGAGATCTTGTAACCGTTGCCCGTTCTGATCAACTTGTTCGAATTGATCTGTTCGGACAGAACCAATACTAATTTCCATAGGTAACACAGCCTCAGCCCCGTATACCAGATGGAAAGGTGTCTCACCGGTGGCTCGACTAAAAGTAGTGCGTAGTGCCCATAGAACGGTATAGAGCTCGTTTACCCAAGCCCCTGAGCGTGTCTTAAGGCGATCAAAAACACATTTTTTGATGCCCTATAATATTTGACCGTTGGCACGTTCAACGGCACCATTGCTCTGCGGATGAGCTACAGAGGCAAAGCACACCTTGGTCTTGATGTGGTGCAATAGTCCAGAAAAGACCACTAGCGAACTGGGAACCATTATCAGTGATGAGACGATTTGGAACACCGAATCGAGTCACAATGTTCTTATGAAAGAACTTTTGTGCAGCAGCAGCAGTAATGTTGCGCATTGGTTCAGCCTCAACGAACACTCCTGCGGGAGCGAATGTGCGTGAGGACCCAATTTTGGATACTTGGTCTGCGAGAATGTTGTCCTTTCGCGGGATGTATTGGACTTCGAAATGACTGAAGTATTTTTCCAATCTCCTCACTTCCCCCAGGTAATGAGCCATTATCTCATCGGAGGTGCTGTACTTCTTGTTTACCTGGTTTACGACCAGCTGTGAGTCTCCCCTCACCACTAATCGACGGACTCCGAGGAATTTTGCTGCCCGGAGCCCTGCAATAAGACCTTCATACTCTGCTGCATTGTTGGTCGCAACAAAGTGTAGTTGAATGACAAACTTCAGCTGTTCGCTCTGAGGTGTGACTAAGACCACTCCAGCCCCCGAGTGTTGAAAACTACGAGAGCCATCAAAATACATTGTCCAGTGATCAGGGCATTCCAAATCTTCAGACGCCTGCACGGGTGGCTCAGGATTAGTCCATGCGACCACGAAGTCGGCCAGGACCTGAGACTTGACCATGGTGCGGGGCGTGAAATGGATGTTGAACGCTCCGAGTTCGACGGCCCATTTGGCGATCCGACCAGATTTCTCCGGATTACGGACAATGTCCCCTAATGGAAAAGATGAGGGCACTGTGATCTTATGTGCTTGAAAGTAATGTCGTAGCTTACGGGAAGCCATCAGTAGTGCGTAAAGTATCTTCTGGACCTCAGGGTATCGCTCCTTAGGACCATGAAGTACTTCGCTTACGTAGTAGACGGGTTTGTGCACACCCTCTCTTTCCGCGATCAGGGCAGCGCTGACCGCGTGAGGTGTGGCCACCAAGTAAAGGAGTAGTGGTTCCTCTTTGTCGGGAGAAACCAAGACCGACGAACTGGATAAATATGCTTTTACCTCCTGAAATGCCTTTTCGGCCTCATCGGACCACTTAAAATTGTGATGTTTGCGCAGGGCTTTGAAGAAAAGTAGTCCCCTTTCACCTAGTCGTGATATGAACCGGCTTAATGCCGCCATGCGACCTGCTAGGCGCTGAACATCCTTGATGGTCGAGAGAGACCTCATCTATTCGATGGTCCTGATTTTTTCAGGATTGACTTCTATTCCTCTAGAACAAACAAGAAAACCAAGAAGTTTTCCAGATGAAACCCTGAAAGAAAATTTCTCCGGGTTTAACTTTATTCGATATCGATTCAAATTACAGAAGGTTTCAGCAAGGTTGTCTAAATGAGACGAACTTTTTAAACTTTTTACAACCAGGTCGTCTACATAAGCTTCAAGATTACGCCCCATCTGGGAAAGAAAAGTCTTTTGCATCAAGCGCTGGTACGTGGAACCAGCATTCTTGAGACCAAACGGCATTCTGACGTAGCAGTAGGTGCCAAATGGCGTGATGAAGGCAATCTTCTCTTCATCTTCTTCTGCCATGCTAATTTGATGATATCCTGAGTAAGCGTCCAGGAAGCTCATCAGTTCGAAACCCACAGTAGAATCGACCAGCTGGTCGATGCGGGGAAGGGGAAAGTCGTCCTTCGGACAGGCACTATTTAAGCTGGTGTAGTCGACGCATATGCGCCACTTGCCATTCGACTTGTGGACCATGACCGGATTTGCAAGCCATTCCGGGTGATCGACTTTGTGAATAAACCCAGCCTTCTGGAGTTTATCCAACTCCTCTCGGATGGCTTCCTGCCGATCAACAGCAAAACGCCTGAGCTTCTGCTTTATTGGTCGCTGTCCAGTCGAATTGCTAACCTGTGCTCGATTACCTCCCTTGGGACACCGGGCATGTCGGATGGTTTCCACGCAAACACATTTACGTTAGCTCGGAGGAAGGCAATGAGCTCGAGTTCCTATTTGTCGTCTAGGCCTGACCTAACCCAAATTGTCTTGGACGGATCATCTGGGTACAATGGAACCAGTTTTAGTGTTTCGTCTGGTCGAGGAGCGGCTTTGATCGTATCAGTGGACACTGTGGTGATTTGGGCTTCTCGGAGAGGAAGTTGGTCCACCATCTCCACAGATAACCGATCACACGTCAATGCCACGTTGCGGCTGCCATGAGCCGAAATAACACCCTTGGAGCCAGGCAACTTGCCGCACTGGTAAGCATAGTGCGTAGCCATCATAAACTTAGCAAGAGTTGGCCTGCCGAAGATTGCTTTACAAGCTGAATCACAATCAACTACATCAAAAGTAACTAATTCTGTTTGGAAGTTATCAGGTTCTCCCAGCGTGACCGGGAGCACCACTTGTCCCAATGGCATCATAGAGGGACCCGAAATTATCCCATAAAACGGATGAATTATGGGTTTGATTTTCGAACGAGGAATTTGCATCTCGTCGAGTGCCTTGACCAATAAAATGTCCAAGGAACTGCCTCCGTCGATCAGGACCCTTTCGACCCTCGCATTGCTGATAATCGGGGTAATGACCATAGGCAACCTCAATGGTCGAGTAAGCCCCGCAGGACAATCAGAGCGATCAAACGTCAAAGTTGTATCCGACCAACGAGGGTACTGAGGTTTACCAAGGGGAGTCTCCGTTTGGTTCACCTCTCGATAAAAGGCTTTAAATTGCCTCTTAGAAACAAAAGAGGAGGAACCTCCGAAAATAACATTAACATGATTACGAGGTATCTGGTAGGACATCTCTTCGTCTCCGCAAGCGTCCCTTAGCCCGCAAGTCTATTCTTTCGGTGGCAAGGTCGGCATAGGTCCGATTTCCTGGTAGAAGTCATCCAACTACTTCAACCAGCTGCTGCAATTCTTGAGGTCGTGGCCTGCAGAGTTATGGAGCGGACACCATCTCTTGCCTTCCTGCGGGTTAGTCGACTTCTCTGGATAGTCGGCACAGCGACCACCTGAACCAGTTTTATTTTTAAATGGAGGTTTGTTACCTTTGGTCGATGGAGGCTTCTCTACGACTACGATCTCTCGGTACTGTCCAGATCGACTCCTTTTTGATATCTTCGACTTCCCGCCTGATGAAGATTCCGGTTTCTTGTTCGAATCTTCCCTCTTCAGGTCCTTGAGACTTGGTTGAGGCGGTAAGTTACCCTTATCCACTATCCGATTCCACTCAACGGCCTCGGCCGCGTCTGAATATCGATCAGCCATATCAAAAAGATCGGCTACTGATCGAGGAGGATGGATGTGCAAATCTTTGGTAAACCTCCGATATCGAACGGCGTGTTTAAACGCCCTGATAACAGAGTTATCAGATATGTTCGGGATGGTATTCCTCACCCCCGACAAATCTTTTGACAAACTGACGAAGAGTTTCGGTCGAAGTTTATCGTAGTCGATGGAGGTTGTCCTCTTTATCAGGCTTCTGATAACAATTTTGAAAATTGTTGAGGATGGCATCGCACAACATTTTCCAGTTATAGATTAAACCCTCAGGTTGATTGAACAACCAGGTTCTTGCCATTCCTTCAAGGACTGTAGGCAGATAGTTGGCAATGACCGGGTCATCACCGCCTGCTGCCTGAATAGCAGTGATGTAGATTTGAAGGAACTCGGACGGATTCTGAGTTCCATCAAATCTTTCTATGGCCCCTGGTTTAAACTTGTCTGGCCAAACGACCGCATGAAGGCCAGGCGAGAAAGCTTTACAACCAGCATAAGTACCATGAATAAACCTGTGACTATCGACCTGATCTCGGGCGACCTCACGCGAGGGAGAGGTCACTCATTGTCCCAGGCGAGAGTGGACAGGAATTCGTTCTCTATCACGAGAGTTCTCCGCCCGTCTGGCTTTGTCATGCCGAGACGGCACCGGTGGTGGACGATTCCGTCTACCAAAATCAGAGTTAGAGTATTCTCGATCATGGGAACGTGTTGTTGACCGAGAAGAGGCCGTTGGGGTTGCCTCAGATGCGACCTCGTCCAACCTCTCCGCCAGGATTCTGGCGAAGGCCAGTTTCTGCGCATCTGTGACCGTAGAAGGATTTATACAGGTTCGGGCCCTCGATGGTGGGAGTAATAGTCCTACGTCCTGTTGGGATTTCACTATGTGTAGGAAAAAAGGTTACAAAGTTGTGGGAAAGATTATCACAGGCGAAGATCTTTTCCGTGTGATTATGTAAAACACCACTAAACTAGCCTATGGAAGCTTGTCGATATTGATCTGTTCTCGATGTGTCATCTATATCTTCGTCTGGTGTATTTGCTCACCCTTTTATACTGGTCGAAAGGGCGCCAATGCACAATGGCTTCATACGGTTGCTCGGATGCAGTTTTGGCAACTGCACTTAACTTCCACGCAGGCTTAACACGTGCAATTAAGGAATAACCGCACATATTAACCTCATGGCAGTTGTCTCCGTGCGTGGAGGAATCTTCGGGATACTCGGGATATGTTTGTTGTAGGGTTTGAGCAACCCCGAGTCGCCCTGGTCGAGAGTAGTCCATAACCTTCTGACCGCGTATTGCCTGCAATCACCTGACCGCGCACTGTCTGCGACCTCCTGTCCGCGCATCACCTACGGGCTTCTGACCGCTCACTGTCTGCGGCCTTGTGATCGCACAAAGCCTGCGACCATGTGTCCGCGCTTCTCAGGCCATATGACATTACATCAACGGACACTTACCTAGTTTGAATCTGTCTTGAACCAGACGTGCATTTATTCTGAACTAGCTCGGGTAACAATCCTCGTCAGTTGCGTCGGAGCCAAACATGCCAACAAAACAAGGTAAAAAGTTCCTTGGAGAAAGGTCACACTGGAGTGTTGGCTCGCACAAAAAACTTCAAAACTACTTCCCAGTCATAGGAGATAGTGTGGATAATGAGCTTCAATTGCAACCAAACTTCTGTTGCAGCCAGACAAAGCAAAAAAAGATGAACTGAAAACTCCTCGCTGCCATACTCGCACATGGAACAATCCACACTACCATTCCAAATATGCTTGTCGCAGCAAACTCCTCGTATTCAATCGATCAAGAAAAAGCAACCAAATGAAGAGTTTCAGATTGAGTTGACTTTTGCTTTTCCAGATCAAAGAATACGCTTTGAAACTAGGAATACCGGCCATTTCTATGTGGCGCGCATAATACTTTGTAGAAGTGAAACCAGCATTTGAAGCAACACTCCAGGAGTAAAGCCAAGAGTGATTCGGGAGGATCTTCAAGTCCTGATCGCATACGGCTTCGTGACCTTAACCGTGTTCGGAAAGGTTTTGAGACCATGCACTACTACAGAATTCATCATCACAGTCGGGTCAAAACAGACATCACAGACGGTTCTTACCCGTCAGTGATATTCGAGTCAATGATAATCACGCACTATCACAGACGGTTTTTGATGTTTTCAACCGTCTGTGATATATCCATTCACAGACTGATATAAGGTCAGAACCGTCTGTGATAAGGTCAGAACCGTCTGTGATACTCATATTTCACGGACAGTTATAAGGTAAGAACCGTCTGTGATAGTCACACTATCACAGACGGTTCTGTTCTCAGAGCCGTCTGTGATATTTGAGTATACACAGACGGTTTTGACAGCAGAACCATCTGTGATACTTTAGTATATACAGACGGCTTTGACATCAGAACCGTCTGTGATAGTATGAGTATCACAGATGGCTTTGACATCAGAACCGTCTGTGATAGTATGAGTATCACAGACGGTTCTGTTCTCGACCGTCTGTGATATTTGAGTATACACAGACGGCTTTGACATCAGAACCGTCTGTGTTAGTATGAGTATCACAGACGGCTTTGATGTTATAACAGACTGTGATAGTCATAATTCATAGACGGCTTTGATCTCACAACCGTCTGTGATACTCATATTATTACCGACAGCTTGGAGGTTAAACCAATCTGCGATATCAGCGACGGTGTTAATATTGAAACCGTCTGTGATAGTGTTATTATCTCAGAACCGTCTGTGATAGTCTGATATCACAGGCGGATCTGAGGTCAAAACCATCTGCGATGTGTTATTATCTGTGACTGTTATAATCTCAGACGATTTGTAAGATCAAAACCGTCTGTGCATGCACAGACGGTTTTGATCTTACAAACCGTCTGAGATTATAACATTCACAGATGTCCTCTGTACAAATTGCATTTTCATATATACAGTTCATGAATTTCATACATGCATAGTACTCAAATATATACAGTCTCATGCATATATATTTGTACAATTGAACTCAGAATTATATTTGTACAGTACTCAAATATATACAGTTTCATATGCACATGCAGTACTCAAATATATTTGCACCCCTCTCTGTATAGCATTTCATATATACAGCACAGAACTCAGAAATATGTACAATTGAACAAATAAATGTAATCGACAATTAAAGTGTGTTAGATGTACAAATAAATGTAAGGCCACACTAATACGAACCTTGCAGGTCCCTAAACTTCCCCTTGGGTGATATGACCTCCGAAAGGAAAAACTCAGCGAGCATCCCTCGGACATTACTAATCTGCCGAGGGTCAAGGCTTTCTGAAGGGAAGTCGACCCCCTGCAGCAAGAGTTGGTACATAAAAAATTAGCTGAATTAAGTTGTAGATTCTGTCAAATCGAGACAAATTAAGGGGAGCAGTTGTAATACCTCGGGGAAATCGGGCCGGTGAGGGGTGATGATCAGGTCATACATGTGGCGCATCACGTAGAACCCACATGTATTGTCGTCCGGCTGCTGATGGCACTGCCAATTTACAGACCGAGAGTTAGGTGGGGACAAGTTATAAAATAAAACAGATTCAGTTGAAATTTGTACCGAAAATTGTAACCACTGAAACTTATCGGCTCGCCGCTCGTGTTGTGTCCCTACCTCGGCAAAGTACTTCGTGAAAGCCCTGTAGATAGTCAAAATTTACAGTTTGAGGATAGCCGAAATTGACAATTTGAGGACAGTAAATCTAGATGCATGCAAGACAGGTCCACATCACCTTCCGAATACATCTCGTGCGCCAGAATACGAGTACCCTTTCCTCTGCAATGAGTCAAGGTAGAACACCTTGTTGCTTTTCGGAATAAGTAGCAGCAGGATCCAGTGGTAGCTACATATTACACGTAGAGAATTAAAAATTTAATCTAAATTTGGGGGTGTGCACATGGAGACACTAATCACGGGTGAAGTACTGATGAAAGCACTCACCTCTGGTTGTAGGGTACAAGTATACTCCTTGTCGACCTGAGCAAGCAACCCTCTTTTGATGTAGTCGACAACGAAGTCTGTGTCAGTCCTAAACATCACCTCGGCTACCATCTGGGGGTCCAAAAAACCAACAGGTATGCCCTTGGATTTGGCATAGTTGGCCATGCAGCTGCACGGAAGTAACCAATTAATAAATGACATATATCCGTATATGCACGGATAGTAGGATACTTACAGCACCCAAGACCGTAGGATTGACAAGTCGAGCGCATCTTTGTTTAGCAAATTGTGCAGGTCTTCGAAGGTCACCGAGTAGGTCCCAACGTCGTGATGGAATTCTGCCACGGTGTACTTGACCATGATGTGCGTCGGACGCTGCGTCCTGGTCTGGTTTGTCCTCCTCATGTACCATGCATGCAGGCTCTGGCATGCTAACCCCATGCTCGAAATTGCGGTATCGGAGGCCATGGGCATCCCCAGAGAGAACGGCATGAGAGCTGGCGCACTCTTCTCGCTCTCCTTCGACGGGCTCTTCTTTGCTTTTCCCCTCATAGTCAGCTTCTTGAATGGTGGCCTCTTACTCGGAGTCAGCTTCGTCGTCGAAGGGGTATACTGGCTAGTAGGCCGCGTCTCGGTCTGTGATGTCTGCGATGTAAGAACCTACGTATTAGGACACTAACTCTGAGGGCTATTATTACAGTACAAATTATGAAACTGGTGGGGGAATTACCTCATACAGGACGATGTCTTTCTTGGGCCATTGCACGAACGTGTGCACCGCATCCCCGAGAGTGGTAATCTCGTCGTTCGGCGGCTTCTCCAATGGAAAACCCTTGCAATGGTCAAAGACACTGTCCACTTGGACACGTGCAAAACCCTCACATAGAGGGGCACCATGGATTGTGGCCCCGGCCGTGCATGGTTGCGCCATCCCACGGGCAGCCTCGATCGGGAAGACACCGGCCAGGACCATAAGCTTGCAGGAGGCGGGTTCCTACAAACAGTGCGCATTAACATGTTGAATTTCACCGCTTCTCACTTTCGAATGAATTAACATAGACAAACAGTGCGCATTAACGGTCATTACCTGCAGAGAGTCCACCGGATACTTTGGAGGAGAGGGCTCCGTCTGCGAAGACCCCGGCGCAGACGCGCAGCTACTACGGTGGCCAATGGGGGTCGGTACTTCCGCTGGGTCTGCGCCAGCTGCTAGAACAGGGGTGCCCTGGGTCGCCTTTCTTAGCTCTTCGTACATGGACCGCATCTCCGACAACTGCTGCAGGAGTGCTTTGTCCCGAACAGCGAACTCCGATCGCATCTTCTCCTTCAGCCGTTCATCGCGGGCTTGGTGGGATCTCTTTCTCCTCTTAGCCGCCTCCTCATCATCGGGGAAACCATGCCTCCAAGGCACAGTGGCGCCGAGGCCGCGCACGCGGCCTGGATGCTCCTTGTTTCCTAGCGCCGCTGTGAGGATATCCCTGTCCCCCCTCGGGTTGAACTCTCCGGATGCCGCCTGCACACTCAGCGTCACCTGCAACAGGACAACTTAGCAATACAGCCCATTGCATGCGTGTTATGAGGATAGTACGTGATCGGACAATCTTACCAGTCGGTCGATCACTTCCCTGTCCGCAGGGTTATTCACGGAGACGCTTCCGGAGGAGTCCATCGTCGATCTAGCTCGGCACCAATTGCGGGCGCACACGTCCGTTATGCCCGCATAAGGACTGCCGGCCGAAGACTGTGAAGCTTCCTCGTCCTGCTTCCTCCACAGCGCCTTCTTCCCCACATACCCACCGGTGCCTAGTCTGTGTGGGTGGGTGTTCTTGGCCTGGTTAGCCTGGGCCTTCGCACTAAGCTCCTGGAACTCAGGCTTGCCCTTCATCTCTACGAACTGCTGCCATGCCTCGGGAGTCACGAAAGGGTAGTCATTGAAGGGGGTCGTCGACTCCTTCACATAGTGCCTGACAAGTTCGCTCTTGAAGTTCCTCCACGCCTTGTTTATTGACATAAGTGTCCTCCGGCGGACGGTGAAGTGGCGATCCTCCGGAATGTGAAACGCCGCCTGCACTTCTTCCCACAGCGCATCCTTGCACTCTGGGGGCACTTGACCCCAGTCGGAGGTGGTGATGGGCACCCGCTCCCTTGCCACTTTGCCGCATAGTGAGCGGTACTGACCGACAAGTTTGGGCGGAGCTTCCGGCACACCATTGTCGTCGAACTGGACGTGCTGCTTTTCCCCCTTGTTCAGACGCGCGCATGTCGTCCGGCCTCGCCCCTTTCCCTTCTTCTGCGGGGTCACGGCGGACGAGGCGACCTCCGGCCCAGGCGTCTCATCGCCAGCGAGGTCACCCTGAGTCCCCGAGTGGTGCATTTCGTACCAGACATAGTTCCTAACATAAGTGAAAGAGAGAACAGTTTAAGTAAATATGCAACTAATAATTCTATAACAAAACCCATACAAGAATGACAGAAACGGTGGGGAGGCGATGGAGGTGATCGCGTCGGAGGCGGGAGGGCGATGGAGGTGATCGCGCCTGACGGTGGAAAGGCGATGCAGGTGATCGCGACGGACGGTGCGAGGGCGGAGAGAGCTAGGGCAAACAGAGCTAGGGCGAAGTAGAATGAGCGGGATAAAGCCCGCCTTGAACTATGTACCGCGTCGGTATTATCACAGTCGGTTCTCACATATGAACCGTCTATAATAGTATATATCACAGTCGGTTCTCACATCGAAACCGTCTATGAGATTATCACAGACGGTTTTGAGTTGAGATCCGACTGTGCCTGAGATTATCACAGACGGTTTGGAATTGAGAACCGACGGTGCACGTTAAGAACTCGAAGAGTCGGACACTGTTGAAAATATCACAGACGGTTTTATATATATAACTGTCTGTGATAATATTATCACAGTCGGTTCTCAAATAAAGACCGTCTGTGGTAATCTACATAGTGAGAGATTATCACAGACGGTTGTGAGGTTAGAACCGACTGTGCACCGTCTGTGCTAGGTCAAAACCGTCCTTGATAATCTCTCTATTGAACGTTAGTTTTACAAATTGAAACTGATCTGTAGCTTTCAACTCTGAATGCTCGAAAACATGTTTTAAATGAACACTCAGATATTTCAAATATAGTCCAAATACTCTGTAAATTGGTTACTATGTACGTATATCCGATAATTGGTTACAATGTAGTCCAAATGCTGTGTAACTTGAGCATTCTCCACGTAATATTGTATGTTAAATTTACAAATGGGAACTTTCACCGACAATTTGCACGTACACAGCCATGTTATCCTCAACTTTCCACTTGCCACGGCCCTGCAAATACGAGAATTACAGGAGATATAAGCTATGCCGATGGAAACAGAGAGATAAGACGTACAGTTGATTACCTTTAAAGTATAACCCTTCCTGGTGATCCATACGCACGTAACTGGTTTCGTCGGTGTCTTCAGTATCGACCTGTACGCCATCTCCAAATGGAGGAATCTCATCAAATTGATTGTATTCCTCCTCGTCTACGACATTTTCAACTCCAACAATCCTTCTCTTGCCATGAAGGACGATGTGCCACTTCTTATTGGCCGGGTCAGTGACATAAATGACCTGAATGGCTTGATTTGCAAGTATGAATGGCTCATCTTTATAAGCAACGCGATCCAGGTCCACAGAAGTGAAACCGTAACTGTCAACCTTCACACCCTGTGGGATTTGGACCCATCGGCATCGAAACAGGGGAATCTTGAACAGTACGTAATCGAGCTCCCAAATTTCTTCAATGAACCCGTAGTACGAGTTCAATCCACGTACTACCCTTGTTGGGCCTGTCTTGGTGAACCCCTCATGGAAAGCTTCTACGCTCACTCCACTATTTTGCACAGTGCTCTTTCGATCTTGAGCTTTCGTGTAAAATGTGTACCCATTGATGTCGTATCCCTGCCAAGTCTGTACAGTAAACGTGGGCCCTTTTGCCAACCATTTAAGGTTCTCACTTGCAGACTCTCCGGTGATTCGCACCTTCATCCACGCGTTGAATCGACTGTTATGTTGTCCCGTGATCCAAACCTCGGATCGGCGAGGATTGTCTTGTCGTAGCATCTCCTTGTGCTCGTCGATGTACGGAGACACCTCCGTCATGTGTTGCAAGACCCAAAAATGAGCTTTCGAGTACATATCGAAATCAGGAGTGATGGCTCTCCGTCCGATAGTGCCAACACCATCAAGCCTCCCCTCGTGACGAGACACAGGAACTCCTATTGCTTCTACCTCGGCCATGTAATCGACGCAGAACTCAACAACCTCTTCCGCTGCATAACCTTCGGCAATGCTACCCTCGAGCCGGGACCGATTCCTCACGTAGGCCTTAAGTACACCCATGTACCTCTCGAATGGATACATATAACGTAGGAACACGGGTCCACATATCTTGATTTCTCTGACAAGGTGGACGGTGAGATGGACCATGATATCAAAAAACGATGGAGGAAAATACATCGCAAGAGAGTACGACTAGCTCAAAACATCCGCCAAAAGACCTTTTATACCAGGTTCAGTACAGACGGTTCTATATAATACCGTCGGTAATATCGGTGCATTATTGAAGAAAAGAAATATCACAGACGCTTATGAACTCCAAACCGTCCGCTTTACATCAGAACCGTCTGTGTATTTGATTATGACAGTCGGTTCTCACATCTGAACCGTCTGTGTTATCACATCCGACCGTCTACGTTATTATCACAGTCGGTTTTTACCTCAGAACCGTCTGTGTATGTTGTTATCACAGTCGGTTTTTACCTCAGCACCGTCTGTGATAACACAGACGGTTTTAAAGTCCGAACCGTCTTTAATATCCCGGTTTTTTTGTTTGCATTCGACTACTGGTCATCAGTTGTTCCACATGTTTTTCATATTTGGTTCTATCTTATTTCAATGTTAGTATTTACAAAAATGAACGTTCGACTGTTTGGTTTTATCTTGTTTTTCATATTTGTTTTATATATATGTCTGAAATTAAAACCGTCTGTAATCTTTCAAGCAGAGACGGTTTTGAGTTAAAAACCGTCTTGATCGCAGCAGTATTTTCTTGTTAACATTTTTACACAGAACATCATTTGGTGATTATCAGTTACATAATCAATCGAAAGCCAGATATATAAGGAAAAGAAATTTCTTATTTCTTACAATCTTTCCATACATAAGAGATACTATTAATTAAGCGACCAATTGATTAGTGTCGACCTGTTCCGAAAGTAATTTACAAAGTTCTCCTAGGGACGTATTGGCATCAGTAGGATCTACACTGGCCGCCCCAGGAGAACTACCAATGGCTCTAAGACTATCAACATCATCTCTCACCAAAGGAGTGGATTTGGCATCAGTAGGATCATCCAAGAAATTAAAGTTGATACAACCAAGGTGGAGATGAAGCTGCAACTCAAAGCATGCACTCTGCCAAGTGCAGAATGGCAAAAGACATCCCCTCAGAATGCTTCTCCAGCGCCTCTTTTTTTTTTTTGAGAGTTCTGCATAAGGCAGCTTTCTCCTCCTGCACATATGCTTCTCCAGCTTCGGAGTGGATTTGGACGTGGAAGTGTGAGCCTTACCCCAGAAAAGCTGATGATACAAAGGTGTTGGAGAGGGGATATTGGAAGGATTATTGTGGATCTCCAAAGGTGGAGTCGATGCAACTGGAGGGGTTGCAAGGGGCAATGTGGCAACACAGGCCTCAGCACCCTCTAGAGTCTTCGCTGCAGCTCCACTGTACGATCTTTCATCATTTCTAAGTCTCTTCTTTGGAGGGATCATTTCCTCAACCACCTGTGGATTTCGAAATGCATTTGTTTCGAGGTAATCAAGTCATAAAAGAAAGATCTGCATTAGAGTTTCAGAGAGGACTTACTTTCTGAAGATCCTGATCGAGTTCATTCCTTATCTCTTCCTCATCACTCTCAATTTCAATAACCTCACTGGAATCTCGGCTCGCCATTAAGGTGGGAGTTGAGGAGGGAATAAAGACAGGGATTTAGGCGCTTCGCTATTTATAGAAACAGAAGGTGACGGTTCATATGCGCGGGTGCCTCGAGTTCTAAAAAGCGCACTAGTACTGGTTTTCAAGGCCAATAAATTCATGATATACAACTTCTCGGGAGATAAACTGCAACACGGCAAAGGAAGTTGAAGAGTCAGATTACCTAATTCGATGCAAAATAAATTTGAAGTAAATAATTAAGTCTCTTCATCTGCTCAGTTATTATGTGCGGTTATCAACAATTGCATGTAGAGAATTGCACTGTTGGGACTATCACAGACGGTTGGGAGATCAAAACCGTCTGCTTTAATATTACAGACGGTTCTGATGTCCGAACCGTCTTTAATATGTCTGTTTACTATCACAGACGGTTTGGAGTTAAAAACCATCTGTGATATTGATAGAGGTCGAGAATTCGAGGCGAGGAAGTTGAAGAGTCAGATTACATAATTCGATGCAAAATAAATTTGAAGTAAATAATTAAGTCTCTTCATCTGCTCAGTTATTATGTGCGGTTATCAACAATTGCATGTAGAGAATTGCACTGTTGGGACTATCACAGACGGTTGGGAGATCAAAACCGTCTGCTTTAATATTACAGACGGTTCTGATGTCCGAACGTCTTTAATATGTCTGTTTACTATCACAGACGGTTTGGAGTTAAGAACCGTCTGTGATATTGATAGAGGTCGAGAATTCGAGGCGAGGAAGTTGAAGAGTCAGATTACATAATTCGATGCAAATTAAATTTGAAGTAAATAATTAAGTCTCTTCATCTGCTCAGTTATTATGTGCGGTTATCAACAATTGCATGTAGAGAATTGCACTGTTGGGACTATCACAGACGGTTGGGAGATCAAAACCGTCTGCTTTAATATTACAGACGGTTCTGATGTCCGAACCGTCTTTAATATGTCCGTTTACTATCACAGACGGTTTGGAGTTAAAAACCGTCTGTGATATTGATAGAGGTTAAGAATTCGAGTCGACTCGAGGACACTGTTGGGACCATCACAGTCGGGCCTTACGTAAAAACCGTCTCTAATGTGACTATCACAGATGTTTTTTACCTCAGAACCGTTTGTGATATTTCAAAGAACGTTGATATATAACTTCTATATTCTTTTTATATTATTTGCATGGGACCTGCGACCTCTATATTGTTTCTATATTATTTCAAGGGCTCCGATCACAAACCAAAGATCGCGATAGTCGTTCCTTGATCGCACACAGTGTACATACCTTTGTATGGTCGAATGTTCGACAAAAGCCAACGAAAGATAAAGAAAGAGGGAAGATTAATTGCATGCAGTCCAAGAATGTGCTGGAAAATTAGAAAGTTGACATAAGAACAAAGTTTTCAATAATTTGTTTCATCACTTACAAAAAAAAAGTAAAAATACAGAATGCTAGGTCAAGGAGTGGTCTTAGCCCTGGCTGCATCTAGAATAAAGTCAGTTTGACTTGCAGCCAGGACGCAGGACTCCTCCAGCGACAAGTTGTCCTTCTCAGGATCAACTACTTCAGCGTCGAGAAGGCCTGCGACCTCCCTCAGCTTCGCGATGGTATCCTTCATTGTCAAACCGCAGCCAGCGATGGTCATATCCGCGGCTTTCTTCTCCTCGCGAAGACACCTCGTCCTCGCCCTAGCATTGTCACCATCCGTCTTCATGCGCTGAATGCGCTGGAAGAGATCGTCAAGGTCAAGCCGTAGCCGAGTGTGCTTCTCCGTGAGGAGCTTGTGCTCCTCCTGGAGGGCCCTCAGCTCGGCCTTGACTTTGGCAGTGTCTTCCACGGCTCCCCTTCCCTGTGCAAATCAACAGGTCAAGAATGTATTGAACATGGATTAACAATACAGGGGTAAGTCCAAAAGATTGAGAGTTCATACCGGGGAGGGCGAGGCTGACGATGCCATCGAGGATGCCATTGGCGCAGAGAAGCTAAGGAGTCAAACAGTCTGAGAACTATAAAAACTTGTAAAGTAAATGACAATTTTTCCATTGTCAATTTATAGAACTTCCAAAGCGATGCTTCGTGTTCTCCTAGGCGCCGCGCGCGAAGATCGGAGACAGAAATGATCACAGTTGAGAATTCGAAGCGCCGGTACTTTTCCAGTCGGTTCATACATCAGAACCGTCTGTGATAACTACACTATCACAGACGCTTCGTGGTTTACAACCGACTGTATAAATCACAGTCGGTTCTGAGTTCCGAACTGTCTGTGATAGTCTAATTATCACAGACGGTTCAGAACTCAGAACCGTCTGTATATATCACAGTCGGGTTTTAGGTTAGAACCGTCTGTGATAATTAGACTATCACAGACGGTTCTTAGCTGGGAACCGATTGTATATATCACAGTCGGTTTTTAGGTTAGAGCCGTCTGTGATAAGTATACTATCACAGACGGTTTTGTGTTCAGAACCGTCTGGTTTACTGTCACAGTTGTTTTTGACGTCAGAACCGTCTGTGATATCTGAACATATTCTCCCGACAGGCCTTCACAGACGGTTTTCCATTGAACAGTTCATACCCGTCTGTGATGTGCCGTCCAGGATGTCTGTTTCTGTGGTAGTGATGGAAAGGTTTCGCGACCATGACAAGGAAATCGTTCCCTATTCAGAATTGTAATCCGATCCGAATATATATAACTAAGCTTATCTGTTTAGCATTAGTTAGTTATATGAGTCTAATACGTTTAGGTTATTGAGTCTGATACGTACTCATACGATTGGACTAGTAAATACCTTGTACTAGGACTAGTTTAGATCATCGAATACAATCGAAAAGTCATAGAACTTATTTGAGTTTTAGACACTTATAATTCCTTCGACATAGGAAAGTGTGTCTAACGTTCGACGTGTAAAGCCTTCTTTGAAATAAAAAGTTGTGCAATTACTTTGAACTGTGTTTTCGATCAACCTTTGGGTTTTGGTATTTCCGAGTAAAATCCTGTTATTCCGCATATTAGAATCTGGGCGAGTCTATTGCAAAAATCAAGGCTAGATCTCAAACGGATCAAGTTGGTATCAGAGCGACTTTCCTATCCTGTAGATGGTGAAGACTCGCTAGGGTTACAAAACTTCCGGTGAAACTCCAGGCGATCAATCGACTGTACCTATAGCCGCGTCTCCGACAATGTCTGACGATACCTTCGTTCAAGCTAACCTAGCCGAACAAGTTGCTAAGCTCTCCACTAACATGAAAACCGTACTTGCTTGGATTAAACAGCAGGCCACGATTGTACCTCCTGAAGTAGGGTGTTGCATCTAGGCCTTCATGCCTAACCCTAATTTTAATGATTAATGAAAAACAAAGTGTTTTAGACTAACTGTGCTTCTGAGATTTTTGATACAGAGTTTGTTCGGGAAGAAATACGAGATGATCAAGATGAACTCGACATGAAGTGAAGCACAAGGTGCAGAAAAGCAAAGACAAGACGCAAACATGAAGATGCAAAGAACCTAAGGTAATCTGTAATTTCATTTTCTCCCGATCTTGGCGTTTGTTGATAGATCGGTTAAGGACTTTGTTGCTTAGATTTTAACCGTACTATAAAGAGGGGTTGCAAAAGTCCTCTCTATATCTCCAACATAAACCGAGAAATTTAGGTCATTGCATTGCATCTATTTGGTTGGATTTGATTTGATTTTGGTTTGAAAGATTTGGATTTTCAGTTGAGTTTTTGACAGTAGAAGAGTTTTTCAAATTTCTAGAAAGATCTAAGTAGATCTAGTTTTTGCTTCTGTTTACAAAAATGTAGCCCTTAAAATTATCTTTCAAACGAGCTATTAAACACCTCTTTTGGATTTCTGGATTTAAAGTTATAGCTATTTTTTGTTCAGGCTAACTGTCAGTTTGCTAAACTGACTGTCAGTTTGAATGTCAGTTTAGTTAAACAGACATTTGTCCAGAGAGGGTGTATTTTGGACTAAAAACTTTTGAACTAAACTGATTGTCAGTTTGGTATAACTGACTGTCAGTTTGGAGTTCGACCTCAGTTGTGTTTATTTGAGTTCCTATTTGATCTGGTTGTTTTGTGGTCGAACTGACTGTCAGTTTGTGAGACTGACTGTCAGTTGCGGGTTTCAAGTTTCCATATACGACCACAAACGGCTAGCTATTTTTTATCCGCAAATTTTGTCAGCCGTTGGTTCTGGAACTAACTGTCAGTTCCTCATACTGACTGTCAGTTTATACTGATTTGTTTTCTTTTTCGATTGCCAACGGCTAGCACTGTTTTCTCCGGATTTTCTTTTCTCTGGTCGTGACCTAAACTGACTGTCAGTTTGGCAAACTGGTTGTCAGTTTAAGCTGCTGATTTTCAGCTCGAGCTCCAATGTCTCTTTTGAGACTTGAGGCTATAAATAGAGGGCTTGAGCATTTGTTTTGGATAATAAGCAGCATCATTCTCTTATACACTCTTGAGCTTTAGTTTTCTACACAAAATCTTGATCTGTTGATCAAGTCGAGTGTTTTCTGATCCACCGAGCGTTTCAGTTCATTGCATTTGCATATTCGTAGTTTCTCGGTGCGTGTTTGGAGGTCTAGAGAAGACCTCGCTGTCTATTACTCTTGGTGAGCGCCCTCACCTAGACGGTTCGGAGGTGTGGCCGTTGACCTCTCCAGTTTGGAGATTGTTGGAGAGGCTCGGCAAAAATGTACAAGGCATCGGTGCTCACCTTTCCAGAGTGGACAAGGAGCAACCACTAGTTGATAATATCCTTCGTGGGTATTGAGGCAAAACTCAAGTGACTTGAGTGCTTCGACGAGGATTAGTGGAGACTGGGCGAGTTTCCGATACCTCGGTAAAAATCGCTGTGTTCGTTCTCTTCTCTTCTTGTTCATATCATTATTTGTTCTTGATCTCTTCATTTGCAAATATTTGCTTTAAAGTTTTTAAAGCCTCCTATTCACCCCCCTCTAGTTGGCATCCTTGATCCTACATAGGGAAGGTTATGGGAGTGAAGACTGGTGAAGACTTATGCAGGGCAGACGTAGATGAAGACGAAGGCGATCATAAGGCCGACCACCTCGCCAACACCTCTTTAGCTGTCGGATCTTTCAAGGTCGACGCTAAGATTGAAATACTCATATATGATGGGGAGATCGATGCCAAGAAGTTAGATTCATGGCTCGATCAACTTGAGACCTATTTTGACCTGAAAGGGTTCAATAGCGCTCAAAAGGTAAAGTTCGCACCTTTGAAGATGAAGGACCACGCCAAGACATGGTGGAAGGCCCTTGTCGCTAGTGGTGAAGCTGACGACCTTGCGTGGGGTCAATTCAAATGACTTTTGTGACAAGAATTCTATCCGATGGGTTACCTTAAGGAGAGATGGGAGCGTTGGCACAGATTGTACCAACAGCGTGACCAGACCGTCCAAGACTACACGACAGAATTTCAGCGACAAGCATTGGTCATCGGCATCTCACTGTCCGATCCTCAGGTATTTTGGAAATACACATCTGGACTTCAGAAATCGATTAGTACTGAGCTGAGTCAGTTCGGCGTCCAAGACATCGCGACCACAAGCACAACTGCTATGGCCATCAAGAAGAAAAACAAATCCCGCAGCGACAAAAGCACGAAGGAAAGTGCGACTTCGACAAAGAAAAAGCCGAGTTCGAATAAGAATGCTTCAAAATCAGGCACGGGTGGTTTTTGTGAACATTGTCAAGTCGCAGGACATATCAAGGACAAATGCTACAAGCTTCATCCTGAACTTTGACCAAAGAAAAATGGACCAGGGAAAAGAACAGCCACAGCTACTGCGACTTCACCTGACGAAGAAGTTATCCGAGTGAATTCGGTTAATGAGGCGAATACGACCTTGTCTCTGATGGCAATGCCGAAGGAGAAGGGTTCGGATCCACCGAAGGAGAAGGGTTCGGATGCACCGAACGACCATCACCCAACGAAGGACTTATTCACCATCAACATCCAGGTGAAGCACAAAGTGGTGGCAGCGATATTCGATTCCGGAAGTTAGAAGAATCTGGTCTCTGCTGGATTGGTTCGGCGACTTGGTTTGAAGACAAACCATATCCGCTGGGTTGGTTTACATCTGACGTGAACCAACAGATTACGAGTCAGTATGTGTTCAAGTTTGCGATCTCTGCACGATATATCGATGATGTGCAATGCGATGTTGTCCCTATCGATATCTGTCAGGTGATCTTTGGGAGTCCATATCTGTATGATCGAAACGCTCACTTCCATCGGCGAGCGCAATAGTACGAACTCATCAAAGACAGAGTTAAGTTTGTGATCAGTAGAGACATCCACGTCAACACTTCGAACTTAATTACCGCAAATCAAACCAAACGAATTGTTAATGCATGTCACAAATATGTGTTTGTCATGATTCGACCCATTGGTCAAGGTGAGCGTACTCGACCAGCTTTGTTGTTGGCGTGCCAAGAGGATTCTGGTCGTTTGTCGGGACTGCTGGAGAAATACAGTAATCTATTCGAGACTGCCCAGGGTCGTCCGCCGAAACGTCCAGTCAAGCACGAAATTCAGCTTGTTTCCGATGCGACACTGCCCAATCTGAGTATGTATCGCAACTCAGTATTGGAGAATGAAGAGATCAAGAGACAACTTGGTGAGTTGCTAAACGATAGTGTCATTCAACCGAGTAGTTCACCTTGTGGATCTTCTGTGGTGTTAGTGCCAAAGAAAGATGGGACTTGGCGTATGTGCATCGACTATCGAGCACTGAACAAGATCACCATCGAGAACCGATACCCCCTTCCCCATATTGACGACCTGCTAGACCAATTGAAACATACCGTTGTCTTCTCCAAGTTGGATTTTAAGTCAGGATATCATCAAATTAGCATTCGAGAGCAGGAAACATGGAAAACTGCGTTCAACACACGACAAGATCTGTTCGAATGGCTGGTCATGCTGTTTGGTCCCTGCAACGCCCCGGCAACGTTCATGTGTCTTATGAATGACGTATTGAGACAGTTCATCGACGACTTTGTGATCGTTTACCTCGACGATATACTAGTTTATAGTCGTTCGTGGGATGAGTACCTCATTAATATTGAAAAGGTGTTCAAACAGTTTCGGCAACATCGACTTCGCCTCAACTGTAAGAAGTGCGAGTTCGGCCAACAAACTCTACCTCAGATTCATGGTCGGCAACGGTACGTTGCAAATCGACCCAGATAAGGTAAAAGTGATTCGCGAATGGCTGCGACCGCGAACAGTTACGGACGTGCGTAGTTTTGTGGGAGCATGCCAATATCTTGGAAGTTCATCCGGCACTTCTCCATTGCATGCATTAATCAGGATCGATCAAAAATTCGAGTGGACAGGGAAACATGAGGACACGTTTCTCTTGCTGAAGAGGAAGATCAGCGAGGCGCCTGTGTTAACTTTGCCGAATCTCCAGAAACTATTTGAGCTAGAAACCGATGCCTCAAGTATGCGATGGGCGCAATGCTCATGCAAGAAGGTTGATCAGTGGCATATCACTCCGAGTTATTCCAAGGAACTCAGAAGAACTACCCGACTTATGATAAGGAGTTATGCACATTACATCAGGCCGTGAAACATTGGCGGTATTATCTCTTGGGTCAAGAGACTGTGGTCCACACCGACCATCAACCGTTGCAATATTTGCAAACTCAGTCCAAGCTACACCAAGCTCGGCACATGAAGTGGATGTCGTATATGCAGCAATTTAATCAGGTGATTAAATACAAGAAGGGCGTACAAAACAAATTGGCGGACATGTTGTCGCGACCACCAGTTACGACCCTCTGTTTATCAGTGTTCATACAGATCGAGTCCTCATGTCATGATGACTATACCAATATGTACAGTGAAGACCTTGATTTTCAAACAACACTAACTAAGCTCGAAACAGGGAAACCTACGGAGTTCGCTCATCGAAAAGGACTCTTGTTAAAGGGCAATTTACTTTGCATACCTCGTGGAGCACCTCGAATTCAATGGTTGCGAGAAGCGGACACATCGAAAGTAGCTGGTCACTTTGGGGTTACAAAGACATTGCAAAATCTTCACCGACATGTGTTCTGGCCACGTATGCAGCAAGATGTGGCTAGTTTTGTTCGAGGTTATGGTCTCTGCAGCATCTCGAAACAGGCAAACTGAAAATTAGGTTTGTACACTCCTTTGCCAGTTCCATCGCGACCATGGGAGAGCATATCCATGGATTTCTTAGGAGGATTGCCTAAGACCCGACGGGGCAACGACTATCTATTCGTGGTTGTTGATCGGTTCTCCAAAATGATTATTCTCATACCTTGTCGAAAGACTATCACGGGAGAAGAAGCAGCTCGAGTATTCTTTTAAAATGTTTGTACACACTTCAGACTGCCGACTTCTATTGTGTCTGATCGCGATACCCAGTTCCTTAGTCACTTTTGGCGATCACTCTGGACGATGATGGACACCAAGCTAAAGAGGAGTACTGCTTTTCATCCGCAAACTGATGGTCAAACCGAGGTGGTAAATCGCACAGTCGTTCATCTTTTGAGAGGATATAGCTCGAAGCACCCGAAGACCTGGGATGAAAGCATACCGTACCTGCAGTTTGCTTTTAATCGAGCAGTGCATGGTTCGACTGGAAAATCGCCATTTGAGGTCTGTTTAGGATTTCTACCACAGAGTCCATTCGACATAGAGTTTGTGATTCCTACCTCAGTATAGAACAGCAACGAAGCACCTGATCAGGATCGAGCACAAAAGTTCCTGGAAGGTATTCAACGACTCCATCGTGAGATTGAACAGTTGAAAGTACAAGGCGCGACATGATCGGCACCGAGTTGATGCGCAATTTCAAGAAGGTGATATGGTATGGTTACATCTGAGTAAAGAGAGACTTAAAAGTGAAGGTAAGAAACTCAAACCCATTCATTATAGTCCTTTTCGGATTTTGCGGAAAGTGGGTAATAATGCTTGTCAACTGGAGTTACCTCCATACATGGATATTTACTCGGTTGTTAATGTTGAGCACCTCAAACTCTTCGAGCATTCAATGCTGGATGATGAGCCAGATATCATAGTACCATCTGTTGAAGACTTGGTCTCTCAACAAGACAAACCTCTATGTGAAGATGTGATTCTGGAGAAGAAGGTGACTACCACCCACAGTGGCACAAAGGAGACTTTTCGAATCGGTCGGAAAGATCAACTAGCACATGCGGCAAAGTGGTACACCAGAGAACATGGATAAGCCCAATTTCCACATCTCCAGTTTGATCGAGAGGTCGCAACAGAGGTTGGCTCCTTCTCAACAAGGAAGTCATGATCCGGGAGGATCTTCAAGTCCTGATCGCATACGGCTTCTCGACCTTAACCGTGTTCGGAAAGGTTTCACGACCATGAAAAGAAATTTGTTCCCTGTTCGGAATTGTAATCCGATCCGAATACATATAACTAAGCTTATCCATTTAGGATTAGTTAGTTATATGAGTCTAATACGTTTAGGTTATTGAGTCTGATACGTACTCATACGATTGGATTATAAATACCTTGTAATATGATTAGTTTAGATCATCGAATACAATCGAAAAGTCATAGAACTTATTTGAGTTTTAGACACTTATAATTCCTTCGACGTAGGCAAGTGTGTCTAACGTTCGACGTGTAAAGTCCTCTTTGAAATAAAGAGTTGTGCAATTATTTTGAGCTGTGTTTTCAATCAACCTTTGGGTTTCGGTATTTCTGCGTAAAATCCCGTTATTCCGCATATTAGAATCTGAGCGAGTCTAGTGTGAAAACCAAGGCTAGGTCTCAAACAGATCAAAGAGTCATTGCTAACTAGTTGAGTTAAGTTTAAAATGTGGTATAGTTCTTGAAGTTGCAGCAAACCATCTTCACTCCAAGCTGTATCATGGAACAAGGCAGGAGACAGCATCAAGGACAGCTGTGAGCACACAGAAATTTTTGGCCGACGAAGAGCAGCATAAATCTCTTAAAGTTGCAAGCATAGTAGGGCGCCTCGCCAAAAGTCCTCCTAGAATCTCAACAATGAGTCATTGTCAAGTTGACCCAAAACCAACTCCAAGAACTTTGGCATGAGAGAAAGGATATCATGCCACCAAAATCCTCCTTTCGTCAAAGCATTCTGGGGAAGCGCTCGAGGATAAAGGACTTGCCATGTCCAAGTGACCCAAGGAGTATTAGCATGCATGAAAAATTTATGGAGAAATTTAAGAATCAACCCTTCATTCTGTAAAGACAGATTCTTTAAGCCCAGACCTCCTGGCTGCTTCGGCAAACAAACTTTCTTCCAAGCGATCAAATTACCACTCGCTTTAAACGAGTTATTTCCATGCCACAAGAAGTTACGCCGCATCTTGTCGATCTCTTTAATCACCCACGCTGGGATTTTAAAGAAGCAGAAGAAGAACACTGGCATGGCCGAAAGCACTGCCTTAACAAGAATTAAATGACCACCAGAACTGAGGTAACTAGCTTGCCAACCGGAAAGTCTTCAATTAATTTTCTCGAGCAGGGGCATGAAGTCTTGCTTCGTCGGCCACTTGATACTCAATGGTAACCCCAAGTAAGTTATAGGGAAGTCTCCAACTGTACACCCTAAAACTCCAGCCACTTGATCAGTGAGCTCCAAGCTAGCACTCACCGGCGCCACCACCGATTTGCTAAAGTTAACTCGAAGACCCAAAAAATCACCAAAGAATTGGAGCAAAGTCTTTAGAAACAAAGCATGGCGCTGAGTTCCTTTAATAATGATAATAGTATCATCGGCATATTGGAATATTAGAAACAACATCCCTTGTGGCATCTTCATCGATGGTAAAATCAGACCTTTAGCATGTGCATCATTAATGAGATTTTGAAGAACATCCATTGTAATTGCAAAGAGAAGAGGCGACAGCGGGTCACCTTGTCGCACTCCTCTCCTACAACTAATGTGATTATTGGGCACCCCATTGAGAACAACTGAGGCTTAAGCTGTAGTAAGAATTTGCCGGACCCAGGATTGCCATCTCTCCCCAAAACCCTTTTTACCCAGCACTTGTAAGATTGCATCATGAGAGAGTAAATCAAAACCTTTGCTAAAATCAAGCTTAATCAAGACAGCATCAGAGGAATTAGCAGCAAAATGAGCAAGCAACTGAGTAACCATGGCACTGCAATCTTGAATAGTTCTTTCCCAAATAAAACCAAATTGGTGGTCATGAATGATAGTAGGAACACAATCTTGCAAACGGTTGGCCATCAATTTAGTGATCAACTTAAAAGAACCGTTAAGCAGGGAGATAGGCCTAAAATCATTTATCGAAGAAGCATGCTGAGTTTTCGGAATGAGACGTATATACGCCAAGTTGATCCTCTGAACGTCCAGATTTAGGGAATGAAACTGAGAGAATAAGAAGTAAAAATCCTCTTTGATAATTCCCCAACAATTCTTGAAAAATTCATTATTAAATCCGTCCGGACCTGGTGATTTCCCTCCTGGCAGAGCACGCACCACCTTGTCAATTTCATCATGACCAAAGTGAGCTTCTAGCAACTGCAACAAGTCAGACCTCAAAATTGTGCATGGGAAGTCAACTCTCATCGTATCAGAAAGAGTGCCCAATTTGTCCTTGAAAGATGAAAGAATAATAGCAGCTTTAGAATAATGGTCCGAGAAAGAATAACCGGCATGTTGCTGAGATGAAATGTGATTATTCCTGAACTTCGAATTGGCCAAAGCATGGAAATAATGTGTGTTTTCATCACCAAGCTGCACCCATCTTTTCTTAGCACGTTGTTTCCGATAAGTCTTTTGGTACACGAGAAAATTAATGAGCTGCTGTCTCACAAGAGATTGAAACTGATGCTCAACTGGGAAAAGGGCCCTGTCAGCTTCCAAGTCATCTAAGAAAGAGATAGTCAGCTCACATCTCTTGATAGTGCGTTTGAAAGCCCCAAAACCTTTACTCCAAGTCTTCAAATGACGACGAAGAGCTTTAAATTTTAAAGATCCATTTTGCAGCATTCGGTCTCCGTTGAGCCACCCACCCTGGATCTATGGTCTTCCTCAACATGTTTCTATGGATAGAAAGCTTTTAATCTTAAACTGGAACATTAGAGGTTTAAATGCGGAGAACAAATGGAATGCCATTCATAATCATTTAATATCAGCCCCGTACAAGATTCTTTGCCTTCAAGAGACAAAAAGAGAAGTTATGGATGCTAGTTACATCAGGAATTTTTGTCCTCAGAATTTTGGCTCTTTTGTGCTGTGGATTCTATTGGCCGTTCAGGAGGTATTGCTATTGTCTGGGTTGAGAGGGACATTGATGCTTCTTGTTTCATAAAGGAGAGCATTCGGTGACCATTAATTGTACTCACATTGCTGATGGGACAACCTGGTACTTAACTAATTGCTACATTCCTTGGGAGCCTCACCAAAAGCTGGTTGCGCATTCAGAGATCAAAGCTATTCCAATCCCCTCTGATGCTAATTGTCTTATTATGGGGGATTTTAATTCCTACAGGGGCAGTACTGATCGTAATAAGTCAATCATTAATTTTGCAGACATTGCTTTGTTCAATGATTTTATTAATGACATGGCTTGGATGGATCTCTCTCAGAAAAGCAAGGTTTTCACTTGAGTAATATGACAGAGGTTGACCCTCTTTTGGAAAAGCTGGATTGGGTGTTTTGTTCATCTCAGTGGGCCATCAATTTCCCTCAGACTTTCACCGGGCTTGCCACCGTGGAGGTCACAGTTTGTGCCTAGAGCCCTCAACAGCTCCGGGGAGAGGAGTCCTCTGTTGCTTCAAGGATAGTAGCTCCAGCTTCAGCTCCAATTCCACAAGCTTGCTAACATTGTTGTTACTTATGTCGCTAATGCAAGTTGCTAGCACTATCGCCAATCGATACTGTATTGTTGTTGACACCAAACAACGCTACTACCACCATCCGCACTAGCCTGTGTTGTTGCCATCGTCTTTATTCGCTACCATAGGAGGAGAGGAAGATAACAGAGAAAGGAGGAGAGTTGTGTATGTCCATAGTGGTTATTTCTATTTTTTAATTTTTACCAATTAAGTTTAACATAAAACTTAAAACTAATAATAGTAATGCTATTTTTTGGAATCAATCAAAAGAAATTTGTGCTATCTAGGTGCAAATATATTTTTTCCTTAAAAAAATTTGCACCACTTATATCACACATCCATATCTAAATTAATCTTCATTGTTCCTTTCTCCTCACACTTCTCCCTCATCCTACCAACCCACTACTACTGTTGCCACCATCGCCGCGGCCCCATCTTCTTTTCCTGTGCTGGCGGTGCCACTGTTGCCTCGCCGCACTGCCATTGCCTCATCTTCTTCTCCACCATCCCTTCTATTGCCCATCTCGTAGTAGTCGCCACCTCTTACGCCTCTACCCATGCTTAGTGGCACCATTGTCGCTCTGCCTTCACCCAATGTAGAAGTTAGGGGATAGGCTAAGTGAACTTTAGAGATACTAGATTTAAGAAAATTTTTTTTTGATTCAAACATAGAGAGAAGTGCATGGAGATAAGAAAAATATGTAATTGCCCATTAACAAATCTTTGTTATAAATGAAATATTCTGTGGAATATGCCCCTAAGACAACCCTAAATAAGTATTTATATATACTTGTATTTAGTGAAGAAAAGATAAGAAATAATAAAGATTGATCTCTCTTTATATTTGTGAAGAAAAGATAAGAAGTAATAAAGACTGTTGTCAGCAACATCCTCCTACCAACGCGCCCCCTGGAAATGTTATTCTTTCTTTTAGACCCTCTGGCATTTAATTTTTCAGTTATTTGCTTTTCTACTATTACAATGTTTTATCATATTGTTTTCTTAGCACATAAAATTGTAGAAAATACTGAAAAATTCCTAATTGACTTAGAAAATTCAATATTTATTTTTCTACATGTACTATAATGTTTATGATGTTTTCATAGTTGAATAATTTACCTGCAATATTAGTTTGTACATGATTTTAAATATTGTAGAAAACATGTCTAATATCACCAGAAGAGAATTTGTTGAGTTTCCATCAATGGAAATAATATCTAACATGGGTTCTGGACATTGAGATCCACCTGGACTCAAATGATCTTAGTGAAACTATTATTTAGGGAAACTAGTGCACTAACATCCAGAAGGCAAAAGTACTGATCTTTCTTAGACATCACCTAAACAAGGATCTCAATAATGAATATCTCACTAAGAAAGATCCGCTGGTATTGTGAGAGTACCTGAAGGACCATTTTGACCAACCAAAGGCCCTAGTTCTTCTCCAGACTCAATATGACTAGCTGAACCTATGTTTTTAGGACTTTAAGTCTTTAACATAATACAATTTAGTACGTAACCACAAAGTGTTTCAACTAAAACTCTGTAAGCAGAAAATTATAGAGAATAAACTAATAAAGAAAACTCTACCTACTTTCCACGCTAACACCCTTGTACTCCAGCAGCAGTATAAAACCAAAAATTATGACAAACACTCTGAGCTAATTTATGCATTATTAGTGGCAAAAAAACACAGTTAGCTTCTCATAAAAAATCATAACACTCGTCCAACGAGTTCTCAGTATGTACCCGAAGCACATGCCACTACTTGGGGAGCTAATAATCCGCATGGACGTGAAAGAGGTCGGGCCGAGGTGGATATGCTGGAGGGAGAGGACACTGAAACAATAATGAGAACAAGAATAAGAGCAACCACAATGAAAAAGGCAAATCTTAGGTCAATGGACCAAGTGACAAAAAAAATGCCAAAAGCTGATATGTTACAAATGCAAGTGCAAGAATCATTGGTCATGTGCTTATCATACACCAAAGCACTTGGTTGAAATCTACCAGCAAATGATGAAAGATCAGAAGGACCAGAAGACCAAGTATGAAACACATCACGTCAATTTGCCTGGATCAAACATGGTCTCCCATGATGATAATGATGATGATCTATTAAAACTTGATGATGACTTTGATGATCATGACCTCATTTAGAGATATTTACTTTCCGGGTTACCTCCATGTAGGGATGAAAACGGATCGGATCCGGATCGGATAATGGCTGAACCATATCCGTATCCGTATTTTTTTTCAGATCCGGATACGGATACGGATAGTCCGGATACGAATACGAATACGAATGCGGATAGTATCGGATACGAATACGGATCGAATACGGGTCGAAATGGATACGATTACGGATAATGATCGGAATATTGATACCCCACAAACACAATATTGTAATACCTTGGCAAAGTAAATACTACCTCAAGTATTTTACAAAATTCTATCTCTAATCTAAAATACTTGTCATTGTAATAAATTAAAACAAGTTTTGGTTCGTGAACAACATGGAAATTGGTATGTAAATATTAAGTTTTTTTAATTAAAACCCCAAATAAGTTAAAACTGTGCTTATAAATTAAAGATTGGAGATAATTTATTGGAGAAAATTAAATTTAGTTAGATATGCTCTAGGAAAAAAAGATATGATGAGCGAAAAAAAGTATTCTGATACTTCATTTGAGGAAACATATATATTATGAATCACTCCTGAAATAGAAGAATGTGAACTCAATATCAACTGCTAAAATAGATTTGAATAGTGTAGATCAAAGTGGATGGTGCATGTCCAGTAGTGGTCGGAAGGACAGGAGAGTGTCAAATATATTAATGTGTCTTTTTAAAGATGTTAGCATCTTTACTAGCTAATTAAAACCATCCAAATCTGATCAAACAGGTATGATACTAGCTCCCATCTATTGTTTCACAGATTAGTTCTAGTATTTGAAAATGCCCCTTCAGTTTGCTAGTGAAAACAGAGGTAAAATGAGTGCCTACCAATCGTTCGTAACTTGTACTTATACACCTCAGTAAAACACAAAACATGCATAAATGGTTTGTTACATTATGGAATCAAGCAAATCGTGTAATACAAACTTCCAACAAAAGAAGAAAGAAAGAGCAAAGAGCGTCCTGGACTCCCGGTAAGAGTGGAAAAAGAAAAGAAAAGAAAAGAAGCAAATCAAAAGAAGCAAAAGAGAAAAGAAGAGGCAACTCACGCCCTCGCCGACATGCCGACACGCCCTCGCCGCCACGCTGCCGCGCGGCCTCGCCACCACGCTGCCCCACCGCCACGCCAACCCGCGCAATAAACAATCCTAAAGTACCTCCTAGGATTATCCAAGTATTTCTCCATGAATTTCGCAAGATCTTTGTCTCCAACACGAGGCTGTCCAAATGTGAAATGTGTACACCCCTTCCAATCTACTCAGCAAAGCTTCCTCCTGATGCAAAGCTAGTATGGTTGGAAACAAAATGGCAAGTGCTCCTCCAAGGCTGTGTCCTGTCACTATGAACTTGGCGTTCTTGTTCTGATCTAGGAATTTTCTCAGCTTCTCGCGGATGGCGTAGTACGCGAACGTCTTCTCGTCGTCGTCCTCCTGGTCGATATCTTTCGGCCAGCCGGCGTTTTTTTGTAGTCCCAACGCCTTCATGAAAGCGCCGTGGATCTTGCTGACCCTCGGGATCTCGTACCATGAGAAGTCTATGTCCGTGCACCACTGCTCCGTGTCGAATGGCTTGGTGCTGCAGAATGCGATCACGGCTAGTTTCGCGTCGACCGGCCTGTCGGCGAGCACGAACGCCTGAGTGGTGTAATCTTGTCGGAATTCTGAAAGAAAGATAGAAAGACAGACATAACAAAACATGTCGTGTAACTGGTAATGCACAAGTGTTTATTAGTTCTTAGTTTCTTACCATTCCAACAATTGTAGAACCCCAAGAATCTCATCTGCGAAGAAACAAGAGCAAAATGGCTAAGTACTGTAAACATTTTAATTAGCTAGTCTTCTCTATGCATGTTATGAGATTTGATAGATAAATGCTCACCTGCCAATGGTTTTTAACGACATTGCTGATGATAATTTCGTTCTCGTAGGCTAGCTTTGCAGCCATGATAGAGAGGGCAGCCTGGTAATTGCTATCTCCCCGCGGCCCCGCCGCCACGCCAACCCGCGCCTTCGCCGCCACGCCAACCCACGCCCTCTCCGCCACGCCGCCGTGCCGCCCCGCGGCCCCCCTACCACGCCACCGCGCCGCCCCACGACCCCACCGCCACGCCGTCGCGCCGCCCCTCGGCCCCGCCGCCACGCCAACCCACGCCCTCGCCGCCACGCCACCGCACCGCCCCGCGGCCCCGCCGCCACGCCGCCCGCCCCCTCGCCGCCCTCGCTGTTGGGCTGGGCCTGGGCGCCGCGGTCTGGGCCTTGAGGGTATCCGGATATCCGGATAAGCACAGTTCCGGATATCCGGATCCGGATCCGATAGGTTCTGGATCCGGATCCGTTTTCATCCCTACCTCCATGTCATGAAGACATACTATTCATTATCATTTTATTTAAATGAACTTGTTATATTTTTTTCTATGAAATCTTTATGTTACACTTTAATGGTTTCGTTTTATGGTGGCATTATATAATTTATTATTATTCGTACTGATTGTTTTTAGTTATTAGTTCATATATTATGCAAAGTTCGAATTATTTTTTGAAAAGTATGTTGTGATTAGCATAAGAGTCGAAAGTCGCAATTCTTTTAAATTATGGTATGAGTGCTTTGATCATTTTGGGCAAAAATTTAATATTTCAGATTATAAGTAATTTTGTTGGCCACAATATTTCATATAATATCTTATCTACTCTTGAAGAGTTTGTGACACATGTGCAAAAAGTAACTTAGATTTTTTTTTTGATATATAGTTTTAGTTGATGCTCTCACTTAATTGATTCATTCATGGTTTTGGCATACAAGTGAAGCATTATATGCCTTATGCTCGTACACAAAATGGCCTAACAGAATCTTTGATTAAATAAATTAAATTTATTGATATACTGCAGAATTTAACATTGCTCACCAGCAGTTGGGCCATGCAATTTTTCATGCCACTATATTAATACAAGTCTAGCATTATGTGAATTATAATTATGCTCCCTTACAATTAATACATGGAAAAAAACCAAGCATTTTCAACTTGCGTATATTCAACCATGCATGCTATATATCTGCCGATATTACCACCCCAACATACCTCTATGGGTCCCCACCAGAAGTTTGGGATATATTTTAGATATGACACTCTGTCAGAGTCTATAACAGAAGATAAAAAACTGGTACACTAATTGTGTATTTAATGAAGATCTATTTCCGATATCATGAAATGGCTTTGGTGAGTTATATAGGCGTTGGTTATTTATCAAACCCACGTAATGCCAAGTCTCAGATTGGATATGTTTATCTCTATGATGATACAACCATCTCTTAGAGATCTATCAAATAGATTTTAGTGACAACATCAACAAATCACTTAAAGATAATCACATTATATGAAACCTCACGTAAGTATGTATGACTTAGACAGTTGATACACTATATCCAGTAATCATGTAGTATTACAACTAATAGTATTATATGAGAACAACACCACTTATATTGCACAAATGAGTAGTGGCTACGTCAAAGAAAATATGACCAAACACATTTGCTCCAAAATTTTTTATCCTCACAATCTCTAGAAGAGTGATGAGATAGTAGTTCAAAAGACTAGATTTTGTGAAAATCTAGCAGATTTATTCACTAAGTCCATATTTATGTCTATTTTTGAAAAACTTGTATATAGTAGCAGGATGTGTAGCCTTGGAAAACTATTGTCTTTGGGAAGTAAAATAAGTCACTAATCCTATTACTTAATATATTTTAAAAACTCGTTGATTGATGTAGAATATTAATTAATGTTGTACTTTTTTTCTCTTAATTAAAATTTTCTCACTTAGTTTTGTTAATTGAAGGTTTTTAATGAAACAACATGTGCAGCATAATAATACACGTGCACTATGTATTCTTTTCTTCGACTGTTTTTTTTGTTGGGTTTTTCAGTATAGTTTTTAACAAAACACATATATATCATATTAATATCCAAGAAAAATATTATAAATAGAATATTATGTGGCGATTACCGTCCCTAAAGTATTCCTAGTCTATATATGTAAAGAGAAACAAGAAGTAATAAAGAGTTCTATTTATATTTGTCTCTATGTGTGATTGTCACACAATCTCAATAAATTTTGAGGGTATTTTTTTTCCTTTTTTCCTATAAACTGATTTGTGTGGGTGACTTTTGTGTAAGAAAGAAAATCTGAAACCCCGACTAGCGTAAACCCCCGGCCGCCGGAGAAGAAGAAGAGCAGCTCAAGAATTGCTCGGCGACGACGGCGCAGGCGGCGGCAAGAATGGACGCGCGGGGGTGGGACGCGGAGGCGTACTGGCGCAGCATCCTGCGCGCGCGGGATCTCTCCTGCCGCACCCTCTTCCGCGCCGTCTTCTTCGACCAGGAGGACCACCAGGACCCCGACGTGCTCCTCGCCACCGCCTCCAGCGACGGCTCCGTCGCCTCCTTCTCCCTCTCCTCCTGCATCGCCTCCTCCTCCTCTTCCCCCCACCTTCCCCAGGTTCGTTCCCAACTCTGTCTGCTTCAATCTCTGTGTCAAGGAACACTCATTGGTGCGTGGCTGCGTGCAGGCTGATGCGGCGCAGGTGGATCCCATCTGCATCGTCCAGGCGCACAGTGGCCCCACCTACGACCTTAAGTTCTTCCCCGACGCGCACCAGCCATTGCTCTTCAGGTACCAACAGATGGCCGCTAAATCTGTGACCTTTTTTTTTTTTTTTGTTTTGAATTCGTGGCTGGAGTATGGCATTGTGGTTCTTTGCATGTGGAAGCTGTGGGGACGACGGCCGCATACGGGGGTGGCGGTGGCACGAGATGCAGAGCTGCCTAGTCCCATTGTCGCGACAAGGTACTTCCCAAGAACTTGCTTCTTTGGACTAGTTGAGCTTAGGGGATCTTTTTATACTCAAATGCTATGGTGCGTATTAAGCATCTCGGCCCGCTGTAGTTAGGGTTCTGCTGCGTCTGCAATGCACTTGTTTTAGGGCAACAAGGTTGTGCATTTTAACGAATAAAGGCGTGCACTTTGTTCAGTTTCTTATGAGTAGTTTTAATTCATTTAGTTGAATTGCATCTAAGAAGTTGAATGAAAAGTACAACTATTTTTATTTAAATGTGCAAACTTTCTTGGTTTTTAGAATACAACTTGAAACCACAAGCAGCGTCAAAAATGTTTGCTATGCTGCTTCCTTCTATGAAAATGCTTACAACTGTGTATTCTAGGTGGCTGTACATTTGCTAAACCCTCTTTTGTATGACTATCCTCCACTATCCTGATGAAAAAGGTGTTACTTTGTCAATGCCTGTGTTGAGTACAAGTGCAGTAGTGCACAACAAATCAAAGCTTTTGTGTAGAGGCACACCTCAAATGCTCCAATGCCTATTCTTTTATATTGTATACATTTGTATTGTCTTATTATTTGTGCTGCTGCCTTTCTTTTCAGGTGATCATCTGGAGCCAGTACTTGATTTGGTGAACCCCCAGCATGAGTAAGATTTCTGCAAAAAACACATGCACATCTGAACAAATCTATGAACCTGTATGTTTATTGCAGGAAAATTATTTTCCTGTTGAGATTTGATGCCTCATCAATGAATCATCTTATGTAGGCTTCTTTGGTGTTGCATTTACATATTGACCTACTCTTCTAATTTTGATAGGCAGAGTTTCTTCTACATTTGCTTCTAGTTAAATTTCTGTTCTCTTGAGTTACGTTGAATAGAGCTCTCTTAGCGCTTCTTTTGTGACTATGTTAATCTTTTGAGATATTCTTTGCTCATTGTCCTGAGAAATGACTGATCCTCTCCCCCCCCTTAATTTTTATCTGTTGCCCTCAATTTTGCAGAGGTCCATGGGGTGCCCGCTCTCCAATACCTGAAAACAATGCCATGGCAATCAACAAACAGGTACCTTAAATTTGCATATTTGCACATTGTTCCTTGAAGCACAATTCTCATGTATGCAAATCACAAATGAAGCACCAAGTATGCCTCACCCGGTTCAGTGATATCTAATTTGCACTCATCATCCTTCTTTCAAACAGGAAGGATCTGTTTTTGCGGCGGCGGGTGATGCATGTGCTTATTGCTGGGATGTGGTATGTATTTTTCTGAGGTAAATGCAACATAAGAAAGTCTTGAACTACTTGAAAGGAACTATTGTCCTGCTTAAAGAATCATCTATGATCTGTGCTTTCGTGATACTAATGGAGTATGTGACTACTTGAGGCATCTGATAATAGTTTTATCTCTGCTGTTCCTCTCAGGAGAGTGGTAAATGTAAAATGACCTTCAGGGGGCATACAGACTACTTGCACAGTATTGCAGTCCGTGAGTCAAACCACCAGGTTAGTTCATTTACTTTTTTTTAAGCATATCCATGTAGGTTCTGCCTACTTTCTCTCGCTTTCGTTACTGCTGAGACTTGTTCTTCTTTCAGGTAGTAACAGGTTCAGAGGATGGAACTGCTCGTGTGTGGGGTAAGCTATGCCTTTAATTCCTTGTCCTTGTAAATTTTCATGTTGTCGTTTTTTCTTTCTCGTTGTGGTTTATATCTGTCTTACTTTAGAATAGTGCTTTTCCTAAATCCATAGTTTATGTGAGGTGTCGATGAAGAGAATTTGCAATTTCACTATTTCAGATATTCCCAGCATAAGCAGTTACATCAACAACTCATGCTTGTTGACACAAACAAATGTATCTTATTACTTGTACAAGGATAAAATCAACAAGCATATAATAGGTGTAGTAGCCCAAGATATAACATATAACCATAATTTTCATTACCAGTCATAGATGCCTTAAGAGAAACTCTGGTATTTTATAACCAACACAAGTTTTGTGTGTTGAGTTTTAAAGGCAACTGCCTGCTGGGTTTCATCCTCTGGTATTCTATCATATGATTGCAACTGCCTGCTGGGTTTTAAAGGCTATGATCTTATCTTAAAATTCTGAAACATGCTTATGTATTCTCTTTGTGGGCACTACAGATTGCAGAAGTGGGAAGTACACTCAAATTATACGTCCAAAAAAACAGATGCTCGGGGGGTCCTCATGGATCAGTTGCATTGCCATTGATGCAAGTGAAAGCTGGCTGGTATTTTCCCACTTTTGCTAGTTTGTTGATATAAATGAAGTCAATTTGTTGATTACAACTCATTTTTGGCATTATATATTTCTATCTGGTATTCATCCTATTATGTTCAGGCTTGTGGCTCTTCTAGCGGTTTATCAGTTTGGAGCCTTCTCTCCAATGAATGCATTTTTAACGTGGATTGTTCTGCTCCTGTTCAAGACTTGTTGTTCGACAAAAATAAAGTGAGTTTTTGTCCCTCCATCTCTATTTGCAACCTAGCTACAATTGTGCTTAGGAACTACTAAGATTGCCCAAGATTAAGCCTAGCTACAGTTTTGTTCAGTTGATCGTTTCGTTAGTAAGTCTGCCAAAGGCTATGGTTATTGGTCCACCTAGGCAATTACTTTAACCATATTCCAAGCACCTTATATCACTTCCCAATGCATATGACAGTTATTATCTATGGATGATTTATCGTTTATGCCAGATTCCAGCTTTTGAGTTTTGACATTGCATTCACTGCCAAGTCAATAAGCTTTACTCAGTTGTAAACTTGTGCAGCTCAGAGAATTGATAATAAATTGACCACTCAAAAACCAATGCACAAACAGAAAAGTATGCAAGATAGAAAGACTTATCTTCCATGCTCAATGCCAAATTTGCTAGCTTTGCCATGTCGCTGGATTGGGGAGAACAGAAATATGCTAACTTTGATAATAATTTGCTAGCTTTACCATGCCGAATTTACTTTGATCAGAACTATCAAACCTCTTTAGCTGAACTCATTCTTTATTCTTCTAAAAAGGCATAGCTTTGATAAGTTCTCTTAATAAGCTTAAGAGTAGCTATGCTAGAGAAGGTAGAAAGATAAAACAATGGAGTAGCACTTATTGTTTCCCAGTTTTTGTGCTGCTAACTGCTCCCATTTTTTCACCCCACCTAATATCTATTTATCCAGATTTTAGCAGTTGGTGCTGATCCTGTGCTCTCGCGTTTCACAATCAATGGATCAGTTCTTTCACAAATAAAATGCGCTCCTCGGTCAGCATTTTCAATCTCCATTCATTCATCTGGGGTATGCTTCCATCTCTTTTGGTCCTTATTTCTTAGTTCAAATTGCTTGTGTGGCCTTGTCTGTTCCCATCCTGGACTAGATTATTCAGTTCACAATGCTATCCCTTGTTCAGATGGCGGCTGTTGCCGGATATGGAGGTCTGGTGGACGTAATCTCTGAATTTGGGAGCCATTTGTGCACGTTTGGTTGCCGCGGATTGGATCACTATTCATAAGTGGCTGGCTAGACTGCAACTTTCAAGAGCAATTTAAGCACTGCTACGCAAGAGGATTTATGTTGTTCCGTTTGTACTTGTAACTTTGTTTCAGTGTTGTGCAATGCTTTTCTGAAGAACAGTTCTGAGCTACAGATTAGATCTTGGTAGTTCCAATTTTACTCGCTGTGCCAATGAACAAGGCTGTGTTGCAAGAGGTTACCATCTATGAAACTGTCCAAAATGTTGAAGACCATGTTGGCTCATTTGCAGTAGCAAATGGAAATTATCTAGATTAACCAACTAATGATGGTCTCCATGTGGATTTGTAGGCTACTACCTCCACTATTGCAAAATATAAAATGAGAGTACTAGTGGAAAGATTAGTAATAAATAATAGAGTGGAGAAGCAAATAAAAATAGAATAAGAAAGTAATAAATCTTCATGTATATCTTATATTTTACATTAAAAAAATCATAGACGGAATACTAACTTTGCACAAGTATGTGCTACTTGTGCAAAGTACTAAGGTAAAAGCAACTCATTAAGCAAAGAGCAAATCATAGTCCAGAATTCAAATCTTGTTCTATCAAATGTACACATAGATACATTCGAGTCATCTGTCTTTAATACAAGAATTTGTGCAGGCAGTAAAAAGCAAGTTTAATAACGCAAATTTCTCTCTAATTAAGCAAAGAACAGATCATAATACTAGTACATATATTGTTGTAGTCGACAGATTGCCAAGTTCCACCACTGAATATGTATAATATTCACAGGCACCCAACCCATGTAATCTACAAACCAGCCCTGTTCCAGATAATATACTAACCAATATGTACACCAAATGCTTCCTATATACACGTTTGAAGGTATTAAGATATCAACAAACCCATATGAAGGGGGCCTAAGAATTTGTCCTATTCATGAAGCACACATTTTAAGCTTTTATCTATCCCCTAATCACTGATCTGAAACATGCACTGCAAGTGTTTATCTAGTCATTCTTGGATGCGATGAAGTGGTTGAACTTTGTAACTTACAAAGGCAGCAGCCACCCAAGAGTCCAGCCAAGAAGCAGCCCGGCGCCCGTAAGGCCTACGCCGATGGCAATCATGATGGTGTTGCAGAATCCACCTTCCTTGTGCTGCCTCCTACCTCTCCTTTTTCCATCTCTCTGCTCCTGGTCTGGAGCTGCCTTCTCCTTTAGCACCATCCAGGGAAACTCTGGGAACATGGTCGCTATCTGATGCTCTTTATACCTGAGCTGGAGGCATATGTTTTCCAGTTGCAACATTTTCAGCCACTGTTTGCATGCAAAGAGATGCGAGGCCTGTCGGAACAATAGCTTGATGACATGATCTTTCTCATCATAGGCTTTCTTCACAGCCATCTCGGCTTCCCTAGCACGTGTCTGTGAATGGCGGAGCGCATCTAGCAGCTGGGCCCTCTCTGAAGCATTCTGATATGTTGGCTCTCTTTCTGGTGTATGATCACTAGAACTATAAGAATCCTGTGCACCCCTGCATGAAAATTTGATGGTATGAATGCATGGCTAGGCACCAGAAAGAAGCTTCAACAAACAGAAGACATCTGAAGTTTTCAAGGGCTAGAAAAGGAAGAGGTCCGCAAAGCTGTCTAACATTCTTACTGACGATATGACACCTACATTACTTGAATTTTTTTATAAAAAAATCATGTAAAATGGAAAATATGCCAATTCAATATTCCATTAGTCCATCTCTTACAGATAAGTAAAACAGAATTAGATCCCAATAATGCAGCAAAGGATTAAAAAGTAGTATTATTCATATAAACTGAAATTAGCAGTATGTTACTCCATTTGCAGCCTAACTAGTCTCAGATTCAATATAGTATGCAAATGATGAATCATCTAAATTTTTCCCTTTTAGCCAGGAAAAGAAAATAAGACAAAATAAAAATGTATTAGGTCAGTGCAAATCTACAGGGAGGACATTTGTGGTAGCATGTATGATATTGAAAACATACCCATGTGAATTACTTCTTTGATGCTGTGTTGGACCTCCACCATTAGACTCGCCTGTGCTTGAAGTGCTATAACTGCACTGCATAGTGTCATATTGCCCAGGATACGAGTCTTTACCTGCAGCATGTGGCGACCACCCATAATCATTCATGTTTTCATGGTTGTGCAATTTTGTCCCATGAACATGTACTGTCTGAGTGGGTCTCGGCAGATCGCAATTATCAATTTTCTGCATTGCTCTTTCCGCGACAAGGGATGCCAACCCATCGACATCAGCTACTTGCCACCATGGTTGAGACTTCTTGCTTTCTTCCCAGGGCGCATCCATCTCACAGCATGCCTTCTGTGGTTTCTTTGGAAATAAAGGATCGAAAGTTTTGAATTCCTTGAATTCTTTATTCTCGTAAAGACAGTTGTTGGAGTTTCCTTTGCACTTGAGAGGCACTTGAGAATAGCCAGCAAGAGTCTTGAACTCTTCAAAACCTGTTTCAGATGAATGCTTCATAAAAGCCGTCGAAACGATCCATGGTGGCTCACAAAGATCCTCACTCTTCTTAGGACTGATGTTGGCTGTTTCACAATATAATGGCTCAAGTTTAGACATTGGTGCTAAACACTCCACTCTCTTCTCACCAATCTCTCCACCCATAAAATTCATCTGATCACTAATAAAATCCTTCTGACAATCAAAATTTGGCTGCAACTGGAGCCACCATCGGGTATCTGTCGGCAGATTGGAGTTCATGGGATTCCAGTTTAAAGGCATAAAACTAGGGATAGCGAAATCATCTGGATTTGTAGAGTTTCCATTGTTTGCATCATGCTGTTGCATGGACGATGGACAGCAGGCTAGTTTTGGAGCTCTCTTTGCATCCTCCTGAACCAAGCAGCGGTTAGCAGCGCGTTGCCATGCAGCCCTCGCTTCAGCAGCTGCCATTACTCTCACGTGCTAACAAACTGTCAATTACAAAGTTTCTCATCGGCATTAGTTAAGTAGATGTCATAAATAAAGAACAAAAAAGGGATCATGAGCTATTGTGATCATGTGATCACAATAGAAACCACATGATCATGTAGTGTACAAATCGATCCACAATCCAAATAATCTATAAACCGTTATTAGATAAAGTTATGGTTGCATTCATAGCTACTGAAATGCAGCATCAGTCATACGAACTTATGTTGCATCGACCCTTAGAAATGGGGAAATTTATAGTTAACGAAGTAATGTGCACTAGCCTCAATAACACTGACATCAACCCAAAATTTTCAAGATTTTCCCTTAGGCATCAAACACACAAACTGATCCCTAACATAAGCATCATAACCAAAAAAACACAACATGCTTAGATGTGTAAACATGCTTAATAAAGAGCATGTTTCAAGCTCACAACTGGTTCTCGAAAACTTCAAAGAAAAGATTGTGCTATTCCTCAGCAAGAAGTCCCAAGAGGACTGGTGCAACAACACTCCCCGATTTCATGACACAACCATAGGACAGCACTCGGATCTGGTCCAAAGCAGAGGATATAATAAAAGGTTCTTTCTCGAACCCAGGGGGTAGACCAATACCAAGAACAAGACCAGGTCTCCATGCCTTGCTATGCATACCAAAAAGATAGAAATGCAAATTCAGAATTGCAAATCAAGATGCATGCATAATCATGTCCTAATTAAGACAAAGGAGATGATGAAGAGTGTGATGATGATTTAAGGTATGATCTTGGAGAAGTGACCTCACCTGGACCTGAACAAAGGAGGAGCCTACAAGATTAAGGTATTATGATCTTGGACAAAGGAATTGAAAGTGTGTGATGATGAAGATAATGGTGGTGATGATGATGATAATTCCTTGGAAAGATCATCACCACCACCACCTGCTCCTGCAGCTCCAAGAAACAAGAATTCTTGTGCAAGATCAGACTGAATGTAACCTAACCTAATCTAATCCATGCCTTTGCTAGATCTTGCTGGGTCCAAGAAACAAGAACTGAATCCCATATAAAAGAATGGAAGAGTAGATAGGTAGGTGGAGTAACAAGAAGGATCTCTCTCTCTCTCTCTCTCTCTCTATTTCTTGGCTCTGGATAATGACATGAAAGCTAAGATTCACGGAAACAACCAAATGACATTGTTTTTTCCTCTTTATTACACGCACACAAGAAGAGAACAGAGGGAGCTAGCATTTTTGCATTTCCTACCTTGCCTGACAGCGCCATTTGGATATTTTTTTTTCCAAGATTTTTTGTTGCATACTCAATTTCTTCTACATTTCTCTCTGATTTCTTCGGTCTTTTTGATGAGAACCTATCCATCTATCAATCTATTCATGTGTGTCCTGTAGCGTTAGTTTCTTCCTTGCACTTCATCACTGGCGTGTGAGAGATGGACGTGTGTGCAGATGGGCTGGGACAGGTGTCTCTCTGACTCTTGGCCCCTCTTTTACTCGGTTTCTGCCTTAGCTTCTAAAAACGAAGTCAAAACCAAAATTGAACATACAGCTCCCTACAAAGTTGCAATGATTTCTTATAAAAGTTAAAATTATAACTAAAAAGAAGCTAAAGTGGATGAAATAGTTTCTATAATTTCTCACTCATTTATATATCTTCAAACTTACATGCAGATTATTTTACTAAACAGTTTTCTACATAATTAGACTTATCAAGAAGTTTGTTTTTATATTTCTTTATTGTAAATGTTAAAATTGATTTCTGAGAAATTGTGGGAGTAGTCAAATAAACTAAAAAAATCGAGTGTAATACTGTAGTGAGTTGATGCGGAACTTTCGGCACCGCTCATAGTTTACGCAAAAGCTATCAATTTCTGCCGGTTTGGCTTTGGAATCTATCACTGTCGTTGAGACAATGCCATGGAGAAAAAGATCAACATATGAGTATGTGGAGCCAACACTGACCGGAACAGTGAACTAACTACTCCCCTACTCCCAAGTCTCCAGAATTTTTTAATTAGATAATTAAATTTATTAAAAATTTGGTGACAAGACTATATGGATGAAGTTTAGCACCAGATTAACACAACATAAGACTATGGAGCAAACATGGTTTAACCCTTGAATGACCTGTCGTTTTCAAGAATTAATACCATATTTATGAAATAAGGACTAACACAATAAGTTATAGTTTTAATCTCTTATATCTTTAAAATCATAATATTTTGCTCTGTTTTATAGTAAACTAAGACTATAGCTCACACACCCACCCTTATATCGCATGATCCTTTCCTATATATCTATTTGTGTGATATTTTTATGATTATAGACTCATGAGATCTGCACTATTGGTCTACCCGATTGGATGTATTCTCTAGAGAAGTTAGGTCAAGATTCTTTTTCAAAATTTTAGTAAAAAATAATTATTTGATAAAGAGCTTCAAGTCTCCAACCCTACCATAAGCTAACATAAATTTCTCACACCGACGGTCCCACCTGCTGGTGACTCTGGCGATGCCAGTGACGTCTGCGTGGTTTCTCGCTTATCCGATTGTGCTCCCCGTTCTTGTCCTGCAAGCGATTAACAACAATTTTTTTTTCTCGCCTATAAAAAAATGATTTTATCTGTTCATTATCCACGCCAACTTGGATTGCACACATATCTTCCGAAGACGAATGAAAAAATAAATAAATTAGATCACCTGAACAGTGCAAAATATAATATGTTCACCACCAGGGAGCTGATAGCCTGACACCATATAGTATAAGATGGTGATAGTGCATAATCTTTGTTTGGTAGAACGTATAAACTCCTTACCTTTACCACAAATTATTAATCTGCACCAGAGATACTTAAACAAACCTGATATGCACCCTTTATCTTCTAGTACATAAAGGCCACGTATAATTTTCATATAAGCATAGCACAGCTCTTTTACACCCAATACTTGCTGCGGAAATTGCCAAGTGACCCTCCCAAATTACAGTTGCAAAGAAAGCTACTGTGATCATCAGAAGAAATTGTAATTTACAGATTTAAGATGATGAGTACTAACCAGGTAGAAAGTGATGATATCTACGACTTCAGCTTGTGCGTTAGTCTTTTATTGGGACAAATCAATCAAGAGCCTGTGCATTACAGTCTCTTATTGGATTTATGTTGAAGTACCAGGTACAAAGTGATGACATCTATTAACAGTTTGATTTGGCCTAAACTACAAGCTCATGGTTGCTAGTAGCTTCAGAAACCAGCAGGTAGCCCACCATGCACCCTCAATGTTGTGCTCATGGTTTCTTGATACAACTATACAGGCATCTAATCCTTGGGACACCTTTGCTTTGCAGCAACAACTTTTTGAACACTTGTGTCAAACAAAAGCAACCACTCAATTACCAAAACGAAAAAAGAGAAAACTGTGTACGACTAAATCTTGAGCACTCACGGAAAATGTTCGCTTTGTTCGCCAATGTTTTGTAACTACTTTGTGTTCCCTTGCATCATATATGTTCAATTAGCTGTAAACAGATGACTTGAAAAGAGGAGGAATCCTGACGAGGCCCTGGATGCAAAGCAAAGCATATTAAAGAAACAACCTTCACAATGATGAGTTTTGAAGGCATAGGAAACCCTATGAATTAGCAATTCCTATGCATTAATCTTGAATGAATAGGACAGGTTAACTGTTATCTGAACTACATGCTGTATTAGATAACCGCATATAGGTCCTATGTTTGCTGGTCCACAATAAGGGCATGAATCCTTTTAATGGCCATATGTCATAATGGTTAGTTTTCAAAAGATGTTGAGTTTTATGCACTAAATAGTTCATCCAAAAACTTAAAATGATGAAAACAAAAGGTCAATCTACTCATATTTCAATACTCTCCCCTCATATATAGATTACACCAGACCTACAAGATAGACTCAACTCGAGCCAGAATCTAATCTACCCCTGAGACTTTCTTGATCTTACTACTGAACCGTTCAATTATTTTTTTCTCATAAATTGTTACAACTAGGTATCAAATTCAAAATCTTTGAGCTCTAATATAATAATGAGTTTCATACACTAATTAATTCACTCAAAAATTTAAACTGATGAGAAAAGTTAGTCAATCTAAACTTTAACAAAAAGAAAGGGACAACATATACTTCTAATTCCATGCTGTGAAAGAATTGAACTCATTACATAGATAAAATAGTTGTAAGATGTTGACCAAATGCCACAATGACAAGTTTGGTTCATCTTGCGTAGATGGTATACTCAGATTTTGACCGTGTCTCAAGATTTGTGTCAAAACATATCTCACACAAGGATCAAAATGTTGAATCTTGCACGAGGAATGCCTTGCAGATCTAATCAAACTAAAAAAGAAGATTTTTTTTATGCAAAACAATTTCGAACTAAGCCAAACTTAGGGTAACTTAAGACATGCCTCATTGTGTTGAGGACGTGAACCAAACAGCCCCTATGTTAGCTCATCCTATTATCGATTATAACATAAAGCTGTATCTTCTACTTAGAAGCCAAGATCAAATGTAGGGCAATCATCTATTAACTTCTGAATCTTGTGGTTTTTCCATGTCTGGTTTCTTGCAGCAAAAAAGGAGAGCTTGTCACATTTGCTGTCGTCTATTCTCTTTTTTCCGCAGAGCTGCAAATGCACATCAAAGTCAAATACATAACATGGTCCAGTGTCACACTAATATTTTTGCAGTCTAATCTGATCAGACTGAAGCAGCAGCAATGGGCAACTGGGTATTCCATATAAGCTGACAAGGTGATCCTAAGAAACTTAGTTATGGTCACAGAATGCGACACATTTTCTCTTGAGGGATAAGTTCAAAGTGAGTGCAAACCTGGTCGGCAGTTCCACTTTTGTCTTCTTGGAGGCCTGAGATGCTAGTGGCATTCATGAATGGGGTACAATCTGTCAAATACAAATCAACATAAGGTCATACGCAAACACATGCCGTTTACTCCCAAATATTATAGGAGGACAAATAAAAACAATAGTGGATTCCAAAGTTGAAAGAAATTATTTCAAGCAACTTCCTGTACCATTAGGACTTTCAGTATGATGATTACTTGATAGGTTTACTTTCTGATCTTCTGCATTCGACATGTCAGAAGCAGGGATATCTATCATGGCCAATCCGGTATCCTCAAAAGCTTCTGGTCTCCTGAAAAGGAACATCACAATATATATTTATTTGTGATTCCATTTTTCATTGTGGAGTAGTTTATTTTTCAGACGAGTGCAATATTCTAGGATATAAATAACAAATTCCACAAATCTTACATGATGGATGGGCTATCAGAAGTTGGATGGGCATTGCCTAATGATTCCTTTTGATGATGAGTGCTTGCCTCCAGAGTTTCTACCTGTAAGCAAGAGTCTGCTGATGTGTGGTACTGATTAGCAAATTGAGGCCATCCACATTTGGTAGTACCACCAATAGTTCTGTTTGAATGATCAATCCCTGATGACAGGTAAGCGGCTCTCTTGCTATGACTTTCTTCAAGAACAATCTTGGACACAAAAGATGTCGATGAATGTGCTTGTGCAGCTGGCATGCCTTTGGCAGATCTGACCTCTGGTGGGGGTTTCTTCATGATAGACAGAATTTGGAATGCTGAAAACCAACATAGTCTATTTATTTACTTTTTGTAATATTAAAACATGAGATCTGGAGACTAACTAGTTCACTGCTCAAGAGCGGGCTAGAACTCAAATTTGCTGAGTCAAGCACTATTAGGCATAAAGGACAGCCATTTTCCTTATTAGCTTACACATCCCCACAAACATTATTCCACAATGTAACAGAACCAATTTATCGATGATGAACAACCCACAGGCTAACTATCAAAAAAGGCACCTACAGCCATCTAATTTTAAGTCGAATTATGCACCTACTTGAATAGTTGTGATAGTAAAAGAGTAAAACCTATTGTCTTCTATCACCTGGAACCTTAAGAGTAACCAGTTTACAACTCCACTTGGGCATTGCACGATACTAGCAGTAAAACTTTTAGTAGAGCTGTCTGATTTTCTTATTTTCTAACTCAGATAGCGAACTGCTTGACAAATATAAGCCTCTAACTGTTCAAGCACCCACCAAGATGCACGAGTGTTTGTCTATTGTTCTAATGAACTTATGTGCAAGAAACCATATACAGGGACTGAAGCTTGACATTCAATTGAGTGTACAAACCAGTTCGCAAAGGATCATTCTTATTATTAAATGTTGATTTGCCAATCACTGGCCTGCTCAAACTGGAAGTCCATTCCAATTTATCCTTCTGAAGATCTGCAAATTGCACAAAGAAACAAGGGTCTCACTGCATTAAAATATATCAGAAGCAGAAAACAAAACTAGGTGATAGTGCATTCTGATTTACCCATCTGAAGATCTGCAAATTGCAAGGGATCACTCAAGTTATTAGATGTTAACTTTCCAATCTCTGGCCTGCTAGAACTGGTAGTGCATTCTGATTTACCCGTCTGAAGATCTGCAAATCGCAAGGGATCATTCATATTATTAGGTTTTGATATGAAAATCACTGGCCTGATCAAACTAGAAGTCCATTCTGATTTTTCCTTCTGAAAATCTGCAAATTGTTGAAAGAAACAAGGGTCCCACTGCATTAAAATATAGCAGAACCAAAAATAAAAGTAACTAGTTGTAACATTAAACCAGGGTAGGCAAGTACCATGAAATTTTAGTGGATCATTCATGTTATTAGATGTTAATTTTCCAATCTCAGGCCTATTAGGACTCGTAGCGCATTCTGATTTACCTGTCTGAAGATCTGCAAATTATGAAGACAAAGTTATCAGTATTTAAGATCAATCAGCAGCAGGTAAATATAACCCACACTAAGCCCAAGTACCATGAAATTTCAGTGGACTAGTAAACTTTGGAGATTTGATAGTTTTTCCCATTTTGTTACTTGTATTCTCCCCACTTTTTGGGCCCACGGAGCCCAAATCTTCCTCCAAAGAGCCTTTAGCTACTACATCTGTGTATCAATAATCAATGCCGCATCAGCATCCTATCATTGAGATAGAACACGAAAAATATGGCATCTGGAAACCATCTAGGTTATATTGCACAAAGCAAAAACAAAGTGCAGAAATTGTCATAAGGTACAGGCTCAATACAACTCAACTCATGCATGCTTAAAACCAACCTGGCTTTTGATTTAAGGGCTCACAAATCTCAATGAGATAGTTAGGCATCTGGCATTTCATCCCACTTTCCACAGATTCACCCGACTTGAGGTACCTGCTGCCCAGCACTCCACCATCTTCATCCCGCAAAACAATCTGAACATTTAGTTAACACAACTGTAAGCATGTAACACCCTTCTACAACTGTCATGACATTTTCTTTGACCAAATGCAACATCATCCTCAGATCAACCAATAGCACTAGTAAGTTCTTTATTTCCCAATATTGCAAACATGCATTATGTTAAAACAAATTATCAAATCAGTTGCTGCAGACCTGCTTCGCATGCGAGCCAACTTGCGCTAGCCGTAAAACACCATCGTGGAACTTCTTGGCCTTCTGAGTTAGCTGGGTGCTGTACAAGGCACTCCACTCTAGACACAAAAGAACACTAATTTGTTTCCTTCACCGTGGAAACAACCACAGGACATAACGTCGAGCAGGTGACGAGCAAGCAAACCTTTGAGACCCGAATCCGTCGAATCCGCAATGCGACCCTCCACACCGCCGCCGGAAGCCGATGAAGCATCAGCCTTGCCGCCCTCCACCGGACTCCCCAACCGTTGGGAACCGCGCGGGACGTGGTGAGGCCTGGCGCCGCCGCGGTGCACGACTTTGGAAGCAGGTAGCGAGGAGGGGTCGGGGTGGGTCTGGGGGTCGCTGACGTCGACGAGGTGGGCCTCGAGGGCGAGCGACGCGCCGGCGGCGACGGTCTCGTCCTTGCGTAGGAACCTGGCATCGATGGGGTTGTGGGCGTCGTCGCAGAGGACGAGGCGGCCGGGGGAGGGGAGCGGGTGGAGGAGGAGGACGCCGTCGTGGTACACCTTGCGCTTCTGCTTCACGTGCTTCGTGTACGTCACCGCCCACCTCCTCTCCTTCGTCTCCATGGCCATGGCCATGGCTTGCTCGGAGATTTCGAATTGGGACCCTAGGAGTGGAGTGGTGCGAAAATTTCCTAGTGAAGAAGGGACTAGGGAGGGAAGCCGAGCGAATTCGAACCGGGCCGGGCCGGGCCGCCTTGATTAGCACTTTTATGATGGTGTGTAGGGCCAGTCTGGCCCGGTTCTGTTCGACTAACCAAAAGTAAAGCTGTCAAAATTTAACATGATATAATTGTATGACATGGTTTAAGTGTATGGGGAGTCTGGGTTATGAATTGGATGACATGATTGACTAGTTTGACACAATTAGCAGATGTGGTGATCCAGACAATTTAGGAGATATTAAAATACTAAAGTCAATAGAATTTATTGAGTTGATGAGTTGAACTTCATATAACAAATAGAGTTATAAATGGGACATTTTTAATAAACATATCGAGTTTGAGTGGGTCATAACCGGTCAACATACACCCTCATTCCACTCGTATTATATAAACATATATCCATCCATTCATGTCATCAAATTCAGATCTGTGCAAAGGTGTTGCAGAAAGTTCACAATAGGTAAAGCAGTCACTGCAAGCCTCAAAAGAGTAAGGAAAGAAAAAACACTCCTCATACTATATGAATACAAAGAAATAATTAATTTCATACCTTATTAGGAAACTAACACCATCTATGAATACGACATGTAAGACCTAGACCATATGTCAATGAGATACTAAATGATATTTTACTAAATTCTTAATTTTGACAATGATATCGAGCAAATTGTCCATACAAAACACCTGATTGACATATGTTGTATTCTTTCAGGACAGACACTCTGGATTCTGGATCTTCAAAGAAATCTTCTTGAATCAGTAGAATTTGAATCTGTATGATATGTGAGGCCTAATTATAAGACGTGTGATAAATTTACAAGCTCTTTTGAGAGCTCCATGCTATTTCTGAACTGCAGAATCACAGAGCTATCACCCCATGGAGGTACACTGACTTATTTACCGACCTCACCTTCTCCCGAACAAACAAGCAACAGAAATATACCGGGCCTCATCTGTTAAAACTGTATGGAGTCAAAGAAACTCGTTGGAAGAATCATCCGCGTACTCCTCGTCGCAGCTGCTATAAGTTTGCAAATAAGCCTCCTCCCCTTCATCCTGGAATAGCAGATACTATCTATCAATTCTTGGCGGAATGCAGCCAGGTATGGGAGGCACAACATCTTTATTAAATGCGAGACCATTGCTAGGCGCATCATGTACTCACTTCGTTCTTTTCTATTTGTCGATTTAGATTTTTCACGATCTCTAAAATATAATTTGACTATTGTTTCTATAACCATATACAAGTCAAAATTGTAAAATAATAGTAATATGGAAATAAATTAAGTGACAAATCTATTAATATTATTTTCATATAGTGAATCCTAATACTTTGATGTATATTAGTGGTCAAAATTTAAATAATTTGATTTGCATGTATATCAAACGACAAGTAAAAAAAAAACAAAAGAAGTATGCCTTACATCTATATTGTCATCATCTGATAACAAATCATCCTCGACTGTTAGAAGTAAGGCTGCATCCTGTTTATCTCTAGAAGCCTTCATTTGTTCCCGAAGAAGATACTGAAGGAAGAAGCACATGATAAGAAGGGGGTTCACAATAGTGTGCAAGAAAATTTAGAATCCCAAGCAACTTCAAAAGGAAATGACTTACAAGTTGTGACTTCAGCTTCTGAATCTTTTCTTGCAGAAATGAGATATGATGATTTAATGCCTGAAATTTTACCCATCCAATAGAGTTGAGATAAATTTTCTCAACCAAAAAGGAAAAAGGAGATACATGATATACAGTTTATCCAATAGCAGAAAAAAGACCAGAACAAAATCTACAGGTATGTTACCTCCCGCCTCTGGAGCTCTATAGAACGTGCCAATGCTTGTCTCCTTGTCAATAGGTTTCGAGGCTTCAAAATTTGAGGACGTTTGTAGTTTTTACCACGGTAGAAAATTATTGCATATCCTTTAGTTGTCTTGTCGAGTGAAATAAGCACACCACCACTCTCAGCTTCTAGAGAGATTGCAATATGTTTTACTTGCGCAAAGTTCTTCCCTTTCACAATAATTTTGACCAATTCTCGGTGTTTCCAGTGAAAGTGCATGTTCTGCACAGTTCCATCAAAAACTTCACGTCTGCCTGAGAAGTGTTGATAGAAAGAAGTAAACTGTAAGATTTTTTATCGCGTGCATTCTATATCAGAACAGTGAATTGAGAAGTGCCGGTGCTACCAAGCAGCAAGAAGGCTCTCATTTTCAGGCCAATTCTGCGAAATAAGAAGCGTTCCTCATCTGTAACAGTTTCCAAATCAGTTGGAAGCTCCGCTGGATTAAGGAATTCCTGAACTTTAGCCAAAGCCTTCTCTGCTTTTGCAACTTTTGTTTTTGCCTGGAAATCAAGGAATTGTTACTGTACATATCAACTACAATAACAGCTTTATTCTCAAAAACAAGGGAAAAAAGACTGCAATGCTGTCTTATAAATGAATGACAAAAATATCAACTTCATTTCTAGAGTTAAGGTTTTGAAGAACTTACTAACACCAGTTTCCTCACTAAGTTCTTCAAAAGAGACTTATGTTTTGCCAAAGCCAAGTCCATCTTCTCCTTTTCTCTCTCATGATCATTAAGCAAGTCTCCCCAGCGAGATTTTGCTTCTTTGGTTTCAGCAAGAGTTCCAGCAACTAGAGGACTCTTTAAAGCTTCGGTGAGAATAGTAATTGAGGCTGATGCTCTGAGCCGAGCCAACTCTTCATCATCTTGTTGAGTAATTGCTTGCTGTTGCTTGTCCACCAAAACCTGCCTTACTTTAGGTGCTATGAAGTCGTTGCCCCTGTAGAAAACTATATACTCCTTGTTCCTAGAGAGAAGCACTCCACCTGTCAATTTCTGCAAGTGCTCTGTTAGAAATTTATAGTATGCACACCCGGCATTGTGTGGCAAGAACACAGTGAGCATATTTCAAAATAAATACAGTGCACTTCCATAGTATAAGTCCTGCGTGGCAATCAACCTAAGCAGGCCATCAATTCAGTCATAAGAATCAACAGAGGATGAGAAAATTTAGCGGGACATCAAAGAAAAATAGAACCAAAGAAAACATTGTTATGCCAATATTTAATGCAATTGGCTTTAGTAGGCTTCTAGAAGCGTGAGTTAAGCAAAGGAAGGAACTAACAAACAAATCCTAGGAGGTAATGGCTAGAATGGTGCATCCTACATTAGATAGTGGGACAACAAGTGGATTTAGCTACATATGAATTGGCCTCATGTGATTATAAGAAAGGACAATTTCACACGTACTTAATTAAGTACACAATCAGATGGTGTACAGAATTTATCAGTTATGATGAGCATGCAGCTATGCAATCAGACAATTCAATACAATCATCTTGATAGTCGGATTGCCCTACCTTAATTTCTTCCGCCATTCTGTCATTGCATGTGTTTGGTACACCCCTCTTGATGGCAATCTTTACAATGGAACTTTTCTCCCATAATTTAACAATTGCATTAGCTAAGCCTTGGTGTTGTCTGTTCCTTCCTATCCACAAACAAAAACTCAGCATATGATTAATTCATACAAGAAGGTTTGAGTAATATTGGTTTGACATGAGCATCTTGGGAGACAGAATCCAACACCTAGAGCAAAATGAGGAGCAGTCTGCCTGGCAAGCCTACGCAAAGTTGTCATTTCCCTATTTCTCAGGCTACTTTTAATCTTGTAGGGAAGTAGTCTAAATGGTGGTTTGTAGCCAGGAACTACACCGGGAAGCAAGTCAGCATCAACAGGAATAGGACTGCGACCAGACCAGTCCTTATACCGTGGTCCCAACTGATTCAAGAAGCTGCCGATATCAAAAGTTTCTGGGGCTTCTTGGGAAGAACTCACAACTGACTTTGAGCGATTGACACAATCCGTGCTTGCATTTTGCAATATATGACCCCCATCACTCACTTTCTGATTAGAATGATCCCCCACAATTGTGGCATATGACTGGACACATCGAAGGCTGTAGTTCATTCCCCTATACAACACAAGTGATCTTCCAGATCTCCATATTACAATGCCTCCAGTCTTGTCCTGATTCACAGAAGTAAGATCACACATTGTAAGATTTGTAATCAAGAACGGGTTAAGGTAATAGATACCTCTAATATCTCATGTGTTCTTCTCATGTTGAGGCTTGGTGGGCCTTCAAATCTCATCTTGACCACCTCATCCTCCTTCCACTTCCTGTGGATACTCTCCACAACAGTCTGAGTAACGCCTCCTGGACCAACCACCATCCTCTCTTTCATCCTCAGTGCCGCATCCCTTAGCCTCCGCAGCTCAGGCTCTGGGATAGTCCTCTCTGCCAGATCAGCATTACTGCTCTTCTGTGGCCTGCCTCCATCGGAGGCCTCCTCCTCCTCCTCTCTCTCCCATGGGAGAAGAACAGGACCCAACTTTTGGACAAAACCTTCTGCAGCCCTGTCAAGTGCAACATTCAAACCATTTTCCTGCATCGAATCCCTCAGTGTCTCAACTATATTGCTTACGCTGCCCTTCCTTGAACTCTTATCGAAATCATTGCCACAAGAACCTTGGTCTACTACCGAATGGATTCCATAAGAAGAATTTGAAGGCTGCACAGAACAACGCTCGTACAGTTCTCCATCTAAGCTCGCAGAAACGAGCTCCTTTTGGGGCATCTGATCACAATTCCCATTCTTGGCTATTCCTCCTCCCTCTCCGTCCACCAATCCCAGCTGATCCCAAACACCATTCTTGTCACCGCTTTCCTCAACATCTCCATTCAGCAACTCCACACCCCACTGGTTCTTGGTGGACTCCGCCACGTGCATCCATGGCGCATGAACAGCCGGGCCCCCAATAGGACGCTGCTGCCGCGACTCTTCGCCCCCGACCGCCTCGCCATGCATTACACCATCCTCGTCCATTCCTTCGCCATCGCTATCCAAGGAGGAGGAGTTGAAGTAGTCTACGATGGACTGCAATGTGGCACTGGTAGTTCTCTTGGGTTCTTGATCAGATATATGTGTAGTACCTTGGTCTTCATGGTGCTGCTGCTGCCAGGGAAAGGAGGTGCGCTGGGACGGGGCTCTTGCGGACCACCGGTGAAGGGCCTGCTCCTCGAAGCTTGGCCTCAGGGGCCTCTTCTTCTTCCTCTTCTTGCTGCCTAACGCCGGCGACTTGTCCGGCGAAGAGGCCGGTGGAGAAGCTGGAGGAGGTGGAGGAGGAGATGAGATGCTACTTCGGATGCGCCGTGCTCTTGCTGGTTGGGGCGTGGAGAAGGCGGGAGGGAGGAAGAGCAGCGCCATTGGAGGAGCTTGGGAGGTGATGTGGACGAGGGAGATGAGGAGGAAGATTAGATATGTGAACTTAATTATGGGCTTTGGGCTCTCTTACTGGGCTTCCCATTGGGCTTGGATTAGGCTGGGAGTACTAGTCTATTGCTTAAGGTTGGCCTTCCCAGCAATTTCTAGAGCGTGTTTGGTTGCCTACACGATGTACAACCCGACCCACCTGTACAAGGCAGGCTGGGCAGGTTAGATAGGCTGAGCATGTATTCGATGGGTTATATTTGATGAGATTCGTACTAGAGACTAGATGGATAGAGAAAACATATGGTTGTGATAGATGGCGGTGATGCTCCCTGGTCACGACTACAAAACCGGTCCCACCATATCTGCAATCCACCAGCATTTCCCTGGGGGTAGTTTTGAGTCAAATTTTGCATCCCACAGGCCAGGCCCCAAGGCAAACAAAAGCCATTTCATCCACTAGGACAAACCTGGGGAAGATGCAAACAGCCAAACACATCTGTATAGAATGTCCCTTTACGAAATTTTTACAAACAGTGGTTGATAATTGACACCCATGAATTCAACCTAGGTAATAAGCCCACCTGTCAACCACTGTACGTCTTGAATTATATCGAAAATTTAGGACCACTCAGAAGACCAGCCATCTTCATCTTGTCAAAGTGAATGGAGTTTTTCAAGTGAACTCTACTGAGCATTGAAAAGAACTTCAGCCCAAAGGAATCTCAAAGCCTTCAGCAAAATAAGCAACTGTTAGTACTTAGTTATATGCATCTGTCTGAATGAATGAGTGCTACAACTGGCTGCAATTACAATCTTTGTTGAGATAATCAGTTTTCTCATCCTTAAGCCAACCAGCATGAACAACTCAATTTTGAAAGAAATAAACAACAGGAGAAGATTATATAACAATGTGCTAGAATGCCTGAAAGGCTGAGACAAGTGATTATATTTCTCACAAATGTAAACTGCATGTATTAATAAGGATCTCACAGAAAAAGGGAATAAATACAAATAACCTCCTAATCCGCAACAGCGAGACAGCAAAAGAACATTATCTCAACATGTCCTCGTATAGAATTTATAAATGCTGATATTAACTTTGTACATAACTAAAAAATGCCATTCAAGAGCTACAATTTGGTCGTTCAGCTTAGGAACTACTCATAGGAAACATTGGGATTGAAGCAAATGTCCAGACATAAGACTTTGTCAACTTACCATAAGCTTGATACATGCAAATCGTGTAGCAGGGCAAGAGCTGTTTTGTCCAGCAGATTCATCAAATAGTCCATATAAATGGTAACACTTGGCGTATTAGAAGTCTACCTCTTCAACAGATCCAAATCACTGCCTTCTAGTCCACAAAATTGAAAAGTGCATCTAGTTTATCACTGTCTTATTCATCTGTCATTGTTCAATTTAATGATACAGGAGATAACTGTCAATAACCTACAGGAATGAATTTTGCATTATAACCGGAAAATACGCACCCCAAAAGAAAACAATCAATGGTACTCCTCTCCAGATTCTTGTGAAGATCTCCACATCTAAATGCATGTCAATTTGCTTGCATCTGCGAAACTCATCATAAAAAGAGCTCCATGCAAGCTTTATAAATCCAGTACAAAGGACCGCAGAACTTCATTGTTAACAATCTTGTATGATATTGAAAGAATGAGCAAATACAGCCAATATGTTCTTGAAAAATGATAGAAAAGAAAGACTGTAATATTCTGTAACTAGGGAGCAACATAATAAGTAGAAACACTGTATATCATCCAGTGTTCTAAATTGCGATCATCGCAGTGTCGTGGCGACGCTAAAAAAAAAGATATCACGGAAGCTATCCTATGTTGCGGTTTTATATAGAAATATTAATTGTGTTAACTTAAATACCACAAAAGTGGTAAGGAACTTGTAAAACAAAAGAAATAAAAATGTCCATGACCATATCCACAAGAAGTTGCAAAACATAAGTTTCACAAGTCATAACAGTCTAATAGCAAGTCCATAATAGTTCCAAAGCAAGCTCATAATTGACAATACTAAGCAAAAGTAAAATACTCGTAATGCTCTAGCTACCACTTTGTCCATCTGACAGTCATCAGAATTACTAGGCAAATCAATATCATCCTCTTCCGAAGAGGATGAAGAGACAAATTCTTCTTCCTCCAGTACAACTCTAATAAATCTTATCTTCTTTCTTAGATTGCTGTCCTTATTGCCTAGTTTCCCTTTTCCATTACTTTGTGAGGTCAAGTTAGCTTGATGCACAGTTTCCTCGGCGCCACCATGCTCAGATTGAGGCCATTGTTCATCTCAAATTACAGTGTGATTTAAGAACTATAAGTCTAAAACAGAAAAAGAATGAAGAAAGGCAATAAATGGGATGGATTTGATACCTTAGTAGCTCCACAGCCAGCACTGCACACAAATACCACTTGTCTCAACTTCGGCAGCTCCAGCTGCTCGAATCCGGCAGCTTCAGCAGCTCTAACAGATTGATGGCCTTGGGACTTCAACGGCCTTTTGGTGGATGCGGTGCTCCAGATCCAGCAGCTCAACGTCGAGGACTTTGAGGCACAAGGTTTGGCAGTGGCTGTGTTCGTGACATACACAAGAGGCTCTCACAGGATCACATGCAAGTTGTACATGCCCTTGTTTCTTTACTTTAGCTTTTGTTGGGCTGCTGTCCCGATTTCCTTTTTTTTTTTTTTTTTGCATTTTATAACCATGGTATGGCCCAAAACTACAAAAGAAGATAGCGGCCAGTACTGGCACAAAATGCTATGCATGGTGCACTCTTACTGCTATAGTGGTTGTAACTGTAATAGCGGACTTTTTCTATTTAGCAGGGTTTAGTCTGTCAAAACACTATAGCACCGCTATAGCCTACTCTTTAAAACACCGAAATCATCGCTGAGTTCAAGATCAAAATGAAGAGAGCAAAATGAAGGTGCAATGGAATTACAGAATTGTTTTTCACTGAAATCTGAACCTACTACCATCAGCCAACAATATGTTAGTAAAGTCTGCCACAGCACTCAGAAGAGCCACAATAGCAATGTTTAACCTTCTCTTCCCCATTATTATCATGGACTTGACCTATTGTGTAATTATAGTGATAAGTCAACTCCTGTAGGGGTGGAATGTTCTCAGCAGCGAAAAACATAATGTGCGGCATCCGCTTATCATCATGGTCCCAGAGAACATTTTGTGCATAGAGGTTCGGCGAACAACTATGGTTGATAAATCTTCCAATATTACCGCACTCAGCTGCATCTATTGTAAAACCCACATCTTTCATTGTTTCGGTGCAAGAGCTAGAAGATTCTAAGCCTGGAATAATTGATGGAAGCCCCTTCCAAAGATCTTCATCATCATAGTTATGACCAATATCAAACAGGTATTCATCATTCTGACTCTGCTCGGCTTCCTTATCTTGCAACAGCTGGCCAACATACTCGCATATAAAACTGCCTGAAGAGATGGAACTAAGGGATCTTACACCCCAACCTGTTTTACCTGTCCTGAATATCTCAAGTGATATTTTGATACCATGCTGACTCACCCTATTGTGGCATGTTGGAGGACACCTACACGATGGGCCGCACTCATATATAAGTGGCTTCGCATGAACAATTGCACCATTGAAATTGAATGGGATTTCTCCTCCATTCTTCACAGCACAAGCACATTTACTAGAGTCTGAGCAACCATTGGTGCAGTCACAGCCCCTCGGACGTTCCTTTGCATACCAAGATGGATATATGATTTTAGTGATGTATTTAAAAGGTGCTGGCCGCATGTCATCAATTGTATTAATCACAGATATGGGAATCCTCTCCTTTTTTTGAGATATATCAGGCATACAAAGGCCTTCACGCACTTTGGACTTCCTTGTTGCCTTGACTATGTGTAGAGCTAGTTCCGGTTGCCCTGGAATCCTTTGTAACTTGTACTTGAAGACCATTGAACCCTTTGGGCCTTCTTGCCAGCAATCCACCACCACATACAACCCATCATAAGTAAATGTCGAGATTTGCTTGGTCCTAGAACGACTAGCATCACCTCTACTTTGGCCTTTGAACCCATGAATTACACGAACCGGAGTCTTGGTTGTGATGCAATTCTTCAAGGCAAGGTTCCCGCGCTCAAGCTTTTGATCTTCTGCCTCCTTCTTGCCAACAGGTTTTCCTCCTGATCCAGTGTATATTAACTCATCTGAAGTAGACAATTCATCTGGATAGCCACCAGAAGCAACAATGCTTATCGCAATGAGAACACCATTCTCCTTCATGGTATCAATACCTCCTTGATATGGGCGATGGAGACCAACAATCGCCAGCTCAACTCTAAAGTGAAATTCATCACCAACTTCAACTCCGGGAACATTTCCCATAATAGGCCCTGATTTAGTGAACTCACGACATTTCCTGATGATTTTGCCAGCCTCAAGGTCAATTCTTCCAACCTTAAATGAACGTTGTTCCTCAGCTTGCACAAGCTTTCTGCATATCAATTGGAACAACTTGAGGATCCGCCTAACTTTGCTCCGAGCATCCGCATCCTGATCCCCCGATTGCCTATGGTGCCGTTCAAAAGGAACACAAGGGGGAAGGTTGACACACAATTCATGCTTTCCTTCATGCACAACTAGTGCCTTTGAATCATCATCATTGTCTTCATCTTCTAAGTAAGAAGCCTCATCATTCTCTAGTTTCTCCCTTATAATCAAACTAGAAGAAGGGGCCACCTTTTTGTGCAATTGTTTCTTCCAAACATTATCTTGTTTCTTTAGCTTACTTTTGGGATCAAGGGAGTAAGAAACACCCATAATAGTCTTCCTTCCTTGTGTCCGTGGGCATTTATCTGGAGTCATCAAAGCTTGCCCAACTAACTTGTCAGTGAGAAAGTTCAAAGCATCATCCTCTTCACTTAGATTGTTCACCACACTTTTTCCAAGCTTAGTCTCCTCAATAGACCTATGTGAACTATGTATCATAGCCTTGTTCATGACATCATTATTTAGCTTATGGGCAAGCTTCTTTTGTTTCACTTTAGCAGGTAAGTACACCACTTCTCTGTGCGTGATTGAAGTCTTGCTTCTCATCTTGCCCTCCCCATAAACCTCAATTGTATCATCTATCTTGTCACTTCCAAACACTCTCTTGCCCTTTGTACTTTCATCATCATCTAGATTTTGCATGGAAGCTTCAATACCAACTGCTTGCATGATTCCTTCACATTTGCTTCTCACCTGCATGATTCCTTCACATTTGCTTCTTGCCTTATCATCATTAACAATTACTCGTTTTGCACTATTCCCTTCTTGTTGCAATCTCTTCTCATTCATCTTCTCATCAAAACCAATCTTAGGTGAAGCTTCTGTAACAACATTAGGCTGGCAAGCACTGTCGTGCATGTCTCTTCCGGAATCACTTAGAGCAACATCAACATCAATTTGAGACTCTTGGATCCCATGATGTTCCATGCTAGCCCCCTCATCCTGAATACACTTGCCATGCATCCCATTATAAACATCTTTTCTAGACACCAAAGCAACCCCCTCTCTTGAAACTGGCACTATGGCAAGGGCATCGGCGACAAAAGCACCATCGTCAGTAGTAGGTGTAACATCCAACTGCAAACCCTCCTCACCCACACTTCTCTGAAGAGGAGTGACAGCAACTCTCCCACAGCCAGGTGGGAAGCTACGTTTGGCAAAGATCGCCCTCCTCTTGGGTGGCGGGTGCATGACCGACATCAACCACCTCTTCTTGCCACCTCCACCCCTCAACCTCTCCAACTCACCAATGTCTCCTCTCCCCACATCCCCGCTATCCCCATCACCCACAGCCCCCTTCCTCTCCAATCCACCATTTCCTCCAACCCTCTTCTCCTCCATCAACAACAAACCAGTACCATCTCTGTCATTCTCCATGAAACAAACATCAGCAACAGCAACGCCACCACCCTCTGCCATTCCCTCAGCAACCCTGTTTTCTCCCTGACCATCCAACAATTCCACCTGCCCATTATCTCTCCCATCACTCAACAATTTCACCTCCCGCTCAGGCTGTGCCAAAGGATGGGAGAGAGAGCCATTGCAGGACACAGATGAAGCATTCACGCCCGCTACCCCCACCACCTCCTTCTGATTGACACCATTGAGTCCCCCGTCTCCATCACCGGCGGCGGGAAGCCGAGGAGGAGGGGGGGGGAAGCGGCCGCAGCCGGGCGGCCAGGACCGCCGGGCTGATACCTTTCCAGGATGCAGCCCGCGTGGCGCCGGCGCCGGCTCCACCCCCACCATCAAAACCCTAAAAATCCAAACCGAACCGAACCCGAATTAATTAAAAACTGGCAAAACAGCAAAAACCCTAAGCCATGCCATATCACATCCAACATACGATACGGTAAAAGAAAGGTAGCGAGAATTCTCACCTTGCGGAGACGAACGGCGGAGGTGGTCGGCGACGGCAACGAACAGAGGACGGCCGTTGGGGGGGACGAACGAATGGGAAGAGAGAGAGAGAGAGAGGTGGAGATAACTACCCTGGTGCGAGAGATGGAGATGGCCCCTGATGCCAGTGGCCTTGGCAGGGCCAACTTTTTCCGCTACTTCTCGGGTCTCGGGGGACCACAAGGGCCCAGTCTTGGTTTTATTTTGGTTTTTTAATAGGATTTTATTCACAGCAAAGGTTATTCATCCTTATAAACTATATATCAAGTATATGCAGGAAACTGAGTAAACTTCACTAATAAAATTCCAAAAAATTTTACTCAAATATTACAAATAATAGATCATAGATTAGATGGTTACCAACAGCGAAAGCAGATTTGATAAAGCAATCGAACTTGCACAACAATCGTTCACGGATCGTCTTAATCAGCATACGTAGATGATAACGCGGATTGTCCTGATCAACGGACGTAAATAATAGTGACCGTTCACGAATCATCCTCATCAGCTCATCAATTGTAGCAGCATCTCTCCCGGTATCCACAAGTATTGGGATGGAACGTCGTACGATAGTGTGCTAGCACCAACGTAGACAACAAGAGTTTAGAAACTATTACTTTAGAGGAGATGGCAGCTTTGATTTTTCGTGATATTTTTAAAACTCATCATACCTCTATTTATATAGAGCCCTGCAGAATAAATCATAACATATTAGCAGTGTTGTAAACGGCGGCCTCGGCAGCCGTAGGCGCTCGGCGGTGACCGACCGCGGCAATTATGCTCAAATCGGTAGCCTAGGCGGTCGGGTCTCTGATGAGAACATCTCTAGCATAAGTAGCACTAAAACTCGACCCGAGAAATATAAAGGACCACTCACTCGAGCGAAAGCCAGATAACTACATCAATACGTGATTTTGTTCCTTAAAAAATTAAAGTATGATGAGAATATGCTACTATCTAATAGCTCTTATTTAACATTGATCAGGAATAGAGAGGGAGAGCATAACAGAAAGGACATAGCCACATATGAGCCAAATAACTTCATCAAATCTAGTCGTACATCTAATGAGTGGAAAGAGAATTTTCTAAGCTGTCCAACAAACCAAAGATCACTCGATTCCGCCAAGGATTGCAACCACTACAACCAAAAGAATTTTACTCAGTATGCAGTCTGTCGACCAAGCGACAGTCTAACTTCGACTAAGCACCATTCTCAACATAGATGTCCAATTTGGTTGTGTGAGTACTTGTTGAAAAGGTATTCAAAAGAGCTTTCCAACGCATCAAGAATCATTAAATTTCGACGCCGTATGCAACCAGGAGAACCAAAAGAGTAACGACTGCACGAAAGAAAAAAGTCTAGTCCGAATCAAAATCTAACTCCTAGAAGATTTATTCCGGACTTCTTTTATCTTTTATAGTTTATTAGGATTTTTATTCCGTTTTGAATTAGATTCATATTAGAATTCTAGTTTAATTCTTCTATCTTTAGTACATACCACCCTCTATAAAAGAGAGGTATGATCATAGTTTTTTATATACAAAATACAAGACATTGATATTGAAATTTCAGATTGAAGTCTTAGTTTTAATTAAGAGTTGAATCTCTTCATTCTTTGTTCTTGTGATTCCTCCAGAATTGCTCGAACGATCTTCATGATCACTCTATTTGTGCGCCAACTCCGTGCGTGGTCGTGTGGATAGGTAATTCAGAATGTGGTTGGGCGAATTCATTGATACGTAGGTCCTTGTTCTACAAGTAGTTTGCTATCTTGTTTCGTCAGGTCATACTAGTAGGTATCTTCATATACTAGTTATCCAGATTCTACATCGTAAAGATCGGACCATCCTCTGTGAACGCGTCCTTCACCGGTGTGTTCATATCAGTCTCCCAGGCGATCAAAGTCGGTCCTCGGTGGCGCTCGGCAATGCAAGGAGGCACAAATCAGAGCTAGGCAGAGCTAGGTGGAGGAAGAAAGGGTTAAAAAAAATTACACATTAGGGTAGTTTCTTTTCTCCACTTCTTTCGTAGTCCCGTGTCTCGTCGCCGCAATTTAGACACGAGTAGATCTGCCGCCTCTGAGGAACGAGACCTTACACCCGTCCACTGCTGTTGAGGAAGGAGACCTTTCGCTTATCCGCCGTCGCAGCAGAGGAAGGAGATCCCGCCCGTCCACCGCAGCTGAGGAAGATCTCCCTCGGCCCCTCCGCCCGTCCGCCACCGAGGAGATCTCCTACTCAGCTGCTCTACGGGACTGCATCTCTGCCCCGATTCCCGAAGCGATCTTGGGCAGGCCAACCACAGCCCACAGCCACAGGTCCTTCACACTTCTCCCTCACGGCCTCATTCCTTCACATATGCACAATTGCACATATATGCACTGGACTGCTCTCTTACTCCTTCATATATACACTGGACTGCTCCCTTACTCCTTCATATATACACTGGACTGCTCAAAGCTGCCTCTGCTCAACCTCACTCATATATTTGCTTTGTCTATTAGTCCTCTGCTCGTATATCTCCGAATTTGACTTCATTTTTTTTCTTCTGTTTTTATAGAATGTTGTCAAGTGCATCTGCCTCAATGTTGGGATCATCTGAAAGTTCTAGTCTTAAGAGGAAGTCAAATGATGTAGGGTGGGAGTATGGAATGTTAGTTAACCCTGCAAATTTGGATAAAGTTAAATGTATTTTGTGTGGAAAAATTGTTTCTAGAGGGGTGTATAAACTTAAGCAACACATTGCTCAAATAGCTGAACATATTGCTAAATGCCCAAAAGCTTCACCTGAAGATCAAGCAAAGTGCAAAAACTCCAATGAGGCAAAGAACAAAAAGAAAACCAAGAAAGCAGAAGATGAAGAGATTAAAGAAGAGGTGAACATTCATAAAGGGATTGAGGATGATGAACAACTACAAGAAATTGGAAGTTCAGCACATCGTACTTTAGGCCTTATGGATAAGTTTGCAAATCCTATTGTCCTTGAAACTACTATGACTTTGGAAAAGTTGAAGCGACAACAAAATATCAGTGAAACACTATTTAAGAAGAGAACCCATCACACTAAACAATATGTTGTTAGATGGGTGCATGTATGAATCAGGTATACCATTCAACGCTATCAACAATGATAGCTTCAAGCAAATGGTTGAGGTGGTTGGCCGATTTGGACCTGATTTTATGCCTCCTACTCAATATGAGCTTCGGGAGAAACTGTTGAAGGAGGAGGTAGAAAGAACCAAAACATTATTAAAGAGCCATGAAACAGGAGAGCCACAACCGGTTGCTCCATAATGACTGATGCTTGGACTGACAAAAAAAATGAGCATAATGAACTTGTGTGTGAATTGCAGTGTTGGAGCATGTTTTCATTCTTCGAGGGAGACATTGAAGGAGTCTCACACAAGTTAACTTATATTTGATTGTGTGGATGCTTGCATTGAACAAGTAGGGCCAGAACATGTTGTACAAGTAGTTACAGACAATGCTACAAACAACATAGGAGCGAAGACATTGCTAAAAGAGAAAAGGCCTAATATCTTTTAGAGCTCATGTTCAACTCACACTGCTAGAAGCTATTGACAAGTTGACAAGGTTTAAGAAAAACACTTGACCAAGCCAAGGTATATACCATTTTTATCTATTCGCATCATAAGACCTTGGCCTTGATGAGATCATTTACAAAGAAGAGAGATATAATAAAGCTAGAAGTAACTAGATTTGCTTCCTCTTTTCTTACTTTGCAGAGTTTGATGGAGAAAAAGGCACAGCTAAGGGCAATGATGAGTAGCACAGAGTAGGATACTTGCAAGTGGTCTAAAACAACAAAAGACAAGTGGCAATGTCTACTATGATGATTGTAATGGTTTGTCGTTGTGCCTAAAGGTCTTTGGACCTTTGGTGAAAGTGTTTCATATGGTTGATGGGGATAGCAAGTCATCTATGGATTTTTTATACAGAGAACTCTTCCAAGCAAAAAGAGAAATCAATGAGAGTATGAATAATTTAGAATACAACCATAAAGTTTTACTTGAAATTATTGATACAAGATGTAACATCTCAAATTTTGCTATCTCTTAGCTTGTCAGTCAGTATATCTTCATTGGATTCTCGGATGTCTCAACCCCATTTTTGATCTCTTATCTCAGAATTATGATCTTAGGTGTGCCACTACCTTAATTTAAAAAGTTGGCAGCCAAACTCCGCCTTTCAGATCATTTTCACTTTTTAGTCCAAAGGTATCGCAGATCAGTTCTTTTTAGAATTGTCAGAAGCTCAAAAAGACTAAAAGTCTCAGACCATCTTCAAATTCCGATCTGATTCAGTGAATATCTCCCATTCACTATTCTGAACATTTTTCCCTTCTGGAAGAATTCCAAAAGCTCAACCGAAACCCTAGTTTCAGCCTCGCCAAAGTTTCAAACCCTAATTACCCTGTTTTCAATTTTTGTCAAAACCACCAGATCTTATCGGATTTTACCATTTTTCCTGCTGGATGAGTCCAAGTGATTTAGTAGTACTCATCTGCAAAACCAGATCTCAGATCAGCCCTCCAGATGCCCAGATTTGCAAATAGGCCCAAATTCCCGAAAGAATTCCTTGCAGATTAGTCCAAAACCCTCTTGAATCAGTCCAAACTTTGCAACCAGGCCCCTGCGCCATTTTTGACCACGACCAGCACCGTTCGACCAGCGCCCCGCCGCTTAGCCTCGCCGCAGAGCTCACCGCCGACGAAGTATCCCACGCTGCCACCACCGTCGCCACGTAGCCACCACATGTGCGCAACCATGCCACCACCGTGGAGCACCTCACCCGCGCTGTGCGGTGATTCCCTCGCGCGCGCGCGTGCTCCAGCAGCAGCAAAGCAACGCCACGTTGCAGCCATGCTAAAGCCAGTGATCTCGTCGCCCTGCTCCAGCCAGGATTTGTCGTGATTCCCCTCGCCTGGCACAGTCGTTGCCGCGTCCCAACGCTTGCACGCCATCTCGATTCCACCTCCGGTGTCAGCCGCGAATCCCGCTTGATTTGCCTCAACTCCCGAGAGCTCAGCCCATCACCTATATAAGCTCCCCCTCAACCGCAGCATCACTTCGCACCACCCCTCAGCTGCAAAGCCTCAAGCTCCTAGCACCAGAGAGCAGCAAATTCCCCAGCGCCGCCGAGAGCCACTTCTGGAGCTCACGGTGCCAGCCTCAACCGCAGCTCCTCTCTCCAAACCAACGCCACCAGTAAGCTCCCCTCATCCCCCTGTATGTGTCATAGCATTCAATTGGCCCCCGGCGAACCTCAACGCCGGCGATCACCGGAAAAACCCAAATCCCCTGTTTCCTCAATGCTGCCCGATTTAATCCAAATAAGCCCTCGTGCCAGTGATAAAAATTGTTCAGCACACTCCCTTTAGCAAGCCTATGAGTTTGGATTTCAAAATTGGGCCAAGATTGCCGCTTTCCCCAATTTGCGTGCCACCAGTGAACTGGTTCTCGTCGCCGAGCTTCTCCGACCATCTCCCGACCAAATTGGCTTCACCAATAGTTCCCTCACCTCACCCTCTGTAGCTTCTAGGCCCCTAAAGAGTGTTTTAGTAATTAATGGCAACTACAAATGCTATACTAACGATACCTGCTAAGTTGTGTCAAGAAGAAACTTAAAAGACAGGTTAAGGAAAGGCAAAGAAAGAGCCTCATGATGAAGAAAGGGAATTGATCAAAAAGACAAAGGTACGAAATAGGGTCTTTTCCATTTTTACCGGTCTAAGGTGATTAGAGAAGAATTTTGACCGGATTTTAGGATAAACGCCGTACTATTAAGAGGAGCATGTGGTGTATCACGAAATACTTCATCTATGTGCCACAAATCATAAAATCAACTTGCATTGCATACTAGAAGGTCACATACCTTAAAAATGCTTGGTTCAGCTCATTTATGCTCAACACTGTCTCAGTCAGTCTGACCGTTTGTTTGACCGGTCTAACCGAATACACGGACTGACCGAATAGGATCTCGGACTGACCGACGTTATGTCTAAGTGTAGTTTATTCCTTTAAAAGGTCGATCTGTCCGTAGGTAAAAACCTAGGTCAGTCTCCTGATACTTCATATCCTATCTTTCTGTGGTATTGTGCTATTACGGTCTGACCGTTTGATTAGACCGGTCTGACCGAGAAATCAGTCTGACCGTGTTTTTGAACTACGGTCTGACCGTATGGCCGGTCTGTCCGTATTTATCGGCCTGACCGTATAACGTGTCCAGAAACTGTGTCGTCTCTGGACAGTTTCACGGTCTGACCGAAATTGGCTCCGGTCTGACCGTGTGTGTGCCTGACAGGGGCAGTTGATCATTTATTGCGCCTGTTTAATGCCGTTGCAATTGCGACGGTCTGACCGGGCATATAACTGCGGTCTGACCGCCAAGTGATCTTTTTTCTCCCAACGGCCTGTAACGGCTATATTTATTGTAGGGGGTATATATACTCCCATGCACGGCCCTGTTCACAACTTTTGGCATAATCTTGAGCATTGTCATCATCCTTGAGAGCTTAAGCTAGTTTCATACACTCTAGGGTTCAAATTCTCGAATTTGTGAGAGTGTGCATTTGAGATCTTCTAGTGCATTGCATTTAGATCATTAAATCAATCTTGTGGCACTAGAAGAAAGCTAAGTGATCATTACCGGCTTGTTACTCTTGGAGTTTGCCGGCTCCTAGACGGCTAGGAGAAAGGTTTTGGAGAGCTCTTCAAGGAAGATTGTGAAGAAGCCTCAAAACGTCTTGTGAAAGGGTTGAGCACGCCTTGCCGGAGCGGTAAAGTGCATCCTTAGTGAAATCGAGGTTTTGATAACTCATCACACTAATCCGGCTCAAGATCTAGGTCACTTCTCGAGAGAAGGTTGACTAGATAGAGGAGCGGTTAGAGATTTGAGTTTGCCTCAACGTGGATTAGGGGTGATCGGCAAATCACCGAGACCACGGGATATATCCTTGTGTTGAAATTGTTCATTGTTCATCTTGTGTTATTTATTTGCTCTCATTTACTAAGTTGTTTGATTTATTGATAATTTGTTAAAATCGCCTATTCACCCCCCTCTAGTCGATATCCTAGATCCCTTTCACCCTCTCACTCCCTGAGCAAGCAATCTAGCTCAAACTCTCTGAATCAAAAACACCCAATTTAGGAGTCGTCTTCTCCAGCGCCGGTCGCCGGAATTGTTCCCCGGCCGATCTAGCTCCGGTCACTTTGTCCCTTAGATAGATCCCAGTACCCTGAGCATTATTTTCTACTAGCTCGACTTCTGAATCGAACTGAATCAAGAGATATTCCAATGCCAAGATCACTGTCCAGTAGCTCAGACCACCGTGTTAACTCACCGGATTTGGCCACCCTCCGGCCACTTTCTGCCCTTGAGCCTGTTGAGTGTTTTGTTCTTGTTATCAAGACCTAACTCCCAGACAAAGTTGTACATCAATTGGACCCTTGAGTAAAAATTTATGCCATGCCCTAGTTTCTGGCCATGTCCAGCACTATGTCAATGCATGTCCACCAGTGGCATTGAATGATTTAGACCTATTACACTTGAGCAATTGAAATGCCACCTTGTCCATTAGATTCCTGGAGTTGTACTCTACAACTTTCTCTACTGCCACTTCTCCAGAAAACCTACCTAAGACCAACTTAAGGCTATGTCTAGTCGTGGACCGAATGTCAGCCTTTCGACATTCAACTCCTTTTGAGACCATCTCTTTGACCAGCACCCAAGTGACTTTATCCAAACCTTTCCCCTGCATGCATGATATATTTTACGTATCATTTCCTATAAAGACTATCTTCTGTATGCTTATATAGCGTATTCGTGTACTATTTGTATCCGCCGTGGAACCAGAGGTTGAAGGAGCGGAAGAAATCTTCGAAGAATCGTCTAAGTAACTAGACCCAGTATTGCAAGGCAAGTCTCAATCTCTTAATCATGTCTCGCCTATTATTTTGAAATGAAGTATGTTAACTGTTTTCAAGTATATGCATGCCTTATATTCAAATAAGAATTATATTCAAATAAAGTGATTAGATATGACCTAAATAACTGTAAATCCCCTTTTGACATTGAATATCCCTGCACCCTTGTCACCCTAGAATATCATGCTTAGTCTATGCTATGCTCAAGATTATATGTTAAATGTTGAATGGTCACATATGAGAAAAACATGTTCAAAACCCCTTTTTGTGAAAGAAAATGTGATTGGAATTGATAGTGAGGATGGTTTGATTGGATGGTGCTGTGTGCGCACTGGGAATGTGAAAGACTCCTCACTAAAGATTCATAAGGACTAGAACCTTGTGTTGTACTTCTATGCGGCATGAAAAACATACCAACCACTTGCCCGGTTATGAGATGGGCGCAACTTAGTAGTTTTCTTTAGTATTAGCTTTTCCCTGCAATGGTTGTCGATCCGGTTTCTTGCGAGAAACTGGTGGGCCACTGAGGGCCATGAGTGATATGAGTTCAGAAAAATTATGAGAGGAAAAGGTGGAAAGAAGGAAGACGCTCTATGCCAGATTAAGTCGTGCGCAGCTGTAATCAAGATAGGCTATGTGTCTTGCGAGAACATAGACCCAGACTAGAAAGTAAGGCAGTGGGGAGGACCCACAACGGTACTTGAGACTTAACTGTCTATTTACCGGGCAGGGAATTGTTAATGCTAGGACTGTAAACTGTTGTGTCATCTCGGCCTTGTCACATGCGTAAAAGTCGCATGGAGCTGATCCAACTTGAAAGCCGAATGATCGGTGGATTAAGGTGGTACACCTTTGTAAAGTTTAAAAAGTATCGGATACTCTGAGCTCCCAGGTAATGGAGTCTGCGCGCTGTGGATTCTATCCACGTCGATGCAGCACAAGTAGCTTTTGGAAAGTTTTTCACAACATCTGAGTAAAGTGATGACTCATGGAAGACCGCCACACATAACATTTTCTGAAAATCTAGCTTAGGATTTTAAAAGCCTCGCTTTTGGAAACAAAAACCTTTTCTTCAAAACTAAGTGTGAAAATCTAATCTATTCCTATATATATATATAAAGCCAAGACCTCTTTCCTTGAAAACCCCTCATCTATATATCTGCATTCTCATAACGAGACTTGTTGAGCATCGTGTAAAAACATGCTTACCCTTGCCTTTTCACACAAATTCAGAGAAGAAAGGATTTGAGGATCCTAATTCCTTTAGCCTTGAGCACCAACAAGAGGAAGGAACCTTTCCAGACGATTTGAGCTTCTAGGAGGGTCATGCGCCAAGTTGAGTTCGATGTGGTAAAGGCCCGAGCCGAACCGCTGAGAAGGAGATGAAGACATTTGTTGTTGTTTTTGTTATTTCTACATTCGGTACCTCGATACCGATTCTTTTTTATTCTTGATTTTGAAAAACTCTCTACTTTTGTATCAACTTTATTTAATGCCATCCTTGGCATTATGATAATAAAATAGTGGTCATCGTGACCTTGTACTTGTTTTATCTATTTGCTTTATTGTTTAAAGTAAATCCTGTTGTTGTGAGGTTGTGATGTACCTTTCTGTGTGCAATCCACCTGAGCGGTTGCCACCGGATTCCTCAAATGAGGGTCCCACACAAGAATAAAAGAGAGACTTGATTCTCCATTGCATTTGACAGTCTACCAATTGAATCCATATTATAGTTATCGTGATCAATCCATTCATCTGGATGAAACTATTATGGATGGGAATTTAATTGTGTCGAAATCTTCTATCATGGAGAATTTGAGAAGCAAAATCAAGTGATAAATGAAAAGTTGCAAAAATTCTTAGGACAAAAGGGAGCTTTTGGTAAGAATTTGGCAAAAATTGGATGTCAAAATTTTAATTTTAATCTAGGTAAACTTATTTTAAAATTTGTACTATTTATTGTATAGTTGTTTATAAATATATAATATGTTCATTTGTTGTTATTTGCAATTATACAGCTAATTGGTGAAAAACTTATGGATGCAATACACCAGTATTGCAAAGATTAGCCTTGAGAATCCTCTCCTTGACCACTAATTCATTTAGATGTGAAAGAAACTGGAGCATGTTTGAAAGGGTATTAACATAAATACACTTACATGCATTTTTTTTAGTTTTTACATCCTCGTGTTTAATTTATCTCAACTTTATTTTGTAGATACATACAAAGAAAAGAAATAAACTAAATGTGAATCACCGAAACAATCTAGTCTATGTTCAGCTCAATGCAAAGTTGATGAACAAACAAAAGAGGGAGAAGGAGAATAATGTATATGCCCTCCTAGATTCGGATGCTACTCATACTTGTTGGATCAAGGATGCCGACTAGAGGGGGGGTGAATAGGAGGCTTTAAAAACTTTAAAACTTAAAGCAAATAAAGAACGAATTATGTAAATAAGAGAAAGAGAACGAACACGATGATTTTTACCGAGGTATCGGAGACTCGCCCAGTCTCCACTAATCCTCGTTGAAGCACTCAAATCTCTTGAGTCTCGCTTCAATATCCACAAAGGATATTATCACTAATGGTTGCTCCTTGTCCACTCCGGAAAGGCGAGCACCGATGCCTTGTACACACTCGCCGAGCCTCTCCGACAATCTCCGAACGAAGAGGTCAACGGCCACACCTCCGAACCGTCTAGGTGAGGGCGCTCACCAAGAGTAAAAGGCAGCGAGGTCTTCTCTAGACCTCTAAACACGCACCGAGAAGCTAAGTATATGCAAATGCAAAAGGAACGAAACTCTCGGTGGATCGGAAAAACACTCAACTTGATCAAAAGATCAAGATTTAATATAGAAAACTAATGCTCAAGAGTGTATAAGAGAGGAGGCTGCTTGTTGTAAGAAACACATGCCCAAAGCCCCTATTTATAGCCTCAAGAAGCAAATGAACCATTGGAGCTAGGGCTGAAAATCAGCAACCCAAACTGACAGTCAGTTATGCAAACTGACAGTCAGTTTAGTGCACAACGGCCGACAAAATTTACGAATAAAAAATAGCTAGCCGTTTGCAGCCAAAACAGGAAAGCTGGAACACGCAACTGACAGTCAGTTACACAAACTGACAGTCAGTTTGTGTACTGGCTCGACCAGAATCAAATAGAAACACAGTAAAAACACTCTCTGGTCGAAACCCCAACTGACAGTCAGTATGGACAAACTGACAGTCAGTTTAGTACAAAAAATTTGAGACCAAAAAACACCCTCTCTGGACAATTGTCAGTTACACTAAACTGACATTCAAACTGACAGTCAGTTATGCAAACTGACAGTCATCTTGAACAAAAATAGCTATAACTTTAAATCCAGAAATCCAAAAGAGGTGTTTAATAGCTCGTTGGAAAGATAATTTCAAGGGCTACATTTTTGTCAACAGAAGCAAAAGCCAAATCTACCTAGATCTTTCTGAAAAAAGCAAATACTCTTCTACTGCCAAAAACAGAACTGAAAATCCAGATTTCTCAAATAAGATCAAAACCAAATCCACATAAAAATGATGCGATGCAAAGACCTAGAATTCTCGGTTTGTGCTGGAGATAAAAAGAGGACTTTCGCTACCCCTATTTATAGTACGGTCAAAACTAAAAAAGAATTTCCTAACCGATCATTTCCAAACGCCAAGATCGGTAAAATATAAAAACTTGTAATACCTGAGGTCTTTTGCATCTTCAAGATTTGCGTCTTGTCTCTTGCTCTTTTGCGTCTCGTGCTTCACTTTAAGTTGGGTTCATCTTGATCAACTTGCATTTCTTCCCAACTAATCCTGTAACAATCAATCTCAAAAAAAAAACTAATCCTGTAACAATCAATCTCAAAAAGCACGATTAGTCCGGAACACTTTGTTTTCATTAATCATCAAAATCAGAGTTAGGCATGAAGGCCTAGATGCAACAATACTCAGGGATGGATAGTTGATGACGAATATGATGATGATGATGAGATTGAAGCTGATATGAGATTTACATGGAAACTAGTTGATGAAGCATCCGGAGCTAGTGATATCTTGCAACATCGTAGAAGCAATAGAGTGAGATAACTTCATGAAGATGATTTCAACGCGGATAATTCTAATGATGACATCAATGAGGATGAGGTTGAATTTAAGTTCGATTAGGAACAAGTCATTCCAAATAAAGATTATGAAGAGCAAGTAGAACAGGAAGATTAGATATTTATGAGTCTATGACTTTATTTATCATTAAACTTCTACTTTTGTTTGTTTGCTTGTTGTTTGTGACTATGTGACTTGTGGTGCAGATGGTTAGTTGCTTGTTTGTTTGTTTCATTACTTGTTGTTTGAGAATTTATTTGTTTGTTTGTTTGATTATGTATATTCTGTGATACATATAACTAGCTATAGTCAGTAACCTAGGTGGCTGCCTAGACTCCGCCTAGCGCATTTTTCAACATTGTATATTAAGTTTTCTGATGTGATACGAATCTTATCTGAACCGCATAAAGAGTCTAATATTAAATCTCCAAATCTGATACGAAAACTCTATGACAAACTCAATCCGAATGCAGGAGTCTAACACTAGATCTCCAAATTTGATACGAAAACTCCATAACAAACTCACATAATTACATAAGCAAATTTAAAGTGCACTTTATTTTTAACATGTCTAAAAAAACTGTCTAAAATTTTTTTTGTCTAAAAACTTGTTTAAAATCCAACAAAATATAGTTATAGTTTATTATGACTAATAAATTTTAGTTAAACTCTACCAGACACTCGCTCTACCTGTGGCGTTGTTATAGATTAAGCATAACACAGTAAAGATACTTTTCCTGAAGATAACCTTACAATAACTAATAACAAAGGTTTTCAATTGTAAAATCAGTCCTGTAAAATGAATCAGCTTTTGAAATTCTAAACACAATGAAATCGACCGGTTATTCCTGATCATCAGAGGTCCGAGTCCTGACCAGTATCTACAATACCGGCCGGCATCACAGATGGTTTCATACTGTTTGAGAAGATTTTAAAACCAGCCTGAATCACAGGAAAGCAAGCAAATTACCGGCTTGCCGGCAGGGACCAAGACCATACTTATCAATTCCGTTCTGTTCCGGCCGGAATGTATCGTTCCGCTAAGCAAAACGAAATAGAAAAGACTGCATTCTGTTCCGCAACCAATTCTGGCCCATTCCAGCCCATTACCGGCAAACACAATGCGATATAACTTTACCATAAGATTCTGAAATGCTGCTACAATACTTTGCAACAAAATGACAAAAACTTTGTTCCATCTGAAGAAAATTACATCACACATTTATTTGACAGATGACAAGACACAGCTGCATGGGATAGCATCTTACTGCCAATCACAAGCATGGCACAAAGCAACAGTTCTCCCGTTTAACCTAGGAGGTACATCAGAACATCACCACCGTGGCAGCGCCATCAGGGTTCAGGACTTGTTCAGTAGCTCATGCACTGTCTCTGCAAGATTGGGCTCACTCCTGATGCCATCTATCCATTTTGCGTTAATCCGCACCTGCTCCAGGCTCTGGTTCAGTGCTCTCTCGAAGGAAGGTTTCTTGCGGCTCTCAAAGAATTCAAAGATCTCGTCTGCTTTCTCATTGGAGGTGAACTGAACAGAAAACCAGAAGGTGCGCTTTAGTAATGGGAATAACAAGTAGAAAAGACGAGAAGAAAAGGTGTGGCATCATATACCAGGGCAACGATGCATTTGATAAAATCTGATATGAGTGAGCTCGCTGGCCATGTCTTCGAGATATAATCCCAGTTTTCCTGCATCCAAATGCATCGGAATAAATGTAAGCAGCATGCTCTTGAATACTTGCATTGTCCAGTTATTAAAATAACTTGACCCATCAGCAGGTATCAAAGAAAGCAACAACGGTGAAGAACCACGTGCCGGTAACTTTTAAATTTGAGCTGCAGAGACATGACATATAAGTAGGATAGAAAGCAAGTCACTTTATAGATAAAATCCCACTTAGATGTATCTACACCCAAGCAATTTAACTAGAATAATGTGTCCACAACAATTACTGAAGCCAGAGCACATTGGGAAATACTGGAACAACAGTAATCCCCAGTTGTTTCATCGGATAAAAACACAGAAAAATTGGCATCGGCATCGGGTACACATTAAAAGATATTACCTGCAACCAGACCCATGCAGTTTCACGCCCTTCTAAGCTAATACCTCCAAGTACATAATACGCATCTTGATTGCGAACCTGATTAGCAAGAGACAAATGAGACGCTGTCATATACAAGTGGTTGATACAGGACCATCCACATCCACTAGAAACTGGAAACAAGAAAACAGCTCAAGGGTCTACCTGATCAGTGAAGATAAAGTTCAATGCCTCAAGAACAATATTCTTATCCCGAGAAGACGCTAATGAGCCTAGAAACAAGGAAACAAGACTTTCAGGAAAACCCAACTAATCAGAAGCTTTGTTAATTTACTCCAGTTTCATGATTGAACAGCCATGCACCTAAGATACGTGACTTCTCCTGCGCTTCAGCCGTCTCTCTATAGACATTTAGAAGAGCATCATAACCAGATCTGTTTGAGATACTAACAGTCTGCATCACGGCGAGGTATGCAGCCTGAAGGACAGTACAAGTTACATATGAAGAGGTAAAACATGAGAGCACCATGAAAAGTAACAAAGGGCAAAAGGTAGGACCTTTCTAGTATCTGCAGGAAGAAGAGAAGTGTTTCGATCATCAAAGAAGATATGGAAACGTCGAACTCCCTCATTTATAGTCTTATCATGCCGGAGTTTGACTAGGGCAGTCAAGAGCAGCGGTCTAAGCATAACATCCAGGTGGCTCTCATTTTTCTTGGGATCCCAGCCTAATTTTCTGAAATTCAGTGCACAATGGGCTTGTTACATGGTAGAGTGTGGAAACAGTAGGGGAACAAACATGTATATAAGAAACGAGCATGTGATTTGTGCATGCACAAGCACACAAGGCATGTATGAGCAAACACAGACATGCAGAAACAAGATGATATAGGAAAAAACACACTAAGAAACTCAAAGCAAGTAAAATGACAGGGTGGGCATACTCAGCAGGTAACAGAAGCAGATTGATCAAAAGTTGTCTGATCTCACCGGACAAGTCCGGAGTTGCATCAACCGATATTTTAGCAACACTTAAGCTTACCTGCCAAACCAATAGAGAGGAAAGAAACAATTAATCTTCAAATAAAAGTTGAATGTCATGGAACAATTGGAGATATGAGGTCCACATACAGAGGTTGTGTGTGAAAGAACAGTGTAATCAGACTCATTATGATAAGCATATAGTAGATGTAGCAATGATGTCAATGTTTGCTGCCGAGCAACACAAAGGGCATATGAATCTTCCACAACACCTGCAATGATAATTGTCACAATATCTGTCACAAAACCGTGCAAAGCAAATTTGATAGCACTAAATGTTGTGCTTACCAATTCTATCCATTAAATGCAGCTCCTTGGTCTGCACTGCATTTTCAAGAGCAGCTGCAAGTTTATCATCATACTTAACTCTATAAAATCCAGTTTGCTCAATGTTCACCTTGATCCAAAAGTTTCCATCCTTCCCTTTGTCACTACACTGGGAAGCAATAATATCCTTTATATCCAGCTTATCACTTTTGCTTTCCAATCGAAACTTTTTCTGTGCATCAATATCATATGAACCACAGCATACTGTTATAGGAACATCCCACATGCCAGAACCAGTGGATCCATCTGCCAAAAACTGTGCCTGCAAGGAAAAGTAGGCAAATTCTTAAATTAAAGAAAGTATTAACTGGAAGGCTATGAGGTCAGAAAACATGTCGATCTTTTCATTTGACTTGATCTTGAAATCTTCAAAATATTAATCCTGTTGTCATTTCTAAGCAATATAACAGAAACACTACACCATACCAAATAAATATTTCAAAGACTACAAATGCATCTTAATGGCATATGCTCTATATACTTTGAGTAAGATAGACTATGCACAAAAAAAAAAAAAGATTAAATGGAAAAATAATTTTATAAAGTCTGTTATTTTTCATATTTAGTTAGTATTGTCATGATTATGGTAGACTTGCATGCTTTCCTCCATGTGTTCATGATGCGATGTGAGGGTGTATATATGAATGTAGGAATGTAAATAAAATTAGCAGAAGATTGAAAGGTTAAGTTAAGATCAAGTTTTTGTCATCATAATTGAGTAGGGATTCTTGAAAGAAGCATTTCGAACCAGCCTAACTATAATTTCTCAAAATAGCAAGGCAATTTAAAGCAAGCTATATATTTATGTGTACTCAGTTTGCCATGCATGGACATAAGAACAGACAAAGTCAAAAGGGAGATCTTTTAGAAAAACCTGCTCAAGTTCCAGTTCATGCCCTTTCAGTTTTACAGAAATGAAAGGATATCCTTGGTGCTTTGTCCATTTAGGCATTAACTTCTTGACAGGCTCCCCAGATTCCTCTTCAAGAACAGCCCATAGGTCTTCAGTTTTAGCATTTGAGTAGGCAAATTTTTTTATATATGAAGCCAAACCTTTCTGAAAGAGCAACAATTCACAAATTTAGTACAAGAGGAAGGACTAGGAATAATTGTTCATAGAACAAGAGAGTAACATGAAAGAACACTAGACAAGAATAAAGCATAACTTATGAAAAATCAAAATTCAAATTATTCTCGGAGTGTACAATTTGCTAGATTAATGAGATGGTCCATGACAGAGTCAAAAACAGTTAATTATAATTTTTTCAGTTAGTGTTGTCACCAAAAGGTTCATCCACAGACTTAAACGTAATTCATTGGAATAGATAGATAGATACATCTGACATTGCACAGTCAATGAAGTTAAAAACAAAATAAAGATAACATCCAAATGGCACTATGTACTCCAAGAACAAGAGGAAAGGGTCAGGGATGCCACTAACACTGTACATTTTTAGCAGCACACTGCAACAGTATATGCTGAATCAAGGTATCGAAGAAGACAAGATTCAGAAATAGTTAAGCCAACCTGAAAAGGTGTTGTGCCGAGGAAACTTTCTAGCATACGAATAACAGAGGCTCCTTTGTCATAGCTTATGGAATCAAAAATTGCATCAATTTCACTGACATGCTCTACTTTAACCTGAACAAACAAGAAAACACTTAGTGCAAAGAATCAGAAGTCAATACTAACTACTAAGACAAGTTGAGATGTTTGAGTATTGCCATCAGGACTGAAGCTTACTGAAGTTGATCTACGAAGTGAGCTTTTACATTCATAGCATTCCAGTAAACATGTTTTATAGTCAATTTAAAGATTGTGTAGTTATTCAAGACCAATGATGAACCAGTAAGTGAAAATGTTTGCAACAGCCTCTCATACACTTTGCAGCATCACCATTTTACCTTTGTCAAAGATGTTAACTTTTAACTCTATGATAGATCATTATATTTCTAATATAATATACTGCTGTAGCATCTTTTGCATCGTTATTAGTGAAGCATGGCATTTAGACAAATAAATGCACAAAATACACAATGCAACAGTATCTCCATTAACTATACCAGGACATGGTAAAGAAGGTTACCTCAATAGGATGAGACTCAGCAAGCGCATCCAGTCTGAGACCAGAGGTTGTCTCGTCAAGGAATTGTGTCCAGATATTCCATCCTTCAAATAAATGGTCTACTGCTAAGTAGCTCATCTGTTAAAATAGGTCATAGTCACTCAACATACAACGATGGACTGACAGCTTCAGTTTTAAAATGATAGATGATCAAATTGATTACCCAAGTGGCAAAACCTTCATTCAACCACAAGTGACTCCACCATTCCATGGTTACAAGATTGCCAAACCATTGATGAGCCAATTCATGCGCCACAGTTATTGCAACCTAAACAGAATAGATGTTGAGGTCAATACAGAAAGAATATTTACAAGCCAGACTTCAATCCTCTCTCTCTTTCTCTCTCTCTCCAGCATCTCCATATGATGGTAACTCTTCATCAATTAAAGAAATGAATCTTAGATGATGCAAATAATTCTTATTAAAGATTTTAATCCTCCTATCCTACAGGTAAGCAACCAAGTGCAATACTAGAAATGGACCATAATATACGATAAGAACAAAGTTAAACAAATTCCTGAGTGATCCTACATACCTGTTGTTTGGCGGATGCTGATGTCAGCTGCTCATCATAAAGCAATGCTGTTTCCCGGTAAGTAACCAACCCAAAGTTTTCCATGGCTCCAGAAGCAAAATCAGGTATAGCAACCATATCCAACTTGGGGAGTGGGTAAGGAGTGTCAAAGTAACTGAAATACGGGGAAATGAATTGTTCAACCAAGGGTGGACGAATTATTAATCAAATCCTTTTCCTTCAATCATGCTTCTTTTTAGAAACACATGTTAGAATAATCATGCTTCTCTTTAAGAAACTCGTGTTAGAATAATCATGCTTCTCTTTTAGCAACTCGTGTTAGAATAATCATGCTTATCTTTTAGAAACTCATGTTAGAACTAGATTTGGAGCTTACACTTTATAGAGTTCCAAAGATTTCACTCCGACATCCAGTGCAAACTTCCCTTGATTGCTCTTGCCAACTTGAGTGTAGACGCGAACATTGGTGCCTAAAGAAAATTTTGCATATGATGAAAATCAAAAGTGAAAGAGAAAAGATGACTCCTACAAAACTTTGAATGAAAAGATGTCAGGCTTGGTCGAAAGACAAGCTTGTACCTTCTGATGTCATCCCTTCTACATACTCAAAGATACCAACAACTATGGCCACTAAATAAGTTGACATAAGCGGTGATTCTTGGTAATGAAGAGTCTTGATAGGTCCATCAACTGTCTCACCAGCTACTGGCATGTTGGATAGTGCTACTAGCTCCGGATCACATGGAACTTCTAGTGTTAGCTTGAACTTAGCCTGAAAAATAGAAATAGCAGAGGTGAGAGAGTTGGATGATAGATATAACATCTTTGAAATCATAAGAGCGAGAGGACAAATATTGTAACACAGTAACAGGAAACTGATGTCCAGTTTAAAATACGAGTTGAATTTGCTTGTATTTGCTCAAGTTCACAGTACACTAAAAATGTCACTCAGAAGACAAAACATGGTAGATCCAAGGTTTACAGAAGGAAAAGTTGGCTATCGATCATTCCATCTTCTAGCACAATCACCTTAAATGCAGGCTCATCCCAGCAGGGGAAGCACCGCCGAGCATCCGCAGACTCAAACTGTGTAACTGCCATATTTCTTGTCTCCCCTTTATACTCATACTTACTGCAATCAAACAACATTGCAAAAGCATCAAAATCACAAAGCAAATTCAGAGATCTGAGTAAATTCTTATGCATAAGTTCTGTTGAAATAACCCCCAATAATATACTTCTGTAAGATTTTCCTAACCACATCCATGTGTAAATCTTCTGGATATCAATAACAGGTAAAGTCTTAGCACTGGGTCTTGTGGTTGGGTATCTTGTTGGCACAAGTAAACCAAGAACTACGACTTCAAAAATTGCCCCTTCCATGTAGAGCTAAAGATAGCATCAAAAACAAAGAATCATAACACACAGTAGAAAACCCACCAAATGCCTAAATTATCTCCTTTACATTTCAGATCTCATTACCACAATTTACTTCCACACTTAAGCACAAAAGCCAGCAAGTAGATGCCAAATCAATACGTCAAATAGTTTTTTTTGTTTTTTGTTTTTTTAGATGAGCAAGACAAAAAACTATCAAGAAGAATACAATCATTCTTCTTTGCATGAATCTACAAATAACAGCATAATTCTAGAATCCATGATCAAGAACAACAGCATGCAAGTGGACGCACATCTCAAACCAAATCTGATCGTTGAGCGTTCCGGTGAACAGTAGATAGAATGATTTTTACTACACATTGTGTCAAACCAAATATTCAACAAAAACAGGAGAGATTGATTTTTTTATTTTTCTGAAAAAACATACCTCCTGTAGAAACCCCTCATCTGATCATTGAGCGTTCCGGTGAACTCCATCTTGAGCACGCCCTCGCCGAGCTGCAGCTCCTTCTCAAACCCTAGCTTCAAGGTCTCGTCCTTGTCGCACAACACCACCTCGGTGGGCGCCAAATCCTGCAAAAAGCCCAACCAAGTTGAGATTTTTGACCAAAGAACGGGGCAAAGGCGAGACCTTTCCGATCTTTTTCATGAGGCGCCGCGGCGTGCCTGGAAGCGGATGGAGGAGGTATCAAAGGCGAGGTCGGCGGCATTGAGGACAAGGGAGCGGGTGGGCTCGGAGACGGCGACGGTGACGGCGACGGCGCCGGCGAAGGTGCAGGCGACGAGGTCGGGGCGGATGCGAAGGTCGTAGCTGAGCGGCTTGGCGAAGTCGGGGAGGCGGGACTGACCGCCGCACTGGTCCGACGAGCCCGCCATTGGTGGACTCCGGCGAGGTGGTGGTACTTGGCTTGGATTGAGAGGAAGGCAAGACAAGGAAGTGAGAAGACAAGGAAGTGATGGATGTACTGAAGGATAACTATGATGATCTATTGGTATTCTTTTTACTCCGAGTTTTTTTTTATAAATAAGTCCGTTTAAAAAAATAATTACAAACTAACTCATAATTATAAGAATTTACCAAAATGACCTGCCACGTTAACTTCCAGAGCTCAAGCTTTCCACGTGCTTTAACCAAAAAGAATTTATATATTTAATATCCAGATACTTATCGAGAGGACCCAGGTTCGGAGCGCGGATTCGAACCCTAGCCAACGACGTGGGTTGCCACCAGCTGGACTAAGAGACTTTAACTGTTGTAAGATCACTGGACATTATAATATTGTTTCCCTTGTTGAGTTTCCAGAACTCGACAAACTGCTGGTCCCCTCCTCCCAATACATTCATTCACTCAGCAACAACATTTGCTTTTCCAGCGATATGGACATATCTAAGTAATTGTCGTTCTGTCAGACCATAATGAAAACGCAATTTAAGTTTTTCCTGAAGACGAATACGATATTGTTCTTTTTTCCCAGAATGGAATTTCTTTTGTACTTCCGGATTTAGGTGTTTTCTAGTGAGTCCTGGTAAAGCTCCCAGACGACGTATTTTTTTGAAACACACAGCAGCACACACACACCTCCTCTCATTTTCAATCTTCAACTCTAGATCTAGCAAAATCCGTCCGGTAAATTTATTCGGTGTAGAAGATAAACTTGTAGAGAATTGCGACCTTTTCGAAAAGAGATATTTTTTTCGAAATGCATTTAAGATTCTGTTAATTATGTTGCTAATGACGTAATTAGGGTTTATGTTTATGTGTATAAAACCACTAGAGTAGGTATTATGTTTTTAGGAATATGTTTAGGAAATATGTGCATGTGCATGTGTATGTATGTTTGTAAAATAGTTTTTTTAAATGTATGTGTGTATGTTTGGAAATGTATGTGTATATGCTGATATGTTTGGAAAATAGGGTTTTATAATTGTATGTGTGTATGTTTGAAAAATAGGTTTTTGAAATATATGTGTGTATGTTTGGAAATGTATGTGTGTATGTTTGGAAATGTATGTGTGTATGTTTGGAAAATAGGTTTTTGAAATGTATGTGTGTATGTTTGGAAAATAGGGTTTTATAAATTTATGTGTGTATGTTTGAAAAATAGGTTTTTGAAATGTATGTGTGTATGTTTGGAAAATAGAGTTTTTAAATATATATGCGTATGATTTTAGAAACTATGTGCATGTGTGTATATTTTTAGAAAATATAAAATTAGGTTATTTTTAATTGTGCACATGCATACTCTATGTCTAAGAATTAGATTTTGTAAATATATATGTGTATGTATTTAGAAATTATGAAACTAGGTTATTTTCAATTACATGCATGCATGCATGCTCTATGTTTAGAAATTATGTTTTTCAAATATATATGTGTATGGTTTTAGAAACTATGTGCATGTGTGTATGTTTTTAGAAAATATAAAATTAGGTTATTTTTAATTGTGCACATGCATACTCTATGTCTAAGAAATTAGGTTTTGTAAATATATATGTGTATGTATTTAGAAATTATGAAACTAGATTATTTTCAATTACATGCATGCATGCATGCTCTATGTTTAGAAATTATGTTTTTCAAATGTATATGTGTATGGTTTTAGAAACTATGTGCATGTGTGTATGTTTTTAGAAAATATAAAATTAGGTTATTTTTAATTGTGCACATACATACTCTATGTCTAAGAATTAGGTTTTGTAAATAAATAAATATATATATATATATATATATATATATATATGTATGTATGTATGTATGTATGTATTTAGAAATTATGAAACTATGTTATTTTTAATTACATGCATGCTCTATGTTAGAAATTATGTTTTTTAAATGTATATGTGTATGGTTTTAGAAACTATGTGCATGTGTGTATGTTTTTAGAAAATATAAAATTAGGTTATTTTTAATTGTACACATGCATGCTCTATGTTTAAGAATTATGTTTTGTAAATGTATATGTGTATGTATTTAGAAATGAGTCCATAGGGTTGTCAGACATAATGGTGTCATGTTATTTACGCGTGAGATGAATGTGTGTAGGGAATGAAGAGTCCGAAAAAAAATTTCATATTTTATGGTGACAGCTTAATTCGCGAGGGGCAAAGCGGGGTTGATATGAGCCATTGCCAGTATGTGACAGGCGAGCTGAGCGTACATAACACCTCATTCCTAGAGTTGAATTTATGGATCCTGAATATGTTCGAGAAGCGGCCTCGTGATGAAATGGCTCTAACTGAAAGGCTCATCGTTCGTGAGATAGATAATGAGCCATACTGGATGCTGCGTGAAATTAAAGGACCAAATCTTGGAGCTCCTATATTCGAAGAGTGGAAGACCCCATGGCGGACTGCTCGGCTAGTTCGCGATGTATGTGCAGTTTTGCAACATACGAGCGGCCGAGTGTGTGGTGGAGGCTGAGCCAAGTGTCATGCCCGGTCCTACGAGATTCAGGGCTAGCGAGTGGTCGGATGTATTCTGCCATACTCGCGTAGATGTGTGCGAGGTACTGGATTGCCTTCCATCAGTGTCCGACGAAAATGATTCGACGGACTCGGAGGCATCCGATGGCTCTGATGACGATAATTCTGGTCCTCCACAGGAGTGGCTAGATCATTCAGCATACAGTCAAGCTGTGTTGCCAAGGGATCAGGGTTCGAGGTAGTCTTTCGAGCACGGTGGCATACAAGTAGAGTAGGAGTTTCAAAGCAAGGAAGATCTAAAGAATGCCATGTGAGCTGGTCTCTCGCAATTAACCGGCAATACAAAGTCGTCAAGTCAAACCCCAACCCTTTTGTCGTAGCCTGTGTAACAGCAGGCTGCCCATGGAAGATTCGTGCGATGCGGCCGAAGGACGACATCGGTTTTGTGGTGACAAGAGTTACCGCACACACATGCCTGCTTACGGAGGCGTTAGACAGACACAGGAACCTGACGTTGGCATACGTTGGTAATATCATCCAACCGGCCGTGCGAGAAAACATTTCGATAATGCCGAGAGAAATAATGAAGCAAGTTGCCGATAGGTGTGGGTACACTATACGGTATGCAAAGACCTGGAGAGCAAAACAGAAGGCAATTGAGGGCATGTTCGGCACATTCGACCACGCCTACAGCAATGTGATGCGGTTGCTGCACAACATCGCTCAGACCAACCCAGGAACATTTTTAGATTTCTTCGATCAGCCAGCTGCATGCCTAGATGGTAGTCCCATATAGAACACTCGGGTACTCTGTCGATTGTTCTGGTCATACCGCCAATGCATTGAGGCATTTGCTTATTGTCGTCCGGTCATATGAGTGGATGGTACGTTCTTGATCGGAACGTACAAGGGCAGTCTTCTCATTGCTGTTGCTGCGGATGCTAACGATCAATTGCTTCCATTGGCGTACGCGATCGTCGAGTCTGAAAACTCAGAAAGTTGGTTGTGGTTTCTGGTCAACATGAAGCGGGCGGTTGTTGGTGATCGAGAGAAGGTGTGCATCATATCGGACCGCCACCGAGGGCTGCTCCATGCTATTGAGGTAATGCGCGGGGCCCCAGATGTTCCGTACAAATGGGAGGATGTGCGCAGCCGTTGGTGCATGCGGCATATTGCAGCAAACCTTTTCACACACTTCCGCAGTAAACGGATCATGGATCTGTTCAAGCAGCTATGCACAACGACATGGATGAGTCACAGGGGGGTAGCTCACGAGCTAGGAAATGCTCGATCTGTAGACAGTCTGGACATAGCAGGAAAGATTGTTTGAATGCATCCGGACCATCGACCTAGCTATACTGTGTGTGTTCGACAAAACCTTTAATAAACTTTGTAATATGCTTCTCATTTGCATTGGATGGTTGTAATCCGTGCGATATGTTGTCCTAGCTATGTTTTATGTTATGTTACTTTCATGTCGTGTGCTATCCATGTATATGTTACTTTCAATAATGGTTCCTGTTGTACGTTATGTTACTTTCAATAATGGTTCCTATTTTATGTTTTGACAGGCAAGGCTGGCGGAGATAAAGATCTTCCAGAGCTGCTGACTAGTACATGTGATCGTGGACATCGCGACCGCATCTTGTCCGAGGGCCGGGACTTGGAGCCGCTGGTAGTGCGTGTTCCCTTGGAGTACTGGCCTCTACATGAGGGCTATATCCCCATCCTCTGGGATGCAGGTTTATTGCCGTTCGCCCGTATACTACAGATAGGTCAGTATATCACACTAGATAGGTCATTGATCACCGCATTGGTAGATCGATAGCGTCAGGAAACCCACACTTTCCACTTCCGCTGGGGGAGATGACAGCCACGCTGGAGGATGTGAGCATGCTGCTTGGTTTACCTGGTAGTGGACATCCCATCGTCCCCCGACCAGCACGCCCAGATTGGCGCGCACAGATGCACCTCCGAACCAACATCGCTAACCACGTTGACGAGATCCCGGCATCCAGGCGTGGTGTCCCCCACCGATTTTTGGCGCGCTACCATGAGTGCCTCGATGATGCCCCGCCGATGTAGTTCGGCGGCATCTCTTCGCCTACTTGCTGGTGAAGCTGCAGTATATTTTATTCCCTTCGACGCACGGTGACACTGTGCACACGTGGTTCATTCCCCTGGTCGAGAGTATCGTCGATGCGGACGCAGGGGCCATGCCGCGTTACAACTGGGAGATGGCAGTGTTGTGCGCGACGTACAGGGGGCTTTGCGAGGCATGTTGCAGGACCTCGACTGGATCATTGCTGTCCGCATGCCCTGTACTGCTGCAGTTGTGGTCATGGGAGCACTTCCCTGTTGGCCGGCCACGTTTAGAGCGGCCCATCCATCCGTACGGTGCGCCAGCGGACTACGAGGATTGGGTAGATCAGCCGACCATGAGAGCCCGTTGGCTGGGAGGTCGGCCGAGGTGGTCATCGTCATAGATTCACCGCTGTTACGTGGCGTACCTGGGAGAGTTTGATCTCCTACCGGACGCACGCGTCATATGGAGACCATGGACACTGGAGCACATCTCCCAGGTTGCACCGCATGACATTTCCTCGCATTGCACCCCGGGCCAGGACTGCTGACTTACACGCCGGCACATGGTGTTCTCACATGTAGTGGAGCCGTATTTTTCGGAGAGGGTGATGCGCCAATTCGGGCTACACCAGCAGATACCGCCCCCGGAAAGAAATCAACAACGCCATCTCCCGCGGGTGATTCACGTGTATGCCTGGAACATTTTCTATATCTCATGTACGCACTCATATTTGTTTATTTTCTTGTTTTATGTGCATCGCGTCACCTTTTGCAGACAAACACGTAGAGAAAAACACTCCGACAATTGGCAGATCAAGAATGCCAAATGGGTCGACGAGTGGGAGGACCACGCAGCGGCGGATGTTGTTGTGGAGGAGCGGCCGTATGACCATGAGACGTACCAGGCCTATCTTCAGCGGTACGTGCCGTGCACCCGCACGCGACTTGCTCGTGCGGCCTCCCCTCGCCGACAGAACTATCACATCAAGATAGCCTTCGACTAGGCCTTGATGTTCAGTTCCCAGGCCGGATACATCGCTCGGTACGTTCGTCTTCGCTGGATACATATGCTGGTCTCTTATCTTATCTATTTTTCCAGAGTTCCCATATGAGTTTCGCATGTGCAGGCTGACTTAGCGTTGGCCATCGACGGGCAGGCGGCAAACCTGTTGTCTAGCCTTTCTCGGGGAGGATGACACTTCGAGACGGTGGCACGTGGTGCCCTACATTCCGTCCGTGTAGCAGCACAACGACTTTTCTTCGACCTAACTTGTGGCCGAAAGACAGATGGATTGGTTCCGCACCAGAGAGGGGCCCGGCCACCTAGCCCGATGTGAGCCTCACCTAGCCTGGGTGGTGCTCGACAGAGCACTTCGTCAGCACGGCGCAGTCATCACGACACATCGTCGACTTGGGGAGGTGACATACCGGATACGTCCGCCGGCCCGTCTTGGCTTCGTCGTTCCTCGTCAATGTGCAGTACTCGACGCAGAGATCTACATATTGGGGGCCCGTCAAGACATCGCACTCTGGATTCAGATGACTCTGATGATGAGGACGACATCCGTCGTCAAGACGAGGAGGATGCGAGTAGGGTGTTGGCAGAGCAGCTTACAGCTGACGAAGATTGGGACCAGGCTCATATTAAGCAGGCAGCCCAGGGACAGAGACACTCAATTCATGGGGGATCTACGCAGCTGAGCTGGGGGGAGCCCACCCACGACCACATGGATGTGCATAACGATCGTGAGTACTACGCTCCGCAGGGGGGCGAGGCCAATTGGTTGGCACAACAGCGGGACAACGACGACTGGGTCTCGAGCATGTTAGGGATGCACGACCCTCATGCACATCAATACTACCAATCGGATGAGTTAGCGCCAAGCGAGCTCGAAGATCACCCTCCACCGACACAGCCATCTCAGGGTCATGCAGGTACTGAGTGGCATGGTCCTTCTACCGCGGCTAGGCGACGATCACATGTGCCACTTGATCCGTACTCACCATCGCATTTTCAGAGAGATAGACATGGCATAAGAGGGGTTGTCCGAACCCATAGCGAACATGTACTAGCATTTTTATTTTCCAGCGTGTTACATTCAAAATGAATCATGCAGTTAACTAGATTTCTTATATATTTTTATTATATGTATATACATACATACATATATATATATACATACATACATACATATATATATACATATATATACATATATTTGTATATATATATGTATATGTATATATACACATATATATAGATAGATATATATATATATATATACACACACACATATACATATATATATATATACATACATATACATACATACATACATACATACATATACATACATATATATACATGCATACATATACATATACATATATATGTATATATACATACATACATAGATACATACATACATATACATATACACACACACATATATATATATACATACATACATACATATACATGCATATACATGTACATGTACATGTTTCTCAATATTAAAAACTTCTGTAGTATTAGAATAGTGAAAGCTCCTAGTCCAGCTGGTGGGAACCCTCCTTTGCCACGTCGTCTATCTGGGTTCGAATCCCCGCTCCCGCAATACAAATTCTTTTGGGTAAAACGTGGTCGTGCTGTGCTCGTGGAACTCGACAAGCTGTGGTCGTGGTCGAGGGGCTCGATAAGGACCATGTCGTGCGTTGGGTGCTCGATATGCTGGTCGAAACACGACACCCAGCTTGTCAAGCTCTGGAAGCTCGACATGCTGACGTGTCAGGCCATTTTTGTAAATTCTCGCAACTGTGGGTTAGTTTTGTAATTATTTTTTTAATCTGGGTTATTTATAAAAAAAACTCTTTTACTTCTTGTTTAAAAAAAACTGATAACTTCGTCAATATGACCATTTTTTTATATTTTTAATATGAATATACTCTCACAATCATTTACTTGACCATTAATTACGTATATATAAACCATTTTTTAAAAAAATATGCACGGTAGAGAACTAAGATGTTAAGGAAAAAAGAAATATTAGTTTTCTCTCTCTCTTTTTGAATTGTCTAGTTCTTATTTTGTTTGACGGGTTTTTTCACTCCCAATACCCACATGTGTTTCATACATTTTGCTATTAATATTATGCTAATAATTGTTGATCGAAAGATGCCGATTAGAGGTGAATGAATAGGTGGTTTTTAAATTTTTACTTTTAATCTAGTGATTAACAACCTAAATTGCAATAACAAAGCTCAAAAGATATGAATGACAATTCAAAACAAGTTTTGCAATTTCTAAAGGATTAAGAGCAACAATTCAATCTCTAAGAAAATAAAGCAAGTAATAGAAATAACCGAAGAGATCGAATTTTTCCCGAGGTCTCGAAAATTTGCTGATTTCCACTAATCCTCGTTGAAACGCTCTTCACTAGAGCTTATGCTTCGATTTCACTAGGGGTAGCCCTTCTCCTCTCCGGATAGGCGAGTTCCGAGCCTTTACAATCAATCGCCGGGCCTCTCCGACACACACCGTCGATGGAGAGATCGCCGGACCTCCCGGGTCGTCTAGGTGACGGCAATCACCAAGAGTAACAAGCCTAGCACCTTGCTTGATCAACCTCAAGGCTTGAAGAACAAATATGCAAATGCAATTGGCTTGAATTCAACTCCTCTCAACTAGCACTCAATAGTTTGCCAGGGTTTTGACTTGAAATGCAAGAGTATGAGTGTGAGAGGCTTTGCAAGTTGCTACACAAGTGTTGAGAGCTGAAATTCGTGTGTATACAACATCTACAAACAGTGGGGTATATATACTCTCAGCAAAACGGTCATTTTCAAGAAAATTGGGCGAAAATTGTACTGGCCGGACATTGTCCGGTCACTTCGGACATTGTCCGGTCAGTACAAAAAAAACTTGACCGTTGCTCACGTGTATTTCAAGTGTCAGTAGCCATTTGAATAAATTTGTGAAGGTCGGAGAAATGGATTTGTCCAGACAAAATGCCCGGACAGATGCATTTGTCTCTGTTAACACTCCTGTTTAACAGTACATGTACACACCGGACAAATCGATTTGTCCGGACAAAATGTCCGGACAAATGCATATGTCTCTGTTGACCCTTGAATTAAAACAACCCATCAAATGTATAGGCCGGACATATGTGATTTGCCCGAACAAATACATATGTCTCTGTTAACACATGTATTTTCAATTTCTCAGAAAATGTACTGGCCGGACATTGTCCGGTCACTTCGGACAATGTCCGGTGCATTTCAGACATAAGCCTCCGGACAAATACATTTGTCTCAACTTAACTTGCCGTGAAAATTGTATTGGCCGGACATTGTTCGGTCACTTCGGACATTGTCCGGCCTATATCGGACAGATGCACCGGACAAGTTCATTTGTCTTTGATTCACGTTTTGCAATTTTCAGATGATATTTGTATTGGCTGAACATTGTCCGGTCACTTCAGACACTGTCCGGCCAGTTCAAAACGAAAACAGGTTTTCTGAATTTTACTCAAATTCAACTAGGGGCTAGATGCATATGCAAATGAGTTTCTAAAGACCTCAAGGTTGATCAAGATACTTGTGTTAAGACCCCTCTTAATAGTACGACCATCTAACCTAGAAAATTTCAAAAAATAAAAACGCTAAGTTTAGATACTTGTACTTTTGTCGGGGTTTTCGTCGTTTTCGCTTCATGGAGTCTTGATAACATTTCTTTGCTCTTTCTTGATGCTTTCTCTTCTGATTAACCTGAGTCTCACACGCAAAGGTTAGTCGCAAATCTTACGGATTTCATTAATCACCAAAACCCTAATTAGGGCTCAAGATTCAACAATAATATTTAGGCAATTTAATTTGATATTTCTGATAGAAAATAATAACTAATAAATTAAAAATTAAAAATTGTACTTAACAGAAAAAATACATAAAATTCAAATATTGGTATATGACATTGAACGAACTAAACTAAAATTAAACTTGCAAAAAAATCTACTACATTCGAATATCGAAAGATAATAAAAACATAATTTTGACAAACTAAGAAATACAACAAGATACTACTCGTCGGTGTGTTCTCTTCGAAATGTTGATAAATGTACTCGATCAAGTCTTTTTTTAGTTGCACGTGTGAAGACTGAGTATGGATTACAGCATTTCTTACAAGTACATCGGTGAAAACAGGCATAGCCTCACTATGAATCACAAGCAGTACTACTCTAGATAATTGTTGTAATCATAGTTCTAGACATCATAATCGCGCTCATTCTCTATTATTAGGTTGTGCAAGATGATGCATACTAGCATGATCTTGACGAGAGTTGAGCGTTGTCAAAATTGTGTCATGACACCGTGCATGATAGCAAACTGAGACTATAGGACTTCAAAAACTCGTTCAACATCTTTTCTTGCTCCTTCTTGATGTTGTGCAAACAACTTGTCTTTTACCATCTTTGGGAGCGATATTGTTTTCACAAAGATAGTTCACTCAGGGTATATACCATCAGCGAGATAATACCTCATGTTATACAGTCGGACATTGAGAGTAAAGTGAACTTAAGGAGTTTGACCTTTCAATACATCGATGAATAAGGATGATTAGTTAAATACATTGATGTCGTTGTTGGAGCTAGCAACACTAAGAAAAGTATGCCATATCCAGATGTCATAGGAGACCACTAATTCAAGTATAATAATTGAGACTCCATAATCTCTACTAATGAATTGTCCCTACCATACTACTGGACAATTTCTCAATTATCAGTGCATGCAATCAATGCTTTCGAGCATACCTAGAAAGCCAAGTGCCTTTCCTTATTGCACCAGGCGGTGGATATCTTCGACGATGAGGCTGTGAAGATATTAGTCGCCAAACTTGTCGATGACACCTTGTACGTGTGGGATCGAGGATGTCGACTAGAGGAGGGTGAATAGGAGGCTCTAAAACTTTTCAATTAAAAACAACTTTTGTAAAGAATAAGAGCAAAAACAATATAGCATAAATAAAACAAAGAGAGAAGACAAACACAAGAATTTTTCCCGATGTCTCGGAGACACACCCAGTTTCTACTACTCCTCGTTGAAACACTCAAATGAATGAGTCTTGCTTCAATATCCACGAAGGACATTTCTCACTAGTGGTGCTCCTTGTCCACTCCAAAATGGCGAGCACTGATGCCTTTTACAATCATGCCGAGTCTCTTCAACAATCTTCGAACAGAAGAGGTTAATGGCCATGCCACCAAACCGACTAGGTAAGAGCGTTCACCAAGAGTAATAAACTGCAAGGTCTCTTCTAGACCTCCAACAAATACCGAGAAACTTCTAAGGATGCAAATGATGCAAATGAATGCTCTCAGAAGATCTCTCTCAATCATACTGAATGATACTTGATCAAAAGATCAAGATTTTAGCACTTGGGTTCAAGTGTATATAAAATATATCTCTTGGTTTTTTTTAAAAAAATTGCTCAAAAATTGTTTATAAACAGTGATCAAAATCTTCCCAAATGTGTTTATAAAACTAATCAAAATGTGAACAGAAACTTCTCAAAAATCTGTTCAAACACTGTTTAAAAACTGCTCGAAAATGTTAATAGAAACTACTCAAAAATGGTTTTAAAAACTACTCAAAAATAGTAGCAAAAATCTGCTCAAAAGTGTTTTCAAAACTGCTCAAAAACAGTAGCAAAAATCTACTCAAAAACAGTAGCGAAAATATGCTCAAAAGTGTTTTAAGAACTGCTCAAAAACAATAGCAAAAATCTAATCACAAGTGTTTTAATAATTGCTCAAAAACAGTAGCAAAAATCTGCTCAAAGGAGTTTATAAAAACTGGTCAAAACAGTGGAGAAATCTACCAAAAAGTGTTTATAAAAAACTGCTCAAAAACTGTTCAAATACTCCTCAAAAGTGAATAGAAAATATAGCTCGAGATGTATATGAGAATGTGGCTCAAGGATGATGTAAATATTTCCCAAAACACCTGTATTTATAGCCCAACCTCTCAGCTAGCCGTTGTGGTCGAAAAGGAAAGAAATCAGGTAAGTTAACAGCCAGCTTCGACCTCTAACGGCTAATAAATAGCCGTTGGAACCTCTAGTCGAATTAACAGTGCTACTGGTTGAATGAATAGTGTTACTGGTCGTATGAACAGTAACTGATCAAATGAACAGTATATGAATAGTGTCTGGTCAAATAAACAGTACTCGTGTGACCACTGGTTGAATGAATAGTGTTACTGGTCGAATGAACAGTACCTGATCAAATAAACAGCACTCGGATGACCAGTTTCAGTTGTTCTTTGAGATTTTTGACCAAGATTGTGAATGAATGCGAATGCAACATATGACCTAAGAGTTTCTTAGTTTTTGCTAAAACTAAAAGAGATTTTACAACCTCTCTTAATAGTACGGTTTAAACTAAAAAAATTTCTTATAAAATTCGATCAAACTCCAAACTCCAGACCAGTAGAATAAACAAGCACTTACCTTATGTCTTTGTTGCTTCCTTCTTGGCGACCTTGCTCTTGCTATCTTGCAGACCTTCCTGGATCACTTGCAAACTTTACAGAAATAACACTGCATACAAATAGCTCAAGGACACAATTAGTCCAAGACACTTAATGTCATCAATAGTCAAAATCAACCCAAAAAAGCCTAGATGCAACAGTACAAAGTGTGCTAAGCATTGAATCATTGTAAACTCCCATATCCAAATGTACTCATCAACATCATCGGCAGAGCCACCATGCATTAGCATACGCATTACTACAGTGCACTTCTATAAAGGGGAGAGTCCCCTACGATTAGTGGCATCTCTTCTTTCAGTGAAATAGGTGAACCACTCACTGAGAGCTTCAACAATGTGAAGAAAGAGGGGCCACCTCATCCAAAATCTCTAGCGGAAAATATTGTTGAGGTAGACCGGATTGTTGGAGAAGAAGTTCGCGATGAGTCGTTAATAACCATCTTCGCGATCCCTATCAATATATTTCCTACTATTGCGTCAACAGCGTATGTGGGATGAACAAGTTTCCAACCAGGCATGAAGACCGGTGATAATACGATCTTCCAATTCATCTTTGGCCTCCTCTTCCTCCAAAAAGTCCATTCTGTAGATGGCATCCTCCTCGGAACTACGTACGTTGGAACTAGAGTTAGATGACATTTGATGAGGGGTAATGAAGAGAAATTTGTGAAGAGCTATATTGTTTGAGAAGAGAAGTTGGATTGTGAAGATAACTTTGTGAGGGGGTTGAATATATAGCTCAAGAGTTCAACGACTAGTTTGCTATAGCTGTATTCCAACGGCTTCTTTCCAACGGAAATATTCTAATCACTACTTTCCAACAACTATATTCCAACAACAACTTTTGAACGGCTATATTCCAACGGCTAATTTCTAATGGTTACTTTTGAAGAGTAATATTTTAAATTTAATCGATGCATAGATTAATAAAAAAGACACATAAACTAATAAAAATGATACAGAGACTAACTAAAGACACATAGATTAGTAAAAAAGATATATAAACCAATAATTGGCTACCTAAATAAATTGAAAACAAAATAGCTAATCTTCGTCATCTTTGGCATTGAGCTTCTCTTTGAGCATCTTCAATCCTACCGCGAGCATTGTTGAGCGCCATTATTTCTAGTACATCTTGTACGAGGCGGCTTTTTTCCTTCGATTGGCCCATGTCGCGCAAGAACATGGAGACATGAACTACGTCCTTCCACTTTTTGGCCCGGTGATCCGTTTGAGACCTAGCCTTGGTTTTCGCACTAGGCTCGCCCAGATTCTAATATGCGGAATTAACGGGATCTTATACCCGAAACCCAAAGTAATTGCACAACTCTTTATTTCAAAGAGGGCTTACACGTCGAACGTTAGACACACTTGTCTACGTCGAAGGAACTATAAGTGTCTAAAACTCAAATAAGTTCTATGACTCTTCGATTGAGTTCGATGATCTAAACTAGACCTATTACAAGGTATTTATAGTCCAATCGTATGAATACATATCAGACTTAGAGATATAAACTTATTAGACTCATATAACTAATCCTAAACAGATAAGCTTAGTTATACACATTCGGATCGGATTACAATTCCGAACAGGGAACGAATTCCTTTTCCTGGTCGCGAACCAATCCATGGTCGCGGACTCATCCAGGTCGCGAATCCTTTCCGAACACGGTTAAGGTCGCGACTTGGTCGCGAAGCCGCATGCGATCAGGACTTGGTCGCGAAGCCGCATGCGATCAAGACTTGGAGATCCTCCCGGATCACCCGGTCAACTCGAGCGTTAATGAAAGCATCAATGTCCGCTCTCGTTGACGTCGTAGAATCCTGCATGTCATCAATTTTGATCTTACCTTTGTGTCTCGCCTTAGCAACATCTTGTCCTTTTGGTCATGTCTCCTCTTGTAGCACATCATTGTTGTTACATGATGATGTGTAGGCGCCCGACTCAGACAACCTATTTCTTTTATTAGTAAGCTCGACATAGAATCTGGACCACTTAGATTGACCGCGAACTACTATCCATCAGTGATCCAAGATAAAAGGATGATCCATTTCCGTCATGTACATCTCACAGGCCTGCGCCATAAGTTGGTCGTCAGAACGACCGCTATCATATACTTTTTTAAGTCGTAGGCAAACACTATTGAATTGGACCACTTTCTTGTTGGTCCGTTGCCAATGGTCTTTGCAGTGTTTGGTCTCCCTTCTCCTGCTTCTTGGGATCATCTTATTGTATGCAGCAGCAACACTCGCCCAGTACATATCACATTTCATATTGTTTAAATCAATAGGATCGAGCGAATTGTTGAGTTAAACGCTAATCTGCACGTTGTCAACCAAAAATGAATAATGTAGTAACTAAAATATATTTAAGTCTTGTAAATATATTGTCCTCCAAACACTAATCTACAAATAAAATTATTATCAGCTTTATGTCATTGTCCGCTGACCATGGCAAATGCTTCAACTTCCCTCCAGCATTAGCGACAGCAATGGTGTTGTCGTCGTTAATGACGATTCACGCCGTCAGATTAGTTGGAGTAAAAATCGAAGTGCTAATGTCGGACGCCGACGTAGAGTGTACATTGTCCTTATGTGATTGTGGTAGATAGAACTGCAGATAATTCGGTGGTATATTGACTAAATAAAAATTTTGCCCATATTGAGGAGATTGCGGAAATGTGTGGTGGATAAGGAGGATGATTTCGTGTGTATGGAGGGTAATTTGGTGGATATGGATGGTAGTTTGGAGAAAATGGCGGCTGCGAAAAATTAGATTGTTGTTGATTGTTAGGATTTTTTGTGTTTTCACTGAGAAATTGGGAAGAATTGAGCCACTTTAGGAAACTGCCGGGTGAATTAGAATCTATATGACATTTTTAGAAAATTTTGCAAGAAATTTGAAGTGAGTTTGGAGCTAGGTTGATGCAGATTGATATGTGAAAATAAAATAATAACATAGTATTTATAGAGGAGGAAGCGGGGCAAAATTTCTGGAATTTTTTTGTTATTTTTTATGAATTTTTTTTAGCAAAAATCAATAAAAAATTTAACTCAACAGCTATTTCTAATTGCTATATTTTAACAATTTTTTGTGCCATTGATAGGTGTGACTCACTACATAGTAAATTCCAATGTCAGTTTTATATGAAAACAATAATAAGAAAATAACAGGTGGGCCAACCAGCATTAGACCCACCAGTCAAGCTGTGTGCAGTATGAATTTTCGCAAAAGATTGTTCAATTTTTAATTAACTCCAACGGTCAATTTTTGAATTATTTCACTTACAAGTGGGGTTGAGAATCACGCAACCGTTAGTAACTGGCGGTCAAAGGCGTGCGCGTGCGCACAAAAACAACAAAGCTGGCGCACTCACACAGTTTACGAGTTTGGTGGGCTCCACACTCCTTGACTTTAGTGCGACGCACCTAGGATTTACTTATTCATTGACATGCAGAGGCACAATTGGCGGGACTCAACTGTTAGTGATACTAGGTAAGAATCAAATGGTGCGCGTGCGCACTGACACGGCCGCACTTGCGATAGTGGTGAGATTCACGTGACTCATTTTGTTTCACATCGAAATCTCTTCTCACTGACAAATGAGTTTTTTTTTCTAGACTCATATGTCAAAACTAAATTTTAGTGAGTAATATTCGCTAAATTAAATTTGTGTGGGACCTAAAAAGTACATTTCTTCTCATCGTCCTCATCTGTAATGATGACTTTTCGCTGGACACCTGGCTGGCCACCCACGTCTGCCCCAAACACACGACACGCATTTACGGCCGTCGACATGTGAGTCTCTCTCTTGGGATGTGACAACAAACAATGACTGATATATGTCTATATATAAGGCTGACTCCAACCCACCGGCGCTTCGCTTGGTGCTTCAACAGAATATTCTCCAGCATATTCTGTGCCACATATGCGAAGCACCATCTGAAGCACCACCTTTCTCCAACCCACCGGCACTTCGCGAGACGCTTCGTACGGGCCCACGAGTAAATTAAAAATATGCCACGAGTAAAATATCAATAACTTTTAATTTAAAAATCAAATATATGCCATATTTGGTCTCTATATGAAGATAATTTAAAGATATACAACTTTTCCAATATAATCAATATCTAATTTGAACTATATTAATGTATAAATCAAGAAAGAAAATTGTATACAATTGCACGAAAAACGAGACAAAAAAAACAGTGGGCCGCATGCAGAGCCTGGCTTTGACGCCTCCGTAGGCACCTTCTCTCTCCTCTTTCCAGGAAAAAAATATTTATTTAATTGTGGGGCCCGCGTGCAGTGCATGCAAGCGTCTGCGATGGAACAAGCCTAAGATGTCATGGTACTATTCACATTCGTAATTAAAGCACGTGTTTGTACTTTCCATGTGAGGGATGATTAAGAGTAATTAATATTTAAGGGTTTTATTAATATTATATATTAGGGATATGTCACCCTAATTATGCTCAATTATAGTCAATTTGTTAAAGTCTCTTTTAGTCGAACTTCGGCACCGATTTTTATATAAAAAATTTTGAGTTCTTCAGTTCTAACTCTAATAGAATTGTAAGAAGTCAAAATTTAGAGCCTAAAAATAGGAGTATTCGGCAAAACTTTAACTGTTGGAGTTATTTTGTTAGAAAAAACTATACAAGAATGTATACATGTAACTTGACAAAAAAAAATCATTGCATGTAGGTAACAACTTTGATGTAGGAGGTTTTGAAACTCTTGGAGCTCTCCATGAGGAGCTCTTGACTTCCATTTAAAAAAAATACTTCAGTTTCACTAAACTTCGACTCCATCAACAAAGAGAAATTACTAGTGTTTGGTTGAGTGACTCTAGTTTCAGTCTAGAAGCCAAGAGTCGGAACTTGACGAAACAATACCTAAAAAATAGATTGTTTTGGTAGAGACCAAAATCCAAATCTCAATACTTGTAAATTATGGGAGCAAATATCGTGTCGAAGATGCGTAAATTATTTCCTGTTTGTGGGAATTGAGATCTATTTATAGTGTAGCTCTTTATAATATACTCATCCTTTCTCAAATAATGGACATATTGTAACTTTCCTATAAACAATTTGGAGATTTATAGCCACGAAAATCATACATCTTGTGATCTTGCTTATACAAAATTAATATATAACTATTCAAGAACAATTTCTTGAATCAATCATATTCGTGGAAAACAATGACGAGAGGACAAAAGCAAAATAAGTGAAGACATAATGCTTTTTTTTTTTTTTAAGAAGTATTGCTTTCTCCTACCATAAAGATATAGAACCAATCCAATTGAACAAAAGCTTTTATGCTGAAATGAAACATACCATAAAGTCATTTGGCATTTGAGTTCACATCTATGTGGGGAAGGTATTTATTACAAATTCTTATTTGGGTGTTAATATACTAATCATACTAGTTAGATCACTAAATCATCACAAAAAATTATCAAAAAAATTTTGTAGATAGTCCTATAATTCATCCACCATTTTGAAAATTTCAAGTTGAAATTCAATCGGTGCTATGATAATTTTTGACAAATAAGAAATAAAACATAAAAGAAAAGGAAAAAAACTAGTCATCATTCACAGCAAATTCTCTTGGTTGTTTCTCTCAAATTTGATTGATTTTGGATCTGAAATTTTATGAGATGCTACATTACTCCAAACAATATTTACACAAATTTTTTAAGCATTTTTGTGATAATTCGGTGACTTAACCGGCATGATTAATATGTTAACATCACAATATGAGTTTATACCGGATATATCTCTTTTTTATGTACTCAACAAATGGGATGTTGAAAAAAAAATATTATTCTCGGTGCTTACCAATTATTTCACATTGAAAAAAGCATGTTATTTCCTACTAATTTGGACCAAAAAAAAACAAGTATTGAAGGATATCCAAATTTTTTATGATTAATAAAAAATATCTCCTGATTCTCTGAATCAAAGTAGTCTTTCTAGTCTGGCTATAGTAGTATCATGTGAAGCAAAAATTATAAGGTCAGATTAATTAATTGGAAGCATCATCATTATTTCTTATCATGTCTAATTGTCTATCCAAAGGAAAAAGAAAAGGAAATAAAGGGAACACATGATGCAAAAGAAAATAGGAAAAAGAGAAAAAGAACAAGAACAAGAAAAGCTACCCACAAACCCCAGAAACCGAGGTTGGAATATCCAGGGATGGCACCAGCCAGTCACCGTCGGAAGGATTCCTGTTGAAGTGTGCTAGCTCTACAATTTGCAGGGTTAGTCCCAACGAAGTGGGGTTAATTCTTTTAAAATCTTTAAATTTTTATAGGTTTTAACACAAATATCAATAAAGATTATAAGATCAATTAACCCCATATGTTACAATGTACATCCACCACTATTTGATGAGGATCTTTTTATTTTTGAATTAGTGTAAAACATATTGCTTCGATAATGGAGAAGAGAGTTCTTAAATGAGGACGATACTGAATAAAATGTATTTTTTTCATCTTTGTTAGTCTGTCGTTTTGTTCTTTCTTCATTTGAATGTAAACCATGATGCCATGAGCTACTTGTGTTTCTTTTAAATTATGCATGGGTGGAAAAATATAAGAAAAACTGGTTTAAATAATGCATCAACAAACAACAGTGAAACAATCTTGGTAAACTTTATTAGCTACGAAATTTTGTAGAAGTGATATATATAATATATTATGTAGTGGTATAAAATAAAACTTATTTAGTTAACTGTAGTAGCTATTTTATGTGCTAGCAAAACCGCTTTCAACTTAACAACTTACCCCTTGTAAGTAGGGTTAACATGAGCAGGACAATATGCTTTCCCTCCAAATTTAATGTGAACTATGGTTTATCCTTCTAATATTATTTTACGTAAACCAAATTTACGCTTTCAAAATATATCTACGGAAATAAATTTTTAAACCTCCAAACTAGGTTTACCTATTTCGAATACGCTAAAACAGAGAGAGACTCGTCGCAGGAGGCGGCGGCGGCGGGAAGAGAATGGTGTTTGGCCGGAGCAAGTCGTCGTCGCCGCCGTCTGCGCCTGCTGCTTCCTCGGCGGCCGCGCCGGCGTGCTCGGAGCTGCGGGCGGCGTACCACGAGTGCTTCAACCGGTGGTACGCGGAGAAGTTCGCCAAGGGGCAGTGGCACAAGGACGACTGCGTCGCCGAGTGGCAGAAATATCGTGCCTGTCTCCAGGTAACCACCCTTTGATCCAATGGCTTCTTTTCGCTTTGATTTGATTTCTGTGCTTGGTAAAGACCCCATCTTCGATCCAATCGATTTCTTGAAAGTATTACGGTTCTTGGATGTCAGAGCAGTCAAATGTAGTTAACTCTGGAGTTTTTTAGGTGGGTTTTATTTTCCATGGTAAGATATGGTGTTGTGTTCTTGGAGTGTTCAAGAGATGGCATTGGTCTTGTAGTTTCTGAAATGGAAATGGTTAAAGATTATGCTTTTCGGGAGAAGTATTAGAGTGAGAGTTTATGATCCATCCGCTGTTATGTTGCTTGCGATTGGAAGGTAAATGAGTTTGGGAATTGCTCCCAACTGATATGCAGGAGCTGGAGCACGTCGAGTAGCTGAATTCTTTTGCGTTGCAAATGCAAGATCAATGCTGCTGTGCCGTTTCCGAGGGCTTGAAAGCAATGAAGTAATGTAGGTTAAGAAGGCCTTTGTTTCCGGTTGTTGATTTTAAAAACCAATGAGATTCTCGTCCTTGTATTCAGTTTAGATAGGTGACAGAAAATAACACTGAAAGACTGCCCTAATTTATGTTGAATTAGCATGATTAAGCTGTTCATTAGTATTCACAGGGAGCTCAGTCCGTTAACCAATATTCACGGTTTTTGTGACTATTACCGGGCATGTTCATTTTTTCTTGCTGTTTACTGATGGTAACTGCCCCGGTGCGAAGCGAGAATCTGAGGCATTGTTGCTAGGTACCTTGGTGGCCGGTGTCCTAGTCGCAAACTGGTCTAAACTAGCTGATTTCTAGCAATACTCCGTACAGTTGATGAACTTTATTTTTTATTTTCATCTGTTTTCAAAATAATACTTTGAAACAATTTGTCTACAAACAGTAATAACATAGAACTTTGTGGAATAACCTGTCATCCATAGTCAGGCTACCTTCATGTAAATAGCCAAAATGATTAGTCCCAAAATCCGAAAGTTATCTCACGGTGAGCGAGGGTCTTAAGATTTTTGGTTACCACTGTTTACCAGTTGATTTTTGCCAAGGATTAAACCTTACTAGTACTGAAATGCCTATTTAATTTTCACACAGAATTTCTCATAATGTTGGTGGAAACCACCTCGTATTTCTGTTATGTATTCAATTGTCTGCTTTGCCATACACTTTTTTGCATAGTGATCAGAGTGAACTGCGTGCAAGAGTAAATGAAGTTGTCTTAATTCTGCTGACAGCATTATTCCTTTGATGCTTTTCTTAACAGAGCTCATGTTGAGCATACAACAGCTTACTTTAGTTTCTCATGAATACCCTTTGGAATATTTTGCATTTCAGAGACCTTCATGGGTTTAGATTATATTCCTTTTGCTATTTGTTGTGCTGAATTAATTCTCAAATGTTCCATGGTTTTATTGTTTGCAGGACCATCTGGAAGACAAGCATCTCCGGCAGATCCTACTGGAGTCAGAAGCTTCTCTATATCATGTCCAGCTTGATGCTGATCCTTCATCTGAACAAGGCACCACTTCTAATAAATGACAACCCAGTGGTCTAGCCACATGGTTCAGTTTCACTTCACTCACCAGCCACCAATTTCCCAATCCCAATAAGAATTCAGACCCTTGGCATGTTGGAATTGAACCAACCAGAAATGCCCTGTATTTGGATGCATGTTGCATCCAAGATCGTGCGGCCGTTCAGCACTTTGTTCTGAGCTGAACCGTTTCACAGTTTGTGATGAAGTTTGTAAAATCTTCCATGATCACATTGTACTCTACTTACCAAGTCACCTGTACACTCATGTACTCAACAAATCCGTATTTTGAAATGGTCAGCATTTCTGGTTCAAACATTGAGATAATATGATGGAGCTATATGATCAAGTCATGATTCTCTAGTTTCTAATAATTGTTCGTGCTTTTGGAAAACTTTACAGGTTTCAAAACTTGTGCTTTAAGCAAGATGCTTTTGAGCAGAGAAATTTTCACACAGGTGACAAGCTATGTCACACCCCCCAGGCAAGGCGTAGATAAATAAAACTTCTTGTCAACGTCATTGTAATAACTCATAAGTTTCCTAATTTCTAAAACTTTAATTCTCAAATCTCTAGGTTTGAACTCAAATCCTAGTCTGGTCGAATTCAAGTTCAACCGAACTCAAATTATGTTCAAACTAGAGTTTCTTAGAGATTGAGTTTATTAGAGTCAAATCTTCGAGGATGAGAGTTTATGAACCATAGTCTCTTCTTCGAAGAGCCACCACCATCCCCGGAGTAGTAGCTGCTACTATCATCACTGCCGAAGCTACTATCGTCGTTGCTGCCGAAGCTATCGAGATCTGCCGTCAAACACCAAAGCATACGAAGAGGAGACAACAGATCTGACCTTTGAGCAAGACAAGCTTGCATACACCAATCTTGATGGATGTTTGTTTATTGATGTATTATTTTGTTTGTAATCTATTATTTATTCACCATATCTAAATTTTGCATGCTTTAATCTGCTAATTTGGTCAGTAGTATGCATATTCTAGGTAGTTAATTTGTTATGTGGTTTAAATTTGTTGTTACATGATTTAAATATGGTAGTTGTTCCAGTTATTGAGTTGACATGATTTAATTTGTTAATTAATAACCAAATTGGTGAGTGCTCAATACTTATTATGTAACCGCCATAGTTTTGGAATGAGACGGACTAAGTTAATTAACTTTATGGTTAATATAACCCGCATGGTTGGTGAAAAAAGTGTTTGACGTAGTAAGTGCGGCTTACTACAACGGTTTATACATACAAGTGCAGATGCATATGTTTGAACGGGCTTTTTATTAATTATAAGGTCAAAAGCTCCGTTTTCTTAGTGCCAGTCATGCGTTAAAAGAAGTTTGGCGTCGAGTGTTATGCCTAAGAGATACTATAGTATGAAACACCTCTGCAGAGATAAACTAAGTGCGAATATTTGTCAATAAGTATGATAGTCTAACTAATATAAAATTAAGTCTTAAAACATGATTTTTATTTCACTTAATTGTTTTATATAGACATCTGCATTAATCTCTGGTCATTCGTAATGGTTACTTGTTGATATGTTGATGCATGTTTCTGTGCTTATGTTCATTGTTTGTTGAGTTTCTGAGATTCATAAGTTAGTTGCATATGGTGTATGCAGAGGGATTAGACTTTGTACTGGATTTCGACTACGATGTCGTTTCAAACCACGCAGGCGAAGAAGGGGATTCCTTCTAGGAGGATGAGCAAATCTTGTTGTGCGATTACTTAGCTATTTTTGTTTTATTTATTTAAATTTTAATTTCAGTCTATTATCCTAAAGGATATTTTTGTAAGACAATGGTGATTTTAATTTAAATGGGTTATTTTTATTTATCCGCCGTGATTCTATTCTGTATTGTGATTTTATTTATCTGTTATAAGACAATGGTGATTCTATTTTGTACTGTGAGATGCTTATATTTTTTAAACCCCTATCCTAGCGCCGTTACAATCATTGACCTGAATACCTGATGCAAACAAGAGGTGAAAGTTCACTCTTCGGAAAACTTCCTGGCAATTCAGATACTTTCCCCTCCACTTCTCCAGAAGCAGAATCTAATCAGATTGCCATGGCCAAGAAGGCTGGTGGTGACCTCACTTCATGGCTACGACTGGTGGCCGTCGTCATACTCACCATCCAATCGGCCTTTGCTGGATATCTCACCGGGGACGACGTCAGGTTAGTCGCTCTTGTTGTCATCGGGTACCTCCTGATGCTGGCACTGCTGCTCTATGGCTTGCCTGTGCTCCAGAAGAGAGACTAGCAACTAGCTAGGGCAGTAAACGTATCTCAAGCATGATCAGACATGTATGCATTTATGATCTTGGGTAAAAGCTTGTGTTTGTGTAGAACTTGTATGTGTGTTTATGAATGTATTTGTATATTTGGTACTCCAAGGTACAAGCATGTGATCAAATCAAGAACTGGTACAAAGTGGAGAACTCATGATGGTGTCAAGATTATACACATGCACTGACAAGAGTTTTTACGGTTATGTTACATATTGATCTGCAGTACTTCCTATGAATCTTTGTACTCTCTGCAATTTGGATCATTACTGTCTTCTTTGGTGGTTGCATCTCTGAGAGCCATGCAACTATCAGAAATATCTATTTTTGGTGATGAAGCACTTTCATAAAGACAATTCTTCAAAGTTTACAAAACAAAAGAATCTTTCATCTTGGAACCTGCAAATCAAGCCAGAAACACCCAGTAAACAGTGTGTAAAAAGAATCATCTCAGAAGCATATGAATTATATGCAACTTAACTGTATTTTTCTTTTGAGAATTAGCTTTTGTTTGTGATTAAAACCAAAGCCAATGATGCAATTAGCTACATGATTTCTGATGACTTACTATTCAAATCACTGTCCCCATGTTTTCTGCTTCTTGATAGCAAATATGTGGTTCTTGATACTGCAACAACTTTGCGAACTGAAAGAAATCGCAACAAATGAAATGTATTACCAATTTAAACAGAAGATTCAGCACATCAAGTAGTCATAAATTGGAGAGTACCTGAGATGCTTTGAGATCAAGTTCATCCCATTCAAAAGATGGATTTGTGCCTTCAACAATCCCAGCACCAGCATAAACTAAGGTGCTGTAACCCTACAAAAAGACAGCCCTGTAAATACATCACTGGAGAAGAAACAACCAAGAAAGGTTTGACAAAAATTGCAGAATCCAAAAGTACAAATTATACATTTTTCTTACTTTTCCAAGCAGTGCTGATCTAATGCCAACCGCAAACTCACTTTCTGCTCCTCCAAACCAACCAACCGGTCCAGCGTACATACCGCGGTCGAACATTTCTGTAATATAGCATCAGAGGTTATCTTTCAGAAATCAGTATAATGCAAAGATATTATGTTGATGCAAAGATAATAATGTAGCAAGAGTACAGAAACAAGCACCAACCATTATCTCTTATGAATTGACGCGCTTCTTCAGTGGGCAAACCACAAACCGCAGGACTTGGATGGAGAGTATTTAGGATCTCAAACTGAAAATCATGTCAAGATTTTACAAGAATGCATTTATCATCAGAAATTCACATCAACGATCGATTAGAGACTATGAAAAAAAAGTCGTATTTGCAAATGTTTTCAACTGACAAACAAGGGGGCAAGAGGACGTCTGATTTTAATTGCTCAAAAACTCATAGATTACCTCATCATCCTCATTTCTTATTCTTGCAGCTAATTGCGCTGATAGGTGCTGTACCCTCGGAAGTTTCCGAAGGGCCTTCCTGGGGTGGACAACAACCTCATCACAGATCATCTGCAATCAAATACAGATACAACCTTGAAATTTGAATCACGCGGCAACAACAATATTTTCCTGAGAAATCTCTAGTCTCTACTGAGAACTAAGAAAAAAGTGAGCTATTTCAGCATCATATCTGAAATCCAGGAACTTAGACCTCAACTTGCCTCAAGCTTCTTCTTTATGCTGTCGCGCACTATAGTAAATTCAGTATCTTCTTTGGTGCTGCAAGAAATATTTCGAAGTACCAACTTATCAGCAATATGTAACAAGGTAATGGTACAGTTTCATTTTTCAAAATTTGGCTGATTTATGGCACCTTACAAGCAAATCCTGACCAATTTGAAAGTCATCGACCCTTGTTTTCCCCCTTGCTCGTGTACCGGCTAAAGCCTCGCTGGTAACGTTCAAGTATTTCCGGTGAAATAGTTGCTCTGGCTATTCAGAATGTTTGTATACATTAACATTAGTTAGAACACAGTAATTCACCATAGATATAGGCATTATTCTTAACAAGAGTTTGAAGTAATGAAAGGGAAAAAAGGAAGCCCAAGAATGTGGTAAAGAATTTTCAGACATACGCTATTTCCAACAAATGCAGGAGCATCAGGTGGCTGTACACAAAACTGGTAAGCATTTTGGCCCTCAACCTGTATAATCAAAAGTCACAAAAAGATTAATTGCTTAACTTTTCATGAAATGAATTATTTGACAAGAGCATGAGATATGATACTTTCAAACAAGCCAACAATTCAACAGGGTCAATGCAAGTATCAGTAATGTATCTGCTACACCTTGCCAATACAACCTGCAGAAATCATCAGTGATACGAGAACACGTCATTGAAAAGCTCCAAAGGAAGTAATTTGATAAAGACAGATCATTCTAGAGATAAAGGTAATACAAAGACGACAAGAACATAGTCCAATTTGAACAGCTATTGGTGCAGACAAGAAACAATCACACAAGGTGAACCGTGAAACATATCAAATTTCTTTGTACTGAAACATAGAACTTCGCAGATTGCAAGGTAAATTATGCACCTTTACTAAATCTCTTTGCCTCCCTTTGATCATCTGAAGAGCTTTAGTAACAGCAAGATTCCAAGATGTCTTTGTAGGAACATGATTGAGATTCCGAATGGCTGTTCTTAGGCTGGACTCATTCATCTTAACAGAATAAGGTAATATCTGCACAGATTGAGCATGTCACATTACAAGGCTCCACATGATGAACTGAACATGGAAACAATTGTGAAGCAGACCTGTAGCAATGTTGCTTGGAGTTCATCCATGGCGTTTTTCCATGTCCAAGAAAGCGACTCGTCCCACGCGATAGTTGTCGCGAGAATGGAGCCCTCCTCAAGCTCATTGAACTCAACCTACATCACATTTTTTTGCATACTTCTAGCTGTCAGTACTAAGTTGGAACATTCTGTCTTACACTATAATTGCAGAACCGAAGCAACTTACTTGTGGAACAATGAAGTAAAATGAGCCATAGTTCTCCCATTCAACCGAAGCATTGCTTGTCGCATCGAAACGGATTGCGCCGTATGCGCGAATCAGCGGGCAATCTCGAGAGAGAAACCTCTTGATGGCGCGCCAATCTTCGAGGGAGAAAGGCTCTGTTCCACGGAAGAAGACTGCTGAACCCACGCCAGCGACACTCACTGGCTGTTGCTGCCACGGGTCCTTCAGGCTGCCATTGCCATTGTTGCCACCAGCAAGGGCGCCCAGCCTCTCAGACAGCGGCGCCCGCGCCGAGAAGAAACAGCGGGGCAGCGAGCTCTGCGCGTGCAGCCACTCGATGGCATCCCCTCGCTGCAGAATTGGCACCTGAAGCAACACAAAAATTCAGTTTTGCACAGCATGCAAATCTTCAGATATCTATCAACCAAGTCAATGTACCATGGTTTGGCCATGCCATCTCATGCTCATATGGATACATGTATATATAAGCGCAAGAACTGCCAAGAAGTGTATGTACGTACCTCGATGCGGATGATGCCGGAGGGAGAGGCCGGCGGGTCCATGTCGAGCGCGGCGACGGCGGCCTTCAGCTGCCCGACGGCTTCCTGCGGCGCCGACGAGGCCGGCAGAGCTCGCGTCTCGCGCACGCTTACCGCTCCGCGCTCGCCCGCGCCGGACGCGCAGCCGTTCATCGACAGGGAGCACGACGGCCGGACCCATCTCCCCACCTATGCATGCATGAGACACATCAGTGCATGGACTAATGGAAGTGCAAGACAAAGAGAAGAGACGGTGCATACAAATCTTGCTGTCGTCGCCGTCCGGCAGGACGGGAGGAGCCGGCCGGAGCAATGCACCGACGACGACGATGGCGGTGACGGTGCCGGCATTGGGGAGTGTCACTGTAGTGGTAGTGTGTGTCCGTGTAGGTGTGGGTGCGGAAAAAGGAAGTTAGTACGTATACGTTGCGTTGTTGCGACGGAAACACAAAGAGATAAGAGAAGATCTCATGGGATAAGTGGCACAACCGTAATTTGGTAGCAATGCACGAGCCATTCATGTGACACATGCAGCAAAAATTTTTCGTGCACCACGTCGTTTTCATGGTAAAAGTACAGTACTTTCAGAGAGACATGACGACGTGACTGAGCACAGTACTTTCGGCGAGGAGTCGGATTTTGAGTACTCTACACACATTTGATTAATTCATCATCAAACAAATTAGTTTCATAATATTGATCATATAAAATTCTCCAGACTAAAACTAAGTTTCAAATATAACCAAATTTCACATATAATCAAAGATATTGATGAAGATATGAAACAAACAATCTCTTGAACGGAAAATGGATGATAATATTACAATAGTGCCTTTTGTTCCCTCCGAAATTTCCGATCAACAAATTAGTGCTTCGCATTAACAGCTACAACATTGTTGCTGCAACACCTACTCTGCACCACTATATCCTTGCTTTTATGCGAGTCCGAATGAATGATCCTGTCAGGACCCAACCATGGTGATATCCTTACAACATAGAAGTAACATTCAGTCAAATCTATTCAGCAGCAAGAACATGTCCTTGCTAGGTCCACATTGCACTTACTAATCATTCACAACAACTGAATCAGACTCGGATCGATGCAGACATGTGCAATAACATTTCATCACCATTGTAGACAGTTCACAGAAAGACATATTCACATGTCATTTTGCTGGGAACATGAAACCCAGATCAAGGCTTAATTTGCCATTTTGTCACAGAAAAATGCTTAACTAGCATAAAAACAAAACATTTGTCCACCAGCTGAATGGCCAATAATTTGTGGGGAATCTTGATAAAATGTGCCATGAAGCAAGTTCAGAATTTTACCGAGCTTGAATTATTGTAAGCTGCTCATTGAACAAGTTCTACACCGAAAACAGAAAAAAATCCTTGAGGAAACATGGCAGTTCTTGAAATCTAAAAGACTGCAACAAGACAAAAGGCTCAGAAGCCAAGTTGTTCTTTTTTCAACTCATTCCATTCTCATGACAGCTGAAGTGGAAGAACATCCCGAGCGCTTAAAAGAGGCTTGATGATCAAGGCTTGAGGGCCACAGAGATGCCGACCTTTGAGCTCTTCTCGATGGCCTTGGTGTCAACTTCTGTGGAGATGGTGACCAACGACTTTGGCCTCCACTCGTGTTGGATGAGCGCACTAGCCTTGCCAAAATTGTTGAAGCGAGCTTTGACATGGGTAAGTGGGTCCAGAGCATGCTGAGTCCCGAATGTGAGGGTGTTCTCATTGCTTGAGAAACAGTGGGTTAGCTCTGCCCCAACAGCTGTGCTGGTCAATGGGTTAACAGTGTGGTAATAAGATGCAGTGAGGCTGTCTCCTTTGTTGTTCCTGCAAGAAAATTGTAAATCAGTTATGTCAACTGGCAGACAACACACTGAAGTTAGTGTTAGTTCCTAATAAATAGATCAGCTATATCTATCTAGCAAGGAAGCCAAGAGAGGTGAAGATACTCTGCAAAGAGTTTCTAAACAACAGCAACTCTAATACATGTGCCCTCATAAAAGGTCAAAGCATAGTTTTGCAAAGCTTTGTGGTGGGGAAAACCTCTATAAAACCATAAAAGCAGTGTAATAAAATAGCTGTGAGAAATTGTAGTGTATAAACAGGTGAGTGTTGGTAAAAGAAATTTCTAAAATATAATCAACCTCTGATATTAGTTACTTGGTAAACTAAACTAAAAACTCTAGTTTCTAACTGCCCACTATTAGCTGAATTAATTCAACAATAAATATCTGATTTTGTATATTTGAAATTTTCTTATTTTAATAAAAATCATGTAGCAGTAGCAATCCCTGTTGGTCAACCCAGTTCTCTTCATGGTTACAACGAACTAAGAGTTGGTCAGCATACTTGCCAAACAAATTAATATATGAAGCAGTTCATTAGAACTTGTTTGAAAAATACCACATTCAAAATGGGGCCTAAGTGGATAGACCAATAACATGACAACCCCAGTAACTAACATCTTGACTGCTTGCAATATATTGTATCAAACAGAGAATTTTTTTAAGCAACAAAAATTAAGAAATGGTGAACAATTTGATCAACATTTACCTATGTAAATATCACAGACATCAAATAAGTAGAACCTAAGAGTTCTGAAGTAACAGTTAAACTTTTTATAGGATTATTATGGTTTGCAAACTCACAGGTTCAGGGATGCGATAAGATCTTCATTAGTAAAGCTCAGCCCAGCATTGTATTTGGTGAAGTTCCCGGTGGCAGTATCAAGTGAGACATCAGCACCAACAGCTAGAGCCTTGGTTCCAAACACACTGGAGAGGTTGACTATAGGATTCGCAGTCAATCCAATGCTTGTGTTAACACCAGCATAATCATGCAAGTATTGAAGTTCAAACTGCAACCACGACCACAAATTGGAAGAGAGGATACATATCACTAATAAACTTCCAGTTAAGAAATGCAGCAACCTGGAGGATGAGAGATTTACCTTTCCAGATCTCTGATCAGGAACAGCAAAGCTCAAGATGGTCTTCAGTCCTGGTGTTGCAAGCTCATCAATGGTAACTGTAGTAATGACCTGACCAAGATAGAAGCAATCAATACCATTAGGAGGAAATCCAGAAGAAGAATTAATCAATGAACACACATTGTTTGTGTAATCATAATTAGCATGTCCGATATTACAGTCAGACTGCAACAAGTTATCACAGTGATTTCATTACATAAGAGAATACAGTCCAAAAACAACATGCAAATGCTAGATGTAAATTGTGAGCACTTCCATGCGCGCACGCGGGTGTGTGTGTGTGTGTGTGTGTGTGTGTGTGTGAGAGAGAGAGAGAGAGTTACATTTGAGTCAGAGTTTGCTTTCACATCTACAGTGAAGTTCTTGTTCTTTATCTGTGATTGAATCTCGCCAAAGATCAGGTCAGTCTTCTTTGTGCTAGTAGCTGTAATTGCCTGCATAAAGAAATAACAAAGAACCATAAACTGAAAGGGAAAACACCACAGCTGTTTCCAAGCAAACGTAAATCTGTCTAACAAAGATCCAACATTCAGTACAGGAAAAGCAACAGCAAGAGAACACTTAAATACATTAAGAGTTGAAGAATATGACAATGATGACGGCATAAGTTCACTTGTCTCAAACTCTATATCAATATCATCTTGTGTTTTGGTGGAATAAACTCCAGACCAATCTTATCAACAAGACAGCTTCTATGCTTTCCATTAAGAAAACTGCATGGATATAAAGTAGCTGCAATGCACAAATAACAAAATGCTCAATTTCTTTTGATAAAGGATCGGTCATGAAAGAAAACCCAATGCATGGCCCTAAGAGAGATGATGCAACACAAACCTTCAATAATACTAAACTTGATATTATTTACGCGCAGCCTGCTCCATAAAACTGTTCTCTAACCCACGTACTGTTGATGTCAAAACATGGATTTCATCATGAGAAAATTAAATCCATTGCCATTTAACTTATTAAGCATATCATCATTTAGCATGGCATTAGACAATACAATAGAAAACAAGGGAAAAAGAGTATCTCTCTTGTTGGTGAAATCCTGTACACTCTTTTCTCCACCTCTATCCCACCTTTGGAGCAAAAAGAACTCAAAACTAGAAGAATAATTCCTCATCCTCATCATTCTCTCCTTTCTCCCCAACCAAAAGAATCATTTTCCTATGAAACATCGATCATTTTGCTTCCCGAGAAGCAGTTCAAGAACCAACATAAACATCACATGCATTGCTCACTGCCATAATAAGAAGAAATGCACAGACAAGCACACACACTAGTTAATCACAGAACAAGAAATGACATCAATCAACAGCACATCAATCACATTCATACCAGAAAATCAAGAACTCAAACTCCTACAGTTTTGAACTTTTGATCATACACCTTTCTTTCTTGGACAATCTAATCAAACTCAAATACAATACAAGAACCAAGAAGGGAAGGAGGAGAGGCACTTACAACACCATTGGAGGTGTAGGTGGTGAGGGAGAACTTGTGGTCGGTCTGGTAGTCCCTGTACAGCAGATCTGCACAGACAAACAAACCACATCAAGAAACCGAGACAAAGCTGGACAAGAACTCACTCCAAGCTCGAAAAAATCCCAAAAAAACTGAAGAGAAAAACAGAGACAGATCAAGAGAAGGAAGGGGATGGCATACCCCTGGCCTTCTTGCCGATCTCGGTGTAGAGGCCTGGCCCAACCATCTCTCTCCTGCCCTCCTCTTCTCTGTGGCGTGATGCCGTTCTTGGAGAAGGCGGCGGATAGGAAGAGAGGAGAATAAAGGTGGAGAAAACAACACAGACTGTAAGACTGTAATATCTGCCTTGTGGGCCCAGTGGAGGTGGTCCGGTGTTATTGGAAATTGTGAACGAACTTTCTAGAAATGTTCTCAAATCGTGAAATCTTACAATGGTTTCGGATGAATGGATATCATGTATCCAAAATAGATCTGATAACTCTACGATTTAACTAAGTTTTTTATGTATATTTTTGAAAAAAAGACAATTAGTTTCATTTTGATGTCAAAATTACAAATTTTGTAAACTATTATTAAGCGTCTATTAGCATATGAGTCCAAATCTCACATCTCATTTTTACAGACAATAAATTTTTACTAATTAGACATTAAATGATATGAATAATTATTTCAAAAAAATTGAGCTAGACAATAAAACCAACCCAAACCTTCTTTTAAAAACATAAACTTAAACTTTACTCTAATAGAAATTAGACTTGCAACCTTTCATATGACAACAAATAATCTTAATTTTCGTCTTGTGAAAACAAGAGGAGAGCATAAAAAGAAATAATAGAGGATATATATGTTTTTTCTTCACGGTAGTTCATGGGCAACTGTATGATATGTTGTTCTTAGATCAAAAATCGGCATTTGAGGTCGGTTCTCAAATTAGCGAGTAGCAACGTCTTTCTTCATGTATCCATTATACATTCACATATTGTCCATGGCATACAATCTGAGTAATTTATTATATGATTGCATGAGTTAAAGTGAATCGTCGCTCTTTAATTAATTAGTGGTCATCGTTAACCAACCTTTACGTGATCTTTTACCTTTACTTACAGAGAAATGAGTACTGAGAAAGTGAGAATGGCTCATATAATACCCTAACGAAAAATTGTTTGGCCAATGATCAGGATTCAAGATTTATTTGGTCTCAAGCATGAGAAAAACCTTGACAAAAGCAGCTCATGATTAACCATTCTTGAAATTTACGTGTGGATAACACATAAAAAAAATAAATAGTACCGAAATAACATATAATAGAACTAAAGTACAAACTTGACATCAATCACCAGACTCATTAGTGACTTACTCAAAAAGACATTCAATCGCCAGACCAGTTGTTGACCAAAAGGTTCAATCTTGATTGACTATAAAATGACCAATTGGTAGTCAGACGAGCTGGCGACTAATGGGAATTATACGTCGAGTACGAATCCGACCCCTGGTGACTGAAGTATTCGAGCAGTTTCGCAATTGTTTTTGAGGAGAATCGACCAGTTAGCAGAAAAATTCGATTAATCATCATTTCGGCTGGCAACTGTCCGTGACAATTGATAAGGTGCCTTGAGTCGTCAATTCAGCTGTTGACTGATCGATTTCGTTAAAAATCGTCAATCGAGTTGACGACTTTTGTCCGCTCTACAAATAGTTTTTGTTCTGTGCTATTTTCGATTTTTTTTATATGCATGTTATCCGTACAAAAAATTCGATACAATTCTTTACTTTTGTTACGAAGAAATGAGTATTAACAAAATAACATTTCTCTGCGTAACTCATAAAGCTGATGAACATAAAAACCATTTATCTTGTATGTTTGAACAAGCAAAACAAATCTACTAGTAATATGTAAAAATTGTATCAACTCCTCTTTTAGAATTTTTTGTTAAACAACCAAAGTATCTTTATTTGTGAATCTTTTAACCCTAACCTACCTTGTGCAAAGTTAAAGCTACAGTTCTCACATAACAATGATCAATTTGAACTGCTAACTTATCATATAGTTTTCTCAAATTTTATTTTATACTAGTAAAATATATTATGTTGGCTAATATATTAAAAAAACTATAATGGTTCTTTTCTACATGTAGCATGACAAAACAACTGTTGGCTTAATTTTCTTATAGAAAAAATATTTTATATTTTCTACTCAACAATATAATATTACCAGATGTCCAGATGTGTTTAAAAATCCAATACAATATAATATTGCTACTTAAAGATTTATTATATTCATGGTCATCAAACCATGAATTGCTAGACTGAGTGACTGTTATTGTGTGGACTTTGCTGTGTCTTATTATTTTCATTTGGTTTTTGAGATTAAATTTAAGGGAAGACACAGGCTGTAGCCTCTTTGGAAGAACGTAGTAGGTTTATTCTCTTACAACCATGTGGTTTGTATAAAAAGTCTTAAATAGTTTTTTTTTCTTAATCCAGCTTAAGCCACACATGTTAGCCCTTTCCATTAGCACAATCTTCTGTTTTTTAATTAAGAATAAATTGCTTTAACAATTAAATATGCTTCCAAGGAGTTCTCATTATTATAAGTCCTCCTATTTATAACAGTTTGTATTTGTAAAGTAGGATTATATTTTTTTCTTTTGAGGAATCAAGTCTCTTTATTTATATAAAAAATTGCAATGACATTTTCTCGATCATGTTCCATTAGTTGAGGTGACGTGACTAGTTGCCCGGCGGATAAATAAATATAATGGGACAAAATGTGTCAAAAACCATCAGTATCCACATGCATTTCAACTACGTCACACAATTTAATAAACTTATTTGTTTAGAAAAATGGTGCATGGCTCTGATAAAACACATTTTTACGTTTGCATTCGAAAATTTTCCTATCTCATTTGTTTAGTTATTTTCCATTGAACTTTTCAGGCCACCTCAACCAATAAAATATGAATGTACAATGGAAAATATGAAACTGCAATCTTTATACAAATAGAGAGACTTTATTGACAGAGATATCGTAAAAAATGTTATAAATAGGAGTACCTGTGGTAAAAAAAAACTCTTCTAAAATACAACTTGCATGGAGTTTGTACTTGTGTTAATTATTTTGCATGTGTACTTACCTCCCTTGAAAGGAGTTAGTTAAGTTGTTGGTGAAAATCTTTATATCATGACCACAAAGTTTCTGTATAAGTTCTCATTGTACGAAAATCTTTTATAATTACAATCACAATAAATTTGAGCTGTCTGATTATAAATAATATATTTTTTATTTAATTCTGAAACGTCGATGCTTGAATATACATGAGAGTGAATTGCTGTACAACTGGTGTAGATCTGGCTTTTGGTTGTGTAGCTAAATGATGGACGGCTTATTAATAATGCTCCATGTCAATGTTGTATTAAGACAAATGCATACCATCATAGTAAAAACTAATACACCTGAAGCCGCCAAATTATGGACATTTCTTTGTATGTCGCTGTCAACATTTGTATAGCATTTTCTGCTGTATTTTTTTTTCCGGCATTTGTAGTATTTGTTTCATACACGAAAATACGACCTTTTACGATGTAGAAATGGATAGACCATGCAAAAACAAAAGGATTTGTTCTTATGAAATCCTTGTGGAAGATACTCAGTCGCAGTGAGTTGCTTGGGATTTTATCTTTTGTAGGACTCCTCTGTAAGTCATTTTTTATAATAAATTAATATGAATAAAATATTTGCTCTCACAAATACACCTTTACAATTAAAGTGTATGTTTATATAAAAGGAGGTTCGATTTATGTTTTTTTATTTTTATATATGCTATATGTATTGTATTAATATGTGTGTCTCAGAAGAGTTGAGAGGTAAAAGTATGGTGGTGACGTCAGGTATATTACTAATGTAATAAATACTCTCATACTAATACATGTAAAGACAATTTTTTAAAAAATATCAACAAAATATTTTACAATATGTGTGAGGATCTATTTTTTAAAAGACATGTAGTTTAAAATAGATCTAGAAGATAATGTGGTTTCTATTTGATAGGTCCATGTATCCGTGTCTTTTTCATGAATTTGGAGAAAAAAATTATTTAACACATCAAAGCATATTAAAGTGATTTAAGTAAACTTGTGTCCATACCAGATGTGCTAGAATTCTCAATGGACAATTGTGTCTTTTTTATCATTTTGTTTGTTCCAATAACTCCAAACTAACATAATATATCATAGAAACCATATCTACTTCTCGAGTCAATTTTTAAATCATATACATGTCTCTTCAAAAATTCACTCCTTACGACATACTAGGAGTATGTTGTAATCCATGGCCACTTCAAGAAATGGACTTCCTTAGGAGGAGCCTATTGGCCATGGCACCGCCGCAGCTGGATCATGACGAGGAGGGGGCCACCGCCGGCGAGCCCCCGCCCCCGGCGGCGCTCCGGGCGCCGGCGCACGTGATCGCGCGGGTGTTCTCGCAGCTGGACTGCGTTGACCTACTCAGCTGCTCCCTCGTCTGCAGGTACGTGAGCTATCATCTCCACCTCCTTCTTGCACGCATGGTGTTTGATGGAATGCCTCTGTTAAAGGAGGCGCCTTTCTCATGTCATGGATGCTGTTGTGTTCTCTGTTGAGGGAGACGTGGTGAAGGCCTAGAGGGCAAGAAATTTGGTTCTTGCCTGAGAATTGAGAAGTTTCTGATGGTGATCTCTGTGCCAATCAGATGTATGTCCTTGAGTGGTGGTGCTCTGGACTTCTGATGCCACTCATTCGCGCCCAAGGTTGCTTGTTCCCTTTCTACGTGTCGAGCTGTATTTCATGGGTTTTCGCAATTTGCATGAAGTGTATTGGCCACTACACCATGGAGATAGGAACACAGGTGGGCACACAAAGAGGAAACAAGAAGTCACACTTGGTCGCGAGTGGCATCAGATGGGCATGAGATGATGAGCTAAAGAGCTTGGCTTGATGCATCGATCTTGGTCAGATATTCAGATACACTGTGCATAGGACATAGCCAAATAGTTGTTACTTATTAACTTGTGTTGTTAGATAAATCTCCTCATTCCAATATGTACGGTCTGGTTGGTTATCAAGTAGGAGGACTTGAAGGAAAGTTTAACAGTGGCTGACTAACATCACAAATCATATAGTTATTAAATTAACCTTGTGGTCAAGAAAATAATCGTTCTCTCCCCTCTTATTGATGAGGATAGACCACATACGAAATTTTCTCATGTTTTCTCTGTAGTGGAAGTTCGGTGTCATCACTGAATTTCACTTACAAGAACAAACTCAGATGTTTCATTGAACTCTAATTTGTTCTTTTCCCAGCAATGCTTAAGTGGAGTACTTTGTGACATAGCTCTTACTTTCTATCTGAATTTACTCCTCACATTTGAATTATCAGGCAATGGTACCGTGATTCTGCAGAGCTACGAGCAGAGTGGAAAAAGGAGTACCTGGAGGCCTGGAATCTGTATGGGCTGTACATCAAGCGCGAGACGCATCCGCTGTGCCCTTCTTGCTCAATCAGAGGCCTGCATCGCTGGTGCCCCTGACCTTTTTAAACAGGGAACATTAGAACTGTAAATAAGCGTCATTAAGAGGAGATCCATGTGGTTACTAAACAGCATACCTGTAGCAAAGTATTCATTGCTATGTATGTACCTTGTTAATAATTGTTACATGTTAATGTTCCCACATGGTGAATAAATTGACTGTACTACTTGATATGCAAGGAAGTTTATCTCGGTACTTGTATAGAATGTGCCTCGTCAGTTCTCACAGTACTCTTCAACTTGTACCAATAATCTTCAGTTATATCAGCTGGTTTTTCCTTATATGTACAAAACAATGAATACAAATACTCACACAGTACTCTCATATTTGTTCACAGAAAGAAGTACAATATGTGCCACCCGATTGGACAATCAAAACAATATGGTAATATAACATATACAGTTTCAAAAGCTTAATATCACTTATCTTCTTTTCTTCAGATGGTAAAAATCTAATCGTTTTTCATAACATGTCCAAAATCTTTGGTAATTCAAATGCTCTCACTCTTCCTTATCCTTTTGATGTAAATCTCCCAACAACACATGCCCCAAACAATATGCACATTACTGTCAAGAGTTAATTGAAGAACATTACTTCAACAAATCTTTTGGTACTGCAAAACCAAAACCGCACAGAAGTTGGTAGAACATAACTACATAGAGCAGTTAGCAGGATATCAATTGATATGGAGCCAGGGCATTCCAAGCTCACTTGTTTGCTAGTAATTCCAACCAATCAATACACAACGACATTTTTAAACAAAAACTTTAAATTGAGTTACAATCCAGGCAAGCCTATCTATACTATCACCTAGGTAATAATCCATGCATGTAGAACTCGCAAAACATTACAACTGTTGCCCTAATATTTATCTCACAAAATATGTTTCTAGGATAACGACACAGAAATTCATAATGCTTAGGAAACAGGAACATTGGCCTGGAGGAGACCATCTCTTATCTGCCCTGCAATGTCTTTGACAGCCCCAGGGCCATGGGGGATGAACACTGAGGAGGCCTTGGAGGAGGCTCCAATCTCCTTCATGGTGTCGAAGTATTGGGTCACCAGAACCATATCCATGATATCCTTCGCAGTGGTCCCAGGGACATTCTCCGAGAAAGCAAGTACGCTGTCCCTGAGCCCATCTACTATAGCCTGACGCTGCCTTGCGATACCCAGACCAGACAAGTACTTGGACTCTGCCTCTCCTTCAGCTCGCTTGATTTGTAGTATCTTGTCAGCTTCAGCTTTCTCATTGGCTGCCAACCTCAGCCTAGCAGCTGTTTCACAAAATCATAAAATCAGATACGAGATTATCTAAATTACTTCTGAGCACGTGTTCTTGTGAAGTGGCAATTCCTCTCTTCTAAGCACATCTAATGATCTGAAATGTAAACACTTCTAGTGGAGCTAATACTCAAGAAAATTCAAAGTTATTTATGTTATACCTCAAATCTGATGCAGTTTTGTTGAGGCTAAGGAATAATACATGGGGAAATTAAACTGTGTGCAATCAATACTTGCCTGCATTGATCTCATTCATTGCTCTCTTGACATGTTCATCAGGTTCAATATCAACAATCAGTGTTTGCACAATCTCATACCCATACATGGACATTGCCTACACCATGAACAAATCAGATCAGCAAAAGATTCTCTATGCTCTAGAGCAACAAATAAGGGGCAAAAACCTTTTGAAGCTCATCTTCGACAGCTTTTGCGATATCATTCTTCTGCTCGAATGCATCATCCAGATTCAGCTTTGGAACAGTAGCTCTGATGACTGAACAAAAGCATTTAGGAATGAAGTTTTTTTAGAACTTACAAGGAAAATATTTGTGCATAAGTGCATTGGAGTGTGGGTAGAAACATAGAATACCTCTCCTTTACTGATCAGAAACTCCAGTAATAAACTATGAGGATAATGAACATAGACAATGCACACTGATATACCAGGAGGTCAAAAACAAAGACTAGAGACTTCAGGTAATTATCTGAGTATATAGAGTGAGGGGAAAAGTACCAATCTGGACAAGACATGATGCAGTAAAAAAATGAATTACAGTTTCAAACAGATGAAAGCTTACCATCAAAGACATATGACTGGATTTGCTCCCTAGTGTTGCTAAGTCTGTAAAAGGCATCAGATGCCTTATCAGAAATAGCACGGTATTGCACAGATGCAACAACAATGACAAAGACATTATCCTGCATAATATTCAGAATGTAAGATCCAAGCATCACAGATTTTATAAAGAAAAAGAAAGGAATTTGCTCAACATATTGATGCAGAGGTATCTCCATTTTAATGAGAGAATAGAGAACCAACAATTTGGAAAAAAAAAAAAAAAAACCAAAACTTCGCATGAAATGAACAAAGGAGCATAAAGTAGACGGATGTTGGAGAAAACCTTTGTCTTTGTTTCACAGCGGACATCCAGCTGTCTCACACGCAGTGAGAGGTAACCAGCAATCTGTTTACCTATGCACCAAGGTAAGAAGTGGCACCCAGGCTCCAGGACCTCATCAAATTTCCCAAAACTTTCCTTGATGGCTACAGTAGACTGATCCACCTGTACAAAACCGAGTACCTGACCCATGTCTTACCTACAAAACGAATGAACACTGATTCATGAGGCGTCATGTACAAAACCATAGTCACCATTTTTTGTTCACATTTGGCGGAATAGGAAGACAAGGCTAATATTTTATTCGTATAATAAATATTCAAATATTTCGACCTAATATTTGATAGATAGTTTACAGATGGTAGCAACAAACTCAGCTCCAAAACTTAGGATTTGTTTGGGAGTGTCGTGCGTATCAAAAAACTATGACTTAACAAACCATTTCTGGTAATTTGCCAATATGCAATGTGTTTTACTAGATATGGAAAATATCTGCCATAACTACCTTTCCATAGCACAGCGCAGCATATTACTACAATCATAAAGGGACTTTACTTTATGATTTCAATTAATATTTCTCCCAGAAGCTTATAGTTTCCAAAATTCTGTCATCACCAGCAAGTCAAACATGATATGCCCATCAACAAAGACCAGGGGGCAAGTTATGGCCAGTGGTTTAGACGAAACCACTATAATTTGCTAATAGACCCATCATATGTAAAATTACACAACTTTCAACCAAAGCCTGTAGATCTTGGAAGAGGTGAAACTATTGTCAGGTGTTACATAAGCATCTGAAAGGAGGCTTTTGAAATAAGCACAGTACATAAAAATTTCTGGGTCAGCCCCCAAACAAAGATAGCACTAAATCTGATAAATCAACGAAATATTATGATGCACTGACTAGTACAAATAAGATTAACATAAAAAAATTCCAAACTACAGCCGTGACAACCAAGCAACACTTATCCAGATACAAGCAAGGGATACAGTACTTCACAGAATACATAGACCATGTCCAATCAGGATCTCACTACACGATGAAAACTCTACAACCCATGCTGAGACTAAAATTGCCTTCATATCCATAAACATGAGACACCACAAGATCACTCTTTGACCCTCTACATCCATGCAACGACATACGTAGCCATAGAAGGAAAAAAATTGAGCAAAGAGAACTTGGATGTACAAACTAGATGGATGAAAGGAGAAAACAAGAACCTCTGTGCAGTGAATAACTTAGAGCAGAGGTACAAATTACGAGCCAGATGGAATTCTTGGTCACTTAAAAGAAGCCTGAATCAACAACCCGGACTAGGGAAATATCTACATACATGACAACTCAATCCAACAAGACCAATGCAGTGCAGGTCATCATTGTGAAAAGTCAAGCATAGAATCCACAAATACATCCAAGAACCAGTGATCAGAAGGAATTAACAATGTTTAGCAGCAAAAGTTATCTGACTAAATATTTATAAAAAAAATGCAATTTGATACCATTTTCCAGTATCCTTCAACAATTTGAGATACTGCAATTTGGGTGGATGCTCACTAAGTCAGTAATTTTTAAAGGGCTAGTAACCCGAGGTCTGTCACAATTTGTTCTTATTCATATTTGCTTACAAACGTTTCTAACTTTCTATCTACCGCTAGTAGATATCCTAAACAATTCCTTTAATTCAATATGAATAAGAACAAAATGTGTAATTGATTGATACTATGAATTTCAGTTTTCTCTCTTCCACACATCCATGAGATGATCAGCATCTAGAAAAACAAGACTGACAAGTACAATTCAAACAAACAAATTCACAAATCACAAGTCTTGGACAAGTAAACGCATGGCCCACAAAAAATTGTCGCCAAGAATCACAGCAAGGACAAAGCCAAGGGCATCAAAGATGTCACATCAAGCAACCGCGATCCTAGAAGAATACCTTGTATCAAACATAACACTAAAGAATAACAAGAAAAGAGGAGAAATCTCCACGAAACCGCGACAAGAACCCGCGCAAGAAGCCCTAGATCCTTAATCCGTTCCCAATTCTCTCAAGAACGCGTCTGTGTAATCTCTAACACAAAGAAAAATTCCCCATTGAGCAAGAATTTGTAGAGGAACAACAAATAATTACCCTAAATCTTGCGGCAGCCGAAGAATACGCGCAAAAAAAGATGGATTCTTGGCGTGGTGGTCGGTATTGTTCCGTCGGTCTTGTGCTCCATCTATATATATATATATGGATAGATCATATATAGCAAAAAGAGGCGATTTTTTCGAGTAAGATGAAAACTGCCACATGATCGAGGAATTCATTAGGCTAAATCCAGTGCAGAGGCGTTTCGCGAGGCGCTTCAACAGAATATTCTTCAGTATATTCTGTACCACGTGTGCGAAGCACCACCCCAAACATCCCCCTACTCCAATGCAAGGCGCTTCGCGAGGCGTCTTCTCCTAGCGTCTGTCTCTCCAATGCAAAGGCGCTTCGAGAGGCGCTTCGTGCGGGACCCGCATATATAATATGTATTAAAGATTATAATTACTAAAATGAATTTCGGATAATTCGAACACAGCCAAATAAAACATAAAAATTGTAAATAACATTAAAAAAATTCAAAATTTTTTTAAATTTTTTGATTTAATAAATGACACACATAGAAATAAACAAGACACATACTAATTAAAATTCGAATACATTTTAAACAAAACTCCGCACAAACTACTACATTTCGGTATCGTCGCCCCTGAAATGCTGCCAAATGTGCTCAACCAGATCCCGTTTCAGTTGCTGATGCGTTGGGCGAGCCCGGATTGCATCATTTTGAACTAGCATATGTGCGAATATTGGCGGAGCACTCCCGTGGAGAATAGGCGGTGTAACGGTAGATGTCCCTTGGCTATCGTACGACCCATCGGTCGGGTCATGAGAGTGTCGCTCATCCTCGATTATCATGTTGTGTAGGATGACACACGCTTTCATAATATTGGCAAGGGTTGACCGTTGCCAAAATCGACCGGGGCCGCGGACAATAGCAAATCGAGTTTGCAAGACCCCAAAAGCTCGCTCCACATCTTTTCTTGCTCCTTCTTGCTGCTGTGCGAACAACATGTGTTTCTCCGTTTGGAGCAAGGGAATGGTCTTCACGAAGACAGCCCATTCGGGGTAAATACCATCGGCTAAGTAGTACCCCATATTGTATTGTGTCCTATTAACAGAGTACTGAACAGCAGGAGCTCGGCCGGCCAACACATCCGTGAAAAGGGGGGATTGGTTTAGCACGTTGATGTCGTTGTTGGATCTGGCGACACCAAAGAAAGCATGCCATATCCACAGATCTTTGGACGCAACCGCTTCCAGTATTATTGTAGGGACTCCTTGATCACCGCGGGTGAATTGGCCCCTCCACGCAACTGGGCAATTGCGCCATTCCCAGTGCATGCAATCGATGCTTCCCAGCATCCCTGGGAAACCTCGCTCATCTCCTTGCCGGAGCAGACGCCGGAGGTCGTCGACAGTAGGTTGACGAAGATATTCCTCCGCGAACCGATCAATGATTCCTTCGACGAAACGCTCCAGACACTCAATAGCCGTCGACTTTCCAATGCGTACATACTCATCGACGGCATCGGCGGGGGAGCCGTAGCACAACATGCGCAATGCCGCTGTACACTTCTGCAAGGGAGATAGCCCCTTTCTAAGGAGGGCATCTCTCCTCTCATTGAAGTACGGGGACCACCCCCTAAGAGCTTCGACGATTCGCAGAAAGAGGGGTTTCCCCATTCGAAACCGTCTGCGAAACAAATACTCGGGGTAGACCGGAACGTCGGCGAAGTAGTCCGCGACTAGACGGCCATGACCGCCTTCGCGATCTCTATCGATGTACCTTCTGCTACCTCGTCGACGGTGGTGCGAGGTACCATCGTCTATGCTGGCTTCAAGGTCGTCAACAACGCGACGGTACAGGGGTTGGACCGTCAACCCACTCTGCACAAACGCCGCCACGAACTCTTCGACTTGGTTGATGGCTTCATCGTCGCCACTACTTGTGCTTGAGCTAGAGGACATTTTTTTTGAGCAAGGCAAGATATTTTGGACAAGGCAAGATCTTGTGAAGATGAAGGCTCCAGGGGTTCTGATATATAGGGAGAGAAGCGAATCAAGCACATGGGCCTCTTCCAACAGCTAAATACAAAGGCATCCATCACATGTGTTGATTCCAACGGGTACAATCCAAAAGCATGGAACACATATCGATCACATGCCAAAAGCAACGGCTAAAATTCAAAAGTACCGATCACATGCCAAAAGCAACGGCTAAATACAAAGGCATCCATCACATGTGTTGGTTCCAACGGGTACAATCCAAAAGCATGGAACACATATCGATCACATGCCAAAAGCAACGGCTAAAATTCAAACAGGTAAATCTAAAACGACTTAAATTAATAATGCGAGTACAATTTTACAAAGGAAAAGTACATCATTCAAGCTACTATTTATTCTTCATTTCCTTAATCATGTCGTTCACGTACTCTAATGCGGCCTCATGCGCCTTTTTACGAGCATCCGAGAAATTAGATGTATCCCCCATAATTAGTTTCGTCAGCGACTTCATAAATGTGGCTTTTTCCTTGCTTTTGGCCATCTCTTGCAAATTCTCGGCTGCAGCAACGGCTTTGTCGGCCACCCTATCGAGGTCGGCATTGGCTTGGCCGATGCGCTGCAGGGTCTCCTCGTACGCCAAGGACGCCGAGGATGTTTCACTCATTTTTGTCTTACCCTTCCGCTTGTTCTTTGAGGCATCCCGCCCTTCCGGTCGTGGAAGCTCCACAGGTTCGTCGTCGTTGTTTGACGACGACGTGTGGGCACCTTCTTCGTTGAGGCGAGCTCTTTTGGAAGAGTCGAGGTAGCTTTGGCACCACTTCGGTTGACCACGCACGGCAGTCCACCAGTGCTCCAAGATGAAGGGATGACCCACCTCCTGCTTATACATGTCCCGTGTTTGAGACATTAATTGGTCGTCCGAACGACCACTGGCGTAGGCATCCCTCAACCTACAATAGATGCCATTGAAGTGAACAATTTTCTTATTGTTCTTCAGCCAATGGTCTTTGCAGTGCCTAACGTCCCGTCTGCGGTCGGGCGGACTGCTCCTGTTGTATGCCTCAGCGACCTTCGACCAATATACGTCGAACTTTTGGTAGTTCCCCTCCACCGGATCAAGAGAGTTATTAAACCATGCACTGATCTGGAGGACGAAAAATTCAACTTTTCAAAAACTAAGACAAACCCTGTGGACAAAAAATGTACCATACAAATATTTAATATTTAGATGAACACTCACAAGTCGCATGTCGTCCGGTTGTGACCAGTTCATTCGTTTACGCCGCTGTGCGGCGGTTCCTTCGCTTTTGCCGGCATCGTCGGCGTCCTCGCACTCGACCGGGCCCGTGCTATGCGGACTGCCGGTATCTGATACCGACGTGGAGCGGGAATTCTTTGCTGGTGCTTGCGGAGGCGACATTTCAGCGGGGATGGTCGGAGCTCCAACGAAATGAGGATTCTGACCGTAAGGGCCGTAGGGGGGTTGTGCGTACGGATGTGCATATGGATATGGTTGGCCGTATGGAGGGGGTGGGGCGTATGGTGGATAGCACATCGGATATGGTGGGGGAGGGGGCTGAAAACTGGCCGGATTTTAGCCGCTTGGCGCTTGAGGGCTCTCCTCATCGAAATTAGGCTCGCCAAACCAGTTCACATAACCGCGGGGGGGAGTGTTGGCCATCGGAAAATTTTCTGGGAAAAAACGGGTTGAACTTTGCTGGAAAAGTGTGTGGTTTGAACTTGTGTTGAGTGCAAATGAGCTGAAACTTGCTCCTATTTATAGCCAGGGGAGCACACAATTTTTCAGAATTTTTTGGTGTTTTTTGGTGAATTTTTGGTATTTTTTATGAATTTCTAGGCTTAAAAACGAATAAATTATTTAAAACGGCTAGTTTTTAACGGCTATAATAAAACGGCTATTTTTTGTCTCGCTGACAAGTGGGACCGGGGAGATTTATTGCGCAACGGCTAGTTTTCTGCGCCTAATAAACAGCCCCCTCACTGACAGGTGGGTCCCGCAGCAACCGGGCCCGCAAATCAGCGACTAAATCGCAAAACCCCGCGTGTGCACCAAACTTCCCTCCTTTACTGCCACCACGCGTTTTGTGGGCCCCACCAAAACGCGTGGCGACAAACGCACCGTGCACCCACCTCACTGACATGTGGGCCGTGACGCGCATTTGGGCCCACATGTCAGTGCACGCGATCAGCGAGTAAGGAGCGCACGCAGGGGACAGCGGTGGGGCCCACAAACCGCGTCCCGGGGCGCCGCGTGTGCTCCAACGCGGGCGCCACGCTTGCGAGGCGTCGGTGGGCCCCACCTGTCAGACCCCGGTTTTGCGACACCAGCCGTGGCGTTCTCTCTCTCCTCGCGCGCGTTTTTTATTATTTTTTCCCCATGGGGCCCGCATGTCAGAGCGCAGTAGCGGCGGCGTTGGACTTAGCCTTATAACCTCAAATTCCAGTGAAACTGACGGTCCAGATTGCACTGCCGGATCGTGCAATGAATTATAGATTTCATATAGTCGCAGAGTTTTTTTCAATGCGACCGTCTTTATATTGAGAATTCAATTTTCAATCGTCAGATCAAAATTTCACACTAATTCAATGGTTGAGAATTAGGGTTTCACATAAAAATAATTTTTGTATAAATTTCTTTCTAATAAAATGTATGTTTTTAACTTGATGAGTTGTTCTGAGATCTTATATGAAGATGATTCTCATAAAAATTTCTTCTTCAATACAACTTGGTTTAATGAGTTATTTTGAATCTAATGTTTATCTCAAAACCATAGATATATTATTCACAAATGTGATAATAGAGTTGATATCAATGACTGCCACAATCATTGCGGATTTTATAAGTAATCTATAACTATATATATCAAATCAATTTTGAAGGAATTTTTTTGGGTTAAGAAACCAGAGTTGTCTCTTTCAAGATAATCTTTTAATTCAATTTATCTTGGTGAGAATTTAAATTCATGACTTAATATGAACAAAAGTGTGAATAAAGATAAGACAAATCAAAAGAAATTACCAGCACCTCCGAGAAATTTGCCCCTTGCCCATCCACATCCAGTTGAAGAAAACCCAGGTAATAGCAAAGCAATAATTGGATTCTCTTAAGAGTGTCTACTTCATCTGTGGCCATATGAAACTTCACAAGAATTACTACGGCTGCATTTTGAATTACGGTATATTTTCTCAAAACTTTATTTATATATTATTTTTTGAATATGATTAGGTATTAAATACTTATATAACATCAATATCTTATTGTATATGATAAATTTCTTTTATAATTATCACACCTCACTACACTATAAACCCACTATGCTGCAATCCCAAAAAAGCCTAAAATCACTATATACCAACATTTTGAAGGCCTGCTACCCAAAAGTGTATGGAAGAAACATTTCAAAGGCTATGAATGATGCACATCGATGTGTCATGACTTATTGAGCTATTTCGAGTCTAGTTCTTATCGCACGACGTATATAGATAAAATGATTTCACCTTACTAGAAAAAATATGCACCAATTTTAAAGCGATAGCTGAGTTGTAATTTGTGAATATTTTGTTCCTTCCCATAGTAAGATGAATTAAAATTGGGTAAATTTTACCACTAATTCTTACTACAGCACAAATTATAATTTCATTCCAATTCTTTTAATTTTACACTAGAAGTCTCATATTACATACAAGAATTACAATTAATTATCTATCCACTAAATTACACAAGTGATGTTAATAAAAAACATATTAAAAATAATAAACATATGAAATTTTTAAAAAGAATCAAATATCATATGCAATCATGAAAATATTCTAAACCTGCAAAGTATATCAGAAAAATTAAACTAAATTATAGCACATATATAAATGAAACTGCAATACTCATCAATTTTTTATATCGAAAAAATTTTAAAGTACTTATTTTGCAAAACGTATCCATAAAAACAAAAACAATTCATCTCAAAATTTTAATTTATGATGAATTTTATTTATGAGTAATTTTTAAGTTATTTTCTGTTGTATTTAGTATTTTTTAAAGCTTTCTATTCTTTTCCATTTTTTATAGTTCATGACAGCTTTATTGTTTTACAAGATAATTTAAAATTTCTATAATTTTTTTTTATTATTCTATCATTATTTTGGTTTATTTATGTTTTTATGCTTTTTACTTTTTAGTTTTTGACTTGCTTTGATTTTTTACCAAAAAATTTATCTAATTATAATATATTTTATTATTTTCTTGAAGTATTATGGTTTTCTAAAATTTAGTAATTTTAAATTTTTTTACATCTTTTTTGGAATTTAATGAATAGGGATTGGATTCTAATTTTTAAGTGTAATGTGGGATTTTGGTTGCAAAATTGAAGAAGTGGGATAAAATTAAAATCTTGTGTTATAACAGGCAATATTAGTGAAATTTGGTCGATTAAAATTTGTATAAGAGACATATACAGGTGGGAATGGACCCATTGGAGTGTGTATTTGGCAAATGGTCCAGCTATTATTTCTGGCATTAGAAAGAAACATTAATAGCACAGTATTATCATCACATCTTTGAATGCATACCATAATTATGAGCAAATGCGAATTTTTGTGAGTTTTTCTTGTGGTAAATGGAAATTAGGTTTTTATTTTGTGCATACATTACCATCAATATCACAGAGTCACTAAAGTCATTGGTTACGACTCCTCCCGTCTCTAAATAAATGTCATTCTAACATTTATGTTTTGTTATAAAGAGATATAATTCTACAATTTCAATAGTGCTCTCAATTTCCACCTAAATCCAATTCAACCTGACCAGACTCTAGGCAACGGGGTTGTGGATGCGGGTGGTAGGCTGACTTGCCTTGTTCAGCTCTGATTATATATAATCATATAGTTTTTAAATGTATTTGTATAATTCATAAGTATACTTACATCATTTTATTTAGTTTTATAATATCTTTTATTCAATTATTAATAATATCATAGAGTTTTCTTTATGTAGTATATATATATATATATATATATATATATATATATATATACTTTCACAAAAATTAGCTATTAGAAAATTATTTTTTATTTTGAAAATAATTTGATCCACTAAATGTTAAAACTCAATCCAATAGATACTTATTAACCGGTCAATCCAAACCCACCCCACCCCGACCTAGCCCCGAGTTGGGTGTGGGTGATGCAACAACCCACCTAGCCCAACCACATTGAGAACTCTAAATTTCAAGATTTTGCATGACTCTTTCCCAATATACTCTTCCTTTAATATTCAAAATCAATGGAGGTTTCCTTTAAGGGGAGAAGAGAAATACTTATTTAGTTATAAGTTAATAAGGGGAGATTATTGTGTAATAAGATTAACCAAAGCTAGATTAACATGGAGAATATATAGAAAACAGTCTATCATTATCCAGTTAAAACCTCAGTTCAAACATCCAGAGGGGAAATCTGATACCTACATCTCCTTTTCGCCTATATCTCTTTTCACATGTCAATCTACAGGACAGAATGACAGATCAATTCAGGTTTCATAACCAATGTTCATTCAGTCAAATCAGCAGCTCCAACCAAGATTCATCACCAGGTCTGGTTTTGAGATTTTAGCCAGACCTTAATTCTGGGCTCACAGCTATTTCGTATTTGGCTTTGGTGACTGACGGAACGGGGAAGCACGGGGGCCGTCTGACAGGCTCCTCATCGGTGGCTGTCCGTTCCGTGCAAGCGAGCCCTGCACCTTGAGGCTGTGGCTGCTCCTCCCGTTCATGCTGGTCGAATGCACCATTCTCTCGGCTTGCATTGTCTGGTAGAAGTATGAAGAGCTAGCCATGTCCTTGAGGTTGAGGAGCGGCTTGAGAGCGTCGACCACTTGGCTCATCAGCGGTCGTGCTTTGGGGTCTCGGCTCAGACAGGCACGCGCTAATTGTGCTGTCTTCTGGGCGCCTTTTACAGAGAAGTTGCCCTCCAGACGTGGGTCGATTAGTTTGTAGAACCGCTGCCTCTCTCCCAGAAGGGGACGTGCCCATTCAACAAGGTTGTGCTCGCCATTGGGCCGGTTCTTGTCCATTGACCTCCGTCCTGACATCATTTCGAGCAGCACCACACCGAAGCTATAAACATCACTTTTTGATGTCAAATGACCTGAAAAGAGTATAAATATATGACCATGCGAACGTTACAACAAAAATCGAACAAGTGACTAGTAGATTAAAAAAAAGGGCAGTTAAACTTCAATTGTACAAAGAAGCAAAGAGTATTCGAAAATCCAGGATTAGTCAATGACATTAAATTGGCAAGACAATAAGGAGTCACATGAGCAACGATGATAGCATTTTGTTAGCAAGTGGTGGAAGGATATTGTTGTTGGGAAGTCAATTCATCAAGAATTTCCACCATGTAAGCAATTGCGACCACTTTCCTTGACAGTTGCGATGACAATCACCTCTCCTTTGCTCCTAGCCGCTTTGTTGTTCGCTAGACAAACTGCAAGAGGTACTGCTCATCATCATTAAGACAAGAGCATAAGATACCTGCCTTTTTTTTTCTCCCTACCATTTTGTTCTCTCTAGATAAAGTGCAAGGAATTATTGATGCAAATACTGTACCACCACTTTGTGACGAGCATTCTTGTAGCAATAGCAACCAGTAAAATCTGCCATCAGCACACGACAAGAAAAAATATGCACAGGATCATAGAGCTCAAGCAGTCAATCAAATAGAATTTGTTCAACCGTTTACATTCCATATAGCCAAAACAAATTATGGAAATCTTGAACCACACACAGGACTATACCATGTTGCTCTTATATTAGTGACTTAATGTCTAGACCAACAGGCATGACACACACCAATACACAATTATAACATCACAGGACCGTCTGGCAAGCATCATCTCCATTGCTTTAAGCACATTGATAAGAAAGATCATGTGATGCACAATATCCGATGCAAGTAGTGCAGATAACCACAGCTAACTTGATTCAATATTTTTCTATACATAACAGAAGATATGGGACTTGGGAGAACTTCAGTAAATTTAGAGAACGTGCATAAGTTGTCTAAAGAAGCACTTACCAGTCATGACATACTCTGGAGCTGCATAGCCATAAGTCCCCATGACTCGAGTTGACACATGAGTTTTATCACCTACAGGGCCATCTTTGGCAAGACCAAAATCTGAGAGCTTTGCATTGTAGTCCTGGAGAGCACAAACAAATATATGTGATACACTAGTATGCAATACATGATCCATATTCATGGATTTAACACTCACCGCATCTAGCAGTACATTAGATGTTTTAAAATCGCGATAAATGACTGGTCTTTCGGTTTCTTCATGAAGGAAAGCAAGACCCTTTGCTGCTCCAAGAGCAATCTTCATTCTGATGGACCATGGGAGAGGAAGAGACCCTGTAGACAAATCATTATTGATTGAACCTTCAATACTCCCACCAAATAAATTTAAAAAATTCCTACTGCAATGGTGCAGTTAGCAGATATCAATCAATGCAATATGACAATTCTTTGGAACAGGAACTCTCTTAAGTTGCAGCCAACTCTAACAGAAAGCTACGGCATGATCAGTATAGGAAGCATTCACATGCTGAATGCAGCCAGCTTTCATGCCACGCAGTGGCGAACCTAGAAAATAATGGGAGGGGGAAACTAAACAAGACAAATGAGTATATAACATCACTTTTTTTGGTAGGATTACAACACATCTATGTTTCTGTATAGATTTTTTAACACATTATGAAATTTTCTGTCAAAGAAATATGGCATTAAGAACTACAGATTTTTCATAACAACTAAAAGGTGGTGCCAACTATTAAAATTTCTCCTCCTCTAATATACACTAGAAATCTATTACATTATATTACAAAAGCATGTCAAATTGTAGGCACCATATTCATTTTGAAGTCTAATAATTCTTAGATTAATCAAAAGAAAAAAGAAAAAAATCTACAGGTTATGCTTGGTGGGCCCAAATTATAATATTGTAGATTAATCATATGACTTTAGGATTTCATAATAGATACAACTCTAATTATATAAATAGTGAAATTCTTTCAAAAAATTGCAGTGTCAATGCTTCGTGAGATTGCACAATACTTTCGACTAGTGTTTTTATTAACAAGTAAAAATTTCTCAACTTCTAGAATTCCAAACATACCTTACAAATTCAGATTGTAAACCATATTAGAGTACCTTAGACTAATTGAACCGGCATACAACCCTTAATAGGAGCAAAAATAACTTGTTTTCCATGGAAAGAGCAGCAGTAAACGATCAAACCATGATTGGCACTAGCTAGAGGACAGCTTTTCACATGGACTAAACTGGAGCCTAAACAGAGTTAGAGAGACTTGAGAGTTGAGTTGAGAGCAAGGGCAGGCGATGAGTTGGGGGCACAAGCTGTGCCACTGCAGGAGGGAGGCACTGCCGCGCTGCTGCTTGGGAGCCAGGGGCCTACTCTGGAATAGCCTGCGGCCGGGTTGGGGGGTGGGACCGCCCTGTAGGTCCGCCCCGGGTGCCATGTGCACAAACTAATAAGGAAAATTGAATCTGACAACTTAATGATTCATTTGTTGTTGTCTACTGAAGTTTACTTTCAATCACCAGTAAACAAGCATTACTCATGAGCTTAGGATTAACAGCATACATGAAATAATCGAAGATGATTATCTCTTATTTCTTTAAGAGAAGGGACAGAAATTCTATAAAAATGTAAAGCTTGAGTGGCTTGAGAATTGGTCTATTACGTACTTCTGAATAGATGGTTGTCCAAACTTCCACGGGGCATAAATTCATACACCAGCAATCGTTGGTCATCTTCAACACAATATCCAATTAATTTGACCAAATTGGGATGGTGAAGATTACCAAGAAAATCAACTTCTGCCTGCACCAAATGAAAGAAAATAGAAGACGAGACATCATCATGTGCATTCTAATGAAAAATGAACGGTGAAAATTGTCGATTGAACAGTACTAACTCGAAAGGAATAGCAGAGCACATACCACCCATTCTTTGTGCCCTTGAAGCCCATCATGGTTGAGTGTTTTGACAGCAACTGTAAGGCCTGTGCCAGGTTTCACTGGAGCCGTTCCATTTTCTTCAACCCACCCTTTAAAAACACATCCAAAACCTCCTTCGCCAAGAAGACTCTCAGGCCTGAAGTTCCGTGTGGCACATTTGAGATCATTGAATGCAAACTTGCGCAACTGAGAGGCGACTTTTATTTCTTCTCCAGCTTTGGATGCCGATGAACTGCTCTCAGCATTACTGGTAGATGTTGAGCCTGAGACTACTGATGCAACTGGTTGGTTCCTACTACCATTCTCCATTGACTTAATTTCTGTTGTTTCATGCAATGGATAAGGGTTTCACATACAATACAAATGAAAGAATTTTTACTGAACAACAGAGTACGTCACACAATAATTATCTGAAGAATAGAAAAGTTCAAGCCACACAGAAAAGCATGAGGAAATCCAGTCATGTATGACTGAAGGACAAATGGGAAAAACTGTACAAAGTATCGGTACAAAATAACAACTTGGAGCTCTGTACAACACATACTAAAACACCTAGGCGAAGACAAATCATTCTGGAAGAAAAACAGGAATAGAAATGCACTAGTCTCTCGTCAAAAAAGGGAAAAACCAGAATGAAGGGATTAAAACCCTGAATCTTTGAAAGCATCTTAAAAGGATCACCATTACTACACAAGGAAGCGCTACTGGTCCACATCATGTCTAGCTGAAATGGGAAGTAAATAATAATCAACTAATTTACTGAAGGAAAAAAAAGATTAATCCTATGAAGCATATCACAACAATATTAACAACTAGACATTCCTAGCTGCTAAAGGCTTTAAGAGTGTGCCGTTAAGGCTATAGATTATCATGCCACATGCTAAAGATAACCTCTGTTCAGTCCCCAACTCAGCTGGCATGCAACATTTTATTTATCTCCTTGGTCTAATTACTAAAAGAAGCCATATCTCCTCATACTAAAAGAAAAGTAGTTGCCAACTGTGGTCTAATCATGTATTTATTGTAGAAAATACTCAGAACTAACTAAACTGCAAACAAAAAGGCTTCATAGAACAGCCAATCTTGATTCCTCTCATATCCTTACTGCATTTCCATCTATTAGTACAGTAAAAAGCCTTGGTGAACACAATTTGACCAAACAGGTACTGCTTTAAAAAATGACATCTGTTGACACAACAGCATCAAAATCAGAATCAGGTGGCTAAATCTGTTTATCAACTACCGTTACCCATTGGAGAAGCCAGCCTCCAGGAGTGACCTTTATGGAGTAAAAAATGCCACATGCTGTTCTAAAAATAGATTTCATCGTAGAACTCTGGGCTAGTGATTCTGTTCTAAAAATAGATCGCAATGTAGCACTGGTACTAATGGTTCCAAGCACACTTGATCCTCCCGAATTTGATCTTCTAATTGCACATCCATAGGTTAAAAAAGAACTGCTGCTCAGCTAGAAAAACGGTTATCAAACATTTGATGGGTTTTGCCGATGGTTTATAATGATTCTTGTGCCTTATATCCACCTGTCATACTAAATACTAGTCCATGCACATCAACATTTAATTCTCGACACCCACATACCATCAAAGAGCAGTGGTCCCTGACAACACTCATCCACAGCACACTCTTTTTCCCAGCAATCTAACTACCAAGCTATACACGTCCTCAACACTCTGACCTACTACGACATCAGCACCAAGTAGGACACGCGTTACATCAAATGTAAATCTTTGGAAAGATACTATGAGCAGAGTTAATTACACTACAACTACTACACCAAAACCACATCTTATCTTGCACACTGATGACAACAACAAAGCATTTATTACACATCCACTCCCGGTAAAGAAAGAAGAGGCATTACCACCATGCGTGCTTGCGCTGCTCGTGGAAGTGTCGACCTTGGACCGGGGCAGCGGGCAGCCGCCAATTGGCCACAGCCGAATGCAGCAGCCGGTGGTGACCGTCGCCTCCTCCTCGCCCTTCCGGGGCAAGCGCCGCCGACGGCTGCTCCGGGTGCGGCGACACCAGCCCCACTTCTCCCTCTCCTCCTCGCCAGAGCTCTCCCAGCCGTCGAACTGCCCCAGCTCCGGCGGCGCGAGCCCCATGACCTTACTACCTCCCTCACAAAACTTCACAAAGATCCCAACACCTCTCCTCGGAATCGCATCAAATCACCTCACGGACCCCCAGTTCTCCTCCACAAAAGCATCAGATCGCCTCCAAAATCTCACCTTTCGCACCAAATCACATCAAACGGCCCACCTTATCCCTCCAAGAGAGCATCAAATCGCCTCCAAGATCCCGCCTTTTCAGACAAGAAAGCACCAAATCGCCGCAAAAATCCCACCTTTCGCCTAATCACGTCAAATCCTAGCAAATCAGACGATTTCTCGCTGATACAGTTCAGAGCTCAGGACAAAGAACCAACCGACCAATCAAGCAAGAGATGGCCTCACCGCAGAGGAGCCCTGCCGATCCCCTTCCGGCGGAGCCGGCCGCGAGCCTACTCCGGCGATGTCGGCGCCAGCGGCGAAGAAGAATGGGGAGTGTAAGAACAGTAGAGAGAGAGAGAGAGAAAGCACAAATGTTCCTCACTCTTTACTTCTTTTGAAAGCACGTGGTCTATGTGGAATCGTGGACTCCTTTTTCAGCGTGCATGAGTGGGACCCACATAAGGATGAGGCTGATGTGGCGGCTACGTGGCGGAGTCGTGGCACTGACGGGGAGCAGGGCTATGAACAACAATGATTGCTTTAGGACATCTTTATCCCTGGCTCCTATTTTTAGCTCTAAAGTGGGGTTAACCAAACTCTCTCCTTCAACTACCACTTTAGCGATATCTACTTTAATATTTAACATGTGTCATTGGATTTAAGATTAGTCTTACTAGACTACTACTATATTATTTAAAGTTGACATAGATACCATTTAAAAAAATTTAAATAAGTAGTTTAAAATAGGTTATATGAGTAGATAAACAAGTATGATTTTAAAACATATATAATTAATTTATCATTAAATATAAAATATTTAATATCTATTTTTTAATGTTGAAATAACATATTACATATTTCCGATAAACAACAACATACTACATAGCTACATAGCTCCATAGATCGAATAATTGTGCATAATAGATGACACATCTAAGATACAAATGACTTGTTAAAATTATGATTACAAATATGTAGACAATAAACTAATTAATGTTAAGCTTGATTCTCTCCAAATCATTACCAAATATGCTCTATTGAACAAATCTTTAGATTTAAGATGTGTTTGTCAATCACGTATAACACAATTTGTTTCGAGCACCTTTGGTAAATTCATGAATTTTCTTAATCATAAGTGAAGTCATAGTGGCCATTGTATGAATCTCATTCATTTTCAACTATCATATTATGTAATATGACGCAAGCATGCATGATATTTGAGAGAGTTTGCCTTTACCAAAAATAAGTTGACCACGCACAATGCTGAAACGAGGTTGTAGAACTCAGAATGCCCGTTTGACATATTTTCTTGCTGTTTCTTGATATTGTGTGAACAACTTATGCTTTTTAGTCTGAGGAAGAGGGATTGTTTTAATAAACATAGTCCACTCTAAGTATATAGCATCTGCTAGATAGTATCTCATATCATATTTTGTATCGTTGATCGTAAATGTGACTGATGGAGCCACTCATTGCAATACTTTTGGAATAATGCTGACTAGTTCAACATATTGATATCATTGTTAGACCCAGCAATGCAAAAAAAAAATGCCATATCCAGAGATCTTGTGAGGCCACTGCTCCGAGTATGATGATGGAGATGCCATGATCACCACAAGTGAATTGTCCCTACCATGCAACAAGACAATTTTTTCAATCCCAGTAAATGCAATCGATACTTCCCAACATACTTGAGAAACCATATGCCTACCTATATGAAGTAATTGATGGATATCTTTAGGGGTTGGCTTCTTAAGATATTGTGAACCAAAATTCTCATTTACACCTCGAACAAACTTGGTTAGGCACTGAATCGTTGTGCTTTCACCAATTCGCACATACTCATCAACAGCGTCAACTGGAGAGCCATGTGCCAACATTTGGATAGTTGCTATGCATTTTTGCAAAGGTGAAAGGTTTGGTCTGTTTAAGGCATCTCTCCTTTGGCAAAAGTATGGAGATCGTTCATTAAGGATTTGCATAATGTACTCATACAAAGGTTTTCTCATCTGAAATCTTTGACGAAATATCTCATTGGTGTACACTGGATTGTTGGAAAAGTAGTTGGCCTTTAGACACTTGTCGCCTACTTCACAATTTCTCTCTCTATGCCTTTGAGAACACATTTGACACTAGTTAGAGTTATAGCTAGGTGAGCTTCAACTTGAGCTTGTACCACTTGGAAGAAATTTCCTTCAAGAGGATTAAAATAACTCCTGCCTAATTATATTATGTAGGCTAAATGTGGAGAAGGAATCGATAGTTCATCAACATCATCAAACTGGTCAGAGCGGTCGGAATAAATGTTCTTGTTTTGATACATTGTGAAATGGAAGGTTGTTTTGTAATTTTTTTATGGGTAGAATATGAGCTATGGATTTTGAAGAAGTGAAAGAGCTTTCTATTTATCGAGATAATTTACCAACATACAACGCTTAGTTTGCAACGACTAATTTCTAATGGAACTAGTTGGCTACTTTCAAGCATTTTAATATTTAGCAATTGAGAAAATGTGATAACATCAGAAAGTTAACATACAATTATAATTCATAATAAAACATTAGACAGCATGAGATTACATTAAACACGTCAAGAAGAAACAAGCATAACCTAAACAACATGGATTTTAAAGATTCTATTAAACATCTCTATCTACTACTACTTGCTTCCACCAAACAACTTCTGACTTAGACAAACCAGTGCCATTAAACATTGATTTAGTTCTATTTTGACGAATTTTGCTATATCGGCCATTAGTAGTGACATGTACTTATTCATCAATTCTACTTTGGTTGTTTCCTTCTATTCTCTAGATGCTTCCTTGTGTGCTCTCACAACTGTAGAATCGAGGATGCCGACTAGAGGGGGTGAATAGGAGGTTTTAAAAATTTTCAACTAAAAACAATTTTTTTGCAAAAAAAAAAAAACTAAGAGCAAATAAACTGAAACAATTTAATAAAATTTTGCACTAAGAAAAAGTAAGAAAAACAAACACAGTGATTTATCTCGAGGTCTCGGAAATTCGCCCAGTCTCCCCTATTCCTTGTTGAAGTACTCAAATGAATGAGTCTTGCTTCAACATCCACGAAGGATATTTTTCACTAAGGTTGGTCCTTCTCCACTTCGGATAGGCGAGCACCGATGCCTTTCACAAAATATGCCGAGCCTCTCCGATAATATCTGTTAATGGAGAGGTCAACGGCCACGCCTCCAAACCTTATAGGTGAGGGTGTTCACCAAGAGTAACAAGTTGCAAGATCTTCTCTTGATGCCCAACAAATACCGAGAAACTTTTAAGGACGCAAATGATGCAAATGAATTCTCTCGGAGGATCTTTCACAATCACAAAGAATGATACTTGATCAAAAGATCAAGATTTTAGCATTCGGAAACTTTGGCTCAAGTGTATATTCAGAGATATGTAGAAAAAATTGCTCAAGGATGTTCAGAAAAAGTACTAAAAAATTGCTCGAAAATGTTTAGAAAAACAGCTCAAAAGGTGTATAAAAATCTGCTCAAATGGTGTTTAGAAATATACTCAAAACTGTTTATAAAAATTGGTCAAAACAGCGGAGAAATCTGCTCAAAAATGTTTATAAAAAACTGATCAAAACAGTAGCGAAAATCTGCTCAAAAGTATTTTAAAACTGCTCAACAACAGTAGTGAAAATTTGCTCAAAAGTATTTTAAAAATTGCTCAAAATGTATAGAAAAGATGCTCAAAAGTGTGTACAGAGACTGCTCAAAGCTGTGTATGAGAATGTAGCTTGAGATGTATAAAAATACTGCTCAAAACACCTGTATTTATAGCCCAACCTCTCAGCTAGCCGTTGTGGTCGAAAAGGAAAGAAATCATACCAGCTAACAGTCAGCTTCGACCTCTAACGACTAGTAAATAGCCGTTGGAACCTCTGGTCGAATGAATAGTGCTATTGGTCGAATGACTAGTGTTATTAGTCGTATAAACAGTAACTGATCAAATGAATAGTGCATGAATAGTGTCTAGTCAAATGAACAGTACTCGTGTGACCACTGGTCGAATGAATAGTATTACTAGTCGAATGAACAGTATCTGATCAAATAAACAGTACTCGGATGACTAGTTTCAGTTCCTCTTTGAGATTCTTGACCAAGATTGTGAATGAATGCGAATGCAACATATGACCTAAGAGTTTCTTAGTTTTTGGCTGAACTAAAAGATATTTTGCAACCCTTCTTAATAGTACGGTTTAAACTAAAAAAGAATTTCTTATAAAATCCGGTCAAACTCCAAACTTCGAGACCGGTAGAATAAACAAGCACTTACTTTAGGTCTTTGCTGTTTTCTTCTTGGCGACCTCGCTCTTGCGATCTTGCAGACCTTCCCGGATCACTTGCGAACTTTACAGAAATAACACTGCATACAAATAGCTCTAGGAACAATTATTCCAAGACACTTAAAATCATTAATAATCAAAATCAACTCAAAAAGGGCCTAGATGCAACAACTTCTTTTTATTCTCTTCTTAGTTTGAATTGTATGTCCGCTCATTTCTTAAGTGCGGTTGATTTCATTGATTGAGGATCATGAAACAATTACATTTGTTCAAATGACATGTTGACCGAGGATGATTGCAACTTGACCTTGGCTTTCATCTTGGCTTTTGTTGGCTTCTGCCCTTGGGGTCGCCTATCTTCAATAGGCTCTGCCTCATCTGTTTCTTGATTAGAAGATGATGTGTAAGCTCCCAATTCAGACACATTTGTTCTCTTGTTCTTACCCTTGTCCTTGTAGAATCTCCCCCACTTAGGCTGATTTTTTTTTTACTTTTTTCCACCAAACTCCGGTGTAAAAGACCGGCCTCCTACTTCTCTTCTATACAATCACGTGCTTTACCCATAAGATGGTCATCAAACTGACCAATAGTATGCATATCTGGTTAGTCGACACCAAATCCCATTGAATAGCATAACCTTCTTGTTGGACTTGCCCCAATGTTCTTTACAATGCTCGGTTGTTCTAGTTCAAACACTAGGGCTATTATTGTTGTAAATTTCTGCAATCTTCTTCCAAAATAGTTCCCCCTTCTTCGAGTGGCCACAAATCAAATCAATGAAATTGTTTAACCAAGCGCTAATCAACCATTAGTCATCTTTTGAGGTCCAATTCTAGCGCTCAGCTCACTATCTTTATTGATCACAAGCCTCTACTACCTACTTTGTTGCTCTCTAGAGACTGGAGTTCTTGAATTGAAGAAAGAACCTGAAACAACTTGGCCTGCTCCGAGCATACCGACTAAATGAAAGAAGGGTGAAGAAAAGCCTAATAAAGCTCTAAACATTCCTTGTGGCGAATGGGTAAAATTTTCTTGGTTGGTAAATGTCTGAAAATTTGGTGGAACTTGGAGAAATTGTTGATAGTTGTAGAGAACACCAAAAGAATATTGAGGGTGAACAGGATAATTTTGGGCATATTATAGAGGATAATTTTGATTACACACTAGATATTTTGAAAATAATGGGACAGATTTCTGAATAAGGATTTGGGGAATTTGGAGAATTTATCAAATTTATAAAACTGTCACTTGGAGGGGGATCCATTTGAATAATAAACAATTTAGATGAAATTAGAAAGTTTATGGGTGAGATGAACAAATTTTTGTGAGCTTGATAGGGAAACGTGGTGTATATATAGGCTTTGGAAAGAATATAGTTGTTAACATAGCTATTATTTGGTTAATATAGTTTTTTTAATTTAGCTGTTATTTGAAATGCATAGAGTTGTTTAATATAGTTGTTGTTGCAAATCAAAATATATTTAATATATTCAATATGTGGCTCCCACATTTTTAATTCAATACACCAACCGCCAAGTAAATGTTTTCATGGAGTGTCCAGGTGGAAGCAACTACTACTCCAATGCATTGGCATCCTCATACCTGTGCACTTGGTAAGGATGGTGTCCTCACTTAACTCTCGGATAAAGTTATTTTTAAGACATCTCCAATGGTTAAAATAGTTAAGAATTGTCATGTTACCTTGGCTCCCCTTTAGTTTCTTTTTCCAATGTATAGAACATCTTCAATAGTTATACTCGATTGATAGGTGTTTAAATTAAAAAGTTAGTCAAACATCATCAAGTATTTTCATATACCTTTTTAACTGCAATAGTAACACTCCTCACTTGGTGCTTAAGTGAGTCCCACAAGCATTTCTCTATCCTGTTTTCTCTCTTAGTCCTACTAACAAAAAGAAATGGTGGAAGCATCGATGCCTATTGAAACAGAAACATCAGTGTGTCTTCTCTTTTATCTTTTTTTGTTGGCATTGTCTCTCTCCCGATAAACACCCATTGAGACATTCTACTGAACTATATACAAAAATCAAAATTAATAGACACCGCGCCATACCCGTTGGAGCCGCAACTGAAAGAGACATTGTTGCCTCCCAATTCTGTGGAAAAAATTTAAACTCCCTCCGCTCTCCACGCCGGGCGTAGCCTCTCGGTGGAGTTGCCCTAAGAGAAAAAAAATCCTGCATTAAGCAATGACACATGCAGTAGTCTACTACGAAGGATCTATTCTCTAGGAGTTTTAATATGTTTGAAAATTCTAGTTGTTTTTGTTGGACTTGATTGAAAATGGGAGTGACAAGGATGGCTGCACTAATAGTGCTAAGAGGGGTGGAGCTAGGTGGATGATAATGATAGATAGCATGAGGTGAGCAATGTCAAAAAATTGATGAGTACGGATGGAGAAGGTGGTGTCTAGGGATAAAATTATAATGAGAAGTTGTGAAAACTAACTAGGTATATGGATTTATGGAAAACTCTTATATTATGTCTTGTTTGTGTTTCAGAGCCTAGTGATATGGTCAAAAGAATAAACTAATGTTATTTTTCTTTTTATTATAAAGGTCTTAATTTGGAAATCCATATATCCTTCTTACTGATAATTTTCTCACTTAAAGATTTTAGATAAGTAGGATTAAGACTCATTTAACATACACTAAATAAAAAAAATATAATGTATAATCTAACAGCGCTTGTCAATGGATCTATTGTCATTACTATTATGTCACTTATATGACTCTTACCGCTCATACAATATGTGTGCCTCTTTTTGCCACCACCGGCCACCCATAGTCATCTAAAAAAATCTCTTTTAGAATGTTGTGAGAAGCTCAGAAAGTTAATTCTTGAAAATCTTTTTTTGAGTCTCTGGAGCATCTTTCGAGTTTAGCTTTGTATATAGAGAAACATATTTAATGTTTTTGTGTTTATTAAAAGGTCACGTCACACTATTTGTTGGCTTTTCGTGGTAATGTGCAGACAACTTACTGGTTTGATGATAACATTGAATGAACCTAAGGTGCACATTTTTGTGGGTGTCTTTCATCCCAAGCTAACCTCGTACTTCAGAATGACCATAAATAGATTTGTGAATGGTTCGAGTTAAAGCTTCTTGCCAACTGAAATTTCTTTTCTTCTTACAAAAGATTTAATTTCTTTGTGCATATAGTAATGTCTTATTAGCTTGTGAGGTATGATATTGCTTGCATAGTAATTACCCCTTTGTTCTTTCCTATTTTTTGTTTTACAAGGAGAATTTGTATCTAAAAGGTGAAATGTGATCTATCTTTCTAAAGTGTTATTCATAATTTTTGTTCTATTTAGATACAAACTACACATCTATCATATTTTTCACAAATATTAGACATAAAATATTAAGTTTACATAATTTTTAAATTATGTAGAAAATTAAAACGACAAGTAAAGACAAAACATAAAGAGCAAGATAACAGATCTGTTAATAAAGGTGTTATATGGAAAAGTATAATGACACATTGAGACATAAGAGGAGAATATGCTAGACGAGTTCTCTAATCTCTATTCTACAAAAGAAATCTCACATGTAATGGCATTAGTACACAACTAGACATTTCTCTACTCTAAAATTACACTATCAAGAATATATTTCTGTGCAAGAACACCAAATCAAACCAACTAGCATATACAAGTTTTCTTGACAAATGAAAAAGAATCATCAACTACAAATTCACAAGATTATTTATGCAATCACATTGAACACCTGAGCTCCCTTGGCTACCTTGATGAAGACATCCTCCAGGGTGGTGTCAACCAGGCCCCAGGCATGTACGGCGAACTGGCTTTTCGCATCATCAACTGCGGTGAAAACATCGGCAATTCTCACCTCCTGCTTTGGCAGCTCGAACTTCTGCGTCCCCGACAGGTGAAAGATCTTGTTTGCAGTCGGCGATAGGCGACGGACTAGCCGTTCAACCTCCTGTTCTTGCTCTGAAGAAGTTGTCATTGTGAGTATGTATGTGCCACCATATCTAGCCTTCATCTGCATCACATGGCAATGACAAGAGATTTCTGCACGTGGTTTCGGAAGTAACATCATTATTACTTGCAACCTGGAAGTGCGTTTGTGACTCAGGAAGGCAGTGTGCCACTTTAGGATTTCTGAGGCTTTGGAAGTCACCGTCGACTAAGATACCGAGGCAATCGCATAGTACTTCTGCCTCCACCATTGAGTGTGCTGTCATAACCACCATTTGATCACCCACTGGTTTTGTGACTCTCCAAAGCAGTAAAGCGACACATTAGGATTCAGATGCATGACTAGACAAGGAAAAGATCATTACTAGTAAGAATGATTGCATGATTTCTCTTTGCGTCCTTCATGACATTCCACAGGTCATGTCCTGATGCAGGATCAAGTCCAGTGCTCCGATCGTCCATGAAAACGAGGTAAAGATTGCATTTTTTTTTCATTTGCACAATCCATTAGACTTTAGGAAAGTTTAGATTTATGCCACTAGTAAAAGTGGAAATTCGAGATATGTTATTAAAAAAAGACAAATTAATCTCATACCGATATGGTTCTAAAAACTTTCAGAAAATACAATTTTAACAAAGTCAAAACAGTTAACCGAAATTAAAACGACACTTATGTCCTTTGTCTTTTTTTTGTTAAAGCAATTGAAACACTGTCGTCGCCACACTTGCCTACCGTGCTCGCACGCTTCTGCCGCACGCGCATACTCGTTCAATTGCTTTAACCAAAAAAAGACAAAGGATATAAGTGTCAATTTAACTCAGGTCAATTGTTTTGATCTTGTCAGAATAGCATATTCCAAAAGTTTTTAGGATTTTAGTGGAATAAGGCCAATTTATCTTTTTTTGCTGACATATCTTGAATTTTCAATTTCACTAATAACATAGACTGAAATGCCCCTAGAGTTTATGACCAAACTAAGTTCCACAAAAACACTAAAAAATAGAAATAAGAAAAAGAATAGTACTTTAGGGTCCCCAATCAATGAGATTGTCACACTGACCCTTTGTTTCATGCCTCCACTGTACTTTCCCACTTGCTTATCACGTGCATCGCTATGAAATAGATTCACACTCTTCAGAGTCATCAACTGACTAGAGCTAGAACAAATTTGACATGTTGAAATATGAATTTATACACACTAGTTAACCAAATAGTTACTAGAAGACAGAGTTGATGACTGCACAATTTAAACTATTTTACAACCAAATATGAATAGTAAAATGGTATAAATTGGAGCAGAGATCAGCGTACTGTAGATGTATACCTTCATTAATTCAGTACCTTTAAGATTCTTCAGCTGCCACAAAAGAATAGATGCTCTTTTCCTGTCAATGTTTCCCAAAGTAAGCCGAGCATCAATTAACCTGATAATATAGTTTGCCAATAAAAATACATCCCAGATTAATGGTAGTTGAAGGCTGTGTTCATACTGTGGGCATACACCCATGCTTGTATATATGTCATCCATATGCGTCCTTATATCCATTTCATGGACATAAGCAGTCCCAGATGTAGGTTTAATGAGGCCAATCATCTAGGAAAGACCAAAAAGGCGTTCATTCGAGAGTACAACAAGAGGTGGTGTACTTTTTGTCAGAAAATTTTGAAGTGCTACCACTTGTCATGGTACCATATTAATGAAGGATGTTTTGCCAGCTCCATTGGGACCAGGCATTCCAAAACACTGTCCTTTCAATAGGGCAAGAGACAATCCTCGAACAGAAAGCTTGTCAGGGTTTCCATCCCTTCCAGGGTAAACCTTCGTGAGGTTGTCACAGATTATTGCTTGGTTTGCATCATGATCCAGCAGAAGTTGCTCAACTACTACTCTCTGAATAAAATTTAACAACGTATGAAATGTAAATACATATGCTGCAGAGAAATCTGCAAGATTGTGGCAAAGTACAGTGTGTAGCCTATTTCTTGAGCAACATCCAGTTTCTCCATATCAACAATTACTCTAGATCCCTGTTGTAAACTAGGTTTCCGCAATGACGGTACATTCTTCTGAAAATATTTGAAGAATGAGGGGTTTTTTCTGACGACTCCACCTAATGACGAGACTTGATCCAAATAGAATGCCAATGTGAGCACCACTTGATTGGATCATTCAGATTTTCCCACCTAAGACCACTAGTCCCCATAGCATTTCCAGAGAACGCATATTGACCGAGCTTGTATAGCCCTCGGTAGAGTGAAAATCCCAGGACGATCTCCATGACTAATATCCAACCCTCTGAATAGAGAACAAAAAACTTCTTACCCACATGATGTAAAGAGAGCTACAAATTACAAATAAAATGGCAACTTACTTGGAAAAATTTTATCCTCAATGAAAAAATGCAGAAGAAATGCCCCTAGTAAGCCAGAGCCAAATACATAGATGTAACCAATCACTGCAGTGCGAGGATGACTGAAATTTGACACTCAAGACAAGATAACATGATTTTAATCAGCGAAAGTTAAAGATTTCAGTCACTGACCTGTGGCTGTCCTGACAGATGAAAAGAAAAACGCTACAAGAAATGGGAATGCAATCTGCAAATTTATATAGATAAAGTAGAAAATAAACTGTATGCTGTAGTTATTAACTTTGAAGAAAATGAGACCTGCCCAGAAGGTCAATTTGGAATATATAGAATTGTTTGCCACAACAGCTGCTTCTCATGTAAATTATGAAAGAAAATTACCTATTAACTATTAAGGATCCAAGAATCACAAAAAATATCATGTCGATAGCCAATAGAGCAAGGAAGTAAGTGTAAGATATCTGCCAGTACGGTCCATCCTTCAAACCATGCATCTTCATCATAATTTTCAGCTTCTGCTGCTTCTCGTACACAAGATATGACAGAATAACTAAGAGAAAGGAGTCAGTTTGCAACATCTGTTTCTCTAAAAAAAAAAAAAGTTTGCAAAATCTGTAGATACCACTAACATCGAAACATCTTTACAGAATGTTACATCTCATCATATTCTGTGGGAAAAGTAGTTCAATGATCCATGTGAAGAATAGTGCACTGAGAGAGAAGCAAATCTAAATGTTGTTCCAATTTTGGGCATTTCTTTAACACTCGAGTAGCATTTGCACCCCCTGTTCCTCTGAGAAATTTGAGGTATGCATTGGATGCCTATTGGAATAAAAAATAGCATAAGTTGTAGCTATGGTTGCATCACACATGAAAATTACTAAGACAAAAACAAAACACATACTGCATTCACCAGTCATGGAACTCATAATGCTACCATACATGCATGTGCTGTGTTATTGTTATAGGTCGAGTTGTAACATGTCTATATAGAGGCCATTATCATTTGTGTTCAAGAAATCATAACCTGCAGAGAAGAATGAAATAATACAATATACACCAATGCAAAGTAGCAATTCTTACTAAATTGTTTGGCTCTGTGGCTGGCATCTATTAGTAAGTGTGGCAAAATTTTGTGAGAAGATCTTGTTCATACGTTCAGTTGTTTCAAACACATAGAAGACAAGAAAGGATAACATTTTGATAGATTAATCACCTGCAATAAACTCGTTTGTCTTTCCTCCTTGTTGTATGTAACCTTTAAATAATTCATTGTTGATAACTGATGTGCTTGCATTCCATAACGATAGACCTTGAACACACTCTATATCTGGTCCATATCACAAAGACATCAGAGCTGCATTTAGCAGACCTAAGAAACATTCCAAATGAAAGATGGCTGCATCCTAAATGTCGTTGTCAAATGGATTATAGAAATGGACAGTATAATAATTTCAGCATATATATAGTTTTCATTTATTTGATCCGGCAACTAGTCGATATGTTATTGTCTAGTTGTATCTATAAGTAGCAATCAAACAAAACTAACAAATCAATGTTGATACATTAAAGTGAGTATGAATATTTACAAGGGGTCAGGGCTGAGAAAATTATCTGCAATTACCACATGCAAACCTATTAGCATGCTTCCATGCTATTCTATATGAAATGAGCATAAAATTTTAACACAATTATGATTGGATTAAAACAAGACCAACCTAAAACTAGTGTAATCTCAGCTCCACATCTAAATAGAATTACTTTGACACTGGATAGAGCGGCAGCATATTGCTAAATTTAGTCCATTACTTTTCTGCAAGATAATTTAAGTTTACGAACATGAAAACCATAGATTCAACATTCCAATGAGGATAATTCAACTTACTGAGCTGAAGGGATAATGCCCCCGACATTATACAAAATGGTCTGTGACAAATTGGACAAGCATTGAGGCTGGAGCAGATACAAAGTATGCCCTGAGATAAATGCTGGCTCTATGAATTATATGTATCATAGGGGCGTGTCTGAACCCTACAATCCAACTGATAACTCTGTAAATCAAAACCGAAGAACATCGCAACTTTAGAAGAGAGACATTTAGCTGGGCAACAAAGGAACTCACAGGAACTATCTTGGATAGGGTATGAAGATAATCCACCACGTTCAGAGAGGGAGATAAAGCAGGAAACAGCCCTTCTGAAAGACCTGTCAATTGAAAAAGAACACAAACTCCATGATCACTTCTCCCTCAACTATGAAAAATTAGTATGTCTTTTCATTACATTACAACATAGGACATACTTTCAGCAAGACTGCAGTTATTGCCGGTGATGAGTACAGTGGCAGTGGCAGGGCAAGACCGGGTGTCCCAGCAAGAGGGGTCAGGCAAATCATCAAACAGTTGGGAGGTGGTTTTGACAGCCCGGAACTCAGGCCGGGGAATCTGAATCAGGGCGGCCACCGTGACTGGTTGGAGATTGTGCAACCCCCGACCTCTTTCATGTTCCATCTCCGTTGGTGACACAGGCACAGCCGCACCGATACTTGGGCTTGTCGAGTTCATTCTTAATAATGCGCTGCAGCGCAACGAGCAGCACGCAGATGAGAACAGGGAAGACGGTGATGCCGATGTTTGTCTTAAGATTCCGCTTCTGCATTGCAACTAAGGATGATAGAATCAGATGCTGCTTTCAAAGCTCTCATATTTGGCTGCAAAAGGTGCCCAACTTTGACATCAATCTGCCCAATCACAACAAATTCGTAACAACCTAGAGCTAAAATTCACTCAGAAAGGCATAATGTCTTTAAGAAACAACAAATTTACGACTTTTTCCTTGCTCCAAGTACGACAGGCAAATTCACAAACAAACACAAATTGACAGATCAAGAAACCAAGAAACAAAATAAAGAACAGTGCCTGGAACAAGAGATTCTTGCGGAGGAGGGCATTGGCCTGGATCAAGAAGCTCGCGGGTTCACTCGAGGGATTCTTGGAAGAGTCCATGGAAAGATTGGTACATTTGGAGGAGACGAAGAAACGAAAAAGATTAAAATTTCCCCGCTCATATAACCGTGGATTCTTTGCTCCCGCCAAACTTGTGTGGGTGAGTGTTTGATTATATCGAAGTGAAATTAACAAAGGGGAAAATTACACATCACCCTTTGATCCTACCAATAAAAATTAAAATATGGAATTCAATTTTAATTTCATTTCTAATGTAATTGAAATTGAATAAAATTGGGTCAATTCTAAATGTTGTTTGGATAATCATCAATTAGAATTGAATGGAATTGATCCAATTTCTTGTATACATAACAAAAATTTCAACCTTAAATTTCAAATCTGGCATTTGAAATTTAAAAATTTAGAGTTTCCAATTTGAAACTTGAATTATTTTTTGAATTTTAAATTTTAAATCAAATGTGGAATTGAATTTTTAATTATGGATTATGGATTTTGATTTGAATTACATTTTGAGTTTTAAAATTTTGAAATTTGAAATTTTCTAATTTTAAATTTTGAATTATTAACTTCGAATTTTGAAATTTTGAATTGTTTTTGAAATTTTGCATTTCAAATATGAAATGTCAAACTCAACTTTTAGATTCAAAATTCCAAATTCAGAATTCAACTATGAGATTTGAATTTCAAATTTCAAAAATTTAAAATTAAAATTTGAATATAAGATTTTTTAAAATTTGTATTTAGAATCAAATCCAAATCCAAATTTGCAATTTAAATTTTAAATAACTTTATGAGAGATGAAACAAACGATTCCATCAAATTTTTTGTGGTAGAGGTAAGAATTGATCTAACTCATTTGTAGTTATAATTGAATTCTATGAAATTGATTGTAAAATTGCTAATTCAATTTCTAGTGTGCAGTTAAATACCGAAATTCTGGAATTGAATTCCAATTGCTGAATCCCATGCTCAATTGCTGATATCTAAACGAGGTGTTAATGTTATTGTCAGAAGATCCCAGGTTATAAAAAATATTTCAATTTATCCTACATTTTTTTTCCAAATGCTTCGTTCACCCTAACTCTATTACTTTCTATCGATTTTGATGGATTTAAAATGTTTGGGACATGTCGTGTCTGTGTAACACCTCTATGGTGCACACGTATTACACTAATCCATCATTTTATCTTGATTTTTATGATTTTTTTTATTTTTTTAAGTTCTAAATTTTATTGAATTATAGTATAAAAATGATTTATCAATACTTCATATGTATATATCAGTACTATGAAAGTGTAATACGGATGTCTTATGATCCTGACATGCAAAAATCATCAAAAATAGCATATGGTTAACAAAATCTAGGTTAAATTGAAACATTTGGCAAAAATAATCTAGGGTAAACTGAACCTTTGTTTAAAAAAAAAACCTTAAGTTTTCTGAGAACAGTATCAAAATCTAGGTCTTTATATAATTTGTTATTAAATAAACTGAGGGTGTGTTTGTAAAGTTGTAACTAGTTAGGAGTCGGGAGTGGGATCAGCTGCCATTGGTAACAAAGTGCAGAAACATGCCCTCTGTGTGTCTGTAGTAAAGCCAGATAGCTACAATATTTTGCAATTCGTCCGTGTCTGTTAGATAGGAAATGAATGTACCAGATCTTTCCGGATATTGTATTGTAAGGGTGATGTAGCAATTTTTAGGTACTATAGCATTGCTACTGTAGCTATCAATCTGGATCATTATGGTCTCGATCAAACAGCTGGAAGGAGGGGAATTGCAAATTACTGTGGCTCTCGGCCTTTTCTATAGAAAGGAGGAGGATATATTTCCAATTAAAAAACCCAGATTTTGAACCATTGGACCAAGTAATTAACAATTCGGATCAAGAGTCACATTGAAATAAAAAAATGTGTCCCACGTTTTGATTGATTTGAACCATTGATTTTTGATCGACCATTATATCTTAGTTTGTAAAGGATTGCTCTGAAATTTATCCATAGAATCTATGAGTTTTTTTTATAAATAATCCAGATTAAAAAATTAATTACAAAAATAACCAACAGTTTCTGAATTTTGTAAAAATAGCCCACCACATCAACCTGTCACATTCTAGACACTCGACAAGCACTCTGACTCCTCGATCGTGGTCGTATCAGTTCAAAACTGGTCGTATTAGTACTAGAGCTGGTCGTTGTTGTATTTAGTGCACAAACTGGTTGTATAAGTGTTGAAACTGGTCGTGGTCGTATCAGTTCAAAACTGGTCGTATCAAGACCAGACTGTTACAAGAGTCAGAGGGCTTGTCGAATACTCAGGACGCGACAGACTGACGTGGCGGACTATTTTTGTAAAATTTGAAAATTGTGGGTCATTTTTATAATTAATTTTTTAATCTAAATTATTTTTTTAAAAAAAGCTCTAGAATCTATATATTCTAAGGTCAATATCTTAAAAAAAATCTTTATAAAATTTTTTCAAAAAAAATACCAATAACTCAACGAACAGGTTTTGTACTGTATCAATTTTTTTTAGATCACTAATTAATAAGTTATATTAGAAAATGGATGTGAAATGAGATCACCAGATATTCATTGGAATCTGCCCTTAAGCACTTGAACTTGGGCAATTAACCACTCTACTTTAACATGTCTAAAGTCGTCCACGAGAACCTAATAGCTCTTCTCCATTATTGCGTCAATCTCCTCATTCTCATGTTTTTGCCACTACTTATCATCATCACATGTAGTTAGCGATATTATCACCAACTCATTATCACCTAAGCTGCGACCACTATTGTAAACTGAAGTTAATGGAGAAACCGTTGGTTGAAAACTTCCCAACACCTCCCTTCTTTCTCCCAAAGACTCCAATGCCCCCCAATAGGGAGCCTCCCTTTTCCTTTTGGTCTTGCTCGGCTGGTTGTTTTCTTGGAGTTGATTAGTACTTACTTGTCGGTGTTGGCTAGATGCCAATTTGCTCAACCCATCCACCATGGCGCGACTGACAATGAGCTTGGAGTCGCTCAATCTAGAGAAGGAGTTTATAGCATAAATGATCTCTTCTTTCTCTTTTGGCTTTAGATTTAGACTAGTGATTTGAGAAGATTTGGATAGATCTGTTATTGTTAGTTTTTCTATGGTCAAATTTAGTGGATCACAAATGAAGGGAGTGTTGGATCTAGGTCAATCTAGATTTTGATGATTAATGACGATCTGGATGAACTCTTGATAATATAATGTTAACTTGGATAATGACAGTTTTAATGATTAAATGACAATTTGAATAAATCCTGATTTAGCACAAGTAAATAGAATTGTTTGTTAGACCCTAGAAGTCGATGACTCTCTGTTATGGTTTAATATTGATGCATATGTTGAGGGGGAGTTCTGTGGTTACATCAAACTTGTACTGATTGATTAATCAAAATGTCATGTGTTGAATCCTAAGTTTGATGACTCCTTATTGAGGTTTTGACATTGATGCATATGCTGAGGGGGAGCCCATTATATTGGTCATCTGATCTGATTGTCATCATGACATGTGTAGTATATATCGTGTGCGTATGTCTTTATCATATACGAATCTATAGGATTGTATTTCATCCCATACTCATCTATTGATTGTTGAATATGGTTTTGTTATTTCACCGAAAAGAGAAACTGTTGAACTAACTTCTGTGTGAAGTAATTTCTCTGGTGGTGACTAATGACGACCTATATATGAGACTAACGTTGTGCGTTGAGCGTATGTGTTGTAGTCTCAGAATGGTCCCGAGATGAAAGCAAGCAAGAGCGTGAGGAAGATGATGCTGACATGAGTCATCTCGAGCGAGGTCAAGCTTAGCAAGGTCGATTTTTACGAGGACAAGCGTCGAGCGGTCGAGCTTCACGAGGTCGAACTTCACCGAAGGTAAAATCCAAAATTAAGAATTGTTTTCTTAGGATTTTACCGGTCTCGGTGTTTTGGAGATAGACCGGGTTGATATGATTCTTTTTGCTAGTTTGACCATACTATTAAGAGAGGTCGGAAACTAGTAACTTGAATCTATTTAGTGCGGAAGCTCAGATGCATTCATATTATCTTGCACTAGTGTTTTATCGCCTCTTGCATTGCTAGAGAGTCTAAGTGTAGTTTGTGGTGCATTAGAGAAAATGCTTTGAAAATTGTACTTAGTCTTGATCGCCAGCTATTTAAATTGGTTTATATTCTAGAGCTGGTCGTGATTGTGTCGCCCGTTTGGTCGTGATCGTGTCGACACAAATATCATTTCTAAATGCAATTTGTCTGTTTGCTCTAGAATATAAACCAATTTAGAAATTATATTTGTGTCGGATATTTTGGCAGCAGGAAGGTTTTTGAATTTCTTAGAAATATCTAGGTCTTTATAGGTCTTGATTTTTTTTAAAAAATTGTAGCTCTTTGAGTTATCTTTCGAACAAGCCAAAAATCACCTCAATCGGATCTCTAGATCAAAAATTATGCTTATTTTACTGTCAATGTGCATTGGCCGGATTTTGTCTGGCCTGTACAAATTTTTTCAGCCTTGTGCAAAATGAAACTAGAGACGTTTGCATCCATCAGGGGGCTTTTGTCCAGACGGGCCGGACTTTGTTCGGCCTGTACAAATTGTTTGAGTCGAGAATGAAACAGAGACAGATATATATGTCGGGGACAGACCGGACATTGTCCGACCTGTACAAGATTTCGCCTGTTCGTGGCAAATGGCTAGTTTTCTTTGAGAGCTATATATATTTTGTGTTTGCCTTCATTTGTGGTGGCTCAAGAAGTTGATTTCTCTATTGAAAAGCTAGCCAAGTTCATTGCATATGAGATATTGCATCTAGAGGGTAGATTTGAGCCCAAATCTTGAGTGGATTTGAGAGAGAGCATTTAGGAGAGGTTGTGAGTGTTTAGTGCACTTCATTTCCATTTGCAAGCTAGTGCTAGAATATTGAGCATCTCATTTGCATCATTGAGCTTCTAGCACGTGATTCGTTCAAGTGAAAGCGCATGTGACTTGTTACTCTTGGCGATCGCCTTCGCCTAGACGGTGTCGAAGGAGAGTCGTGATCTCTCCATTGAAGTTTGTCGGACAGGCCGGCAAGAACTTGTGAAAGGTGTGGTGCTCGCCTATCCGATGTGGAGAAGGATCAACCCTAGTGAGATATTCTTTGTGGATATAGAAGTGAGGCTCACAAGTGAGCGCTTCAATGAGGAGTAGGGGAGACCGTTCGAGTCTCCGAGACCGCAGTAAAAATATTGTGTCAATTGTGTATCTCTTATTCATTTCATATTTACCTTAACACAATTGTTTAACTCATTAGTTGCTTGGTGTATTGTATAATTCATATTGAGTTTTTGCAACTAGTGTTAATTATTGTTGCATGTTGAATTGCTTATTCCATATGGTTGAATGCAACTAGTTGATTAGATTGTTATTAAACCTTTTGCAACCCTAGGTTATCCTAAACATCTTTTAAAGTTGCTTAGTTGAGAAAGAAATTTTAAAAGCCTCCTATTCACCCCCCTCTAGTCGGCATCCTTGATCATACAGGGAGTACTAACAAACATCATCTGGAACCTTAACCATGACAAGCCGCCGATGACGATGATGTTCCTCCAAATCTAGTACATACACCGCAACTTTTCGTGACTACAGAAACCATATCCTTCAAGAATGATCATTCTAGTGACATCTAAGTCCAATTCATGGCCATGAAAGGCCCTTGGTTTGCTCTTGGATTACGAGTAGATATGCAATCTTCAATCCATATGGTGTACCTGAGAGGTTTCCTCTCCACATAGGTACCATGTGTTCAAAAACACAAATGTAGTGTTGTTTACTTCTTATTCTACCTTGATGTATACTCTCTGTCCGTAATTTGTCTTAGACATTAACGAAATAAATTACTCCTGTGAGAACTCTTGTCATAAAAAAAAAGGGACCGATGAACCCTTACAAGTTTGGTGACCTATTATAGATGCCATCGGTCATCACCGCCGGACCTATTTCGTATTAGGCTATCTCCAACCGGCAAGCGCCAGCTGGCACACATCGGTGCGGCTTGCCACATGCTCACCATGATCCTGGTGCAATCGGACGATGCTGGCGCATGAGAGAGTACTAGTTGTCCGTCAATCGTGCACCGAGTAAAGCTGTGTCATTGGAGTGCAGATCGGTGCAACATGACGTAATTTGTGAGCCCCACACAATTCTTGTCCCATGCACCATCCCTTTCAAAAATAATCCACTAACATGTGGGCCAGGAAACATCAAGGTCCATATGTCAATCTAATGGATGTTGTTGCATGGGTAGTGCACGAGGCGGGTGCATGGGCCCTAAAAAACCGTGTTAGCGGAGTGAGTGCACCTACCTGACTTTGCATGCCCACTCTCCAGCACATGACCCGCAATTAATGACAAGTGGATCCCTTGCTGCACCATCTCACATGACAGTGACATAGAAGAAAATTAGCCATTGGTGTTTATTGAAAAGATGTTTTTTTTGTTCGTGGTGGGTGTCACCCACAGTGACTAACAAGTGGGTCTAGTGTTTTGTTGACCCACCTATCAGCCTTTTTTTTTTTTTGTAAAAGTAGTCATTGAAGAATATTTTTTAGTGGGGCCCATATATCAGTGGCACAAAAAATGAATGTTAACAATATAGAAGTTGAACTAGCCATTGGATTTTTTATTGTTTTTAGTCAAAAAAATTCAAAGAAAATAGCAAAAAAATCAAAAAAATTCTAGAAAATTTGTATTCCCTCCTTTATAAATATGATGACATTGGCTCATTTGCATTTACCATTCTAACTTCAAACCCAAACCAAGTTCTTCCTAAATTTTTTTAAAATCCTCATATGGATTCTTGATCCGGGAGGATCTCCAAGTCATGATCGCATACGGCTTCGCGACCAAATCCTGATCGCATACGGCTTCGCGACCAAGTCCTGATCGCATATGGCTTCGCGACCTTAACCGTGTTCGGAAAGGATTCGCGACCATGGATTGGTCCGCGACCAGGAAAAGGAATTCGTTCCCTGTTCGGAATTGTAATCCGATCCGAATGTGTATGACTAAGCTTATCTTTTTAGGATTAGTTATATGAGTCTAATATGTTTAGGTTATTGAGTCTGATACGTACTCATATGATTGGACTATAAATACCTTGTAATAGGTCTAGTTTAGATCATCGAATTCAATCCAATACAATCAAGTCTAGATTGAAGTCTTAGACACATAGTTCCTTCGACGTAGGCGAGTGCAACCTAACGTTCGACGTGTAAAGCCCTCTTTGAAATAAAGAGTTGTGCAATTACTTTGAACTGTGTTTTCGATCAACCTTTGGGTTTCGGTATTTCCGAGTAAGATCCCGTTATTCCGCATATTAGAATCTGGGCGAGCCTAGTGCGAAAACCAAGGCTAGGTCTCAAACAGATCAATTCTAATCCACCTAGTGATTTCCTAGACTTGCTCAGTTTTTCTCATTCCCCTGATGAAATCCCTGAAAATCTCAGCAGTCAAATGCAACCAAATTTTTCTCAACCACCATGTCCACCAAATTACTCTCCCTATCAATGACAAGCCCCTCATTATGGGCAAAATTTTTGGTTGTCAATATGTAGGCAAATTATGCACAGTCTCACCACCACAACCCCTACAAAAAATTTGCAATCTATGTCGGTGTCCAACTGTGAAACCCCATATTCTATATAAAGCGAGGTACTAGCGCAGGTTGTCATTGACGATGACAACAACAATGCTGCCACAGATGCAGGAGGATGGGCAAAGCATTTTCCTTGGTCTAGTAGACGGCGACATGAGGCTGGTAATTATTTCATTTGTTATTCAATTTTTTGGCAGCACTTAAATTTAAATTTATGCCACTAAATTATTTTAAATTTTTAATTCAATTTTATTTGATGAAGATGCAAGCTTAGATCCAATTGATGAAAATAATATTGGGCGAATGTCACGTCATCATACAATGAGACGAGCCCAATAAATGGAAAAAGAGAGACCAAACATTGTAAGGACCACTAGCAAATGATCAACAATAAAGTGATCCAATTCAATAATGTTTGGCTTAGGTTGAAGGAAGTGTGTGCTAGTGGCTATTCTGATGACCTACTCATGGCACAGGTCCGTGAAATGTACAAGGCGAAAATGTGCCATCCTTTCATGATGGATCATTGGTAGACAGTGGTTCGTGATCAACTAAAGTGGGCCAAAACATACATTGAGACTACTAATAAAAGAAGCAGGTTGTCTGAATCGAGTAGCTACACATAGTCAACCAACACCGATGATGTGCCTATAGAGAAAATATGACTCAAATTACGAGATACTGCAAAGGAGAAAAACAATTTATGGGATTCTCTGGTGGCTGTCAAAGAGGGCATTGAGATTTTCATGCATGCTCATACAGAGCGAAATGAAAAGAGGAAGAATGCAAGTCGTATCTCCGACTTCTTACAAGATATGTCAAAAAGGAGGAAAAAATGCCGCTTAATGGTGTACTCAAATTTGATGATGGCCGACAACTGAAATTTCGAAGGCATACTAAGGAGAATCATGTGGTAGCATGGAAACACTTCAAAGAGAAGCTCAATGAGGCAAATGATAAATATTAGACTCTCAATGTTGTGCTAGTAGATTCAATTCTTTAATCTATGTAGGTTGCCATTTATGAGCTCATGTAACTGTTGAATTAATTTATGTATCTAAAGCTATGTTTTGTTCAATTAAATATAAAATATTGTTCTGCAAAACAACGGAAAACTAGCCGTTGAAATATAGCCATTGGAAATTAGTTGTTGAAATATAGTCATTGGAATCTTGGCTTATATATTACAACCCCTTATCTCAACTATCACAACCCCAACCCCTCATCTCAAGCACCATAATTTTCACCAACTCTGTTAAAAAAATGTCGTCTAGTTCTAACCCCACCTCATGTAGTTTTGATGAGGATGCTATCTATAGAATGCAAGATTTATTGATGGAATTCTCAGAGGAGGAGACTCTAGATGAGTTAGAAAATCGTATCATTGTTGGTCTTCATGCCTGGATGCAAACGTGTTTTTCCCGCCACCAACGCAGTACTAGGAGATACATTGAGGGAAATTGTGAAGATGGCCATAAATGGTTGTTCACGGACTACTTCTCCGATAATTCAATCTACCACAATAATCTTTTTCGTTGGAGATTCCAATTGAGGAGACCCTTCTTTCTTCAAATTGTTCAACCCCTTAGTGAGTAGTCTCTTATTTCATTGAAAGAATAGATGCCACTAATACTAAAAGTAAGAGACTCTCCCCTTTACAAAAATGCACTATAACCATACGTATGTTGAAGTATGTTGGCCTTGTCGATGTTGTTGACTTGTACGTGTGAATAGGGGAGTGTATGATGATTCAGTGCTTGAAGCACTTTGTAAAAAGTACGTATCATCAACAAGTTTGGTGAGGAATATCTCCGTAGCCCGACCATTGAAGATATCCAACATTTGTTGCAACAAGGAGAGACTCGTGACTTTCCCAGAATGTTAGGAAGCATTAATTGCATGCACTGGGAATGGAGAAATTGTCCAATAGCACGTAAGAGACAATTCACTTATAGAGATTACAAAATCTCTACTATCATACTTGAAGTGGTGGCCTCCCAAGACCTCTCGATATAGCATGATTTCTTTAGTGTCGCGACTCCATCAATGACATCAACGTGCTCAACCAATCTCCCTTGGTCACTGATGTTTTGAAAAGATGAGCTCCTCGAGTTTAGTTTACCCATGATGGTAGATAATTAATATGGGGTATTATCCATAATGGTCTGACTTTGTTAAAACAATACGACTACCACATATGGTGAAAGACAGGTTATTGGTACAACATCGAATGGGCAAGGAAAGAAGTCGAGCGAGCTTTTGGAGTGCAATAATCTCAGTTTGCCATTATGCATTCTGCGGCATGGTTTGGCAACGCTTGCCCTTTCCAAAATTATGAGAGCATACGTTATCTTACACAACATGATAATTGAGGATGAGTGACACTATGATGGAAATAACTATAACTACAATAATAATGAGGGGACATTCACCATAGTACCGCCGACGATCGATAGTGGGGCTATGACCGCTTTTGCTAATGTACTCCCAAAAAATGTTGCAGTCCGTATTTAACCTACACATATACAACTCAAAAGAAACTTTATTGAGCACATTTGGCAATATTTTGGAGACAACCATACCAATAAATAACCATCTTGTTGTATTTCTAAATTTTTATGCATGATTATGTTATGTTTCAATATTTGACTATAGTAGACTTCTTTGTAATTTTAATTTTATTTTAATACACTCAATGTTATGTTCTAATTTTTGAATTTAATAAAATAAATTGGTTTCATGAAGTTCAATTTTTAGTTTATAATTCATTAATTATTATGTTTTATTGAAATTATCTGGAATTAAATTCCTTAATATTTTTACTTGATATTAATAGCAAAAGTCAACAAATATTACTATCAATAAAATATGTAATGGGTCTATCTCATAGAATTACCCTAAAACTAAGTCGTTGGAATGGTTGACTCTTGATATCACTATAAATGTGAGACCCGCATATTAAGTCTCCCCAAGAGCTAAGCCACTGGATGGGTGGCTCTTATTTAGATCTTAGAGTGAGATGACACGCTCTCTCTCTTAGATGGCTTCTCCAAAAGTCTACCACCGTTGGGAATAGCCTTATGATCTATTGTTTTAATTTTTCTCATATTTTTTTTTTATTATTCCTTGATTTGTAAATCTAATATATTGCACTACAATCATTTAATGTGGACCCAAAAAATCAGAGTAATATGTGCTTAATATCTATATATTTTAAATGTAATTTTAGTATTTTCAATGGTTCAAGATTACAAATCTTGAGGTTTCATATCACCCACCCACCCCGAATTTAAAAAAGAAAAAAAAATTGTGGACATTATCCTATCCAAAACTCAGTTGTGGAATAAGACACATCTCTCCCGTTAATAGTCCATTAAACTCTATCAGCAAACATTAAAATATTATAAACCACAATTCATTAACATGTGTGACCACAAATTAGTGACTAGTCTTTCATTTAGTTCAAAATATAAGTCTTATTTTTGTTCTTGGATGTTTTATAATATAAACGTATTGTAATGCACAGTAATATACCTTTATTACTTTACTCTCACTAATATTTTTTCTCATTTTTCATTAATACTCCTTCCACTCTCTTTCAAATTTTATTTAATAAGAGTATTATAATCATTATTATTTTTTTCTCTCATTTTGTATATTTTAGTTCCCATGTACAGAATTTATGGGCTGGGCTTATATTGTGAAACGGATTGAGCATATCTCAGAGGAAATTACATTAACCCTGTATATTTCCACTATTATAAGAATACTCTTTTTTTTAAAAAAAAATATTGAGTTTTACCCTCACATAGTTTACCCTAGTTATGTTACCTGTTCATCAATTTTGACTGTTTTAACTATGTGGCATTGCACGGCACTTCTATAGTGGTTACATGACACAAGTGAAACATTAATTTATCAATTTAATTTGATTTTTATATTTTCTAATGTTTTGAATGTTTTTCCATTTTATTCAATTTTTAACACAAAATGATTTGTTAGGCACGTAAACATCTTAACAACACCATTGATGTATCACGTCAATGCCCGACGGTTCTAATATAGTAAAACCATAAAAACAGATTATCAACAAAATATGTGATAGATTAGTACATTTGGTAAAAACATCTACGATAAATTGAAATTTTTCTTAATATCTAAAGTTTTCTATCATATATGTCAAAATATCTGAGGTTAAATATAATTTCCTCTATATTTTATTATCTCACTCCTTCCCCCGTCTCAAAAATTTTATGAGCAAATTCTTTAACAAAAAAAAAAGAATCCAAAGATGACGAGGAACAAAAAATTTCTTGAATACACATGATAATACATAGTAGTGAAATAGAGGGAGCAGGGTATTTTTATATATGGCCCCATTTATTGCACTCAGTTGTGCTAGTAAAATATATGCTATGTTAGACTATATCTGATGCGTCGTTGTTTCGTGAAGTGTTTCAATAGAATATTCTCAGTATATTTTGTGTCATGTGTACGAAGCACCACCCGAAGCATCCCCTACTCCAATGCAAAGACGCTTCGCGAGACACCTTCTCAAGTGTCAACCACTCCAATGCAAAGGCGCTTCGTGTGGGTTCCGCGTATATAATATTTATTAAAGATTAACAAATCATTAAAATGAAATTCGGATAATTCGGATACAACAAAATAAAAGATAAAAATTGTAAATAACATAAATTTTTTTTATTTTTTTCTTTAAATGGCACAGGGAAAAAAAACATAACAAGTACTAATTAAAATTCAAATACATTCGGCCGACCACACAAACTACAACTCCTAGGTACCGTCACCCCCGAAACACTGCCAAAGGCGGTCGATAAGATCCTTTTTCAGTTAGTGATGCGTTGGGCGAGTACGGATCACATCATTTCGAGCTAGCATCTGTTCAAAAATTGGCGGAGCACTACCGTGGATAGTCGGCGATGTTACGGAGGATGTTCCTTAACTATCGTAGGATGCATCGATCGGGTCACGAGAGTGCCGCTCATCCTCAATTATCATGTTGTGGAGGATGACACACGCTTTCATAATATTGTCAAGGGTTGACTGTTGCCAAAATCAACCCGGGCCACAGACAATAGCAAATCGACTTTGCAAAACCCCAAAAGTTCGCTCCACATCTTTTCTTACCCCTTCTTGATGTTGTGCGAACAACCTGAGTTTCTCCATTTGGAACAAGTGTATGGTCTTCACGAAGACAGCTTATTCGGGGTAAATACCGTCGGTCAGGTAGTATCCCATGTTGTACTCTGTCTCATTAACAGTGTACTGAATAGTAGGAGCTCGGCCGCGCAACACATCGGTGAAAAGGGGGGATTGGTTCAGCACGTTGATGTCTTTGTTGGATCCGGTGACACCAAAAAAGGCATGCCATATCCACAGGTCTTTTGACGTAACCGCTTCAAGTATTATTGTAGGGACTCCTTGATCACTACGGGTGAATTGACCCCTCTATGCAACTGGGCAATTGCGTCATTCCTAGTGCATGCAATCGATGCTTCCCAGCATCCATGGGAAACCTCGATACTCTCCTTGCTGGAGTAGACGCTAGAAGTCGTCCACAGTAGGTTTACGGAGATATTCCTCCGCGAAACGATCGATGATTCCTTCGACGAAACGCTCTAGACACTCGATGGCCGTCGAGTTTCCGATGCGTACGTACTCGTTAACGGCATCGGCGGGGGAGACATAACACAACATTTGCAATGTCGTAGTGCACTTCTGCAAAGGAGATAGCTACTTTCGAAGGAGGGCATCCCTCCTCTCGTTGAAGTATGGGGACCACTCCCCAAGAGCTTCGACGATTCGCAAAAAGAGGGGTCTCCCCATTCGGAACCGTCTGCGAAACAAGTACCTGGGGTAGACCGGAACATCGGTGAAATAGTCCGTGACTAGACGGTTATAACCGCCTTCACGATCTCTGTCGAAATACCTTCTGCTGCTTCGGCGGCGGTGCGAGGTACCAGCATCTATGCTGGCTTAAAGATCATCAAAAACACGACGATGAAGGGGTAGGACCATCACGAACTTCGCCATGAACTCCTCGATTTGGTTGATGGCTTCGTTCTCGGCACTACTTGTGCTTGAGTTGGACGACATTTTGGTGGACAAGGCAAGGTCTCTTGGTGTTGGAAGAACAAAGGCTTCGGTTTTGTAGATGAGATTACTTAGCTATGAAGATGAGGGCATGGGGGGTTCGAATATATAGGAGGAGAAGCGTATCGATCGATGTTCCAATGGCTAAAATCCAAAAGTATCGAGCAAATGTCTCATTTCCTATAGCTAAAATCCAAAAGTATCGATCACATGCATCTGCTCCAACGGTTCAAATCCAAAAGCATCGAGCAGATGTCTTAGTTCCAATGGCTAAAATCAAAAAGTATCGATCACATGCGTCGGTTTCAATGGCTAAAATCCAAAAGCATCAAGCAGATGTCTCAATTCCAACCGCTAAAATCCAAAAGTATCAGTCACATGCGCCGGTTCCAATGGTTAAAATCCAAAAGTATCAATCACATGCCACAGTCCAAACAGGTAAATTGAAAACAACTTAAATTAATAGTGCAAGTACAATTTTACAAATGAAAGGTACATCATGCCGGCTACTATTTATTCTTCATTTCCTTAATTATGTCGTTGATGGACTCTAATGTGGCCACATGCGCGGCCTTACGGGCATCCGAGAAATGGGATGTGTCCCCCATAATCAGTTTCGTCAATGACTTCACAAGTGTGGCCTTTTCTTTGCTTTTGGCCATCTCTTGCAAATTTTTGGCTGCAGCGATGACTTTATCGGCCACCCTATCGAGGTCGGCGTTGGCTTTGCCGATGCGATTTAGGGTCTCCTCGCATGCTGATGATGTTGCACCCAATTTTCTCTTACCCTTCCACTTCTACTTTGCCGCGTCCTACCCTTCCGGTCGTGGAAGCTCAACGGGGTCATCATCGTTGTTCGACGACGACGTGTGGGCACCTTCTTCGCTGAGGCGAGCTCTTTTGGAAGAATCCAAGTAACTTTGGCACCATTTCGGTTGACCACGTACGGCACTCCACCAGTGCTTCAAAATGAAGGCCTGACCCACTTCCTGCCTGTACATGTCGCGTGCTTGCTACATCAACTAGTCGTCAGAATGACCACTGGCGTAGGGATGCCACAACCTACAGTAGATGCCATTGAACTAAATAATTTTCTTATTGCTCTTTTGCCAATAGTCTTTGCAATGCCTGACGTCTTTTCTGCGATCAGGCGGACTACTCGCGTTGTACGCCTCAGTAACTTTCGACCAATACATGTCGAATTTTTGGTTGTTCCCATCAACTGAGTCGAGGGAGTTATTCAACCATGCACTGATCTGGAGCACAAAAATCCAAATTTAATAAAATCTGCGATAACAAAATTTACTATTCAGATGAACACTCACAAGTCTAATGTTATCCTGCTGCGACCAGAGCATTCGTTTACGCCGTGGTCCAACGGTTCCTTCGCCTTTGCCAACGTTCTCGTTATCCTCGATCATAACCGGGGCTGTGCTATGCGGACTGCCGGTATCTGATACAAACGTGGAGCGGGAATTTTTGCTCGGTGTTTGCGGAGGCGACATTTCTGCAGGGATGATCGGAACTCCGACGAAATGAGGATTCTGGCAGTAAGGACCGTAGGGAGATTGCGCGTACGGATGTGCATATGGATGTGGTTGGCTGTATGAAGGGGGCGGAGCGAACGGTGGGTAGCACATCGGGTATGGTGGGGGAGGGGGTTGAAAACTGGACGGATTTTGACTGCTTGGCGCTTGGGAGTTCTCCTCATCTAAATTTGGTTTGCCAAACCAGTTGACATAACCGCCGGGGGGATTGTTGGCCATCGAAAAAATTTTCAGAAAAAAATTGACGAACAGGAGAGTGCAAAGTGTGTGGTTTGTGCACAAGATTGAGTGAAAATGAGCTGAAACATAGTCATATTTATAGGTAGAGGATCACACAATTTTTCTGCAATTTTTGGTAATTTTTTTTGAATTTTTACCATTTTTTACGAATTTTTAATCTCAAAAATGAATAAAATAACTCCAACGGCTAGATTTCAACGGATAATTTTTTGAGTCACTGACATGTGAGATCGACTGTAAAAACATCTAATGGCTAATTTTCCTAAACCCTCACACGCACACGCCACTGACATGTGGCCCCTATCCACATTAGGTCCACCTGGCAGTAACCGTAGACGAAAATGTGTCGGGTAATAAATGGCAAGCGACACGAGCGTACTCACGGGGCCTTACACGTTTTGTAGGCCCCACTGATTCGCGACGCACACTTCGCCACCCTAAACCCACACGATGACTAGTCGATCGGAGTTTTGTTTGGGCCCACGCATCAGTTATGTTTCTCGGACGCATACGGGGGCACAGGCTGGCACAACATGGGCCTCACAAAACACGTCGCGAGGCATCCATGACCACTCCAATGTGGCAGTTTCGACCAGTAAAGCATCGGTGGGGTCCACATGTCAGGGTGTTATGGTCGAAGACTCGCAAGGCTCTCTCTCTCTCTCCTCTTGTGATCGAAATATTTAATTTTTTTATTATGGCCTCACTTGTAAGCGCGTAGGGTACCAGCATTGTACATAGCTTTAATGTGTCAAATACGGTACATTAAAAATTACCAATTTAGAGCCTTTTTATTGACATCTGCCACTGCAGGTAATAGTTGCCCCACAGGAAGCAGAAGCTAACACCCTTCAATAATTGCACTGTTTCAGATTTATACAACTCACCCTCACCGTATGTGTTAATTTCTTTGGATCCAACCAGTTTCCATCTATCTTTAAACAAACACATTAACTCGTTTGTAATTTCATATTCGCTTCATACCAGAATATTAGATTAGAGTTAATATTATTGATTTCCTTAAACATTATATAGGACTAAACCATATTTTTGGCAACCCGGTCCATCAAGTTGCACTTTTTTTTTACATCGATGGGGATAAAAAGTTATTTGTTTTGTTAGAATTGGTAGATTCGAGTCATGAAGATGAGGAAACCTCCAGTATCCTCTTTTGAGAAAATTTTAGCTTTAACTTGAAACCTATCAAAGTTTAGCCCTTCTAGTTAGGTGGATAAACATATTAAAGTGATTTTTTATGTGTTGCTCCTAGAACATAGGAGGATCTCATACCTCCACGTGAAGCCTTTTTTTCCTTCAAATTTAAGAGTGTTTATCCGAGATTAGTTTATTAACTTATAAATCTAAAAGATTAACTTATTTGATAAGGTTAGAAGTTGCTTGGCAAAATTTTGAACCTATAAATTTAATAGTTTGATGGAGTGGGGGAATGAAGATAAGCACTCAAAAAAGCCAGAGAAATTACGGAGACTGATTGTAGATTTGTAGCTTATCTCTAAATAAACTAAAACTAATCTAAGGTGTTTGGCTGAATTTTAGATTCAACTTATGATGTTATAAGCTAAAATTTATTCTATAAGAGTGAACTCATTTGAACTAGAAACATCCAAATAAACTGAAACCAAACGATAGGTCTTATTGAGCATATAAACTAAAACCCCAATAAATAATAAGTTAGTTTATTAGAGAAGTTTAATTTCGACCAAACACTCCCTAAGCAACATCCCACCTACAAACATCTAAATAAGTCAGGTGTTGAATCGAACTTATACTCTTATGGACAAACTTAACCTCGGCCAAACACACTAATTCCAGACAGAGACCAAGCACCCCTCATATTTGATGCATACTTTTTTCTCACACAATTTATCATCATGTAAACTATGTAAAACTTTTCACCGAACCTCTCAACTATTTATTTCTTAATAGTTGGCCACTCTCGTAATTTTCTAGTTTCACATCTATGTTCAAACAGATCAAATTTTTTATGAAACTGTCTCTTCCGGAGGAGTTGAAACCCCTGATAAATTTCTCCAAACAACCCCCACAAATTAGATGCAAATGGGGGATTAATGTGGTATAGTAAATGGCTTGTACGATCCATTTGAGATTTGTTGGTCTAAATCTGAACTAAAAACTGCCGCAGTTAATGTCTGCTGTGCCGGTTCAGATCAGATCAGGCCCATGATGCAGTTAAAAATGATAAGACTACAGTGAAATTAACAATGCCTCACATGGTCCCCCTGCACTCCTACTACACAACCGCTTCCCAGCTCAGCTTTGCATTCATGGCTATTTATTCCTGTTTTTGTTTCTGTTTTGCGTTGCAAACTTGCAAATCCTCTGCCACGGCGTTTTCTGTTGTCGCGTCTTTCTCCCACAGCCGTCGGATGAAAGATCGACGGCCGAGACTCTAGCGCTGTGGCGAATCCCCTGTGGAAATATGGATCCAACGGCTGGGAGAGAAGGTCCCTGCTGCTGCTACATTTCTAACAAATGCATGGTAAATTCTTCCTTCATTTATAGTGGTTTTTTTACTTGTAGTTTGGATCTTTCTATCATCGAGCTTCTCTATTCTTTTTCACTGTGATGACCTGTGCTTTCTTCTGTGTAAATAGGAGTCTGTGTCTTGGCTAATCTAATGAGACTCACAAACATGTCGAGTTTTTTTTACTAATAACCCAGATTTAAAAAACAATTACGAAACTAATCCACAGTTGCGATAATTTACAGAAATGATCTGCCACGTCAGCTTGTCGACAAGCTGATGTGTCGCACAGTCACCTCCTTGTCGTGGTCAGAAAGCACGACAAGCACTTGTCGAGTCCCTCGGCCACGACTAGCTGCAAGCGAAAAGCTCCCACCAGCTGGGCTAAGACACTTATGTGATATGAGCACTACACATTTTAATATTGTGTAGCTTGTCGAGTTTCCAGAACCCGACAAGTCCTAGTCGTGTCTTCCGACCACGACAAGCATGTGTCCGTGCGACTTACAGCTTGTCGAGTTCTGGGAGTTCGACAAGCTGACGTGGCAGACTATTTCTGTAAATTATCGCAACTGTGGGTTAATTTCGTAATTATTTTTCAAATCTAGGTTATTAGTAAAAAAAAACTCCTGATTGGTCATTTGTATTTTTTTATTTAGAAAATATGAAGGGATCACACACAGAGACCCGTTCTTTAACCATCATATGAATATATGATACAAAACATGTTGACCGGTAGACCTGCCGACCAGCGCAGAGGGTGTTGATATCTCTGTGAGTATTTAGTATAAAGCTTTTCCGGTCAAGTTAGAGTCCACGGTAGTCTACGTGCGGGTCTTTTGAGGTAGCCATGCATTCATATACATGCCAGTGAGAGCAGTTTGTGTATTGTCACGCTCATAGTCTCACGCATCGTCTCCGTGTAGGAATTAATGCCTGTGTTTTTCTGTGCCACTGCTCCCTCTCTACTTCTGAATTTTTTTAAATGTCTGGTGCAGTAATACTTTACAATAAAAAATTTTATAAACCTAAACCGCTGTCGTAATCTTGAATGGCAAGCGACCTGAAAAATTGAAAAAATAAATCGGCACAATCCACTAGACTAAAAATTCAATATTCAATCCAGTTGCCAGCGACTGAGGCTGACATTCTTTTTTTTTTTTTTTTTTTAACTAATTCAATTCTAATTATACTATAATATGATGATTTTTTCAAGATTAATATCTTGTAATTTATAAATCTAATTGATTATCTATTTGAATCAGTAGATTTATAATGTCAAAACTATTAAATTGACACAAAAAATTATTGATCAAAATTATATATCACAAAATATAAACCTTGAAATTTATAATTTTTTTGATGTCAATATTTTATAATCTATAAATCTAATTGATGATAAGTTTGAACCAAATAGGTTTTTGAAGTCACAACGATTATATTGACATAAATAGATAGTAAGAATTGTAAGAGTCAAAAATAATATCTTAATATTTATAGTTCTGATTGATAATCTGTTTATATTAATCTTATCATTTTGAAATCACAAATCCACTAGTTCAAACTGATAGTTAATTAAAATCATAAATCACAAGATATTGATTCTGAAATAAAGCCCACTCGCCATTGGAAATGGCCACTAGAGTAAATTCCAAATTGTCAGCCCAATAGTCATTTTGGTTGGCAACTACGCTAATTTTAGTTTTTCAATGTTATCGCTATTCAAGATGGCAATTGCAGGTCAATTTCGTAAATTTTTTTGATGTATACTATTTCTGCACTTTTTTAAGTGGATTATTCTCTGCATCTAAGTGTTTTCATAGGAATCTTCTGCTCTCGCGTTTGAATCCCCTATCCTTCTAATAAAAAAAACTATAACAATCATATTTAAATAAACACATGTAAGATTTCGAGGCGATTCGAATAAAACTTTGGCCTCTCTTATTTGAATCACATGCCCAAAATGCAAGGAAGGAAAAATGTTTAGATGAGCCGCTTGTTCATAAATTAATGATCAATTGGTGGAATAAAGATATACGAGATTTTGAAATGCTTCAAAATATCACGAGACATTCAGATTTCCAATGTCGTAGCTCAATCTCAGCCGTTCGAACTTACAGAACGGTACGTGCTTCTCTATTTTAATGCCACCATGGACATTTTCTAATGGCCGCATGGCCGCAGCAATGTTGAGCATACCGACTTTTAATGGTGATCGAGACCAGATGCCATGTCTTTCATGACCATTAATCCTTTTATGCACACTATGTTGATTTTTTCTTTTTTGCAGGACATTTAATTATGAGAAGGGGCAGAAACAGTTGAGATTTTGGATACAAATTTGGATAAGCTCACAATATACAAATTTGGATAAAGCTCTTCCTTTTCATTTGAACAAAATTTTTACTCTACATGTGCTCTTCTCTAATTAGCCTTCGTGATATAGTGCAAGAAGGCTTGCACCTGAGTTAAGGCTACTAAGGCTGTCTCCAACGACGACAGCAGGAGTGGTTCGCATTGACGGCAGTAGAGGACTGCTCCCCACTTGCTCGGCGCGAGGGGACGGCCGCGTGCTACGGGCTGAGGCGAGTGGGAGTTCAGCTCGCGGCGAGCGCGGCGTCGCCGTTGGAGGAGGAAAACGATGTTTCGTCGCCCGCGTTGTGGGCCCTACCGAGTAATAAAGCAGCAAACCGTACCTGTTAAAAAATAAAATTGACAGGTGGGTCCATGAAACAAATGGCCCCACATGTCATTGAGAAGTGTTGACGGTATACACGTAAAAAGAAACCGGACACAACGGCCCACTACTACCGCAGTACGCTTTTTCAAAAAGTGCTATATTAATCAACACGTCAGCCACTGTCACTGATAAATGGGTCTACGAAACAAACGACCCCACATGTCAGTCAGTGGGTCAGATATAATCCCATACGCACACGAGTGAAGCACGTGGGCCCCACCTAGCGCGGTTTATGCATGAGTGTGCTAGCCGATTTTTTTCCCGTATGTGTGCGGTTCAAGCTACTCTCACTGACGTGTGGGCTCAGTTACGGTTGACCCCATATGTCAGTGTAACATAAAATATTTTTTGGGTATTAGTGCAAAGAATTTTTTTGGTGGGTCCCGGGTGTCAGTGAAACAAATTATTCAATAAAATTATAATATTTTATTTGTTTGATTTAAGAGTTCAGTAAGAGCCAAACTGTTGGAGATTTGATTCTTACTTGATTCTCTGGGATAGTTTTCGTACATGTGGCAGAGAATATTTCGTTTAAGATCTAAGATAAAGTCGAGAGGGTTAGAGATAGTCTAATATAACACTATTAGCAATTATTAATGAAAGTACGTAGGCCCCATTTAGGCCATATTGGACTTTAGAAATCCTTTTTGTCATTTTTTTAATTCAATAGTCCAACTAAAACATGCCATGATATGAGAGGTCCTGGGATTAAAATCCAAAAAAAAAAAATAACTCTGAATAACCTACAAACAATTAAGGGGCAATTTATTCTATAATACTGACAAAATTTTAGATTTAACTGTAGAACACTAAGGCTATCTCTAGTATAGGTGCTTCTACGTGCTTACAGGCGGGCTCCGCACCAAAAAAATAATAAAAAATTCAATTGATGAGAGAGGAGACGCTTGCAAGCAGCAGACGGTTCGGTGTTTTTAATTTTAATTATCTCGATTTATGTGTAACTGAATTGTATATAATTTTATTTTTTGATTTATGTATTGATCTAATTCAAATTAGATGATTATAATGAGAAAGTTATAGATCTTTTAATTATCTTCGTATAGAAACCAAACATCGCATAAATTTGATTTTTGAATTAAAAGTTATTGTTATTTTACTAAAATCACCTAGATGTACTACTCGTGGGTCTGTGCGAAACGTCTCGCGAAGCGCCTTTGTATTGGAATAGGGGTGTTTTAGGTAATGTTTCACACACGTGGCACAGAATATACTGGAGAATATTCTGTTGAAACACCTGACGAAACGTCGATGGATTGAAGACTGCGTAATACCTTAATTATGAGTTATAGGACACTATTAATTTAAATATGTGAATAGGGGGACTTCAACCTCATATTCACCACGATAAGAAAATGCCAAACTCAGCAAACTAGTTGGTAATGGTCGGCTAATCTTTCAACATTTTTGAATAAATAATTTTAATAAGCTTCATTTTTTCATATGCTATCTATTCAGGAACTACCATCGTTGGACAAAGTGTGTTGTGTAAGAATAGAGAACTTTTTAACAATATTGATAAAAGCATGTTTTTTTTTCAACCACGTCCAATAAACGAGTGGGGGTATTACATTAGAATGCAACAAGTTTGTTTTGTAGGTGATATAGTGTAACATTAGAATGCAACATTAATATGTGAATTAAGTGGAAATGAGTGAATAAATTAGTGTACAATGTAGCAAAATTATATAAAATCAAGTCATATAGTATAAAGAGAACTGAAAAATAAAACATGATATTGTACGTGTAATTGTTGTACATCTTGGGGTTATTGCGGGGATCGGGGACGGGGAGGCATTCATGTACCCATCCTGGTTTAAAGTTTCCAGACAAATCTCTCCTCTCCACGTGTACCCTCTACTCGAGCAATTCCCTGCGGGTAAATGGCTTTAAGAGAAAATTACCATCCCTAGTATCTATATCCACTCACTGCAAGCTGTCTTCAAATGCTACACTTTGATTTGAGCCGTTCGTTCAAAATCGAACGATTCAAACTACCGTGGAATGCATCTCTTACTAGATACTCCCTTTTTATGGAAGTTTAGTCCAAAAGAAGAATGAGTGAGTACTTTGGTAGTTGGGCAACAGCTCAAAGGCCCATAAAAGCTATCTTTTGTTTATATATATATATATATATATATATATATATATATATATATATATATATATATATATATATGATTATATCGAAATACACACTTGATATTTATCCCATTCTACCCACATTCTCATCTCGCATACGCACCAACTGAATACTATGACTAAACTTACACATGAAAAGAAAAAAGGCCAAGAATTCAAATGGATGATCTCCCCTTAGAAATGTATGTATACGCTCTAAAGATATGGGTGCATACACGAGTGCCATAAAAGCCATCATAATGGATATGAAATAATATACTCTAATTAACCCGGCCCTATTCCATCAAACCACAGTACTACTCCATCAACATGCCAATGCATTACACAGCCATGTGCACACAATATATGGACCTCTCCGGCATCAAATGCACTAGTATGTGTATGTGCAAGATGTCATGCATGACCACACCCATAGCAAATTGCTAGCTAGCCAAGTACAGTGATCCAGCATACAGCGATGGATAGAAGCATGTGTGCGTGTGTGCGCGCGCGCGCGCAAGTCACTTTACTACTGACGAATGAGGCTACTGCTGTGTGTCACGAGTCTCAGATGCACGTTGTGGCTTGTTTCTCTTCTTTAGGCCGTCTGCTTTGAGAAATCACTGTTTGGGATCATACAACCATGCAGCTCACTTTATTAGTGAAGGATGCTGCTTTGTATTACACGTCAAGATGCATCATACCTTTTATTTTTTTTATTTTTTTTGGCCGCCTGATTGAGAAATTGATGTTCGGGATAATACGATTATGAAACTCACCTTACTAGTAAGGATGTTGCTCTACATTACAAGTCAAAATACCTGTATGTCGTGTCTTTTTCTTTTTTTCTTTTAGGCCATTAGCTGATTGAGAAATCAATGTTTGGCATCATCCTCCGATGGCACAGAGTCAACTTCTCATGGCAGTGTAAATTATTCTAGCTGGTAGGGCGAAAAATGGCTGATTTATCATGATATATTGGCACTTGAATTGAATTTCGCAAGAAAATAGCAAGGGACAATGCATGTGCAATTTCTAATGATACATTAACACTCAAAATCTAATTAGAAAAATTAGAGGTTTTACCATTTTATCTAGATGTGCTACATTGTGCAGTCGTTAAGAAATAGAAAAAATTTCTGTGAGGATTTCTTGAATTGAGATTCTAATGGAGAACCATCTTCACATGATTTATCTATGGTTTGAATATAAATCCATCAGCTCTGAACCGTGTTTGTCTTGCAGGTAGAAGGGCTCCTCACATAATTATCTTCTTATCTCCGCAAGGTCTAGTACATCCGTGCTTCTGTCCAACGAAACAATAACACACGTAGCCCTGAGATTAAGTTCCCCGTCTTTTCTGTTCGGAAAACAAAGGATCCAATTCACATCATTCTTCCTATAAATACCAGGCCCCCTCACTACTATCCCAGAAGCCACACACACTCCCACTTAAGTCAGCCATGTCTATGCCAGTGTACACGTTCGCGGTCGCAGCCGCGTCCACGGCCGTTGCATCCATCACGACGTCGCTCCGCTCCCTCTCGCCCCTCCTCCTCGCCCCGCTCATCGCCGCAGTGGTCCTCCTGGCCGCCGTTCTCTTCCGGCGGCGGCAGCGGCCGGTGTACTTACTGGACTACAGCTGCCACCTCCCGGATGTGGACCGGCAGTGCAACCTGGAGGTGTGCGAGTACTTCGGCCTCCGCAGCAAGCGCTACTCGACTGAGACGGCGGACTTCATGCGGCTCATCTACCGCAAGTCCGGCCTCGGCCAGGAGACCTTCGCGCCGCCGTTCATCTTCTCCGGCTGCTTCGAGAAGCGGCTGGCCTTCGGCATCCAGGAGGCCGAGGAGGGCCTGTTCGCCGTGGTCTCCCACCTGCTCGCCAAGGCTGACGTGTCCCCCGCCGACATCAGCGTCCTCATTGTCGCCTGCTCCATGTACTCCCCCGTGCCGTCTCTGGCGTCCATGATCGTGCACCGGTTCCGCATGTCGCCGGCGGTGAAGTCGTACAGCCTCGCCGGGATGGGTTGCAGCGCCGGTACGGTGGGCATCGACATGGCGGCGCGCGCGCTGCGCTCGCAGCGCACGCCGGGGTACGCGCTGGTTGTCGTGACGGAGAACACCAGCCTGAACTGGTACTTCGGCAACAACAAGCACATGCTCGTGACCAACTGCATTTTTCGGGTGGGCAGCGCGGCGGCGCTGGTCACTGACGTGCCGGCGCGACGGGCCAACGCCAAGTACGAGCTGGTGCGCACGCTGCGCACGCACCACGGCGCCGACGACAAGTCCTACAATGCGGCCGTCCAGATGGAGGACGAGGTCGGCAGCGTTGGCGTCGCCCTCACCAAGGACCTCATCCGCGTCGCCGGCGCCGGCCTCCGGCAGCACATCTCCACCCTCGCGCCCTATGTCCTCCCCGTCTCCGAGCTACTCAGGTATATATATATATATATATATTCAGTTCGCTTCCTAGACAATGGATCATTAAATCCGGTGTCACCAAGAGTCGTACAATTAAGAATCAGGTGTTCACATAAGAACATATCCTATAAAGGGTTTTTATTTCTTGATACGACAAATAGCATATATGCCCCCTATTCACAAGATTCCTGTACATGAGCCAGTGACATCATGCACTAATTTAGATCAGATTCGGATTTGCTACCGTGCTTGTACCATTATATATCCGTAGCGCAATTAATTAAGCAAATTTAATTACATAATTAGCAAGGTTAAACACCTTAGGGACCTTAAAACCTTACTGTGCGTCACTTTTCGGATCCTTAATTTATGGACGTACCTAACTAGCACAACCGTACAGGTTTGAGGACGTCGGACATAATTCACTCCTTACTGTGCATCACGTCTTAATTTATGCATACGTCACTTATACATGCATTGTTATTTTGTAGATACGTGTACAAGGTTGGCCGGGCGTACGTGGCCGGGAACCCGAAGGCGGCGGCGGCACTGGTGCCGAACTTCCAGACGGCGTTCGAGCACATGTGCATCCACTCCGGCGGGAAAGCAGTGATCGACACGGTGGGGAAGCTGATGGGCTTCGGCCCCGCCGTCGTGGAGCCGGCGCGCATGACTCTCCATCGGTTCGGCAACACGTCGAGCAGCCTCGTCTTCTACGAGCTCGCCTACTTCGAGGCCAAGGGCCGGGTCCGGGCCGGCGACCGCCTCTGGATGCTCGCCTTCGGCACCGGCTTCAAGGCATGCAGCGTCGTCTGGCGCGCGCTCCGCGACGCCTCCATGGACGCCGACAACCCCTGGAAGCCCTGCATCCACCGCTACCCCATCTAGCTACGTACAACCATATATATCAACTTCTGTGTACGTGGGACCCACTTATACGCAAGCCCCGATCAAGAGCAGTCCGACCGTTGTGGTCTAGATAGTAGACAATCTCTCAACTAGGTCTCTATGATAGGGTCCCCGTGCCCATACATACGTATCGGACCCTTTCATGTACGTCCGGTTGGGAATTATCAGATTGTGATTGATCGCTCATGATCAGATGATTCTCAATCAGATCTTTAATGATGGGTCTCATATATTTATATGAATTCTCACTCATTTTGTCATAATATTTGAGATCTAGTTGAAAATTGTTAGATTGTTATGATCTAGAACACAGATTAGTGATCACGGTTAGACAACTCTCGACAATGTTTCTAAACATTGGGTCCAACATGCAGAAGATTTTTCGTTTGAGATGAGTACGTATGTATTGTTTCTTGATCCTGTGATAAATAAAGAGATCCTCCGTACGTGTGCATGTATTACTTCACAGTCAATCCACATCCCATGTATTTGGTTTAGCTATATGTATGTCTAAAACAAGGTATTTTTAGTATTTTGGGTTTGTTGAGGGGTGTAATTTGATTGTTCTCTCTATATTTACTTATTTGTATTATTCTCTACAATATGTGAATCAGTATATTTAGTACAAATTAATGAAGTAGAGAACATAGAAATAGTTGGACTAGGGTTTAGGATCCACTCCAAATAGTCGAAGCAATTGCAACGGAGACTGACAAACATGAAACGACTTTTGTTTGTAGGATCTTACATATATACGAGAGTTGGTTGAGAATTATCAAATTGTTGTTTCTAAGATCTATATCATAAACTAGTCAATTATAATTAGATAACTCTTGACTGATCCCTAATGAGGATCCCGTCATCCTCAAAGAAGAATTTTTCCTTTGATATAAGTATGCATGCATAAGTTTTTATATCAGTATTACACTTGTGAAAATAGAAATATCACAATTACCCCAGTAACATGCGAAATCCCAGATCATTGATTACTATTATTTATTAGTTAGTTATACAATCAAAAGAAAAAATATTAATTAGTTTATTAGATTTGATTTTGAGCTTATCTTGTATGAGCAACAAAAAAAAAACTCAAAAAGATAAGAGGTAAGAATATGGCTTGTTTTAAATTTATGGCGAACTTGAGAAATTTTGAGTTTTGCAAAAGGGTAATTATGAGATACAGAGATTTGGGGAAGGCGCCGGTGAAATTTCACCTTGATTAATTATGTGTCGTGCTAAAGAAACCGTGTCGGCATACGCCACGCTAAACGTCGTAATCTATTAATGACGGAGTGCGCTTAACCTGAATGAATCGCATAGATAGAGTTGGAATATGCCGGCTTGACAGTTCACACAGTACGAGTGGCACGCTGGTATGAGCCGTAGATAGGACGTACTAAGGCTCGCCATTAATGGCGGCGAGAAACGGAGGTGCTCGGAATTTCTTGAGGAGCATTGAAACCAACTCACACGTCTCGATCGACATTAGTGGTCTGAGGTATCATCGAACTAGTGAGTGATAGAGGAGAAGCGTGCTCCCAAAATTTCTTCGGAGGGTGGGGGATGCAACTGCCACTGACCACCCTGCCACATTTATTCAACGATGCTGCGAGTCAACATGCCATGATCGGGAATTATATCCTCCGTTATTCGAGTCCCGTGGTATGAACAGTTCCCTCCCAATCAACCGCTCTCACGACAATGGCAAAATGGCTTGAATAGCATGCTCAGAACAGCAGTCCCATTACAACATCAATCACTCCCAACGAAAACGAGCAAAAATTTAATTCATACCCTTCAAACCCTTCTCACGAGTCGCTCCTAGATTTTGTTCTCATCTAGCTCTATCTTCTCTGAAGATTTTTTTCTCTCTCACAAATTAGGCCAAATCAGTTCAATTTCTTGCCAACCTTATGCCAAAACCAGGGTGAAAAAGTTGATGGCCAAAATCTTCACCCTTGCTCTATAATTCTATTCCCATTCCATCACGAATATTTTCACTCTATAAATCGAACTGTCAGCATCAGCATGATATTTAGATTTAATTATATTATAAATGAGATTTTGATAAAAATAAGTCAATATGATTAAAATCCGCTTAAATAGCACACAAATCCGATGCGGCAAAACCCATTTACAGAGAATGAACCTTAATTAACTATAATTATCTATCGTGCTAGTGACCCTTGACGCCATTTTCTCTATAAAAAACGTCGTGATCCACTAACTACGTAGTTAGCTTAACCTTAATAAACTACTTAGTGTTGGAACATGCCACCTGGACCAGCTCGTGCCAGGGGTTCACACCGTACGAATTGCATGCTTGTACGAGCCCCCATGTGTACGATCAACAACTAATGCTCGCAATTAAGGCCGGCAAGAAATTGAGGTGCTCCGAATTTTGAGGGAGGCACTCAAATTTTTTATGTCTCTCTATCGACATTTTTTATTTGAGGTATTATCGAACGATATAGCAATATAAGAAAGACAAATTCATGGTGTTTCTTTGGAAGACGGGGATCCGACTCTCACTGATCCGATGATAGTTATTTAAGAGTGAGACTCAATATAAAGTGATATAAAATTATATTCTCTGCTATTCAAGTCACATGAATATAGTATAAATATTGTGTTTCAAGTGACTATATAATTGTGACGTAAATCACTCAAATAAAGATGGACAACTATTTATGATACTCGATGACAAAATGACATGAAAAATACATTTAGAATAGTTGATCGATTGCAACATCAACCAAACGAGGGCGAAAAAGAATCTAAGACCTTGTTACGAGATCTTCTAAGATTTTCTCCAATCTAGCTCTATCTTCTTCATTGTAGGAACCTTGGAACAAACAAAGGATTCGCTTCCTCAAGAAGCAATGCAACCAAGTTCTTGCCATTCATATAAACTTCTCACGATGTGCTCCTACATTTTCCCCATCAGCTCCGTCTTCTGTGTAGTAGAAACCTCGAAAATTCAAAAGATTCACTTCCTCAAGAAGCAACGCATCATATTCCTTGTCATTCGTATTAACTTCTCACCAGACGCTCCCATATTTTCTCCTATCCAACTTTGGGTTCCCTGTGCTAGAAACCTCAAAAAAAGAAGATTCACTTCCACAAGAAACAATGCAACATGGTCTTTGCCACCCATATTAACTCATCACCATGTGCAATACATGCAAATAAGGACGATACAATATGGCACCTTCAATGGTCCTCCGGCCCTTCATTAATTCACTCTACATAATTAATTAATCCTCCTTTGGATTTGTCAGGACTTGATTAATTAGCATGAATGTATACCACACAAGTTTGCTGGAATAGTGATAGATTTCATTAAGAGATGTAGCATTATTGGGAATATGAACATAGGGTATGATTGCTGCTGGTCCTGAAAAAGTTGTGACAAACATGAGAACCATAAATTTGTGTTCATAGCGATCAATTTTATTGTTAAAGTTGTTTTTTCGGTCAATATAGAATTTAAGGCATCTGTATCCAAGATTTTATGATTATTCTGATTACTCATAAAGAAAATATATTATTTACTATTTATTTAAATTATTTGTAATATTTATATTCAAAATTCAACTTAATAACATCTTCAATACAACTAGATAGGATATATTTGTGATTCATTTGACCAACTCCGTTATAGTGATTACTATGATTCTTCTTATTTGCGTCTTTATAGCTGTTCTTAGAGTCATCGGACTCCACTCTCTACCATAAACAAATCTTAGCATGATCCATATCACAACTAGATCTAAACTAAATCTTATCTACACTATTTATCTCTTATTATATACAGATTATATACAATTCTTCGGTACAAATAGAATAACTCATTGGAAATGTTGCAAGTTTGTAACAGCTAGGAAATGCACATGGTATGACTCGTACTCGGACCACTTCCAGGACCAGAAACCCAATAAACTTAAAATTAAAATTAAAAAAAATTATGAGCAAACTGTAACTGCATCTTCCAGACCACTGTACGGAACAGCCAGGTACCAACTATTTTCTTTACGATTTTAAACCGGCCAAATTTTTTTTAGGGACCATGGAGTGAGTAGATGCCTATTTTTTTAAAAAAATTTATAATATCTAAATTTACATCCAATCTCTATACTCAATTTTTCCTCATCTTCTTCCTCCTCTCCTTCATACTGCTGCCACCTCCTTTCTCTCCGGTTTTCTCCTCCTCTTCCTCTTCTCCTATGCTGACTATCACTACCTCACTGCATCGCCTTCCTTTCTCCTCTACTGCTGCCTCCTACTCCCTCACGATTAGCGGCGCCACTGGTACCTTGCTGCCCCGACTCCATCCGTTATTGGAGAAATTAAGAAGGAGGCTAGGTAAATTCTAGAGAAGTTAAATCTAAAAAGAGAGATTTGATCTAATGGTGGAGAGAGGTGTATATAAGATAAAAAACATGCATCTATCCACTAGTAGAACTCATTTTTTTATAACACTATAAAATTTAAATATTTTGTATTTACCATTGTATGTATCGCTGACATGTTAGTTTGGTCCTACTTTATCAGCCTCACAAAACAAAATTTTAGAACTTTTATTGTGGCATGAAATAAAATTTCCCACTTTAAATACACCTTTACGATTGAATCAAAACTTTTTCATTCTGAATCAAAACTTTTTCATTCTGATATCTAGCACTCCAGAATGCATCCATCTCTATAGCTTATGGATAGCTAGATGACGATTACAAATGGTGAGAGAGTGTAGATGAAAAAGATAGCGAATGAGACAGTGGTAACACAAGTCTTTAGGGGGTATGGGGCAAGACACCGACGACTGTGATGGGAGGGAGTGGCGGACACCTTAGTGGAATGAAGGTGGCAGTGATGGTAGAAGAGAGAGGGATGAAGAATGAAAATGAGTTAAGAGTTTACACACAAAGATCAACATATAAGTAATAGTAGCATAGAGAGAGGTGAAGAATGAAAATAAGTTGAGAGTTTACACATGAAGATATCACGTATAAAAACATCTTCAATACTTAGAACCTTCCAATGATAAGATGAGACCCACTCTCTCTCTTCGTCCTCTCTCTCTGTTGGCATGTGAGTCTTGTGACCTAATTTTTTATTTTTTTACCCCGCACGACTACTTTCACCCTGGTCACCTCCAATTTTCTCCCATTAATTATAAGCCTGACCAACGAAATAGGTTTACACACCCTCAAAACAAACATGTCAATGTTGGCAAGCTCTGTAGCTTGACTTTAAGCTGCCATTTTTGTTTAGACACATCACATGAAGAGTGATCACATTGTTGCTTCTTTTCAATGCTTTTGCTAACTACAATTACTACCTACACCACAATAATTTTCACTGATAATTCAGGTACAATTTACCCAGATGGTACATACAACAAGCATGTAAGTTACAGTATCAGGCAGTAAGTAATAACAACACAAGACATGTTTGGAACAAGACACAAGGGAAGGGGGTTAAATTGAAGAGCCCTAGTTCTTGGGAGCAAACTGCTCAGGACTCATAAGCTGGGCTGTCTGGATGCATGTCCATGGATGAATCATTTGAAGCTGCGGGGTTCGACTCGCGGTTTGCCGCAGGCAGAACACCATTCGCAAAATACCCTGTGCTGCCACCTTGCTCTAGATGGAAAGGTTGCAGGCTCCGGCGGACAGGGCTGGATAGTGCGTTTGAGAAAACCACTGAGTTCTTGGACTGTGCTAAATTTCCTAGAGTGAATGAGCTCGGTGACAGTTGCTGGTTGCTTGAGTTGGGGATATGCATTGTAGCTTGAGAGTTCTGGCTTGTGAATTGTGATCTTGGAGAGGCTGATGCATTGTCACCTCCGTACTCAATCTCATGCTACATATATGAACAATCCATAAACATAAGTGATTGTTCTTTGGCTATGACGATGAATAAAAAAAGACCTAACTATATGTTCAGAAGCTATAGCTGGAGGTATAGATCACGCAGGCAAACAATCAGCTCATGGGGATTAAAGGCAAACCTGGATGTGGGAAGCTATATCAGCAACTGTGAGCCTCAAGCCATTCTCGTGCTGTCGCAAGATCCATTCATAGAGCTTTTCCTGCATCAATCAAAAGGGGAACACAAAGTGTTACTGAAAAAAAAGGGAGACAAGGTAACAAACGTCTAGCAGCCAAAAAACAAACACTGAAAAGGACATAGAAGCAGCTATTCTAAAACGAAACTGAATAGGTTGGCGCATAGGTTGCACGGACACATACACGGCACGTATATGGGGACATGGCATATTTCAACAAATGCCAACACAGTGACACAACTATGTTTATAAAATGACACACAGTGCAAGAAAATTTTTGCATTTATAACACTATCTCATTCTTTGGATTGTTGTGCGCAACTCAAATTGGCGTGTAGTGATAGAAATATTAAATGTCGATTAGAGCTCGAAGTATTCGATGGGCATGCACAGTAGCGCTGTGTCATTAAATAAAAACATATAAAGCACCGCATAGACATGTTGTAGAAGTTAATTAGTTGTGTTAACAACAACAACTACTACTACAATAATTTATCAATATGTTTATGTTGTGCTATTGCTATGTTGCACCATGTTGTGGACAGCGTCATTCTTTCAGACCCAAAATATGCTGGCACTTTGACATGTCATTAGACAAGGCTTAAACACGCTCTGAGAAATGTTTGATGTCCAACACGGTGTCAGACATGGACATACCAGTTCATAGAAGTGTCCATTCAACCTAGGTTAGCACTTGGTGGCCGGTATTAATTCCCTGTGGGTTTGCTACGTGATTTGTACAGTACTGATGCGAATATTATGGAGAGATGCATTATCAGTTGACACAAACTTGGTAAAATCTTTTTATCTTTTTTTCAATAACTTTCGCAAATAATATTGCAACACATTGTGTTTACATGCAAAATGAATGAGAAATTTATAAATAAATGGTATAAATATTTCATTACTCAAAGTAACTCGGAATAAAAAACCAGGCAACAACAAAACCCCTTTTGCGGGTCTATGCAATGTAAATGACCGATTAGCTGTCACCCTCTGGGATAAGAACCCTGTGTAGAAGTTCATTATAACAATGGAAAACTACATGGTAATACCATACAGCATTGCCATATATAGAACTTCAAAACACAAAAAAGAAAGCCCAATGGTGTTGATGTCACATTTTTTCAGATATGGCCACATGGGCAAAATTTAACTGCGTTTAAAGAGAAAAGGTTGTCTATTTGAAAACAGAATATAACATATATCTGAAGATCACAAATTAACACAAAAAGGAACTAGATGCACAATCAATTAGGGGAATAAAAAACACAGCCTGCTTCATCTTTCTGGGGCAAAGTGGACATCCGAAGAACAAAACAAGTAGATTTCCAAAGAGCATAAATGCATGTTTGCCCAGCCTGCAATGATCCCTGTTGTCAAAGCACTTGTAGCATCAATAATACTATTTACCACTCCTGTTGTTACATAACCCAGTATATGTCATCTGTGCAGGACCTGCAGGTGCCTCCCTGTTCCTAATTGGCACTGCAATCAGCTAATGGAAAGCACACACCCCTTTCAGTGCTTCTGAACAGAAGCTTGAACCACATCCAGAGTAAAAGTGTTGTAAAATGGATGCTAAACTTTAAAAGAACATCCAGTGCATTGGATTGTGTTCCTTTCAATGTGAGGTCTAGTAAGTTGAGCAGACCATGCTCAGGAAGAGAGAGTTGGTCCATACGTACTAAGCCATGGTGTTTGATTATATTAAGGAAAATTGTCAAACAAAACTAGAATATGCAACATACAAGAATGTCTATCATGAACAACATTCTGAACAAAACCATGACAAAAATATTGCAAATTGTTATGCCAACACATGTCTTCCAAGATTGGAAGAAGCATCCCCACACCTAATGGTAAGACTTTTCATATAACCATTAACAAGTTGGAAGTAATCTTGACAAGAATGTCTCTCCTTAGAACTACTGAAGAAGTAACCTGTCCCACAAGCAAAGTCTTCCTCTCTTTTGATTTCCACACCCTATCTTCTATCATAGCTTAATTTCAGCCTTGGAAGGCACAAATTGGAACAGCTGCAACCAATTTACTAAATTAACACACAACCTAAACATCAAACTAATTAGTTTTGATTCTATTGTCATTAAAAGATGATAAATTCTAGTTCGACATACTAATGTAAGAATCCCTAATATTATACAAGTTCTTGGCATATAATATTGGCACATGCCATTATCAAGCAGAATAATCACTGATGGCAGAAGCTTTTTTACCCCAAAAACTATCAAATTCGAACAGAACTCGCAAACCAAACATCAAGATTTCACCCCAAAATCCAAAAATTCCATCACCAAAAATCAAAATTATTTCAAAAGCACACCAAAAAGAGACAAAGTTTCCACAAAGAAGAGGCGTGAACACCAAAATTCTCCACCAATCGAGCTCAGCACCACATCAAACATTGAAATTTCCACCCAAAAACCCGATGTTTCCACCACCAAAACCAATCAAGAACCGACAACCCAAAACGTCCAAAACAAACAACAGCACACGGCAAGCCAAGGGAACCGTACCATGGAGTGGCGCTCGCCGGCCTGGAAGGATAGCTTCTGGTTGCCCATGGCGAGCGTGTAGAGCTGCGACAGCGAGTTGGCCGCGCCGCGGAAGGCCCCGTACAGCGCCCGGTCTGTCTCCTCCAGCCGCGCCGCCTCGGCCTTCCGTTTCTTCCCCGACATCGCCTCCCCCGGCGTGCCAATTGCACCTCTCCGGCGCCCAATTCGATCGAACCACCACGCCGCGATCGAATTCGATCGGATTCGAGCTCCGAACCCTAGGGCGAGTTCCCACGAAGACGACGACGAGGGCACACGAAGCGGCCGTGCTATAATATATCTGTACGTTTCACCTTTTCTCTTGTTGTAACTATTGTGTCACTGGAGAGTGGTCCCCGGGCCGACGTGTCATTGTATTACGAGTGAAATGGTCACGCGCGATCGACCTCGAGCACGTGCGGGTTGGCTGCCGGTCCCACAGGGTAGTGTTTCTGGAAAATCTGAAGTTTTCTGGCATTGCTGTTTATAGAACAAACAAAAGAAGCCCACCCATCCCCTCCACCCACCCACTTGTCCTAGACTTAGCAAATTTTGTGTAGCCTGATTCTTATATGATTTAGCCCAAAAATATTGTGTTAGCCAGATTTTAAACTTGAGATTCGATGGTCGAAATGATTTGGGTGCATGTAAAGTCGACTTCCCACATGTCACATAAGTGTAATTGGTGGATGGGAGCATAAATTAGTCCTCGACCTGTCCGAACCTAACTATGACTAAGTATTGCCTGAAGTTAGAATTGAACATTTTCAATGTCACGAATGAGATCAAAAATCAAAAAACCTAAATAAGTTCGGTCCAACCCAAATTTTCATTGTGGTCCACTCAAATCCGTTCAGCCCAACAGGGTATTTAGATTATAATTGTTAAATTTATACTTCCTGATTACTTTAAAAGAATTTATCCTAGCATAATTTGTAGTTCTAAAAAGTAATTATTTGTTATTTTGAAACCCATATACAATCTGTTTCCGCCACTAGTCATATGTTGATATATAACCCGAGCAATAAGCCTTCTCCACGCACAGCCACATCAACGACACATTCCTGGCCGTTCAATCAGCGGGTTCGGCTCATCTCTGTCGTCCGCATGCAGCCCGTTGCTTTGCCCACGTCGTCACTGCGCTTGTGGTCGTCCGATCGTTGTCCTTACTTCATCTAGGTCGGTCGAACATACTCCACTATAGGCCAGTTGTTTCATACATTTGACTAAAACCAAATCTCATGATTCGATCAACAACCGAAATTTGATTAGACACCAAAATTCGACCAGGCACACCTTCGCACTGTCCAGCTATGTTGTTTCCCACATTCGACCACAACCATGACAGCCGATTGGACCAACAACCTAAATTCGACCAGACACACGTTGTTTCGCACATTCACCGAAAACCAAACCTGCTGAATTGACCAAAAACTCAAAAGATTAGATCAAAAGAACCAAAATGCGACCATTAGAAAAAAATAAAACCGCTTATTCGACCACACAGGTGCGACTAAGTTTTTTTACTGTTACGTTCAAAAACACAAACGATGCGACCATCACAAAAAACAAAACGCAGTTTGATCAAGCACAAAAAACATTAAATCAACCAGACACAAAATACCACCAGCACAAAACCGCTTATTTGACCAGGCAGAAAAAAACGACCAGTGAACCTCGAGGATCAAGTCAGAAATTTACAAATCCCCCCATTCGACCACAACCAAACAAAACCAACACCAACAAATCTGCTAGGCGACCAAACACAAAATATGATCATCAACCAATAGCAAGAACATCCAATATAAAGGCAAATCTGTTGATTCGACTAGATAAAAAATGACCAGTGGATCTCAAAGATCACGCCAGAAAATTATTATTAACGTTTATAGTGATACGACCACTCTGGCATGATCAAATTTTTTTATTGTCACGTCCAACTATCAGTTTCAATTATTCTATCAGTTATTTTACTATCACGACCAATATTTTTACTATCAATACAAAATCTAATCATGGTCGCTCTGTTCAAAATCGGTCATGTAAGTACAAGTCTTGGTCATGGTCGTCCAGTCAAAAAATGATCGTATCAGAATAAGTCTGGTCGTGATCGTCCATTTCAAAATTGGTCGTATCAGTCCAAGTCCCTGGTCGGGCTCAACTAGTTCAAAAAATAGTCCTGTTCATTATCGTTCAGTATAAAACTGATCGAATTAGTACAAAATTGGTCGTATCAGCGCATCACCTGGACATAATCATTCAGTCCTGAATATAATACTTTATCATCTACAAATCTATTTTCTGTAATATACGGGACTCATCTAGTTATAATAACAATTAAATTTTTGTGTGTTACTACACTCGTGAGAAAACCTGACAGTGGTGAATTATTTATTTATCAAGAAAATAAAATAGAAGTCGAGCAGTGATATTAGCTAGTCAAATGACAAAATAATTTCTACATGCACCAACATACACGACTTTTCAACGAGCGGCTTGAAAAAGGCATAAAAAGTAAACTCAAGCTACGTGTTATATTATATACATGGAAAATTAATAAAAAAAAGTGTTGGCTATATACCTAAATTTTAACAAAAAAATCTTATTGTTACTATAATTACACCTAGATTTAATCAAACTTTCCCTTCATACTAGAATTGAGTATTTTGGGGTTCAGTCCGGGTCAGACTTGATCGGCAAAAAATCTTATTACATTGGACAATCTTGATTTGTCTAGTCTAATATGCTAGTTGGATCACTCGGATTCAAGCCAGACTAAATGGATTTGAGTGATCCATATTTAAGAAATCAAGCGGCTAGCAAAATGTCGATTGCATTATGACTCAAATATAATCCAACCTAGCACATGTCAATATATTAGTTAAGCCAACAAGGTGCAGAATATGACAATCAAGTTTTATTGGATCATATTCAAAAAATTAGGTAAAGCATGGGATAAGTTTTTTAATATTTGGAGTCTTGAGCTGGACCAAGCTCAATTAGATTCGAATAGATCGAATAGATCAACTTATGCTAATACCTACTTCACATCCTTTATAACTCTCATCCTTCAAGCCAACGGGCCACCACCTCTCCTATCGTGGCTGCCAACGCCACTTACTTCCAAACTATCTCTAATACAAAATAGTTTCATCTAATAATAAAACAATATTATCATTTGTCTTATTCTATATTGGCATGATAAATCTCACTCTAGATTGATAAATTATGTTTTTTTTTTATAATTGTCTCCTCAATATACCTAAAAAGAAACCATACCACAAAAACAAAACAAAGTTGTTGCCAAAACATTAACCGAATTTCACTTACCTACATTAATCGGTCAAATTTAGGTTACAAAACTCAGCAATGAATTTGTGCATAATTAATTAGCGTTGTATGTTACTTGGTGATGTAATTTCAATACAAAAGAACTACACTTGACACACTTCTGAACTAAAAAAAAAAAAAAGCAAAATTGTACTCTTGAGCACTTTTACCTGAATTTTGCCTAATTAAATCTTTCCATAGTTCACTTTGTTTTCAATAAGCTCCTATGCCTTAATTTAATGCGATGAGAGCCTTTTATTTTTTTGTGTCTGTCTAACTGGGATATTTGTTCAAATAGATAGAGGTTTTATTACACAAATGAACAAGATAGGGTAGCTTTTTTATTAGACAAATACGTGGAGGTTCTGATTGGATAAAATTCAAGTGTGAGAGTTTAATCGAACAAAATTGAATTGTAAAAGAATTTGATCAGATAAAATAGAAACAAAATGCAATTTTGCCTTTTCAACATGGATGGTTCTTCAAAATTTTCAAGATTTTATCATGGTGACCAACATTAAAGTAATTAAGTAACATGCATGCTACTTAATTACTCAGCCAAAGCAACCATATAAACTTATTAATTACCTAAAGTAACACCTCAGCCCAGATCACATTAACATTTAAAACTGCCGATACAGCACTTATACGACCGGCATACCGGTATACTGGCTAACTGGCCAGCCAGCGATGTGGGCCCATGCTTTTACATACGTACGTATACACTCACGTCACGGCGACGTCACCGCCACCGCCTTCTCCTCCTCGCCGTCTTCTCCCGCCCTCGGCCGCCTCGTCCGCCTGCTCCTCGCCGGCGTTTGCGCCCTCCGCCTCTGTCGCCGCAGCGCGGCCACCGTGTCGGTGAACGCCCTGAGGATGTCCTTGTGCACCACCCGGTCGTTGAGCTGGAGGTAGCAGAACAGCAGCTCCTCCATGAAGTCCCAGTCCACCGCCGGCTCGCCGGCGGCTACCCCCCTCCACGCGCCCACCATCTCCTGCATGGACCGCCTGAAGTCCTCGTACGGCACCCTCGAAAACATCACCACCGCAACTCCTCCACCGCCCACCTCCACGTCATCGCTCTCACAGCCATCACCATCATCGCCGACGACCGTGGCGCCGATATGGAGGGACCGGAAGTTGTCGGAGAGGGAGCCACCGTCACCGTCATCCTTGTCATTGGCGGCGGCGACATGGCCGCGGCGGCGGCCGGAGGCAAAGGAAGGCGTCCTTGGGTGCATGCATGCAGAGAGGAGAGAAGGAGAGGAAGAGGAATTCTTGCTAGGGTTTGCATGGAGCTTCTTGAGCGTCTTGGAGAAGAAGTGAAGCCTTGGCTTCTTGCTGTCCATCTTCTTCTTCTTGGTGGTGATCTCTTGCTCCATGTATGTATGTATATATGTTTCTTTGGGTTTACTTCAGGTTTGTTTGATCTTTATATGCAATGGCATGTAGGTTATATATGGTGTGTGCGCGTGTGTGTGCTGTGTGTAGGCTTAATTTGTAGAATTGTACATGCATGGTTGGTATGTATAATGTGGTTAATTGTACTAGGGGAAGGTTTCCACTTAACTAATTGGTGCATGTAGGAGAGTATATGAGATCATGTGGACTCTAGTCAGTTGGAGTTGTCTGGATATGACCTATATGTTATTTGCATGACTGATTTACAATTTGATAACTGTCGATTAGATTCCATAGGAGGATTGAAGGATTCTTGCAGAAATTATTTCTGAAAATGTGTGTGCATGGGTGATGTTAATGCCATGGCCACCTACAAAAGAGTTGACTATTTTGTTTTGTTGTTAGAAATGCATGTCCAAATTGAAGTGATGGATCTTGATTCTTGTATGCCTTTTGGGATTGAAGTGTTTGGTATTGGTAGAGTGCTTACAAAACGGTGCGTGTGTGTGACCCCAAAAAGGAGCAAATATAAATGATCTCGATGTGGACGAAATGGTGAGGGTAAAATTGGGATATCATATTTTTTTTTATTCATTATATATGCCAAGGACATCGTCGGTGAATGTGTAGGATTCAAACCCACTAAAAGTCACTCCTAAATCCAACTTGGTGAATTTTATATGATCACATCTGTTTGTTTTGATCAATACTTGCAGGCCAAACTATATCAAAGAGTGTCTTTTTTTTTATTATTGAAAAACTGTCAGAACTTCTCTGACCATTGGATTGTGGAAAGAACGGTTAAGAATTAAATTTACCGGGTGAATTTAACCCCTTAAATATAGAATGTTTGGACTCATGTTTGCGATGTCATTCATAAGATATAAAGCGTAACATATACTCGAAATCCTCAACTTAGTTTAGTACAAAATGTTTTTTTTTCGCTCACAATGAATCTTCCCTTCCTAGTGTTTTGTAGATTGTAAAGATTAGTTTTAAATGAAATTTAATGGCCTTTAAAATGGATTTATATAGTATGGCATTGATTTGACGACTATATAGGTTACGCAAATAATGAGGAGAGAGAGAGAGAGAGAGAAGGGGGGGGGGGGGGGGGGGGGGGTGGGATTTGGCAAATCACATAGCAAGCTTCCTATGGACTATCGAGGGTGATGGTAGTAAAGGGAAAATTACAGTTTGTACCACATTCTCGTGCATCACTGGGTAGGAAGTTTTCATGCGCAGCTTTGAGCAATAAAAGATAAACACTACAAAGGGGTATCCGATGCATCCACCTCTTCGACACTCACACACTCCCCACCTCAAAGTTGCTTTGTATCCTTGGCTTGAACAAGCGAAGAACATAGATCCACATCTCTCCTTTTGTTGATCACATCTCTATACCCTAGCAACGCCCCTCACCAAAAGCAGGGGAAACATAAGATCATGTAATAGCTCAGCGATTAATGCCGCTCGTTGTTACGAGAGATCATAGGTTCAAGTCATCACTGGGAAGGGATGAGACACATGAGGCACACTACTGGAAGTTGGAACTGCAATGTCCCCATCACAATTCACAAATAAAGTACATACCCTGTGTATCCAATAGACAACAGCAACAAGCAATCAAACCATTCCAGAAGAAACTTCTACTCATGGAAGGATGAACACCTTTACATCTCACGGGCCACAAATCAATGGTCAACCATGGCTAAGCGTGTAATGTAACGGAAAATCTTCACACAAGAATTGATCGAATCCGCAACCACTCAGATAGCAAGATCTACTTGGTATCCCGACGACAGATGGGCGAAAGCAAGAACATAACTTAAACATAACTCAATCCGTAGATCGGCAAATGTACAAGGAAGCTTAGATACAGATATATCACTACTAGAAAAAAATAAAAGGGATAGAAGCAGGCTTCTCAGAAAGCCCTTCCATAAGGATTCTTGATCTTGTTACCGGTGAGCAATGGACGGGAGAGCACTGGAAGCCCCCACTGCGACAAGAAGATGATGGTCGGGCAGATGTCGGCGTCCATCGTGGTGGCACGATGGATCTTGGAAGAGAACTCCACAAACCTCCTTGGCAGGATAGTTGAAGCAATCCTACTCCACTTCAGCTTCTTGACAGGAAAAAAACTATGAGAAACCACCTTACCGTTCATAGCCGGCAACAGCCTCCATCTGGGCCTGGTGGTGGCCCTGTCGTCCTGACACTGCAGCCTCTGGTAGTGGAAGAAGCTGCCCGTGCAGCTTCTGATGCCGGCGTCCTGGAAGCCCATCATTGCAAGCTTAACCTAAAAGCTGCAAGGCGAAGATATAGGCACTACAAGAAGAATGCAGATCATGGAAGACATGAACAGCAAGAGAGCACATGGAATGGCCCCAAAGTGGTACAACATGGACGGCTTAGAGACATTGAAACACAAGGAAAGAGACAAATCTTCCCCTAATGTTTGATTCCTCATGCCACATGGACCCAGTCATCCTTTCACATCTATGTCCCCCATGTATTTCTTGATGTACATGTGACTATTTACTCCCATAAATGCTCATAAACTTTCCTGGTTGCCATGACAGCATGGCATATCATTCCATCAGGAAAGGTGAACTATCAAGACATACATTTGTTCCTTGTTACTTTATTGCTGACTTGTCACGTGTTACTCAATCAGTATTGTCTGCCATTGGAATTACCAGGAATCTTTGCAATGATGCGCAATGGAAAGTGCTGCTTTTGCCAGAGAGAATAAGAGAGTACAAGAGAAGTTCTGGATAATTTCAAAATTCAGAGGAAAGGATATGTGTGCTATAAAAAAAATGTGCCCAAGGTAAAATTTTGATTGCAAGTGCAAGAACAATACTTTCTGAGTTTTCAAGAGGACAAACAGTCTTCTATGTAAAAACTCAAGACAAAGATAAGCAATCGGCTTGGAACTGTCTGTCACAGGTACCTTAGCAGAATCGGAAGCAAATAAACACTGACTTCCTCTCTATTGCCAATAGATATTGGTACATGTTTCCATTTTGTCCAAAAATCCCAAGGGATCACTAGTCTATTTGAATGAGAATTTCCAAACCTCCCTGACATTGGACGATCCATCGGCAACTTCAGCAAGCAGATTGGATTGCATGGTGCCTAAAGGACAGAAGTAAAACCATAAAAACAATGCATGAATACCACAAGAAGTGCAACAAAATGTACACAACAGAATGTACCATAAAATCTGCAACCATAACACAAAATTGACATAATGTACACAAAGAAATCTTGCATTTTATTGTCAGGAGCTGGTCTAAAGATGTGACATAACAGATCAAGCATGGATAATCTAATCCTCGCCTCCAGATGCAGGATGCTATTTCATTCATTTAAAACATGTGTCAATGATACTATGCCTTCAAAGCACTAATAGAAGAAAATTATACCCTGCAGACTAAACTTAAACAAAATGTACTGTGACACAAATGAAGGAGAGATCCTCTGTGCAATCCCATCATTGCATGAGTTAGCAAAGCAAACATTTAATACAATCAGATATGAGTTATAGGGTGCACAAATAAAAATGTCTATAATGAGCAGGAAAAGAAAATTTACCATCTTCTTCAACCAAGTGTAGAAACTGCCTTGTGCCACCACCTACTCCAAAGTAATGCTTCTTCCCTGCCATGTAAACTACGCCTCTGGGATATTGCAGGCACTGCAAACGTTTTGGCATGTAAGCAACAATGAACATTAGCAAAGTGAAGATTTTGAATGCTGACCTTCTTGATGAGCCTGTAAAGATTTGGAAGTGAAGATAGTGCATAGACAGTCTCAGCCATCAGAATGATATCGTAGCCATTATCCCCTTTATTTTCTGTATCAGCATCTGTTGTTTTGTCCTGGTCAGTGCTTCCACAAAGGAGGAGCTTGTTGATTTCACTCCAGTCTCCAGCAAAGAAACCAACACTCGACAATGTACATGAACCTATGCCATTAGTGGTATTCTCACAATGATTCTGAGATGATTCCTTGAAAAGATTTGCTTTTACATTTGGTATAGTGAGACATCTAAGGACCTCAGCATTGAAATCTTGGAAGTGAACCAGACCAGCACCCTGATGGTTCAGCCTTTGATAAGTATAGATGGAGAATTATTTCAGAAAAGCTGTGGGGAAAAAAAGATCAATACCTTAAGACCTGTGAAGATGCCAGGGAGGCCATGTCCACATCCAAGCTAAAGAACACAAGATAGAAAATGTTAGTAGCTAGTTTAACAAAAATTACTTTCTTAGCTTACAGCTATTTGTTCAGGGAAAAACTCCAATAGCTAGAACCTGAAATTTTGACTCAAGGAGCAATAATAATCAAATGCAATAATTTTGTTGCAACACTCCTTAGTTGTGTAGTTATTCCTCTATGGTTCGCGATCAAAATACCAGAACAGTTATTCAAAAATATCAGTACAAAAAGTGAGATGTTGCATCTGGTAAACCTCAGTTTAGTGGCTTCAACAGAAATAAGAATAAAGAAATTTAAGAGAAGTTCCAATTGTATATGAAATATACACATAAAATATCATGTGAGAGCAAGTATTCGACCTCTAACACCCGTTTGCCTTTTAGCAGCAATCGACCCTCCTTAACATCAGAATTTAGGGTCCTGATCAGGTCAAGTGAACCTTCCCACAGCTTCAGTCCACCTGGTGCCCATGGATATGCTCAAGTTCACAAAGTCAAAGAATAACTAATGATAAATATTGTTACAAAGAACAAAATGACTTCAGTCTTCACCTTCATATTTTCCAGGGACCAAATCTGAGTTTTTGACCCCAAAAACATCAGAAGTACTGACCCTCCCCTGAAAAATAAAATAGAAAGAGCAAAGAAATTAATTTAACAGAGCCACAAGAGGTAAAGAATGACCTGTGGTACAAGAACATAGAAAAACTTAAAAGTCCTTTGTTGTAAATGTAAGCATATAAATTTCCCAAACTATGTACAATTTTACACAATAATGTTTGTGAGCAAGCAAGGAGGGCATTTGACATAAATTCAAGTGATAACAGTAACCTAACAATCATATAAAGAAAACCATATGCAGACAATGAGCAACACTTAATCTTGCTTTCCCTAGCTTGCATCACAAGGGAAGTGGAATTTGGCAGCATCTTGCAATGCAGCATTAAAAAAGAATCTTGCATCCTGTCATGCAGGAAGGGGCAGGAAGGGAATGAGCGAGAAACAAACCAAACACCATATTGGTCCAAGATTCCACAAAGCCATGTAGGTACGAGCTCATTCACCCGACCAAACAGGACATAAGATTCTGATCATAGTTATGAACTTCACCAAGACCAAGAGGAGCCAATCTCTTCGATTACAAGATAACTATATACCAAGGTTCTAAATAGCGGATATCAGGTTCGTATCAGATTGGCTTCAGCGTATCGGATATCGGACGATATATTCTTGTATCAGAATTTTAAAAATGTTCATAATTTTGAGCTATACATGTAATATCATACCATTCTAGTATCAAACTAATATAGAATAAATATCACATATCAATTTATGAACATAAAATGTGTATATATTCCAACAAAGTTGCAATTACAGTCTAATAACTGATACACCAATATATTGGCTAACATGTTCCAATCCGGTATTCCAAACCAATATAGCAAATCGGAATCGGTAGGCCGACGATACTGATATATTGGCCGAAATATTGGGCTATACAACCAATTTTCAGAACACTGCGATATACAAAGGTCTATTAGTGTAGGAAACATTGTTCGCCAAGACCTTCACAGAAGAATCATATAGTAAATCAATTTTTACTGTAGGAAACATTGTTCGCAACTTAGATAGTTTCTACTGTAGGAAAATTTCAAAATAATGCAGGTTTCTGAACAAGTTATTGGTGTATTTTTTTTTCTTTGCTTTTGGTGAGCAATCAATTTTTGCGTAAAAACTGTGCATAAGATGCTTAGAAGGTAAAATTATACCTTTGCATCATTTTGCAATCACATAAGTTTTCACTTATATGCCAAAAAACCCAAGTCAGCTCGATTGGTGAAAGCTGTTTTCTACAGGCTACATTCAGCTGATTTGTCAATATAATCAAGATCTCGCATCGAGCAACGATGTTGTTGCTGGCATGAAGTGGTAACTACTGCAAGCATGCCTATCAGTTCCGTGACAAACAAAAAGACATCCGATTCGGTATTCTCAGTTCAGTTTGCACCTCTAATAGTAAAACCTCTACCCGAAGTCCAAATGCAGTGTTTAAAGTGGAGCATTGGTCAAAAGCTGATCCAGTAATTGCACTTTGTTTTTTTTTTACTTTGTGCAAGCTTCCTGATAAGTGACAAGCTAAAAAAAGAGGCAATTTTGCAGTTCTTGCAGAATCATATAACCACACAGGCATTCCCACAAATACGAAGCGAGCATTTGCACCCGCACCTTGTAAATCGATATGGCCTCGTCAACAACCACCGGCTCCAACCCTGCTGCCGCAACAGGTGATTCCTACAAGGCAAACAAGAAAAGATCGAATCTTGAACCGAAAAAAAACGAAAAAAAAAAGATGGGGAAATGAATACCTCGGAGAGGAGGACCTCGACTGCCGGCGGCGGGGGAGGGCAGGCGGCGGTGAATCCGAAGCCGAAGGAGGCGTTGGGATTGGAGGAGAAGGTGAAGAGAGGGAAGGTAGTGGTGCTCTTGGGCTCTGCCTCTTCCATGGTGTGTTTTGGAGGAACTTCTATTAATTTCAGGGTTTGGCAAAGAAGCATTTTGAAGTGGATTATAGAAATATCATAGCTTATCCGACTTTTAGTTTCTCAAATCATTTTTTTTACAAGTTGAAGTATGGGATTTAAATTTCAGATTTATTTTTTAACTTCTTTTAAACTAGAAATTCTAAATAAACTTAAATCAAAATTTAAACTAAATTAGGTTAAATAGTTCCTAAGTCATCTTAAAGCTAGTTCATAACTTTAAACTAATCTATACCAAATGGTCCTAATAACTAGGGTATACACTAATTTCAATAAGGAACTTTTAATCAAGTATTAGGTAAAAAAACTTTAGAAACAATCACATAAGCAATAATGGATGATTTAGATCTATCTAATCTACTCACATATGTATATTTTGATTTATCTTATTCATTCAATTAACATTTACTGTTTCACAAGATCTTTCTGTAGAAATCAGTATACGAATTTACCCATTAAAATTTTATGATAAAATTAGTGTTGGTGGCCCTATACATTATTAAGTCTTGTTTGTTTCAATTTTGTCAACCAAACTATATTATCAATTCAATATGTTAGAGAAGGAGAAATGAGATGAAGTTTTGTTGGGCAAAGCTAGTGTTTTATAGTTTGATTCAGAGGAAATTTAAAGAATTTTGAATCTGTTGATTAAAACTTGTCCAAATTTATTAAAATATATTTTAAAACTTGTCTTAATTTTTTGAATGATGATGAGAAGGTGGCCTAATGTGATAGACAACACGACATAATTTGATGGACGGTGGGCATAGTAGTGATGATAATGCGATGCGATAGATAAATGAGAGGTATTATGCCCACAATGGTGTAAAGCAACAAACGAGATGAAACGATGGCATCGTGATAGCACAAAATCATGCGTTAGTAGTGGTGAGTGATGGACTGTAGGCAATATAATGGACATGATGGGAGACAACAATAGGACAATATATGACATAATCAAATATGACATGGTATAGTTAGCAACAAATTATACCTTTTGTGTGTGAGCAAGTCAATTTGTTTCTATCGTAGTCGTAGATAACAGTTTCATTACCTTTGTTGAAAATCCAACGAGGCAAAGCAAAATAAGTCGAACAAAACCACATTTAATCTAATAACACTAAAAATTTTTATTTTACAATATGAGCAAGATATCCCCAAAAACACTTATATAAGAAACCTGGTATAAAAAGACTTAATCAATAATTATTCAATCATAATCAATCTACAATCTAAATCACAATTCAATAATATTTAACTTTGATCTCAAACATGAGAGTAGGAGTGTAAATATATCATATTCGGATCAAATATTTATCAAATTATATTTGTATCTATATTTTTAAGTTGGATTTAAATTCAAATTTAGATATGATCATATTTAGATCGGATAAAAATTAGATACGAAATATTTTTAATTTGAATCAGGTTTTGGATTCTATTGAATTTTATTGATATTTTTTGATTTCATTAAGTACAAAATTTAAAATTACTTATTTTAAATCAATAAGTTACACATTTTGAATGAATTTACACTATATCTATACTATCGATGAAAGAATTTGGTAAAAAAAATTAACATACTACCAAATTAGACAATTATTTTATATACGAATAATCTTCAAATTTAAATTTAGATGTATTTTATTGGATTTGGATTTAAATATTTTCCAATAAGATTTGAATTTGGATTCAAATAAAGAAAGATTCAGATATAGAATTCTTTATAATACTTTCATAATATCAAATCCGATAATCTAATAATTCGGATAAAATTTACTAGTGAGACAAACCCATATTTAAAGGCAAGAAAGTATATCTGTCTCCCTCTCAAAACCCCTTCCCGTTTCATTCCCCAAAACCCTAGCTTTTTCTTGCTTCTTTACGGCGGCGGCGGGTAGAGATATAGAGTGAGATGGATCGGCGCAAGGGAGGCAACGGGGATGCGAACGGCGGGTTGGCGGCCGCGACGTCTTCGCGGCTGAGGTTTGACGACGCGGAGGAGCGAGGCGAGGAAGAGGAGGAGGGGGTGGGGATGGAGGTGGAGGTGGATGGTGGGGAGGAGGTCATTGGCAGCGACAAGACCAGCGCCGACTACTACTTCGACTCCTACTCCCACTTCGGTGCGTTTGATTCGTGAAAGATATTATTATTTTTTTCTCAGCTTTGATGCTCGTTGTGCTTGTATGTGTTCGAAAAAAGTAGTAAAAATTTGATCTTAGTTGGTTTCTAAAGTAAATAGGGCGAGGTTGGATGCTTCTGTGTGTGGTAAATGTTTGATATTTGGTTGTTTTAACAAGAACTTTAGCTTGCTCTTGTTTGGAAGATTGATATTTAGTGTGCTTTTATCTTGCATTTGTTGTACGTCTGTTTCTTGGTGTAGTAAAAGTCTAATGCTTTGTTGTTTTATTTTGCTGCTTGTATGAGATATTGATGTTTAGTATGCCTTTAGCATGCATGGGTGGTACTATTGTTGGTGAAAATTATAAGTTTTAGTATGTTTGGATGATGAAAGGATGGATATGTTCCGTGTTTGTGTAGTAAGAAATTTGAGCTTGTGTTCTTCTGTACTAGAGCCCTGGTTTAACTATAGTGTGTTTTTGTAGTAAAAATTTGACCTTTGGTTGGTGATCGAGGTGAAGATTAGAGGTTCAGTGACTTCAAGTTGTCTTGGTAGTAGAAGATTGTGGTGTTGTGTGCGTGTGTGAAAATTTGGCATTTCGTCCATTTAAAGCTTTGATCTTTAGTTGTGATATCTAATTTGGTCCTTGGTCAATGGTCGTTGTTGTAGACCAGTGATAGAGGTTGATCTTTACTACATATTTAATACAGAATTTACTTTTAGTATTTATTGTTCGAAAAAACTGATCCTTTGTTTGCTTTGTGCAAAATTTGTGAGTTTTGGTTCTCCTGTGTGCCAAAAGTTTGATTGTATTGGATTTATGATGTTACTATGTGATTTGTTATTGTTTTGTCCACCAGGTTGATGTTTAGTTATGTAATATACTAATAAACGTCTTATTTTACTTCATATGCATTGTAGTTCCATGCGTGTTTGTAAAAGCTACCTGATATCTTTTCTGCAATAAGCTTAATAGGTTCTCATGCTTCCTCCTTGTTCTTTGTTTTGCAGGCATTCATGAAGTAAGTGGTTCTCAAAGATGCTGTACTTTGGGTGGCTTCATGGTGTCATGAGCCATCAGTTTCTTTTGTCTGATATTTGCACTGGACACTATGTTATCTTCTTTTAAGTCTCTTTCATTGATGTCACATCTTGGTCATGCTCAGAATTTAGCATGTCTATTTAATATGAGGATAGCAATTCAATGATGTATGTATTAGTTTAGCTTAAGGTTCAGGGTTATCTGTTATCTGCCGTTAGATACATCAAGCAAGCATAGCAGATATGCCAAAATTTATTGTATTGGTTGCAGGAAATGCTAAAAGATGTTGTTCGGACAAAAACATATCAAAATGTTATTACCCAGAACAGCTTTCTTATCAAGAATAAAGTAGTCCTTGATGTTGGTGCTGGAACTGGAATCCTCTCTCTTTTCTGTGCAAAAGCAGGAGCTAAGCATGTCTATGCGGTTAGTTGACTATTTTCTTGATATCTTTTGGTATTGATATTATGATATCTTAGTTATCCTAAACAAGCTCTTTTTTGCTTGTCAATACGAGTTTCAGATTTTCATAGTTGATATTCAGTGGATTATTTCATTTTACTCTGGTTTATCGATTACCTTTTTTTATCAAGTTTTTTTTTTCTCTGTACTGAAGTAGTGAACTGTTGCTATAGATAGAATGCTCCCAAATGGCTGACATGGCAAAGGAAATTGTGAAAGCAAATGGGTTTTCTGATGGTGATTTTTTTGCCCTTTCTTTTTACTGTTTGTTCTGCAACAGTTATCTGATTTACTGACTGTTATTTTTATCTGGTTATTAGCTATTGTTAATAATGTTTTCCTCTCGTGCAGTCATAACAGTAATCAAAGGAAAAGTTGAAGAGATCGAGCTTCCTGTCCCTAAAGTAGATGTCATCATCTCTGAATGGATGGGCTACTTCCTTCTGTTCGAGAATATGTTGAACACTGTCTTGTATGCGCGTGACAAATGGCTTGTAAGTGATTCTTTACAGTACATATGTTTAGATTTTCTCTCACAATAGTGGGGCTAGGGTTGGTTAATTGCTCTTAATTTTGTATTTTTTGTATTGTGGCTACAAGCTGGAGCTTTGATTGGCTTGTATACGCTACATTAGTGCCATGTGCTTTATGGATGATGTTGTGAGTATTATAGCTTATGATGTGTGCTACTACTATATAGATTGATGGTGGTGTAGTCCTACCAGACAAAGCCTCTTTACATCTTACTGCAATTGAAGATGCCGAATACAAGGATGACAAAATTGAATGTGAGTATAATGATGCATGGTGTATTAGACTATCTGCATGAGTGACATAAGCTCTAGAAGTTTCATCCAACGCTTGTGGAAGTTTTCCTGCAGCTCTTAAGTAATTCATTTTCTCTTATGAAAAACTTCTCTCTGATTGTTTCATTTTATCCTCCTGCAGTTTGGAATAATGTGTATGGTTTCGATATGAGCTGTATCAAGAAACAAGCGATGATGGAACCACTTGTAGATACTGTTGATGCAAATCAGATCGTCACTAACTGTCAGTTGCTGAAGGTGATTGATCGCTTGGAACTCATTTTCATTTTCTGTGCCATTTTCATTCAAATGAGATTTCAACTTAAACTCCTAATGCATTTCAATACACATATCAGACTATGGATATTTCAAAAATGACTCCTGGAGATGCGTCTTTTACTGTACCATTTAAGCTCGAAGCAGAGCGCAATGATTACATCCATGCTCTTGTTGCATACTTCAATGTGTCATTCACCAAATGCCATAAGATGATGGGTTTCTCAACAGGTTCATACTCTTTTCCTCATCCTTCACCGTGCAAAGCGTTATGATTTACTTTTTCTTCAGCTAATTTTTTGGGTATGACCCATTTACAAACTACTCTTTGCAGGCCCAAGATCAAAAAGCACTCACTGGAAGCAAACCGTCCTCTACCTCGAGGACGTACTGACTATCTGCCAGGGGGAAACTCTGACGGGCAGCATGACTGTCACACCCAATAAAAAGAACCCGCGAGACATTGACATTAAGCTCAAGTACTCCCTAAATGGGCAGAGATGTCAGGTGTCAAGAACACAGCACTACAAAATGCGGTGACCAAGGAGAATCAAGATATGATTAGTAGTTCATTCAATTTGTTTTGTTGAGTTGTCGTTCATGGATTGACGCTTGTTCTCATGATCAGATATTATTTGCGCATCAATCAAGTATTTATGTTCGTTGGAATCTACTAAAGGATCCAACTGACTTTCTGATATGAGATTGGTACGACGTGAAATGATGTTCCTTTTGCTGATTGGTTATTTGGTGTGACTTGATAAAGATATCAAACAATTGAATTTAATTTAAATGGATTGATAAGAGATTGTTCTCTTTTATGTTCTTGTTCTTTTTGCTGTATGTTCAGTATGTATGAGTATCATAACATGTGCAGTGCACAAACAAACTGAAGTTTTTAGACTTCAAAATTATCGCTGCAAATTCATTAATATTTGCAAAATAAAAGATTGCAGAGGAGATGATGTTTCTTGCAAATCTGGATAAAACAATATTTTGACAGACACTGTCAATTTGCTCGGGGTTTATACAGATTTAGAACTCCTTTGCATGAGACACCAAGAAGTCTTGAGCATAATTATAGATTTAGAACTCGAGATGCTGATGTTTTTGGACTCATTGTGAGAGCACACTGCATTAGAAAAAAAGAATAAGATCATGTACAAACTAGTAAGGGAAAATAGTAATGGAGAACTTTCTACTATCAATATTAGTGTTATTAGATCTTTTATTCAAAATTGAAGTTGATAGTTTATGTACTATTTAAAAAGAGTAATTTGACCTTGAAATCCAATTAGTGTTGAATCTAGTTAATATATTGGATCATTAATAGTGAGACTAGTCTATAAGGATTAATATGTTGATGACTATTATTTTAATAGGATTAGCAAAGAATTAGGTTGAGATTCTGATTATTCCTTTTTTAATAGTAAAGTTATGTATTTATTCTAATTTCAAATAGAAATTTTATTGTATAAAAACTAATAATAGAGGAGTCCGATTGCTATTTTTCCCTAAGGAAAATAATTCCGCGTATATTAATCACAAAGTTTATGAACTCTTACTTGTAAAGGTATGCACCAATGCCAAGAATAATACAAATCAAGATGATGTCAACGGTGAAGTTTCTAGTTGATCGGAGCTGCAGGTTACTCGGATTTATCAGCAAATTAAAAATATTCCATATAATAATCATAGTAGTAAACTTATTGTTAATTAAGATGAAACCAATATACCACTCACCCCGGTGACAGTATCTTTCAGTCTCTTATTAGTCTTTCTCAGCTCTGCATTAGCTTTATCCACCTGCACAAATTACATGCATGTGTTGAATTTAACCTTAAAACTATGGGTAGAAATATGCTAGGAACTTGGGTTGGGGAGTGGGGTGTTTATTAGACGAGAATTCTTCAATATAAAGAATGTGTGTTTGTGATCTAAACTATTCAATTAACGTAGAAATGAATTCTACTAATCAAATTTGTATAAGGGGCGCTAGTGTTATCAGTTGTTAGCATCCTGTGATTTAATGAACCATGATTCTTTCTATATTTATCAAATGACTCTGACAATAAGAGTTAGAATTTCTCATTTTAGGAAGGATTGTTACTCGATATATTCTGTTAATAATTGTCTGAGAACTGACCTTGGTGTCAATTTCATCCACAAGAGGAACCTGTCTATCCAATTCCTGCAGAATTGCACAAAAAGATTAGCTCGGAACTTTTGCATGCAAAGATTGGATCCCCAAATGATATTGCATCAACCTCACTCATGTCCTCAGCCAGATTTTTCAGTGTATCCAAACCTTCAGAAATGATGTCCAACCCCTCATCCTGTACATTTAAGATTTCAGATTTGCATGGTTTGTCAGGTGAAATGATTTCAGATTTGCATGTATATAGTATCTATGTAATGGCTGTCTCAAATTATTTGATATATAATGTTTCCAAATGCATTTGACAAAAAAACTATCTCATGAACACAAACTTGCCTGTTTCATTCTCCGCATCTCGTACTCCCTTCTGAACTGCTCGGATTCTTCGGTGTTATTGAAGTAGCCCTCATCAAAAGTTTCAGCTAAATTTAATCGACAAAATGATAAACACAATTAGTCTGAAGAGAAGAAAACCCCTAAATTACACGAAAAATCTGCCTAAATGGTACAGTTAGTCTGAAGGGAAGCATAAATATTGACTTTTCTACAAGAGAATGATACAAACTGCATAAAAATGTTACTACTATTCACATAGAAATGGTCACAGAAAAACTTCCATTCTGCACAATGCAATTGATTCAGAAACATGGATATTTGAGAGAGAAACCTGAAGAATCAAACTTAATCCCAGGTCGCGAATTCCGGCGGCTCCAACCGCCGTTCTGATCTGCTGCACCGCCGCCATCGGGGATCGATTGGATTCTGTGGGGCAATGCTGCGACCAAATCGCCCCGTATCGCCAACTCTTCCGGTGTGAGCCCTTTCATCTGAAAATTTTCAGTTTACCCAAATTTCTATAAACTGCATTTGCATGGGAATCAAACAATCTATTGAACAGCTGAAAATTTTGCAGGATTCAATTAACTCTTGGAGAGATATATCATACTTTTTTTCCTAATACCAATGATTCAAGTAATCAGCAATGTTCCTCAAAAATTTAGCAGTGTGATGAAGAACTGAACAACAATGATGAACACAAGGTAATATTTTTCCTCTCTTTTTAATCTTGTAAATTAGAGGAATGAAACTAATTTAGTACCTTCTTGACGGCTAGTTTCTGGAGCTTGGCTGCCTCCTCCATGAGGAGGGCCTTGGTGCGCCGCACATCGACATTCAGGGCCACCGCCGCCGCCCGGTTCTTCTCTTTCGCCGCCCTCTCGGATTTCTGAACACACCATCGCATGACCAATGCTTAGAATCAAATACACAGAAATTGGAGACATGAACTTGGAAAGGAAAAGGTTGCAAAAAAATCTCTCCTTTCTTGTATTCTTATTATCTAGGCAAGTAAGAAGAGAAGGTCGCAAGACCATGAGAAGGAAGACCTCGATGGCGGCGTCGATCTCGCCATCGATGGCCCCATAGAGGCGCGAGAATGCATCGCCGCCGGCGTCGTTTTGGTGCTGGCCGGCGTCGTACTTGTCATACTTCTTGCAGATGGCGTCCACCCGGGTTAAAACATCAATCATGCTCATCTTCCCTTCTCCTTCTTCTCAATCAGCAACTACGGAATGCCGCCGCCGCCGCCGTGGTGTGGTTGCCCGATGAGTTCGCCGGAGAAGAGGAGGAGGAGGAGGAGGGAGGCTTTTGGGCGGGCTGTTTGGATGGTTGCCGTTGCGGGTGGGGTGATGGTTGGATATGCCCGGCAGGTAGGTTAGTTCGTTAGTTCCCGCGAAGTTCCCGGGATCTTGTTATTTGCCTATTCGCATTTACCCCATATTTTCTGTTATTCTCAAAAATGTTACAACTTGAAAACACACGGGAAAAGACTAGGCTCCAGTGCAGGATGAACTGTTAAGCTCACTCCTCTTCCCTTGCTCATCACTATCATCTGTAGTTGACGGTGAAAATATTTTCTCACCATACTGTCACTACTTTCACAGTCTCTATCATCTTTCATCGCTCTGTTATTATACCACTATCACCAATGATATTGAGGAGAGTTAAGATGAAACCTAAAAGAACTAAATTCATGAGTAGGGATTTTTTGATTAATTACAAGAAAATGTGTATGAAAAATAAAAAAAAAACATATACATGTCGTTTGACAAAATTGAGAAGAATAAATTTCACCGTTAATCCCCACATTTTTTTAATTTTACACAAGAATGTTTTTCCTGGTGAGTGCATGGAGTAATTGCAAAAATTGGTTTTATTTTTGGCCAACGGGGGATTCAAACCCTGGTTGTGGAGGTGAGGGAGGGGTGGGAACCAGCTAGGTTAGGAGCCTTTTACTGCTCAAGTACCACTGGACAGTTTAATATCGATTCACAATGAGTCATCTGAAGTTTCATTGTGTTTGCATATGACTTTTGTTTTGTCTTGGATAAGAGAAATTCATCAATTTTTTGTATTAAAAATATATTTTATACAATTATAGTTGACTAGAAATTTTTTTTGAATTGTAGGAGGCAGGATTTGGACCCAGGATCAGGGGTGAGAGAGTAGTACATGATTGATTGTTTAAATACAAACAACACATATCACATTATTGGTCTTTGTATGTATTTTTTTAAATTTTATTTCTTGTCATAAATAATTCTCGCTCATGATTTATAGGAGTACTAAACAAATTTTTTGAGATTTTTTCATGATAATTTAGGGATTAGGGGTTAGGGTTTAGGGTTAGGGTTAGGGTTAGGGTTGAAGGGTTTAGGGTTAAGGTTAGGGTTAGGGTTTAGAGTGAGGCCGAGATATATTTAGTGAGATATATATTATTGAAATGGATAAAGTACATGAATAAGCGAGAAGCATTGAAGGAAATTAAGCATGGAATCATCTAGAAGGGTCAACGACGAGAAAAGCTGCAAGAAGGCTTTGGTTCCGCTATGAAAGTATGATTAACTTCGCGCCGACGCTCCAATCTTTGTTCCTCTGTAAGTCGATCCAGTGCGAAACGCCATTTGCCCTCACAGTACGGGTCAACCTCATCTGGACCCCAGTCTTCTGTGAGACTGAAGCTCCTGTGGCGAGTCTTTGCCTCTTGTAGAAACTTTATGTGTTCTTTGGCTTCGTTCGACATCTCGATATTAATCCACTGAATAAAGTCACACTTGCGCTTGTAAATTTGAGGAACACATGTGAGGGCGACAATAGGTCAAATAGTGTGCAAGAGAACAATAAGAATAGTACAATACTCACATCAGTTTACCAAGGGTACTTGGACATCACGCAACTGTAGAACCTCATCCAGAGCGACCGTTCATCGGCGGACATGTGCACTGTGCACATCTTGTTGCAGTGGCACCGCGGTGGAAGCTCACATAGCTCCATACCCTCATCCTTGGTCACTCCGAAGGACAAACCTGAAGCAGCCATAAGATCATACAAGGAGTAATTACCTGTGAGTGTTGGAGGAAGTAGATAGGTTCAGTGCGAAAATGAGGGGCGGATATACTTTGTATTTGTAGGCCGGAGGCAGGGACTTATGGAACGGTGGGGAGCTGTTTTTCTATGGGCACGATGTTGTATCACGAAAAGGTGAAAGTATGGAAAAGTCGAGGTGACAACTCAGGCCGCTTTCTGTCTCGAGAAGTTATAAAGTGGCGAAAATGGAAAAGTTGACGTGAACGCTTTCTGCAGCTTTTTTTGACGGAACGCTTAAAAGATGGAAAAGTTGACGTGAAAACCTCGAGCAGGCTATTGTCACAGAAAGCTGCAAGGTCGACTGTTTTATAATTCATACCGGATTATGGGAATATTCCGACATTCATATCTTTTAAATTGTAAGTTAGATGAATGATTCGTTTTGACCATTCAAACTATGAAGTCTAAACAATAAGATCGTCGAAAACCTAATTAACTGGAGTTACACATCTCAAAATGACCGAGCATAATTTAATCCAGAAAATAATGCATTTACTAAAATAAATAATGCAACACGTTGAAAAATAAAAGTGTTTGTACATGTTCACTATGGGTTCGGACGGCCCCTCTTATGCCTATGCCTATCTCTTTGAAAAGGCAATGGTGAGTACGGATCAGGTGGCACATATGATCGCCGCCCAGCCGCGGTAGAAGGACCATGCCGCTCAGTACTTGCATGACTCTGAGATGGCTGTGTCGATGGAGGGGGATCTTCGAGCTCGCTCGGCGCTAACTCATCCGGTTGGTAGTACTGATGCGCATGAGAGTCCTGCATCCCTAGCATGCTCGAGACCCAGTCCTCGTTGTCTCGCTGTTGTGCTACCCAATCGGCCTCGCCCCCCTGCGGAGCGTAGTACTCAGGATCGCCGTGGTGATACATCTGATTGTGGGCAGGCTCCCCCCAGCTCAGCTGTGTAGACCCCCAAGGAACTGAGTGTCCTTGTCCCTGGGCCGCCTGCTCAATACGAGCCTGGTCCCACTCTTCACCAGCCGCAAGCCGCTCTACGAACGCCCTACTCGCATCCTCCTCATCTTGACAGATGTCGTCCTCATTGCCGGAGTCATCTGAATCGGGAGTGCAATGTGTACATGAGCCCCCCAATATGCAGATTTCTGCGTCGAGCAGTGTGCATTGATAAGGAACGACGAAGCCGAGACGGGCCAGCGGACGTACCCGGTACGTCACCGCCCTAAGTCAACGATGTGCCACGATGACTGCGCTGTGCCGACGAAATGCTCTGTTGAGCACCACTCAGGTTAGGCCGAGCTGACATCGGGCTAGGTGGCCGGGCCCATCTCTGGTGTGGAACTGATCCATCTGTCTTTCGACCACAAGTTAGGTCGGCGACGAGTTATCGTGCTCCTATGTGGATGGAACGTAGAGCACCATGCAGCTCCGTCTTGAACCGTCGTCCTCCCCGAGAAAGGTCGGACAGCAGGTAGTGCGCCTGCCTCTCGATGGCCACCGCTATATCAGCTTGCACATGCGAAACTCATATGGGAACTCTGGAAAAATAAATAAGATAAGATACCAACATAAGTATCCATTGAAGACGAACGTACCGAGAGATGGATCCGGCCTGGGAACTCAACATCAAGGCCTGACCGAAGACTATCTTGATGTGATAGTTCTGTCGGCGAAGGTGGGGCCGCATGAGAAAGTCACATACGGATGTGCGGCCCGTACCACTGAAGATAGGCCTGGTACGTTGCATGGTCGTACGGCTACTCCTTCACAACAACATCAGTCGCTGCGTGGTCCTCCCACTCGTCGATCCATTTGGCATTCTTGCTCTGCCAGTTGTCGGAGTGTTTTCCTTTACGTGTTTGTTTACAAAAGGTGACGCAATGCACATAAAGCAAGAAAACAAACAAATATTCAGTACGTAACCGAGATATAGAAAATGTTCCAGGCATACACGTGAATCTCCCGCGGGAGATGGTGTTGTCGATTTTTTTCCGAGGGCGATATTTGCTGGTGTAGCCCGAATTGGCGCATCACCTTCTCCGGAAAATACGGCTCCACTACATGTGAGAACACCATGTGCCGGCGAGTAAGCCAGCAGTCCTGGCCCGCAGTGCAATGCGAGGAAATGCTGTGCGGTGCAACCTGGGAGATGTGCTCCGGTGTCCATGGTCTCCATATTGTTGCATCTAGGCGTTATGTCTGACCTAATTTTGATGATTAATGAAAACAAAGTGTTTCAGACTAATTATGCTATTAAGATATTTGATACAAAGTTGTATTGGGAAGAAATGCAAAATGATCAAGATAAACCCGACGTAAAATGGATCAAGCACAAGTCACAAAACACAAAGATGAGAATAAAATCGAGAAATGCAAAGGACTTAAGGTAATATGAGTTTTTAATTTTATCGATCTAAGCGTATGGAGTTTGATCGGTTTAGAACTTTATTTCTTAGATTTAACCGTACTATAAAGAGGGGTTGCAAGTCCTCTCTAAATTTCCAACATAAATCGAGAAATTACTAGGTCACTGCATTGCATACATTTTGGTTGGATTTGGTTTTGAAAGATTTAGATTTTCAGTTGAGTTTTTGACAACAGAAGAGTTTTTGCATTTTCTAGAAAGATCTAGGCAGATTTGGTTTTAATTATCTTTCAAACAAACTATTAAACTCTTAAATCGGATCTCTGGATTAAAAGTTATAACTGTTTTTATCCATGCTGACTGTCAGTTTGCTACGCTGACTGTCAGTTTGAATGTCAGTTTGTGTTAACTGACAGTTATCCAGAGAGGTTGTTTTTTTTAGCTGAAATTTTTTGAACTAAACTAACTGTCAGTTGTCCAAACTGACTGTTAGTTTGGATTTCGACCTTAAACCGTTTTATTTGAGTTTCTATTTGATCTGGTCGTTTTTGTGGTCCATACTGACTGTCAGTGTGTGATATTGACTGTCAGTTTGGGGTATCAGTTTCCTTATACGACCAAAAACGGCTAACAATTTTTTATCCGTAAATTTTGTCAACCGTTGTGTTTGAAACTGACTGTCAGTTTGGGCTGCTGATTTTCAGCTCGAGCTCCAACGATTGTTTTGATCCTTAAGGCTATAAATAGAGGCTCTGAGCAGATGTTTTGTATATCTAGCAGCCTCACATTCTTATACACTCTTGAGTTTTTAGTTCTTTACACAAAATCTTGATTTGTTGATCAAGTCGAGTGTTTTCTGAGATCCACCGAGTTTTTGTTCGTATCGTTCTTGCATACTTAGAGTTTTTCAGTGATTGTTGGAGGTCTAGAAGAGACCTTACTGTTTTTTACTCTTGGTGAACGCCCTCACCTAGACGGTTTGGTGGTGTGGCCGTTGACCTCTCCTGTTCGCAGATTGTCGGAGAGGCTCGGCGTGTTTGTAAAAGGCATCGGTGCTCGCCTTTCCGGAATGGACAAGGAGCAACCACTAGTAAGAAATATCCTTCGTGGATATTGAAGCAAGACTCAATTCACTTGAGTGCTTCAACGAGGATTAGGGGAGACCGGGCGTGTCTCCGAGATCTCGGAAAAAATCTTGTGTTCGTTCTCTCTATCTTTTCTTTTTAATATATTGAATTGTAATTTGGTTCTTCTCTTTGCAAAAATTTGTTTTTATTTAAAATTTTTAAAGTCTCCTATTCACCCCCTCTAGTCGGCATCCTTGATCCTACAGATATGACATGTGCGTCCAGCAGGAGATCAAACTCTCTTTGGTATGCCACGTCATAGCGGTGAATCTGTGACGATGACCACCTCGGTCGGCCTCCTAGCCAACAGTCTCCCATGGTCGGTCTCCTAGCCAACAGTCTCCCATGGTCGGTCGATCAAACCAATCCTCGTAGTCCGCTGGGGCACCGTACGGCTGGATCGCCCGCTCCAAACACGGTGACCAACCGGGAGTGCTCCCATGACCACAACTGCAGCTGTACAGGGCATGCGGACAGCAATGATCCAGTCGAGGTCCTGCAACATACCTAGCAAAGCCTCCTGTACGTCGCACACAACACTGCCATTGCCTAGTTGTAATGTGGCATGGCCACTGGGTCCGCATCGACGATACTCTCCACCAGGGAAATGAACCACGTGTACACAACGTCACCATGCGTCGAAGTGAACAGGATATATTGCAGCGTCACCAGCAAGTAGGCGAAAAGATGCCGCCGAACTACATTGTCGAGGGCATCATCGGGGCACTCACGGTAGCGTGTCAAAAATCGATGGGGGACACCATGCTTGGATGCCAGGATCTCATCACCGTGGTTACCGATGTCAAAGCGGAGGTGCATCTGCGCGTGCGGGCCGGGGGACGATGGGATGTCCACTGCCAGATAAACCAAGTAGCATGCTCACATCCTCTAGTGTGACTGTCATCTCCCCCAGCGGAAGTGGAAAGTGTGGGTCTCTCGACGCCATCGATCTACCAATGCGGTCATCAATGACCTATCCAGTGTGATATGTTGACCTATCTGTAGCATACGAGTGAACGGCAATAAACTTGCATCCCGAAGGATGGGGATGTAGCCCTCATGGAGAGGCCAGTACTCCACGGGAGCACGCACTACAAGCGGCTCCAGGTCCCGGCCCTCGGACAACATGCGGCCGCGATGTCCACAATCATATATGCTGGTCAGCAGCTCTGGAAGATCTCTGTCCCCGCCGGCCATGCCTGTCAAAACTTTGATCCATTAGTGAAAAAAATAAAATACATACGCATGAATAGCACACAACATGAAACTAACATAACATACAACAGGAACCATTATTGAAATTAAGATGTCCACAGGACGAAATAAAATAACATATGGATTACAACCATCCAATGCAAATGAGAAGTGCATTACAAATTTTGTTACAAAGTTTCGTCGAACACACACAACATAGCTAAGTCGATGGTCTGGGTGCATTCAAACAATCCTTCCTGCTATGTCCAGGCTACGACAAATAGGTTGAGATTTGACTTGACAACCTTGTATTGGCGGTTAATTGCAAGAGACCAGCTCACCACGGCATTCTTCAGATCTTCTTTGCTCTGAAACTCCTGCTCTACTTGTATGCCACCTCGCTCGAAAGACCATCTCGAACCCTGATTTGTTGGCAGCATAGCTTGACTATATGCTGAATAATTGAGTCACTCCGGCGGGGGACCAGGATTATGGTCATCAGAGCCATCGGATGCCTCCGAGTCCATCCAATCATCTTCGTCGGACACTGATGGAAGGTAATCCAGTACCTCGCACACATCTACGCGAGTATGGCAGAATACATCCGACCACTCGCTAGCCCTGAATGTTGCAGGACTAGACACGATGCTTGGCTCACCATCCACCGCACGCTCAGCTGGTCATACGTTGTAGAACTGCACATACATCGCGAACTGGCCAAGCAGTTGGCCATGGGGGTCTTCCACTCTTCGAATATAAGAACTCTAAGATTTGTCTCCTTTAATTTCGCGCAGCATCCAATATGACTCATTATCTACCTCCTGTACGATGAGCCCTTAAATTAGAGCTATTTCATCGCGAGGTCTCTTCTTGAACATATTCAGGATCCATAAATTCAGGTCTAGGAATGAGGTGTTATGTACGCTCAGCTCGCCTGTCACAAACTGGTAATCAACCCCGCTTTGCCCCTCGTAAACTAAGCCGTCGCCGTAAAATATGCAAATTTTTTCCGGAGTCTCCATTTCTTACACACATTCATCTCACGCATAAATAACATGACACCATTATGTCTGACAACCCTATGGACCCATTTTCCTTTTAAGTTCAGCAATCATGCATTCATGTATTTTCATACTAACTCAGACCTGCATTCAAGCTGCACAGATGTGCATTATTCTGTATGTTATACAAATTTGTCTTCTGAGAGCATGCATGCATGCACATAATTAAAAATAACCTAATTTCATAATTTCTAAAAACATACACATATACATTTGAAAAACCTAATTCCTAAACATAGAGCGTGCAAGCGTGTATGCATGTAATTAAAAAGAACCTAGTTTCATAATTTCTAAATACATACACATATACATTTATAAAACCTAATTCTTAAACATATAGTATGCATGTGCATGCACAATTAAAAATAACATAATTTCATATTTTCTAAAAACATACACACATGCACATAGTTTCTAAAAACATACCATAGACATTTAAAAAACCTAATTTATAAACATAGTCGCACATAATTAAAAATAATCTAATTTCATAATTTCTAAAAACATATACATATACATTCAAAAAACCTAATTCCGAAACATAGAACATGCATGCACATAATTAAAAATAATCTAATTTCATAATTTCTAAATACACATACATATGCATTTACAAAACCTAATTCCTAAACATAGAGTATGCATGTGCATAGTTATAAATAACCTAATTTCATAATTTCTAAATATATATATATACATTTAAAAAATCTAATTCCTAAACATAAAGTATGCATGCACATAATTAAAAATAACCTAATTTCATCTTTTCTAAAAACATACACACATGCATATAATTTTTAAAAACATACACATATACATTTAAAAAACCTAATTTAAAAACATAGTTGTATATAATTAAAAATAGCCTAATTTCATAATTTCTAAATACATACACATATACATTTAAAAAAACTAATTTATAAACATAGTTGCACATAATTAAAAATAACCTAATTTCATAATTTCTAAAAACATACACATGTAAATTCAAAAAAGCCTAATTCCTAAACATACAACATGCATGCACAACAGAATCTATACACATAAACATAAACCCTAATTACATCATTATCAACATACTTAACATAATCTTAAATACATTTCGAAAAAATTTACCTCCTTTCGAAGAGCTCGGAATCCTCTACAAATTTCTCTTCTACACCGAAGCAATTTACCGGACAGATTTTGTTAGATCTAAATTTGAAGATTGAGAGGAAAATAAGAGAGAGAGAAGTGTGTGTGTAGATGTTTTAGACTAAGTAGAATAATTAAGGGAGGGGACCAGAGAGAGGTAAGTAGGAGATCAGCAACTTGTCGAGTGCTATATTAATTTGGCCAATGTCTTTAGAACAGCAAAAAACTATAGTCCAACTGGTTACCACTCCCTCGCTCCCACCTCGTTGGTCCGAGTTCAAATTCCCGCTCTTAAAATTAAAACTGTTTTTACCATCTTGTAACGACAAGTGACAATATATTAAATTGTCCAATACCTTTAGAACAGTAAAAGGCTCTATCTCATTGGCTTGAATTCGAATTCCCGTTCCCACCTCAATTGGATGTTTTGCAATTGGGCTTCCTTTCATAGTGTTGCTCAGTTCATCGGCAAGCACAATGAAGGCAATGATCATCTTTCCCTCATAGATGTTAACTGCAATTCTGACAGATGAACAATGGAATACATTGGACATGCAGGGGATTAATGCCCTAACATTTGCTTGCTTGTGTCACCTTCTGGATTGCAAACTGCCTTTTCATGGCTTTCTTTCATCTGGATGAAATAGGCTCACAACTTCGCTTGTTTCATTCCATTTTGCGCAGTTCCACGGGTCTATTCTGCTCACCTCTCTGCGTCCCGTGGACAGTGCTATGCTGGGGACCGGACTTACTATCGATGCTCAGGCCCTGACAGTGAGGTGCCCCCACTTCCAAAGATCAAATCAAATGCCAGTGAAGTGATGTTCTGCAGAGTTTCAGGGTGGCACTGTTTGCTTACATGTCAATATATACATCTTGAGTTTTAGCTAGTTTCTTCAGATGAACTAGCCAGGATGCTGGGCCTATTTTTGCCATTGCCTTGGAAATTTTGTTGGAGGTACTGTACATAGTTGCTAGTTTATGATGCAGATACGATTATCCTTCCTTGGCTAAGCTCTACATTTTGTGGACTTGTTACTGCTTAATGGTAGCTCTAGATTTGTCATAAGTATGGAGTTGAGCATTCCGTTTATTCGGTTTTCTCCTTTGGCTAATCTCTGTTTTTTGGTGTGTAGTTGGTGCTAATGACCTCCAACTTGGACATTCTCGAGGCACCAAAGAACCTGTACAACCAATCTTCACAGTTTTGGGAGATTCACTTGTTTCTCCCGATGGATAAGTTTGTACATGCATCAGTTTAATCAAAAAATTTAAAGTATTAGAGAAATACAATTTATTCATAAAAGCCCAAAATACTCTCCTTGTCACCTGACTTAGGTCAAAATATAATACACTCAATTTTTATTATCGGACTTTGTAACTATTAAAAAAATAAATTGTAGAATTTTTAAAACAAATTAAGAGTCTGATTTGCAGCTAACCACTATCCCACTACTAAGTTCAATACTTTAATATTTGTGCAATTTAATTTTTGAAAAATATAGAAATATTACTCTTATTTCTCTTATAAATTGTGCCACACAGGTCTTGTACACAAGACGTGATGTTTCTTCCACCAACTACATCAAGTTTGGTATTGTAGGTATATAACAATTTAAAACAACAGTTGTTTAGAGTAGTCTGAACATAACATCACTATATAAAAACATCAGTGAAATTGATGCTGGACAAAATCTTCAAATAATCAATAACTTTAAGGATGTATTTGGTTGAGTTTAAATTTTTTTTAATAAGTTAGGTTATTGGCTTCAGTTTATAAGCCCATAAACTCTTTTTTCAACAATTTTAATTTATTGAGAACTTCTAATTTTAAAAAAAAACCTTATGCTTAAGAGATAATCTCAAAAATAAGCTTTACGTTTAGGCATAAATCGCACAACCCATGAAGTGAAGGACGGCCAAAAACTACTCTGAGCCTCTGAGGTGAATACACGCCCAATTCACCCGCCCCTTTATTGGCCTAGAATTGAAGACTAGGGGCATGTATGGACTTTTACCGCAAGTGGTTCGCTAGCGCCGTTAGATCAAACTTAAGCGGTCCAGATTGCGGGAGGGACCGGATTGTCTGGGGATTTTTGCTCAAATGGTATATGACTCAGCGAGCAAGGCGGGCTCTGCATTTACGCCTTCTTCTTTTATCTCTTCCTTTTTCCCATTTCCCCTCCCAACGGCCAAAACTCGCGCGCTAAATCTCTAAGGTTTGCGCTTCTCACACCACCAGATCCCTCCAATGCACCGAAGAAACCCTAGTCTCCATGCATCCACGGTTGACTTCATACCTCCGAATTCTGCGATTTTTTACGATTTTTTCCCAATTTTTTCTGAATTTTTTTGGGTGCTTTTCTCTCCCCGCAGAAGCACGGGCGCCCGAGGGCAATGCGGCGGCAGCCGGCGAGGAGTACGTGGGCGCCGGCACTCGAGCACCAGCGCCTCACCGGTTCGTGAGATCTCCTATTAGCTTTTGTGTGTTGTCGTTGATTGCCCAAGTGGGATGCTGTGGTTGGAGTTGGGGTTTGGTTGCTGGGTTTGTTTCCCAACTGAAAGGGGGAAACCTTATCGCTGTAGAGCAGATATATTATATAGTTTTTTGTTTTAGTCCAGTGGCGAATTAGTTGTTTTAGAGAAGGATTATTCGTGATTTGATGCAAATTTTCAGTTGTCGCCCATGCTAAGAATGCTTAATTCCACACCATTGTTGTGCGGAATTGAAGACAAAGTGATGATCGGAAATTATCATCTAGTTGCATGAATGAACTTTTACCCTTTCAGCTTTGCAATTACCAACACAATGATTCTGGAAAAAACATTGCTTTATACTCAACTGGAAGCATTCTATGAGCCTAAGAATTGAAATGAAATATTGAAAAGAAGAAATCTTCACCTTTTTCATTTCAAGCCCCCCTGATCCTTGATAGTCTCTCACCTTTCTTCGATCCTTGTAAATATTTTCTTCTTGCATTATGCTTATGTTTACCATTAGGATTTTTCTTTTGCTGGCAGTTTCATCTAATTAGCCTTCATTTGCTTGCGGTTTTCTTCGGACAAAAGTTTATTATGCAGACCTGTCTTTGATATTCTAAGCAAAAGCAGTCCACAAGCAAAACATACTGTCACAGGTAATCAATTGTTCTCAACATATTGGCCCCATTTGCACAAGAAATTGTGCATCCTGAAAGTGGAACTCATGATATAGAGTTGTTGAGGCATGCTTATTTAATTTGCTTTGAAATGTTTCTCTAACACATCTCCACGTAAAAGAACTGATTTTTTAGAAAGTAGCATAGTTGTGTAGGATGCATAGCACATGGTGTCTTGTACAATACATATGGGAAAACATATGGTATGTCATATATAGATACAACCGCGAGTTGCATAAATAGATAGAAGTCTTCACTAGACAATTAATCAATGCATATTGTATGCATTACACTGAGCAACAAAAAATTTTAACTTCAGAAACAGATGAGTTGAACTTCATCATCTTGCTGATGGCAATGAGTTGGACGATAACTCTGCATTAGTGCAGCCTTGGCTAATATAACTGACAATGTCAATTGCACGAGCTTCTTCCAATGCTAAGGCGTCCTTTAGCTGCACCACCACTGTATTCATTGTTGGCCTATGAACTGATGCCTCCCTTGTGCACAATAAAGCTATATCCACGACCTTCCAGATCGAACTGATGTCATAATTACCATGAAGTCGCGGATCAACAATCGTGTCAATTTTGCCCATGCTGACCTTCTCTTTTACACGTTGCACAATATGCCCACTGATCGGTAAAATGGGAGGCTCACCTGTTAGAATCTCTAGCAAAACCACTCCAAAGCTGAAGACATCACTGCTCATGGTGAGTCTGCCGCTAAGGTAGTACCTAGATAAGAACAATTGGACCAATGTGCCCAGTTAGCTAGTTCTTTCAAAATTACTAGTCTCTTATATAAGTTAAATAGAAGCAATAGCGATTTATCTTCTCTGGAGTTCATAAGAATGTCTATTCTTCTTAATTTCTTGGCAATTCTTCAAGAGAGTAGGTATAACAACGAACCCTGGGTCAATGTAGCCTACAGTGCCAGCAGCGCTTGCAGATATGTAACTTTGAGTAACATTGAGACAAGACTTGGACAATCCAAAATCTGAGATCTTGGCAACCATATCGTGTCCTAGAAGAATGTTGTGCGACTTCACATCTCTATGAATTATTGGTAGTACACATCCTGTGTGCAAGTAGTCCAAACCTATATCAAAAGTCACAATTATAGATTGTCACATTAAGAAAAGATAAGGCAAAGAGAGGAGGTGAAGTGGTGCACTCCAAACCAGACCTTGGGCAGCTTCTAGTGCAATTCGTGCTCGAACTTGCCAACTCAATGTTTGAACAATGGCATTTTTGCCTGAATGACCACCATATAATAAGTTAGTAGCAACGTATCAGAACACCAACCAGTCTGGCCTCATGTAAAGTGAGGATGGCAAAAATTGAGTAGTGCTTTTAGCTCCAGATGAAGACACATTGGTTGCAAGATGCAATTAATTAACATTTGGAAATTGATGGCATGTCACAAGGCTACTCAAGGACTTAAAAACTAAAGAAATAAGCATATCACAAGATTACTCAAGGACTTAAAAACTAAAGAAATAAGGATGAGTATATAAAATAAGTTGCTTTCCAGCAAAGAAATCAAACAAGAAATTGATGTGATAAATTTTGAAATTCCCAGATTACAAACCTCTTAGATGATCATAAAGACTTCCATTAAGCATGTATTCATAAATAAGGGCTAAGTGATCCTTGTTACTGCAGTAGCCGACCAACAAAACTAGATACCTGTGGTGCACAGTTGTTAAGCTCCCAACCTACAAAATGAGATCCATAGTCAGAATCAGAGGACCCTTTAAAATGTTGCCTTAGTTCTGAAGTCAAATTCAAAGATATTGTGGTGAACAACTTATTGAATCATTGTCCCTTGCATCTTTGCAAAAATTGATTGTCTAATGATTGATCATATACATGTTCTGGCTTATCCAATCATCTATAGAAGCCACCTAAAATTACTACTGTCAAAAATATTTTCCACATGCAAACAACCAAACTACGCATGCATTCTTTTGGAAAATGAAACTTGTCACTTAGTTGTTAAATTCTGTCAAGTGAAATTAAGTACCTCAGCTAAAAACTGTGCTATTCCTTTCTGTAATGCTGATGTTTGAGAATGCATCTTAACAGCAACCTGAGTACCATCATTTAACTGGCCATGGAAAACGGGTCCAAACCCTCCTTCACCAATGCACACTGAGAAATTATTTGTTATTTTCGCCAGCTCCTCATATGTGAATTCACGGTTGTTGGATAAATGTACATGATCTTTACAATCTTGGCGTGTAAAATTTGGAACTCCCAGACCCTCAAGGTGCACACTTGCAGTGGTACCTTGACAATTCAGTTGTTTCATCAAAGCAAAAAATGTTGAGAAGATGTCATTTTTTTGTTGTTATAAGACAGTGACCTAAACCAACCGTGCAAGAAAATTAGCAAAAGAGAGCTCTACCTTGTTTTTTGCGGAAACAAAACATCAGCATAGCAGATACTAGCATTACCACCATCACCACAGGAACCACTATGGCAATTGCTAGGACCACTGTATTTTTTTTCTTTGACAAATCTCCATTACATGGATCCTCATTAATGGTGTCATACCTAAAATCAAGGAAAATATTGCTGCAACTGAATTGGTGGAAATGATTGAAAACAATTGAGTTCAATATATACATTGTTTGCATTTCACTCTAGATATCTGTGCTGCTGCACTCAGCAGAAAGTTGGCACAAAGATATAGTCATGTTCTTATACTCCAGTGCTGTGCATTAAAGGTACAACTGAAAGTATAGTTCTCAAATGTTGTGCAAGAGGCCAATTTTCAATTATTAATAATCAAATAAAGTTCTCAAATGAATCATAGAGCTAAAGGAACTCCAAACCTCAAAGTAAGTGACTTTTTTGTGCACAATGTTTCAGGGATTTTGCCATCAAAATAATTCCCTGATAAATCTCTGCAGAAAAGTATATACCAATTTATTCCTTATTTGATTTGCATAACTCTACTTTACTGAGATGCTGAAGGATAGGACTTACAGAACAAATAGGGATGATAAATTAGTTAAAGAATCAGGTACTGATCCATTTAAACCATTGTGCGACAAATTCCTGAAATAGGTTTTGTAGCAGACAGCTTGCTTTTAGGGTTCAACCAAACATTGGGGTGACTGAATTAATACATGTTGCAGCTATACCCACAAGTATTGGAGTGATCTGAGCATGGAAAATTGGTCGGATATTGCACCTTGCAAATCACTGTGGGACAAATCTCTGCCAAACAATGTTAGGTTGTTAATGTTGGAGAAGAAACAAACAGATGAACAATCTCCCAGAAAAATGCTAAAACAAGAGTTTATTTCAGTTTGATACCCATGCACTTACAAATATATTACTCTGGATGTGTCTCCATCACTGCTACAGTTTAAGCCAATCCATTTATTGTTATCTGGCAAACAAGGATCGCCCATCCAGTTCTTCATCACTTGATACTCAGTTTTAATGGCGAACATGGCATCAACTAAACACCATAGAAATGATCAAATGAAATAAAATTCAAGTTAGCAATAACCACAAGAATTTTAATTTACGACCCTTCTCATTATTTTTCATGTATGTGTGTGAATGTAAGGTCATGAGGATGTTAATTGCAATCTGGCTGATTGTTTTTTCTTTCTTTATGTTTACTGTGTCTGTTGGGTATTAGTTAGATGGTGTTAGGAATTGAGGATGATAATTCTAACTCAACTTGAATAATGATAAAAAGAGTCATATATACACCAAAGAAAGAGTAGTCTCCAAGAAAGAAAAAGTAAGTTATAAAATAAGGGTATAACACTAATATCCTATATCTTCTGACACCCCCCCTCAAAAAAAAAAAAAAAAACTTAAGGTGGATCAAAAAGCTTGAGTTTGGATAGCAAAAAAGAAAATTGGTGTCGAGTCTGGGCTTTGGTGAAGAGGTCAGCAATTTTCATTTCCGAAGGAAGGTAGCACAAGTCAATGGTATCCTGTTGAACATGAGATCGAGTGAAGAAAGCGTCACTTCCAATATGTTTCATGAGCTCATGTTTCACAGAATCATTGGCAATTTGAATGGAGTTGGTGTTGTCACAAAATAGTGGCGTAGTCGTTGTGACAGAAACACTGAGATCAGTTAGAAGCCATCGAAGCCAAACAATTTCAGCTATAGTGGCTGCCAGAGTGCAGAACTCAGCCTCAGCACTAAACCTAGACACAACAGTCTGTTTCTTGGACTTTCAGACAAGAAGAGAAGAACAAAGGAAAATGCAATAACCTGTGACTGAACGACGATCAGTCGGATCACTAGCCCACGTAACATCAGATTAGGCCTGCAACTGCAACGTGCTGGTCCTGGAAAAGAACAAGCAGCGGGAAGAAGTGCATTGAAGATACCGTAGAACATGAAGAAGATGAGTATAATGTACGGAGGTTGGGGCACTGATAAACTGGCTGACGACATGAATAACATGAGAGATATCTGGTCGAGTAACACCAAGATAAACAAGACTGCCCACGATCTGCCAATACTTGGATGGATCCGGAAGAGAAGTACCATCTGTAGAGTGCAGCTATAAGTGCAACTCCATTGGGGTGACAATAGTCTTGTCATCAGTGACACCAGAGCGAGAAAGAAGATCTAAAACATAATGCTGTTGGGAAAGAGAAATCTTGTCAGATGAATGGGTAATCTCAATGCCTAAGAAATAGCTAAGTGGATCAGACATTAGGAACTGCGCTCTGAGTTTTGCCTTGACAGAGATTATATGAACAGGATCATCACCAGTAAGCAGCATATCATCAACATAAACAAAAAGGATGGTCCGTCCCCGAGGGTTCACATGAACAAACATAGCTAGATCATGATGGCTAGGAGTAAAGACGGCTGCAACAATCACGGACTAAAAACACTCAAACCTAGCTCAAGGAGTCTGTTTGAGACCATATAAAGCTCGTCATAAGTGGCAAACATAATTTGATGGATAGTCAAGACCTTGTGGTGGACGCATATAGACCTCCTCATGCAGAGAGCATCGTTCAGAAAGGGATTCTTGACATCCATATGAGAGAGAGTCCAACCACACATAACAACGACACCAATGAGAGTATGAACAGTCGCCATGTGAGCAATTGGAGTAAATGTCTCCTCTAGTCACACTCATACTCCTGCTAAAAACCATGAGCGACCAAACACGCTTTATAGTACTCAATAGTACCATCTGCCTTGATTTTGATCTCGAAACCCACTTGCAGGTAATAGGGACTGCATGTGACGGACAAGGTACAAGCTCCCAAGTTGAAGTCCAGGCCATAACATTAAGCTCCTCAGTCATAGCAGAGCACCACTCCAGACTACTAGCTACCTCCTGATAAGTAGTTGGCTCTTGTACATGATAAAACACCAACAAAGACAAAATGGTTAAGTTGAGCAATAGTAGAGTGATCCCGCAAATGATACTGAGACTGGGGAAACTCTATAGTAGGGGCCTTGGGTGGTGGTGGATCATTGCAAGAGACCATAGGAGGGGATGCTGGGCCAAGTAGAGCAGGCTCTGGTATTGGATCATCAGAGGAAGAACGAGGACGACGGGAGTAGTGATAAGGGAAAGGAAAAAGAGACCTCGAGGGTCTAAGTGGAGAGGAAGGTGACAAATCTGTGGAGGGAGGAGGTGGCTCAGTTTGCGGCAAGTCTGTGGGAGATGAATGTGTCTCAGTAGGTGGTAGGTCTGAGGAAAGTGGAGGTGGAGATATCTCACAAGAGGGAGTAGAAGGAAAGTAAAGAAATGAGACATCAGTGGTGGTACCAGAAGGGGTGGAACGAGAGGAGGGTGAAAGATAGAAAGACTGATCCTCAATGAAAGAATCTGATTCGTCGAGCAGAGGGATCGTAACAACGATAGTCCTTATGCTTAAGACTATAGCCAAGGAACACGCACTTCACTATCTGAGTTGTCAGTTTCGTGCATTCCCTGGATGAAAGGAGGACAAAAAAAACTATAGCCAAACACTCGAAGATGATCATAGTGTGGCGGTGCAGAAAAGAGGCACTCACCTGGACTACGATTAGAAAGAATAGAAGATGGCTGAAGATTGATCAAGTAGACTGAGGTAGAGATGACCTTTGCCCATAAGTGAGAAGGAACATGAGATGTCAATAGAAGGGTGCGAGCAGTCTCAATGATATGACGGTGTTTGCGCTCGTCAACATTGTTTTGGGCATGGGCTCCTGAGCAGGATAGCTGAGGGAGAGTACCTTGAGAAACTAAGAACTCCCAAAAACTGTGTGATAGATACTCCCTCCTGAGTCAGAATGAAGAACTCTAATCAAAGTGGAAAACTGAGTATATCATAGATGCAATCTATAAATCGAAACAAGCTCACTGTGATGTCTCATGAAATAAATCCATGTATATATGGTATAATCATAAATGAAAATAACATAATATTTGTGACCTTTTGAAGAGAAAGGAGTAGGACTCCATACATCAAAATGAATCAAATATGACTCGTCCGATATGGGAGTTGTAGCTGCTTGTCCAGCTTGCAACCCGTACAAACAAAATTGGTGTCTAGAGAGACACGACCCAACACACTCTGTCAGACCAAAGTAGACAATCGAGACCCATAGAGATGACCGAACCTATGATGCCATTGGGGAAAACTAGCAGAGACAAAACATAATGAGTTAATGGAGGTAGAAGACACAAGTGGCGAAGAACAAGAGGGAAGATGCAGATAGTCCAGCACATAGAGCCCATTGGATCCACTACGGCGATGGCCCGCTCCAATGAGGGTCCCTGTGCGACGATCCTACACATAGATATTAGGAGTCAAAACCCACTAAACAGCCTTGACTAGCCATCTCACCAATAGAAAGTAGCCGCATGGCTAGACCAGGGACACAGTAAACATTAGGAATATGAAACTGAGATATGTGGAGAGTACCATTGTGAAGCATGGATAACGACGAACCATCGGCCAGCTGAATCTTGGAACTAACACTGTCCGTGGTACAATCTTGGAGGCCAGAATTGTCAGGTTGAACATGGCGAGTGGCCCCTGAGTCGAGAACCCTAGTCTCATCACGTATACCTGAGGTAGAAGGAATTGGGCCAAATAGACTAGAGGAAGCAGAGGCAGCAGTGTGGATAACAGATGGAGATGTTGATGCATGAGAGAGTTGCTAGAACAATGTCATGAACTGCTGTAGACAAGGATCGGAAGCTGAAGTGAGTGCTGGAGCCGTGTCAAAAACAGCAGGAGGTACACCAATAATAACGTTGGTAGATGGAACAAAAGGTCTCCCATTACGAATCCACTTGAAGCAATCGGTTTATAGATGTCCCTTCTTGTGACAGTAGGAACATTGTGTCTGAGTGTGAGCCTTCTGCCTCTTGGGATCAGAAGAGGAAGTTGATGCTTGAGAGCCTGAAGAAGACTGGCGAGGGCTGGAGGAGAATGAAGAGTGATGTGCAGTCAGAACGCTGTGAGAAGCAGGATGGTAGCAGAGTGAGAATGCTAACTTGTCTCCTCAGCTATCATAGCCTTCACAGCTGCCTCTACAGTGCATGGTACCTCACGGTTCAGAATTTGAAATCTAGCGACCTCAAACTCTGAACCAAGACGGGTGACAAACTTAAAGATCCTCGTATGCTCCTGGTAGACTGCTGCCTTAGTATCACACTTGCAGGCTATGCAAATAGAGCACGATGCAGGTGTCATGTCTTCTAGCTGACACGATATTTTAGAAATCCTGCTGTAGAAGGCCTCAACTGATAGCTCTCCCTGTTGAAGGTGATGTAGCTGTTGCAGAAGCGTGAACCTCAACTCTTGGCTGGACTACTCAAAGTGACCCTGAAGGATAGTCTAGATTTGATAGCAAGAGGGCAAGCGACAGATGCTTCGCCTAATGGCAAAGTTAGTACTCTACAGGAGAGTAAACGAATTTGAGTCTCGTTCCTCTCCCAGGCCTCTAGCTCTGCACTGGCTCTCGATATCCGTGGCTCAGTGATATGGTCGAAAGCCTTCAGATGGGAGGAGACAAGGCATGACCACTCGTTGTATGATCCGTTTGAGACCTAGCCTTGGTTTTCGCACTAGGCTCGCCCAGATTCTAATATGCGGAATAACGGGATCTTACTCGGAAATACCGAAACCCAAAGTAATTGCACAATTCTTTATTTCAAAGAGATCTTTACACGTCGAACGTTAGACACACTTGTCTACGTCGAAGGAACTATAAGTGTCTAAAACTCAAATAAGTTCTATGACTCTTCGATGATCTAAACTAGACCTATTACAAGGTATTTATAGTCCAATCGTATGAGTACGTATCAGACTCAATAACCTAAACGTATTAGACTCATATAACTAATCCTAAATAGATAGCTTAGTTATACACATTCGGATCGGATTACAATTCCGAACAGGTAACGAATTCCTTTTCCTGGTCGCGGACCAATTCATGGTCGCGGACTCATCCAGGGTCGCGAATCCTATCCGAACACGGTTAAGGTCGCGCAGCCGTATGCGATCAAGACTTGGACATCCTCCCGGATCATTGTAGGTGTCAGTTCCGATGAGTTTGACATCAATCACCGGAACCTGCAATCCACGAGGAGCCATAAAGGGAGCTAGGGATTTTACTGCAGTCAGAGAAGATGAGCTAGAACTCTTGTCAACAAAAGACATGCATTGAACAAAGCTGCAAATGGATTGGCGGCTCAACTCGACTCAGAAACGGCTCAGGTTAGCTCAATCTAGAGTCGGTTCGGTGTATAGGCTCAGCTCACTTAGAGCCGATTCAGTGGATCGGCTTGGCTTACTTTAAGTCGACACAGTTTGGCGGCTCGGCTCGGCTCAGTTTAGTGGCTCAGCTCGGGATAGATCTAGATCTAACTTTTCTAGTTCCGGCTTGGGATAGATCTAAATGAGGGATCTCGAAGCCGGAGACGACAGCAGCGACTACGGCGGTGGCGACAACAGTGACAGTGACGGCAGTAGCAATGACAGCGGCAATGACAAAAGCAGCAGTGGGGGCGACAGAATCGGCAGCGATGGTGGCAGTGACAACTGCGACTGCAGCAGAAGCAAAGACAAAGCTATATGTAGGATTGTACGGCGATGGTCCAACCACCAAAAGATCAAGAAGAGGAATGGACGCCGGAGACAGTGAACACCGGTGAGAGTTGGAGTTTAACCCTAATATTGCTATGATATTATGTTAGGAATTGAAGATGATAATTTCAACTCAACTTGATTAATGATAAAGAGAGTCATATATACACTAAAGGAGGAGCAGCCTCAAAAAAAGAAAACTAAAGTCACAAAGTAAAAATATAATAGTAATATCCTATATCCTCTAACAGATGATACTATATCTTTTTGTAAGGAAAAATAGATGGCACTATGTCGCAGAAATTAATGATAATTGATGGGATTTGCGTGAGTGGTTGCAAAAATTTATGGAGATTACCATTCGGCTGTTTGGATACTATATTTTAGAGGTATTTTTTTGTCAAAACATATTTAGTTGTCTCTTTTTAGTAAAACTGATTTTATTTTGTTGGCCTGGTATGACAGTGTATTAGTGTTTATGAGATATTTTGTTTGGATGAAATGAGTTTTCAGTTTTTATTCTTTTGCGTTTTCTCAAAAAACAGGCGGTTGCAGTTTTCTATAAAAAGAATCATTTTGAGTTTTGTGCTAACTTGTTTTTGCTATCTTGATCTAAGATGGATTACCAAAGAATAACTAATATTTCTAAAACTCATGATTCAAACATCCCCTTATTACCGTCGTCTGGAGCGGTCGTGGTGTCGCTACGTTGGATGAGGTAGTACACCTCATAGGCATTGAGCATGGGTGGCAGCTCTGAGCTATTGGTTGCGACGATAGAGACGTTGTAGAAGCCGGTATCAGAGGTGCTCCTGGCGGTGCTACACGTATATCCTGCTAAGAGGTAGGGTATCTTGTACGTGTCCCACAGTTTGTCTTCATAGTAGACATCGATCTCGCGCACCCGCTGTCGCTGAAATTCAGCAAAGTATAGGTTGAGGAAGTAGGCTGGCGCCTTGTCCATGTAAGGGCGACCGATCCAAGAGAAGTTGATGGGGACGGATTTGGATGACGTGGTGATGGCAGTCTGAAGGACTATACTCTGCACATCAAAACTGTCAGATGGGTAGTGTTCGACGTTCTCAGCTGTAGTAAGTTTGATCCATTTCGAGGAGTCTGTCGGCAGCCTCCAGATGCGATCATAGTGATCATCAGGATACCTGGAAATCAAGTGCATATATACATGTAACTTTTGCAATCCACGGAGATATGCCCTTTGTTTTATCTTTCCAATTCCATGAGAATCTAGTTCAAGAAAAATATTTCTTCTAAAATCTTTTAGTTAAGGGAAGAAGCAACATTTAAACAAGGGCAAACCTAAACAGGGGACTTGCGCCCATGCTTCGGCGCTCGTACAGGCCGAGAGATTGATTCGCCATGGCTGCTGGATAGATTGAGCTCTTCATCGGCCTCATCTCTAATGAAGATATGAAAGGAGTTCCCTTTCCATTATCCATCAAACAAACTGATATCGTGTTGACAACGGCGACGACGATCACCTCAGACACATATGTGAAGGTTGCATTGGTGATAGTGATCCGATCCCAGAAATCAAGCCCCATGTAGATATCAAAGATCAATGGTGAGCTCATAAGACTCAGGTTTTTGCCATCGTAGTTTCCGTACATGAATGTTGCCCTTACAAGATACTTCTGGCCTTTCTTGGCAGAAGACAAGGTGTAGCAATTGCGACCTCCATTAGGGAAACTTCTGACGTTTAAAATTGACATGGATTGTTCAGGAGCTTGGTATTCTGAAGAAATGTTATGGTTCTCTCCTGTATGTATGTATCCATCGTCCGAGATGTAAGTGATATTTGTAAGCTTGTCAGTGTAGCTGGAGCCACTTGTAGTCCCGCAGTCAATGCTTATAAACCCTTCATCCATAGAGAGTCATATATGTTTATATGGCTACAAAGTATGAATCTTTAGACATAAACAGTTACAATGCATGCCCATACATACTAGGTAATACTTCAAATATATTATCCTAATTAACTCTATTATTCACTCTTTAAACAAGTCTCTATATTAAAAGATTGATCTGTTTTTTCACACCATCCGATCATATAAAATTGAAAGATTGCACCATTAAAAATATCTAATCACATACTCTATGCATAATTATTGTTTTTACACCCATTTTATTATGTGAAATTAAAAATTTGTATCATATAAAAATAGACAATCATGCAATCCTCTTTGAATTTGTATGTGATTCTTGTATCACTAACTTGCAACATGTGGGATTTCAACTCATGTATAATAAAAAAAAATGTCATATTAGAGGCACCATGGTTGGCACTGGCGGAGTTAGTAAGAATCCTAAGGGTCAGTTACAACCCCATTGGGTTTTACAGTTAAGCCCTCTAGCATATAAATAATTACATAGAAGTTTAGAAATCATAGGACCCCATTGAAAATTTTTAACACTGAAGGGACCCTACTGTATAAAGATTCTAGCTTTGCAATTGATGTCTGCTCTAGGAGCTAGAAATTACCACATGAAATGAAAAATTATGTAAAAAAATATAAAGATATGACAATTTATTAGTCGGTGAAACCAAAATATAATATGTTAGATTATTCTTATAAGTTTTAGAAATTCGTATAGAATATAATTTCAAGTACGTTTTGAATTATATATATTTACAAAATTCTTAATATATAGTCCTTTTATAAAACTGTTCTTTTTTTTTAAAAAAAAATCCATCCAAGCCCTGTTGCCCGCCCTCATGCAGAGCAAATTACTCTTCATTATAATAACATATTACTCTGCGTTAAAATTATATTGAAACTAACTACACAATTACATGGTGATTCGGTTAGTTGAGTTAATGAGACATTGTACCCTCCAAATTTTGTTGTGGACTTCAAACCATGATTTAGACCAAAAGCACTTTATTCTTACTAATAACAATAGTGATAACAATGATCTCATGCCTACACACAAATGATTAATTAGAGTATAATCTAATACACATATGTTAATTACTAATTATACAATATAAAATAATTGATCAGAGTATTTACAATTCAAGTCACAACCGTAAGTTATGATTTAGAATCAACAAAAGTTATCAAATTGGCTAAATAATTAACATGGGTAACACAACAAGAACATTATGATTAATAGTCATTTTTTTATAAAAGAAAGTTACCTTACACGTAGTAGTATATATTTTGTTAGTAATACATCCCACTTCTACCTTATTTTTATCTTATAAATAATAATATCTATTATATTGACAACAAACATCTTTCGAAAAGATCCAATTCAACCAAATACACTTAAGTTTCATACCACATTCAATTCAACAAAAAAAATTTCCTACATTAGTTAACCCAAAAAGTTAAACTACCGGAAAAGGATAAATTAACAATCTTTTCTCTGCGCAAGCTTGCCGCAGAGAGCACCAATGTTTCTCTAAGTATCGCAAAATAAATAAATAAATAACAAAAATAAAAAATAAAAATCAAAGACGACAAGAAAGACACCACCACTTATATGCTGGCCAAACATTGTGTCATTCGAGTTGTATGATTAATTATTAGGGTTTTTCAAATATTTGATCTGGTGGTCTCGTAGCTTCTTATATCTTTAAATAGCTCTATATATACTAATCAACTCTTTCTAGTATCTCTAAAAAAAATTATATGCTGGCAAATACCATTTCATAATTCACTTTATGATGGATGAAATATGCATGGATGATAGAGATTAAGGTAAGTAGATATACCTAAGGAAGAGGATTCAGCGTATACATGGACAAACACATGCATGATAACAGCAGCAAACAAGAGAGCTAAGACGGACATCGTCGTATATAAATCTTCAAGTTTTTTCTTCCAATTTTTTTTCCCTATGGATTTCAATTTATGGATGGATTTGCATCCTCTCTCATATATAGGTCAGGTGAGACTCATAAGGTGACGGAGACTGAAGCTAATTAAGCGTCAAGTCGACGATAACGATTTTTTGTTTCAAGTTTCTAAACTGTGCTTTTTGACTGGGAACTTTTCTTCAACTTTTCTTCCCAACCTGCCAAAAAGTGCCGTGCAATCTGGGGGGCACATTAATAATTCAATTTTCAAGAGATTTGGTGAGATTTTAGCGTCTTACCATAATTATTGAGGAAATAGATTTATAGATGATAAGATTTATATCTATAAATATTAAAGTTGACAAAGATTTTACATTTATGTTTTTTAAATTATAATTTCAATTGATGATTCGTTATGACTGTTGAGATTATAAAATCAAAACAATTTGATTGACATAACTATATTATATTTTAAGATATATAAGTCTGATTGATGATATGATTATATTGATTTGATTATTTTTGACTTACAATTTCATTGATTTATACGGATTGTCAATCGGAGTTAGAGATCAAAAGATATCAATTGTGGAGACTTCGAAAGTTAAAATGTATTGAGACTATCTGTGATTTGGATAGTAATTGCTTATGGTTTGACAATAACTTGTGGTTTTCATAACCATCAACCTTGACAAGGTCTTATATTGATCCAACGGGGTTTGTACTGATATGACTACGAACATGTCTTATATTGATCGAACCAATTTTGAACTGAACAATTATGATCAGGTCTTGCACTGATATGCCAGTTTTGAACTGAACGACTATGATCAAGTCTTATCTTAATCTGTCCAGTTTTAAATTGAACAACCATATACAGAGTTTGAACTGATATGATCATTTTTGAACTGGACGACCATGAACAGGTTTTGTACTGATATAACCAGTTTTGAACTAAACGATCATGACCAGGTCTTGTACTGATCCATCTTATGTTTTGAAGCTCAAGTGCATACTCATATAGTCTAAGAGCTAATTAAGGCCGAATGTGAATTTCAGAGATAAAAATTTTGCACTAGTTCACCATAGACAAATGAATCTGTCCGGGCACAACTTGTCTGATATGGTCAGACAAAATCCGATTAGCACACAAATTTGGTTGTGATAGTAAAATTCTTGGCCGTATCAGTAAAAGAACTGATCAAATTAGTAAAATATAGATTTGGTCGTGACAGTGAAAATTTTAGTCACACCAGTAAAAGAGCTGATCGAATCAGTAAAACAGACATTTGGTCGTGGCAGTAAAAAATCTTGGTCGTACCGGTAAAAGAACTGATCGTTTCAGTAAAGTCAAAACTGAGCGTATTTATACAAGGCCTGTTTATGGTCATATAAGTTCAAAACTAGTCGTATTAGTCCAAGAACTGGTCATGATCGCTCAGTTCAAAACTGGTCGTATCAGTACTAGACTTGGTATCCGTTTTGAATTGAACGACCATGACCAAATCTTATACTGGTCCATCTTATGTTTTAAAGCTCAAGTGCATACTCATATAGTCTAGGAGCTAATTAGGGTACAGTGTGAGTTTCAGAGATAAAAATTGTGCACTAGTTTATCAGAGACAAATGATTCTGTCTCGGCACAACTTGTCTGATATGTCCAGACAATGTTTGGTTAGTACACAAATTTGGTTGTGATAGTAAAAATCTTGATCGCAGTAGTAAAAGAATTGATCGAATCAATAAAATAGAAATTTGGTTGTGTCAGTAAAAATCTTGGTCGCACCAGTAAAAGAACTGATTAAATCAGTAAAACTAAACTTGGTCAGGACAGTAAAAATCTTGGTCGCACCAGTAAAAGACCTGATCGAATCAGTAAAGATAAAACAGGTCGAATCAGCACAAGACCTGTTCATGGTCATATCAGTTTAGAACTGGAGATTCCACGGACGAGCACAAACAGCGAGACAGCCAGACGTGCAGCCAACGGTGACGACCACAAACAACGAAGACGCACTATGCACCACAAGATATATATGTCAGAGATGGACGCACACTGCATCAGACAGGCGCCGACGGCGTTGGACGACTAGATGAAGAAGACATGCGTTGCCAAGGCATTGGAGCAGCGAGGCACACGATGGACGCAGTGGCGCATGACGACAGTGAAATGGAATGCCATTGGATCATCGGATGAGTCGCCGATGGCATTGGCGGACGAGCAGACGAAGAGGACACGTGTTACCAAGGCATTGGACCAGTGAGGCACATGATTGACGTAGCGGCGCATAACGGCAGCGAAACGGAACGCCATCAAAGCATTGGACAATAAATAGCCAGATGTGCTAATCACACAGGTTTGCAAGGTCTGCTTGAGTTGTCAAATCTAGTCGAAAAGAAACTTTTCCTCAAATCAACTTCTTAATTAGGGCCATCCAAATCAACTTCTTAATTAGGGCCATCCTTCACTCTCACGATATATAGCCATTGCTCTCTGCATTCAATTTCTCAGTAACTATCTCTATTTCTACATCACGACCTCTTAGCTTCCTCCTCTTCATCTGAAATCATAGCTGCATTCAGTTCACCGTCCGAACGACAATCCAACGAAAACATATACATATCAACCATCGCCAATATATCACTATAACAAGCTATGCGATGAGCACACCTACGGAGAAGAAGGAACGCTTTAGCATTAATTTACTTTCTGAATGTTTCATCAAAAGGCATTAATTTACTTAAATGTTACTCTCTCCGTTTGTAAAATTTATGTCATTTTTACTACATGAATGTGAATTGTGAATTCTCTCTTTTAGGGTTCTACTAGGCTAAAACCCTTAAAAAAATAATGAATGACGAAGCCATATAGAAACAAAATTTGATGCACGTTGAAACCCTAATCCTAAAAGAGAAATGGGCTTCTTTAGGGTTTCATCGTTCCTCTAAAAAGCTTTGATCTATTAAATTTTTTTATATTGCCTAACTTTTCTTTCTAAGGGAAATCATGTAGTAAATAAATAATTGTAATTTTTAAATAACATTTAAACTACACAATTGTAGTAAATCAATATTCTTTCAGACTTAAAGGGTTAATTTCTTACGGTGACCATACATAATGGCAACTAAACATCAGGAAAGCTTTAGTCACCAAACTACATGGCGATTGAAGAGATAAAAAGAAATTGTCACCATATGTCCTCTGGAGTGATAGACGTAAGAAGCGAATTTGAAGCGAGTTTCATTTTCGATCAGATATGACAACTCGAGTAGGCTTTGACCTGAGAAAGCTTTAAGGAAAAGCTAGAAAAGGTGAAAAAAATTGAAAAGCGTAAAGGCTGAAAAGCAACAAAGTTGACAAAGCTGGAAAGGCAATACAAAATGAAACATTTTGCAAGTTTTCAGTTTTATGGTTTTGGGAAAATTGTTTACCCATGTGAAGAGGCTTCAAACACCACCCAGATGACTTCCAAAAAATTCTAAAAAAATTTAATAATAAAGCAACGTTAGAGGATGAAGTCCGCTGAAGACAATTTCCTTATATCAGCATCCAATTTGGAGATTAAAAAAAGACAAATCATTCGAACAGCCGTAAAGTTTGAATTTTTGGAACTCCAATTCGATCAATCAAAAGGTCATAAAGTGCTCAAATAAACTCCAAAAGCCCAAACCATAGCTCTATGAGGAAACCAATTTTGGCTGAAAAATTCTTTCAAATCATCATTTCATATGTTTTTATTGGACTAACACTAATGACGAATGAATCAAACATGAATTCGGAAAAAATGTAACGCGACGAAAGAAGCCTACTCATATATATACTTTTCTAGTCCCAAAGTTAGGGCATTTGCTAGTTCGAGTTCAGGGGTTAAGGTTAGGGTTCAGGAGGAGCTAGGGTTAGGGTTTTGGGTTAGGGATGGGGGTCAAGGGAGTTAAGATTGCGGTTTTAGGTCAAGGGGTTGGGGTTTAAGTTAGAGTTTAGGGTTAGGGATAGCTAGGGTTTAGGGGAGTTAGGGTTAGGGTTTCTGATCGAGAGGCGGTTAGGGTTTAGGGATATTTTCGCAATTCATGGTTATATAAAAAAATTTCGTCGTGGAAGAGGGGACACACACAAGTATCGCAAACTATTCAACAACCCAAATTAACCTAACCACATGAAATATAAATGTTCTAAAATAAATTAATCATTAATCAAACAAAATTACTAACTTATAATATAAATATCAATCAAATAATTAAAGTAAAAGATTTAAAATATACGTAAGCCAAACCGTCATTTTATGTGTTTTTATTACCCTAACACTAACGACAAATGAATCAGACATGAATTTTGAAAAGCGTAACGCGATGAAAGAAGCTGGCTCATATAGATACCTCCCTAGTCCTAGAGTTAGGGTTTCCGCCGCTTTGGGTTTAGGGTTATTTTTGTAATTCATGGTTATTTAAAAAAATTTCGTCACGAAAGAGAGGAGACACACAAGTCTCGCAAACTATTTAACAATCCAAATTAACCTAATCACATAAAATATAAATACACATTACTAAAATAAATTAATCATTAATCAAATAAAGTTACTAACCTAATCTTAATATAAACATCAATCAAATAATTAATGAACGATTTAAAATATCTTAGACAAGCCTAGACAAACCGCTTGTTGTTCAACCAATTGCACTATATATGACACCTCTCCTATCACATCTCCAAAACACGACAGATTGATGTGGTAGGTTATTTTTTTAAAATACAGTAACTGTGTGTTATTTCTGCAATTTTTTTGAGTTATTTAAAAAAAATTCACTAGAATGCCATTCAGTTTGTGTGTTTTTACTATTTCTGTATTTTTTAGTTCTAGTGTTCCAAACAGGAACAGTATCCAAGTGTTAGGAATAGAGGGATATGGTGGATTTTGGAGGACATGAATCTTGTGTAAAATTTCCTACGATGGGTGTTTGGAAAAAGTAAATGCCTTTCAATTGCTTTTAAAGGTGATTGGAATATAGGAAAGATAGTGAATTTGAAGTATTGGAATCCTACGAGTTTCGAACAAAAGAATAATCATTTGCTTTTTTAAAAAAAAATTCTTTTGGAATGGACTCATTTGCATTAGAATTCCTATTGATTCAATTAATCGAATATCACACTCAATTTTGTTGTTTCCCGTCCCAAAGTAAATTTGAAGGATTACTATATTTTCAGATTTTAATTTGTACTTGTCAGTGGTATTTTGACATTTTCAAGCTGATTTACAGGCGGCTATCACACTTACGGGTCCATATCGAGCCCACCAAATTTACAGCAATCTGAACTTCTATTTAGATTTCAGCATCAATGATTCAGAACATTCAGAGCGGAAAGAAGTGAGTAGAGGCTTGGTCACATGGCATGGTGTACGTGCTAATCAGACTCAAGAGTTTTCAAAGATGTTGTTCCTGGATTGCATGGTTCAGTTGAGATCACTTATGCTATAATTGAAGATGGAGTGGAGAGTTTGTGGTGCAACTTAACATGAGTGGGCGGTCTATTAAAGATCTTCATGCAAAGGTGTTTGTCTCCAATAAAGAGTTTCGGGGTCGAAAGATTACCCTTTTCCACAGCGTATTGCATAATATTATTGATGTTGAGGAGATCATTCCTTTGTCCAGATCCGTCATAGCTGTTCCAATGGACGAGGGTCAGAAACTCAAAATTGAGGGGATTTTAGGGGATGATGAGATCAGACGTGCTTCTTTTGCTAAAAAATGCATTCATGTGATGAGCATTACGGAAACACCAACTATGACTGTTTGACAATAAAGGTTATATGATCATGCACGCCTCTCCTGCACTCTTCTTTTGAAGTGTTGTGACTTGTTAAGTGCTATGCTGTAGTTTATTATTTATATTTTGGACGGTTCTTGTCTAATATACTTTTTTTATCATAATGTGAATATTATGTGAAATTGGTTGTGTACCTCCCAAAATACTAAGGTGCTATCCATTTTGCTATATCTGTCGTAATATTGTTTTTTTTTATATTTTGATCTTAATTTTTTTCTTTTTGCAATAAATATTCTAAGCTTAGCTGATGTTGGTAATATTATTGTTACGAGCAGCACGCGCCAACCATAAACGCAGAAAAAGAAACGATCAATCGACTATACACAAAACAATAGATACAAGACGGCGACAACAATCACAGGGAAAAAAAACAATAGACAAACAACAACAAGATTCAATCAAAACAAGCCAACAGTAACAGAGAAGCAACCAAAATATCTGAACGGGTAGGGAAAATAGTATACCAAAAACGAAATTAGCAAAGCAGACCCAATAAAAGTACAGAAACTACAGTACAACAGAACACACGGAAAAACAGTAATGAAACACGCGCAAAAAAAAAGAGCGAAACAAAACGGAAACAAAACGGAAACAAAGAAGAAAAACTAATTTGGTCGAAGAGCACGGACAAGGCATCTATAATTGGGCCAGCAAAGACGAAGAAGCAAACCACAGCGAAATGGGAAAACAGCAAACTACCAAGGAAGAGGACAATACAAACAGAAACAAAGAGCAAAAGCAAAAAGGAAAACAGAGGCAACAAAAGGCAGAAAGCCAAAGAAAGTAAATAACCCAAAAGAAATGGTACAAAGCAAAAAGTCAGCAAAGACAGACGCAAGCAAGCACCTCAGGAGGAAGACAGCAGCAGTGAACAGTAAACAACCAAAATGAGAAGAATACAGGTACAAGGAAACACAAACAGTGAAAAAGGGGAGCTGACCCACATCAAAGAGAGAGAAGCAAACGGAGCAACCGAGAAAAGAAAATAAAAAAAAACACAACCAAAGTGCATCGGGAAGGACCAACGAATTGGGCAACAGCTGTTCACACATCCGCAGCTGCTTCCCATGGATGATCCTCGTGGGAAAAAACAAAATCGGACGGCTGAAAAAGGAAACAATCAGAAACCGTCAACAGGAAATCTGACGACCAAACAACAATGGAGCGACGTGGCGCAACGAGAACGCGGTATTTCCAACAGGCTTTAATATTTTCTTTATGTGTTTGCAGAGCAAGAAGGCAGCATTATCTCACTCCATGGACCGCCATCCTTATGAGAAAAACCAGTCAAATTAAATCTTCATTTTGATTCCAAAAAAATTAAATGTTAATTCTCTATTGGGAATAATAAAATTGAGGGAAATAGCCATAATTTTTTGTTTATGTATACTACTTGATGCCAGCGCTTTGCATGCTGCTGGAACTTTTGAGTGACTTTTAAGCCATAGGTTTCTTACAGAAGATGAAGATATCCATTCATTAAGACATCTAAAAGCTTAATGAATTGCACTTAGTGAATAATCAAACATTTCCATTGGGATTTGAGCCCTTCTAATCCACAATTATATGTTAGTCCATGAAGCGTATGAAGTTACGAACCAGCTGAGGCCCAAATGTTAGTCAAAACTTGCGTATTACTTATTTATTTACCCATACAAATTAAGTTGAAGAAGTATTGTGTTTGCAGTATCATCAGTCAAATAGTTAGAAAATGATGACCGACTGTAAATGACTTGGTTGTCCAAATCTAGTGAACCATGCAAAAAAAAAAAAACCTTCTAAAAGGAGCAAAAGGAGAAATGGCGATCAGGACAAGTAGGCTCAAAATGTAGCTAATGTCTAGTAGTATGAAATATGAGTTTCTATGCGCAAATAGGATAAACACGACCCATGTCAAACAAGTGATCAAGCCCTTACCGCACGAGCCCAAAGCGATAAATGACATAGCATGACACAGTGTTTGGTGGCCATGTCGGCTTGATGTTTCGCTGCGGGCTGAAGGGTTGGACGGCACGACACGACACAGGCAGATGTAGCCAACAGAGTCGACCGTGCTCGAGCCGACCTGACATGCCATCGGCCGCGGCCCGTGGGCAGCACGGCATTGTCCGGCCCCACACGCCACACACCAAACAGTGATCCCATGCATTGCACTACTACTACATGATTAAGTAATAGACTTGTTTGTGTCCATATATAAGCTTAATTATGCAGGATGTTTTATTATATCGCCAATTATGCAGGATGTTTTATTATATCGCCAATTATGCAGGATGTTTTATTATATCGCCACATCTCCAGACATTCTTTAGTATCAATATACAATTGCTTCAAAAAAAATTTATCAGTAGAAAATGATATATACAAAAATAGAAATGTGGTACACGAAGAAAGTAAACAAAGAAACTACTATACCACCTATACTAAAATTTGCAACATATATACCATTCAAGGCATCATAATCTTGCATCTACCATCGAAATTTTGGAATGAAGTTTAATAGAGATTGAAGTAAACGACTGTATTATTCGCAATGAACTCCTATAAGGTATCTCAATTGCTGCAAACGTCTTACTTGAAAACAAATGATACACCTTCACGTCGGTGGTTGTAAAATGTCTAAACAACTTGTGTAGACGACGGTGACATTGTTTATGGAACGCGATAAATCATCAATTAGAGATAAATCTTACAATTATTTTGAAACCCATATCTTACAGTTTTTCACGTCACTACGGCGCGTCATCGAAGCTTCCCAAAAGATTTGCAGGCACCAAGATTACCTTAGTAGTTGGGATGGTTCTCCATGAGTTCTTGTACAAGTAGGAGAAATAGGGTGCGGAGCTCTAGATTAAAGGCATGTTTACGCAAGTTTAAGCTTGGCTAATAAGTTATTAATTGATATTTTAATTTATAAATTTAATAAAGACGTATTTTGTCTGATCTGTACAGATTTCAGTTATTTGGATAAGTTAAAATTGGATCAAATAAGAGATTAACGGTGCTTATTACATAAGTTGTCTTTTTTAACTGAAGTCCAAATAAATTTAAGATCTCTACCACTAATTTATTAGACTTATAAGATTAAATTCACTTTTAAACTTAACTAATTAAATTGGGCCAAACACACATATAACTCTGCGTTTAGTAGCTAACAACCTAGCCTTATTGCAAACTTCTAGTTAAAAACTTAATAAAAAAAACTTTAGATTTAAATCTGTAGTTTAGTCTAGTTTCAGTTTTCTACACCCATTTGATGGTTGATTAGTACATCAGGTAGTTATTGATTTTCATTGGTAATTAAATTCATACAATAATTTTGTTTTTTTAATGATTGAACAGACTCATAGGTATTTCCTTGCAATGCATAAGAAGTAAAACATAATTTTTTTAACAAACAATGAACACAACACTGACTCGCAATTGATAATGAGCTGGCTTAGGCTCAGACGTGGCTCGGCTCGAGCTAATCTCTTACACTGTTACACGTGTCCTTTCATGAGCTGAGCTGGCTCAAGTCGGCCTATGCACACCGCAATAAAAATAAGAAAAATTTCACGTCTGCCCTTGTAAACTCACTGTATATCACATGGGCCCTCACGAATCTTGAAATGTCACCAATACCCTTCAAACACCTCGCCAAACCATGTGGCTCCCCTGCAGTTTGTGTCATCAGCAGTTAGGTTACCGTTAAGAAATCATGGCTAATCTTCTCCCATACAACACTGCCATATTCCCCTTCCTGTCCTCCATCTATCCTACCTTAAATGTGAATTTTGACATTTTTTTTAAAGAGAGCTACATAAGTTTCTTAAATAATTTTGTGGATGTATTGAAATCGAAGAATACAACACTTGGAGTTCTGATTCTTCTAGAATCGAGTAGGATGATGTATTTATGTCAGGTGAACTTTGTGACGTTCAGATCCAATATAACGACTGTATTTTGAGACACAGACTTATATTTAATCGAAACTAAGAATGATCAAAGCTTATTCAAGTGTAATTTGGATGATACGTCGGGGAGGAAGGATGGCAAGAAGAGTCAAGAAAAGCTTAAAAAGAGGAAGATTGATCCTCCCAAGAGATAATACAACGATCAGAGCAACTCCATCCACTTTACAGGTTCTTATCCTTTCATGCCCTCTCATCACCTCCCTAACATGAGTGGATTCAAGCTATCACTCTGCATGTAAGGGAGGTCATAAAGATTTTATGCTGTACAAACGTTGAAGATGTAAAATAAGATTAAAGATTCCTTTGCCCGGATTATCATATTTACCTCAGAATGTACTAGATTCAGAGGGAATGGAGATGAATTGGCAAAAGCCTTGGACAGTGGAGATGAAGTGGTAATAGGTCCGTTTCTTCCGCATGTTCAGAATTGGTCAAATTCGTTGTAGGAGATGCAATATGCTAAGGAGAAGACTATTTTGGAGCCGGATTACATGCGGCTACTGACGCATCGCAGCAAAGAACCGTAACAAATAGTTTTTTTTGGGTCAGTTTTAAGGAGACTACTGTATAAGAGAGAGAAATGACTTGTGTCTAACTCTTATTTTCTTTCTTGACAAAAGGAACATTCTATACATTTTGCTCTGTGCAGGATATGCTATGTGCTTCACATCTTTTTTTTTTTTTTTCCTTTTTTCAATCTGTTAGGGAGGCCTGTCTCACGAGAAATTATCATGGAGCTTAATAGCTACAAAGGGCAAAGTTTATGGTTCTTAATTTGTCAATAATCCACATATGGTATGTACTTTGCTTGCAGCTTTTTTTTAGGAAAATATCATATCAGTGAGTTTAATCTACTATTTTATGTGAATGTAAGATGACCAACTTTGCTTTATTAAGCGAGCAAAGTTACTTATGGGAGCACTTATCAACTAGTGGGCGGTCTAAATGGCCTGGGAGAGTTTATAAGACCTATTGTGTATTATTATTCGCTTTTTGTTTTTACTTGTTGTTTTACTTTTTTTATAACTTTTAAGAAAGTGACGTGCGAATTATAATTATAAATCTACCCCTAATACTTGTGATAAATATAATAAATGTGTTATTTACATCTATATAATAAATTGTCTAATAGACTAATAATGTTTATGAGAGTATTATAGGACAATAAAATCATATTTCATTTAAGGTAGAATGATATTCTTTCAGACATAATTTTTTAAAAAAATAACATTAAAAAAACAGAGGTAGTGAAATAGGCTAACAATGGATTTATCTTGACTGAAAATACAAGCCACTGAAATATTAAGAAAGAAGCAATAAGATAGCTGAGAAATAGGCTAACAATAGAAACATTTCTTCAAATAACTTCCATAGTACGACAGACATATATCTGTCTATTCAGGTATAATACGGGATAAATGACTTTAAAATATTTTCTCTTCACTTTGCGGTCATGTCTTCTTTAAACAGTCAAACATTTTGAAGTATTTTTGGCCGCTCGGTTTTGGGCTGGACGATGCAGCCTAACTTTGTTAATTATACCGATCATGTCAGTCATTTGTCTTATACAATGGTACATCCCTTGTGGAATTTTCTAAGTTTATCGCTGACTTCCAACTCCCCAAAAATTTTGTTAATTATTCGATTTACTGGTTACAATATAATATAAATTAGTTTCATAACACTTAAAAAAATATCATTTTAATAAAATACTATAAATAATTCTTGATTTAATAAAATATCACCATAAAAATTCTCTATGTTGTTTACCACTAAGGATGCGTTAGACAATTTTGAATTTTCACATTTATCAGGGTCTTAATTTTCCAGATATGCCAATCTTTGAATTCACATTTTGAATTTTTTCAGATGTAAATTCTCTACGGTTTGGTTGGCCTATGGAAATAGGATGTGAATCCACAACACGTGTCATTCTGCTAGCCAAGAAACGGGCCTCTAACCGGTGTCGTCTGCTATATCTATCGGCCGCCAGCGTGGCCCTCAGGAGGTATGCACCTCGCCATCATTCTTTGACGTGCGAGTTGGGCAAAGTGAAAATCAAGCTAGAGTAAATAGCGTAAGATAAAATAGATGTTCACTTTCATTGACCAATGTACCTGAAATTCCTATACATAAAATCAAGAGCTAGAGAGAGTAAATGAGACGTTCAAAGGATGAAGCTAACGCTTCCCTGACCACGAATTTTTTTGTACAGATAAACCAGAGTTAAAAAACAAATTTAAAAATAACGTGTAATAAAAAAAATGACAAAAATAACATAAATCGCCATCCCAGATGGCGACTTATGGCATTTGGCCTTCAGTTGCCATCCTGGTTGGTGACATTTGGCCTTCAGTCGCCACCTTCAGTCGCCAACCAGGATGACGACTGAAGGCCCTGGTTCAAAAAAATGTGTTTTTTTTAAAAAATAGTATTCACAATTGTGTTTCTTTTAAAAATAACATTGAAAATTGTATTTTTTAAAAAAAACATTCAAAATTGTGGTTTTTTTCAAAATAACATTCAAATTTGTGTTTTTTTTAAAATTAACATTCAAATTGTGTTATTTTTTAAAAATAACATTCAAATTTGTGTTTTTTTAAAAATTAACATTCAAATTTGTGTTCTGTTTAAAATTAACATTCAAATTTGTGTTATTTTTAAAATTAGCATTCAAATTACTTTTTTTTAAAAAAATAACACAATTTGAATTTGTGTTTTGTTTAAAATTAACATTCAAATTTGTGTTTTTTTTTAAAATTAGCATTCAAATTAGTGTTTTTTTTAAAATAACATTCAAATTTGTGTTTTGTTTAAAATTAACATTCAAATTTGTGTTTTTTTTAAAATTAGCATTCAAATTTGTGATTTTTTTAAAATAACATTCAAATTTGTGTTTTTTTTAAAATTGACATTCAAATTTGTGTTTTGTTTAAAATTAACATTCAAATTTGTGTTTTTTTTTAAATTAGCATTCAAATTAGTGTTTTTTTTTTAAAATAATATTCAAATTTGTGTTTTGTTTAAAATTAACATTCAAATTTGTGTTTTTTTTAAAATTAGCATTCAAATTTGTGATTTTTTTAAAATAACATTCAAATTTGTGTTTTTTTTAAAATTAACATTCAAATTTGTGTTTTTTTTAAAATTAACATTCAAATTTGTGTTATTTTTAAAATTAGCATTCAAATTAGTGTTTTTTTTAAAAATAACATTCAAATTTGTGTTTTGTTTAAAATTAATATTCAAATTTGTGTTATTTTTAAAATTAGCATTCAAATTTGTGTTTTTTTTTTTAAAATAACATTCAAATTTGTGTTTTTTTTAAAATTAACATTCAAATTTATGTTTTTTATAAAATGAACGTTACATAGTCGACTGGCTGACAAACTAAGGAGGAAAAGACCCGTGGTTGGCCGCGTTGATTGATCAGTATATTTCGTGGTTGGTTCAATCTGTGGAGTATGATGTTCCCAAAAACCAAAATGAATATAAAAAAGTAGTCAAAACATGAGAATACTAATATAATCAAAAATAATACAACCATGAGAATCGATATAATGTTCCATAAAAGGAGAACATAAAAAAAAACTACTGTCGGCCCCTCTTCGGACGATGCCTCCGGTCGCGCTGAAACGGCGATGGCGAATAGGTGCTGCGCGGATGCACTGTCCTCTGCGAGGGCTGTCGACCGGGAGGCTGAGCACTCGGCTGACCGAGGCCTGTATCAGGAGCGTCCATCGGGTCCTGCGACGGTGGAGGTGCCTCACCAAGCTGCGAAGATGCCAACTGATGTTGGCTCTGATCGGCGTCGTCTCTCATCTACAACATATCGGCATACTGAGCATACGATGGGTCGCGGACCACCTGGGGGTCAACACGGACCGACTGACGAGGAATGTATGGTGGGTGCCTAGCAGGAGACCGAAGCGGACCAGCCAACGAGATAGGCACCGTCTGCTCAGACATAGCGATGTACTCGTCGTCTGAGTCAAATGTGACGTCGAAGCCCAAACCAGAATCAGAAGTGTGTGCGGAAGGCGGCGCTCGGGGACCCTCAGAGATCCGTACACCACCACGCGATGAGAAGTCCACGTGAGGTGCAATACCTATACGGTACGAGCGAGCCGGGGGCACATCGAGATAAATGGGTGCGGCGACGGCCGTACCTGAAGGGCCGGCTGTGTCGGGATGACGAGCGGCTGAGTGCGACGGCGTATGACTGGGTCGGGCCCGTGGACGTGGAGGTGCAACAAAAGTCGACGAAGTGGCGGCACTCTCAAGGGTCAGCTGCGAGGCGAGTCGGTCGACGTAGGCGATGGCCTTCTCGTACTCGTCGGGCGTGATAGGCAAACCTGCTTGCCTCCATTGGACTAGTGGCCGTGTCACGGAACTGATCGCACGGATGCCATCAACATGCAAGACGGTAAGACAATAGGAGGCAGAAATAAAAATAACAAGTAGGTCATGGGCTGGCGACATGTACCTGGCGGTGTACCCGAGATGCGTGATGTCTGTCGTATGTCTGATGCACGCTCGGAGCAGGCACGTCTACAGGCGCCGGAGGTGGCGGGGCAATGCGAGCTGCGGTGCGAGGGAGGTACCATCGGAGGTAGTTGCCGTATGTCGTAGAATCGTACGCCCTCTCCTCACGCACGACATCTATCGCTGCTGTCTGCTCCCAGCAACGAGTATAAGGAGACTGTCGGTCCTCCCAACTGACAACCTTCTTGCCCTTACGACTCTGCCTGCAAAAAAAACAAAGGTGTTCAGTTATTTCACAGAGGCAAAACACTATGCGCGAAGATAATCGAGAACTTACTCGTGCTGGTCATGCGACAAACGATGCGGGGCGTCTGGAGGAGGGATCGTCTGGAACAAGCCAAACTGGCGCATCACCCTCCATGGAGCATACACCTCCAACATATGGCTGAAGACAAGAATACAGCGGGTGAGCCATAAATCCCGATCCTCCGTACACACCATAGAGATCGCGCCGCCGGCTGTGCTCTCGATATAGCTTGTCGTCCAAACCCTCCATATAACACGTGACGGATGCAACAACTCCAACTCGCCGCTGTACGCACTATAGCATGCATGCACCTGAACTGTGGCCCACTGCAGCTCATGTTGCAACCAACGATCCCCCATGGTAGGGCGATCGATCTCATCCTCTGCATCCCTAGGTGGGTGCCCCTCCGGAAGTGCAACGGGCGTGTCGGTGATGAGCGGTCGTCCGACAGGTATGTGCTCATACGACCACAGCAAAAGAAGTAGAGGGGATCCGGCCATGTTCGCCGCTCGGGCACGCCGAACGCAGGCGTCGCACAACCCTCGATACGTCGCACAGAGAACCGCTGACCCCCAGCTGATGCGCGGGATCTGATCGATCGGCGTGTCCGCGAGCATCTGCGCCAGTGGAACAAGCCAACGATCCACTGTGTCGCCGTGAGTACCTGTAGAAAAGCAAAAAAATAGGAATTAAATTCAACAAGAGAATGGAAATAGCTGTGCCTATATCATGTTTAAGCATACCAGTGAACATGAAGCCCCCGAACAAGTGCAGCAAATACGCCTCGAAGTGTCGGCTCACAGTCCACTCATCTGCATCTGCTGGGCACGTCCTGAAGTGAACAAGCCAAGTCGCAGGAACTCCGACGTCATGGTGGAAGGGCTCCTGGCCCAGAGGTAGTGGATGAAACCTCTCGGCAAGCATGCCGTCCCATCCGGCAGGAGTGGGTGGTGGTACCCAGGCCTGCCCGCAAATCGGGAGTCCGAACAACATCGCCACATCCTCCAGGGTAATGGTCATCTCCCCCCACCGGAAGTGAAATGTGTGCGTCTCGGGTCTCCACCTATCCACCAGAACAGAGACGAGTAATCGGTCATGCCTGAAAGTCTCCAGTCTGGTGATCATCCTGCAAAAAGGAAGCAGCCCCGCCGCCCTCAACCGTGCGATGTATCTCCCATCGAGAGACCAAGACGTGCCGGACGATCGCAGGCGGAATGGCTGAAGCTCCTCTTCGGATCGCACCGCTCGAGATCGATGACGATCGTCGTAGTAGTGATCGAGTAACTCAGGAAACTGTGGACGAGGGTGAGCCATGCCTGCAAACAAGAACATTAGGTTAGTACATCATCAAATACACAAGAGGAACGAATAAGTGTTGCACAACATTACTGAGTCATGTTCGATTAGGTCTGGATGCATCAGGACATGTCCTCCTTGTGTGGCCAGGCTGTCGGCAAACGGCACACTTTCGTAGCTCATCGCGTTCTGCGTTATCCATGTCATTGCCAATTCGCATTTTCCGCCGTCGTCCAGGGCCTTTCCGCTCCAAGTGCGGTGGTGGAACATATCAGATCTCGCCTGCCCTACACGATCGATCTCTGTAGTGCTGCTGAGTCCCCCAAATCTCAAAGCCTGCAGTCCATGTCTCGGCAAGGTACCGTGAACCATAGTAAACTGACAGGTACATCTCGCTCGACTTGTTGTCGTGCGCACACGCGGCCATCACATGAGAGCACGGTTTATGTAATAGAGTTGGCTTGTTACAAGTGCACTTGACACCGTCTTCAAATGTCACTCCTTGCCTCTTGATTTGTCGCATGTATGCACCCCCCACGTTCTTACTGCGCAGATAAACGACCCAACTTTGCCTTCTGCTGTTAGGAATGCACTCGACTGAGTGTTTCTGAGCGGCCGCGGCTTTCATTTCTAAGTACCTTTGTACTTCATGAGGAAATTTTGGTGGTGTGACCCAAAGCAATGCTCTTGCAGCTGTACCTCTCTCGTAGAAGTATTTGGCCGTGCGATGCCATGTAAATTCCACAATTCCAGTGAGCGGCAGACCTCGCACCCCCCTCAACACAAAATTGTATACCTCCGCCATGTTAGTTGTCATTACGCCATATCTGGCACCTCCCTCATCGTGCAATAGAGACCACTTCTCAGGAGCTTTGTCATTGATCCATTCACTAAATTTCTTTGGCCTTGATCTTCGGGTGCGTCGTCTCGCCACATCTGTAGTCTCCACGACATCTTCTTCATCTTCTGGATGTTGTGAACTGCTTGCCTCTGACCTTTGAGATTTACCTAGATCTGAAGTTTCTTGTTCTAACTCGTCCCAAAGTTGTTCGAACTTATGGCTTTGGGTCTGATTGCACAACCGCTTAACTTCTTCATAAGCCATGCGCTTTTGTAGTGTGTGAAGAAGTTCGCCGCAAGGTGTCGTTTACACCACCGACTGATCAAGTCATTCCAGCTGTACTGCGGGTTCTCAGTGGACAACATGAACTCAATGGTACTTAACAGACCCTTGTGTCTATCATGGATTATACATACATTCCGTCTGTCTTTCACGACTGTTTGTTTTAGGTTTGCAAGGAACCATACCCAGCTGTCTGTACTCTCTCCTTCCACTAAGGCATACGCCATGGGAAGTAGCTGGTTGTTTGCATCTGCAGCAACTGCTGTCATCAGAGTTCCCTTGTACTTCCCAGTTAGAAATGTGCCATCCAAGCAAAGTATTGGCCGCATGTACTTGAACACAGAGATTACTTGACCAAATGACCAGAATATACGCTCCATGTACTCAGCTCCAGGAACTATCTCACCATTTCTGCCGACAACTGGGCTATGGACCATATCCATCACAGTGCCAGGGTTGGTGTCAACAATTTGTTGGATCAATCTGGGCACATAGTTATATGAATCATAGAAAGATCCAAATAACATCTCAAGACCAAGTTGCTTGGCTCTCCATGCCTTCCCATATTGAATGATGTACCCAAATGTGTCATTGATTTGGCTAACAATTTGTTTTGGTGGCATATCAAGATTTGCATAAAGGTTCGACAAAATTACACGTGCCACAAATGCGGACGACATATTCCTATGACTCTGTGATACTTCTGTCACCGAACAGTCATGTTCGGTGATCCTGGAAACAATGAAGTGTTCATTGTCCCTGTACCGAGCAATACGAACATAAAATCGACATCCTTCCACCTTGCACTTCACTGCGTACAGTCGCGGATTTGTTCTGTCAACCTTGAAAGACCGACGCAGTGTCACGGACCACATCGCCATGGCTTGCTTAGCCTCCTCCTTGCTTCGAAAATGTTGTCCCAATGTTAATCTGTGCTCACTCCCTGCCCACTCCGAACTGCGATCGTCGTGGATTCGCGCATGCTCAAAACCACTAGGATCTAGCCATTGTTGTGGAGGACCCATTCCACGATAGTCTTCTTCACTAGAGGAATCCGCATAGTCTGTGTCCACCTCCGACCCTTCGCTGCCTGAAACTTCCAGACCCTCGTCTTCACCTTCGTCAGCATAAGCCTCATCCCTAGGCCAGAAATACCCGTCCATGAATTCTGCGTTGGGCATATCCGCAGAATTATGGGTCATGGTTGGATCAATGTTCGTATGTTGTCCTCCAATTAATGGTTCGGGTACAAGTTCTGCTGCCGGTTTTGGTATATTGTCTAGCTTTGTCACATACAGTATGCAGTCATCTGGCCCATGATTCGGATTTATCACCCTCCTAACAAGAGAGCCCCATGATCTATCGCCTCTAAGTTTACACAATTTCCAATAAGATGTCAAACCAATAGGCACCAGCGCTTCTATGACAATTTTGTGTAAACATGGGTCAATATTTAGGATGTCCATGACTCGGGTCTTAAGGTCTTCAAAATTAAGAACACTAAGATCATTCAATTCCATGTCTACACGGTGACAGCCACTTAGGTCATCTCCAGATGGTCCATTTCTAATGATTTGTTCCCCGTGGAAAACATAGACTACTCTTGTTTCCGACATTGTCTACAACATAAGTATTACAAACATCAGCTATCATATCTCCAATATATTTTGCACATTACTCTATACTCATCCTTAAGACATGTGCGACTTATTTTTTAACATCTCAACTAATTGAAGTACACTGCATTAACGACATTGCATCATATCTAATCTACAATTCCTATATTATCATCTCACATATCAATAATTTAATTATTTACTACTCTTAATTAATACACATCTCACATCTCATTCATAAACATATGAAATTTACATAATATTACACAACAAAACAAAATTATATATACATTATATTCATAAATGCCGAACATATTTAAATACGGCACAAATCAAATATGTATTTCTGCACATTTTCTACGAATAAACCGTATGTCCTAAATTATCGATTCACTATTTATTAATCTAATTTATTCGCTTAATATATAACATTTCTACATAACAGATCTACAAATACAACACATCTACATAACAGATCAACACATTTCTAAAACAGATCTACACATTTTTAAAACAGATCTACAAATTTCTAAAACAGATCTACAAATACAACACATCTACATAACAAATCTACACATTTCTAAAACAGATCTACACATTTTTAAAACAGATCTACAAATTTTTAAAACAGATCTACAAATTCCTAAAACAGATATACAAATTCCTAAAATAAATCTATAAACTCCTAAAACAGATCTGCATTCTACACTAATTATCACTAAAAATTTTTGTGATTGTACCTTTCTCCTTCTTCTCCTCCTCCTCCCCCTCCTCTTCTCCTTTTCTTCTTTTCCTCTTCTTTTTTCCCCTCTCCTCCTCCCCTCTCCTCTCTTCTTCCTCTATGCTGAGATCTGGTTTTTTTTTTTTTACGTTTCCAACTTCAATCGCCACGGCCCCCCTATATAACCCCCATCAGTCGCCATCCCGTATGGCGATTGATGGGCCCTCCATTTGCCTTTTTCGGTAAGTCGTCTTGCGGGATGGCGACTAAAGTCATTTTTACAATTGTTTTTTATTACACGTTATTTTTAAATTTGTTTTTTAACTCTGAATTATCCGTACAAAAAATTCCTTGACCACTAGGGAGTCATCAAAGTCTGAGTCCATACACTTGTTAGCTAATACTGGATCATCAAAGACCTGATTGCTCATGACTTCTGAATGACGAAGACTTTCAAATAATTCCAATTTGTTATATAAAAAAAGTTAGGTTTCTGATTAAGTGCTGCTGAAAATAAGAAAAGATACTTGTATATTTGTGCTGTCCTGTGATGGCATGCGTCATTTATGTGTCCAAGATATAAAATCTGAACCGTTTTTTTATCCCAGATTATGGGTGGGTTGGTTGATGATGGTGCTTTAGGGGCATGGGGCAGACCGTCAGGCATAGCTCTGGTTCTCCTCGTATTATTACCTCCTACAAGATAATAGTTCTTTAACTATTTTTTAAATGTATAATTTTTTTTTACACTTTCATTTCTATCATTAAATAAGATGCAAATAGGAATAGTTTAATATGGTAAGAAATTTTATAGAGTTCGTGATGACAAATTTAGTCATGTGAACATTCTACCTCTTTGAAGATGCAACATGATATATCATAATCTGAACAATAATATTTTTATTCGAAATTTGCTAATAGGAAAATATATATTTTTGTTTATCTTGCATATACATTTTTTCACTCTTAGATCAAACTCCTCTTCTTATATTTACATCTTTAAAATTTACCTAATCCCTCTTTAACTTCTCTGACAAAGAATGGGTGGAGGCGGTAGTCACGGAGAAGGCAGAAGATGAAAGGATGATAGTTGTGGTGGTGGTGTGGCGAGGCGGCAACGCCAGCGATGGGTGGCAGTGGCTGGTGCGGGAGAAGAGGAGGATAGGGTAGATTGAGAGGAGGAGGGAGAATAAGTGTGTAGAAGAAGGGGGAGTGAAGATTAAATCTAAATTTGAATATATGTTGTAGATGATGTAAGTTTTTTTAAGAAAAAAATAGAAACCTATATTCTACACATAGACATTTTTTTTATCAAATCTGAATAGTAAATTTGGTGAATTTACTCAAGTTACACGCTTATTTGTTGATAAAAAAGCATGTTAAATTGTCAGTTCAACAAAAACATGAAACGCACAATCTCGTCTTTAAGCATGAAAAGTAAAAAGCATGCCAGTCCATTCAAACTATATGAACAAAGTTCTAACTTGTAGTCTATAATCATCATGATTCAAAAGTAATTTGAAGTTTTTCACGTTACTAACAATAAACATTTTATGTGGAGGAGGGACCGAGGGGAAGAAATAAATAAATACATAAAAATTTTTCATTTAAAACTACTCTTTCTCGTGTGATGATTAAATGAAGAGGTCTTATAAGGACAAAAATAATATTTATCAATTAATGATCATGATTAAATATTCTTTTTATATCTGAAGAAGCAATAGTTGTACCGTAAAAGTTCTCTTACATAGAATTTACCATATAAAAGATAAATAAAATTTTCACCTGACCCAAACATTTATTGGTACTAATTGACCAATTCACTGTAATTTTCTGGTTTTGCACCTAGAGCTGGGGATTTCTTGATTTGACTTAGTTCGTGGTTGGATGGTCTCCTTGGCGAAAGTGACATCCTCCAAGTTGCTCTACATTGTCGTTGCCATCCATGGCAACTAGATATTCAGCTACACGAACCCCGTGCCCTGCAGAGGACGCTTCGTGCCTCTAGCTCATCTCATGGGCTGCACAGTTCACAATTTCCTTTAATATTCACCCACCTCATGGGATGGAAGGTTCACGAGGCATAGGCATGAGGCATCAACGGGATAGCTGTCGAGAGCACGCGCAAGAAGTGGCCGCCGGCCACCAGTGTGGCACGCAGTTCGCAGCGAGGGCCAGGGTTGTGGAAGACATATTGGGTGTTGGATTTAAAGTCTAATGGGTTTTAAGCCCTTTAATTTTTAAGCTTGTTAGTGATATGATTGAGAATTTTAGTCTCATATTGTCTATTTACAAATTCTCATCCACCTTATATAGAGAAATTGAAGAGATATGTGATGATAGTTTAATGGTGATGACAATAGACTATAGATACAACCACACATACACATATTTACATGCGACTTGTAAGTCACCGTTTGTAAGAATTTGTAATTTTGCCATGTAGACCAACAGCTTACCACATAAGCGATGACCAGATAAGCCTGTCAGTTTCAAATGTACTGTAAATATGTGTAGTAATGCATGTGAATTAATCTGTCTCAATTTTCAAATGTGCAATAATGTATGACATTTACAATAGAGTTATGGTTGAAATAGTCAGTTTTTGAGAATAGAGTCTGTCTTCAACAAGACATGTGACTTGTGGCTTGCGGCTTGCAATACACCATCAACGTATAAGACCTTGTATTTATGATGATTGAATAAGTTTGTAGTAACTCTGTATCGGTTTCAGATGTACCATAAAGATGTATAGTAATACACATGAATTAATCCACTTTAGTTTTCAAATGTGCAATAATGTACGGTATTTACAAGAGTTATAGCTAAAACTGTCAGTTTTTGAGAGTCGAGTCTATCTATATGATGATCAGGAAGACGTTCATGAGAAGATATAGAAAACACACTCAAATTTTTCTCTTCTTTGAGCCAATGTAATTTTACTCAGTGTTGCTTATCTGCCGTATCTATCTTACTCAAGTTATGCATTGTGATAAAGGGTGAGCAATGTCTCTGAAATCACTATCAATTTATTTCTTGCATGAGAGACAAACAAATAGAATTTTATAAATTGCTTTCAAAATTATGACTGTTCAAAATAAACCACACAAAAAAGATCCATAAACCAAGACTATGTCTCATGTTATTTTGTTGATGGTTTGTTGTGCAATCATAAAACTTAGAATTAAATTTATTTAGAAAATATCAAATTTTTTATCGTTGGAGCTAGCAATGATAAGCTTTTGCATCCGTATCGCCGGATATGCCAGAGACGAGTTCCGTGATGTCGGCAAAGTTGTTGCCAGCGAGCACCTCGCCACCATTGATGTAAGTAATAGTTGGAAACTGGTCTGGGGTGACCATGTAAAAGGATTGTCTTGCTACAAGCATCAAGGAACGAAGGACAATAGTGTCCAAACTAATCCTTTAGTCCATCATGGTAAAAGCACTAACAGAGAATTATTGTTGTGATATTTTACTAATTCGTAAAATCTATGTGGTATTTTACTAAGAAATTATTTTTAGAATGCTATGGAATTAATTTTTTTTATTTTATTTCTTTTTTTTTTCCTTTGCTGTCATTCTAATTTTTTCACCACTCTTATTCAGAATGCAGGAAATAAGAAAAACTTAAAGAGAATTGCAAATTGATAGGTACTTGTTTTTTTATTATCTTATATGCATCTCCTTTTACATCTTTGAATCAAATCTTCTCATTAAATCTTACTTTTTAAGATTCACCTAATCTCTTCTTACCTTCTTCGGTAACAGTGACCCGACAGCAGATGGAGGTAAGGCGACGAGACCATGATGGTGGTGCTACAGGGTACGAATGGTGGTGGTAAGAAGTGGTAGCCACGAGAGAGAGGGAGTCAACAATGGGGAGAGAGGAGGTTGTGTGACTAGGCGACGGTGACACCATTAGTCGTAGGCGAGGCAGGGTCAATGAGGGAGAAAGTGACGAGGAGACAATGAGAAGGATGGGATGGCCACGGTAGTGGAAGGGAGAGAGGGACAAGAAGATGGTGAGGAGAGATGAACATTAAAAATTGAAGATAGTTTTTAGTGTGTAATATAGATTTACAAATTTTTAAGGAAAAAATAAACACTTACTTACTAAATAGTCCCAAAACTTTAATAGGACTTTCTTCTTAACTCGAAAGGAGGCCACTGAAAAGTTGCCGCATGAATTACCACTGATCGCACTCTATATTCAAATTCCAAATACTCCCTCAGTTGTATAAGACATGCTTAAAGAGAGTGATTAGCTGCCTTCATGAATTCCATGCTATTTCGACTGTGACTTGTCTATTTTTTCTATGTGTATTAGTTTGTCTCTTTTTATGTTGTGTAGACTAAAAAATTTGGTACAAATAAAAAAATCCACAAAGTACAGAAAATGAAATACAGAAAGACACAAAGAAAAGAACATAGAAGCCTCAGACGCCTAGTTCACCTATATATAATCTTTGGAGGAGTTGAATGTTTGACTAGTAGGGTTGTATTAGTTGAGCTAGGCTAGCATGCAAAAAAGAGAGTTTGGGCCTGACTCCCAAGGAAACTCAAATTGAGTTTTTTATCGGTTAGGCCCATTTAATGATATCATTGGAGAAGTAATTTAAATATATTTAAGATTTTTAAGATGAAATGAGTTGAATTAAAAATTATCAGGGTAGATTTAAGGTTATATATGTCCAACAAAACAAATTAATAGTTCTAAAAAATATATTTTTTCACCTTTTACATTCTCACTTGTATCATCTATACAATAAATCAAACAAAATTTTATCTCAATCTGTGTTACCTCGTACAACTAACCAAACATCCTTTAATTGCATCTATTCATCTTGTCCCACATAAATGTACCCACTTGATAGAGCAGGGTTGAATTTACACAAGCAATTGATCACATCATAGTTTCTTCCATCTTATTGTAAAATATAAGATTTGAATGCTAATTTATTGATTTTTTTTATATTCTACACTTATTTATTTGCTCATACTCTCTATTTTATTTATAACTAATCCCTTATATTAAACTCTTGCCTCATTTCTAAGGCATTTATGAATAAAGATAGTTCAATATTTTTTGTTTGTTATTCTTTTAAACTTAGAATTTTCTTAATTTGTATGTGATCAAAATATGTCTTATATTATAAAACAGAGTGATTGGTTTAAAAGCTACAAAGTACCAATAATATGTAAATTTGGAATATTGCATATATGCATTTAGCAGCTGAACAAATCTATGCTCCTGTACTTTTGGGAAAACTTTTTTTATGCCACTACAAAGTTTTAAAATTGTGATTTATAAAGCTACATGGTGAATTTAAACTCATAGGTTAGCGAGACACTTAGTTTTATTAAAATTTTGAACATTCTAGTGACATAAACAATTTACTCTTTTATTTTGAACAAATAAAAAAAGAAATTAATTATATTGCACTGAATTTTAATATCTAATACAATATGCCACCAATTTTGGGTTCTTTGTTACATTGGATTTTTTTCTAATGATATATGCAATGTTGATCACTCAATTTGAAAAAATGACCAAATTACTTCTGTCAATTACTCTTCAGTTAGACTTAATCATGATTTTAAATAAACAGAAAAGTTAGAACACAAAATTTCTAATTTTTGAAAACTATAACTTAAAGTTTAAAAATTTTCAAAAATTAAAAATGTATGTTTCAATCTTTCTATTTATTTAACATCGTGATTAGATCTAGTTAAAAGGCAATTGATAGGAGTATTTTGATCATTCTTTTAAATTGATTGATAAAAATGACATATAATATTAAGTAAAAATAATCTAGTAACATATAAGAAACAATCTAACAATCAAGAACATATTATATTACACATTAAATTATGTGACATGGAATCAATTCTTTCTTAAAAAAAATCTTTTTGGCTTTGTGGCTTCCGTGCAACGCGATCCATCTCATCGTCTAGTGACATTTCAACAATATCAATGCAAGTGTCATACCTCTCTAATTTTAAGATTAAAAATTTCAAACATTTAAATGAAGGGAACATAAGAAATAAAAGAAATAGGGCCCGACCCGAGCCGGTTTTATAGCCAGACAGGTTTCGAGTTGTCCAAGTCCGGTTGCTCCTACAGGTGAGCATGAGTCTATCCTAGCTACGGTGTGCAAATCTGGAACGAAACCAAAAAAAACCGAACCAAACCAAAAAAATCAAATTTTTTGGTATTTGGTATCCAGTTTGGTAAGATATTTTAACTTTATTCGGTATTCGGTTCGGTTCAGCAAAAAACCGAAAATTATGGAAAAACCGATTTACCGGACCTTTTGAGCCTTTTTGGCATTTGGGTTTTTGGCCTTTTTCTTTGTTTTCGCGTGTAGTCTATCGAAGAACCCTAAGACCCAACTTGGGCGTGACTCACTCCTCGTCTCCTCCGGTCCTCCCTATTCGCCAGTTTGCAGCGCCGCCGCCGCGTCCCTGGCTCCCATGCCATAGTCGCCTCCACTCTAGCTCCCAATGCCGCCTCCTCCGCCTCGGCTCCCTGCACCGCCTCCGACCTCCATTGCCCACCGCGTCCTCCGAGTCAAATCAATCAACGACTGAGATCATTCCTAACACTCCCCTGACCCCTCGTCTTCTCCCTTCCTCTTCCAATGGCGTTCAATGCCGCGGAAAACCCTAACCCTGACCCCCCCCCCCCCCCCATCTCCGCCTACTGCCAGATGTGTGCCGAGCACCTCGCCATCGTCTCCAGCGACTGTCTCCAGCGACTGTCTCGCACACGCCGCCGCGGCGGCATCCCTCCCCTCCCACCGCCTCCTCCTTGCCCTCCCCCGGCAGCAATGGCAGCGGCGTGATCGAGGAGTTCAACTTCTGGTGGCGGAAGCCAGAGGCGGCCGAGGCCGTGGCTGTCATCATGGTGCTCACCGCCGTGATTCGCTCCAGCAAGGCCACCACCATGATGGAGCTTGAGATCGAGCTCAAAAAGGCCTCCGATACCCTCAAGGTCCTCTGTTCTACATTTCATCTTATTTCAATTGTTCCATGCTTCAATTTGCATCGACTCTTGAGTAGTTCTTGCCTTGCTGGTACTATTAGTCTTCTAGGCTATTAGCTCATCACTTAATACACTTTGCATGGATGATGGATTCTTGATTAGTTCTTGCCAGTGGTAGCACCTTTTACATTGTGGAAGTAGTGGTGCTGTAACACTTCAAACTTTTAGCGCTTTTGGCCTGAAACTTTTATAGGAGTGAATGCGCTCATTGCTGAATGCTGATGTGTTAGCAATGTCACTCTGTGAAATAACAAAACAGCTCTGTGAATATATGCAAAGTAGATTTTCAAAGTGTTGCTGGGGAGCTTGCAAAATTCTAATTCATAGTGTTTATGGATATACCACTATAGCATATAGCCACTATGCCCTTGGTGATTTCACTGAACTTCTCATTGTACAGATATAACTGATTCTTTTTATATATATTTAACTCATTTGCGAAGATGAAATACTAGTCATGTTGTTTGCTTTGTGTAATATCTGCTCAGTGTTACCTGAACCTTAATCCAGGAGTTGGTCAAGATACTTTGATCAAATCAACACGCTTGCTGATTTGAAAGTTTTGAGTTGCATGCCTTAGCTCCCTATTTAAGTCTTTTCCTTCATAAGTAAATGTTTATGCCTTCAATAGTCAATAATATACTATTATGTGGTACTCCAAATAGTAAAGCAAAAAAAAAGTCAGATGAATTTTTGTAAAAAATTCATTAGAAAAATCTCATATGATCAAAAAGGCTAAAATAAAATACATGTATAATTTGGGCTTAAAAAAATGATAATAAAAAAACCAAGACAAAAATTCCACTGATAAAAAAAGATGGTCAAACCTGGTCAACGCTGTTCAACGCCTAGTCAAACCTGGTCAACGTTGGTCAAACCTGGTCAACTCTATGGCCAAACCGACATGCAGCCCGAGTTCGAGTTGAATTTATCTCTAATTTAAATAACAAAAGTATATCTCCTTTTCAAATTAAAAAAGAGATAATCTCTCTTTATCCTGTTATAACAAAGTATATCTCTTATTCAAATTCAAAAAGGAGATAATCCCTCCCTTTATTCTTTTCTTTATTTAAATAACAAAATATATTTCCTACTCGAATTCAAATCCCCTAATTGGATGGTTGTAACCAACTTGGAGCCTCTATAAATATAGCGGTGCTAACCTTTTTCATAGGCAGGTAGAGGACAAGACGGGCACAGGCACGTGAGGAGCAAGACAGAAGCAGGTGGGTGCAAACAGGGCCAGAAGACTGTGTGAAGAACAGAAGTTCTCCTTGTCCCCTCTGAAGATGATCATGGGTGAGTGCTTATCATAAACATAACATTCATCATGCATCATATTAGAGGTAGAGGCCTGTTCATTGGTGCCTGTCCGAGCCCGACTGTGTCAGATCCAGAATTGCTTTTTGATGATAGCTTCTGAATCGCTTTCCGATCGAAGTTCTTCGAACCTAGTTCGAGCAGTAGATCTGATTAGCATTCGATCTGATCTTAAATTGCGTTTTCAGTCAAAACCGACAAGTACTCTGGCCAGAGACCAAATAACATCAACTTGATCGAAATCAAATGTGTTTGCGGTAAGAACTGAGTATTTTTCGGGCAAAGATTTGAAAACAGCAATCTGATTGAGTTTGCTCTAATGAGAGAGGATCGATGATAGCTTCTGAATCGCTTTTCGATCGAAGTTCCTCGAACCCAGTTCAAGTAGTAGATCTGATTAGCATTCGATCTGATCTTAAATTGCGTTTTCAGTCAAAATCGACAAGTACTCTGGCCAGAGACCAAATAACATCAACTTGATCGAAATCAAGTGTGTTTGCGGTAGGAACTGAGTATTTTTCGGGCAAAGATTTGAAAACAACAATCTGATTGAGTTTGCTCTAATGAGAGAAGATCGATGATAGCTTCTGAATCGCTTTTCGATCGAAATTCCTCGAACCCAGTTCGAGCAGTAGATCTGATTAGCATTCGATCTGATCTTAAATTGCGTTTTCAGTCAAAACGACAAGTACTCTGGCCAGGGACCAAATAACATCAACTTGATCGAAATCAAGTGTGTTTGCGGTAGGAACTGAGTATTTTTCAAAGATTTGAAAACAGCAATCTGATTGAGTTTGCTCTAATGAGAGAAGATCGATGATAGCTTCTGAATCGCTTTTCGATCGAAGTTCCTCGAACGCAGTTCGAGCAGTAGATCTGATTTGCATTCGATCTGATCTTAAATTGCATTTTCAGTTAAAACCGACAAGTACTCTGGCTAGAGACCAAATAACATCAACTTGATCGAAATCAAGTGTGTTTGCGGTAGGAACTTAGTATTTTTCGGGCAAAGATTTGAAAACAACAATCTGATTGAGTTTGCTCTAATGAGAGAAGATCGATGATAACTTATGATCCAGAAGTCCGCTCGACCTCAAAGTCTCGTGGTGGATAGAGGACTCCATGAGAAACTTCACCAAATTTCATGTCCATCAGAGGTCTCTAAGGTCGAATTTGACCAAAAGAGAGACTCTGTCCAGAAGTTGTTTCAGCTTGCCCTAATGAGAGAAGATCGATGATAACTTCTAATCCAGAAGTCCGATCAACCCATAGAGGACTCTATGAGAAACCCTTCCACTAATTTTCAAGTCAATCAAAGATCTCTAAGGTTCAATTTGGCCAAAGGAGATGCTCTGTTTAGAAACTTATTCATTTTGTCCCACAGGAGAAGATCGATGATAACTTCTGATCCAGAAGTCCGATTAACCCCAAATTTTTATGGAGAATAGTAGTTTCATACTGAAACTATTCCTTCAAGTTTCACCTTGATCAGATGTTCAAAGTGTCATCAAAACCATTGCAAATAGCTCTGTCTTACTGAATTCCAGCTTGACGTACAAGTAATGCAATGAAGATAGTTTCTAATTAGACGGTCTGATTGATCTCAAATTTTGATGAACAATCGAGGATTTGTCCAGAGACTATTCCTTCAAGTTTGAAGCCTATCATAAGTCAGAAAAGCCCTCATCCAAGCAGCAGAATGAGAGCTAATGACCAATTGTGTGCAAAGATGTCAAATCAAGTTGAAATCTTACTAAGTCCTTGATGGATATTCCAATGGGCTGTCCACCATGCAACTTTACTAAATTAAGCTGGCGAACAGCGGGACTTTTCCTGAAGCTAAGGAAGTCAAAAGTGTTATCACAAGTCATTTCATCCATAATTTACATGTTTCTGGATACTAATGAAGCAAAGGCAATATGCTTTTTGTCCGTGACTGACGAAGCTGGACACCATTCATGCCGAGTACTGATGAGGTGAAGGTATCCATTTGTTCGCGACCGACGAGACAGAACAACCCTCTGGCCGGGCGCCGACGAGGCAAAGGCCACATCTTGTGATAACACCATAGACTGACGAGGTTATGGATTTGCATACTTGCATGCATGGGCATACGCATTGCATTTATTCATTCAAGTGCAAAGTAATTTTGAAGCTTGAAGACGACGACCATAAACACAGCTTAATCAGAGGTCTTTTGTAGACTTGTTCCGCAGATGTAATTAACCAGGAGCTTTTCAAAAGACCTGAGGAACCATGAACCATGCAATCTCCTTAAGCAAAGATGTACTTTTCTTTGGTGCAATGAGAGACTTTAAATCCCAAAGGGACTTGTAACTTGTAATTCTTTTTATAATTAATAAAGTACAGTGTTTCTTAAGATTGTGCATTCTCTACTCTTTTATTTGTATACTTATGTATACTGGCACGCCCGCACCACGAAAAAGGGGTCAATTTCCCGTAAGGGAGATCTTCTCGGTGAAACAGATGTCATGTAGTTTCGCGATAATTTGATTAATTTGGTATTTATCAGAACTGAACCGAATTAATTTGGTATTTACCGAATCTGAACCAAATTTTTTTTTGATAAATATGATATGTAATGTATAATACCGAAATTTAAAAAATACTAAAAAACCGAATTAAAAAACCAAATAAACCGAATGCACACCCCTAATCCTAGCTCGGATGAAACCTGCTTTTCAACGGCACGGTCAAACCCTGATCCGGTCTTTGCTCAAACCTAATTGGAATTTGGAACATCACTTCAGTGCAGGGAACTAAGCTAAAGATACTTGGTCCCACAAAACACAACAAAGTTGAAGAGCATTGGATGCAGAAGAAATTAAACTAATGCTACACAGAATTATAGTATTAAGTCGTGTAAAATACCTAAAATATATTGAAAAAAAAATGAAGATAGAATTTGGCGTATTCTACAATATAAACAAATTTTATGGTCTAACTCATTCTAGAGCAAAATATACAAAAAAAATTGACAAATTTAGGGAGAATTGGGATAAAATAATAAAACATTATTGTAATGTTATATTTGCCATTTTTATCCTATTTTAGAATGATTTTAAGTTTGGCTATATTGTAGAACATATATAGCCCATCTCCATTATTTCTTAAGATTTTTTTGATTTTTTTAAGGAATTTTGCATGGCTTTTACACCGTGACCCTACTTTGCAATAGATCAACCCTGATCTAATAGTTTAATACAAAAATTGGCAAGTAACACAGGATCAAGATAATGATAGCAGTTTAAAGCATCACCGAACTCAACAAAAGCTATCGAAAAAGGAAGGTGTCGGTGCTGAATTTTGTTGCCAGTGAATATCAGGAAAGTTCACTGCCATGGTATTAAAAATATCCCGGTAGATTTGATAATGTGTTTGACAACACGAGCTAATCGTGTGACGGGTCATCCCGTATTAGACAATCACAGAGATTGATATGAGGGTTTATACAGATTTGAGTCTCAGTGGAGACTCTAGTCCTGTCGACTTGCTCCCGACACAAGTCGACTAAGGGGTTCTCTCTCGGAGAAAGGGCTCCTAAGCATACCTGTTCGCTTTATTGTATTGAGTATAAATGAATGTTTTAGGTTACAAGAGAGGGGTACAAGGGTATATATAGACTCCAAAAGACACAAATTACTAAATTATCCTAGTCGTGACCGTTGGATTGAGAGCGTTATGGTCTTTTGACGCAGCCCAGGACACCGATCTCGGACACGTGGCTGCCCTCAGCTTCAGTGTCCCCAACTCCGGAGGAAGGGGGATCGGAGAAGCGAGGCTCTTCTCCGGGAGGACAGATTGAGGACCAGAGGAGAGCGGTCTCTCTCCCAGCCCGGAGGACGGAGGTCGGAGGAGAGGGGTTCCTCTCTCAGCCCAAAGGAGGGAGGCCCCTCTCCCAGACCGGATGGGCGCACATCACCCACAACTAATATTTTTTCCCAACATTCACAACTTTCAAATCAATGTTTCTCTCTTTGTGCCAAATCCATACACAAGAGAATAGATTTGCTTTAATGCGCAACAGCTACAGGAGCAACATTACTATGTTCTGAAGCAACAAACATTTGAAAATGCTAAGCATAAGCACATTTGTGCAAATTGTATAGCCACATCTGAGCAAATATGCACTGATTTTAAAAATTATATGGTGTATATTATCCAGTTTTAATGTATGGTGAATTATCTGTATCTTTTAAAAGTAGAAAGGTATATAGACTTTTTCATACCAAAAGGGTCCAAGAAATGAAAATGAAGAGATTGGAAAAATATTCAAATTGAGTGTCATGTTCAATGAAAGGCCCAATTTGGAATGTAAGGAATTTGGAGGAAAGAAAACATCTAATCTTACTGAATAAGATTTGCTTCAAATTTTTTGTAGAATTTTGTGTTCTAAACAAGCCCGAAATCTACATAAAAACTCAAACACAAAGTAGAGGGGCGATATAGACTTCTTCCAACCAAAAGGGACTGTTAGAAATATAGAAAATGAAAAACAAAGAGATAAGATAAATATAGGAATTGAGTGTCATATATAATGATAAATCTATAGAAGAACTCAAACACAGAAATTATTTAAAATTGATGTTTAGATGCAACACATGAAAAATAAGGAAATTAGAAGCAAAAGGAGTACATTTTGCTTTCAACAAGAGACCAAGTAAATTTTCATGAGGATGGACTTCATTTTTTACTCTCTAAAATTTCTACAAAAGAAGTTATTCCAAAGAAATTTTGTAGGAATTTTATGTGGTCAATTTTTTGGTTCAAAACAATTCTAAAAAGAAAAATCATATAGGATTTAAATCCTCTAAAATTCCTCTATTCCAAACACACTAGGCAGCATAAGCAACTGTTGTGCACGGAAAATGATCAAAGCAATACCCTTATATTGAAAACTTTATTAAATTTGGAAAAGCATAATACATACTGGATGTGTTTGGGTGTTTACATAGATTTGAGTCTGGCCCGTATGAGTGGGACATGTTGAGTAAAACATGTTGTAGAGATGTAATGAGGTAATATTTGGGTAGTTGTATTAGTAATACAGGTTAAGATGTGATGTTATTTGGTTTGTTGCATGAATGATGTAAATAGAAAATATGTAGGATGAAAAATATTACCAAAATAAATAATATGTAATATTCAACTACAATAGTCACTATTATGCCTTAATAGTCTTTAATTAACCTAAATACATGTTAAAAATCATTAATACGTGTTAATTGTTCTCTAATGATGTAATATGGCGAGCCTAAATTTTGAGATACGCTCAAAACATGTGTTTCTAGTAGCCTGGTTCAAGAAAGAATTTGCATCCCGCAAACCTAGCTTCTTTTGCATTCAAGCAACCAAGCAACTAAGAGTTGCATCTTGTGAACCAAGTTGGAGAATATGATCTTATTTGACCAAGCTACTACTCCAACTTCTACCATAGAACTCCAAATTCAAATAGACTAAAATAAGAATTTTGAAAATGTTTGGCAAAAAGGTTCAACTTATCCACTTTAGTGTTTCAAATGACGTTTGTGTCATATGAATGAAATATAATATTAATTGTCATTGATGACAAATCTTTTTAATTAATTCCAACTTTATGACATGTTGTGAACTTAGAACTAGAGTTGATGGAGCACATCAAATCCATCTCAAGTCCAATTGTAAAACTTGCTTCAGCTCTACCCCAAAAACTAAAGGTAGAGCTTTACCAAACATGACCTATGTATCAAAAGTACAGGAAACATGAAATTATGAACAACACAATATGGAAATTGATCAAAAGAATGAATGATTTATACTCTAATCCAGCAATTGTTGTGAACTGGCATCTATTGCTTAAATATTGCCGAAATTAAAAGCTAAATTGATACTCACATCTCAAATCAACAACAAAGATAATAGGAACTGTTTGGATCATAGAATTGTAATTGGTTCGTGGAGTTCCAATTGAAATTCAGATTCTATTGTTTGACACACAAAAATGATAGGATAGAATTACAATTCCAAATCAATTCCAAAACATGTTTGGATGCACAATTATGCGCAAGGTCGGCCAGAGGCTCGGAGGCAACCTTCCCGTCGTCCCGATGAGCTTCATGTACTTGACAAAGCCATGCGCTTTAAGCCTAGCTCGTTGGCGATCAGCCTCTACACGCTGTTGGCCACATTGACAGCGCTATGCACCCCATCGCTGCACATCTCCTCCGAGCAAAGCAGCGACAAGAAGGTCACGGGTAGGATTCGCGAGATGGCTGCAGAGAGATAGATGGCCGTCGGGGTTGTGATGCGACGCAAGTGACGGGGCCGCACAATTCCAAGGTGCAGGGGTCCGAATTGGGCCACCCCTCTTTTTAGTTGCCCAGCAATTCCATAAAATTGGGAAATCTAATTCCCAACCACAACCATACAACCCAGGTCTGAAATTCCAATTTTAATTCTGTGATTCCAAGCTCTAGTCAAAAGAAGAACATAGTCAAAAGATTAAACAAATTGCTTAAAATATTAGAAAATTGCATTCGCATTCTGTGCCTTAGAAACAAAAAGGCATGCACATTTCTCTCTACTTGAACAATCAGATTAGATATTAACAATTCAAATTAAGGTGGATGAGAAATTTAAATTTTTCGAGATAGTTGACCATCTTCATTTGTCCTCTAGATCAATATAGGACATTCAAATGTGTTGGATCGTTGAGATTTTAAGAAAAATATCCTTTACTTGTTGTTCTAAGACTAAGAGTTCAGATCTTAGAAGAAAATAGCTTATGCACTTTTGGATTACAGATTTGGATGGAGGTGATTGGTTGCTTCATTAGTTCAACTTGATTTAGTGGGACAAGTTTGTTTAATTGGGACACAATGTAAATAGGGGTTGTATGAGAAGATAAAAATGTGAATTTACGAGATCAAAAGATATTAGTTAGAGTAATTAATTTGCCATTGTTGCATCTAAATAAGCCTCAATATAGCTTAAAAATCTTTAGTCCACCCCAATTAGTTTCAGAAAACCTCTTTTGCAGGCCAACCTAACTCTCTGAAGCAAACTAGTCAATCAAATCAAATCGCATATTTTTTTGTTGGAAGATTCTATATGAGTGATCTTGACTAGGCTTGTTGCGGGCAACGATTACCTTAGCATAAAAACGTGTGGTGGGAATGGGGAGGGGAGAAAGGCAGCTGGGCCTCGTGCGCAACTCGCAAGGGCCGTGGGAGACGAGAGGGGCTCGGGAGACCTACAGGTTGTGTAGTGGGAGCACTTTATTTTCTTACTATTCGGGCTTCACCCTTCTTCCCCTCTTGACTCATAGTTCCAAACCCAGAAATCATCTTGATCCTTTATCATGCGCATGACATGTCCTGTTGAAGGTGCCGATCGCGAGGAGGAAGAAGATCAGCTTGGCGAGCGCGGCATGTCGGACGACCACGGCGAAGATATTGACGGCCACGACGACGACGACAAAGATTATGACTGCCATGTCATGCACATGATAAAAATGCCAGGCGTAGAATATGGCTATGATGATTCCATTGATCAGGCTGCCAAGAGCATTGATGAACCTAGTAAGTCTTGGTTCATGCTATCACAAATTCACAAACAAAAAACGTTGTTTTCAGGCATCCTTTCTGATTATCCATTGCAATTCTTTTTCCTACTTGTGTATGCTTCTATATTTCCGATGAAGCAACAGCAATGGCGTTTAATATGCACTAGTAGGGTTCCAGCAAAGCGTTTGTCATAAATATTGTTGTAGTTAGTCATTTTTTGACGTGTTGTATGCGTTCTTTGTTGAGGATGGGATCTTGGTTGGTTAATCTCACAATGCAAAGCATATGATTTAGGGAAAGGGGTAAATTGTCTTATATCACTGGAAATTTTCAAAATCTTGTATGCATATGTCATTAGTTGTCACGATGACATGTGAGTTTATCACCATCTTGCCAGTCTCATAAATCACAATTTTAGAATTTTACAGTGATATAGAACAAAACTTTCCATATTATAAAGGAACAAGTTATACTAGATTGATGTGTTGCAATATGTAAAACCTGTATGGCAAAATAGGTATCTAACACGTACTGTAGCAAATGGTTTAAACACATGTTGTATGAGCATGCAGTATCAGCGGACTAACACAAAAGCTGAGCTATGCACCAAAAAAAGTAATCAAGTAATAGTTGCCACAATTTTTTTTGTATTCTGCAAAATGAATAATGTGAGGGGGAGAGCACTGCAGAAACTATCATTATTATATGATCTTTTGTGAGATAAGGACGATAAGAATACTTGTCTAGAGGATTTGGTTTCTAAGTCGGGAATAGTTTTCTGGCAGGAGGAGAACCAGATGATCCAGTTTGTTGGCTGGAAAGACCAATTGCATAATTTAGATTGAAAATTATCTGTGTAAAATAAAGAAGCCGTAACATTATTTGTGAGCATGGAGAAAACAGGACAGGTTTATATTACTAGTAGGCCACAATGATATATAGGAAACTTAATAGACTTCAAAGTCTCAAGTTAGGACGAGCTTATATTGATTGACCTATCAATAACCGATGAAACAACATTTAACCACACATAATGCTGTTTAATATGCATTTAATATTATTATTTTTTTTAACTATTGTACTGCACATTTGTTTTTCGTGCTGCCAAGAGAATTGGGGTTGATGTTTATTTATTTATTTATTTCGGAATGCTGGGGTCCATTTCTTTACACAAATCTTTTTGACAAAGAATGGTCAGTGACGGGTACTCTTCTAAAGCTGATTTTGATCAAGATCATAAGAGATACTAGGAAATATTTGTGTGGCAAAATAATGAGCAAAGATTTAAAAGTATAATATATCTGTACAACTGAGATAGCAGCAATCTTGAGATACTTAGGTACAAGGTAACTAATCAATTTCTCTAACCTCTGCTATATACAGAGTGTTAGAACCCCAAAGATCCCAAAGTCTCAAGAATGATTTCTCTTGATCAAATTGGACTATTAGGGATTAAAGAATTAAAACTCAAAGGTGAATTGGGAAAAGAAAGAGTGAAGTAATAAGAAGGAAGATAGGGAGCACAATTTGATTGTATTATGCATCTGTTATCCATATCTTCTGCTCTTCTTTTACTACCTTCTATCTTCTAACATTCCTGATATTCCTCCCTCCTAAATAACCCTTGTGACCAAGTGTCTTGCTTCTTTACTGAAATTAGGACAGCAAGATAATCATTACTATACAGGTCAGCAAAAGTTTAGTACCATTTTGTGTTGTCCCTGGCCAGCATTACTACATTTTCATATTGTTGTTTATACTTGTAAATGGTATTTTGGCATCTTCAAGCTGAATTCTGATTTGTGGTCAGATTTGTAGTCAGTTGCCACACTCATGGGCCCGTATCGAGCTCTTCAGTTCATTACAATCCTAATTTTCTTATATATCTCAGTATAAAAGATCCAAAATATTTAGTGTGGAAAGGAGTGAGTATAGGTGTGGTCACATGGGATGGCTTTCTAATCAAAGGTGGAGTTTTTAAACAAGTTGTTACTAGATTGCATGGATCTGTTGAGGTCACTTACTCCATAATTAAAAATGGAGTGGAAGCTGTGGTGCAAGTTAAGATGATTGGTCGGTCTGATAATGATCTACGGGTAAAAGTGTTTGTCTCTGAAGAAAAGTTTAAGCACCCAAAGATTGTCTTTTTGATGGTTTATTGCATGATATTGTTGATGCTGAGAGACCATGTCTTTGTGGAGGATTGTCTTTGATGTGTCAATGTATGTGGGTCAAAAACTCAAAATTGAAGTTATTTTGAGAGATGATGGACCAACTATGTTAGACCTTTTGATGCAAATGCGATGTGTGATGAGCATTATGAAACACTAGGTATGGTTGTTTGGCAATAAAGGTTGCATGGTCAAGCATGCCTCGTGATAAATGGCCACATGAAGCTTGTATGGTCACGGATTCGCCACCGACCTGTTAAAGTTTGGAATTGTTGTTGCTTATTAAGTTTGGAGTTGCATTTTTTAATATGTTTTCACCATTCATGAAAATCTAAAACAATACGATTGATCCTGTTTATTGTCTCATATGTAATTTGTTTGGCTAATATTCTGATCTTACTTGATGTTATCTATTTCCAAACTAAGAAGGCAGCATTGTCATCATAAGTGATAGGGCTCAATGTAATTATACCTTATGAAAAACAACCAGTTGTATGTTTCAACGAAATCTGAATTCGCATCATCAAGAATGACACAATTAAGGGATATATATATATATATATATATATATAGAGTAGCACCTCAAGGCATGTTTGGGTAATGTAGTTTTGAAGAAAAACTATAGTTTTTGAAAAAACAATGGTATAGAAAACCACTACCTGTTTGTTTGGAACATAATTCCTAGTTTCAGAAACCATGGTTTTGTCAATATCATGGATTTTTTATTGTTTTTCGAAACTGCACTCATTAATAGATTTTCTAGAAACATCTTCCTCTCCCAACTTCTTATATTCGATGAAAACCATAGTATTTTGTGTCAAGATATAAAAAACTATGGTTTTTTAATACTTTAGTTTTATAATACTATAACATCCAAATATTCTCTTAATTATTATTTGTTGTTGTGCATGATGCCTGCGTTTTGTGTGTAGTAAATGAAAATTCTTTGTAAATTGTGAAGATGAAACCAGTTGTATGATTATCTCACCAAAGGGCATTATTAAGCATTATTAGGAACTATAAATAAAACATTTCAAATTAAGTTATGGAAATAGTTGTTGTCTAGGATGCATATGCTTGTTTTTTTAAAAGAATATGCACCATATATACCAAACATCCAAATCGGTTTAATCTCCATCTACTACTACAGAAATATAGTTTACTAACCCCTATCTTGTAACGGTTTTATACAATTTAGAAGAAAACCATTAGTATACATGGTGCGCAGTGGAGAAGGGTATTTGTACTAATGATTGGATTGTAAGAAACTGTTAGTAAAAATCACATGATTTATTTTAATGGATCTTAATATATTAATCGTTAGAAGAAACATACTTATACTAACGGTTATATTTTGGAACCATTAGAATAAATTTGATTTTATTCTAACGGTTTTGGGAACCATTAGAATAGATTTTGTTTTATTCTAACAAATATAAATACATAACCGTTAGAAGAAATTTTGCTTTTACTAATGGTTCATTTTGTCGAACAGTTAGAATAAGGCCTCCCTAAATAATTTCTACCTTAGAATTTTCCCTCCAGTCGAACCGAAAGTTTCAAATTCTTTCTCTCCTCCTGCGCGAAAGCCCTACCCTCGCCGGCAACCAGTTCCTCACTGCCATTGCACCAGATCAGCCATTGCACCACCCGAACCCACCTACATTAGTTGCCTCTCCTCACCGTAGCTTATCGCCGCCATGTCCCGACGCTTTGCGCTGTCTTTGTGCTGCCTTGCCGCTCTCTGTACACCGCCTCGAATCCAGACGTCGCCGCCTCATATCTCTTTTTTTCTTGCTCTCCTTACCACTGGATCTCATCGCCGCCTCAGATTTAGCCGTCGCCACCTCAGAACCCTTTTTTTCTTGCTCTCCTCGCCACTGGATCTCATCGCTGCCTCAGATCCTCTTCTTTGCCATGGCTTAGATCCTCTTTGCCACCTCAGATCCTCTTCCTCGCCACTGGATCTCGTCGTCGCCGCCTCAGATCCGGCCATCGCCCCTGGATCTCGTCATACTCATTAGGCTTCCTCCTCAACCTACCTCCAACAGTGGGTCAACGTTCAAGCTCCAACCCTCAACTCCGGCCACGTTTTCTCTTTAGCTTCAACATAGCTCCAACAATGTCCATTCTTCAGTGACCACTTCCTCGGCAAACTCCAACAGCAAGCTAATTTGATGATTAATCTCTCTCTCACAACCTTGTCTCAGAATACTGATGAAATGTACTGCATGTATGAGATGATGAATGCTTGTAAATGTACGAATTAGAACTCAATTTCTCGATCCAAAGCAAACTCTAAAAATTGTTTGAACCAATCTGTGTTAATTTGTTGTTTGTTGCTTCTCTTATTGAAGTCCCAATGAATGAACTCTGAACTTTGAAGTCGGAACACATTCAATGATTCAAGGCAAGTCTTGTTATCTGTTATAACAGGACAAGTCCTATTAACTGAACACCTGAGTGTCTAAACTTATTTTTAACTCTGAATGATTCAATGATTTTTAACTCTGAAGCCTGAACTCTAAATGTGTATATCACAACAGAATTTGTCTGAATGTGTATATGTTATCTGTCCACAGAATTTGTCAACTAATATGAGCAAATTTGTATATGTTCTCTAAATGTGTATATGTTCTTTAAAGATATATTCTCACTGTCTTCTCTGAATGTGGATGCTCTTCTCTGAATGTGAATGCTGCGAATTAAAGAATGTGAAATGCTATTCTAACGGTTGTTAATTAATAACTGTAAGAATATAGTAAGATATTCTAACGGTTCACTAATAAGAACCATTAAAATAAGCTATTCAAACTGTTCGAGTAGTGTTAGACTTTTTCTATCGTGCCGATTATTAGCAGTTAGAGAATCGTTAGTACAGACGTTTTGGAACCATTAGTATTCAGTATTTTTGTACTAGTGATCATCCATTTCTTCTCTACATTTATTCTCCCGACTCCTCCCCCTCCCGACTGATTGCCGCAACTGCCACCACCACCATGACCCCATCTTCTTCTCCCTCACTAACCACCATCGCCCACAACCGGTGCAACCACCACCACTTCCACCTCACCACATCGCTATCACAATCACTACCCCTTCCAGTCACCTATTTCTTTTGCAACCACTACCTCTCACCACCATCATCAATGACTTGCGCCACCACTCTATTAGACTTCTTGATGGTGTTTATAAAAGAAATGTAGCTTTCCTGGCCATAAATGTAATATCTATATATGTACCTCCCTCACAATATGATGTTTCATTGTGTTTTTCTCTACTTCTTTACTCATATACAGAAGTTGCATGCTAGGCATCAATTGAGGTGAGATGTTTGCTTTCTTTTATGTATCATGAAGACATGCATACTAATTATTAGTTTTTTTTTCCACGTATACCTTATGTAGGCAACCTGCATGGTATCAACCTCTAATTTGGCATGCTAATTATTAGTAGAACAGAAAAGGAGGCGAGAGGTATGTTTTTTTTTTTCTGTTAATATGTGCCTTCTGCAAACCATTATAGATAAAATAAAAAAAAGTATAGACCAAAAGCTAATTCCATATGAATTACAATATGAAGTAAAGATGGAGTAATAATTAGATATTTGGATTTTTGAATCCTATAAGGAGAGGGTGCACTTTTATAAAGGACCTTATGTGCGGATCTACGGATCAAGGTCCTTTCTCTCGGACAATAAGAGAGAATGAGAGAGAGAGAGAGGTTGCCTTTTTATAATCTCAATTTTTAAATAGAATTTAAATAATTTAGATTGATATGAAAAAAAAATGAAATAATTGATCAATCACAAGAAATTTTAAACTTCACATCACTTTCATTTGGATCATTAATATTTGATCTAATAGTATAAAATAGAGAAAAAAAAAGATACTTAATTTTTGTTCTCTAAAGCATGCAAAGGATATGAATTTGCAGATCTACTCTTATATCATTTGATGAAGAAGATTTTCACAAGAGGATAATTGTTCTCTATCACGAGTTATTTTCACACGAAAATATAGAAACACAAGCCTTTTGTTTTCTACTAGTGGTATGAGTTTTTTTTAAGGCCGAAGAAATTAATTGCACCCAGCAACACATAGAACGAGATGTATCGGCATATTAATTCGCCGAGCATCCATTAAGTGGCAAGAAGTTAAATTGTAGTTGACTGACACTTTTCCCCTAAATTGCTAATTAAATGTTCTTCTGGAATTATCAAATAGTTGCAAGACTTACAATATTTGCTATGTACTCTATGTTTAATTATTCTAATCTTTTAACTATATATCTGATGAAATATAGCAAAAAATATATATTACGACTAATCTAACAAAAATAATTTTAATATTAACCCTTGCAAGTATACGGATTGACGATTAATATATAATAAAGAAATGTGATATTGAAGACATCATGTTCATTTTGAAGAATAGAAATTTTCATATTAACCATAAATTTAGAAAAAAGAAAAAGATTTGACCACTTATTAGTTGATGGAATCAAATTATAATACTACAGATTAATCTTATAAATTTTAGAAATCACTATAGAATATGACCATTCATTATTGGTGAAACCAAATTTTAATGTTCTAAATCAATCTTATAAGTTTTAGAAATCCCTTTAGAATATAACTCCACTTTTGAATTACATATAATTGTGTGTAATGAGAATATATTGTCTGTTGTTTGGTTAGATCACTGTAATCACAATATCAATATATTCAAAATACATTTCAATATATTTTTCAAAATACATTCCAATCTTAATAGTCTCGTGTAGCCCCAAATATAACTACAAATTATAAGTTTAACTTTTAGGAAAAAAATTTTTCTGTGCCATTGCAACAGTTCTAAAATTGTGGTTTAGGAGGCTAACAATGTGAGGCTTGCATGTCTATAAAACATCTAGTGGCGAATACAAAATATTTAAATTTTACAATGACATAAAAATATTTCACTAACTCCGTAGTTATTAATTATCTATATTTGGCTCGATATAAACTTGAGATTGACTCTAGCTTCTTGCAAGTCAAAGCATGAGTCAACTTCTTTAACTCGATTTTTTATTTGACTTGACTTTAACTTGCTCAATTTTTAAAATAAGTTGAATTAAGTAAGGTTAGTCTGCCAGAGCTCGACTTATTTGCATCCCTACATGGGACGTCTATTTTTTAAGATTAATCCGTAACAAATGCTAATAAAAAAATCTCCCAAATAAATATATTAGATATAACAATGTACAAAAACCTATTTTTTGGGACCCAAACATATCCAGAGTGGTTTGGCTTTATTCCGGTTGATTCATTTTCACTTGCTTGTCCTCATCTATGAACGGTGGCAAGTAAGTCAGGCCTTAGCATTATAAGGTTGAGTCCAACCCCAACGCCACCAGGGTCTGACAAGTGGGGCCCACCGACCCCTCACGCGCAAATCACCGGCGTTGGAGTGCACGCGACGCCCCGGGACACGTTTTGTGGGCTCTACTTTTCTCCCCCGCGTACGCCCCATACCCCCGCATCACCCACACTGACAACTAGGCCCCATTACGCGCTCCAGCCCACATGTCTGTGCGGTGTGTGCGGTGGAGATGTGAGGCACGCATTTTGGTGGGGCCCACAAAACACGTGGTAACGCAAAAATCCGCGCATTTCCGTGCTTCGTGCACCCACCCCGGTATGCCTTTTGTGTCGCTAATTGGTGGACCCGGCCGATGCGAGGCCCTACTTGTCAGCCCGAGAGGGATTTTTGAGGGCCAAAAACTAGTTGTTGCTCTTTTTTTTGGCTAGTCCTGCCTGTCAAAGTGTCAAAGACACAAAAAAAAATAGCCGTTAAAACTAGTCGTTCCAATTTTTTATTCAGTTTTGAGCCTAAAAATTCATAAAAATGCCAAAAAATCACAAAAAAATGAAGAAAAATTGTATGCTCCTCTGCCTGTAAATATGAGCAAACTTCAGCTCATTTGCACTCAACACAAGGCCAAACCACACACTTTTCGTTGTCTCGTCGCTCAAATTTTTTTCCAGAAAATTTCCCGATGACCAACACTCCCCCCGGCGGTTATGTGAATTAGTTTGGCGAGGCTAGTTTAGATGAGGAGAACTCTCAAGCACCAAGCAGTCAAAATCCGCGCAGTTTTCAACCCCCTCCCTCACCATACGCCCCACCCCCTCCATATTGCCAACCATATCCATATGCACATCCGTACGCACAACCCTCTACGGCCCTTACGGTCAGAATCCTCATTTGGTCAGAATTCCGACCATCCCCACAGAAATGTCGCCTCCGCAAGCACCGGCAAAGAATTCCTGCTCCACGTCCATATTAGATACCGGTAGTTCGCATAGCACGGCCCCGGTCGTGATCGAGGACGATGATGATGCTGGCAAAGGCGAAGGAACCGCTGCACGGCGGCGTAAACGATTGAACTGATCACAACAGGACGACATGCAACTTGTGAGTGTTCATCTAAATATTAAATATTTGCATCGCAGATTTTTCTCACCGGTTTTTATCTTACTTAATTTTTCAAAATTTGAATTTTTTGTCCTTCAGATCAATGCATGGTTGAATAACTTTCTTGACTCGGTCGAGGGGAACAACCAAAAATTCGACATGTATTGGTCGAAGGTTGTTGAGTCGTACAACGAGAGCAGTCCACCCGATCGCAGACGAGACGTCAGGCACTGCAAAGACCATTGGCAAAATAGCAATAAGAAAATTGTTCACTTCAATGACATCCATTGCAGGCTGAGGGATGCCTACACCAGTGGTCGTTCAGACGACCAATTGATGTCTCAAATACGGGACATGTATAGGCAGGAGGTGAGTCATTCCTTCATCTTGGAGCACTGGTGGAGTGTCGTAAGTGGTCAACCGAAGTGGTGCCGAAACTACTTTGACTCTTCCAAAAGATCTCGCCTCAACAAAGAAGGTGCCCACACGTCGTCATTAAACAACAACGATGACTCTATTGAGCTTCCACGACTAGAAGAGTGGGACGTGGCAAAGAAGAAGTGGAAGGGTAAGACCAAAATGAGTGAAACATCCTTGGCGTATGAGGAGACCCTACAACGCATCGGCAAAGCCAATGCCGACCTCGATAGGGTGGCCGACAAAGCCGTTGCTGCAGCCAAAAATTTGCAACAAATGGCCAAAAGCAAAGAAAAGCCACATTTATGAAGTCGTTAACGAAACTGATTATGGGGGATATATCTCATTTCTCGGATGCCCGTAAGGCGACGCATGCGACCGCATTAGAGTACGTCAATGACATGATTAAGGAAATGAAGAATAAATAGTAGCTCGAACGATGTACTTTTCCTTTGTAAAATTGTACTCGCAGTATTAATTTAAGTCATTTTGGATTTACTTGTTTGAACTGTGGCATGTGATTGATACTTTTGGATTTTAGCCGTTGTAGCTTACACATATCCTTGATGCCTTTGGATTTTAGGCGTTGGAACTGACATATGTGTTCGATGCTTTTGGCATGTAGTCGTTAGAACTGACACATCTGCTCGATACTTTTGGATTGTAGCCGTTGGAACCGACACATGTGATGGATGCATTTGTATTTAGCCATTGGAAGAGACGCATGTGATTGATTCACTTCTCCCCCTATATATCAGAACCCCGTGAGCCCTCATCTTCACAACTCAATAATCTCATCTTCACAACTCAGTAATCTCAGAGATCATGCCTTGTCCAAAAAAATGTCGTCTAGCTCAAGCACAAGTAGTGTCTGTTGCATCTAGGCCTTCATGCCTAACTCTAATTTTGATGATTAATGAAAACAAAGTGTTTTAGACTAACTGTGTTTTTGAGATTGATTGATGCAGAGCTCCGTTGGGATGATAGTCAAGATGAACAAGACAAACCTAACACAAAAGAAGTAAAAGCACAAGTCGCAAGAAATGAAGTCGAGACGCAAATCGCAAAAGTACAAAAGACCTAGGTAACATTGTTTTTATGTTCACCGATCTTGGAGTCTGGAGTTGATCGCTTTAGAAAAATTATTTTTTAGTTTTTAACCGTACTATAAAGAGGGGTGGTGAAAGTCCTCTCTTTATCTCCAACATAAACCGAGAAATTTAGGTCATTGCATTGCATCTATTTGGTTCGATTTGATTTAAATTTGTTTTAAAAGATTTGGATTTTCAGTTGAGTTTTTGACAGCAAAAGAGTTTTTCAATTTCTAGAAAGATTTAGGCAGACCTGGTTTTTACTTCTGTTGACAAAAATGTAGCCCTTGAAATTATCTTTCAAACGAGCTATTAAACACCTTTTTTGAATTTCTGGATTTAAAGTTATCACTGTTTTTGTTCATACTGACTGTCAGTTTGCTATGCTGACTGTCAGTTTGAATGTCAATTTAATTAAACTGACAATTGTCTAGAGAGGGTGTATTTTGGACTCAAAATTTTTGTACTAAACTGACTGTCAGTTGGGGTTTCGACCACAGTTGTTTTTAACTGAGTTTTTATCTGTTTTGGTCGAGTCCTTGGTCGAACTGACTGTCAGTTAGATGAACTGGCTGTCAGTTGTGGGTTTCAAGTTTCCATAAACGACCACAAACGGCTAGCAATTTTTTATCCGTAAATTTTGTCGGCCGTTGTACACGAAACTGACTGTCAGTTTTAATTGCTGATTTTCAGCCATAGCTCCAACGGTTTATTTGATTCTTGAGGCTATAAATAGGGGATTTGGGCATGTGTTTTATACAACAAGCAGCAACATTCTCTTATATACTCTTGAGTTTTAGTTTTTCACACAAAATCTTGATCTGTTGATCAAGTTGAGTATTTTTCGATCCACCGAGAGTTTCAGTTCATTTGTATTTGCATATTCTTAGTTTCTCGGTGCGTGTTTGGAGGTCTAGAGAAAATCTCGCTGCCTATTACTCTTGGTGAGCGCCCTCACCTAGACGGTTCGGAGGCGTGGCTGTTGATCTCTCTGTTCGAAGATTGTCGGAGATAGTTCCGAATGTGGAGACCCCGGGTACTTGTTTCACAGATAGTTCCGAATGTGGAGACCCCTCTTTTTGCCAATCGTCGAAGCTCTTGGGGAGTGGTCCCTGTACTTCAATGAGAGGAGAGATGCCCTCCTTCGAAAGGGGCTATCTCCCTCGCAGAAGTGCACAGCGGCATTGCACATGTTGTGCTATGGTTCCTCTGCCGATGTCGTCGATGAATATGTACACATTAGAAAGTCGACGGCTATTGAATGCCTGGAGCATTTCATCGAAGGAATCATTGATCAGTTCACAGAGGAATATCTCCGTCAACCTACTATCGACGACCTCCGGCGTCTGCTCCAACAAGGAGAGGAGCGAGGTTTCCCAGGGATGCTGAGAAGCATCGATTGCATGCACTGAGAATGGCACAATTGCCCAGTTGCATGGAGGGGCCAATTCACCCATAGTGATCAAGGAGTCCCTACAATAATACTTGAAGCGGTCGCGTTCAAAGACCTGTGGATATATCATGCTTTCTTTGGTGTTGTCGGATCCAAAAACGATATCAACGTGCTGAACCAATCCCCCCTTCACTGATGTTTTAGGCGGCCGAGCTCCTAGTATTCAATACTCTGTTAATGGGACAGAGTACAATATGGGGTATTATCTGACCAACGGTATTTACCCCGAATAGGCTGTCTTCGTGAAGCCCATACCCTTACCCCAAACGAAGAAACTCAAGTTATTCGCACAGCATCAAGAAGGGGCAAGAAAAGATGTGGAGCGAGTTTTTGGGTCTTGCAAAGTCGATTTGCTATTGTCCACGGCCCCAGTCGATTTTGGCAACGGTCAACCCTTGCCAATATTATGAAAGCGTGTGTCAACCTCTACAACATAATAATAAAAAATGAGTGGCACTCTCTTTACCCGACCGATGGGTCATATGATAGCCAAGAGACATTTATCGTAACACCGCCTACTATCCACGGGAGTGTTCCGCCAATTTTCAAACAGATGCTAGCTCAAAACGATGCGATCCGTGCTCGCCCAACGCATCAACAACTGAAAGGGGATCTTGTCGACCACATTTGGCATTGTTTCAGGGGCGACGGTACCGAGGAGTAGTAGTTTGTGCGGTCGTTAACAGCCGATTATATTCAAATTTTAATTAGTATGTGTTTTGTTTGTTTCCATGTGTGTCATTTATTAAAGAAAAAAATTTAAAAAATTTTAAATTTTTTTAATGTTATTTATAATTTTAATCTTTTATTTGGTTGTGTTCGAATTATCCGAATTTCATTTTAGCGATTTTTTAATCTTTAATACATATTATATATGTGGGTCCCGCATGAAGCGCCTCTCGAAGCACTTTTGTATTGGAGGAGGGGGGTGTTTTAGGTGATCCTTCGCACACGTGACACAGAATATATTAGAGAATATTCTATTAAAATGTCTCACAAGACATCGGTGTATTGAATTCAGTCTAAAGACAGAGATGTAGTTGACCAGTTCCTTCTTGTATGTCATGCCCCATCACTCTATTGGGCACGGTGATTAAGGTTATCCACGACTAACCACGAGTCGATCATAAATGAATCTAAACGGGCTGAATTCAAACTTGAATTGAATTGGCTCCAATTCAGCTAGAGCTCTATGAATAGAGGCGGATGGATCTAAGGCTGTCTCCAACCCATCGGCGCTTCACGAGGCGCTTCAACAGAATATTCTCCAGTATATTCTGTGCCACATATGCGAAGCATCATCTGAAGCACCCTCCTACTCCAACCCATCGGCGCTTCGCGAGGCGCTTCGTACGGATCCACGAAAATTAAATTTAGGTGGTTTTAGTAAAACATCCATAACTTTTAATTTAAAAATCGAATATATACGATGTTTGGTCTCTATATGAAGATAATTTAAAGATCTACAATTTTCTCAATATAATCAACATCTAATTTGAACTAGATTAATGTATAAATCAAGAAATAAAAGTATATACAATTTAGTTGCACGGAAATCGAGATAATAAAAATAAAAAATTTCCGGCGTCGCGCAGCCTCAACAAGCGTCGTCTCTCTCCTCTCTCCAGCCAAAAAAAAAATTTTTTATTCGAAGCGTCAGCCAGGCTTCACGCGTTGGAGATGGCCTAAGTGAGCTGAATATGGGTCAATTTTTTGCTATTTATGTATGCAACTTATAAAAATGTTATGTATATTTCAAAATTGACACATCAAATTTTTGTAAAATATTTATATGATCGACCTTCCCACTCTCCCACATACACCTATTTCTTGTTTATATATTGACCTCGTTATTTAAAATTCTACCTATACCTCTTACCGATTAGAATTAGATTCAAACTAGAGGTCAATTTGAAGGAAAGCTTGAGCTGGAATTGAGTAAGCTCAACAGCATGCCAGGTGCCAACATCACCAAACCTAAGAAGAGTAAGAGCTCCTCCCGAGTATCAGATAGTCTCAATTGCTATAATATAAAATTTGATATCATATATAGATAGGTTCAAGCCAAGCTAGAAATCAACTCAAATAGGAGTGAGATCAGGTTAAATTAGGTATCTCACCTCATCTCATTTTGGGTTTGAGTTAAACCAAAATTTGAGTTGATCTTGAATAACTCACAAATCTAGAGGTTTTTTTTTTACAGTCCTAATGGTGAGGAAGTAAAACGAGGAAATGAAGGTACAAATGTGTCTTATATTTTTGCCGCATCTCAACTATTCAATTTGAATCCTGATAGTCTAGATTAGCATAGAAGTGAAATTGGGATACTCAATCATCTAAAAAAAATGAAAATGTCTCACTTAACTTTGAAATATTTATTTTTTATCAAACAATCTAAATAAAGAGAAAGACATAAGCTGTCAGATTGTACCGATTTCTCCAAATAGCCCTCCAATGCCTCCTAGACTCCTAGTCCCATACCAAATGCCAATCCCACAACCTTGCAAAACATATTGTGTCGTTTTATTTGTTTGAGTTTTCGCAATTAATTATATGTACGCCTTACAAACCTTACACACATGGGGAACTTTTGTTTCTATTAAGTTTGGGACAAAAATTAGTTGTGGTACATCATAAAAATAAAGTTTCACTATACATTAATTATTAGATGTGAAACTAATATACAGATCCTAGACTTCTATGTCAATTAGACGGTAGTGTCTAATAACTAAACCTAAAATTTTATAGGGTTATAATGTAAATTCCCCTATTAAGTTTTTTAGTATGAAACTTATCAACTTTGTTTCTATTAAATTTTGGAATAATCAATTGATCATCACAACAAGTATTATGAAGTTTTGTGGGATGCATTGACAAGTGAGGCTTTTTAATTAAAGGGCCTACTTGTCAATAAATATTATGAAATTTTGTAGCAAACAATATCCATTCATGCTCATAGCATTACTCATTGACTTCTTACTCAACAATAACAAGCAATAGTACTTCATCTGCTTCACTTCCAAACCTTATTTTAAATATATAAATCCCTTTAATTTAAATGTAAAATTGACAAGAAGTGAGAAATGCTCATATAATTGCACAAAATGTAAAGCATCTCAATGGCATGATTACCAATTGCATGGTTGGGATGCTTGATGTAGGTCAAGGTATCAACCCCTGATTTAATTTAGAAACATACTGCTGGATATAAGATTGACAAATGATGTTTGCGCCTTTATGGCATTGATACTCGGTGGTATTTTTCTAAACCAAAATTTAATTTTGCATTGCAATAGAGCTTAAAAAAATTCTCCCTTTAGTTTATGATATGATAGTTCTCTTTTTTTGATTAATTAGACTAGCTTTTGGAGAATTGTACAACACTAGAATAACTAAAATCTTGCAAGTTGCAATAATTTATGATGTGGAGGTGCATAAATTTATGGACTGATGAAAATCAAAGTCTTTTTTTTTTTACTTTAAAATAAGTTGGATAAAAATAATAAAATTGGAGTTTAATAATATTCAAAAGCTAATCCTCTACTGATTGTTGCCTTAAATTTGTTTAAAAATTCAATAGCGAGTTGGGTTAAAGACAAAAGGTCAACTATTTGCGCACAATTGAGTACAATTCCATATGAACTGCTGTCCAAGATGCCGTACACTATTTTTGTAAGAGGGAAAAGAACAAGTCAGTCAACGCCGAAAAAAACCCCAAAAAATAAGAAATAAATAAATAAACATAAAAAATCAACATTCCCTCCGCCATTCTTTTTACTTGTCATTCTAGATTTTTTAGGATTTATAAAATACAACTTTGATTATTAATTTCTATAACTATATATTAATAAAATAAATATAAAGCAATCACCATATTATATGAAAGTAATTTGATGACTTATTTAGTAATATTATTTTAATATGATGAATTTTAATACTTTTTAGTATATTAGTAGTCAAAATTTTAAAATTTTAATTTTTACATATATCAAATGACAAATAAAAAAAAGAATGAAAGGATCAACATAAAGACAAGTCAATGTCACTGGAATGGTATGTTATTTAGTCCCACCTTTTACAATTATATCCATGTACATCTTCTGATTCGAGCATTGGATGAATAAGAAAAATTCTCAAAAAAAATTAGAGAAAATAGAGACATAATCCAATTTACCGTCGTGCAAAGTTTCAAGTTCACTTCGATCTACACCATAAAAAAAAAAAACGTTGATGCATACATATATATCTTATTAATTTTTTTCTCCCTCATGCGTTGAGCATGCAGCAATACATATATGTGACACGGTTGTGAAGTACTACCAGTTGATCTGATCATTATGACGTTCTACCTGGTTTTATCTGCTGTCTTTGCTGCATCCGCATTTCATCATGTCCTTGGCCAGCCAGGTGAATTTTAGCATCCATCTTAACTTGTAATTTTGTATCTTAATCTTTCAACGCTGCTCAAGGTTAAATTGTATTAAAGATCTTTAAATTTGTTCAAGTACGAAATTTAGATCTTTAAACTTGATTTTTATAGACATAAATTGCGGAATTAAATATGTCATTTTTCTTGTTTTAACTAGCGGATAGAATTTGTTGGACTAAATTTGAAGGTGGAGAATTAACGATCTAAATGGTAAAAGCGGACAAATTTAAGAATCTTTCACCAAATCTTTTTGTTTCTTAGTTTTCGTGCGTCGATGCATGCAGACTTTCTAAGCATCCACTGTGGCCTCGACGCCAACTACAGTGGCTACCAGGACGCGTCCACGAACATCCAGTACGTCTCCGACGAGCCATACATAGACGCCGGTGAGGACCACAAGATCGCTGCCGAGCACGAGAGCTCGCCGCGCTACGGCTACTCCCGGACTCTCCGGAGTTTCCCGGTCGGCGTACGGAACTGCTACATGCTCCCGACCGACGATGGCGCCAAGTACCTCGTCAGGATGGAGTTCATGTACGGTGACTACGACGGCAAGAAGAGCACCTCGGCGGAGTTCGACCTCTACATCGGCGTCAACCACTGGGTCACTGTGCGTGCTTAGCCGAACTGCGTGCTGTGCTTCTACGAGGCGGTGTTCGTTGCATGGGCTCGCCGGACGCCGGTGTGCCTGGTGAACACCGGCCGTGGGACGCCCTTCGCGTCCTCTCTGGAGCTGAGGCCGCTGCCGGCCACGGCTTATCCGGCGGCCATGGCCAACCAGTCTCTGTCTGATTCTTGGGGTCGGTACGACATGGCGTCCAGCTCTTTTACCCGGTAGGTCCGTTTTAAGTATGGCTGAGGAAAAAAAAACCGAAACCCGAAAATTGAACCTAGCCAAAATGAAATAATCAAAAATTAATTCAATTTAGTTCGGTTTTTTATTTGAGGAACTGGTAGTGATCAAAATAACCAAATTAAAAAATAGATATTTGATTATTTACATAATGTTAGTATATTTTAAGACTATATATTACACTCACTTCAGTAAAAATCATTAGGCAATGACTAAAGTGATCACAACTTTTATATAAAAAAATTCTAAAATATAACGACAATTTAAATAAAAAATACAACAACCTAAAATAAAATAGAACAACTTTAACTAAAAAACAACAATCTAAAATAAAAATATGATAGTCTTATCAAAAAATAAAACAATTTAAGATAAAAAATACGACAACATAAAATAAAAAATGCAACAATGGAAACAAAAAATATAAAAAAAAATTTTTATGGTCATCTCAAAATCATTAATTATAATTATTGTAATTTTTTAAGTTAACTTTAAATAATATAATATACCACTAACATAATATGTGTACTCTTCGATATATGTATTACTAAATGGCATATTTGTTAATTAATATCATCAAAAATATTTTTAAAAAATTGAAACCGAGTTAACTGATTTAATTAATTATTTTATAATTTGATTAATTCAGTTATAGAAATCTCAAAATTAAAATTAACAATTTGGTTATAAAATTTTGTATGACCGATCATGCTAATTGAATACTTACCACTAGTTTTAACCTTCAAACTTTTGAAACGCCGGAATGGTCAGAATGTTCGATTTTCACCAAGCAAACTGGAACCAAAATTCAAACATGCGTTTAATTTCACCAATAATTATCCACGTAATAGCACGGTTTTGGTGGCTAGTTATACTAGATGAGTTATAGCTGACATTTGCATGGTGAAATGAAGGTACCCAGATGACCCGTACGACCGTTTGTGGTTGTCACGGATTGATCCAAGGTATGCCAACCTCTCCACAACGCTGGAGGTCAAACCGGACCCTGCTTTGGAGGTGCCTCCGGCCATCCTCCAGACGGCAGACACGCCGGCCGGCAACGGCACAACGCTCACCTACACATGGCAAGCCGAGGGCTTTTTAAGGGGTTACATTGTGTACCTGCACTTTGCCGATTTCCAGAACAGTCAGGTTCAAATCCTGGTACAGCCAAAAATTACCAACAAAATAATTATAATAACCCCATATATAATGTGCAGGTTCGGCAGTTCGACGTCTATTTCAATGACATTAACTTTGGAACACACAGTCCCTCATATCTGATGGCTTCTTGTGTTAGTGTTAGCGCGTATAAAACCACCGATGACAACTACAATATTACGCTTGCAGCCACCCCCACCTCCATACTACCACCTATGCTTAACGCGATTGAAGTCAACACTATCATGACCCATGATAATCCCATCACGTTCATCAAAGATTGTAAGCGATCTAGTACTATATTTTTGTCTTAAAATTCTCTGTATAAATGCCGATGTCCTATGTAATATGTATAAGTTATCTGTTGATTTACTTCTATGTCATGACATTTTTTTTTTTTTGCTGTACCAGTTGATGCCATCATGGCTATCAAAGTAGAGTATGGAGTGAAGAAAAATTGGATGGGTGATCCATGTTTTCCAGTCCAGTATATTTGGGAAGCCTTGAAATGCAATAATACAAGTGGTAACACTACAATGATAATATTTTTATAAAATATCTATACTTATCATTTTGTTGAAATACGAATAGATTGTGAATCTCACTAATTTCTCTAACAACTTAACTCTTTTAGTGAACTAATCAGTGTGTGAAAATAAATAAATGTTGTGTATATGGTATTTTTTACTTATGTTGAATTAATATTTATTGTAGAGATCTCTCCAACAGCAACTTGCATGGTGCGATATCCAATAATTTTACATTGCTCACGGCACTCAAGCATTTGTAAGTATTAGATGACTGGTTGTTTTAACTAAGTCCCACTTATCACTTGATGTTGATGAAATAAATATATGTAACACGACACCGGCATTTTGCACCTAATCAATGCTTACACAACAAAAAATTTAGAGAAACCAAAAACACTCGATGGTTGAATACATCAATAATCTTTTCTCATTTCTTTCCTAAACTTATTAAAATTTTATGAATATTCGACGATTTTCTACATTTTTATTAAGTTTTTGTGTCACTATATATAATTGTGCAACTATTAATTTCAGGGATTTGTCTCACAACAACTTAAGCGGACCAATACCTGATTTTCTACTAAGTTTACCCTCCCTTCAAGTATTGTAAGTCAATAAATTTGCATTGTGGATTCTAACCAAGGTAGAGACGCTACTAACTTTCACATCACATACTCAGAAATTTGTTAGGCAACCATCTCAGTGGCCCAATTCCAGACACCATCTGCAAAAACTCTGCAAACTCACTTGATTTCAGGTTTGGATTTCCTCTTGCCATTATGTGATCTTACGAGACTTATGTTGGAAATTTTGAGCAAATCTTGGACTGATGTCTCAAGTAATCCTTTCAGGTATGATTCCGATGGATATATTTGCAACAAAACAGTAAATCTGTCTGAAAATAAAACAGCTGTAATAGTAGTTTCAGTAGTGGTTCCTTTGACTGTAGTGGCTGTACTTGTTGTCGTGTATTTGACCTGGCAAAAGAAGAGAAAACCAAAAGGTGTGCATCCATGGTTTACGTTTCTACTTTTCTATGGTTCACCATATGCAAAATTTGTGTCACATACATATATGATGCTTCTGTGAACAGGCTGCATTCAAGAACTTGACAATGTTCCTGAAAGTCATGGCGATCGCCTTCAGAAAACCGAGAATCGCCGATTCACATACAGAGAGCTGGAGCTGTTTACTAGCAAGTTTGAATGGCTGATTGGACAAGGAGGATTTGGGCTTGTGTACTACGGTCGATTAGAAGATGGTACTGAGGTTGCTGTTAAGATGCGTTCTAAATCATCGTCACACGGGCTTGATGAGTTTCTAGCTGAGGTACTGTATTTCAGTCACATAAGGAAGTTCAGAAACCATTTTGATTACCAATTTTCCGTGTATATATTCACACAATTTAGATGCAAATGCCAATTCTAAGTATGTTCCTCTAAAAATGTTTTGTGTAGGTTCAGAACTTGATAAAAGTACATCACAGGAATCTTGTTTCCTTGGTAGGTTACTGCTGGGAGAAGGATCATTTGGCACTGGTTTATGAGTACATGTCCCAAGGAAGTCTCTGTGATCATCTCAGAGGTTTGTCAATTGCAAATTTAGATATTTATCATGTGATAACAAATTTGCCATTTGTTCCACAATCAAGTAGCAGTCTGTAATCTGCAGTTTGAACTCAGGATGCCATCTTGAGTGATCCCCAGATATTTTGGCATCTAAAATGTAAAAATTATTATTCTAAAAAGCGATTTGAGTGGTTGCGTCCTTTCTTCTGCTATCTTTTATATAAGTGGTTATAATAAGTGGTTTAAGCACTTAAATGACTAAAAAAAGATTCAAATAGATTCAAATGCATCTAAAATTTTTTCTTTATTTATTTTTTATTGGTTTGAGTGAAGCTGGAACACACTTAGCAATATTTTTTTGTAACATCTATTAATATTATTTTCTTTTCTTCTTGATTTGTCTGGAAAATAATGTATAATATTATGAAATATATTTACTATTAACAAATATGTAATCCACTTATAAAATATTCAAGCATCTACTTACTGTATGAGAAATATTTAAGCAGTGGAGTGATTGCTCGTTTGCCACTTAGTATTTTTAAGAACTTCAGTAAAAAAAACATTTTTTTTTGGATATCTACATCTCATGATTCTTAAATGCATTTGGAAGCTACATGGTTACAATAATTGCCTATCTGTGATCCATGAATGCATTGTGCAATTTCAATGTAAAAGAGCACAAAAATAATTGTTTAAAAAGAAAAGTTGCAGAAATTGGCATTTCAATATCTTTATACTACATTCAGGTAAAAGTGGTGTTGCTGAAACCATGAACTGGAGAACGCGTGTACAAGTCGTTCTTGAAGCTGCACAAGGTAAGGAAAGAAAAAACATGAACATGATTAGAATTATCTTAAGCAAACATGTCATGTATGATTTGCTGTGATGTAGGATTGGATTACCTGCACAAAGGTTGTATCCTGCCAATAATCCACAGGGATGTCAAGAGCAGCAACATTCTATTGGGACAGAATATGCAGCCAAAAATAGCTGATTTTGGACTCTCCAAAACCTATCTTAGTGACAGTCAAACTCACATATCAGTCACTGCAGCTGGCTCAACTGGTTATATTGATCCAGAGTATGTCTCATAAATTTTGTTTATCTCACACTCGTGTATCTTAGCAAATTGATATTATTAGGTAAAGTGTCATTTTTGGTTCCTCAATTTTGAACATAAGAATATGATAACTCCTAAATATTTGAATTATTTTGCCTAATAACCCATTAAAAAATCAAATTCGAAAACTAACCCAATACTCTAAAAAATTTCAAAACTAACATTCAGTCACTAACTAGACTAGTGACTGAAGACGTGACACGGTCCAATACACCACTGGCCCAGCTCGCGTGCCACATCTGCTTTCAGTTGCTAGCTGGGCTAGCGACTGAAAGATATAAAATCATGCCACAGCAATAAGTTACAAAAATTAATTGTAGTCTAGTTGGTTAAGAGTCTCTCTCCGGAGAAACCATGGTTTGAATCCCGCCCCCGACAAATATTTGTGCAATTTTTAGTCACTAGCTCAGTTAGCAACTGAATCTCAGTCGCGCGGCCCATCTCGAGACTGAAAGTTAGTTTTGTAATTTTTTAAAATAAAAAAAATTCTAAATATTTGTAACATATATTTTGAAGCTTAAATTTTAAGGAGAGACACAAATTAACCCATCCAGCAAAAAACCAGCCAAATCCATCGAGTTTTTAAGTCACTTACAAATGCGGATCAAATCACGTCTTATAATAAGAAGAAGAAATCTCTTATAATAAGAAGAAATCTATTAAAGTTTAAAAGCTCAAGGGTTAAAACTTAAAAACACTTTCGAGACCAAAGTTGATGGATTAAAAATAAAATAATACATTTTGGCTAACACAGTGCTTACTTGCTATTGTACAACAGATACTACCATACAGGCAGGCTCACAGAGAGCAGCGACGTGTACAGTTTCGGAGTGGTTCTACTGGAGGTGGCCACCGGCGAGCCTCCGATCGTGCCTGGCCAGGGCCACATCGTCCAGCGCGTGAAGCAAAAGCTCGCCGACGGCAGCATCGTCGCGATCGCGGATGCGCGGCTGGGAGGGGCTTACGACGTCAGCTCCATGTGGAAGGTCGTGGACGCCGCCATGCTGTGCACGGCGGATGCTTCTGCCCGGCGGCCGACGATGGCCGCCGTGGTGGCGCAGCTAAAGGAGAGCCTGGCATTGGAGGAAGCCCGTGAGAAGCACAATGACATCAAGATAAACACGGCCGGTGCCACCGGGATCGCCTCGCAGGCGTTTGGTCCATCGGCAAGATGAGACCTTAACTACAATCTGAGCCTTGAGTACTCTTCTTTGATGCATGTGTATATGACCTTAGGTCGCTTTTACTTTAGAATAATAATCTTAACTATAATAAGTTTCAAAATCTATTACGGGTTTTCAAATTTTAAATATAGATATTAACATTATGAAATAATACAATCAAATATCAACTAAGATATTTCTATTACAAGTAAGAAAAATACAGAACAAAAGTCAGAACCAAAACACCTACTTACTGTATTTGTATATAAATATATATATATATATATATATATATGTGTGTGTGTGTGTAAATGAAGATTTTTGTTTCAAGAAGAAACGTCAAGTCCATGAATGCAGGGTCAATCCTGAAGAATTTTTTTACGAATAATTCATTAAAAAATTAATTTTAAAAATAACTTAAAATTTTTAAAAATATCAAAAATAGTCTTCTATTACGAGTTCTTGTTCACGACTGAACTTTAGTCGTGATTTGGACTTGCGACTATCAAATCCCCGCATATACATGCATCAACACTGTTCATCATCTTCACTTGTGCACTACTGAAAAGAGGCCGTTGTCACTAGTTCGCTCTTGACCACCACCGGCCCGGATTTCCTGCGGAATCTCTTTCTCTATCTCCACTCAAGCTACTCAAGCTACCAATCGAGTTCTTCTGCCACTGCTCACAGTAATTTTCTCACTTTTCATTCTTCGGCCACCGTCTCTTGAGTCTTCCATTGGACTCCTCTCCAACCACCAAAACCACCCGACCCAGTGGAGTAAAATCTTTGTCTTGATCATAAAACAACTTCCTTCAAAAGAAATCCGATGATAGGCCATCAATTGACAAACCCGATATTTCTCTGTGTCGCTGGATCGCCTTGTCGTCGCTAGCTCCGATTGGCAAAGTTCTACACAAATTGATCACACCGTTAGCATCCCCTCACCTCCCTCTTGCTCCCATGCAAACTAATTGAACCTCGACAACCTCTGTCGAAAAAATCAAAATTGTCGCCTTTGAAGTCAACCATGCAGTCGAGGAAGAGAAAACTCGATTTTGGGGATTTTTTTGATAGAGCATTGCAGTCCAATTAAACTAGTGTGGAGCATGAGGGGGACGAGATAAATATGTCAGCGAGGTTGATTTTAAAGGCGACTGGCCGGTGTAGCCCAGCGCGGCGTCGTAGAACAAAACAAGACTGGACTCGTCCAATGATGAAATTTCTCAGGGATTCTTCTGAAGAAGATTGATTTTTTGGTTGAAAGAAAGGTTTTTCTCTACTGGCTCCACTAGTTTTGGGGGCCGTAGCATAGTCCAATGGGTTGAGCACAGCTCTGCAGCCGGCGGCAAAAAAAACTTAGAATTTCGGCAATCGGCCGTAGTGGAACTCGAGTGGTTACTCGTGGAGTATGTTGAGGAGTAGAGCAAGGGATGGGGCAGTTATTGGGGCTGGTGGTGGCCGGAGATGGCCTGGCGCGGAGAGTTCATTTTCCAGTGACATGAAGCTTGCCGGCGACGACGATCACAACAAGGGATTAAGATTCGCTTGAGCAAAAAAAGTTTCTAAGGTCAGGAGGTGTTGATTAGGAAGAAAAATTTTTGAATTTTTCTATCTCTAGATCGGTCTGATGGAGGGTACAAGGAAAATGATCACCGCGGGCGAAAACGCCAGTCTTGATCGAACAGACTTGTTCAAAGGATTTCAGTCACAATTGGTCGAAAGGTTTCAGTCACGTGTGCACATGGACGGTGCCACGTAAGCTCGCGACTGAAGTTCAATCGCGAACGCTAGCTCGCGACTGAAGTTCATTTATGATATTTTAAAAATATATCGGGTTATTTTTTAAATTATTTTTTTAATGGGGCATTCGTAAAAAAATTCAATCCTGAAGATCTGAAGATTGCTAATTGCTATTTTGCTGAGATCAAGTATGATTTTTGGCAATCTCAGTTTTTTTTTTGTCTTTTAGTCTATTATCAAAACCACACCGAACTGTCATCAAACTCCATTTATTTTCAACCCTAAACTCAATCATTCAAAAGTTCTGATGCTTGTACTGATGTTTGTGGAAAACATCTTTAAAAAGTAAGAAACATCCAAGTATTACATACAATCTAAGAGGAACTTTGCGAATTGCGATCCTTTCATCAAAAGATTACTACGTGCGGTAATTCAAGCAAATAGTGAGGGAATAAGTCAAATTTTGACTAATTCTATTTTTTTTTCTACACAATGGCACCGCGATATAGCAAGACATACGAGTTTTTTATTAATAACCCACATTAAATAATCATTTACAAAAACAATCTACCGTTCAAAAATTTTATAAAAATAGACCGCCACATCAGCCTATCGAGTACCCAGACAAGTTACTTGTTATTATCTTGTGCAGTACCAATAAATTAGCAAATGAACTCGACAAATCTCTTACTCAGCTCTCAAAAAATAGTTTTAATTGTGCCAGGCCGAGGGGTGAGAGAGGAGTGTCTTAGTCAGCTGATTTAAGAACCGTTTACTAATTTATTAGCACTGCACAGAATTATAACAAGCAACTTATTGAACCTTAGGCACTCGACAAGCGCAGCACTCGATAGACTGATATGGTGGTCTATTTCTATAAAATTTTTGAACTGTAGATTATTTTTATAAATAATTATTTTATGTGAGTTATTAATTAAAAAAACCTCCAAGACACACACATATAAAAAAAAAAGACAGCACCATGATATGAGTTTTTTTTTACTATTAACACACAGTTAAAAAATAATTTTGAAATTAACCCACAGTTGCGATAATTTGCAAAAATGGCCTGCCACGTCAGCTTGTCGAGCTCTCAGAGCTCGACAAGCGAGTAGTCGCACAGACACGTACTAGTCGTGGTCGAGAGCCACGACTAGGGCTTGTCGTGTCCCACGACCACGACAAGTCGTGTACTGTGCGTGGTTGTCGAGTCTCTCGACCACGACCACTCGTCTGCTGCTTGTCATGCCTTGAATCCGCGACAAGTGAAAAAACAATTTTTACTGCAACGGGGATTCGAACCCGAGCCACTTGTTTGCTGCTGAGAACTCCCACCAGCTGAGCTACGAAACTTATTTGACATAAGGGCAGTATACATTGTAATATTGTGCAACTTGTCGAGTTTCCAGAACTCGACAAGTTGCTGCTGGTCCCCCCTTTATTTCTTTGGTCCCCCTGCTAGCTAACTCACTCACACACACAAACAGCAGCATCAGCAACAACACACACATACACATTTCACCTTTCAACCCTAGATCTAGCAAAATCCGTCCGATAAATTTGTTTGGTGTAGAAGAGAAAGTTGTAGAAAATTGCGAGTTCTTCGAAAAGAGGTAATTTTTTTCGAAATGCATTTAAGATTCTGTTAATTATGTTGCTAATGACGTGATTAGGGTTTATATTTATGTTTATGTGTATACAAGAGTAGGTATTATATTTTTAGGAATATGTTTAGGAAATATGTGCATTTGTATGTATGTTTGTAAAATAGATTTTTTTAAATGTATGTGTGTATGTAAGTTTGGAAATGAATGTGTATATGTTTAAAAATAGGGGTTTATAAATGTATGTGTGTGTTTGAAAAATATATTTTAGAAATATATGTGTGTATGTTTGGAAAAATAGGGTTTTTAAATGTATGTTTGTATGTTTGGAAAATAGGTTTTTGAAATGTATGTGTGTATGTTTAGAAATATATGTGTGTATGTTTGGAAAAATAGGGTTTTTAAATATATGTTTGTATGTTTAGAAACATATGTGTGTATGTTTGGAAAAATAGGGTTTTTAAATATATGTGTGTATGTTTGGAAAATAGGGTTTTTAAATGTATGTGTATTTCGTTTTAGAAACTATGTGCACACAATAGAAAATATAAAATTAGGTTATTTTTAATTGTGCACATGCATACTGTATGTCTAAAAATTAGGTTTTGGACATATATGTGTATGTATTTAGAAATTATGAAATTAGGCTATTTTCAATTACATGCATGCATGCTCTATGTTTAGAAATTATGTTTTTTAAAATTAGGTTATTTTTACTTGTGCACATGCATACTCTATGTTTAAGAATTAGGTTTTGTAAAATATATATGTGTATGTATTTAGAAATTATGAAACTAGGTTATTTTCAATTACATGCATGTATGCATGCTCTATGTTTATAAATTATGTTTTTCAAATGTATATGTGTATGTATGGTTTTAGGAACTATGTGCATGTGTGTAATGATGTCATGTTATTTACGCGTGAGATGAATGTGTGTAGGGAATGGATAGTCCGAACAAAATTTCCATATTTTATGGTGACGGCATAATTCGCGAGGGGCAAAGCGGGGTTGATATGAGCCGTTGCCAGTATGTGACGGGCGAGCTGAGTGTACATAACACCTCATTTCTAGACCTGAATTTGTGGATCCTGAATATGTTCGGGAAGCGGCGTCGCGATGAAATGGCTCTAATCGAAGGGCTCATCGTTCGTGAGGTAGATAATGAGCCATACTGGATGCTGCGCGAAATTAAAGGGGACAAATCTTAGAGTTCTTTTATTCGAAGAGTGGAAGACCCCCATGGCGGACTGCTCGGCCAGTTCGCGATGTATGTGCAGTTCTGCAACGTACGAGCAGCCGAGTGTTCGGTGGAGGTGAGCCAAGCGTCATGCCCGGTCCTGCGAGATTCAGGGCTAGCGAGTGGTCAGATGTATTCTGCCATACTCGTGTAGATGTGTGCGAGGTACTGGATTGCCTTCCATCAGTGTCCGACGAAGATGATTCGACGGACTCGGAGGCATCCGATGGCTCTGATGACGATACTCCTGGTCCCCCGCAGGAGTGGCTAGATCACTCAGCATACAGTCAAGCTGTGTTGCCAACGGATCAGGGTTCGAGGTGGTCTTTCGAGCACGGTGGCTTACAAGTAGAGCAGGAGTTTCAAAGCAAGGAAGATCTGAAGAATGCCGTGGCGAGCTGGTCCCTCGCAATTAACCGGCAATATAAGGTCGTCAAGTCAAACCCCAACCTTTTTGTCGCAGGCTATGTAACAGCAGGCTGCCCATGGAAGATTCGTGCGATGCGGCCGAAGGACGACATCGGTTTTGTGGTGACAAGGGTTACCACACACACATGCCTGCTCACGGAGGCGCTGGACAGACACAGGAACCTGACGTCGGCGTACGTCGGTAATATCATCCAGCCGGCTGTGCGAGAGAACATTTCGATAATGCCGAGAGAAATAATGAAGCAAGTTGCCGATAGGTGTGGGTACACTATAAGGTATGCAAAGGCCTGGAGAGCAAAACAGAAGGCAATTGAGGGCATGTTCGGCACATTCGACCACGCCTACAACAATGTGATGCGGTTGCTGCGCAACATCGCTCAGACCAACCCGGGCACATTTTTAGATTTCTTCGATCAGCCAGCTACACGTCGAGATGGTAGCCCCATACAGAACACTCGGGTACTCCGTCGATTATTCTGGTCATACCGCCAGTGCATCGAGGCATTTGCTTATTGTCGTCCAGTCATATGCGTGGATGGTACGTTCCTGACTGGAAAGTACAAGGGCTGTCTCCTCATTGCTGTTGCTGCGGATGCTAACGACCAACTGCTTCCATTGGCGTACGCCATCGTCGAGTCTGAAAACTCAGAAAGTTGGTTGTGGTTTCTGGTCAACGTGAAGCGGGCGGTTGTTGGTGATCGAGAGAAGGTGTGCATCATATCGGACCGCCACCGAGGGCTGCTCCATGCCATTGAGGTAATGCGCGGGGCCCCAGATGCTCCGTACAAATGGGAGGACGTGCGCAGCCGTTGGTGCATGCGGCACATTGCAGCAAACCTTTTCACACACTTCCGCAGTAAACAGATCATGGATCTGTTCAAGCGGCTGTGCATGCAAAATCAACCGAGGAAGTTCCAGGCTGTGTTCGACAAATTGGAGGCGCTGACAGTGAAGTACTCCACGAGGAGGGCCAGTAATGCTGCCGATGATGCGAACGTCAGCAAATTCTCCCAATGGATTCAGGACAAGGACATCGAGAAATGGTCCTTGCTGCACGACGAAGATGGCACAAGGTTTGGGATAATGACGACGAACCTTTCAGAGGTGTGCAATTATGTGTTGAAGGGAGTCCGGTGTTTGCCGGTGACTGCTGTAGTGGAGATGACATGGTACCGCACAGCCGAGTACTTCAACAACAGAAGTGTAGCCGCCAAAACGCTAGTCGACGATCCCATGAGAACCTTGCCAGATGTTGTGCAGTCGTACTTGACTGCTCGCGTAGACAAGGCCCAACGGCACGAGGTGACAGTTATAAACAGACTGCACCGAATCATTCAAGTCCGCCTTCGGCAGAAGAACGTGAGCGGCCAACTGAGACCTGGACGGGTGCACGAGGTCATTCTTGGGGATGTCGCTGAGTGCTCATGTAACAAACCGAAGCTACTGCACAAGTCCTGCTCTCATGTCCTTGCTTCATGTGCGGCGCTCGGTGTGAGCCCTGCGCCTTACCTTTCGGAGTACTTCAGCCTTGACAACCTTTCAAACACGTGGAGTGGCGTGTGGAGAGTTTTTATGACGCTCGGTGACTACAGAGCTATCCCTGCTGGCGAGACTACCTGGATCCCAGATGTAAATCTAAAGCGAATGGGTCCAGGGCGACGGAAGACACGCCGAATACACAATGACATGGATGAGTCACAGGGAGGTAGCTCACGAGCTAGGAAATGCTCGATCTGTAGGCAGCCCGGACATAGCAGGAAGGATTGTTTGAATGCACCCGGACCATCGACATAGCCTTGTAATAAACTTTGTAATAAACTTTGTAATACGCTTATCATTTGCATTGGATTGTTGTAATCTGTTTGAAACCTTGTAATATGATTCATGTTATGTTACTTTCATGTCGTGTGCTATCCATGGGTATGATACTTTCAATAACGGTTCCCGATGTATGTTATGTTACTTTCAATAATGGTTCATGTTTTATGTTTTGACAGTCATGGCTGGCAGGGATAGAGATCTTCTAGAGCTACTGAGCAGTACATGTGATCGTGGCCATCGCAGCCGCATCTTGTCCGAGGGCGGGGACTTGGAGCCGCTGGTAGTCCGTGCTCCCTTGGAGTACTGGCCTCTGCATGAGGGCTATATCCCCATCCTGCGGGCTGCAGGTTTATTGCCGTTCGCCCGTATGCTGCAGATAGGTCAGCATCTCACACTGGACAGGTCGTTGATCACCGCATTGGTGGATCGATGGCGTCCGGAGACCCACACTTTCCACTTCCGCTGGGGGGAGATGACAGTCACGCTGGAGGATGTGAGCATGCTGCTTGGTTTACCTGCCAGTGGACATCCCATCGTCCCCCGGCCAGCACGCCTGGATTGGCGCGCACAGATGCACCTCCGATTCAACATCGCTAACCACGCCGACGAGATCCCGGCATCCAGGCGTGGTGTCCCCCACCGATTTCTGGCGCGCTACCGTGAGTGCCCCGATGATGCCCCCGCCGATGTAGTTCGCCAGCATCTCTTCGCGTACTTACTGGTGACGCTGCAGTTTTTTGTTCCCTTCCACGCACGGTGACACTGTGTACACGTGGTTCATTCCTCTGGTCGAGAGTATCGTCGATGCCGACGCAGGGGCCATGCCGCGTTACAACTGGGCGATGGCAGTGTTGTGCGCGACGTACAGGGGCCTTTGCGAGGCATGCTGCAGGACCGCAGCTGGATCGTTGCTTTCCGCATGCCCTGTACTGCTGCAACTGTGGTCATGGGAGCACTTCCCCGTTGGTCGGCCGCGTTTACAGCGGCCCATCCATCCGTACGTTGCGCCAGCCGACTATGATGATTGGGTGGACCGGCCGACCATGGGAGCCCGTTGGCTGGGAGGTCGGCCGAGGTGGTCATCATCACAGATTCACCGCTGTTACTTGGCGTACCTGGGAGAGTTTGATCTCCTATCGGACGCGCGCGTCATATGGCGGCCATGGACACCGGAGCACATCTCGCAGGTTGCACCGCATGGCATTTCCTCGCATTGCACCGCGGGCCAGGACTGCTGGCTTACACGCCGGCATATGGTGTTCTCACATGTGGTGGAGCCGTATTTTCCGGAGAGGGTGATGCGCCAATTCGGCCTACATCAGCAGATACCGCCCCCGGAAAGAAATCGACAACGCCATCTCCCGCGGCAGATTCACGTGTATGCCTCGAACATTTTCTATATCTCATGTACACACTCATATTTGTTTATTTCTTTGCTTTATGTGCATCGCGTCACCTTTTGCAGACAAACACGTAGAGGAAAACACTCTGACAACTGGCAGATCAAGAATTCCAAATGGGTCGACGAGTGGGAGGACCACACGGCGACGGATGTTGTTGTGGAGGAACGGCCGTATGACCCTGGGACGTCCCAGGCCTATCTTCAGTGGTACGTGCCGCGCACCCGCACGCGACTCGCTCGTGCGGCCCCCCCATCGCCGACAGAACTATCACATCAAGACAGTCTTCGACTCGGCCTTGATGTTCATTTCTCAGGTCGGATACATCGCTCGGTACGTTCGTCTTCGCTGGATACTTATGTTGGTCTCTTATCTTATCTATTTTTCCATAGTTCCCATATGAGTTTCGCATGTGCAGGGTGACTTAGCGTTGGGCATCGACAGCCAAGCGGCAAACTTGTCGTCTCGCTTGGAAGGTCCTCCACGCTTCAAGGCGATGGCGCGTGCTGCCCTACATTCCATCCGTGTAGCAGCACAACGAATCTTCTTCGACGCTACTTGTGGCCGAAAGACAGATGCATCGGTTCCGCACCGGAGAGGGGCCCGGCCGCCCAGCCCGATGTCAGCCCGGCCTAGCCTGGGTGGTGCTCGACAGAGCACTTCGTCAGCACGACGCAGTCATCGTGACACATCGCCGACCTGGGGAGGTGACATACCAGGGACGTCCGCCGGCCCGTCTCGGCTTCATCGTTCCTCGTCAATGCACAGTGCTCGACGCAGAGATCTGCATATTGGGGGCCCGTCGAGACATCGCACTCCCGGTTCAGATGACTCTGATGATGACGACGGCATCCGTCGTCAACACGAGGACGACATTCGTCGTCAAGACAGGGGCGATGCGAGTAGGGCGTTGGCAGAGCGGTTTGCGGCTGACGAAGATTGGGGCCAGGCTCATATTGAGCAGGCTCTCCAGGGACAGAGATACTCAGTCCCTGGGGGGTTTACTTGGGACAGTTGGGGGGACCCCGCCCACGACCACATGGATGTGGATGACGATCATGAGTACTACGCTCCGCAGGGGGCCGACCCCAGTTGGGTGGCACCACAGCAGGACAACCAGGAGTGGGTCTCGCGCATGTTAGGGTTGCACGACCCTCATGCACATCAGTACTACCAACCGGATCAGTTGACGCCTAGCGAACTCGAAGATCACCCTCCACTGACACAGCCATCTCAGGGTCATGCAGGTACTGAGCGGCATGATCCTTCTACCGCGGCTGGACAGCGATCACATGTGCCACCTGATCCATACTCACCATCGCCTTTTCAGAAAGATAGACATGGGCATGGGCATAAGAGGGGTCGTCCGAACCCATAGCGAACATGTACTAACACTTTTATTTTCCAGTGTGTTACATTCAAAATGAATCATGCAGTTCACTAGATTTCTTATATATTTTTATTATATGATACATACTTACGTATATTTCTATAGATATATATACATATACATATACATATATATATGTGCATGTGTATATATATATATATATATATCTATACAGTATGTATGTATTTATGTATGTACAGTATGATGGGAAAAACTCCTAGCCCAGCTGGTGGGAACTCTCTTCTACCTCGTTGTCCACCTGGGTTCGAATCCCCACTGATCTTGATTTGGGTTCACAGGATAGATTTTGATATTTTAGGGTTTAAGATAGATTAGGGTTGAACTGATCTTGTTACTGCCAAACATAAAAGTCTTTAGAAGCCAGATTCAATTCCATCTCTAAATCTCAGATCTATCAATCCTATTCTGTTTTCGAAAACGGATTCTAATTACCCTAAATACTCAGAACTCAGATTTAGCTAAATCTTGACCTAATCCAGATCAGATTATTCTTGGATTATGATCATGGGTATGTCAATACCTTAATCCAGAAAGTTGGCAGCCAAATCGTATCATCTAAGCCATTTTCACATATCAGTCCAAATTATATCGTAATTTAGTCCTTTATTTGATATCTAGAAACCCAAAAAGGCTAAAATCTTCAGATTAATTCCAAATTCAAAATTTCTTCAGCAAATCTTTTTCAAATGCTATTTGATACAATTTTCTCTTCTGTGCAGATTACAAAATCACATTTTAAAGGCCATAATTCAAAATCGACAAAACTCAGATCTTATTTTACCCTAAAGTACCCTATTTTCAGTTTATATCGAAAATCATCAAATCAAATCGTATTTTATCAAATCTCTTGTTAGATGAGTATAATGTATAAGTTTACATTTATTTGTGAAATCAGATTACAAATAAATCCACAATTTAATCATTAATTTTTTTTTCTTGTCGAATTCTGCAGATGTGAGAAGTTTTGGTGACCTTGCCGTGGTCGTGGGGAACGACAAGTTCTTGTCGTGGTCGTGGGGCACGACAAGCCCTAGTCATGCCTTCCGACCACGACTAGTACCTCCCCATGCGACTAGCAGCTTGTCGAGCTCCCAGAGCTCAACAAGCTGACGTGGCAGGTCATTTGTGTAAATAATTGCAACTGCGGGTTAGTTTCATAATTAATTTTTAATTCTGGGTTAACAGTAAAAAAACTCTGATATTATCATACCGAAGTATCTACACAATGACATTGTGACACACAAAACGACACGGCCACATGACATTTGTACCAAAATACTTACGCGAAGATACATCTATACACATTAAAAGGAAAAAATATAGTATCATTGTAGAGAGACAAAACCAATCTGGCGCACGTGCAGCTTAATGCACCTTCTCGCGGGCTTCCTCTAATGCCAGGCTCTCCTTGAGCTGGGCAACCACGGCGGCCATCGTCGGTCGCCTGGAAGAAGCATCCGCCGTGCACAGCATGGCAGCGTCCACGACCTTCCACATGGAGCTGGCGTCGTAGGCCCCTCCAAGCCGCGCGTCGGCGATCGCTACGATGGTGCCGTCGGCGAGCTTTTGCTTCACGCGCTGGACGATGTGGCCGTGGCCAGGCACGATCGGAGGCTCGCCGGTGGCCACCTCCAGTAGAACCACTCCGAAGCTGTACACGTCGCTGCGCTCTGTGAGCCTGCCTGTATGGTAGTATCTGTTGTGCTATAGCATATGAGCGTCATGTATATAAGCGAAAGAACTAGGGTTTCTTGCATGATACATAAAAGTAAATGCTGTATATATCTTCTCATTTTTAGTGATAAACTGTGTGGTCTATTTTTTAAGTAGCCAACAATCTCACACAATTGTGCAGTATATTTTTCTAAAAATTCTAATGATAAATATAAACACTTTCTACATCTGTCATCTTTGATTAATCTTTGACTAACGGTTGAGTAGTGTAAAATATAAAATATTGTTGAACTTTCCAATAAAATACGAAGTTTTCAGTAGCAAAACAAAACATAAAAAGTTTTCAATGATACGTAAGAAAATTTCCCTTTATTTGTTTCACGTTATAACTCATTCTACGTCTTTCACCAAAATTTTCCGCATTCTCTCCATTCATAACGTTCACTAAATGCTACTGTAGTTACACAGTCCTTGTTTTAACAAAGTTGTAACTTTTAATACACATCTTAAATAAGGCTAGATTGGGTATTTTACTACACATCTTAATTCCTTCGTTATGACTTAGAGTTGTATTGCTGAGTTTCAACTTAAATATATGGGTTTATAAACTAAAATTGATGTCAAACACCAACTTATTTCAAAGATTATTTCATAAGCTTCGACTAGTCTTTTTAAACTAAAAATTTTAACTACTTTGAAACTGGTAAAAGAAGGTTTATAGATCAAGTTCATAAACTAAAACTCTAATAAACTAATTTATTGAGAATATTTAGGCTCTATCAAACATGTCTTTATAATATAAAACAGAGAGTATCTTGGTGGCAAAGACATACTCTGGATCAATATAACCAGCTGAACCAGCTACAGTGGTTGATATATGAGTTTGATTGTCACTAAGATAGATTTTGGAGAGTCCAAAATCAGCTATTTTAGCCTGCAGATTCTGGCCCAATAGAATGTTGCTGCTCTTCACATCCCTGTGGATTATTGGTAAGATGCAGCCATTGTGCAGATAATCCAAGCCTACATCACAGCAAATATACCATTTTTATCTTAGATAATTACTTTGACACGTTTTTAGGCATTAAAACAAGTAAACAACAATAGGTAAATATATATTGGTCTGAACTTTTCATCTCTTATGTATGGTCATGTGATATGATCATATTTACTCATAAAATTTTATAAAATTCTATAACATAACTCCATCTATATTATGAGTTCGTCGGATGTTTTGAGAATCTGGAGTTCCATAAACTCCAAATTTATAGCGCCTATAAACACGGGGGACAGATCCGCTCCCTATCTTTACATCAGTCATACCTTGTGCAGCTTCGATAAGAAGTCGTACACGCGTTCCCCAATTCAACGGTCCAGCAACTCTGCCTTTACCTGTTGATACATATATTTTTCACGATAGTTACTAACAAATTAATTAGCAATCCCTAAGATATGATCCCACCTAGTATAGTAATTATATAAGGCATGCTTATTCAGCTAAATTTTTTTTAGATAAATAGACCATTGGTCCCTCTGTTTTTTTTTTGTTGTTATCTCATTTTGATCTCCCTATTTTAAATTAGATCAAATCAATCATTTACTTTTTCATATTCAACTAAATTTGATCACTTTGCTATATTTTTTTAATATAAAACAAAATATGATGATGACATCGTATGACATTAAACTAACTTGGCGCTGTATGGAACTAATTATTACCAAGAAGAACTAAACCTCTCCCCACTCTCTCTCTCCCCTCCTTTTCTATCTTATCATTTTCACTAACTTAGCTCTACACTATGCTCTATTGTGATGTATCATTTTTCATCCAATAACATAGTGATGAAACCAAATCAAGTCAATTTTGAAATAAAGAGATTAATTTGATCTATTTTAAAATAGATTGACCAAATTAAATCATTTGAGAAAAATTAAGGATATTAGTTGCAATTACCACGCTTACCAATAAACAACAAATTAATTATCAAAAGATCACATGGATAAATTTGCATGACATGGACAAACCTCTGAGGTGATCACAAAGATTTCCATGGAGCATGTACTCATACACCAGTGCCAAATGATCCATGTCCCAGCAGTAGCCAACGAAGGAAACTAGGTTCCTATGATGTACTTTTGTCAAGCTTCGAACCTATATAATTAAAGGAATTTCAGTTTGTATCACAAATTCCCATCATAAAACTAGGTTTTTTCTCATTATTGAATCAAATCTCATTCTAACCTCCTAAATTTACCTAACTCTTTCTTTAATATTACTGTCAACAGGAGGCGATGGCGAGGGATGAGAAGGTGGAGGCGTTGTCAGCCACGATGGTGGCGGGGGATAGTGGCAGTTGATGAGAGAGACAAACAATGGTGGAAGTGATGGCTATGTGATGAGGTAGCGGTGCCGCTGCAGAGTAAGGCATGGTGACCAATCGAGGAGGAGGGGAGGCAAGTGATGCTAACACTATTCTTGAAGTTGGTGCTAATGAGTGGGCGTCGAGTTCTACCGACACGATCACTAAAATTTGTAATTGAGTAGATATATCAGGCATATATATGTGTGTGTATACCTCAGCTAAGAACTCATCAAGGCCGTGCGACGATAATTCAGAACGCAACTTGATGGCAACCTCAGTGCCGTCTTCTAAACAGCCATAGTATACATTCCCAAATCCGCCTCGTCCTATTGTTTGTGCAAACTTGTTTGTAAACATCTCCAATTCTTCGTACGTAAACCGGCGGTTCTCTCTATTTTGTATGCGATTGATTGAAGCAGCAGTATTGTCATGAATCAAATCTGTGTACACAAAAATCAAATATAATACAAGTGTTATATTAATATAGTAAAACAACGATAGGAAACGTATTAGGTAAAAACTACTTTTTTTTTTATGAGAAGAACACAAACTCAAGATATAACCCGTGTCCAATCAATACCGACGGACATCATTAATTAATTATCATACGTTCCGTTTATTGATAAGAAACTAGTGTTCATTTCTATTTTGATTAGAGTCATATAGTGAATTCAAGTTCTTTTATTTTAAAAACTGGTTAGAGTTGGAATATAACATACGCACTCTTGGGGTTCCTTTGCCTTCTCCTTTTCAAGAATAGTGCAACTACTACAGCCAACACTGTCACAGGAACCACTATTGAAATAATCTGGATGGTTTTTTTGTTATTCGATGTACTTATGTTTCTATCACAATCTCCTCCCTCAAAACCATACCTGAAATCATGAGTAACATTAGTCCCAAGGTATCCAATATCAATATGTCAACAATGCTATGTGCACGAATAAAATCCGTCCATACATGGTTAGTAAAAATGACCTCACAACAAGAGTGAAATCCAGGATGCACACAAACTTTTATCACAAAAATGCCTATTTCCAGGAAATGCAGATAGAATATAATTAATAAAAAAATAGAAAAATAGAAAAAAAAATGCAAGAGAAAAAAAAAGTCCAAACCTGGAATTAAGAGATCCTGTAAATTTCTTGTAGGAGTCTGGAATTGGCCCACTCAACTGGTTGCACGATAAATTTCTGTCAAAAAAAAAAACTTCAATTGAGTACCATATATAGCTGCCATGGTTTATAACCTATAACCTGCAAATACAAATTTATCCACTTACATAACTTGAAGGGAGGGCAAACTTGCTAGAGAGTCAGGTATTTGGCCAATAAAATTGTTGTGAGATAAATCCCTGAATAATAATTTCAAAATTAGTTACAAAAAATTACAGAATTAGAAGATTTACTACAAGACACTGCCTGTGAGGTTTAAATATGTAATTCAAATCTACATGTTAACAAGACATTAATATTATACAATTAAACTCCAAACTTTACAATTACAACACAAATTACCTCTTTGACATTTATTGCGGGTCATTTAACACTAACAAGGGTTTCTTCAGATTTTATACAAAACAGAATTCAGTTCCCTCAGGAGCAATTGCAAATCCACAAGTTTCCTTTGAGTTCCTTCGTTTTCCCATTTTTAAACTTGGGATTAACATTTCTTAAGAAAATAGCATAAAACTACATATTTTTCGATACTTGTCTCAGAAAACACAAGAGTTTAATTGAAATTATATTTCCGTAGTTCAACTCATAGGACAAATGAAGTCTCTTTATAAAGATTGAGGCTTGAAATCCAACTATAGATGATGTGTAGATATTATAGTTATTTTTAATATTGACTTGGTATTATACATATGTCACTATATTCTATTTTGTACTAGATTAGAATATTACACGGTGACATGTAATACAAGAAATTGTAAAAAAGAAAATAAGATATTTAGATAAACAAAGAGACAAAATTTCTAGTAATTAATAGCATAATTAGGATATAATGGGCATGATCTAGTTGATATTTGTTCACTGAAACTTGAAGTAAAAGGTGATTAACAATTCAAAGAACATGGAAATTTCTTTGATAGAAATTTAAAAAAAAGAATTATAAGAAACCATGATCGTGCAGTACTTACAAATACTCGAGTGCTGTGAGCAATGTAAAGTTATTGGATATCACACCATGCAAGTTGCTGTTGGCTAGATCTCTGCAACAATTTTAATCTAACAAAGGTCAACAAAAAAGTAATATACTTGGAAGACCTAAAAAAATTGAGGTTTTGGAATTCGTATTTATTTACACTATAATAAGAAGTTCGTGGGTGTCTAAGTTTTCAAAGATCGGGAAAAAAATATAGAGAACCATATTATGGGAAAAAAATAAGCAAACATAATTATATATGAAAAAAAAAACACATACATGCTAGATATACATATATTCATCTCATGTTTCTTTGTTTCTCCTACATATGATCGGGTTAGTGATCATAAGATTTTATAGAATTCTATAATATTACACTCTCTATCTATCTAATTTTTTAATTTTTAAAAAAAATTATGATAACTTATCTTTTGCTAGTATTACCAAATAAACAAAAATGATACGTACTAATACTTACAGAGATGTTATCCTTGTGATGTTATCGCGTGTGTTGCTGCATTTTAAGCCGTCCCAAGAATATTTTGTTGGATAACATGGATCTCCCATCCAATTTTTCTTTATTCTATACTCTATCTTGATAGCCATGATGGCATCAACTAGTTATAGCAAGGGGGGAAACACACAAACATGAGTTTAGATTCAAATCCAACAAGAATATGTTTGTCGTAAAAATGAAATGAGTATATTTGTTGTAAAAAATATTTTCTTAATAATATGTTTTGTTATAACTTTTACTAATATATTATAAGAAGATTTTATAGTCAAAGTTATATATTGAAAAATCAAATGTAACATTATTTGAAAGCAAATATGTCATGTCCGAAAATTTTATGAGATATGGTTTCACGAAATTCGTTACTCACTTCGTAAAAAGACGTAGAAAAAGACGTATTTATATAGGGACAATTTGGACACAGGAAAAAGACGTAGAAATAAAAAAATATAGAAATTGAATATCTTATTCAACGAAATTCACATGAAAACTTAAATACAAGAATTGTTCAAAAGTAATGTTTACATGTATCACAGAAAAATACAAGAATTTTGAAGGAAAAGAGTATAGTTTATTTTCAATAAGAGACAAAGTAAATTTTTCAAGAGATTAGATTTCATTTTTTTGTTTCTTCCAAAATTTCTCTAAAGTAAATCATTCTAAAAGAATTTTATAGAAATTTTATATGATCATTATTTAGTTCCAAACACCTCACAAAAGATAAATTTTTTATATTTCAAATTCTCTAAAATTTCCCAATTTTTCCTCCCTCCCAAACACCCCATAATCTAAAGACAATAAGCGTGTTTGGTGACTTTTGTTTGTATAATGATACCAAGTATCAAAGAATTTTTTTTCCTGTGGAGTGCATAAAGTTTTTTTTTTACTTCGCATGTTCACGCAAAAAGAGGTGGTGGGTTTAAATCTAGATTTTTTATTTTTATGTGTGTTTAATTAAAATATTATGTTAGTGTGTGTAGAAGGTGAGGTGGCTTGTGTTGCTAACATAATAGATATTAACATTTGTGAGGATAAAATTAAAAAATAAATCTAATATATAATAAAGATAGATGGTATTGGAAACACCATATTCATTGAGTTAGAAATTCCCATATTAACTAAAAATTTAGAAAAAAATAGAAAGATTTGACCATTTATTAGTTGGTAGAATCAAATTATATGTCATGTTTGGATTAGAGAAATTTTAAAGAAGTTTTTTAGGAAACCAAAGATCTACTCTCATTAGATGTAGGTTTCCTTCAAAATTTCAATGAGAACTTTTCAGTCTAAGCAAGCCAATAATGGTATAGATTAATCTTATAAGATTTAAAAATTGTGTATAATACAACTCCAAATCTGTTTTAAATTACACATAGGGGGTGTTTGTTCATGAATTTTGCTCCGTATTCTGATTATGTGTAATGATAATACATTACCTGTCGTTTGCTTAGATCACTTTATAATCACAATAACAGTATTCAAAATATATTCCACTATATTTTTCATATATATCCCACTTAGATATATTATAAAATCATCTCATCCCATTTCATTCCATTACTCACTAGAACCAAAAATATTTTGTATTTACTCATTTCAACCCAATTTCAATATATTATAAAACTCTATATAATTAATATTGCTATTATGAACCAAGCACTATGATAATTACAGGGAATCCTTTTTGAAAGTCATACTGGGTTTTAGATACGACTAGAACTCTTGCAATATTAATATTATTATAAATTTATATTTTTTATAAAATTATTGTGCAATTGTGAGAGTTTAATGTTTAGATGTGTGAAAATTCAGGAGCTTACAGTCTTTAGGGAGCGTCATGGGATTATCGTGGGTGATGACTCCGTAGATCTCGAGCGCATTCAGCATCGGCGGCAGCGCCGAGGCGGCGACGGCGACGAGGGTGATGTTGTACATGCCAGCGGGGTCCTTGTACGGGGCGGCATTGTACACACAAGAAGCGGCCAGGTACGAGGGGCTGTACGGCTGGCTGCCGGGCCTCAGCCTCTCGCCGTTCATGTAGACGTCGAACTGCCGGAGCTGACCGTCCTGGAAGTCGGCGAAGTGCAGGAACACCAGCTGCCCGCGGTGCGTGCCGTCCTGCCAGGTGACGGTGAGGGTGGTGCCGTTGCCCGCCGGCTCGGCGGCCGTCCGGAGGACGGTCAGGGGCCCCTCGGAGACAGCGTCCGGCCGGATGTCCAGCGTCGTCGAGAGTGTGGTCCAGCTCGGGTCCGTTAAGTTCCACCAGTAGCGGTCGTACGGGTCCCTGGGATACCTTGATCATGCCAAAATTGCTGCACTTGTTAGAGCAGAAGTTTTCTATCATGTCCACAAAATTATCATATTTTAAATTAATTGTGTTACAATTTGTTAGACTACTATATATTTCACTATTACAATTAGACATAACAATCTTTATTAGACAATTTTTAAGACTTTTGTCATTTATTTTTTTGAATTTAAAACATGTCGTCAAAATAATACTATATAATTAGATGGCACATTTTTAACACAATTCATTCATGTGTTATCATAACTCACAAATCAAACAATCATATCGTGTTATAAAATACAATCATATTCTAGATGTAATACTTACCTAAAATAATATATTCTAATTTACATCAACCTACCAAACAAACCCTCCATTAGTGTCATTCATGTTACAGGCTCACATGATTGCTCCTCATATAAATTTTTTTGTCTAAATTATATTACTTCTGTTCTTTTGTACTTATCAATTGACATATGTAAAAATCATGCTTTCTAACATTTTACTATTAATATGTGAAAAATTATCAAGATTGACCGTTTGAAAATAATATTAATAAATTTATACTTAAATTTATTTTCATGTTATTATTATTTTGTAGTTTTTATTAATATATATATTTGGAGAATTTTATGGTCATAGTCCGTAAAAAATATAAAATAACAATAAAATTAAAAGAACGAAGGAGTACATGTTATTTGGTTATTTTGACAATTTAAAATTGTATGTATGCAGTCATAAAAAATGAATGTTTTATCGCTCCAAATTAAGCTGCATACCGGACAAAAGAGGTTCCTCCCATGTCGAACCGCGTATACAGAGCCAGCGACTGGCTGGCCGTCACCGGCGGGTACATGGCGTCCCCGAGTGGCCGGAGTTGCAGCAGAGACACGAAGGGCGTCCCCCAGCCGGTATCCACCAAGCAAACCGGCGTCCAGTTAGCCCACGCGACAAAAATGGCGTCCACCGCGCACACCTCGCAGCTGCCGGCGCCTAAATGCATGGTTCTCCAGTAGTTGACCCCGAGGTAGAGGTCAAACCGGATGAGAGAGCTATTCTTGCCGTCGTAGTCGCCGTACATGAAGTCCATGTCGATGAGATACTTGCCGCCGGCGCGGGTGGGGAGCATGTAACAGTTCCGCCCCCCCGTCGGGAAGCTCCTCACCGTGAGACCGCACTCCGACGGCGACCTGCTGACTTGCTCCACGGCGATCTTGTGGTTCTCTCCGGAGTCTACGTATGGACCGTCGGGGACGTACATGACTTCCGCGTAGTTGTCGACGTAGCCGGGGTTGCTGGGATCCAGCCCACAGTCGATGCTTATAAACCCTGCACAGAAAATTTAAGCCGAGTAGATCGGTGTGTTTGTGTCGGTATGTGTGTATCGGGTGTGTGTGGAAGTCTTGGATGTGTTGGGTGAGTATTATCAACCGAGTGTGGTGTCAATTGTAAAACAGATTTCTAAAAAAATAGTTTAAACGAGTGACAAAGTCACCTCCAGAATAAATAAGGTTCGACTTCATTCCTTAAATTTTTCGTACGAAAAATTATGTCTAAAAAAATTTTTAATTATGATATTAAAGGAGAATATATCTCTTGAGTAAAATTTTAAATTCTAAAAAAATATAAATGACATTTGTTTGGGGGTGAGGGTGTGGGAGCTCTCCTGGTGGCAATTATGAGTCAACCTGGTTCACATCAAGATTAATCTGTTAATTTTTTATGTATTTTTTTATGTTTCTTCTCTAACATATAGGTTATTATGTTCCACATCAAATATTTTTGTCTATACACTATAAAAAATAAAACACAAACAAACACATAGAGAGAATAAACAAATCATACTCCTTGGTTAGAGGGTATAAAAATGACACATTTTATCATGTCTAAGAAAAGACGATCTGCAACATTCAATCAACCACTAACTTGATCATATTTGATTTGTGGTTACACGTACTCGGTTGTATCATGGCACACTAAATTTTATTCAATAATTTGATCACTACAACTCATGCAAAATCATGACAAATGACTCGTGCTAGCTAAAACACTCATCAAAAATCAAACAATATAAACAATTGTGGCACACCAAATTTTTTGGTTGCCATTAACTAAACACATCTAAAATCAACTTTGATCATAAAACATCATATTTTTAACCTGATAGATTAATTAATATTAGAGATATACTATAAATTTGACTTCAAACCAAACAATAACCTAACAAATAACAAGTTTACAGTGTACCCAACTTACCTGGCTGGCCGATGACAGGAACGAGGACGGCTGACACGTAGGCAGCATAGAACACCAAGAACGATGCCATCCTAGGACGAACACTTACCATGCTCTTAGTGATGAGAGAGAGATATATATATACACACGCATCAGACGTCCAGAGGAAAAAAAAATGAAAGAAAAGAAATGTTTGCAATTGCATGCATCAGTACTGTTGCTTCTCCATAAAGATGATGATCCAACTATGTGACAAGCTACTGAATTGGACACAAATATTTGATATTTCTATAGGAAGCCGTGCATTTTAGTATTCAGCAACATGGACATAATTTTTATGGAGATAAGATTTATAACTTATATTACGTGAAGTCAACTATATAGTACTTTTGCTAAGCCGACGGTGACGCTGGCTTAATTTAGTAAGTTTATTTTTAATAACTTATACTATTTTCATTTTCAAATGTATCTTTTTTCAAAAAAATTTCACAAATATTTGTCATTTTATAAATAATAAGCAAAATTTTCCACACCATTTTTATTAAATTAGGTAATTGAATCTTGTACATGTGTAATTAAAGTTAAAAACTTGTTAATCATAGAAAATAAAGTTATTTTATACATATATTTATTAGAATGTTTGTTATATTTTATTAAAAATATGATTATCTTGATTGTCATAATTTAAGAAAATGATATATATTTGACATCGAGAGAGCAAACCACAGCGGGTCAATTCCTTGGAAATAAAAGCTAGCTTATCTAGAATTTGGACAGATTACATTGCTCAGTCCAGCAATGAATACAAGGAAACAAAAGCTAGCTTCTCCCCTAATGCATATGTATCCCTTCAAATAAAGGGTTGTTTAGCTATCAAAGGCGTCAGCATTTGGGCGTTGACTGACTTGGTTTTTCTCCAATTTTGCATCTGAAAAAATGATGCAGGACATGGTTGACAACTCATACGGAATCGTACAATGGATTGAATTTATCAAATTAGGATAATTTATCAAACAGTGGAGACTGAGTTGACTTCGCAAAAATTAGCCAACTAATTAGTTTAAAAAATGAAAAATTTGACTATTGGACATATCAAAATGGTCTTTTTGAGATATAGCATCTCAAAAACACTCCATAATTTTAAAATACTTCAAAACAAATACTCACTCCATTTTCAAATAAATTTCGTTTTAATACCTAATATAAGAAACAAGACATTAAGTGAAATGACCATAATAAACATTAAATACAATATCATTCTCAACTAAACATTAATTACATTGGTATTGAATGAAGAGTATATGAGAAAAAAAGCTATACAAATGTCTCTCAAAATCTTAGAACTACATATATTCAGAAATAAAATTAGAAAACTAAAACGACATTTATTTCAAAATAGAGGAAATAATATTAATAATAAGACAATGCCTCCAAATCCCAACTATGAGTTTGATAATTTACATTAATATCCTTGATCAATTAGTATTCCTCATTATCTCTGACAAAATTCCATTGACGCTCTTCATCCTTTGTCTATGTGACCTTCTATCCATTTCGAGGCCACCCTCGATACTCACCATGTTGCCTTGGCTCCTCGCCACCGCACTCCACCACATCCGCAACCAGGACTCCTTCATCCTGCTACTCTCGTTAAAACCACCCTCCATATACATCTCCAAATGAATATCAGTTGTCAAACCAACGATTGAGATTTAACGAAAATGTTTTATGATTAAAATTATTTATTTTACAGTGTTTTATGGTTGTAAAGTGTTTTTAAAATGCTATTATCAAATAGACAGATTTTAAAATGCCCCATAGTCAATTTTCTCTATAAAAAATTGTAGCTTATTTGGCTGTTCATGGATCATTGCCACGACGAACCATAAATTTTGTTCTTCAGATTATGCAGATAGATGTACACATCTTTCTTAAATCTTAATATTGAAGGAAATCACTCATATATTTGTTACGTAAAAATTCACAAGTCATAAATCTACTTTTATGTAGATTTTTTTTGTGAATTTAGAGTACATCGATTACTAATGAAAAAAAAAATAACAAAAATAATTGTCCAAGTTATTATTGAGTTAAAATAAAATAGCAACATTATACCACAGGAAATATTAAGTGCAAACCCTCTATTCATGTAAACTCATGCAAACGTCGTGTAGAAGTGTTCAAAAATTCTCTAAAAATTAGTAGCTAGATATAAGAAAAGAGATGTTCCACAGCCTATAAAATTTCATAATCAAACGATTAAATTTAAGAGAAATAAAACAAATTAATATGAATTGTGATTTTTACTGTTTAGCATTATTTCTTTTCACTGCTTGTCTTTTTGTTTGCTTCTTCCTACACATGGCAAGCCGAGGGCTTTTTAAGGGGTTACATTGTGTACCTGCACTTTGCCGATTTCCAGAACAGTCAGGTTCAAATCCTGGTAGAGCCAAAAATTACCAACAAAATAGTTATAATAACCCCATATATAATGTGCAGGTTCGGCAGTTCGACGTCTATTTCAATGACATTAACTTTGGAACACACAATCCCTCATATCTGATGGTTTCTTGTGTTAGTGTTAGTGCGTATAGAACCACCGATGACAACTACAATATTACGCTTGTAGCCACCGCCACCTCCATACTGCCACTTATGCTTAACGCGATTGAAGTCAACACTATCATGACCCATGATAATCCCATCACGTTCATCAAAGATTGTAAGCGATCTAGTACTATATTTTTACCTTAAAATTCTTTGTATAAATGCCGGTGTCCTATGTAATATGTATAAGTTATCTGTGGATTTACTTCTATGTCATGACATTTTTTTTTTTGCTGTACCAGTTGATGCCATCATGGCTATCAAAGTAGAGTATGGAGTGAAGAAAAATTGGATGGGTGATCCATGTTTTCCAGTCCAGTATATTTGGGAAGGCTTGAAATGCAATAATACAAATAACACTACAATGATAATTTTTTTGTAAGATATCTATACTTATCATTTTGTTGAAATACGAGTAGATTGTGAGTCTCAGTAATTTCTCTAACAACTTAACTCTTTTAGTGAACTAATCGGTGTGTAAAAATAAATAAATGTTGTATATATGGTATTTTTTACTTATGTTGAATTAATATTTATTGTAGAGATCTCTCCAACAGCAACTTGCATGGTACGATATCCAATAATTTTACATTGCTCACGGCACTCAAGCATTTGTAAGTATTAGATGACTGGTTGTTTCAACTAAGTCCCACTTATCACTTGATGTTGATGAAATAAATATATGTAACACGACACCGGCATTTTGCACCTAATCAATGCTTACACAACAAAAAATTTAGAGAAACAAAAAACACTCGATGGTTGAATGCATCAATAATCTTTTCTCATTTCTTTCCTAAACTTATTAAAATTTATTAATATTCGATGATTTTCTACATTTTTATTAAGTTTTTGTGTCACTATATATAATTGTGCAACTATTAATTTCAGGGATTTGTCTCACAACAACTTAAGTGGACCAATACCTGATTTTCTACTAAGTTTACCCTCCCTTCAAGTATTGTAAGTCAATAAATTTGCATTGTGGATTCTAACCAAGGTAGAGAGGCTACTAACTTTCACATCACATACTCAGAAATTTGTTAGGCAACCATCTCAGTGGCCCAATTCCAGACACCATCTGCAAAAACTCTGCAAACTCACTTGATTTCAGGTTTGGATTTCCTCTTGCCATTATGTGATCTTAGGAGACTTATGTTGGAAATTTTGAGCAAATCTTGGGCTGATGTCTCAAGTAATCCTTTCAGGTATGATTCCGATGGATATATTTGCAACACAACAGTAAATCTGTCTGAAAATAAAACAGCTGTAATAGTAGTTTCGAATTTATTTTCCAAATAACCCCATAAAAAAATAAATTACAAAACTAACCCCTAACTTTTAAATTTTGCAAAAATAGCCCTCTGTCGCGAACCAGGCCGCTCGACTGATCTTCAGTCGCTAGCCCAGCTAGCGACTGATGACGTGGCACGGCCCAACGCTCCACTGGCCCAGTTCGCGTGCCACGTATGCTTTCAGTCGCTAGCCCGGCTAGCGACTGAAAAGATATAAAACTTCGAATCCCACCTCCGCAAGTATTTTTTCAATTTTTAGTCGCTAGCTGGGCTAGCGACTGAAGATCAGTCGCGCGGCCCGTTCGCGATAAAGGGTCATTTTTGTAAAATTTAAAAGTTAGGGATTAGTTTTGTAATTTATTTTTTTTATGGGTTATTTGGAAAAAAAATTCAGTAGTTTCAGTAGTGGTTCCTTTGACTGTAGTGGCTGTACTTGTTGTCGTGTATTTGACCTGGCAAAAGAGGAGAAAACCAAAAGGTGTGCATCCATGGTTTACGTTTCTACTTTTCTATGGTTCACCATATGCAAAATTTGTGTCACATACATATATGATGCTTCTGTGAACAGGCTGCATTCAAGAACTTGACAATGTTCCTGAAAGTCATGGCGATCGCCTTCAGAAAACCGAGAATCGCCGATTCACATACAGAGAGCTGGAGCTGTTTACTAGCAAGTTTGAATGGCTGATTGGACAAGGAGGATTTGGGCTTGTGTACTACGTGTCGATTAGAAGATGGTACTGAGGTTGCTGTTAAGATGCGTTCTAAATCATCGTCACACGGGCTTGATGAGTTTCTAGCTGAGGTACTGTATTTCAGTCACATAAGGAAGTTCAGAAACCATTTTGATTACCAATTTTCCGTGTATATATTCACACAATTTAGATGCAAATGCCAATTCTAAGTATGTTCCTCTAAAAATGTTTTGTGTAGGTTCAGAACTTGATAAAAGTACATCACAGGAATCTTGTTTCCTTGGTAGGTTACTGCTGGGAGAAGGATCATTTGGCACTGGTTTATGAGTACATGTCCCAACGAAGTCTCTGTGATCATCTCAGAGGTTTGTCAATTGCAAATTGAGATATTTATCATGTGATAACAAATTTGCCATTTGTTCTACAATCAAGTAGCAGTCTGTAATCTGCAGTTTGAACTCAGGATGCCATCTTGAGTGATTCCCAGATATTTTGGCATCTAAAATGTAAAAATTATTATTCTAAAAAGTGATTTGAGTGGTTGCGTCCCCTTCTCCTAATATCTTTTATATAAGTGGTTGCAATAAGTGGTTTAAGCACTTAAATGACTACAAAAAAGATTCAAATAGATTCAAATGCATCTAAAATTTTTTCTTTATTTATTTTTTATTGGTTTGAGTGATGCTGGAACACACTTAGCAATATTTTTTTTAACATCTATTAATATTATTTTCTTTTCTTCCTTATTTGTTTGCAAAATGATGTATAATATTATGGAATATATTTATTATTAATAAATATGTAATCCACTTATAAAATATTCAAGCATCTACTTACTGTATGAGAAATATTTAAGCGGTGGAGTGACTGCTCGCTTGCCACTTAGCATTTTTAAGAACATCAGTAAGAAAACATTTTTTTTTGGGTATCTACATCTCATGATTCTTAAATGCATTTGGAAGCTACATGGTTACAATAGTTGCCTATTTGTGATCCATGAATGCATTGTGCAATTTCAATGTAAAAGAGCACAATAATAATTGTTTAAAAAGAAAAGTTGCAGAAATTGGCATTTCAATATCTTTATACTACATTCAGGTAAAAGTGGTGTTGCTCTGGAGAACGCGTGTACAAGTCGTTCTTGAAGCTGCACAAGGTAAGGAAAGAAAAAACATGATTAGAATTATCTTAAGCAAACATGTCATGTATGATTTGCTGTGATGTAGGATTGGATTACCTGCACAGAGGTTGTATCCTGCCAATAATCCACAGGGATGTCAAGAGCAGCAACATTCTATTGGGACAGAATATGCACCCAAAAATAGCTGATTTTGGACCTCCAAAACCTATCTTAGTGACAGTCAAACTCACATATCAGCCACTGCAGCTGGCTCAACTGGTTATATTGATCCAGAGTATGTCTCATAAATTTTGTTTATCCCACACTCGTGTATCTTAGCAAATTGATATTATTAGGTAAAGTGTAATTTTTGGTTCCTCAATTTTGAACATGAGAATATGATAACTCCTAAATATTTGAATTATTTTGCCTAATTCGAAAACTAACCCAACACTTTAACAAATTACAAAATTAACCTTCAGTCGCTAACTAGGCTAACGACTGAAGAAGTGGTACGATTCAATACACCACTGGCCCCGGCTAGCGACTGAAAAGATATAAAACCATACCACAACAATAAATTATAAAAATTGATTGTAGTCTAGTTGATTAAGAGATTATCTCTTTCCGAAGAGACCATGATTCGAATCCCACTCTCACTCCCACAAATATTTGTGTAATTTTTAGTCGCTAGCCCAATTAGCGACTGAAACTCAATCGCACGACCCATCTCGCGATTGAAGATTAGTTTTGTAATTTTTTAAAGTAAAAAAAATTCTAAATATTTGGAACATATATTTTGAAGCCTAAATTTTAAGGAGAGATGCAAATTAACCCATCCAACAAAAAACCAGCCAAATCCATCGAGTCTTTAAGTCACTTACAAATGGCTCTAGTTATCAGTGCTAGTAAAGTTTGATTTAGATGTCCTAGAAGTTGATGAACTTAAATGGACCTTAAAAGCTCAAGGGTTAAAACTTAAAAATACTTTCGAGACCAAAGTTGATGGATTAAAAATAAAATAATACATTTTGGCTAACACAGTGCTTACTTGCTATTTGTACAACAGATACTACCATACAGGGAGGCTCACAGAGAGCAGCGACGTGTACAGTTTCGGAGTGGTTCTACTGGAGGTGGCCACCGGTGAGCCTCCGATCGTGCCTGGCCAGGGCCACATCGTCCAGCGCGTGAAGCAAATGCTGGCCGACGGCTCGCTGATGCGCGGTCTCACGGGCTTACGACGTCAGCTCCATGTGGAAGGTCGTGGACGCCGCCATGCTGTGCACGGCGGATGCTTCTGCCCGACGGCCGACGATGGCCGCCGTGGTGGCGCAGCTAAAGGAGAGCCTGGCATTGGAGGAAGCCCGTGAGAAGCACAATGGCATCAAGACAAACACGGCCGGTGCCACCGGGATCGCCTCGGAGGCGTTTGGTCCATCGGCAAGATGAGACCTTAACTACAGTCTGAGCCTTGAGTACTCTTCTTTGATGCATGTGTATATGACCTTAGGTCGCTTTTACTTTAGAATAATAATCTTAACTATAATAAGTTTCAAAATCTATTACGGGTTTTCAAATTTTAAATATAGATATTATTACGATTATGAAATAATACAATCAAATATCAACTAAGATATTTCTATTACAAATAAGAAAAATACTGAGCAAAAGTCAGAACCAAAACACCTACTTACTGTATTTGTATATATATATATATGTGTGTGTATAAATGAAGATTTTTGTTTCAAGAAGAAACGTCAAGTCCATGAATGCAGGGTCAATTCTGAAGAATTTTTTTTACGAATAATTCATTAAAAAATTAATTTTAAAAATAACTCAAAATTTTTAAAAATATTAAAAATAGTCTTCTATCACGAGCTCTTGTTCACGACTGAACTTCAGTCGTGATCTGGACTCACAACTATCAAATCCTCGCACATACACGCACCAACACTGTTCATCATCTTCACTTGTGCACTACTGAAAAGAGGCCGTTGTCACTAGTTTGCTCTTAACCACCACCGGCCCGGATTTCTTGCGGAATCTCTTTCTCTATCTCCACTCAAGCTTTTCAAGCTACCAATCGAGTTCTTTTGCCATTGCTCGCCGTAATTTTCTCACTTTTCATTCTTCGGCCACCGTCCCCTGAGTCTTCTATCGGACTCCTCTCCGGCCACCAAAACCACCCGACCCAGTGGAGTAAAATCTTTGTCTTGATCATAAAAACAACTTCCTTCAAAAGAAATCCGATGATAGGCCATCAATTGACAAACCCGATATTGCTGTGTCGCTGGACCGCCTCATCGTCGCTAGCTCTGATCGGCGAAGTTCTACCCAAATTGACCGCTCCGTTAGCATCCCCTCACCTCCCTCTTGCTCCCATGCAAACTAATTGAACCTCGACAACCTCTTTTGAAAAAGCCAAAATTGTCGCTTTTGAAGTCAACCATGTAGCCGAGGAAGAGAAAACTCGATTTTGGGGATTTTTTTGATAGAGCATTGTAGTCCAATTAAACTGGTGTGGAGCATGAGGGGGATGAGATAAACATGTCAGCGAGGTTGATTTCAAAGGCGACTGACCGGTGTGGCCCAACGCGGCGTCGTAGAACAGAACAAGACTAGACTCGTCCAATGATGAAATTTCTCAGGGATTCTTCTAAAGAAGATTGATTCTTTGGATGAAAGAAAAGTTTTTCTCTACTGGCTCCACTAATTTTGGGGGCCGTGGCATAGTCCAATGGGTTGAGCAGAGCTCTGCAGCCGGCGGCAAAAAAACTTGGAATTTCGGCAATCGGCCGCAGCGGAACTCGAGTGGTTACTCGTAGGGCTGGAACTTTAGCTCGCAGCTCGCGAGCAACTCGGGCTCGGCTCGGGTTTTGGCTCGGCTCGGGCTTGGCTCGTTAACAAACGAGCCGAGTTCGAGCTGTATTTATAGCTCGGTTCAAAAACGAGCCGAGCCCGAGCTAGATCCCACCTCGCTCGAGCTCGGCTAGGTACTGAATTACTGCAACTGTGAATCTGTGAACTGTGAGTCTATGATACACTCATACACACCCGGTAGCCCGAGTCACAAACTCAAAATCCAGATCTAGGGTTCCTCCGCCGCCTGGTGCTCCTCCGCCGCCCGGCGCTCCTCCGCTCGAAGCTCCTCCGCCCGCCGCCCGAAGCTCCTCCGCCCGGCGCTCCTCCGCCCAAAGCTCCTCCTCCCGAAGCTCCTCCGCCCGCCGCCCGAAGCTCCTCCGCCCAGCGCTCCTCCGCCGCCCAGAGCTCATCGTCCACCGCCCGGAGCTCCTCCTCCACGCCCCCAGACCTGAGCCTCCTTTGCGCGACTGCGTCGCCCGCCGCCTGGCGCTCCTCCTCCGCCCCAGGCCCGCCCGAGCCTCCTCCGCGCCGCCCGAGTTCTCTAAGGAATTGTTTTTTTTTTTAAAACAAGCCGAGTTCGAGTCGAGTTCGAGCCCAAAACAACCGAGCTGGTCTAGCTCGCGAGCTGGCCGAGCCAGCTCGCGAGCCAGACCGAGCCGAGTTCGAGCTGATTTTTCAGCTCGGTGAGCTAAACGAGCCGAGCCGAGCCAGCTCGTTACCCGACCGAGCTCGAGCCGAGCCGGGGCCAGCTCGCTCGAACTCGGCTCGTTTCCACCCCTAGTTACTCGTGGAGTATGTTGAAGAGTAGAGCAAGGGATGGGGCAGTTATTGGGGCTGGTGGTGGCTGGAGATGGCCTGGCGCGGAGAGCTCATTTTCCAGTGACATGAAGCTTTCCGGCGATGACGATCGCATCAAGAGATTAAGATTCGCTTGAGCAAAAAAAGTTTCTAAGGCCAGGAGATGTTGATTAGGAAGAAAAAATTTAGAATTTTTCTGTCTCTAGATCGGTCTGATGGAGGGTACAAGGAAAATAGTCACTGCGGGCAAAAACGCCAGTCCTAGTCGAACAGACTTGTTCAAAAGATTTCAGTCGCGACTGGTCGAAGAGTTTCAGTCACGTGTGCACATGGACGGTGCCACGTAAGCTCGCGACTGAAGTTCAATCGTGAATGCGCTCGCGACTGAAGTTCATTTATGATATTTTAAAAATATATCGGGTTAATTTTTAAATTATTTTTTTAATGGATTATTCATAAAAAAATTCAATCGTGAAGACCGGAAGATTGCTAATTGCTATTTTGCTGAGATCAAGTATGATTTTTGGCAATCTCAGTTTTTTTTTTGTCTTTTAGTCTATTATCAAAACCACACCGAACTGTCATCAAACTCGATTTATTTTCACCCCTAAACTCAATCATTCAAAAGTTCTGATGCTTGTACTGATGTTTGTGAAAAACATCTTAAAAAAGTAAGAAACATCCAAGTATTACATACAATCTAAGAGGAACTTTGCGAATTGCGATCCTTTCATCAAAAGATTACTACGTGCGGTAATTCAAGCAAATAGTGAGGGAATAAGTCAAATTTTGACTAATTCTATTTTTTTTTCTACACAATGGCACGGCGATATACCAAGACACACGAGTTTTTTATTAATAACCCACATTAAATAATTATTTACAAAAATAACCTACAGTTCGAAAATTTTATAAAAATAGACCGTCACGTCAGCCTATCGAGTACTTAGACAAGTTATTTGTTATTATCCTGTGCAATACCAATAAGTTAGCAAATGAACTCAACAGGTCTTTTACTCAGCTCTCAAAAAATAGTTTTAATTGTGGCAGGTCGAGGGGTGAGAGAGGGATGTCTTAGTCAGCTAAGTTAAGAATCGTTTACTAATTTATTAGCACTGCACAGAATAATAATAAACAACTTGTTGAGTCCTGGACACTCGAACACTCGATAGGCTGACGTGGCGGTCTATTTCTATAAAATTTTCGAACTGTGAATTATTTTTATAAATGATTATTTTATATTAGTTATTAATAAAAAAAAACCCTCCAAAACACACACATAAAAAAAAAAAAAAAAGAAAAAAAAAAAAGACAGCACCATGATATTATCATACCGAAGTATCTACACAATGACATGGGGACACACAAAACAACACGGCCACATGACATTTGTACCAAAATACTTACAGTAAGATACATCTATACACATTAAAAGGAAAAAATATAGTATCATTGTAGAGAGACAAAACCAATCTGGCGTACGTACAGCTTAATGCACCTTCTCGCGGGCTTCCTCTAATGCCAGGCTCTCCTTGAGCTGGGCAACCACGGCGGCCATCGTCGGTCGCCTGGAAGAAGCATCCGCCGTGCACAGCATGGCAGCGTCCACGACCTTCCACATGGAGCTGGCGTCGTAGGCCCCTCCAAGCCGCGCGTCGGCGATCGCTACGATGGTGCCGTCGGCGAGCTTTTGCTTCACGCGCTGGACGATGTGGCCGTGGCCAGGCACGATCGGAGGCTCGCCGGTGGCCACCTCCAGTAGAACCACTCCGAAACTGTACACGTCGCTGCGTTCTGTGAGCCTGCCTGTATGGTAGTATCTGTTGTGCTATACCATATGAGCGTCATGTATATAAGCGAAAGAACTAGGTTTCTTGCATGATACATAAAAGTAAATGCTGTATATATCTTCTTATTTTTAGTGATAAACTGTGTGGTCTATTTTTTAAGTAGCCAACAATCTCACACAATTGTGCAGTATATTTTTCTAAAAATTCTAATGATAAATATAAACACTTTCTACATCTGTCATCTTTGATTAATCTTTGACTAACGGTTGAGTAGTGTAAAATATAAAATATTGTTGAACTTTCCAATAAAATACGAAGTTTTCAGTAGCAAAACAAAACATAAAAAGTTTTCAATGACACGTAAGAAAATTTCCCTTTATTTGTTCCACGTTATAACTCATTCTACGTCTTTTACCAAAATTTTCCGCACTCTCTCCATTCATAACGTTCACTAAATGCTACTGTAGTTACACAGGCCTTGTTTTAACAAAGTTGTAACTTTTAATACACATCTTAAATAAAGCTAGATTGGCTATTTAGCTATACATCTTAATTCCTACGTTATGACTTAGAGTTGTATGGCTGAGTTTCAATTTAATATATGGGTTTATAACTAAAACTGATGTCAAACACCAACTTATTTGAAAGATTATTTTATAAGCTTCGACTAATCTTTTTAAACTAAAAATTTTAACTAATTTGAAATTGGTAAAAAAAGGTTTATAGATCGAGTTCATAAACTAAAACTCTAATAAACTAATTTATTGAGAATATTTACGCTCTATCAAACATGTCTTTATAATATAAAAGAGAGAGAATCTTGGCGGCAAAGACATACTCTGGATCAATATAACCACCTGAACCAGCTACAGTGGTTGATATATGAGTTTGAATGTCACTAAGATAGATTTTGGAGAGTCCAAAATCAGCTATTTTAGCCTGCAGATTCTGACCCAATAGAATGTTGTTGCTCTTCACATCCCTGTGGATTATTGGTAAGATGCAGCCATTGTGCAGATAATCCAAGCCTACATCACAGCAAATATACCATTTTTATCTTAGATAATTACTTTGACGCGTTTTTAGGCATTAAAACAAGTAAACAACAATAGGTAAATATATATTGGTCAGAACTTTTCCTCTCTTATGTATGGTCATGTGATATGATCATATTTACTCATAAAATTTAATAAATTTCCATAACATAACTCCATCTATATTATGAGTTCGTCGGATGTTTTGAGAATCTGAAGTTCCACAAACTCCATATTTATAGCGCCCATAAACACGAGGGACAGATCCGCTCCCTATCTTTACATCAGAGTCATACCTTGTGCAGCTTCGATAAGAAGTCGTACACGCGTTCCCCAATTCAACAGTCCAGCAACTCTGCCTTTACCTGTTGATACATATATTTTTCACGATAGTTACTAACAAATTAATTAGCAATCCCTAAGATATGATCCCACCTAGTATAGTAATTATATTAGGCATGCTTATTCAGCTAAATTTTTTTTAGATAAATACACCATTGGTCCCTCTGTTTTTTTCTTGTTATCTCATTTTGATCTTCCTATTTTAAATTAGATCAAATCAATCATTTACTTTTTCATATTCAACTAAATTTGATCATTTTGCTACATTTTTTTTAATATAAAACAATATATGATGATGACATCGTATGACATTAAACTAATTTGGTGCTGTATGGAACTAATTATTACCAAGAAGAACTAAACCTCTCGCCCCTCTCTCTCCCCCCCTCCTTTTCTATCTTATCATTTTCACTAACTTAGCTCTACACTATGCTCTATTGTGATGTATCATTTTTCATCCAATAACATAGTGATGAAACCAAATCAAGTCAATTTTGAAATAAAGAGATTAATTTGATCTATTTTAAAATAGATTGACCAAATTAATCATTTGAGAAAAATTAAGGATATTAGTTGCAATTACCACGCTTACCAATAACAACAAATTAATTATCAAAAGATCACATGGATATATTTGCATGACATGGACAAACCTCTGAGGTGATCACAAAGATTTCCATGGAGCATGTACTCATACACCAGTGCCAAATGATCCATGTCCCAGCAGTAGCCAACGAAGGAAACTAGGTTTCTATGATGTACTTTTGTCAAGCTTCGAACCTATATAATTAAAGAAAGAAATTTCAGTTTGTACCACAAATTCCCATCATGAAACTAGGTTTTTTCTCATTATTGAATCAAATCTGATTTTAGTCTCCTAAAATTTACCTAACTCTTTCTTTAATATTATTGTCAACAGGAGGCGATGGCGAGGGATGAGAAGGTGGAGGCGTTGTTGTTGTCAGCCACAATGGTGGCGGGGGATAGTGGCAGTTGATGGGAGAGACAAACAATGGTGGAAGTGATGGCTATGTGATGAGGTAGCGGTGCCGCTGCCGACTGAGGCATGGTGACCAATCGAGGAGGAGGGGAGGCAAGTGATGCTAACACTATTCTTGAAGTTAGTGCTAATGAGTAGGCGTCGAGTTCTACCGGCACGATCACTAAAATTTGCAATTGAGTAGATATATCAGGCATATATATGTGTGTATACCTCAGCTAAGAACTCATCAAGGCCGTGCGACGACAATTCAGAACGCAACTTGATGGCAACCTCAGTGCCGTCTTCTAAACGGCCATAGTATACATTCCCAAATCCGCCTTGTCCTATTGTTTGTGCAAACTTGTTTGTAAACATCTCCAATTCTTCGTACGTAAACCGGCGTTTCTCTCTATTTTGTACGCAATTGATTGAAGCAGCAGTATTGTCATTAATCAAATCTGTGTACACAAAAATCAAATATAATACAAGTGTTATATTAATATAGTAAAACAACGATAAGAAACGTATTAGGTAAAAACTACTTTTTTTTTTTAAGAGAAGAACACAAACTCAAGATATAACCCGTGTCCAATCAATACCGACGGACATCATTAATTAATTATCATACGTTCCGTTTATTGATAAGAAACTAGTGTTCATTTCTATTTTGATTAGAGTCATATAGTGAATTCAAGTTCTTTTATTTTAAAAACTGGTTAGAGTTGGAATATAACATACGCACTCTTGGGGTTCCTTTGCCTTCTCCTTTTCAAGAATAGTGCAACTACTACAGCCAACAGTACTGTCACAGGAACCACTATTGAAATAATCTGGATGGTTTTTTTGTTATTCGATGTACTTATGTTTCTATCACAATCTCCTCCCTCAAAATCATACCTGAAATCATGAGTAACATTAGTCCCAAGGTATCCAATATCAATATGTCAACAATACTGTGTGCACGAATAAATTCCGTCCATACATGGTTAGTAAAAATGACCTCACAACAAGAGTGAAATCCAGGATGCACACAAACTTTTATCACAAAAATGCCTATTTCCAGGAAATGCAGATAGAATATAATTAATAGAAAAATAGAAAAATAGAAAAAAAAATGCAAGAGAAAAAAAAAGTCCAAACCTGGAATTAAGAGATCCTGTAAATTTCTTGTAGGAGTCTGGAATTGGCCCACTCAACTGGTTGCACGATAAATTTCTGTCAAAAAAAAAACTTCAATTGAGTACCATATATAGCTGCCATGGTTTATAACCTATAACCTGCAAATACAAATTTATCCACTTACATAACTTGAAGGGAGGGCAAACTTGCTAGAGAGTCAGGTATTTGGCCAATAAAATTGTTGTGAGATAAATCCCTGAATAATAATTTCAAAATTAGTTACAAAGAATTACAGAATTAGAATATTTACTACAAGACACTAACTGTGAGGTTTAAATATGTAATTCAAATTTACACGTTAATAAGACATTAATATTATACAACTAAAGTCCAAACTTTACAATTACAACACAAATTACCTCTTTGACATTTATTGCGGGTCATTTAACACTAACAAGGGTTTCTTCAGATTTTATACAAAACAGAATTCAGTTCCCTCAGGAGCAATTGCAAATCCACAAGTTTCCTTTGAGTTCCTTCGTTTTCCCATTTTTAAACTTGGGATTAACATTTCTTAAGAAAATAGCATAAAACTACATATTTTTCGATACTTGTCTCAGAAAACACAAGAGTTTAATTGGAATTATATTTCCGTAGTTCAACTCATAGGGCAAATGAAGTCTCTTGATAAAGATTGAGGCTTCAAATCCGACTATAGATGATGTGTAGATATTTAGTTATTTTTAATATTGACTTGGTATTATACATATGTCACTATATTCTATTTTGTACTAGATTAGAATATTACACGGTGACATGTAATACAAGAAATTGTAAAAAAGAAAATAAGATATTTAGATAAACAAAGAGACAAAATTTCTAGTAATTAATAGCATAATTAGGATATAATGGGCATGATCTAGTTGATATTTGTTCACTGAAACTTGAAGTAAAAGGTGATTAACAATTCAAAGAACATGGAAATTTCTTTGATAGAAATTAAAAAAAAAAAGAATTATAAGAAACCATGATCGCGCAGTACTTACAAATACTCGAGTGCTGTGAGCAATGTAAAGTTATTGGATATCACACCATGCAAGTTGCTGTTGGCTACATCTCTGCAACAATTTTTAATCTAACAAAGGTCAACAAAAAAGTAATATACTTGGAAGACCTAAAAAAATTGAGGTTTTGGAATTCGTATTTATTTACACTATAATAAGAAGTTCGTGGGTGTCTAAGTTTTCAAAGATCAGGGAAAAAAATATAGAGAACCATATTATGGTAAAAAAAATATAAGCAAACATAATTATATATATATGAGAAAAAAAAACACATACATGCTAGATATACATATATTCGTCTCATATTTCTTTGTTTCTCCTAGATATGATAGGGTTATTGATCATAAGATTTTATAGAGTTCTATAATATTACACTCTCTATCTATCTAATTCTTTAATTTTTTAAAAAAATTATGATAACTTATCTTTTGCTAGTATTACCAAATAAACAAAAATGATACGTACTAATACTTACAGGGATGTTATCCTTGTGATGTTATCGCGTGTGTTGCTGCATTTTAAGCCGTCCCAAGAATATTTTGTTGGATAACATGGATCTCCCATCCAATTTTTCTTTATTCTATACTCTACCTTGATAGCCATGATGGCATCAACTAGTTATAGCAAGGGGGGAAACACACAAACATGAATTTAGATTCAAATCCAACAAGAAATTGTTGTTGTTAAGAGGGATGAATAAATACATGGCATGGAGTTTAAGAGTAAAATCCACATTATATGGAATGACCAAACATAAATAAATATATAAATAAATACAAACCGCTTCAACTCTCAAATAGTTAGCATACTTGCACTTTTTTTTACAACTTTGACCACTAATATTTTCACAAATATCTATACTGATCACATAAAAATGAAATGAGTATATTTGTCGTAAAAAGTATTTTCTTAATAATATGTTTTTTATAACTTTTACTAATATATTATAAGAAGATTTTATAGTCAAAGTTATATATTGAAAAATCAAATGTAACAATTATTTGAAAGCAAATATGTCATGTCCGAAAATTTTATGAGATATGGTTTCATGAAATTCGTAGTACTCACTTCGTAACCGTTATGAGATCTATGATTGGCGTCTAAAACAACTATATTAGATGATTCACATATCCATTTAAAATGGATAAAATTACATATCAACTAATTATTTATATAGGGCCTATTTGGACACAGGAACAAAGACGTAGAAATAAAAAAAATATAGAAATTGAATATCTTATTCAATGAAATTCACATGAAAACTTAAATACAAGAATTGTTCAAAAGTAATGTTTACATGTATCACAGAAAAATACAAGAATTTTGAAGGAAAAGAGTATAGTTTATTTTCAATAAGAGACAAAGTAAATTTTTCAAGAGATTAGATTTCATTTTTTTGTTTCCTCCAAAATTTCTCTAAAGTAAATCATTCTAAAAGAATTTTATGGAAATTTTATATGATCATTATTTAGTTCCAAACACCTCACAAAAGATAAATTTTTTATATTTCAAATTCTCTAAAATTTCCCAATTTTTCCTCCCTCCCAAACACCCCATAATCTAAAGACAATAAGCGTGTTTGGTGACTTTTGTTTGTATAATGATACCAAGTATTAAAGAATTTTTTTTCCTGTGGAGAGCATAAAGTTTTTTTTACTTCACATGTTCATGCAAAAAGAAGTGGTGGCGGGATTAAATCTAGATTTTTATTTTTATGTGTGTTTAATTAAAATATTATGTTAGTGTGTGTAGAAGGTGGGGTGGCTTGTGTTGCTAACATAATAGATATTAACATTTGTGAGGATAAATTTAAAAAATAAATCTAATATATAATAAAGATAGATGGTATTGGAGACACCATGTTCATTGAGTTAGAAATTCCCACATGAACTAAAAATTTAAAAAAAAATAGAAAGATCTGACCATTTATTAGTTGGTAGAATCAAATTATATGTCATGTTTGGATTGGAGAAATTTTAAAGAAGTTTTAGAGGAAACCAAAAATCTACTCTCATTAGATGTAGGTTTCTTTCAAAATTTCAGTGGGAACCTTTCAGTCTAAGCAAGCCAATAATAGTATAGATTAATCTTATAAGATTTAAAAATTCGTGTATAATACAACTCCAAATCTGTTTTAAATTACACATAGGTGGTGTTTGTTTATGAATTTTACTCTGTATTTTGATTATGTGTAATATAATACATTACCTGTCGTTTGCTTAGATCACTTTATAATCACAATACCAATATTTAAAATATATTCTAATATATTTTTCATATATATCCCACTTAGATATATTATAAAATCATCTCATCCCATTTCATTCCATTACTCACTAGAGCCAAAAATATTTTGTATTTACTTATTCCAACCCAATTTCAATATATTATAAAACTCTATATAATTAATATTGCTATTATGAACCAAGCACTATGATAATTACATGGAATCCTTTTTGAAAGTTATACTGGGTTTTAGATACGACTAGAACTCTTGCAATATTAATATTATTATATATTTATAAATTTATATTTTTTATGAAATTATTGTGCAATTGTGAGAATTTAATGTCTAGATGTGTGAAAATTCAGGAGCTTACAGTCTTTAGGGAGCGCCATGGGATTATCGTGGGTGATGACTCCGTAGATCTCGAGCGCATTCAGCATCGGCGGCAGCGCCGAGGCGGCGACGGCGACGAGGGTGATGTTGTACATGCCAGCGGGGTCCTTGTACGGGGTGGCATTGTACACACAAGAAGCGGCCAGGTACGAGGGGCTGTACGGCTGGCTGCCGGGCCTCAGCCTCTGGCCGTTGATGTAGACGTCGAACTGCCGGAGCTGACCGTCCTGGAAGTCGGCGAAGTGCAGGAACACCAGCTGCCCGCGGTGCGTGCCGTCCTGCCAGGTGACGGTGAGGGTGGTGCCGTTGCCCGCCGGCTCGGCGGCCGTCCGGAGGACGGTCAGGGGCCCCTCGGAGACGGCGTCCGGCCGGATGTCCAGCGTCGTCGAGAGTGTGATCCAGCTCGGGTCCGTTGACGTCCACCAGTAGCGGTCGTACGGGTCCCTGGGATACCTTGATCATGCCAAAATTGCTGCACTTGTTAGAGCAGAAGTTTTCTATCATGTCCACAAAATTATCACACTTTAAATTAATTGTGTCACAATTTGTTAGACTACTATATATTTCACTATTACAATTAGATATAACAATCTTTATTAGACAATTTTTAAGACTCTTGTCATTTATTTTTTTGAATTTAAAGCATGTCGTCACAATAATGCTATATAATTAGATGGCACATTTTTAACACAATTCATTCATGTGTTGTCATAACTCACAAATCAAGCAATCTTGTCGTGTTATAAAATAAATCATATTCTAGATGTAATACTTACCTAAAATAATGTATTATAATTTGCATCAACCTAGCAAACAAACCCTCCAGTAGTGCCATTCATGTTACAGGCTCACATGATTGCTCCTCATATAAATTTTTTTGTCTAAATTATATTACTTCTGTTCTTTTGTACTTATCAATTGATATATGTACAAATCAAGTTTTCTAACATTTTACTACTAATATGTGAAAAATTATCAAGATTCACCGTATTAAAATAATATTAATAAATTTGTACTTAAATTTACTTTCATGTTATTATTATTTTGTAGTTTTTATTAATTTATATATTTGGAGAATTTTATGGTCACAGTCCGTAAAAAATATAAAATAACAATAAAATTAAAAGAACGAAGTGGTTCCAACTAAGAATTATGGATAAGAGGATGAAGATTGATGCTTGCTATCTTGCCTTAATTATTATCAATTTATCATGCTTAATGTTTGATGCTTGATATTTACTATTTTATTTACTTTAATTTCTTATGGACTATTATTCAAATCTGCCGATTAGTGTCCACCGATTAATTCCGATTAATCCCTAGTCCCCTGCTCGCCGACCGACTAGCGATTAGCGATTTTTGGAACCTTGGAGAATATATCTCCATGTAATATGAGTAAAAATTTAAATTCTAAAAAAAATATAAATGACATTTGTTTGGGGGTGAGGGTGTTGGCAATTATGAGTCAAATTGGTTTGCAACAAGATTAACCTGTTAATTTTCTATATATTTGTTTTTTTATGTTTTTTCTTTAACATATAGGCTATTATGTTCCACATCAAATATTTTTGCCTATACATTATAGAAAGTAAAATACAAATAAACATATAGAGAGAATAAACAAATCATGCTCTTTGGTTTGAGAGTATAAAAATAACACACTTTGTCATATCTAAAAAAATGTGATATGTAACATTTAGTTAACTACTAACTTGACCATATTTGATTCGGGGTTACATATATTTAGTTATACCATGACACAACTAATTTTATTTATTAATTTGATCGCTACAACTTATACAAAATCATGACAAATGGATCGTGCTAACTAAAACTCCCATCAAAAATCAAACAATACAAACAATTGTGGCAGGCCAAATTTTTTGATTGCCGTTAATTAAACACGTCCAAAACCAACTTTGACCACAAAAAACCATATTTTCAAGCCGATTGATCGATTAGTCCGACTGCACACCAAACAATAACCTAACAAATAGCAAGTTTACAGTGTACCCAACTTACCTGGCTGGCCGACGACAGGAACGAGGACGGCTGACACGTAGGCAGCATAGAACACCAAGAACGATGCCATCCTAGGACGAACACCTTACCATGCTCTTAGTGATGATATATATATATACACACACACATCAGACGTCCAGAGGGGAAAAAAAAGAAAGAAAAGAAATGTTTGCAATTACATGCATCAGTATTGTTGCTTCTCCACAAAGATGATGATCCAACTATGTGACAAGCTGCTGAATTGGACACAAATATTTGATATTGCTATAGGAAGCCGTGCAGTTTAGTATTCAGCAACATGGACATAATTTTTAGAGATAAGATTCATAACTTATATTACGTGAAGTCAACTATAATTTAGTAAGTTTATCTTTAATAATTTATACTATTTTCATTCTCAAATGTATCTTTTTAAAAAAAAAAATTTCACAAACATGTCACTTTATAAATAATAAGCAAAATTTCCACACTACCTTTATTAAATTAGGTAATTAGATTTGTACATTTGTAATTAAAATTTAAAACTTATTAATCATAGAAAATAAAGTTATTTTATACATGTACTTACTTATTAGAAGTATGTTTGTTGTATTTTATTAAAAATATGATTATCTTGATGATCATAATTTTTTAAAAAAAGATATATATTTGAGATCCGGAGAGCAAACGAAAGCGGTTCAATTCCTTGGAAATAAAAGCTAGCTTATCTAGGATTTGGACAGATTACATTGCTCAGTCCAGCAATGGGCACAAGGAAACAAAAGCTAGCTGCTCCCCAAATGCATATATATCCCTTCAAATAAATGGATGTTTAGCTATCAAAGGCGTCAGCATATGGGCGTTGACTGACTTTGTTTTTCTCCAATTTTGCATCTGAAAAAATGATGCAGGACATGGTTGACAACTCATACGGAATCGTACAATGCATTGAATTTATCAAATTAGGATAATTTATCAAAACAGTGGAGATTGAGTTGACTTCGCAAAAATTAGCCAACTAATTAATTTAAAAAATGGAAAATTTTACTATTGGACATATCAAAAATGGTCTCTTTGAGAAATAACATCTCAAAAACACTCCATGACTTTAAACTATTTCAAAACAAATACTCACTCAGTTTTCAAATAAATTTTATTTTAGTACCTAATACAGAAAATAAGACATTAAATAAACTGACCATAATATACTTATTAAATACAATGTCGTTCTCAACTAAGCATTGCTTATATTGGTATTGAATGAAGAGTGTATGAGAAAAAAATTATACAAATGTCTCTCAAAATCGTAGAACTACATATATTCAGAATCAAAATTAGAAGACTAAAACGACATTTATTTGAAAATAGAGGGAATAATGTTAATAATAAGACAATGCCTCCAAATCCCAATTGTGAGTTTGACAATTTACATTAATATCTTTAGTCAATTAGCATTTCTCATTATCTCTGACAACATTCCATTGACGTTCTCCATCCTCTATCCATGCCACCCTCTGTCCATATCGAGGCCACCCTCACTGCTCACCATGTTGCCTTAGTTTCTCACCGTCGCACTCCACACATCCGCAACCAGGACTCCTTCACGCTGCTACTCTCGTTAAAACCACCCTCCATACACATCTCCGAATGATCAAGATATTAATGTCAGTTGTCAAACTAACGATTGAGATTTAACGATAATGTCTTATAATTAATATTATTTATTTTACAGTATTTTATAGTCGTAAAGTGTTTTTAAAATGCTATTATCAAATAGACCGATTTTAAAATGCCCCATAGTCAATTTTCTCTATAAAAAATTGTAGCTTATTTGGCTGTTCATGGATCATTGCCACGACGAACCATAAATTTTGTTCTTCAGATTATGCAGGTAGATGTACACATCTTTCTTAAATCTTAATATTGAAGGAAATCACTCATCTATTTGTTGCGTAAAAATTCACAAGTCATAAATCTACTTTTATGGAGATTTTTTTAGTGAATTTAGAGTACATCGATTACTAAAGAAAAAAAATAACAAAAATAATTGTCCAAGTTATTATTGAGTTAAAATAAAATAGCAGAGTTTTTTTTACTGTTAACCCAGACTTAAAAATTAATTACGAAACTAACCCACAGTTGCAATTATTTACACAAATGACCTGCCACGTCAGCTTGTCGAGCTCCCAGAGCTCGACAAGCTGCTAGTCGCACGGGGAGGCACGACTAGGGTTTGTCGAGTTCTGAAAACTCGACAAGTTTCAGAATATTAAAATGTATACTGCAGTTATATCAAATCCGTTTCTTAGCTCAGCTGGTGGGAGTTCTCGGCTTGCAAATGCGTGGCTCGGGTTCGAATCCCGCTCCCGCATTAAAAATTTTTTCCACTTCTCGCGTCTTCACGGCATGACAAGGAGATGTCGTGGTCCAGGGGCACGACAAGGAGACCTCTGGTCGTGCGATCCCGTGCGACTAGCAGCTTGTCGAACTCTCAGAGCTCGACAAGCTAACGTGGCAGGCCATTTATGTAAATAATTGCAACTGTGGGTTAGTTTCGTAATTAATTTTTAAGTCTGGGTTAACAGTAAAAAAAACTCTAAAATAGCAACATTATACCACAGAAAATATTAAGTGCAAACCCTCTATTCATGTAAACTCATGCAAACGTCATGTAGAAGTGTTCAAAAATTCTCTAAAAATTAGTATAAGAAAAGAGATGTTCCATAGCCTATAAAATTTCATAATCAAACGATTACATTTAAGAGAAATAAAACAAATTAATATGAATTGTGATTTTTACTGTTTATCATTATTTCTTTTCACTGCTTGTCTTTTTGTTTGCTTCTTCCAAATGTGATAAAATTTGATAATGAAATTTTACTGGTCTAGAGACATCCCACCCCCACATCCACTAATTTTTTGAGAATTTTTGAAAACTTATGCAAAGTAAAGTTCCCCGTGCCACTGTGATTTAAAGACAAACTAATAGATTGCACTTCAAAAAAAAATGTATAACTGTCTCATGACTCATCATGCCAACACAGTTGGGCAGAAAACGAATGTAAACATTCTCATCAAGACTTCAGCATACGAATGTAAACATTCTCATCAAGACTTCAGCATCACATAATTTTCTGCCATAAAGCTAGCTACTCAGTACCTATGTTTGGTAAATTCTACCACTTTGACAACAGAGTAATGAACATCGCTTTGCCCTTCTCACCTTAAAATATGCTGCGGCAAGCCAGACATGCTTTAGAGCCTCTCCAAGTTAGCCTGATGCAAACAGGAATCAGCCAAATTTACTGATCCGCCATGTCCGTCAGTTTATCCTTGCTGCGCGAGGTCACATTCTTGGCGACCTCAATGATCTCCTCCATTTGGTTGTCCACCAGCTCATTCAGCTGCTGCTCCTGGGTCTTCAGATCTTCTGGCTGCTGCTCAACTGCTGGGTCATGTGAATCCTCGCCAGCCAGTGTCCAGAACACAGCGAAGGATGTCTCTTCACCAAAACTACTGGGTATTTGGTGGAGACGCTTCCTGTTGGTTCCAGTGGCGTTGCCCAGTATTTCGCCTTTGATGCGGTCATAGATGCAGGCCCTGAAGTTGTCCATGCTCTTATGGTCCTTAGCGTCAAGGTTTAGATAGATCAGAATTTCCCAGCAACGCAGGAACTGCTTCTTGTTGATCTTCAACTTCTGCCGGACAGTCTCAACCAGGTCAGGTGGCGGAACCACCCTTGATCTGCTAGTCCTTTTTGACAGGTTGCTTTCTTTCATAAATGAGACCATAGCACTGACAGCAGGTTTGATTGGTTCAAAGGTGCGAAGATGGAGGCAGTCGCTGGATGAGCGTACATACTGCAAGTAATCGGAAGGATCTTCGATGGTTATATCATACATGTTCTCAGATTGTGCCATAGAATTGATTGCCTCAAGAAGACGGAGGCCATGGCCTTCGCCCTGATAAGGTGGCAAGACCAGTATCTATGGAAAAAAAACAGAGAAAAACATCAGCAAAACATCTTACACAGATAAAAAAAATGGTTTCACTTCTCGAACACATTGGGTTATCTAATTATGCTGATGTCAGCTTAAACACCCAAAATAACATAACGCATAGATTTACCAACAAAAAAAATAACTTAGTGCCATGGCTTCACTTCAAAAATATTGAACACATTGGAGAAGCAAGCACAGGCACATCAAGTAAACACCAAGTCAAAGCTGTAAGACGACAAACCTGGCTGATACGCAGTCGAGTGCTTTCAGGGTAATGGTAGAAATGATGGACAGCTGCAAAGCCTAGCAACTGAAATTTAGAATTGGATGGCACATGCGTTGACTTCTTTACTACTAGAAGCATTTCCCATCCATGTTCTGTGATATCTATAGGCGTGGAACCTAGAGTGCAATGCAATCAGGAGACGGAAGAGAAAAAAAATAAAGCTGATCAGTACTTTTCAAAACCTTTGAGCACCTTACCTTCAACCAGAAGGAGAACAAGTGGCACCAGACGAGAATAAAGGAATGCAGAAGCACCTTGGAGTTCAGTGCGAACAATCTGGGGATGAAATGCAGATCAATATCAGGCCTTCAGGAGTTCCAAAAGTAAGTTATGTTTTAAAATATGAGAGCAAAAGGTGGAATGCAAAACTGCCAAGAAAGTTACAACTTTAAAGAACCACAGAGACATTCAATTTTGGCTCTACAGAATTAAATTTCCACTACCACATTACTCAAACCCATGGGCCATGGGCATTGGAAGCATTGATTGAAAGAACCGTTATCTAACATGATCATTGATAGAAAGAAGTTTGATTGAGTTGGCACTCGGCAGATATGTTAAAAATCAGATCCCAAGGTTGAAACTTGAAAGTGTGATAAATCAGATTATAAACACAAGTGGACAAAAGGATTACCTCAACTATTGAATCTTCTTCATCTGATGCATCATAGTTAATGGCACTACCACTTGTCACCACATTGCTGTAACAGTAAATAAAGAAAGATAAGAAGTTTGATCCTGCTTCCGGAAACAAGAGTACAATTCGATTAAAAACTACCTGATATATTCACATTCCTTAGAAAAGGTCTGCAGAAATTCCTCTTTCTCTACTAGGGTTTCTCCAAAAATGTTCTGACAAGAATAAAAGAAAATCAATCATATGTAAGTTCCTTTAGAAAAGCGGAAAAAAGAAAAACACTGTAAAAGAAACAGAATTTACCTGAAGACCAGATCTAAGATCTGTGATTCCTTTCCCTGCCTGAAAGAAATCGGTTAGTCCTCTATTGCTCAATAGCTGGAGAAAACTTGACTGCTAGAAGGATTTGCCAAAATTTGAAATTCAAAAGTAAATTGCTCATTTTAAACAATAGCAGTCTATACATTCAAAGGTCAAAAGCAACAAAGAACATGTATTGGAAGATATAAGAGATGGATTGCAGTGATCGAATATCATTGGTCAAGCTAAGTAGGAAACAAACCGGCACAAGAAAGCAGACTTAAGCAATGTCAGCCCAAGGAACTACAGTGGTCTCATCACCACACAGAAACAATTCACTAAAGGCAAGTCCAAAGAGTTCAAAAAAAATTTCTTTTGGATACAATCACATATATAACATTGACAATACATGTCATATTTGAAATAAAACCCATGAGGTACCTAAAACATACACAGAACCTTTGGAAAATGAAATGCATAGTGCTGGTCATAGCCACAACCATTTGATGGTACTGGGGATTGTACAATAGTTTTCAAAACAGTAACATGAACTCATATTAAATAGGAAGAAGATAACTTCATGATAGCTCAAAATAAAATAGTCCCAATAAAATAACCGGGACTTACATCAAAAGTTTCATCAAATGAAATCTCGGCATACGCATGAAATGATACTGCACTTATCCACACATTGATCTGCACCAGAAGAAAATATCAGTAAAAAATATATAGAGAATTTCATATTGCAAATAACAAGAATGTCCGACTTGAACAGAACTGAACAGAGAACGGTTCGGAGGATTTGCTATTTAATCTGTTGAATTATAAGCAGTAAAAAGAATCACAACTTCGTTATTTTACCTTGAGATTTTTGTAGCCATAGATCTTGCCATCTTCACCAAAAAAATGGTTCAGGTCAAATGGGTCAATAGAAATGCTCTTTGCTGAACCAACCTCATCAAGGTTTCTTGCTGTAGGGAAGCCAGTAGGAAAAAAATAAGAATTGGGAGAATCAAAATAATGGGACTATGAATCTTATTAAACTAAGGCAATTCCAGCACATTAGAAATTTTGTTTTCTTTTATTGCAGTTACATAAATTACGCAACTAAACCTTGAAGAAATTCGTCATTCCATACTAGATTAAATGTCATTCATTCTTTTTTTCAATCATCTAAGTTGTTGTTCTCAACTTTTACTACACCAAAAATGTATCTTTTTCCACAACAATGACATGATTCTAATAAAGCAGGTATTGCTGCGTGATTTTTTTCCCTCCGCATTATAAAAGCTAGTCGGATAAACGGGGAGTCGAATAACTGAACAAGGAAGGAATTAGAGGCTAGTACCAACTGACAAAATATTGTAGATTAAAGGAGATAGAGGAAGGGGATTACATACCAAGAAACACTTTCATGCATTCATTTGCCTCAATTCCAGCATCTACAAAACAAAGAAAACGAAAGATAACATATAAATCAGTTAATCCATCTATACAAAACATATAGTGTGGGCAAACACTGAAACATACAGATGCAACACCCTAAGGTGAGAGAAGCAAGGTCTTCTCGTCAAAGATAATACATTAGAAAATTTAAGACCAATAACTCCTCGAGCAAGCATGACACATACACTGCTAAATAATGCCCAACCTCCGGTACTACACAAACCAACCTAAAAATCATAAATAAAAAATTACCCCACATAAAAAAGAAAAGGGATAACTTTTTGCACTCATTTTGACCAACACATCACAAAAAATTCCCCATTTCACACTTCGCTACAGCCACCCCAACAACAAAAAAAGTTGCTTCCTTTAAGCTCCAAGCAAACATAGATCCAGCAGCATAGTCACTTCAATTACAGGCACCATCCCAGCTAAACACTTGATCTCTACAATTCTTAGAGATGGCAGCTTACCCAAATTGCACACCAAGAACCCAACAAATGGGAATTAAATCTACGGATCGGACAGGAGGAGGGAGGGTTTGGGGATGGGTACCGAAGCCGGCGAAGGCGACGCGGCGGCGCTTCTTGGCGTCGGAGGCGGCGTCGGAGGCGGCGGGCTTCTGCTTGAGCGCCATGTGTTTAGGGTTTTGAGGAGGGGACGCGGGAGAAGGCGGGAAATGGGGAATTGTTGCGGGAAGGGCGGCTAAGTAGTAGCAAGAGAGGTCAGGGGTACTTTCGTAAATTAGTAGTTTCTGAGGGGCTGTGTTTTACTTTGTTGGAGTTTTTACGTGTTGGACCTTGTAAAGAATGGTAATTCACGTAGTTTTTACAAGGTTTTGGAGGTAGTTTTGGTTTCCAAACATACTACGAAGGTCTGGGTCAAAGAGAGTCCGATTTTCAGTTTAAAATTGTGAGAGGCTAAAACTTTTTACAGATATATTATAGTTAAAGTGGTTTCTCAAATATATTAAAGTTTTTCTTATATTGATCTTGTGATGATTTTAAAATGTGTAAAAAAATCTACTGATATTAAAAATTTTATAGACATAAAACTAGATCGAGCAAATATTATCTACTCTATTTTTGTTTTAGATGGAAACCAAATCTACTTATATTAAGAATTTGACATATTCAGATCAGATTAATATTATTCGCTCTATTTTTTTCTAGATGGAAGCATGTGCGCAATATTGCGAAAAAATCTTCGTGCAAAGAATAGGTGCAAAAATATTTATTCGGAATCGGGAAAAAAAGATCTAGTTGCAAAGAACAGGTGCAAAAGTATATAAAAATAATTAAAAAAATGCGGTGAGCGTGGATCGAACACGCGACCTTCAGATCTTCAGTCTGACGCTCTCCCAACTGAGCTATCCCCGCTTTTGTTTTCATGCATGAAAACTTACAAATTTGTTTCTATAGATTAGGTGGATCAGTACGCGGGCTTATTACCCTTTTGTTCTAGCATTTTCATTTTCCCTGGTCTAGACAACCGTGGCTAGTTCTCTTGAAAAGTATATTAAACATCTGCACTCTCATAGAACCTAAACTCACAACCTTCACCGAACCATTAATGATCTTAACCGCTCATCTGTCACATAACACACTCTGCCATTTTGTTGTTTGTTTATTCATGTGTTTTGAGACTTTGGAGTATCTCCTTCCCTATTCCCTACATTGTCGTCTTAACTAATTTGTTTTCTCAACTGTCCCTGCTACACAAGGAAACAGAATCAAAGCGATGCAAGGCAGATCAGTAAGTTAATTTGAAAAAAGAAAAAGAGAGTTATGTTAATGACATCTCTCTTCACTATTAGATCAAACTCTCTATTTAGATTTAGTTCTCTAGAATTCACTTAACCTCCTTCCTTAGTTTGTTTCGCGGTCGTGATTGATGGAGGAGACAGAAGGTGGTGGTCGTTGTGGCAGTGTCCCCGGAGAGAGGAAGAGGCGGGAGAAGAAAAGGTGTGGTAGAGAATGAAGAGTGAAAATTAAATCTAAATTAAAATGTGTGGTGTTCACTTTTGATAGCCCAAAAAAAACTTGAGAAAAATATTCCCTAAAAGACCGTTCGAATCTAATTCTAGTGTTTGGATGACATATGAAATTGTTAGCTAGAATTACAAGTCCAAGCTAATTCTAGATCTTGTTGGATATATAGTTTATAGAGTTACAATTCCAATTCCATGGGGTGAACACATCCAAATATGCCTACCAAAAAAGAGGTTGGCTTGTTGGAGAAAGATGCTGCAGATCTAAATTCTGTTGTCGGAATCCTATTCCTCATTGTTAAATGATGTCTAGCGGAGCTGCCACTGGTGCTCTTCTTGGACGTGACTCACGTGTTGCACATCTTCGAGTTCTAACGATGGTGCCTATTTGGCATTGTCTTTGCAGGCTCTGGCACCGCCTCCATTGATGTGTTGACTATGCCAGTGAGAACAAGGATCAGTAAGGTGGTTGCGTTAGTGTGGTCGTCAAGCATAAGAATCGACGACATCAGCGATGTTAGCTGCAGTGGCTCGAGGATTGGCTGCTCGAAGCATTACTCGCTCTCGGCAAGGACTCTGAGGTGATCGCTAAAGGAGGGCTCGCCAAAGAAGTGATGTTGAAAGAGGAAGGGTGCAGTGGTTGAATGGATGCTAAAGAGGGAGAAGATTGGGGACTTATTGAAGATGATATACAAACTGACCTATGGAGGTGAGCATGTAGTGGAGGGGAACGATTCTAAAGAATTTTGAGAGTATTGCCCACCCCTTATTATAATTATCCACCAATATCTGGGGAATTGAAATTAGAATTATTTCGTAATACATTCAAGCAGACAAATTGAGGAATTCTAATTCCAATTTTACAATTCTTGGCCCAATTCTAGAAATCAAATAGGGCCTAATGAGTTTTTTGTTATGATCTCATCAGTTTTGGATAAGAGAAGGGAAATAAAAAGGCAAAAAAAGTTATAAAATCCTATTATTTTGTCTAAAATCATTTTAGCTAGGATAACATGTAAGTTCGTGAAAACCATTTGATTGGAGAGTTCAAATCAATGCGAGCATGGCAACCTAGAGATAATGAGCAACTCATGTTTATTAAAGTAATCTATTGTTAATATTTGTGAGAGGTCTAGATTTGAATATGGATTATAAATGTGTTCATAAGATTAACAATCAGTCTAGGTTTGACCTTATATACTTAATGCCTTAAATACAACACTACAACATGATGTGAATTCAGTCAAACATAAATTGTCCAAACTTCCCTTTAAACTGAGTAAGAGTCGTATCAATTAATTTATATCATATATAAGAACTAATTTAGACTAATTAAATCTATTATAAAAAATATTCAATAATATCAATTATATTAATCTGATCATCTATTTTAGATGAAATAAAAAAAATCAAGTTACTTCTGATCTCATTGGTCACCACTAAATATTTTAGCCAGTTTCTTAGTCAATAACACACAAAGATTTTGGGACCCACCCCAACATTCTCAAAAATTGTTTGGTGGGGCCCACATAAACACACTTTTTTTTTTTTCTTTTTAACTTTATTTCGATTTCCCCTCTTAATTGCTTTTTTTTTGTGTTGGAAGTTGCAAAACCTGGAAGAACTCCTCATACATTCTCGCTCTCTGCTCTTCGCGTGGACGCCACTCCGCCGCTGGCGATGGAGCGGCGGTCCGGCCACCGGTTCGCGGCTTCCGAGGTGCCACCCCGCACGCCATACTTCCCCTCGCAGCGGGATTTTTTCAGTGCTTCTTTTGGTGTAGCATTTGTTGGTTTTTTTTTGGTGTTGGAAAAAGGGTGAGCCTTTTCCACGGTCGAGCCCGACGGGGTCGGGATTTCTTGTGCACAAGATTGGTGGTCTTGTTTGAATCCTACTGTACTGAGTTCCTGCGGTGTTTTTGGGGGGTTTTGTTTGGGTTTTTGTTGTTGGGAGTGTTCTTGGCCCTCTTATTGGGTTCCATTGGTCGGTTTCTTGGGTGCTTAGAAGAGTTGCGATTTTTTTCTTGAGAGAATTTCTTTTGTCTTATGATTAAATTGACCATTAATGTTTCGTTGAACAATGGACATGCAACTGTGGATATTTGTTTGCATTGTTATCTGGTTGGCTCAAGATGCAATTTCTTGTGATCTTCGGGGCCTTTTGGCCTTATTTTGTGGTGAAACTTGTAAGCTTTGATGAGGAGGACTCACTAAGGTTGGTTTATTTGGCAATTTGTGGGCAAATGGTGGGAAGGAATGTGGTTTGAGGTGATCAGCACATGGAAAAGAGAAAAAAAAAATAGACTCATTGGAACATTGAATGATTTTTCTGTGGAATCTGGAATGTATCATCATTGATGCTGAAAAATAATCAATTGTGAAACCTAGACTTGAGAGTGGTAAATTCAATCCTCATATAGCTTATTTGTTCCTTCTCAGGGCATTGCTAATGTGCTAATAATTCCTAACTTAGCATCTTATAGCAAAATCTTCAAGTGATTTTGCAAGTCTTGTAAAAAATGAAGCTTCCTTAATTCTTAAATGGAGAGGAATGACTTGTTCTTTTTCTTAGTTATTTGGTCATGTAGATGTGTCAATACTTTAGTTGATTTTATTCTCCAAAATTTCAATTTGTGCACAAAAAATAAAAGTTCAAATTTGAAGGCAGATTTTAGTGTATTGGACTATAAGTATTAGGTGCTAAGAAGTAATCTCACCTCAAAGTTGAGTCTAACCTTATTCTGCATGGTTTATGTTTTCCTTATCCATTATGTGTAATTGAAAGAGAGAGAGAGGGAGGGAGTGAGGGAGGATCAAGAAGTGCTTCTTGATTGATACTTTGCTATATCAAGCTGATTAGTTTTTCTTCTATGTATCTTCCAAATTGTCATGCCGAAGAAGCTCATACATGATAACTTGAATACTAACTGCAACAGATTGCGAGGATGCAGAACTTGCTTGCAGATCGAAAAGAACAAGTGTTGAATCCAAATTTCTGCCAGAAGCTTACAGAAGAATTTAAGTGAGTCTTTTATTGTTACACAATGCTCTAAATGCCCTTTTCGTTCCATTTCTTTTTTTTTTTCTTTTGAATCGATAACTTGTAGGCTTTTATCAAAATTTCTGCCACAAGCTTACAGAAGGAAGTGTCTTCTATTGTAGGGGGTGTTCCATAATTGCTATCGTTTGATCCATGATAATTTGTAGATTTTGATTTACATATAGTTGCTCCCAAGTGATGCTTCTGAAATTTAATTTCATTTTATGCTCTCTTGTATCCTCCAGTCTTTCCCCAGGCCGAGTCGGAAGTAGAGTATTACAAGTTACACAGGTGATGATGTCTAGAAATACCTCCATGTTTCATTAAGTGTGAATATATGTGACATCTCTTTCACTAGGTTCAAAGATGGTTCCTTGATAAGCTCCCAACTTCTGAAGAAAAAGCCTTAGCCTTGCAAAAAGTCCTTGTTTCTGGTAAAAATGCTCCAGCTACTGAAGAGAAGGCCTTAGCCTTGAAAGGAGAAATCCTTGCTCCTGATAAAAATGCTCCAGCTTCTGAAGAAAAGGTTTTAGCCTTTGATACAAGTCTGTCAAACAATGAGGATGAGGTTGCTCTTGATTTTCCCAAAGGTGATTGCAACGCTGATCATAGAAACTGCAAATATGCTGCATCGAGTATCTCTCTTTGTATTTGAGTTGTCTAAAAGTATCTGCTGAAACTTCTTCAGGTTTGGTGCATGTAATGTTTATTATAGTTCTTTTCTGCTGGCTTCTTTTCAGAACAAAGAGATAAGATTCCTGAAATTTCAGAGTTGGAGTTCGAGGCTAGGTCAGCAAGGGATTCTGCATGGTGAAGACCCTTTTACTTGCCACTATTCTCATCTTCTTTTCTTTGCCTTTTTCTGTTATTCCTCTGACTAATTGAAGCATCATTTGGATTTCGGAACCAAGCAAGCTATCCTCACTCATATTGTATCCCAGTTTCTTGTGCTTTGGAGTTCTTGGTTGTTTAATATTTTATGTTCAGCATTGTCAATGATAAATAACATGAGTTAGCTCCATCCATCTTAGTCTTATTACTAATAAATGAAATTGCAAGCTTTTTTGTCCTAAGAGTGCTTTTGGTTCATGAATTTTTTAAAGATTATCTGTAATCTTGTAATCCGTATGTAATCTTACAAGATTACGTTTGTTTGGAAAATCCACATGGTAATCTAATCTAGTAATTTAGATTATCATGGTAATCTGATTACCACCATGAGAGATGAGTATCTTAAATTATGGTGGTTCCGAATCTTAGTTCTTATAATTGCATCATGTATTTTGAAATTTCTAAGTATATTTTTCAAACCTACAAGTAAAAATTTTAAAATAAAAAATATGAAACTTGGAGTTTCAAATTATGAAATCTACATTTCAAACTTTCATCTGATTTTTTAATTTCGAATTTAAAATTTTGTTTTTTTAATTTTCAAATTTAAGATTTGATTATTTGAATTTTTAAATTTCGAATTGGAATAATAAAATTTTGAATATTTCAAAATTCAAATCTGACAATTTCAGATTTAAAATTTCAAAATTCCAAATTGTTGATCCAAAATTTAAATTTAAAACTCAATTTTCAAATTTTGTTAAATTTAAAATTTGAAGTTATAATTTTATAGTTTTAAAATTTTCATATCAAATTTTAGAATCCTCTTAACTGAATTTTTTAATATTTATGAATCTAAATAATAATATTTCTGAGTTGTTATAGTACTACGTTGTAATCTTGTATGACATACCAAATATTGTCAAGATTATTAGTAATTTGATTACTAGTAATAAAAAATAATCAAATTGAGGGGAATCCTAAAATTACAGCGAATGTATGATTCCATGTAACAATCGCACCCTAACAGTTTTACTTGCACCTCTCTTGATACACAAGTAATGATGTGTTAAAATTTAAAACTATGGTGGTGATCCTAGTGGATGTTGGCAGTGGTCAATGATTTAATTATTTAATCTTGCTGGCTTTTCCTTTAGAAAAACTTTGCTGGCTGGTTGATTGAATTAACTTAATCTTGCATGGCATCTTAAGCATCATTCAATGAAGTTGGAAGTTTAACTGTGGTACCAAAAATTTGGTAGCTCCTGGAGTGGGATATGACTGAATTGAGTATTATATCACCCTTTTGTTTTTATAATTTGGCAGCCAACCTCACATGGTTGTTTGCGCTATATGCAGGTATGATGTTGACATTTTTTTGGCACACAGGACAACAAATTCTGGTGAAGTAGTAAGGATAATAATTGCTCTTCCCTGTAGTATATATACTTATTTTCTCTTTGCTGCCCATGTTACATATAATGGCTAGATAGCAAATTATTTTTTACTTCCTTTTGTCATGAGTATTTGTGGGTTGCTTTGAGTTTTCTGAATATTACTGAAGGTGTTCTCTTTAGTGTCATTTTCTTAAATGAAAAAGACTAAAGGATACAAGCATACAAATTTTCTTTATTTGTCATTCAATTATTGCTCCCGCAATAGCAAAATCTGGTTCTATATGCATTCCATTTGCTTTTGTAAGTTTCTACATTATCATTCTAGGAAGTCCGTGTGAGGTTTCAAGGGTTTGGGGCTGAAGAGGATGAGTGGGTAAATGTCAAGAAGGCTGTCCGTGAGCGCTCCATTCCACTAGAATCTTCAGAATGCCGAAATGTTGTCAAAGGAGATCTTGTCCTATGCTTCAGGGTATCACTTTTTCTGGACTGGCATAACACAAGTACCAGAAGCAACATAATCAATGAAATAACTTTACCATTAAATGTGCTACATTTGTGCCAATGGCCATTGTTACTGCAGTTTTTGTTTTTGTAATGTTTCCTCATTTCTGTTTGCAATCTTTTAACCAGGAGGACAATGACGAGGCGTTGCATTTTGATGCACATGTTATAGAAATTCAGCGGAAGCAACATGACATAAGAGGCTGTAGGTGTGTCTTCCTCATAAAATATGATCATGATCAAAGTCAGGTAATTTTGAATTAATCCTACCCAACATTGGCGAAATATCTTAGACCCTAGTTCCTAGTTCCTGTATATTTCCGGCCCTATCACACAGGCTGCACTTGACACCTTTCTCTGGTTGTAACTTAAACAGTTCTGTGTACTGAAGTGACTTCTTTTCTGATGACAGGAGAGAGTGAACCTGAAAAGATTGTGCCGCCGGCCGAAGTATTTCTGATGACATCTGTTTTGCTGCTTGCTGACTGCATTTGTATGGAAATATGCAAATGGCATAGAACTTTGGAAAAACCAGGCACCGGAACTTTGAACTAGTCAGGGAATGTAGCCTAGCCTATTTGAGTACCAGTTTCTCATCGAAGTGTATAGTAACAAACAGAAGCCAGTTCTTCAACCCTCTGTGCCACAAAGATGTTGTAATGGCTATTATATCTTGCAAGATAGCCCAATTTTGTATACATTATGTGATTCAATGGAGGTGACTTGAGAGGGTCCAATTCAGGGATCAGGATCAAAGATTGTTGTATACATTGTGCAGCAACTTGCATGTAAAATACTATGGCAAATGCCCGGGAACTTCTGGGCTGCGTGCTAAAGCACAGCAGGATGCTACTTATATGTCATATAGCTGGAAACTGTAACCCTATCGACAAGCCCGTCTAGCTCAGTCGGTAGAGCGCAAGGCTCTTAACTTTGTGGTCGTGGGTTCGAGCCCCACGGTGGGCGTTTTTCTTTTATACTTTTCTCTTTCACTAAATTTTGTAATAGAAAGTTTCTTTTTTAAAAAAATTCTAAAAAACAAGATAATGTTTTTCTCCTCCTCAGGACCAATGGCGCCAGGTACCAAGAGGGTTGAGAAATTTTGTAACAGAAAGTTTCTTTTTTTGAAAATTCTAAAAAATAGGATAATATTTTTCTCCTTCTTGGCACCACACCTTTTAATAAAACATTTAGAAAGGAAAATGACGTTCATGCTCGAACCTAGTTGTTGTTTTTAACAAAGGTAGTTATACTAGGTCAAGTTAATTTGTCGTTGTCTGTCTTTTTGTCTAAATTCTAATATTATTGAGTCTCACAGTAAGAATCGACCTCCTATGGATCTAATTTCTCTGAGAGAACGAACATCCTATGGCAAGTCTTTAGTTTTCCCAATACCTACAGTATGACTTAGTGTGTTCCAACATGTTGTTATCGATCCATTGAATAAAGTCACATTTGGGTTTGACCTTCTGAAAATAAAACATGATCAATCAATAAGTTGAATACTAAAAAAGATATCATAAATATGATAGAGCACTCACATCTTTGTTTTTAGAAATCTTAATCTTTGCGCAACCCTAGTACCTTCGCCAAAACGTTCCTTCTTCGTTGAACATGTAATCATTGCATGGCTTGTTATAGTGACATACCTGTGGTGGTTGATATGTTTCATCGGATCATCCTTCGAACGACGAACCAGATGCAGCCATAACTTCAAATGAAGTGGAAGAAGCCTAGAGTTTGTGATGTACAAGTAGAGAGGGTGCGCAACTGAATAGAGAGAACAATTGAAAGGGATCTAGGATATCGACTAGAGGGGGGTGAATAGGTGATTTTACCAAATTAACAATTAATCAAACAATTAATAGTAAAAGAGAGCAAATAACTAATACAAGATGAACAATGAACAATTTTAACACAAGGATATATCCCGTGGTCTCGGTGATTTGCCGATCACCTCTAATCCACGTTGAGGCAAACTCAAATCTCTAACCGCTCCTCTATCTAGTCAACCTTCTCACGAGAAGTGATCTAGATCTTGTGCTGGATTAGTGTGATGAGTTATCCAAATCTCGATTTCACTAAGGATGCACTTTACCGCTCCGGCAAGGCGTGCTCAACCCTTCACAAGATGTTTTGAGGTTTCTTCACAATCTTCCTTGAAGAGCTCTCCAAAAACTTCTCTCTAGCCGTTTAGGAGCCGGCAAACTCCAAGAGTAACAAGCCGGTGATGATCACTTAGCCTTCTTCTAGTGCCACAAGATTGATTTAATGATCTAATTGCAATCCACTAGAAGATCTCAAATGCACACTCTCACAAATTCGATAATTAGAACCCTAGAGTGTATGAATCTTGCTTAACTCTCAAGGATGATGACAATGTTCAAATTATGCTCAAAAGTTGTGAACATGGCCGTGCATGGGAGTATATATACCCCCCACAATAAATATAGCCGTTACAGGCCGTTGGGAGAAAAAGATCACTTGGCGGTCAGACCGCAGATATATGTCCGGTCAGACCGCCGCAATTGCAACGGCATTAAACAGGCGCAATAAATGCTCACCTGCCCTTGTCAGGCACACACACGGTCAGACCGGACCAAATTTTGGTCAGACCGTAAAACTGTCCAGAGACGACATAGTTTCTGGACACTTTATACGGTCAGGCCGATAAATACGGACAGACCGGCCATACGGTCAGACCGTAGTTCAAAAACACGGTCAAACCGATTTCACGGTCAGACCGATTTCTCGGTCAGACCGGTCTAACAAACGGTCAGACCGTCAAAACACAAAACACCAGAAAGATAGGACATGAAGTACCAGGAGACTGACCTAGGTTTACCTACGGACAGACCGACCTTTTAAATGTATACACTATACTTTGACATAACGTCGGTCAGTCCGTATATTCGGTCAGACCGGTCTAACAAACGGTCAGACCGACTGAGACAGAGTTGAGTAGAAATGAGCTGAAACAAGCATTTTCAAAGCATATGACCTTCTAGTATGCAATGCAAGTTGATTTTATGATTTGTGGCACATAGATGAAGTATTTCGTGATACACCACATGCTCCTCTTAATAGAACGACAACTATCCTAAAATCCGGTCAAAATTCTTCTCTAATCACCTTAGACCGGTAAAAATGGAAAGGACCATATTTCGTACCTTTGCCTTTTTGATCAATGCCCTTTCTTCATCATGAGGCTCTTCCTTTGCCTTTCATTAACCTGTCTTTTAAGTTTCTTTTTGGCACAACTTAGCAGGTACCGTTAGTATAGTATTTGTAGTTGTCATTAATTACTAAAACACTCTTTAGGGGCCTAGAAGCTACAACAATGCATATTTATAGACGGGAGTGGCGGACGTAAGAAGTGGATTTGTGGTGAGTTTCATTTTCGATCAGATATGACAACTTGGGTAGGATTTTTAACCTGAGAAGGCTTTAAGGAAAAGCTGAAAAGCACAAAGGCTGAACAAAATGAAATGTTTTGCAAGTTTTAGGTTTTCAAGTTTTGGGAAATCTGTTTACCCGTATGAAGAGGCCCGAAACACCACCCGGATGCCTTCCAAAAAATTTGAAAAAAATGTCATAACAAAGCAACATTAGAGGAAGAAGTCCACTCAAGACAATTAATTTCCTCATATCACCAACCAATTAGGAGATAAAAAAAAGACAAATTAGCTGAAACCCACTTAAAGTCTGAATCTTTGAAACTCCAATTTGATTCGTCAAAGATCAGAAAGTGCTCAAATCAATTTTAAATGCTATAAAAATTCATAGAACACCAACCCCCCGAACCATCACCCTAACCCTAACCCTTTTTGGCTAATAATTCATTTGAATCTTCATTTTATGTGCTTTAATTTGACAAATAAACAATCTGCTTCTGTGAGTTGGTTCGATATGTTTCTGGTAAAGAACAAGGAAAATTTGAAGCAATTTTAATGCAAATATAATGACAAACCAAATATACATGAATTCGGAAAAGCGGAATGTGATGAAAGAAGCCAAGTCATATAGATACCTCTCTAGTCCTAGAGTTAGGGTTTCTACCATTAGAGTTCAGCGCTAAGGCTAGGGTTCAAAAGAGGTTAGGGTTAGGGTTTCAGGTTGTAACACCCTAGTTTTGGGGGTGACAAGTTTTGCATAAAAACCCTGCATGCATGTATCTCTATAGTAGTAGCCAGATCAGCTGATCTCTAATCTCTCCCAAACCCTAAAAATCTCAAAATCTATTCTTTAGATCCAGATCAAGATCTGACCATCCAGATTTAACCTATCAGTTACCCTGAAGATAAAAGTCTTCAGGAGCCAGATCAAATTCTGACCCTAACTCTTAGTACCTAAGCCTCTCTCTGTTTTCGAAAACAGGAAAATTCAGATTTACCCTAAGTACCTCAGTTTCCAGATGATTGAATTATTCTGATTTAACCTTATCCAGACTCAAGTAACCCCTGGAATATGTTCCTAGGCTCATCCTCAACTCACTTCAAAAAGTTGGGAGCCAAATTAATCCATCTAAACACTTTTCGCAGTTTAGTCCAAATTTTACTGCGAATAAGTCCTTTTCTGTTTACCTTGAAGCAAAGGCTAAAATCTGCAAATCAATTCCAACTCCAAAATTTCTTCAGGAAGCACCTCCCAAATACTATTTGATACAGATCTCCCTTTTGATCAGACTTCAAAATCTCCCTCCAATCACCAGAATTCGAAATCGACAAAATCCAGATTTATTTTACCCTAATTTTACCCTATTTTCGAAAATAGGTGAAATCCCTCAAATCTTATCAAATTTTCTCTAAATTTGAGTTGGATGAGTACTAATAGAAATGTTATACTCAGCCATGAAATCAAATCTCAAATTAACCATCTCTAAGGCAGAAATTACAAATCAGTCCAGATTTCAAATAAGAATCCTTGCAATTTGGTCCCTGGTTCGACCAGAGACGCTGTGCACGACCAGCGGGCTGTGCACTCCCGCGACCACCGCGCTGCCACGCCAGGAACTTCGTCGCCGGTGAAGCCCCGTGTTCGCCACCTCTGCCACCGCGTTCCTGCCACGTGTGCGCACGCCGTTCGCCACCTTGGAGCCACCGCGGCCGCACCAGCATCCCCAATTTTGCCCGCGCGCGCACGCCATCGCTGCAGCCACTGTAGAAGCACGGTGCCACGTTGCAAGCATGCCGGAGGAGCCCGTCAGTTCGCCGTTGCATCACCCGGGACAGCGCACGCCAGCCTGCAAAGCCGGCACGGCCGCTGGAACACGTCGCTTCGCTGCTGTCCCGTACGGCCAGTCAATTCGCCGTCGATTCACAGCTCCAAGTCTCCAGGCATTTTTCAGCCGTTGCAGCCTCCCCAATTGCCTATAAATAACCCTCAGGACTTAGCCAATTTCACCTCATAGCAAATCACCAGAAATCGCCACACTCCACCGTGTCTTCTTCTTCTTCGGCGAGCTCGAGAAGAGGCTCACGGTGCCAAGCCTCTACACTGCTTCCTCCTCGAATCCAACTACTCCAGTAAGCTCCTCTTACCTCCCTCATCATACTCGAGCATGTAATTGACTTCAAACCTCTCCAGTCGCCGGCAATTCCCGTCTCTCTCCAGCAACTCCGGCGAGCAATTAAACTCTATCCAGAACGATTTAGCTCTCGAGCCTGTGATCAATATTGCTCAGTGAACTTATCTAAGCATCCCTAAGCAACCAGAATCGAAGAATTTGCTAAAATATGAAAAACCCCAAATTGGAACTTTGCTTGTGAACTGGAGCTCGCTGTTAAGCTTTTCTGGTGCATCTCTAGTCAATCTAACTTCACCAGTAGCACTCTTATGCCCCAGAGACCATCCTCAAGCAAGGAATTAAGTTTATTTGCCCTAGATCAGAAATGCCCAAATTAGGTTTGAGTTAATCTTTTCTCCGGCCAATATCTCCTAAATTCAGCCAATCCAGCCATAGAAACCTTGCCATCTAGATGTTTTGGACCATTCTGAGCAACTTTGTCTTCTATCACGACTCCTAATTCGGCCTAGATTGTGAGATATAGCTATGCCCTAGTTTGCTGTACTGTTCACATTACCTGTGCTCCAGGCCAGCCAACTTCTTCGCCGGTTTTCATCACTTTCCGGCCATCTCCTGCCCTAGATCCTGTTGAGACATTTGTTCCTGTTACAAATGCCTAACCACCAGACAAAGTGGTGCATCATTTGGAGCCCTGAGTCAAAAGATATGGCTAACCCTAGTTTCTGGCCGTGTCAACCCTATGCCAGCCTGTGTCAGCCAGTGGCATTGAGCCTTTTCACCCATTTCCAGCCATGCACTTTGAAAATAACTTTGTCCCTTAGACTCCTGATGTTGTGATCTACACTTTTCTCTACTGTCACAACTTGAGTTGAGCTCTCTATCACCCATCGACCTTATGTCGATGCCTTGAACCGAATGCCAACCTAAAGACATTCGCTGTTTTTGGGCGAACCAGTCACCACCTTGATATTACCCTGATATTTTGGAACCTTGTAAACCTTAAACAGCTAATTTTAACCCTGATTTCCATAATTAAACCCACATCGCTTTCAAACCTTGTATTACCAGAGTATTTCCTCCTTGCATCTTTGCATGTAGTGAGTTAGTAAGAATATGATTGATTGTAATGCCTGTTTGCTTGTTTGATCTTGTTCAGAGCAAGAGTCCGGGGTTGAAGATCTTGTCGCTGAACCGTCATCGACTGCTGATACTTACGACGCGGAAGGCAAGTCATACTTTGATCATATTGAAACCCATATTTTATGAATTGCTATGCTATTCCATGAGTAGATATCTCGTTAATATTGCATATGTTGAGATCAATGATATTATGGCAGTGGTAGATTGAATACTTGAGAAATGTGAACTTGATAGCAAGCCACGAACTAATAAAAGTATAAATATGTACATTTATATTCATGAAATAGAACCCCTAGCTGTGACCAGTATTTTGGTATGGAATGGTGGTAGCACGGGAGGTGCTTGGCTGCACAGAATGTGTAGGCACTGAAGGTGCATGGTTTGTGGCGTGATCTGGTCACTGGCATGTAAGGACTAGAACCTTGTGTTATGCGTCTAGTGGCATGAAAAGCGTACCAACCACTTACCTGGTATGGGACAGGCGCAACCTAGTAGCTTTCTTAGTATTATCAGTTCCCTGCATGGCTTGTCGATCCGGTTTCTAGCATGGAAACTGGTGGGACGCAGTTCGTCCATGAGTGATGTGAGATCAGAAAAATTATGAGAGGATAAGGTGTAAAGAAGGAAGACGCCCTACGCCAGATTAAGTCGTGCGCGACTGTAATCAAAAGAGGTTATGTGTCCTGCGGGAACATAGACCCAGGCTAGGAAGTAAGGCAGTGGGGAGGACCCACAACGGTACTTGGGACGGTATTGTCCATTTACCGGGCAGGGATACTGTTAATACTAGACTGCAAAAACGTTGTGTGATCTCGGCCTTGTCACATGCGTATAAGTCGCATGGAGTTGGCCCGACTTGGAAGTCGAGTGAAAAAGTGGATTTAAAAAGAGGTACATCTCTGCAGAGTTTAAAAATGTATTCGAATACTTCGTGCTCCCGAGTTTTAGGAGTATGCCGCGGTGGATTAAATCCATGAGGTGTGACACAAGTATTGTTTTTATAAACTAAAATTTGTTAGCTCAAGATTACCCAAGTGGCATGTGTTGTCATGATAAGGGGCGTTGCCGTGGGCTGTCATGTGTTGACGTGTCGCGGTAATACCATAATCTAGCAAACATATGATAATTAAGAGGCATGTGGTTTATGCCCTAAGTTATGAAATACTGTTAAGAGTATAAGATTGAAAAGCTTGAATAAGAGCAGTGTGATATGAGGATATATCGCCTTGGATATGGGATATATGTATCACCATCAATATGATTTATCTACTGCCATGGGTATGATCAGAAGTTGAGTAAGAATTGAGAAAGAAATGTATTTTGGGAAAAACCTTTCACTCTTTCCCCAATAGCATAGGTTCATGTCATATATATATATGTATCTCTACCTTCCCTATGACTTGCTGAGTACGTAAGTACTCACCCTTGCGACAACTCATCATTAGATGGAGCGTTCTACGACCTTGGAGGATACCCTGAAGATGCTGCGGACCCAGGAGATGATGAGCAGTTTCATCCGGAGCCCTGATGTGGTGCTGTCTGCTGTCAACCTCTGTTTCCTGTGGATTGCTTTTGGGCCTAGCTTCCGCCGACTAGATGTGTTATTTTGTTAGACCCTTGTGCCTTGTTCGGCACTGTACCTCGTTTTGTACTAAGGCCTGATGGCCATACAATTATGACTATTGTACTATTTTGCTGCTGCAATGTAATCCTGTGATTGACTCATCCTAGGAAGTCAAGTGGTTTATGGGACCAGCCGCACCGAGCTGGGTCCCTCACAGGTGATGTCACCGTCGTGGCAGACGTGACACAGGTAGGGTTGTGGTTCAGGGGAATTAGGATTGGGGTTTCCGATTGGGAGGGGGCTTAGGGTTTAGGGTTGATAATTAGGACTAGGTCTAGGGTAAGTAGAAATTTTTTACAACTGGCTAAGTCATAAAAATTGATATAATTGCGGGTGATTTTCGTAATTTCTTTTTTTTGGTTGTTTAAAAGAATTTTGTCGAGGAAGAGAGGGGACACACCTGACTCTCACAAACTATTCAACATTCTAAAAGAATCTAACTACATAATTTATATATGCAAATTAATCAAATAAAATTAATCATTAATCAAATAAAGTAACTAACCTAATTTAAATATAATCATTAATCAAATAAATTTATTTAAAGAAAATAAAATATACCTGCTTGTCGAGTGGTGGACAAGTAGCTGTCATTCGCTCTCCAGTCGTCAAATTTATTGTCACGTCTCTGGTATTCAACAAATTGATGAGATAGTTTATTTTTGCAAAAAAGTAAGTGTGGGTTATTTGTGTAATTATTTTTTTAATTTGAGTTATTTCCAAAAAAATTTGTGTGAATGAAGGTGAGAATGAGGGAACCAGAGCCGAGAGAGCTGAGCGGCGGCTTGTCGAGTGCTGAAAACTCAACAAGCTGTTTGTTGCAGCTCAGACACACGACAAGTGGCTTGTTGGGTCTCCAGTACTCAACAAGTCACTGTCAATTAATTGCAGCATGACAACTCACCTATCGTATTTTCAGAATTCGATAGGCTAATGTGTCAAATTATTTTTGCAAAAAATTGTAAGCGTGAGTTATTTCTATAATTTTTTTTGGGTTATTTAAAAAAAATTCAACCATTTAGTGGCAAGTAGGTATATCCGGTGAAATTGAAGGCTTGATAAGCATTAGTACTGAGCCATTGACCGACAAAACCTTTTTGTTTTCAGATGTGAGGACCATTCATCTCTGAGTCACATATCAGATTTTAAAATTTCTTCCATATTTGCCCAAAACAATTTCAGATTTAGAGTTGTGAAAACATACAAGAATAGCATTTTGAAGTGGAGAATGTTAAAGAAAAAAAAAAGAAATTATCAGTGATGAAACACATGCGACACGTAGAAATGAGACAGGCAAGTCGGCACTTCCATTTTGGCATCCAAATGGATATTTCATTGATGCAAATTAGATAAGGTCATATTCATGTGTGGATGTAAATTTCATTCATATTACTTTTGTAGATTAACAATGAGATATTTACAACTAACAATGTAGCTTATCCTTTTTTGGGATATTTATTGTGATTTAATCCTATGATCTTTTTTGTTATGCCTCTAAATAAAACTCAAGTGTAACAGTCACCATATTTTTATAGAACAGAATCTATAAGTGTGTAAAATTTTATATAAAATAGTATGAAATTGGAAAGGAATTATAAAACTCACTTTATTCCTTATATAGATAGGGTACATTAGCTTCCAAAAATTAAGAAATATGAATTGAGTAAAATATAAATCTTCTAGCCGCATCCTTCTCAGCTGATTTAATCTACGTTCTAAATTTATGTCTTCATGATATTTCGGCAACATGATCATCATCTTTTGAAATTGCAAAAAATTAAGTTAACACTATGATGAATATGATAGGTTATACTTTGTAAATTGGCATACACAATAATAAATAAGAAAATAATTTTTTTTTACAAATAAGTTACAATACAAAATTATTTACAACTTTGAAATCTCGTCCACTTCATTAATAATGAGTAAAACAAAATAAATAGGTAGATAGTTAAATAAATAAAATAATAAGAATAAAAATATTCTGATACCACACATAACTATAAATTTCCCACTCGGTAGTTATTGGGGGTGAAATTTCACATTTTTATATACTATAGAAAGGTATTTCAACATTATGGTCTCTCCAATGACATTTTTGTCCCTGAAGAGGAATGCTCTTTGGTCTACCGAGAACTGCTACTCTTGATTTATTAGTATCAGTTGTTCATACCGATCCATCACAGTGTATCTTGTTCAGACAAGTGTCGTTCTCATGAGGGAATTCATATAGTCCCATATTTGAACTGTGACCGGTACAATACATTTGTCGTCGTAGTATTAATTTCTATAAAAACATAAGCTTGCAATAGTAGATTTTTTTAAAAGAAAGAAAACTAAAATTAATAACACACATTCTTTTTCATATCAATACAAAATATATAAAGTATTTTATTCAATCATGTGGATATACTTCTAACATTATTGCTATTTGCCGATTTGTTTGATGACTCTCACAGATCCATCACTATATACCCAATGAGACATTATTCCGCCTTTTTAACATATCTAGTAAAATAAAATCATTTATTTTTGTAAAACTTCGGTGAAAAAGGATATTAAGATAGTAAAAGAGTAGGTAATAGAATAACATACAACTTATAATAACTACGACAAAATAATTTTTAAATGAAAAAGTGTGATAATAGTATCTGTATAACTTGCTTTATACTCTCTTGTCCCGATGGCTTAATTTGACAATCTGACTTAGACAGTACTTCAACATAACTATGACTCCCTCACTCTCGCAATTAATTACTTTGTGGAAAATGACTTGAGGATGAAGACATTTGAGAGAAGAGCATCATATTAATTTATAGGTATTTCTAATTTGAGATGATGCTCCATGTTGACCTTAACGTGGTTAGCATGCGTCAAATGTATGAGGAGACAAAGGCACATTGCTTCCTTCTCAGGTTTATAAGGTTGTGTTTGTTTTTAACTAAATAGTGATAATTATTTGTTTGGTAAGAAGTTAATTTGAATTGTTACTCTTCATCAAAGAGCAAAAATTCAAATTTTATCATATTCTTGGTCAGAAATGGATAATTTGTTTTTGTAATACTAGAAAAAAATTTGAATTTAGTTATAAATATATTAGTGGTTTAATAATATTAGAGACTTGGACTTATGTGTCATTCTCACAATAAATTGTTCTATCACAATATCTTATTTTACTGTGCATTTCAACTTATTTTCTCAAATTCGCCAATATAATAAAATTAAAATATTACTCATAGAATTATTGTCCGATTGATGCCAGATTTTCTTTTTGTTGATATGATTGATAGATTAACAACACCATTTAACTATAAATATATTTTAATATTAATATGAGATATTACATCTTCAAAATTAATATTTATGTGTAACTTCTAGATACATATGCTAACCATCTCCTCTCACTATCAGAACATTGTACTTAACCTTGACAAAATACACATTGAATTCAGATCAAGGTACGATATTATCTATAACTTTTAGATACGTGCTCGAGCCATCACTTCTACTCTCCAAACATCGTACCATTTTTGTTTCAAAATATGAGGCCCTTTTGTTTTTTTGGACTTGTTCCACAATATAATGGTCCCACAAAAATCAAGACGATAATTAATGAATTTTTTTCCTACTTCTACTCTTTGAAATCTAAATGGCATCATTTTCTCTCCAATAACTTCTAGTGCAATGAAGAAAAAATTTCTTTTATATCACTGAAAAAATCATAAAATTATAGTTTATAAAGATGATAAAATAAAATCGGACTCACATATAAATGAGATATTCAATGACAATTACAAATATTGAAATTTTAGAGTAACAAAAAGATTTGCCCCTTCAATTAATAAGAGTAGTATTGTCTATTTCTCTCGTTCTTTTCTTGAATTCTGCCTCCTCAATTCTTCTGTATAGATAATGACGTTTTATATTTTAAAATGGAAGGAGGATTTATAATGGACAAAATATACATTGAATTCGGATCTAGGTAGGATGTCATCAGATGCAGACCCATTTAGACATCAGATGGACAACATATTTGCTGGACATTGGCTGCTGGTACTCGAATTTTTTTAATAAACCAAATCAACTTGGGGCCTATTCTTCACAAACATTTTATTTCACTGACAGATGGGCCTATAAATATTCTGGTCCCACAGTCAGTGAAACAAGACAGTATATCTCCCCGAGTCTTTTCCAAATGGCTGACAGCCCATTCCAGCATTTGATATCTCTTATCCAGCAGGTTTGCTGTGACCTCTGAAAGCGACTGATCACTAATCATTTGTTTGACACTACTTAATTGGGAGTTTTCTTTAGTATATTTTACTGTTAGTTTTATAATTTTATATCAAAATATTGTGCAACATATTTAGCAAATAAAAGCATGATCTCTTTGGATGAGATAGAGATGATGGCAGGTGGTGAAATATGGGTGTGGGAGTGTCTTTAAATTCAAATGAGTTTGTTGATGAGATGACACCGATATTAGTTGTTGTAGGTAGTGCGGATATAAGTGAGAGAAAATTAGAAGAGTGTGTGTGCACTAAGACCTTATAAGTTTGATCGTCTTTTTAATCGTATATCACGACAAGAGAGATGTTGGTGATGGGTGGAGGTGGGCCAGTGAGATAGCAATAGTTTGTTAGTTATGACAGATTGTGGCATTGGTAAGAGAAAAAGGGAGGAGAAGAGAGGATTGCTGCAATGGAGCGTCAAAATACTAATAGAGGCTGATGATGATACAACTGGATGACACTGATAACTGCTGTAGATATGAGGTATATGAATAAGGTAGAGACCAGGGGTCATAGACCTCGAACAGTAATATTATTAATTCCACATTTTTATGTTCTGTTTTGTTTTTTTAGATTGTAGAAGCAGCCAATCACATGCAAAATAATAATGTTTTGGTCTCATCGTAGTCACCTAGACATGTGAATGAATTAGCTGGGTCTTTATTATTTATTTTTTTCATGATAATTTGTTACAAATTGTGTCAATTTTTAATAGAGAACTTGACATGTTGCTAAAAAAATGACATTATGCAAGAATTCGTATCTTCCAACTGTTCAAATATGTATTTGTTTTCTTTCTTTTACTTGATTCTATTTAATAGTTTGTTTCGAACGTATCAATCTTATAGAAGTTTTGGAAAAATTTTTATCTCTTCTTCAAAAATTATTATATTTTAAACGAAACCTAAGGATTTGATGCCTCTGATAGGGGGTAGTTGAGAATTATTAAATCTCTGAAAACTATACTTCTCGGTATCTAGCATGTCTTTATTTTGACAGTTTTGCATGCTGATTCGCTAATTAAGAAGTGGTGAAAGCCATATTATGCATTTTACATGAAAAATAAGAAACCGTAGCTAAAAAAAGAAACCGTTTGTATGTACTCCAGGTGTTTGTCTGAGTAAACATTATAGATCTTGAATCAAATGTAATGTTGCGGCCTTTGATTAAACTCACATGCGAATTGGATACACAGGCTGCTTAGTGGATGCAATTGTGACAACCTAATAACGCACATATTAGGGAATCATTTTTGCAAACTTGTATGAAGATTGCTCAGAAACGATATACTGTATAGTAGGATAATGGTGTTGGCAAGTGGTGAAGTGGGTTACTCGCCCCTAACGACATTAGATTGCAGTAGCAGGGTGGCTTGCGGTAGGTAAGCAACACAATCAGTGCGAAGGATAGAGAATGCCAAGGATGACGAGAAGGCTGATTGGATCGTGTGTAAGTGTTGAGAAGAAGGTGCCGACGCGTTGGATAGAAGTGCACGACGCGTCCGGTGGGTAGGCTCGGCGTCCCCCACGACCATAATGGATGAGGGTATGCTATTACATGGGAGTGTTCTATGGCGCAGGCTAAGGTGATCTCCAACGGCGACACCAGCGGCGTGCGTCGATGCTGGAGGAGCGTGCTCGTGGCTTGAGAGCAAGCATGAGAAGACGAGCGGACGACGAGTACGCGTTGACGAGGATGCCATCGTCAGATAAGATGAAGACGCTATATGACACAGTTTTGTAGGTCCCATTTGACGCATTAATTTTGTAATGTTACATGAAACACATACTGATATGTGGGGTCAATAGAAAAATGGGTTCACATGTCAATAAGAAGTGTACAAAATATGCACGTGAAAAAGAGGGATGTGTAGAGCCGTGTGAGTGCGCCCATGTCAGTGCTACACACACTCACACATATTATAGCCACAGTCGATGACAACTGGATCCCATGTCCCGCATGCCCACCTATCAGTGTATAGTTTAGATTAAGTTGTGTCGCAAGCGAGTCGCATGGGGCCAATCTGATGCGTTTACCACGTGAGTGCGCCAGTCTCAGTCCATTCGCTCACGTGTGTGCTTCTATCTGCACTCTCTGGTAGACGGGCCCTCAGTTTGATCAACCCTACACGTCGATGACACATAACCCAAACTTACCATTGGAGTAATATAAAATTAGATTTAATTTCTTGCTGATGCCTGATGCTCCTTGGCCTACCTATCACTCTCTGTTTTGCGGTTGTGTGTAATAACTATTAAAATTTAATTTTGTGTGGGACCCACCTATCAGCGACACGATAATTTATGTTGGATTTTAATATTTAGTTGTCACATGCTTAGTTTTTGTTTGGCTGTCTGAAATTTTTCTCGTATGTGATACCGAATAAACTCTCTAAGATTCTCCTCACATGTGCAGTATAGAATATTTTTTTTTAAAATTAAGGAAAAGTCTGCACACTTAGAGATAATCTAAGAGAAAAATGAGAACACATAAACGATGGAGAGAGGATTTGTGCGTGATAGGCTGAGTGAGATATAGCATGGCCAATTATTGGATGAGTCTGATTGAACTGCTCCTATTTATCTGGTTAGAAATAGAAATAACAAAAAAAAAAGTTTATGGAAATCCCGTCTATTTTTATGACCACTATTACCGTTTTGACCGTCTAAACTTTATCTCTTATCCATTAGACTGCGGTAATTTTTAGTGTCCGTTGGACTGACAACGGTAAATTAAATGCTAACTAACAGTCACACGTTTTTCAAGAGGAAATGGATTTACGTTTGAATGATGGTTGTACAAACTAACGTACGAAAATTCACGCGTTTTTAGAGCTTAGAAATTAAAACGAAACGCTTAACAGCTAAGAATTAATCACAACGGGCGTACAAAAATTCAACGTTTTACCCTAAATTTCCTCTTTCCTTGCGTTGATTAAATAAATGAAATTGTTTAAAAAATGCAAGAGGAGTTTTTTTCTTCCTTGGAGATGATATATTGGCATGTACACGTTTGATTGTCTAAAAATTTAAATTGACTTAGGCCTTTATGTTATACAAAATAATTTATAGAAATTTTATAGGTGAAATATTCGAGGAGAGCTATTAGAAAACTATGTTATTCAAAATTTTTTTGTTCTAAGTTAGTGAGCTATGCCGTCAATTAAAATAGCTATGAAAATACTTTCTTTGTTGCAAAATAAATGATGTTTTAGTAATTTTCATGCAGACTAGACTGAAAAAATATAAATCACTAACTTACCTTTCAAATTGCCTTCAATTTTTGAATTTTGTTCTTCCAAAACTTCTAACACAATACATGCAACCTGTGATACGCGCTCTCTCACACACTCTCCTAATAACTCCATGCATAAAATAAGAAAAAACATATAGTTGTATAGACTCATTTTAAAACTATATAACATCGCTTATTTCGCAAACTGAATTTTCTAGAAAAATAAATAACATTCGAAAATGCCCTTTAATATTTTTGGCTAATTTTAAAGCTTAGTAAGTACCCTTCAATAATGCTGCCTGTGGACTTAGTCCACTGACAGTTGGATAGACGCTTCCAAAGAACCGGTCTAGACAATTAGCGACAACTACTGAACTATCTGAGAAGCCTTTGCTTACACTTAACACAGACGATAATGGGAGGGGAGTGAAAGGAGTTTTTGCTAAGAGTACTACTTACAACGTACACTTAAACATTTTTAAATTTTAACACCAAACTTTCGTACTCTAATAGATGGGGAGGTAAGAAAAAAAAAAAAGCTCTGAATCGGATCAGAGGAAAAGTCATTTTTATTCATAAATATGAAATGGTGAAAATATAATACATATTTTCTACATTTTGTATTCTATTTTCTCTGTTTTACAATATTAGTCCAAATTTACTATATGTATAGATTAGGAAATTATGAAATTGAGTGATGAGCAATGTATAATAAATCATTGTTCACTTTCTCTCCATTAAAAATAACAAAAATAAAATATCTACATGAGGTAAAACAGAAAGAAATATAATAAAAAACGAATATTTTCACAGATACACTTCCATTGTAAAATAGTAATTTTCAAAAAAGTGGATCTATATAGCAAAATAGAGGGAGTACATTATATGTTCATCATTTAAAAAATTTTCTGAATTTAATACATATCAACTAAAATAATTTATGAACATAATAATTCAAAATTAACATCAAAATCCTGTCATTGATCTCTCGAAGCTAATAAATCTGAGTGAGTTACGTTAAGATCCTATTTCTTAATCTTGAAATTTATGTAGCACAAGAGTTCAAATTGCATGATATTCAGCAAATATTGAAAGAAGAAAAGAAAGCAATGTCTTTATTGATTGAATTTTAATGAAGGACATCGAACCATCAAATAGTATGACACATGATAAAGAACAAAAAAAAATTGATATCCTGAATTCATATCCTAAAATTGAATACATACTCTAAACCATCAACAACAATGCCATAAATCATAAATATCCAGCATTATTTATTCTTCCAAATTAACTAATATACAACCTTTAATATGCACAATTTTGACATATAAATCAGAAGTGTAAGAAAAACTAACTCTACATAACTACTTGGGGAGCCATTAACGGGGTACCTCTTGCCAAATACTTATATATATATCTCTCTCTCTTTCTCTCTCATCATCATCGCACACTAACCCAAAAGCGGCACACACGCTTCGCTTTCCTTCTCTCTCCTCTCTTTCACCCACTAAACTGCTAAACACACACACACACAAGTCCACCCTCAAAACACATACATACGCAAACACCTTCCAAGAGGCAAGAGCTAGCGAGCAAGGGAGCTCCCCCACCATGGCTCGCCTACTACGCGACTCGCGTCGCGACTCCGCCTCCTCCAACGGCTTCTCCGCCGCCGCCTCCGCCGTCGGCGGCGGCGGAGGAGGAGGAGGAGGAGGCGGCGGCGGCCTCCCCTCGCCGTTCCCCGAGATCAACGTGCCTCTCTCCGCCGGGGAGCTCCGGGAGGCGGCGTACGAGGTGCTCGTCGCCGCGTCCCGCACCACCGGCGGGAAGCCGCTCACCTACATCCCCCAGGCCCCGGCGTCCCCGGCCTCGGCATCCTCTGCCACGTCCTCCTCCTCGTCCGCGTCGCTGCAGCGGTCGCTCACCTCCGCGGCCGCGAGCAAGATGAAGCGGGCGCTCGGGCTGAAGTCCTCCGCCTCGTCCAAGGGCGTCGGCGGAGGCAGCCCCGGGAGCGGCGGCGGGAAGGGCGCGGCGAAGCGGCCGGCGACGGTGGGGGAGCTGATGCGGGTGCAGATGCGGGTCACGGAGCCGGCCGACGCGAGGATCCGGAGGGGGCTGCTTCGCATCGCCGCGAGCCAGGTGGGCATGGGCTGGGTCGATGGATCTCGTCTTGGTTTCAATTAGTAGCGTGTTGATTTGATATTTTTGGGAGTTTGGGGGGTTTCGGTTTAAGCATTTGGTTGAAATGTAGCTAAAAAGTTGCAAATTTTACTCTTCTTTTGCGTTCTCATTTGAGTGGTTGATCTGGTGTCGGTGGATCGCGGTAGATCTGGGGTGAGTTAAGTGTGTGATTCTTAAGAGTCAATACTAGTGGGATGTGTTTAGTTTGGTGAATTAAATTTAGCTATAAGATGCTTATTTTTTCTTGTTTTTTAGGTTTGCGTGTCTACTTGACTTTAGATTATGGTTGAGAATTGAAATGCCAGTAACAAAGTATGCCGTTGTTTTATCGGGTGGGTTAGTGAGGTGGCGTTCTTGGGAGCTCGTGGCAAAGCTTGGTTAAAATTTTTAAATGTAGCTAAAAATGCTTCTGTTTTTGTTTGGTTTTTTAGGTTTGCATTTTAAGTACTTGAAAAATTGTGAAATGGAACTACCAAAATATGAGCCATGTTGTTGTTGTTTGAGAAGATATATTTTTTCCCTCTATTCTGGGTGTGGATCTTGTTATTGCGGTGTCGGCCGCACTAGACGTTCTATGGATCTGTGTGTGTGTGTGTGTGTGGCGGTGATTGATGATGCGAGCAGTATCCCTTTGTCTCTTGTTTAATGGATGTTTGATTTATGCCACAGAAAAGTGTCAAATTCGAGATATGTCGTTGTACAAAACGTGAAAACCTATTTTTTTTGGGTTCCACTAGGGATTTGGAATATGCAAATGCAAAATGTAGAAACTTGTTTTTTTTACACCACTAGGAATTTGGATATGCCATTGAAAAATGATACCTACTCCAGTGGCATTTCTAATATTTTTTTAATGCCACTGTGGTTTTAAGCTTATTGAACAAGTCCCTAAGCCTTTGTTTGACCCTAGCTTTAGTTTATAAGGCCATAAGCTGAAGTTGAGGCTAGGCCAAACATGCCCTAACTTAGATGAGTACTTGGTGGGGCGAGTGAAATTTTAGAACTCCTGCAGTTGTCTTATTATTTTATCTTTTTCCTTGAAACAGCTTGGCAGACGTGCGGAATCTATGGTTTTGCCCTTAGAATTCCTGCAGCAGTTCAAGGCATCAGATTTCCCTGATTCTCACGAGTATGAGGCCTGGCAGAGTAGGAACTTGAAACTTCTTGAGGCTGGTTTGCTTGTCCACCCACTTGTTCCATTGAACAAATCAGACATTTCAGCACAGCGGCTGCGGCAAATTATACGTGGAGCATATGACAGGCCACTTGAAACTGGGAAAAACTCTGAGTCAATGCAGGTCCTGCGAAGCGCTGTCATGTCCCTTGCTGGAAGATCCCATGATGGAACTTCTGATGGATGCCACTGGGCAGATGGGTTCCCCTTGAATCTCCATCTCTACCAAATGTTAGTAGAAGCTTGCTTTGATAATGATGATGGAACAGTGGTTGATGAGATTGATGAGGTGATGGAGCTCTTGAAGAAGACCTGGGTTATTCTTGGAATTAATGAGATGCTTCACAACCTTTGCTTTACTTGGGCATTGTTCAACCATTTTGTATTGTTGGGCCAAGTAGATATTGAGCTGCTTTGTGCTGCGGAGAATCAGTTAGCTGAAGTAGCAAAGGATGCCAAAACCACAAAAGATCCAAACTACTGTAAAGTATTGAGTTCAACTTTAAGCTCTATAATGGGTTGGACGGAGAAAAGACTTCTGGCTTACCATGAAACCTTTAATACTAGTAATATTGAGTCCATGCAAGGTATTGTTTCGATTGGAGTGTCAGCTGCGAAGCTTCTTGTTGAAGATATATCCCATGAATACCGTCGTAGGAGGAAAGAAGAGACTGATGTAGCTCGCAGCAGGATAGACACCTACATAAGGTCTTCACTCCGTACAGCTTTTGCTCAAGTAAGTTTCTATTAGCAGAATTTGTTATCCTTAAGCCTTTCCCTGATTCAGGATGGATGAATCACATTATTTCCATACCGCGCCATGACTCGGTGAGTGCTGGACTTGTTTTTTTTAAACAGCCACAAAGTAGGGTCTTAAGAATGCTGATAACTGCCTCACACAAAATCATTTAGCTCAAAGTAAGATATTAGATATGTATAATTTCTGGTTTTGTTAAATAATTTGAACTGCTAGATCTTATAAATGACCTTATGGCAATTGCACCAGCACTTCTGTTTTGTGACACAATGTTGACATGTGCAGAGAATGGAGGAAGCAGATTCAAAGCGATCATCAAGAAACCCTATCCCAGTTCTGTCAATCCTTGCGACGGACATAGGTGACCTAGCAATTAAGGAGAAAAATTTGTACAGTCCGATATTGAAGGCATGGCACCCCCTTTCTTCAGGTGTTGCTGTTGCAACCCTTCATTCTTGTTACGGAAATGAGCTGAAGCAGTTTATAGCTGGGCTTACAGAGCTGACACCAGATGCAGTTCAAGTTCTTAAGGCTGCAGACAAGTTGGAGAAGGATCTTGTTAACATTGCTGTTGAAGATTCTGTGGATAGCGATGATGGAGGCAAGTCATTAATCAGAGAGATGCCACCATATGAAGCTGAGAATGCAATTGCTAATCTGGTGAGGGCATGGATAAAAGAAAGGGTTGACAGGCTCAAGGGATGGGTTGACCGGAATTTGAAGCAAGAGGTAATCTTATTTCCTTTTTACTCCCAGACCTTATTTTCTCATTATAGTAGAAACCTTAATGATTTAGTGATCGATGCTACCTGCTATCAAGTCTTAGCTGGTATAAGACTAGATTACTCTATTTCTGCTTATGGTGATGCAATTCAAACACGATTCAATGCCATTTCTGGATACAAACGTATAATGTGAAATGTGATTCGGTAGTGCCATTATGTACCCCCCCCCCCCAATCCAAATATTTCTGTCATTCATCAACCCACGATTCTCTGATGCAAAAGTATAATTGCATTATTAGCCATTCTGCATTCCATGTTCTTTGTGTGCTTCAGCATCCATATATGTGGCATTCATCAATGACTTGTGGGTGTTTGAGCAAACTTCAGCTTAGGCTTATTGGCAAATAAGCTGACGCTATGGCCAAACACATAGCTTCTTTGCTGGCTTATGTGAGGGGTTTCGGCTTAAATTGGACCATATGCTGCAGCTGCTGGACGTGGGGCTTATGGGGGATGTGGGACTTCCGTTGCTGAATGTTACCATCATGTTGTGTGATATTTGCATCAATTGCCATGGAAACTCTCACTTCAGCTGTTGCTATATGTATGTAGCAAAATAATTACTATTTGTATATTATTTTGCACTCACTCTTTTGGAGCTTATAAGTTGTATGACAAATTTTTGCCAAACAATTTATTGGACTTATTAAATAAGCCAGACTTTTGGGTTTATAAGTCATAATTCGAATAAGCCAGCTTATTTGATAAGCTCAAGCTCAATCAAACATGCCCTTAAGCTATTGTCAATGGTTGCTTGGTGCTTAGAAGAGAGAGAGTGTGCCACGTAAACATAAAAGCCTCTCTAAAGCTAAGAATCTCAATAACTTGACTCTTAGAGGAGACTTAAAAGGAGAGAGTAACAAAAGTTTTTGGAATAATTAGCTCCATACCACACAAAGATCAAATTAGTAAAATATCATTCAAAATTTTTTGTTTAGTAAAATACCATTAAAAGTGAAGTTCTTTTTAAAAGTCCAAAACTACCCCTTTTATTGGTGACCACCCAATTCCCTAAAACCACCACTACCCCACCATCGTCGGCAGGCTCCGGTTTCCGGAGCCACCGCTCGACTCACTTGAGTTCTTCGCTGCCCTTACCGCCAACTCTACAAGCCACTGCCTCACCGCCGCCAGTGAGTTCTGGCCACCGCTCGTGTTCCTCTCTTGTGGGAGACAAGCCGGTAGGAGATGACCATTAAACAGTGGGCATGCTTGTTGTTGGAGAAGAGCGATGACAGCGTCGAGGTTACAAACGATGATCTTCGTGAGGCCGGGGTGGATCTTGATGGCTTGGGCATTGGTGCTGGCAGGGGAGAAGTCGGTGGTTGCGGCGATGAAGCGGAGCACCATGGCGTCCTCGACGGCTATGTTGGCATCGGCGATGAAAGCAAGTTCTGGGACCTTCGTAAAGACGTGCAGGAGGTGGCAGATCTTCTTGGCACAGTTGAGCTTGTGCAAGGTCGAGCCGGGTGTACCCTCACAGTGGTGGGTGGTGACAAAGAGGAAGGAGAAAAAAGAGCCTCAGATCGATGTTGGAGAAGATGGCTAACTGAGCTTTAGATCCACGTCGAAGACCTGTCGGAGTTGAGTAGAAAGGGGCCAAATGATGGAAATGAGGAAGACAAGGGTAAAAATGTCCAAAAGTGGTAAAATTCAAACAGAACAAATTTTGAGTAGTGTTTTGGTGACCCAAAATTTTTGAGTGGTATTTTGCTAAAGTGGTTTTCTTTGGGTGGTATGGAGCTAATTACCCCAAACTTATTTATTTATTCAACAGAGTAGAGAGGAGGAGTTAGAGAAGACTTGCATAAAAAACGAGAGAGGAGGGACCTAGCTTGTGCATGCCACTCGGTGAGGCAGTAGACGCGTGCTGTTACCGCTGAGTTGGCACAAAAAAAAAAAACTATTTTATGTTGAAGTGCTGGCCTTGGGTCTCTGTTTGAGACAGCCTTAGTAGCTATAACACATCCCATTTTATTTGTAGGAGATATTAATTGCTTCATGGGGTGCTAAGTTGGTAAGAGGATGTCAATTAAATTAACTTGGATACTTGTCCATGTCGTGTATAAATTTTCTATCCCACTAAATTTGGCAAGTTGTTATGCAGACTTGGAAACCAGGGGCCAACAGAGAGAATTTTGCTCCCTCTGCCGTGGAGATGCTGCGGATCATTGGTGAGACGTTAGATGCATTTTTTCTATTGCCTATACCGATGCACCCAGCTCTTCTTCCTGATCTGACAGCTGGGCTCGATAGAAGTCTACAGCTTTATGTGTCTAAAGCAAAATCTGGCTGTGGTAAGTACATTAAGGTGGAAGCTGGAAACATTTTCCATGACATGATATTCCCATGTTGAGTTCAATTTGTATTAATCAACAGGAACCCGGAATACTTTTATGCCCCAACTACCTCCATTAACACGATGTGAGGTTGGTTCCAAATTATTCAAGAAAAAGGAAAAGCCACAGAATTTGCCGAATCGATCATCACAAGTTGGATCAGCCAATGGAAGTGGTGCCTTGGGCCTTCCACAACTCTGTGTGCGCTTGAATACACTCCATTACATCCGAAGTGAGTTGGAGAACCTAGAGAAGAAGATGAAAACATGCTTGAGAAATGTTGAATCAGCTCAGGCTGATGTGACCGATGGATTGGAGATCAAGTTTGAGCTCTGTCAGGCAGCTTGCCAGGAAGGCATCCAGCAGCTATGTGAGACAACTGCATATAAGGTGATATTCCAAGATTTAAGCCATGTTCTTTGGGAAACCCTTTATGTTGGTGATCCTGCGTCAAACAGGGTGGAGTCTTTGTTGAGAGAACTTGACCCCACCCTTGAGATGATATCTGGCACAGTGCACAACAAGGTGCGGAACCGCGCAATAACTGCATTGATGAAAGCCTCCTTTGATGGGTTTTTACTGGTGCTTCTCGCTGGTGGTCCTTTGCGTGCTTTCACCCGTCAGGACTCTCAGATAATCGAGGATGACTTCAGGGCCCTCAGAGACATGTATTTAGCAGACGGTGATGGTTTGCCTGAGGAACTAGTCGACAAGGCATCCTCCCAGGTGAAAAATGTACTGCCCCTCCTACGAACAGACTCAGAAAGCCTCGTTGAGCGGTTCAAACGTATGATGCTCGAGTCAAACCGATCTGCAGCCAAGTCTAAGTTGCCATTGCCCCCAACAACAGGGCACTGGAGCCCGAATGAACCCAACACAGTCCTGCGAGTTCTGTGCTACCGGAACGATGAGGCGGCTACAAAGTTCCTCAAGAAAACCTATAATCTCCCCAAGAAGATTTGATTTGTCGAACAGCTCACAGTGCATGTACATTTCCAGCTACCACCAGGAAAGTTACCTAGGAAGAACACCATTGTAAAGTCATCACGGATTACACTAATGCAAACCGGGATTTGGATTCGACAAGACGTGGGGTTCTGGGAAATGTGTTTCGTTTTTTGGGTTAATTTTTTGGGGGCCTTTACTGCACGATTTATTGATTGTATTATGTTCTTTCGCTGACCCCTGCACTGGTGTGTGTATTTGATTCTAGTTTGCAACAGATATAACCATCCTGTGAATAAGCTCTCTACCAGCATGGCAATTTCTTTTTAGTGCTTTAAATATTTTTATTTTCGGCATTATGTATATTCAACCTACTGGTCTCTACAACTCTACTATATTGTAGAATTGAGGGAGAAGAACTACGACTTTGTTGTATCTATTATTTTCGATTGGAGTAGTACTTTGCTTGTATTATACGTCAAGTTTGTATTAAGTAATCGTATGTATTATTTTCGATTGTAGTAGTACTTGGCTTGTATCATACGTGAAGTTTGTATCCCGTAATCTTGACGTGCTTGCACCTCTAGTAACTACAGATGGAACGATGGAAGTAAGTATTTGATCTGAATTCTGGGGTTCTAGTATCGAGACCGATTGAGTTTGAATTTGAAAGAAAACGTATAATTCTGAGTGACTAATTTTTTAGATAATTTTTCGTCTTGATTTAATGCAAAATGATGGTTAGCACTAGATATGTGATATGCCTCAAGAGTTAAATGACAAAAGAAAGCTAGTTTCAAAAATAAAAAAAAGATGACTAAAGAAAGCTGAGATTGTGGAAAATTAATTGTACCTGGGGTTCTCAGCAAATAGCAACCTTCAGGTCTTCAGGATTGAGCATGCATGCATGGACTAGACCTAGCTTCTTGAAACAAAAATCTTTCCATTTTCAGCTTCACTTTCATCAATTCGTCGAGTCATTTACATATATACATATACATTATACAAATTCAGTATGTTCCTCCACATGCATGAAACTACATGCGTATAATCACATTGGTGTGTGCATGGTCCTGTTTTGATATTATCAAACACTACTTTTAGTTAAATGGTAATAAAGATAATATTCGAGTATACTATGAGTCATGCGGATGAATGAGAATGGTTAAAATAGAATTTGCATCTCTTATAATGCGAGAAATATCTTTGGACTTCTCAATATAGATGAACTGAAAAGTTCATAATCATGCCATTTGTGGTTGAGTATTAACTACGGAAAGATCAGTTCATTATATGATTGAGAAAGGATTAATCAGTACAAAGGTGGCACGTTAGTTGTCTTGAGTTTAATCTAGTATCGTATGATAAGAGAATTAATATGAGTACATTATATAGGTTCGTTGGTTATGATCTTCATGTATATTTGGATAATTGTATGTCCTTCTACGGGCCACTATCGACTCATAATTTGGGTAAGTAAAATATGCATGAACCTACAGGATTACACACTTAACGAATTGGAACAAATCAATTTGAATTGAATCAGTTATGGGATTTTCGTATCAAACTAAGAGACCTAATATTAGACTCCTCTTATAATTCGGATAAGATTTGTTATGCGATATCATATTACATCAGAAAATCTAATCTGATATGATTCATTCTGTAAGACTCAATATAAAAAGAGGTATAATGGACATTGAAGATATCAAGAAAAACCCTAGTTGTCATCTACTCTAAAGCAACAACCCCTAAATTCTTGTCGTGCGTGTTGGTGCTAGCACACTATGTACAACGTTCCATCTCGGAACATGTGGAGACGGGTAAAGACGCTGCTGCAATTGCTGCGTTGATCAGGATGATCCGCGAGCAGTTGCTATCATGTACATCCGCTGATTAGGACGAACCGTGAGTGGTTGTTGTCATGTACATCCGCTGATCAGAATGAACCGCGAGCGGTCGCTGTACACATTCGATCGCTTCACCAAATCTCCTTCCACTATTAATATCAATTTAATCTATGATCTATTATTTACAGTCGTCGGGTAAAAATTTTTGAAATTCTACTAGTGTAATTTACTCGATTTCCTATAACAACAGTACAGTTAAGGTTCATCAAGCTGGTGGACCAAACGCTGGCGAGACATCCCCGGTCTCACTGGCGGGGTTTATCTTGACGTCACCGTGCTTCTCATAGGCTTCCTCCAATGCCAAGATCTCCTTTAGTTGCGCTGCCACGGGGGCCATCGTCGGCCTCCGAGCAGAAGCATCTGCGGTGCACAGCATGGCGGTGTCAACGACCTTCCACATAGAGCTGACGTTGTAAGCCCCTCCCAGCCACACATCGGTGATTGCGACGATGCTGCTGTCGGCGAGCTTTTGCTTCATGCGCTGGACGATGTGGCCCTAGCCAAGCACAATCAGAGGCTCGCCGGTGGCCACCTCCAGTAGAACCACTCCGAAGCTGTACACGTTGCTGCTCTCTGTGAGCCTGCCTGTATGGTAGTATCTGTTGTACAATAGTAGGTGAGCGTCATGTAAACCAAACTCCATATAAAAGTTTTCCTAAAAAAAAAAATGTAACTCTTTTGTGCGCCACTACAAAATTTTTATTTTTTGTATTTATTACTGGATGTTTCACTGACATGTGGATTCAATTCTATCTTGTTAATCTTATAAATCATAATTTTATAACTTTTGTAGTGCTATAGAAGAAATTTATGAAAAAAAATTATTTTGGTCCATCAACTTCAACATCAAAAATATTTTAAGATTTAACCTTTCTAAACACTAACAAGTGGGGACATTAGTAAGTGATTCGAAGAGTTAACAGATTTGATTGGTTTTTTTGACGAAGGGCTAATTTGCGCCTGCCTCCAAAGTTGAGGGTTCAAAATATACATCCCAAACATTTGAAGGGTTATAAAGCTCCCTGTTCAAAACTGAGGAACAAAAATGACCCTTTACCTAACATTAACAGTTTCAATTTGCTAGTATTTTTTTCCTCATTTTCAGTGATCAGCTATATGATATGTGGGTGTGGGATAAACTAAATATTTGGGCGTATAGTGACATACCCTGGATCAATGTAACCGGCTGAACCAGCTGCGGTGGCTGTATGTGAGTTTGAGTGTCAGTAAGATATGTTTTGGAAAGTCCAAAATCAGCTATTTTTGCCTGCAGATTCTGACCCAGGAGAATGTTGCTGCTCTTCACATCCCTGTGGATTATTGGCAGGATGCAACCTTTGTGCAGGTAATCCAGGCCTACATCACAGAAAATCATGCATGACATGTTTTCTTAAGATAATTCTAATCATATTTTTCCCGTTACCTTGTGCAGCTTCAAGAACGACCCGTACACGCGTTCTCCAGTTCAAGGTTTCAGCAAAACCACTTTTACCTGCATATATAAAGATATGCTCTTTCACTACATGTCAATTTCTGCAACTTTTCTTTGTAACAAATGATCATCAATTCCTCTGACACATTAAACATACCAATGCATTCATGGATTAGAAATAGGCAACTATTGTAACCATGCTCCTTTCAATTGGATTCATGCACTTGGAGATGTGGTTGCCCAGATGCCAAAGTATCTGGGCATTTAAATGGCCACTTGGAGAACAAATGACAAATTTCTTATCAGATGATAAATATTTATTTAAGCTTGCACTTAACAAACCTCTGAGATGATCATAAAGACTTCCTTGAGACATGTACTCATAGACCAGTGCTAAATGATCCTTCTCCCAGCAGTAACCGACCAAGGAAACTAGATTCCTGTGATGTACTTTTTGTCAAGCTCTGAACCTATGCAATGAGACACAAACACATTAGAGAAAAGACACTCTTAATTGGCATTTATATCTAAACGTGACTTCTTGGCAAACTGCAATTGCCACTTATATACATACATTCACACAACGTACATGGAACATTGGTACCCAAATGGTTTCTTGAATTTTGTTAGGTGACTTGAATACAGTACCTCAGCTAAAAACTCATGAAGCCCATGTAAGGATGATTCAGAATGCATCTTAACAGCAATCTGGGTACCGTCTTCTAAACGACCATTTGTACACAAGCCCAAACCCTCCTTGTCCAATGAACCATTCAAACTTGTTAGTAAACAATAACAACTCCAACTCTTTGTATGTGAATTGGCGATTCACGGTTTTTTGCAGGCGATCCCCAGGCTTTCAGGAACATTGTCAAGTTGTCTTACCTTGGGAGCTTCTTGAGTACAATCTGTTCACAGAAGCATCATATGTGTAAACACAAATTTTGCATATGGTAAACCATAGCAAATTAGAACTGGAACCAGGCATGCGCACCTTTTGGCTCTCTCTTCTTTTGCCAGATCAGAATACACAACAAGAAGTACAAACACTGCAATCACAGGAACCACCACTGAAATAACTATGACAGTTGTTTTATTTCTTGACGGGTTTACTGGTTTGTTGCACATATCTCCAACGGAATCATACCTGAAATTACATAGAACATCACCCAAGATTGTCCAACACAAAGTGTTCTAAGATCACATAAAGAACTACATTCAGACGAGAAAATCCAAACCCGAGATCAAGTGAGCTTGAATTCTTGCAGAGGGTGTCTGGGATTGGCCATTGAGATGGTTGCCTGACAAATTTCTGTACAACGCAATACAAAATTTAGTAACATCCCTACCTTGTTTAACATCCACAATGCAAACTTATTGACTTACAATACTTGAAGGGAGGGTAAACTTGGTAGAAAATCTGGTATTGTTCCACTTAAGCTGTTGTGAGACAAATCCCTGAAATTATAGTGGAGCAGTTCAAAAAATATATAGACACTTATTTCAAACATTATATGAAAGGAACACATTTTCTTGAATGGCAATATTGCACCACAATTCGATATTAATTATAAGATTCAAATCCACTTGAAGGGAGATTAAACATGGAAATTACTGATAGAAACAAAGAAGAGTACTAGTGCAAACGATCAATCATCTAATACTTACAAATACTTGGGTGCCGTGAGCAATGTAAAATTATTTGATATCACACCATGCAAGTTGCTATTGGAGAGATCTCTGTAGCAAATTTTAATCCAACATAAGTAGAAGAACAATACTCCATATACATGAAAGACCCTCAGTATAGATAAAAAGTTATTTTCTGATACTCACAGAAATGTTATCCTTGTGGTGTTGCCACTTGTATTACTGCATTTCAAGCCTTCCCAAGTATACTGGATTGGAAAACATGGATCATCCATCCAGTTCTTCTTTGCTCCATACTCTGCTTTGATAGCCATGATGGCGTCGACTAGTACAACAAAAGAAAAAAAAAAGCATACAAAAACTTATAAACATTTAAATCCAACAAAAAAAATATATATGCATCAACAAAAGATATGGATATATATTATTTATGATAAATTCAGATGTGTTTGTGTCCTCCCCATCCCCATTAAGTTATCGAGGATAATTTATCCCCCATCTCTATTCGGAAAAGATCTCCACGAGTAATTTGGTATTATGGGAAAATTGCCATCCCTAACTATTCTAGTAGTAATTCGTACAACTCAAACAAGATATTAAGGCATATATGAGCAATGGGATGACCCATGAAGACAAAGGATGGAACAATTGATATGATCGATAGGAGAACAATTAGGGAGAGGTGGGGGGTGTTTGATACCATTTGTTATGGTATAGGAAGTCAGATATCCTGTGTCATGACAGAATGAACATACAAATAACTCATACATTACACAGAGATTCAATATTTATATAATATTTAAAGTATAATACTAGAAGTTACAGTTCTCAAGGAGCGCCATGAAATTGTCTTGGGTGATGACTTTGTAAATCTCAAGTGCATTGAGCATTGGTGGCAGCACAGAGGTGGCAGTGGCTACAAGTGTAATGTTGTACTTGTCATCGGTGGCTCTACGCACTAGTATGGACACAAGAAGTTATCAGGTATGAGGTTGAATCTAATGCATCGGTGTTTCATGAGACGTTTCAATAGAATATTCTCAATATATTCTATGTCACGTGTGTGAAACTATCCGAAGCACCTTTTACTCCAATTTTGGAGATTAAGTTAGTTGTACTGATATTCGATCTCATAATTCTTTAGATGTCCAAAATTATATTCACAGCAGTCAATTTCCAGAAAATTAAGAATACATGTGATTATGAATTATTTGTGTGTTTGTGTATGCACGCACGCATGTGTTTTGCTTTTCTTGTTGGTCATTAGTTGTAATGATGCAGGGTTTTATTGTTAATGGGAAACAGAATCTTAGTCCTCTCTTATCTAAGAAAAGTTAAGAATACATACATAAGGTCTAGAAGTCTAATTCTATTAACTAAGGGGTCCTTTCCATGAACTAATAGATATCAATTCAATCCTACTGGCATCAAGGGAATTATAATATGATAATTCTATCAAGGGAAGTATAATGGGTCCTTTCCATGAACTAATGGATATCAATTCAACTCTACTGACAACAGAAGAACCAATGCCTACATACAAATTTTGAAAGCCTTGTTTAGAAACAACACATTGGTTGCTTTGTACTGACTTTTACTGCATGTCTTTAGAATTTCAGGAAAATTAAGTCATACAAAAGTTTAGTGTGTCAGCTAAAAGTTCATATTACCAGTTAAAGGAGTCACCAGCAGCATTACAAATATATGCTGCAGAAAAATAATAAATATGACTGCCAGAGTGCCAGTTGGTTTCAAAAGACAGACTACAATATTGCTGTAATCATTAATGTAAGAAAGATCAGCAGTTCACTGAAGCGATTGTGGTAACCTGGGAGCAAGATAGACAATCAATAGCCTTCACTTGTGTTAATTCAGAGCTAACACTAGCACCATGTATTGCAGACCACATGTCTGCTGGCTCCCAGTTCAGTTCTGACATTTTCTTCAACACTCCTCGAACAATTACAGGCTCTCCTTTCACCCAGTGCCTCTGGAAGTGCTTAAGATCATCCGGCTTCTTGTCATCTGATGATGGGCAATATATATAGTTATCTACTGAATTCCCTCTGGAAGCAGCCTTTTTTGAACTTTCGGGATTAGCAGAGCACGAGCAATCACACATATCTCTACTGATAATATTGGCAAATTCTAACTGTTTAACCTTCCTAGAGCAATCTAATGCATCCACTTCAAGCTTAGATAAAAATTCTGTCGAAAAGTTACTATTTCTGCTAAAATTTTCACCTATACTATTTTCGGAAAGTTACTATTTCTGGTAAAATTTTCGACCATACTATTTTTGAAAAATTTTTATTTTGGGTAAAATCTTCGAGTATACTATTTTTGGAAAGTTGCTATTTTGGGTAAAATTTTCGACCATACTATTTTCAGAAAGTTTCTATTTCTGATAAAATTTTCGAGCATAATATTTTCGGAAAATTTCTATTTCTGGTAAAATTTTCGACTATACTATTTTCGGAAAGTTACTATTTCTGGTTAATTTTTCGACCATACTATTTTTGGAAAGTTACTTTTTGGGTAAATTTTTTGAGTGTACTATTTTCGAAAAGTTACTATTTTTGGTAAAATTTTCGACCATTCTATTTTCGGAAATTTACTATTTTTGGTAAAATTTTCGACCATACTATTTTTTGGAAAGTTTTTATTTCTGATTAATTTTTCGAGCATACTATTTTGGGAAAGTTTTTATTTTAGGTAAAATTTTCGACGATTCTATTTTTGAAAAGTTACTATTTCGAGTAAAATTTTCGAGCATACTATTTTCGGAAAGTTTCTATTTCAGGTAAATTTTTTGAGCATACTATTTTCGGAAAGTTTCTATTTCGGGTAAAATTTTCGACCATACTTGTTGGGGGAAATCTCCGCGAAATTAAGTCTAGCTAAATGTGCCATTTGCCCGGGGACAAGGCCCCCGGTGCCTGTCCCGGGCGCCGCCATTCGCCCGGGACATGGCCTCCGGTGCCTGTCCCGGGCACCGTCGTCCTTCCGGGGACAGGAGTCCTTGGTTCTGTGTCACGTGCGGGTCGTGTGATAAGCGCCTCGGTCACGCGCGGGTCGCGTGACAAGCGCCTCGGGAATCAGCGGCCACCTGTCAAGTATCCGAGGCACCTGGCTGGGAGAAGGACGTTGCTACCCCTCGATCCGACGGTAGCGCCCGGGGTAGTTTAGTCTTTTTGCCACTTTTGGGGCTATAAAAGCCCTTGTACTCCCTCTTGTAAAGACAAGTTGCTCATTATTGCTAGAATAGCCAATCTCACATGTGTGCTCCGGAAGCCTCTCCCCGAGAGAGCCTCTCCAGCCGACTTCGGTCGGGAGTACGCCGACAGGACTAGGGTCCCCACCGGGACTCGAACCTGTATAAACCTTCGTGTCACTTGTTGTGTTTGTCCGACGGGGGAGGACCGGTCACCCGGTCAACCCGCGTCGCATTTTCTTCGCTAGGATCGTCTACAAAACCTGCCGGGGTGTTCGTAACACCACGACAATACTATTTTTGAAAAGTTTCTATTTCGGGTAAAATTTCCGACCATACTATTTTTTGGAAAGTTTCTATTTCGGGTAAAATTTTTGACCATACAATTTTCGCAAAGTTACTATTTCGGGTAAAATTTTTGACCAAACTATTTTTGAAAAGTTTTTATTACGGGTAAAATTTCCGACCATACTATTTTCGGAAAGTTTCTATTTTGGGTAAAATTTTCGACCATACTATTTTCGCAAAGTTACTATTTCGGGTAAAATTTTGAACCATGCTATTTTTCGAAAGTTACTATTTCGGGTAAAATTTTTGAGCATACTATTTTCGGAAAGTTACTATTTCGAGTAAAAGTTTCGACCATACTATTTTCATAAAGTTACTATTTTAGGTAAAATTTTTTAGCATACTATTTTCGGAAAGTTACTATTTCGGGTAAATTTTTCGACCATATTATTTTTGGAAAGTTTCTATTTCGGGTAAAATTTTCGAGCATACTATTTTTGGAAAGTTTTTATTTCTGATTAATTTTTCGAGCATACTATTTTCGGAAAGTTATTATTTCTAGTAAAATTTTTGAGCATACTATTTTTGGAAAGTTTTTATTTCGGGTAAAATTTTTTACCATACTATTTTCGAAAAGTTTCTATTTTTGGTAAAATTTTGACCATACTATTTTCGGAAAGTTACTATTTTCGATAAATTTTTCGACCATACTATTGTCGGAAAGTTACTATTTCTGATAAATTTTTTGAGCATACTATTTTTGGAAAGTTACTATTTCTTTTCGATCATACTATTTTTGGAAAGTTTCTATTTCGGGTAAAATTTTTGATCATACTATTTTCTAAAAGTTTTTATTTCTGGTAAAATTTTCGAGTATAAAATTTTCGGAAAGTTACTATTTCTGGTAAATTTTTCGAGCATACTATTTTGGGAAAGTTACTATTTCCAGTAAAATTTTTGACCATACTATTTTAGGCAATTTACTATTTCAGGTAATTTTTTCAACCATGCTATTTCAGGTAATTTTTCGGCCATGCTATTTATGATAAAATTTTCGGCCATGCTATTTCATGTAATTTTTTTTACCATGCTATTTACGGGTAAATATTTCGACCATGCTATTTATGGTAATTTTTTGGACCATGCTATTTCGGGTAATTTTTTCGACCATAAGAATCAGCAAATTAGTTCAGATCCATTTTTCCCTAAGCCCGAAAATCTCGAAATCTTCACTGCGGACCCCATATCAAGATCAGACTATCCAGATATGATCTACTATTCATCTTAACCTTCGTTCTCAAGTCCGGCCGTAATGCTAGCGATCCCTAAAACACCATTGCAACCAAATTCCTCTCTCCATAACCATCAGCTTAGGTCCAGGAACAAAAACCCTCGATCAATTTCTAGTTTCTTCAACCGTAGTTCTTTAGCATCGTAGCTTGTAGGATCGAAGATGTCGACTAGAGGGGGTGAATAGGAGGCTCTAAAATTTTTCAATTAAAAACAACTTTTGCAAAGCATAAGATCAAAAATAATATAGCATAAATAAAAGAAAGAGAGAAAAAGACAAACACAAGAATTTTTCCCGAAGTCTCGGAGATACGCCCGGTCTCTACTACTCCTCGTTGAAGCACTCAAATGAATGAGTCTTGCTTCAATATCTACGAAGTATATTTATCACTAGTGGTTGCTCCTTATCCACTCCGGAAAGGCGAGCACCGATGCCTTTTACAATCATGCCGAGTTTCTTCAACATTCTCCGAACAGAAGAGATCAACGACCACGCCACCAAATCGTCTAGGTGAGGGCGTTCACCAAGAGTAATAAGCTGTAAGATCTCTTCTAGACCTCCAACATATACCGAGAAACTTCTAAGGATGCAAATGAATGCTCTCAGAAGATCTCTCTCAATCACACTGAATGATACTTGATCAAAAGATCAAAATTTTAGCACTTTGGCTCAAGTGTATATAAAATATATCTCTTGTTCTTTAAAAAAAAAACTGCTCAAAAATTTTTTATAAACAGTGATCAAAATCTGCCCAAATGTGTTTATAAAACTGATCAAAATGTGAACAGAAACTTCTCAAAAATCTGTTCAAACACTGTTTAAAAATCTGCTCGAAAATGTGAACAGAAACTACTCAAAAATATTTTAAAAATTACTCAAAAACAGTAGCAAAAATTTGCTCAAAAGTGTTTTAAAAACTGCTCAAAAACAGTAGCGAAAATCTACTCAAAATAGTAGCGAAAATTTGCTCAAAAGTATTTTAAGAACTGCTCAAAAATAGTAGCAAAAATCTGCTTCCTTCTTGGCGACCTTGTGCTTACGATCTTGGTTCGCGATCTCGGGCGACACTACGACCTCGCGCTTTGCGACCTTGGCTCGCGACCTTGTGCTCGCAACCTTGCGCCTTGCGACCTTTCTTCTTTTTACCTAATCTTATTGATATACTTAAGGCAAATAGATTAGTCTAAGATACTTGTTGTCATTTATCATCAAAATCAAGATTAAGTGCCTAGAAACAACACGCAGCCGTTGGTGCATGCGGCACATTGCGGCAAACCTTTTCACACACTTCCGCAGCAAAAAAATTATGGATCTGTTTAAGCGGCTATGCATGCAAAATCAACCGAGGAAGTTCCAAGGTGTGTTTGACAAATTGGAGGTGCTGACAGTGAAGTACTCCACAAAGAGGGCTAGCAATGCTGCCGATGATGCGAACGTTAGCAAATTCTCCCAATGAATTCAGAACAAGGACATCGAGAAATGGTCCTTGCTGCACGACGAAGATGGCGCAAGGTTTGGGATAATGACGACCAACCTTTCAGAGGTGTGCAATTATGTGTTGAAGAGAGTGAGGTGTTTGCCAGTGACTGCTGTAGTGGAGATGACATGGTACCGCACAGCCGAGTACTTCAACAACAGAAGTGTTGCCGCCAATACGCTAGTCGATGATCCCATGAGAATCTTGCCTGATGTTGTGCAGTCCTACTTGACTGCTCGCGTAGACAAGGCCCAGCGGCACAAAGTGACAGTAATAAATGGACTTCACCGAATAATTCAAGTCCGCTTTCGACAGAAGAACGTGAGCGGCCAACTTAGGCCTGGACGGGTGCACAAGGTCATTCTTGGGGATGCCGCTGAGTGCACATGTAACAAACCGAAGCTATTGCACAAGCCTTGCTCACATGTCCTTGCTTCATGTGCGGCGCTCGGTGTGAGCACTGCGCCTTATCTTTCGGAGTACTTCAGTCTTGATAACCTTTCAAAGACGTGGAGTGGTGTGTGGAGAGTTTTTATGATGCTCGGTGACTACAGAGTTATCCCTGCTGGCGAGACTACCTGGATCCTAGATGTAAATCTAAAGCGAACGGGTCCTGGGCGACGGAAGACACGCCGAATACACAACAACATGGATAAGTCACAGGGGGATAGCTTACAAGCTAGAAAATGCTCGATCTGTAGGTAGCCCGGACATAGCAGGAAGGATTGTTTGAATGCACCCGGACCATCGACCTAGCTATGTTGTGTGTGTTCGACGAAACTTTGTAATAAGCTTCATAATACGCTTCTCATTTGCATTGGATGGTTGTAATCCGTATGTTATTTCCGTTGCATTTAGACCTTTATGCCTAAACCTAATTTTGATGATTAATGAAAATAAAGTGTTTCAGACTAATTGTGCTTTTGAGATATTTGGTACAGAGCTCTGTTGAGAAGATTTGTGAAAGATGAACCCGACATAAAATAAATAGAAGCACAAGTCGTAAAAGAGCAAAGACGAGACAAACATGAAGATGCAAAGGACCTTAGGTAATCTGAGTTTTCATTTTTACCGATCTCGGCGTTTGGAAGTTGATCGGTTTAGGATCTTATTTTTTAGAATTTGACCGTACTATAAAGAGGGGTTGCAATCCCTCTCTAGACTTCTGCATAAACCGAGAAACTACTAGGTCATTGCATTACATCATTTTCGGTTGGATTTGATTTTGAAAGATTTGGATTTTCAGTTGAGTTTTTGACAATAGAAGAGTTTTTGCATTTTCTGAAACGATCTAGGAAGATCTGGCTCTTGGTTCTGTTGACAAAAAGATAGCCCTTTAAATTATCTTTCAAACGAGCTATTAAACTCTTTAAATCGGATCTCTGGATTAAAAGTTATAATTGTTTTTATCCAGGCTGACTGTCAGTTTGCTAAATTGACTGTCAGTTTGTGTTAACTGACAGTTGTCCAGAGAAGTTGTTTTTTGAGCTGAAATTTTTTGAATTAAACTGAATGTCAGCATGACCATGCTGACTGTCAGTTTGTATTTCGACCTCAAGTGGTTTTATTTGAGCTTCTGTTTGATCTGGTCGTTTTTGTGGTCCATACTACTGTCAGTGTGTGATACTGACTGTCAATATGAGGTATCAGTTTCTATATACGACCACAAACAGCTAGCTATTTTTTATCCGTAAATTTTTTCAGCCGTTGAGTTTGAGACTGACTGTTAGTCTCTCATACTGACTGTCAGTTTGTACTGATTTATTTTCATTTTCGACCTCAAACGGCTAGCTGAGTTTTCTCCGGATTTTACTTCTTTCTGGTCGTGACCCAAGCTGACTGTCAGTTTGGTAAACTGACTGTTAGTTTGAGCGGCTAATTTTCAGCTCGAGCTCCAACGGTTCTTTTGATCCTTGAGGCTATAAATAGAAGTATTGAGTAGATATTTTCTACACCAAGCAGCCTCCTCTCATACACATACTTGAGCATTTGTTTTTGGAGTTAAAATCTTGATCTTTTGATCAAGTCATTAGGCTTTCAGATCCACTGAGTGCTTTCTGTTTGCATTATTTGCATCATATTAGTTTCTCGGTGATTGTTGGGGTCTAGAAGAGACCTTACTGCTTATTACTCTTGGTGAACGCCCTCACCTAGACAGTTTGGTGGCGTGGCCGTTAACCTCTCCTGTTCGGAGATTGTCGGAGAGGCTCGGCGTGTTGTAAAAGGCATCGGTGCTCGCCTTTCCGGAGTGGACAAGGAGCAACCATTAGTGAGAAATATCCTTCGTGGATATTGAAGCAAGACTCAATTCACTTAAGTGCTTCAACGAGGATTAGGGGAGACCGGGCGTGTCTCCGAGACCTCGGGAAAAAATCTTGTGTTCGTTCTCTCTATCTTTTCTTTTTTATTTATTGAATTGCAATTTGGTTTTTCTCTTTGCAAAATTTATTTTTACTTAAAGTTTTTAAAGCCTCCTATTCGCCCCCCTTTAGTCGGCATCCTTGATTCTACACGACGTACATGGGGCTTTGTGAGGCATGTTGCAGGACCTCGACTGGATCATTGCTGTCCGCAAGCCTTATACTGCTACAGCTGTGGTCATGGGAGCACTTCTCTGTTGGTCGGCCGCGTTTAGAGTGGCCCATCGATCCGTACGGTGCGCCAGCGAACTACGAGGATTGGGTTGATCGACCGACCATGGGAGCCTGTTGGCTGGGAGGTCGGTCGAGGTGGTCATCGTCACAGATTCACCGCTGTTACGTGGCGTACCTGGGAGAGTTTGATCTCCTGCTGGACGCACGCGTCATATGGAGACCATGGACACCGGAGCACATCTCCCAGGTTGTACCGCACGGCATTTCCCCGCATTGCACCGCGGGCCAGGACTGCTGGCTTATACGTCGTCACATGGTGTTCTCACATGTAGTGGAGCCGTATTTTTCGGAGAGGGTGATGCGCCAATTCGGGCTACACCAGCAGATACCGCCCTCGGAAAGAAATCGACAACGCCATCTCCCGCGGAAGATTCACGTGTATGCCTGGAACATTTTCTATATCTCGGTTACGTACTGAACATTTGTTTGTTTTCTTGCTTTATGTGCATCGTGTCACCTTTTGCAGACAAACACGTAAAAGAAGACACTCCGACAACTAGCAGAACAAGAATGCCAAATGGGTCGACGAGTGGGAGGACCACGCAGCGACGGATGTTGTTGTGGAGGAGCGGCCGTACAACCCTGCGACGCACCAGGCCTATCTTCAGTGGTACGTGCAGCGCACCCGCACGCGACTTGCTCGTGCGGCCCCATCTTTGCCAACAGAACTATCACATCAAGACAGTCTTTGATTAGGCCTTTATGTTCAGTTCCCAGGCCCGATACATCGCTCGGTACGTTCGTCTTGGCTGGATACTTATGTTGGTCTCTTATCTTATCTATTTTTCCAGAGTTCCCATATGAGTTTCGCATGTGCAGGCTGACATGGCGGTGGCCATCGACAGGCAGACGCACTTCCTGTTGTCTGGCCTTTCTCGGGGAGAACGACGGTTCAAGACGGTGGCGCGTGGTGCCCTACATTCCATCTGTATAGGAGCACGGCAACTCTTCTTCGACCTAACTTGTGGCCGACAGACAGATGGATCGGTTCCACACCAGAGAGGGGCCCGGCCACCTAGCCCAATGTCAGCTCGGCCTAGCCTGAGTGGTGCTCGACAGAGCACTTCGTCAGCACGGCGCAGTCATTGCGGCACATCGTCGACCTGAGGAGGTGACGTACCGGGTACGTCCGCCGGCCTGTCTCGGCTTTGTCGTTCGTCATCAATGCACACTGCTCGACGCAGAGATCTTCATATTGGGGGCCCATCGAGGCATTGCACCCCCGATTCAGATGACTCCAAAGATGAGGACGACATCCGTCAAGACGAGGAGGATTCGAGTAGGGCGTTGGCAGAGCGGCTTGCGGCTGACGAAGATTGGGACCAAGCTCATATTAAGCAGGCGGCCCAGGGACAATGACACTCAGTTCGTTGGGGGGAGCCCGCCCACGACCACATGTATCAACACGACGATCCTAAGTACTACGCTCTGCAGGGGGCCGAGGCCAATTGGGTAGCACAATAGCGAGACAATGAGGACAGGGTCTCGAGCATGCTAGGGATGCACGACCCTCATGCGCATGAGTACTACCAACCGGATGAGTTAGCACCTAGCGGCTCGAAGATCCCCCTCCACCGATACAACCATCTCAGAGTCATGCAGGTACTGAGCGGCATGGGCCTTCTACCGCGATTGGGCGGCGATCACATGTGCCACCTGATCCGTACTGACCATCGCCTTTTCAGAGAGATATGCACAGGCATAAGAGGGGTCGTCCGAACCCATAGCGAACATGTACTAACGCTTTTATTTTTCAGCATGTTACATTGAAAATTTAGTAAATGCATTATTTTTAGGATTAAATTGTGCTCGGTCATTTTGAGATATGTAACTACAATTAATTAGGTTCTTGGCGATCTCATGGTTTGAATGGTCAAAACGAATCATGCAGCCTGCTCGATCGTGCAGCTTTCTGTGACAACGGCCTGCTCAACCTTGCAGCTTTCTGTGACAACAACATGCTCGAGTTTTCACGTCAACTTTCGTATGCCTAAACCTCAAATTATCATTAAAATATCTCAACAATTTACGTAGTTACAAAATCCATTTCGTATGCCTATTGGTTGGCAACGACATGATTGAACTGGACGTGCTCCAAAAAGCTGGTTGTTACTTGTATGAAGTTCTCTATAGTTAATTTATCAATTGCTTCGCCAAGATCATCTTCCCAAAATTCCTTAATGAATCTATGGACTCTTTGGATCTGGGGATTTATTAAAACAAATTATAGACAAAATTAAACGTCCATTTTTTGTAAATTCTCTAATCCAAATAAACCTCTTAAATAGAAAAATTTCTATACTGTACTAAGCGAGAGCAAAAAAGTGATCACAACCATCTCATCATGATTGACCAATAGACTACTACATTAGTCATATTCACAACAAAACTCTTATCACATCCCACATTAATATCACTATGCATCTTTAATTTATTGGATCCGTCTTACTCTTAACTAATACAAATTCTAAGACTAAATATTAATAAAAATTAAAAATTCAGAATTAAAATTACTAGATTTCTTATATATTTTTATTATATATATATATATATATGTATGTATATGTATATGTATAGTGAAACAATATTAAACAGTCCAGTGCACTTACAGTAGCCAAAGGCTCCTAGCCTAGTTGGTTCCCACCCTCCGCTCCCACCTTGTTGGCCTGCAATTAAAACCTTTTTTTCCCTGCTTGTCCCGCACTCGACAACTAAATGCATATTAAAAAGACCAGCGCCTTTAAGGCAGTTAAGCTCCCGCAATTAAAACCCTTTTTGTTAAAACAGTGGTCGATGGCTCACTTGACAAGCCTGTGGTCGTGTTCGGTGCCCTCGACAAGGCTCTTGTAGAGCTGTGGGTGTTCGACATGCTGATCGCACGCGACAGCCAGCTTGTCGAGCTCCCAGTGCTCGACAGGCTGACGTGGCGGCCTAGTTTTGTAAAATCTTGCAGGGTCATTTTCGTAATTGATTTTTTAATCTGGATTATTTATAAAAAAAAATCCTATTTTCAGCAATTTTTTCGACCGTACTATTTCGGGTAAAATTTTCGACCATACTATTTGTGGTAAACTTTTCGACTATGCTATTTCGGGTAAACTTTTGCGGCCATGCTATTTCGGGCAAACTTTTCGGCTATACTATTTTTGCCAAATTTTTCGACCATACTATTTACAGTAAAGTTTTCTGCCATACTATTTCTGGTAAATTTTCTGTAACATCCTGGGTTTAGGGATAAAAATTTTCATTTTCATAAAAAGTCATGCATGCATATGTCTATCTAAGAATCAGCAAATCAATTTAGATCCATTTTACCAATACCTTAATTCAAAAAGTTGGCAGCAAAACTCCCATCATTTTGGTCATTTTTGTAAATCAGCCCAAAAGTTTTACAGATTGATCATTTTCAAATTTTTCAAAAGTTTGGAAAGGTTAAAAGCAACAAATCAGCTCCAAATTTTGATCTGATTCAGGAGATATCTCCTATACACTATTTAATGTAAAATCTTCTTCTATGAGAATCTCAGACTCTTATCCTAAGTTTCAGATATTCGACTTCAACAACACATTGATTCAAAATACCTCTTCATAAGTTCGTTCTGAAATCGGGATTCCCATGCCATCCCATGCCATCGTACACAGCAAAAAGGGGATATCCATCACTCCAATCCCGGTGACAAGTGTGAGGCTCCAGCGAGCTCTTTATTTATTGAAAAGCATATACTGCTACCAAGAGATGTAGGACTGCAACCGGGCTAGGAAGGAAGAAGCCGCAAAAGAAAAGCAAAAACTCTACTCCAAATCCATGTTGATGCTACCAACCACAAACTTACCCCTCTGTAAAGCCCAAAGCAGTCAACGGTTCTAGTAGATTTTAGGCAAGGTCCAATTTTTGCATTTATAGTTGGCATTTTTCTAAAACAGTTACAGGCTTGCTCTTTTTTGTTTGGCTGAAAATAGTTATATGTTTTTTAAGTCATGAAACACTTACTGTCTTCTAAAGTTCCAGCTATAAAATTGCTCCAATACTTAAACTCTTAACTTGTGTGCAATGCAGTTATTTTATATAAAATGTTATTTTCCTCCTGTGAATTTCAGTTGTGTGTGTGTGTGTGTGTGAATAGTATATTCTTATTGCTCCAGTATGATATCCGAGTGAGTTTTTTCAACTTTTTATGCAAGTTTGATAGGGTTATTTTTCCTTGATATGTGTCAAATTAAGGTGAGTGTGTATGAACTATGAGCTCTTTTTTTACGATCCTATATGCTGAAACATATATTTTTTTAGAATGATTACTGAAATAAATATTCACAATATATGCTAAATGACTTTGGATGGACATTCACAGGCAAAATCATTTTGGAGGGAAGATTTTCCGTTATCTCACCTCTTACCCTCCATTAACATGACTACTAATCCTTATATGTAATTTACATAGACCTAGTCTACCACATGGAAGTCTATTCTGCACTGTCTTTGCTTATTTGGAGCTCATTTGGACAGCAGGAGGCAGATAGGGACTTATTGAAACAATTTGGAAAGAATGGGGACTTGATCGGTGAATTCGAAAGATTAGACCTAAATGAAACTATCAACAAAGATGTGAAACTTAGGATGAAAATTACTCCGAAAAAAATATATTACGCTGTACAAAATATGGACTGCTTTCATGGAATCTCTTTGACCTAACTTTTGTGATTATCCACCATCAATCTTCATACCTTGTCCTGCAAAGTTTTAAACATGGAGAATAAGAGGAATTCAAATTTCAGGCTTCACAAAAAATTGATGTTTCATAGAAGACAATTCCTATTCTTTGGACCACTTGGCTTTCCTTCTTTGCCGAGTTTTTTTATACGGATAACACATTAACAAAAAGAAAATCCAAAAATAATACAGATCAAAAAGTTTTTGCAGATAACGCATTAACAAAAAGGTTTTTTGTACGGATAACGCAATAGTCGCCAAACAAGCTGGCGACTCTAAGCAAAATTGACCAGTCGTCAGACCATTTGGCGACTAAAAATCACATCTTCGCTTGTGGTCGATTTCACTGCCGCTTGATCGAATTTGCTGATAAATTGCGAACAAAATTGTGGTCGTATTCGACTAGACACCAATCCGTGTGTGCTAATCGACTAATCGTCAGATGGGTTGGCGACTGTTGTCTTTTTGAGTAAGTGAGTTGGTAGCTTATTGCCTTTTTTGATAAATCGTCAGCTCAATTAGCGACTAGTGTCATATCTGCAAAACCTTTTTGATCTGAGTTATTTTTGAATTTTTTTTTTGTTAATGCGTACAAAAAAAACTGCTTCTTTGCCATAGTGCGTCACTTGCACCCAGGCTTTGGCAAGGCTGCAAGACCCTGAATTTGGATACAGAGCTTTTGATCGCACGAGAAACCATGAGCATGAGCAAGTATGCAGGCCAGTCAGATGGTGCTATTGGTGATGTATTTGTAACAATTAATGACAGCCCCTTTACCCTTTCAGATTGTCTAAACTTTCACAGTCTGCACAACTAATTTCCCAATATACCACAGGCAATTTGAATCACCCAACAGAACAAGCAAGGGTATAAATGAAGTTCTCCTGCATGCATCAATAAAATTTACAAAGTCAGCTTATACACTACAGTATGTCTCCATCACATGATGGTACTAGAAGAGTAAACAGTACCATATGCAAAGCTTCTGTCAATAAAGTCAGAAAATACAGACAAATTGGCATTAGCCAAGAGCTTTGCAATTAAGTATGATGAAAGGAAATGGACACAAAAGAAATAATCCTCGAAGAAATAAAAATATGTAACTCAAGTGAGTAGATATCTGCACCATGCAGAGTCTACTCCACATCTTCCTCCTTGTGAACAATAAGATTGCCTTCAGTGAATTCACAGGGTTTGATGGCCACAGCTAACTGCTTCCGCATTTTTCTCACAACAAATGTCTGAGTTTCTTCACATATTGTGACCACAGTTCCTTTCCGCCCCAGACGTCCAGTCCGACCAGCTCTGTGAGCATAGTGAGTCGAGTCTGTTGGAAGATCCAGATTGACCACAAGGTCACATTCTGGCACATCCAAACCTCTAGCAGACAATTCATTTGTCACAAGAACTCTGAATTCACCATCCTTGAATTTTTTCAAGACTGTTGATCTTGCAAGTTTGCCAAGATCTCCATGTAGCTCAGTAGCTTTCATACCACGAGCCTCCAACTTAAATACAACATCCTTCAGTGGCTTAGTGTTATTCATAAATGCAATCACTGTTTGTGCATCCAGAGCATGGATGCATCTTCTTAAAGTGTCAACCTTGTGTTGAGCCATGGATGTACAGTAGTAGTGCTCCAAAGAAGGTGGTAAGCTGTCAACTGCAGCTTGATTCACTGAGTTTAAGGGAGAGTTTGAGTCAGCGTTGGTCTGAGACAGTGTGGGCCTTGGAACAGCGATTGAGTTGAGGGGAACTACACTCTTAGCTCTTACAAGAACTGGCTCATGACCCCAACTCCTGGCTGCTCGTATAACCGAAAATGGTATTGTTGCAGATACCAAGATAGTCTGACGCTCAGATCGCTTAGCAAGTGGACCAAGAATGTCGCTAGATGAAGTACCAGATCTCCTTCCCACATGCTCGAGTATTCTATGCATATCCTCACGGTAATTAAAAGACAAAAGGTGGTCGACTTCGTCTAGTACAAGAAAGCGGCAGCCATGGGTGTGTAGCTTACCCCTTGCTGAAATTTCCGAAATACGACCAGGTGTTCCGACAACAATAATTGGCTTGTTCTTCTTTAGTGCTTCTTCTTGCCTCAACCGGTTTGCACCACCCACAAGTTGCTGGACGAGTCTCTTATCATCAGGGCCCAAAATCTTCTCTACTTCCCGCACTATCTGCATTCCCAATTCTCTGGAAGGAGCAACAATAACTGCTTCTATACCTGATTTCTTATCAGAATCATCTTGTTCAGTAGACTTCTTTAGGGGGCCGACCTCAGAAAGAATGGGTAGAAGGTAAGCGAGCGTCTTCCCTGAGCCAGTATATGATTGGATCACCACATCGTGCTTTTGTGATATGGTAGGAATGGCAGCAGATTGGACTTCAGTTGGAGTAGTCAGACCTTCCTTGTTCAATCGATTGATAAGCAAAGGTGGCAACCCTAGCTCTTCAAATGTCTTTGCAGAGAATAGAGCCTCATCTATCTTCAGTGTTTTCCTCACCCCCGCTGACTTCGGTAAGGCACTCTTTGTTGGTTTCACATTAAGTGAAGAAACTTTTGGTTTGACATGGAGGGCAGAAGCTCTTGAACCTGGCTTTGAACTTGCAAGACGCATCGGTTTATCCTTCTTCCCATATTCAGCTTTGTTTTGCACTTCTAGGCTCGAAAGAGTTAGCAGACCGCTCCCGTCTTCAATAATTTGACTACCAAGCCAAGCAGTCCGATGAAATCCAGCTATCCGTGGTAGGGACAGCACCCTCATCGGAAGATGGTCACCTAGGAAGAAGCACGATCTAGAAGACGCCAATGCAAGAGCATTTCGATGCACTTGCCCAACGGTTAGTCGCATTCTCAGCTCAATATTATCAAATACAGCACCAAATTTTCTCTCTCAAAGCACTGGATACAGTTAACAGTGTAGTCTGTGTAAATCAAGAAAAAGAAAAGCAATTCACTTATATAGAAAATCTTATAAAAAATTGTAACAACCCGTAAGTTTTTAAGTCCCAAATCAAAACCCTGATTTCCAAGCCCTATTAGAGAGAGTCGATTGAACCAAATCTTTAGGAAATTGGGAGAGAATCGGTGGTTTAAACCGAAGAGGTTGCATGAGGGAGGCTAGAGACGGAAGCCTAACCTCGTGCCAAGTTCTAGGAACCCTAGTCCTAAGTTTCTCCGAGCCGCCGTCCTCCGAGCCGCCGATGCCGCTGCTTTTCCCGCGCTGCCGCCGGAGCCAGCGCCGCCCGAGACGCCGCTGTCTCCGCCTCCTGAGCCGCTGCCGCTGCCGCCGCCGCCGCCGCCGCCGCCCGAGGTGAGCCGCGTGTGTGTGTCGGCTGGTGTAGAGAGGGAGGGAGGGCGGGGGGAGAGGAGAGTTTAGATTAGATTTTTATTTCGGACCTGAGGGCCCTTTTGTAAATAGTTTATTTACAGATTGGTCCTCATATCTGTTAGGTTAAGTTTTAAGGACCTGGGATATTTTAATTACAGTTTAGTCCCTGATCCTGCATTACTTAGTCTTTTGGTTAATAGATCTACATTTTAGCTTTAGATCGGAATCCTAGCAAGTCGGAAACCTAATTTAGAGCCTTTTGTATCTTATTAACTATTTTTTGAATATTTATTAAATTGTTTGTATTTCATTCAATCATCAGATCCGTCAATAGACACTGAAATTTACTTTGTTTAAAGTCTGTTACTTAATTATCAAATCTAAACTTGCATGTTTTATTTGTTTAATCTGTGGTTGCATTAGCAGATTTAGGTCATGATCTATTATCAAGGTCTATGTAATTGATCAGGTATTGGCTATCAGATTTCAGTATCCTCTAGTAGTTATTTCAATTGTTGTATCATTATCATTTAATCTATTAAGTAACAATTCATTGGTGAGTGTCCAATATTTGTTTCATAACCGTCATAGTTCTGGAATAAGATGAGATGAGTAAAATAATTTTATGATTAATATAACCCGCATGGTTGGTGATATAAGTGATTAATGTAGTGAGTTGCAACTCACTACAATAGCTTACATGAGAGGGCAAACTCTTTATTAATTGTATGATCAAATACTCTGATTTCTTAATACCAATCATATGTTAAAAGAAACACAGAAGTGTGTGTTTGGCATTGACTGTTGTGTCTAAGAGATGTCGTAGTATGGAACATGTGGGACCCTCATTTGAGGAATCCGGTGTCAACCGCTCAGGTGGGTTGCATTCAGAAAGGTACATCGCAAGCTCACAACAATAGGATTTATTTTAAACAATAAAGCTGATAGATAAAACAAGTACAAGGTCACGAGGACCACTATTACAATATCATAATGCCAAGGATGGCATTAATTAAAGTTGATACAAAAGTAGAGAGTTTTTCAATTCAAGAATCGGATTGATGTACCGAACACAGAAAAACAACACAAAAAGCAACCACAAAGGTCTTCATTTCCTTCTGCAGCTGCTCTGGAAGGGCTTCCACCACATCGGACTCAACTTGGCTCATGACCCTCCCAGAAGCTCAAATCGTCTGGAAAGATTCCTTTCTCTTCTTGGTGCTCAAGGCCAAGGGAATCAGAATCCACGGATCCTTTCTTCTGAATTTGTGTGCAAAGGCAAGGGTGAGCATGTTTTTACATGATGCTCAGCAAGTCTCATTACAAGAATGCAGGTATATAGATGAGGGGTTCTCAAGGAATGAGGTATTTGTTTTATATGTAAGAATAGAGTAGATTTTCACTCTAAAGTTATAGAAAAAAGCTTTTAGTTTCAAGAGCAATACTTTGAAATCTTAAGATATACTTTAGAAATCGTTATGTGTGATGGTCTCTCATGAATCATCACTTTTATCAACCCACATTATGAAAACATTACAAATATTACTTGTGCTGAACCACATGGATAAATCCACCGCGAATATACTCCATGACCTGGGAGTACAGAGTATCTGATACTTTTTTTACACTTTGCAAAGGTGTACCTCTTTTTAAATCCACTTCTTCACTCGGCTTTCAAGTCGGATCAGCTCCATGCGACTTTTACGCATGTGACAAGGCTGAGATCACACAACGCTTTTGTAGTCTAGTATTAACAGTATCCCCGCCCAGTAAACAGATAATTAAGTCTCAAGTACCGTTGTGAGTCCTCCCCACTGCCTTACTTCCTAGCCTTAGTCTGTGTCCTCGCAAGACATATGACCTCTTGATTACAGCCGCGCACGACTTAATCTAGGTATAGGGCGACTTTCTTCTATCCACCTTATCCTCTCATAATTTTTCTGATCTCACATCACTCATGGGCGAACTGCACCCCACCAGTTTCCACGTGAGAAACCGGACCGACAAACCATGCAGGGAACTGCTAATACCAAGAGAGCTACTAAGTCGTGCCTATCCCATACCAGGCAAGTGGTTGGTACGTTTTTCATGCCGCATAGAGGCACAACACAAGGTTCTTGTCCTTATGAATTAATAGTAAGGAGACATTCACATACCCAATGCGCACAGCAGCCAACCAATCAAACCATCCTCACTATCAATTCTAATTCACATTTCTTTCACAAAAAAAGGTTTTCAAACATGTTTCTCATATAAGCGACCATTTGATATTTAGCATAAGTCTTCAAGCATAAGCATAATCCTAAGCATATATCCTAGGGTGACAAGGGTGCATGGGTATTCAACACAAGAGGGGCCTCACAATTGTTTAGGTTATATCTAACCACATTATTTGAACATATTCTCATTTGAATGTAAGGCATGCATATACTTTGAAAACAACTAACATACTTCATTTCAAAATATTAGGCGAGGCATGATCAAGGGGTTGAGACTTGCCTTGCAATGCTGGGTCTAGTTACTCGGACGAAACTTCGAAGACTTCTTCCGCTCCTTCAACTTCGGGCTCTGCGGCGGACACAAGCAATACAACACACACGCCATATAAGCATACAAAAAATAGTTGCAATAGAAAATAATAAATAAATATATCATGCATGCAAGGGGAAAGATTTGGACAAAGTCACTTGGGTGCTGGTCGAAGAGATTGGCTCAAAAGGAGTTGAATGTCAAAAGGCCGACATTCGGTCCACGGCTAGACATAACCTTAAATTGGTCTTAGGTAAGTTTTCTGGAGAAGTGGCAGTAGAGAAAGTTGTAGAGCACAACTCCAGGAATCTAGGGGACAAAGTGGCATTTAATTGCTCAACCAGAAGATGATAAACAAGGCTAATGTCAGTGGCTGACATGCATTGACATTGGACTGACAATGTCAAAAACTAGGGCAAAGCATTAGATTTGATTCTGGGCTCTGAACACTTCGCCAACTATGTCTAGGAGATAGGATAAGATGCCAGGAATACAATGGTAGTGGTTTCAAGGAAAGAGATGGCCGGACGGTGGAGAACTCCGGCGATGAATCGCTGTGGCGACACGGTACAGACATTGATCTGGACAGAAACTTGGCAAGGCCATATATATCTTCCAATCTGGGCAGATCCAGATGTCAAGATAGTGGAAGGAAATGCTCAGGGGGCTGAGGCCAAGCTAAGAGACAAAGTGGCCTTGGCTGGATCGGCCGGGAAGCAAACTCCGGTGAACTGCATCGGAGACGAAGACACAGAAATTGGGTGTTTTTTATTTAAAGCTAATGAGCTCAATTCCAAGCTTGTCAACGATCTCTAGGGCATAACAAAGCTACTGGAGGGGTTAATTTTGCTGGAGGATCGCCGGAGAAGCTCGGCGACGAGGTCCAGCGAACAGATGAAGTTCCAGATTGGGATTTCTTCGATTTGGGCAAAATTGAAGGTTTTGATCTCACAAGCTTGCTCTACTAAGCTCATTGATCACTTTGCTCTACTAACACGAAGGCCAATTCGGTTTAAATCCGTTGGCATTGGAGGAACAGGGATTTTGGGCGTTTCCGGTAATCGTCGGCGTTAGGGATCGTCGGGATCCAATTAGGTGCTATGACACAGAGAGGGAGGTAAGGGAAGCTTACTGGTGAATTTGAATTGGAGGGAGGAGCTACGGTTTGCTCTGGCGACGGTGGCCTCAAAATCGGCTCGCCGGAGAAGAAAGTGTTCACGGCAGCGTTGGGAAATTGGTTGTTTTTTGGTGCTGGGAGCTGAAACAATGCACTTAGGGGTATTTATAGATGCTGGAGCAATTTGCTGGTCGACAATTTGGGGAACAGCGGCGACGAATTCGACCGCGAAGCGACCGGACACAGCGGGGACTTGTGCCGGCGATGATGGCGAGGCACTGGCGCGCGGCGGTGCAGGCTTTTGGCAGGGGCGATGCAGGCGCAGGCGGCGAGGGGACGGCGAAGTGAAAGCTCCATCGACGCGTGGCCGAGACGTGTCGAACGGGCGAAGCTGAAGCTGCTGGTTCACGGGCACGCGAGCGGGGAAGAAATTGGTCGTGCTGGCGCGGCTGAGGTGGCGTCCACGGCGGTGCCACGAGTGTGCACGGGTGTCAGGTACGTGGCTGATGTGTTGGCACGGCAGGGGGTTCATCGGCGGCGAAGAACACGGCGATGCACTGCGGCGGGTTCTGCTGAGACACGGCCGAGGACCTAAATTTAATGAAAGGACAGATTTGTGAGGAAAAAGGACTGATCTACGAGGAACTTATTCGGGATCTTGGACCTATTTGCAAATCTGGAGATCTGGAGGGCTAATCTGAGATCTGATTTTGCAGATGAGTGTTACTAAATCACTTGGACTCATCTAGCAAGAAAAATGGTAAGATCCGATAAGATTTGGCGGTTTTGACAAAAATCGAAAACAGAGTAATTAGGGTAAACATGGCAATTAGGGTTTTGGAAAGTGGCGAGACTGAAAATTAGGGTTTAGGATAATATTTGGAAATTCTTCCAGAAGGGAAAATTGTTCAGAATAGTGAATGGGAGATGTTCACTGAATCAAATTAAAGTTTGGAGATGGTCTGAGACTTTAATCTTTTTGGGTTTCTGACAAATATGAAAAGGACTGATTTGTGATACTTTTGGGCTGATTTGCGAAAAAGATCTGAACGAAAGAATTTGATTGCCAACTTTTTGGGGTAAGATACTGGCACAACTGGGATCTCATTTTGAAATAGAGAGATGAGGCAAGCCAGGATTTGAGAAAAATAGGGGTGTTATAGAACACCTCTATAGAGATAAACTAAGTGTGAATACTCGTCGACAGAATAAAAAAAGTTTTATAAAGTCATCTGCATTCGCCTTTGGTTAATTGAGATTGATGTCGTTTCTCTATTGGGTTGATGCATGATCCAATATATATTGTTTAGTGAATTTTTGAGACTCATAAACTAGTTGCATTATAGTGTATGCAGAGAGCATTGACTCTAAATTGGAGTTTGGCTATAATATCATTTGAGACCATTAGGCGAAGAAAGGAATTCTTTCCAGGAGAATGAGAATTCTCATAGTACAACTGCTTAGAGATTTCTGTCTTATTTGTTTAAATTCTATTTTCAGTCTTTTATTTTTCAAAGATATTTTATAAGATAATGGTAATTTTTAATTCAAGTGGTTATTTTTGTAGAAATATTCAATAATTCTATTATGTGATGTGAGATATTCATACCTTCTAGACCTCTAATTTGGAGCGTTACAAAAATCAAAGGAAGAAAAAGTATTACAGTTAGCTATGTAGTGTGCGTTCATGCATCCAAAATGACTTAATAAAGGTGAGTACAGTAAGAGTAGCATCATAATTTATATCATTAATAATATATCTGGCATTCTTGTTCACTCCAGTAATTAGAACATAGGTTACATTGCAACAAAATTGAATAAACAAATCTATTTTGACACGAGATATTTGCCTTTTTCTTTTGAGTCCGCTACCGCCGATTCCTTTGAGCACAAGAAATGGAAGGCAATGTACACTACATAATAGTATCCAATTTGGTGATGTTTATGCAAAAAATTTTAAGATTCTGTTTATGCGTCTAGAAAAAAATTTCTAATCAATATAAAATTCTCTTCAATAAATCCACTACATCCATATTCAATCCCAATCCCATATTCAATCCCACCAAGATTGGGATACTTGGGGTGTTTGGATCTTACAAGGATTATGATCTTTTGGGTGTTTTGATGCAAGTTTGAAATCTTCATACAAGGAAGCATTCCTCCAAAACAAAAATAGATTATTTCCAAGAGATCAAATCTTTCCCCAAAACAAAAATAAATTATTTCTAAGATTTGACTAGAACAAAAGGGAATAAATACATGTGGTGTAATAAGTTGATGCAGCAAGTTCCTTTATTCAGTGAATCGCCGGATAGGAGGGAATGCTATTTTCGTTAATAAAGGAACTGGTATTAATTGATGTGGCCCATCTATCCACTTTGAAGAACAAAAAGAGAGCAAATGACGTAAATGTAATAATCATTCAGCAATGATCACTAGAAGATAAAGATAATATCATCTCCATATAGACAATTAGAAAAACACAAATACCAAGACACAATTTAATCACGATCCATTCAAATCACCTCCAAATTTTATTACAATAATCATGTCATAAGGTGAAATAAGATCCACTGATCCACTGATGAAATAAGATCTACTGTTATTGTAACACTAGTCAAAATGAGATGTTTAGAAATGCAACAACAGTAATGTCTTGGATGTATCAGAAATATGGTCTCTGTAAAAACCTATAAGCTCAAGCTAACATAGGGCATGGGGGGAACTAACCTATTACTATAAATCCCATTCTTCAAATAGAGACAGCTCAAGGAACAATTTGAGGTGAGAAACTGACACTACATGCATAATAACCTCCTATCACAGATCATTCACTCGCTATTTGAGCACACACAAGGAACATAAACTATAATAAGCATTCAGTTAGCATGCTTCCCACTCGTACAACATAGTACAAGAAAATGATAAGCATTCAGTTAGCACTTTTGATTATTTTTTGGCCTCCTCAAATGCTGCACTGTGCAGAATGACCTTAAAATATTATAGATTACTACAAATTTTCTTGATTTAACAGTGACCCCATTTTATTCGATCAAAGCAACATATCATGCATTTAGCATTTTCAGTAGAAACTCTAACATGAGATTAAAAGCCCAAGGGAAGTATCTGCAGGTAGTTTTTGAGAAGGGACAAGAGAGTCTCGGGAAACAATACTTGGGTTCTGCAAACCTTGAAGTTGCAAAAATAAAAATCTCAGAATTGATCTCACTGGTATCAAGTGAGTATTTCAGCAATGCAGATACATACATAAAAGAAAATTCATGTATCCACTGACTAGAGTCAAGGAAAATCCAGTTTATCGAAAGCCCAATGAATAGCCATTTGACCATAACAAAAGGATTTTATGAAGGAGCGCAACCACAGAGCCATAGAGCACTCAAAACGGAGGAGGAGGGGGAGGTATTGTGAGGAGGGAGGAGATAAGACAACGCATGAGGAGGGAGGTGGAGCGACGCGGACAAACTTGAAAAGGCTAGGGTTCCTTCCTGTGTGTACTGGAAAAATTTTCTAAGCCCCACTGGATTGAGTTCCTCGGCTATTTAGCATTCCTAATTTCAGTCCACTCAAACTTCTTTTTATACCCGGTTAGGATCTCAATTCCAACAAATAATATTTTTTCTCAAAATTGGTCCAATCCTGAACTTCTGAATAGATCCTAAATAGTGTCAGACAATAGAAAATATAATGCTCCAGTTTAAAAGACATCGGACTGCTGATGAAACCTGCATAACTCCAAGCCCCAATCACTAACAATTAAACAATGAGTTAAGATGGATAAGAATTACGAAATTTATCCCAAAAGCACCATTCTATGAGTAAAAGCTCACTTGTCACAATAAACCTTTAGAATGATGGCTTCTTTTCAGCACAAGCTATACATACAAAAAGAAGACAAATTGCCAATCATTTGAACTAATCTATGACTAAAATTAAATTTGTATATGCCTAAAGTCGAGACTGTCCAATACGATCAGCACGTACTATTCTCAAGCAACAAACGAGAACATCAAGCCATTTAGATTTTGGAAATGGAGGTGGAACCAAGTAGATTTCGGAGTCTTAATTGGTGCTCTACGACGACGCAGATCGGCGGTTGCTTGGTGCAAACAAAGTTGTAGAGTGGCAGATCAGCGACGGTAGGCTAGACAGTCTAGCCGCATGGCCAGGGGTTTAGGGCATTAGCCTTCGCACAGCCAGAGAGGGTGGGCGCTGTGGGTGGTTAACTGGTTATCCATTTTAGTTTAGATAGGAAAGCGAACTACAGTTTTGAGTTGGGTTACCACGGGTTGGGAGACGAGACCAGGAATTGGGAAACTGAGAGCCAGTTAGGCATGCCAGCTAGGTGGCCAACTGATTTAGCACAGCTATTGTGCCCACTCTCGGTGTCGTGACCGCAATACCACACTACTAGGTGTCGGTCTTGCTTCGACAGTTTTGCCATTCTTTTGAAACGACCTTAATTACCTCCGAGATGAATTCTTAGATTGTCTCCAACAGACTTGGCTCTTGTTTGGCTCTTAAACGGAATATTTCCTGTCACGTGTGTAAACACCATCTCAAAGCACCAAGCAAACACCAAACCTCCAACAGTTTGACTCTTGCTTAGCTCTTAGCGTGGATTCCACACTCCTAACCACCAACCAAACACCAAGCAAGAGCCAAACACTCTAATAATTTGGCTCTTGCTTGGCTCTATACAATTTAACAATTATATATTCAACGAATTTGTATTAATTCATTAAATTCAATATTAGCAATATATTAATATATTACGTACGAAATTAAATTCGACATTTGCGACAAAAAATAAATTCGACATTTTGGATTTAAAAATTGCACTTGAAAAAAAAATAGATATTAAAATTCGAATAGTGCTACATGACATAATTGCGAAATACACAAAAATTAAATTTGCAAACAAATGCCTACTACAAAATCCGGTAAGATACTACTCGTCGGCGTTTCCTCCGAAACGTTGCCAAATGTGCTCGATCAAGTCTCTTTTGAGTTGCGTGTGCGTAGGTTGAGCACGGATGGCAGCATTTCTTCGAAGTACATCTTCGAATAAAGGCGTACCCCCAGTGCGAATCACAGGCGGTACTACCATGGATGTGTCCGGATGATCATTGTAGTCATAGTTGCCGACATTGTCGTCGCGCTCGTTCTCTATGATCATATTGTGCAAGATGACGCAAACCCGCATGATCTTCGCGAGAGTTGACTGTCGCCAAAATCGTGCCGCACCGTGCATGATGGCAAATCGAGACTGTAGAACTCCAAAAGCCCGCTCAACATCTTTTCTCGCTCCTTCTTGCTGTTGCGCAAACAACCGATCTTTCACCGTCTGTGGGAGGGGTATCGTCTTCACAAAGACAGCCTACTCCGGGTATATACCATCGGCGAGATAATACCCCATGTTGTACTGTCGGCCGTTGACAGAGTACTGAACATGAGGAGCCCGCCCTTTCAACACATCGGTGAATAAGGGCGATTGGTTTAGCACGTTGATGTCGTTGTTGGAGCCTGCAACACCAAAAAAAGCATGCCATATCCAGAGATCATACGAAGCTACCGCTTCAAGTATAATCGTCGGGACTCCATAGTCTCCACGAGTGAATTGACCTTTCCATGCTACGGGGCGATTTCTCCATTCCTAGTGCATGCAATCAATGCTTCCCAGCATACCTGAAAAGCCACGGAACTCTCCTTGTTGCAGTAGGCGGTGGATATCCTTGACGGTGGGGCTGCGAAGATATTGGTTGCCAAATACGTCGATGACACCTTGTATGAAGTGCTCCAAACATTGAATCGCCGTGGACTCCCCAATTCGCACGTACTCATCGACAGCATCGGCGGGGCCACCGTACGTGAGCATACGCATTGCTGCGGTACACTTCTGTAAATGGGAGAGTCCACGGCGATTAGTGGCATCCCTTCTTTCGGTGAAGTAGGGGGACTACCCACCTAGAGCTTCAACGATGCGGAGAAAGAGGGGTCTCGCCATCCGAAAATGCCGGCGGAAGATATTGTCAGGGTAGACGGAATATTCGGAGAAGTAGTCGGCGATGAGCCGTTGATGCCCCTCTTCGCAGTCTCTCTCAACATATCTCCTATTGCTGCTTCGGCGGCGTACGCGGGATGATGAAGCATTGAGTCGAGCGTAAAGACCGGTGATAATACTGTCTTCCTCCTCCTCCTCCTTTATGAATTTCACCAAGAAATCCTCAATTTGGTTCATGGCATCCTCGTCGGAGCTATGTGTGCTCGAACTAGAACTAGATGACATTTTGTGAGTGGCTACTGAAACTGAGTTTCTCAAGAGGTGCAACGTTTAAGAAGATAGTTGGATTGTGAACACAAACTTTGTGGACATGGTGAATATATAGACGAAGAGTCCAACGGGCTACTTTGCAACGGCTATATTCCAACGGCTACTTTACAACGGCTATATTCCAACGGCTATATTCCAACGATTACTTTTCAACTGCTACTTAGCAACGGCTATATTTCAAAGTAAAATTAAATAGAGAATCATATATAGATTAATAACGAAGGATACATGACTCGTTACAAGAGATAATTGAAAAACAAAATAGCTAATCGTCGGCAGCATTAAGTTTCTCTCTAAGTATCTTCATCCCTGCGTCGTACTCCGCTTTTTGTGCATCGTCAAAGATGGATTTGTCGAGACTCATCATTTTCCAGTATGCCTTATACAAGGCGGACTTTTCCTTCGTCTTTGCCACGTCGCGCAAGTTATCGGACATACGGAGTACGTCCTTCCTCTTCTCGGCCCGGTCAGGTTGATTTTCGATGAAGGCATCGAGATCTGCTCTCATTGATGCCGTAGAATCCTGCGAGCCATCGACCTTTCCCTTACCCTTGCGCCTCGTCTTAGCAGCGTCTCGTCCTTCCGGCCGTGTCTCCACTGGTAGCACTTCATCGTTGTTGGACGATGAAGTGTAGGTGCCCGACTCGGACAATCTGCTTCTTTTGTTGGGAGCATCAACATAAGCTGCAGACCATTTAGGTTGACCGCGAACCGCCGTCCACCAATGATCCAAGACGAATGGATGACCCATCTCTGTCTTGTACATCTCGCGGGCCTGCGCCATGAGTTGGTCGTCCAAACGACCGCTGGCATAGATTTCTTTCAGTCGGAGCCAAACATCGTTGAATTGGACCACTCTTTTGTTACTTCGTTGCCAGTGGTCCTTACAGTGTTTGGTCTCCCTTCTCCTGCTTGTCGACACAGTTTCGTTGTGTGCCACCGCAACATTGGCCCAATACATATCGCACTTTCTATTGTTTCCATCAATAGGATCGAGCGAATTGTTGAGCCACGAACTAATCTGCATTTGTTGAAAAAAATTGAATAATGAAGTCGTGTGTACATACATTGCCCTACTCCTGCATGAAAATTAAACTATTACCAATTTTGTGTCGTCATCAGTGGTCCACGGTAAGCGCTTTGTTTTTCGGCCAGCGTCGACAGCATCAGCGGTGTTGTTTTCAGCGATGGCGACTCGGGCCGCCATATCGGCTGGAGCCGAATCTGGAGTGCCGTTGTCGGAGACAGACGTAGAGTGTGGTTGAGGTGGACAAAACTGCGGACAGGGCGGCGGCATACCGACAAAATGAAAATTCTGGCTATACTGTGGAGGCGGCGGAGGATTTGTGTCGCTGTGTGGTGCATAGGGATGGTAATTCGGTGGATATGGATGGTAATTTGGTGGATATGGATGGTAGTTTGGGTATATTGTGGCTGCGAAAAACTGGGTTGCTGTTGGTTGTTTGGGCTTTCAGTGTTTTCGCCGGGAGAATAGGATGAACCAAGCCAATTAACGAAACCGCCCGGTGGATTAGAATCCATATCGGGTTTATAAAAAATTAGCTAACAATTTGGAAAAGCTCTTGTTGTAGATGGCTTGAGAATTTTGTGTAAAAATGGCTCAACAACATGCCCATTATATAGGAGAGATCTGCTAAATTTTTATGTCATTTTTGGGAAATTTTTTGAAATTTTTTGCTATTTTTAGTGATTTTTTAAGCCCAAATAACATTAAAAATCATCAACGGCTAATTTCTAACGACTATTTTCTAACTGCCATTTTTTGTGACACTGACAAGTGGGCCACGGTCAAAAAAACTCCTCAACGGTTATTTTCTAGGGTTTACCGTGGCTTACATGTGCCACGCCCAATAAAGATAGATCCCACCTGTCATTGTCTGTTGCACTAAAACCGGGCGTACGAATTAAATTTTGTTATTTAAACAAATTCCAACGGCTCTTTTTACTCTCATTTCGCTGACATGTGGCCCCTAAAACTCTCGGCCCCACCGGTCATTGAGTTGAGTGCGCCGCGTGCGTGTTGCCGTACTCACCGAGGCTGTGCACTCACGCGGTTTACTATACAGGTGGGCCCCACTCAGTTCAAATTCAGTGCAACGCGAAATTAATACACACTGCAACTGACGCGTGGGGACAAAACAATTGGGACCCATTTGTCAGCTTCGTGGGCAGTGATTTGCTTGGTTCAAGTGCGCACTGACACGGGCACGGGACTCGCTGTCGTGGGACCCACGTTGTTTATTTCTTCGACACTGCAACCTACCACACCGTGTATGACTTGTGGGCCTTTTCAATTTTTGGATTCACCTGTCAGTTCTAGGTTTTTGAGGGTATGGTTTGCTGGTGTCGTTCTCAGTGGGGCCCGCAAAACGTGTTGCATCGCGTCTCCTTCTCCTCCAACGCCGGCGCTGCGCTCGCCGTTTCCTCGCCATTCGTCTGCCTCGTCCCGTAGCACACGGGTGTCCCATCGCGCCGAGCAGCCACCAAGCTTCCCTCCGCCTCTGTCGACGTTCGCCGCCGCTACCGTCGCCGTTGGAGACTGCCTTAAGAAGTCTTGCACTCTTGCACTACACCAGCGCTTTGGGCCAGAAGCGGACCTAGCAGGCTAGCACTAGGGCAGCTAAGGCGGTCATCCTAGGTCAGTTGCTTACCAAACAAGAAATGTCACTCCTATATATATACTTACATCACCATTTGATCTTTTCTATGTAGCAAGATCTTAACTATACTACAAAAATATTTTCTTGCAAATATGAAGAAGAGTTTCTAATATTAATGGTAAAATTTTACATACTAGATAAAATAGACATTTTTTGGGTTCTCTTGCAAAATTATATTTATCTAATTTTCTAGATAATTCTTGTCATTAAAAATATTTTATTTTCTGAAACCATGTAAGATGCCCGTACTTTGTAAAGTTTAAGTCCTTCTTGCAAGTGTCTATTGTATTGATGAAACTATAAAAATAACTAGTATTTCAGTTGCAAAAAAGAATTTTGTGGTTTTGAAAAAGAATAAAAAGGATCTCATTATTGTTTTCAATGCATTTTATTTAAGTAGTGAATTTAATAAAGAAGTATGTGGAGAAAAGAGGACATGATTGGAAATTTAAGATTCCGTGTGAGAGAATTATCCAATAGTTCTAGAAAAAATGTTGTTGTATATTGTGGTGCTCCTTTTAGAAGTAAACATTAAAAATAAGTAGGATTTGAAGATGACTCACATACTCTGTTGATATTGTTGGATCTAAGTCAATCTAGATAAATAGGTTTTGATGATTAATGACGATTTGGATAAATCCCTGATGATTAAAGTTAATCTGGAGAATGTCAGATTTGATGATTTAATGATAATTTAGATAAATCTTGATTTAACACAGGTAAATTAAATTGATTATTGATAAACCATAAAATGGATTTTCCTTAGTTGTAGGTTTAATATTGATGCATATGTAGAGGGGGAGCTCGATGGTTGCATCAATCTTGTACTAAGTGTAAATTAGAATATCATGAGATAAATTATCAAGTTTGATGGCTCCTTATTGAGGTTTTGACATCGATGCATATGCTGAGGGGGAGCTCATCATATTGGTCATCTGATCTGATTGCCATCATGACATGTGTAATATAGATCATGTGCGTATGTCCTTATCATATACGAATCTATATGTTTGTGTATTTCATCTCTTACTATCTGTTGAATATGGTTTTGTCATTTCACCGGAAAGAGAAATTGTTAAGCTAACTCCTGTGTGGAGTAATTTCTCTGGTGGTGATTAATGATGACATATATATGAGACTAACGTTATGCATTGAGTGTATGTGTTGTAGTCTCAAGGCGTATTGCGAGATGAAAGCAAGCAAGGGCGTGAAGAGGATGATGCCGATATGAGTCATCTCGAGCGAGATCAAGCTTAGCGAGGTCGAGTTTTGCGAGGACAAGTTTCGAGGGATCGAGCTTCACGAGGTTGAGCATTACCGAAGGTAAAATCCAAAATCCAAAATTATTTTCTTAGGATTTTATCGGTCTCGATGTTTGGAAATAGACCGGGTTGACATGATTCTTTTTACTAGTTTGACCGTACTATTAAGAGGGGTCAGAAACTAGTAGTTTGAGTCTATCTAGTGTGGAAACTCAAATGCATTCATATCATCTTGCACTAGTGCTTAATCACCTCTTGTATTGCTAGAAAGTCTGTCGCATTAAATAAAATATTTTGAAAACTGCACTTAGTCGTGTCGCTAGCTAATTCAATTGGTTTATATTCTAAAGCTGGTCGTGGTCGTGTTTGCTAGATTGGCCATATCCTTGTTTGGAGTATGGTCGTGGTCGTAGGAGTTCAAGCTGGTCGTACCAGTTTTCAGCTTGATTGCGTACGCTCGACTAAATCCACTCGACCACCTGTTTTCGACCAGATATTCAACCAGTGGCTGTAAAGTTCTTAAATCAATTTGGTCGTGGTCTATGCTGAGTGTTGTAGGATCAAGGATGCCGACTAGAGGCGGGGGTGAATAGGAGGCTTTTAAAACTTTATACTTAAACAAATATTTGCAAAATAAGAACAAATAATAAAAAAGCAAGAGGAGAAGAGAACGAACACAATAATTTTTACCGAGGTATCGGAGACTCGTCCAGTCTCCACTAGTCCTCGTTGAAGCACTCAAGTCACTTGAGTTTTGCCTCAATACTCACGAAGAGTATTATCAACTAATGGTGATCCGTTTGAGGCCTAGCCTTGGTTTTCGCACTAGACTCGCCCAGATTCTAATATGCGGAATAACGGGATCTTACTCAGAAATACCGAAACCCAAAGGTTGATCGAAAACACAGCTCAAAGTAATTGCACAACTCTTTATTTCAAAGAGGGCTTTATACGTCGAACGTTAGGCACACTTGCCTACGTCGAAGGAACTATAAGTGTCTAAAACTCAAATAAGTTCTATGACTCTTCGATTGAATTCGATGATCTAAACTAGACCTATTACAAGGTATTTATAGTCCAATCGTATGAGTACGTATCAGACTTAATAACCTAAACGTATTAGACTCATATAACTAATCCTAAACAGATAAGCTTAGTTATACACATTCGGATCGGATTACAATTCCGAACAGGGAACGAATTCCTTTTCCTGGTCGCGGACCAATCCAAAGTCGCGGACCCATATGCGATCAGGACTTGTTCGCGAAGCCGTATGCGATTAGGACTTGGTCGCGAAGCCGTATGCGATCAGGACTTGGAGATCCTCTCGGATCAAATGGTTGCTCCTTGTCCACTCCGGAAAGGCAAGCACCGATGCCTTGTACAAACTTGCCGAGTCTCTCCAACAATCTTCAAACTGGAGAGGTCAACAGCCACACCTTTGAACCGTCTAGGTGAGGGCGCTCACCAAAAGTAATAGGTAGCGAGGTCTTCTCTAGACCTCCAAACACACACCGAGAAACTACAAGTATGCAAATGCAATGAACTGAAATACTCGGTGGATCAAAAAAGACACTCGACTTGATCAACAGATCAAGATTTTGTGTAGAAAACTAAAACTCAAGAGTGTATAAGAGAATGCTGCTGCTTGTTGTATAAAACTCATGCCCAAAGCCCCTATTTATAGCCTCAAGAATCAAATGAATTGTTGGAGCTAGGGCTGAAAATTAGCAACACAAATTGACAGTCAGTTTCGTGTACAACGGCCGACAAAATTTACGGATAAAAATTTGCTAGCCATTTGTGGTCGTTTATGGAAACTTGAAACCCACAACTGACAGTCAGTTATGCAAACTGACAGTCAGTTCGACCAAGTATTCGACCAAAGCAAATAGAAACTCAGATAAAAACAACTGTGGTCGAATCCCCAACTGACAGTCAGTATGGGCAAACTAACAGTCAGTTTAGTACAAAAATTTTGAGCCCAAAATACACTCTCTCTAGACAATTGTCAATTTAACTGAACTGACATTCAAACTGACAGTCAGTTATGCAAACTGACAGTCAGCATGAACAAAAATAGTGATAACTTTAAATTCGGAAATTAAAAAGAGGTGTTTAATAGCTCGTTTGAAAGATAATTTTAAGAGCTACATTTTTGTCAACAGAAGCAAAAACCAGATCTGTCTAGATCTTTCTAGAAAAAGGAAAAACTCTTCTGCTATCAAAAACTCAACTGAAAAATCCAAATCTTTCAAACCAATTCAAATCAAATCCATCCGAAATGAATGCAATGCAATGACCTAAGTTTATTGGTTTATGTTGGAGATAAAGAGAGGACTTTCGCTACCCCTCTTTATAGTACGGTTAAAAGCTAAAAATAATTTTCCTAAACCGATAAACTCCAAACATCGAGATCGGTAAAAATGAAGACAATGTTACTTTAGGTCTTTTGTACTTTTGCGATTTGCATCTCGACTTCATTCTTTGCGACTTGTGCTTTTACTTCTTTTGTGTTGGGTTCGTCTTGTTCATCTTGACTATCTTCCCAACGGAGCTCTGTATCAAACAATCTCAAAAACACAGTTAGTCTAAAACACTTTGTTTTCATTAATCATCAAAATTAGGGTTAGGCATGAAGGCCTAGATGCAACAAGTGTCAGTAGACATATCCGCGAGAAAACAGACAAATTGCATTAGAAATGACTTTTGTGTTGGACATTTTGGCAGCAGGAAGATTTTTGAATTTCCTAGAAATATCTAGGCCTATCTAGGTTTGCTTCTGTTGACAAAATTGTAGCCTTTTGAGTTATCTTTCCAGCAAGTTAAAAATCACCTCAATCAAATCTCTAGATCAAAAGTTATTCTTGTTTTACTATCAATGTGCATTGGTGTCCGGCCTATACAAATTGCTTTGAGAAATTTTGAACGTGTAACCAGAGATGTTTGCATCCGTCCGGGGGCTTTTGTTCGGGATGAGCCGGACTTTGTCCGGTATGGCCGGACATTGTCCGGCCTGTACAAATTGTTTGAGCCGAAAGTGAAACAGAGACAGATATATATGTCCGAGGGCTTTTGTCCGACATGGCCGGACTTTGTCCGGAATGGCCAGATATTGTCCAGTCTTTACAAAAAGTCCCCCAACGGTAGCTGACAGTTTGCAACGGTCGAAATTTGTTGTACTAGCCGGACAGTGTCTGGCGATGGCCGGAAAATATCCGGTCTGTACAAAATTTTGCCTGTTCGTGACAAACGGCTAGTTTTCTTTGAGGGCTATATATATCTTGTGTTTGCCTTCATTTGGGGCTGCTCAAGAAATTGATATCACTGTGCATAAGCTAGCGAAGTCCATTGCATGTGTTCTATTGCATCTAGAGGTTAGATTTGAGCCAAATTCTTGGGTGGATTTGAGAGAGAGCCTTTGTGTGAGGCTAAGAGTGCTTAGTGTGCTTAATCCACCATTTGCAAGCTAGTGCTAGTGTGTGTGTGTATACACTTGCATCATTTGAGTTTCGAGCACTTGATTTGTTCAAGTGAAAGGATCCGACTTATTACTCTTGGCAATTGCCTTCACCTAGACGGTGTCGGAGGAGAGTCGCGGTCTCTTCGGTTGAAGTTTGTTGGAGAGGCCGACAAACGACGTGTGAAAGGTTTGGTGCTCGCCTATTCAGTGTGGAGACAGAGCAACCCGAGTTGAGATATCCTTTGTAGATATAGAAGCGAGGCTCACGCGTGAGCGCTTCAACGAGGAGTAGAGGAGACCGGGCGAGTCTCCAAGATCTCGGTAAAAATATTGTATCAATTTCGTATCTCTTATTCATTTCATATTTAGCTTGACACAAATTATTTGTTTCACTAGTTGCTTGTTGTATTGTATATCTCATATTGATTAATCGCAACTAGATGTTAGATTGTTGATAAACTCTTGCAACTATAGATTATCCTAAACATCTTTAAAAAATTGCTTAGTGGGGAAAGAATTTTTAAAAGCCCCTTATTCACCCCCTCTAATTGGGATCCTTGATCCTACAGATATCAGTACCTAGACTCTAATTATACACTCAAGCATACGCTTAGCACTTGTTATGGCATGCCTTGAATGAGAAAGACCACTCCTAGTGATATACTTTCATCACTATTGGATCTTTGCCATATGGCAAGATCCTAACCATGCTACAAAAATATCTTATAAATATAAAGAATTTTCTAGCGTTCATGGTAATATTTTAAATACTAGAGAAATATAAACTTTTGGGGCTTTTTTGAAAAATTCTATTTCTCTGATTTTCTAGATAGTTCTTGACATGCAAAAATATTATATTGGCCTAGGATCTTCTTGTAAAATGTCCACAGCTTGGCAAGAAAACTTCTATCTGTATCTTGATTATTGAAGAGTGACTTGCAAGATGGATTAGAAACAATAATAGTTGGAGTAGCAGCTTGATGCAACTTTTCCTCGTTAGTATTAGGTAGTTCATAACTGATTATCTATAGATTTGCTAGTTAAGCGGACAGCAGTTATCATGTCTTTGCCTAAATCATTATTAATATTCCATTTGCTTCTATAAGACATGAGTAATTTAGAAGAAAATTTTTTACTACACATTCACCCTCTGCTAGAGTTACCTAGTCGTACTCTTCTTCATATTCATATTCAGTATTCCACCTATGGTCGCTTTTCTTCCATGCATTGTCAATAGAATAAGGGCCTGTTTGCATGTCAGACCAGGAATTTTTGGTAATCCAAAAATCTCCCAGAAAAAAATACTACTGGTAAAATAATCTCGGCCTGTGTTTGGAAGAAACAAGATAAAAATCCTAGCCATCCAAAAAAATTCTCAAAAATAAGCAAAATTCAAAAAATTCAAAAAAAAATACCATTCATCAGAAAAGAAAAGCATATCCAGTTGATTATTTCCCAGCAACAACCAACACACCAACATCCCAACAACCAAATCATAAACAATTGCCATCGTCCATGACACAAGCAGCAACAACAACTAATAATCTAAAACCATCCCAGGATAGCACATCCCAGCAACTAATAATCTAAAACCATCATCCATGACATAAGCTAATGATCCCAGGATAACACAAGCAGCAACAGCAACATCTCTGGATAACACATGTTAAATTTCTGAATCAGTATTCAGATCACATCTATAATAGTCACTAATGTTTTGAGTGAAAAAAATGAATTAGCATACTACAAATACAAATACAAGTGAATATTCTGGTCATCTAGATCACAGGAAACATAGAAAGATATGCATGCTCACACATTACCATAAACTACAAACTATAGTAAGAAACATATGAGAAACAAACTAATGTACCTTTTGAGGCCTTTCAACTATCAAATGCCTTCTGATGAAATGTAAACACAAATATTTATCATAAACTCCGCATCACGAATCTCTAATGGCAAACCAAGCTAGCCTCTTAACTCTTTTTTTTTTGGGCAGATAAGAGAAGTATAGAACTCTTGGAAAACTTGACTCAAGTGGCACTTCTCCAAAACTAAAAGAAAGCAAGCACTAACACAAGTCCAATCATTGATAGATCATACATAAAAACGAGATAAAAAAAAAGGATTTGATCTCATTTCAAAAGGCATCGCAAGTAAAGTAGCAGTGCTTTCAGAAAATAGCATGACCCTCTTTTTGGAATAGAACAAGGTTCTCCATGCACAAATCAAAAAAGCAACAAGAATTGATCCCAAGATAACACAAGTAGCAACAACAACAGCAACAGCAACAATATTGCATCAACGGGCAAGTGGATCACCTTCTTGTCCTTGATCTTGCTAGACTGGATCCAGGCCTTGATCTGGTCCCTGTTGATGCAAGAGCAAAAAAGAAAGCCCTCATATCAAGGTGCTTAAATATTCAAGGACTAATGGATTATCCATATCTTTGTGAAACAGAAATCAATAAGTCAACATTGAATCATACACATGATCTTACTCCAAGAATTAAAGAGAAATGTTCAGCAAATGAAATGTTCAGTTTGAAATACCATTTTAACAAGAAACAAGTCATTATAAGCCCATAACTTCAAATGCTCCTACTAATCAAGTGTGGGTACAATGCTAGCCTCAATTTCCAAGACCTCAAGCCTCAGATATTCTCATTATTCAATGAAACATAAGACTTTATTCAATGAAACTCTAGACATAAATACAAGCCATTATTCAATGCATTATTGTTTACACTTCACAAAGTTGCAGCATGGCATGAAACACTAGACTTATCTAGATCAAAAGGTCATTGCAGAGAGGACTTGTGGTGTAAAGACAAAAATGGACAAAAATCTAAAACTAATAGTGGTCGTGTACTTACACTGGTGTTCTTTTCAATTTTGATCTCAATTTGGGAGTGGGGGCGATCCGGTGGCCACCGAGATCGAAGGCCTTGAACTTGATCTTGCCGATGCTCAGCTCCTCCGCGTTGGGTGTTGTGTGGGCTGGTGTTGCACCAAAACCTACCACTGTTTAGTGACTTCAATCCACAACATAGCCAAATAGTGCTTGAGAGTATTATGTTAAGGATTTCTAGCAAGTATGTTTGAGCAAAAGGAAATTCATAACCCTATAGCAACCAACAATCTATATATTTTTGGTTGAAATTCATAACCCTATAGCAAAAGGAAATTCATACTAGAGTTGCTACATTTTTCTAAAAGAAACAAAATTTATCAGAGAACTAAGCAGATTTTAGGCAGATTGCAAACAAAATATATCATCTATCGATCCAAAACTCTAAGGTATGTTTATCAGATTGCAAACAAAGTATATAAGCAGATTACCAGAGAACTGAAACAAACAATGAAACAAAATGCAATCCAAAACTCTAAGCTATGAATATATCAGCTATCAATACTCAGTTCAATACTTAGTCCTTAATATCACTGATCAATTCACCCATTTACAAGAACACATCATCTCATGCATCAAAATTCAGTTCATTTCATCTGTGCTACAAAACCTTGGTCGAGAAGGGGAGAGAGAGAGTAATCACCAATTGTATTATTGTAGCAAGTTGATGATCACTGGACTTCACTGTGGCTGCTGAGGATTGTGACAGTCGATGAAGAAGGGTTGCCGGAGAAGTCAATGAAGAAGTCCTTGCTCAGCTTGTCCAATGTCAAGTGCTGCTTCGGCTGGTGCTACACCAAGCTCTGCATCCACCCACACATACAATCCAATCAAACACACACACATACACACAGATCTAGCCATCCAACCAAGAAACCGCATAGAGAGGAGATCTAAGACATATACAAAGATATAGATACCTCATCGTCGATGTTGGAGAGTTGGAGTTCGGCTGGTGAAGAAAAATCGTGGAGATCGTTGATGCTGCCGAAGGATTTTGGGGGTGAGAAGCAACAGGGGAGATCGAGGAGGAAGAGAGAAGAAGAAGAAGAAGAGAGGGAGAGCCGCGGAGGCAGGAGCTAGGGGCGCAGATCTAGTCTACGGCGGCGACCGTGGCTTGAGAGCAGAGGCGGTGCTCGGGCGCACTAGATCCGGCGGATCTGGTGGCGACGTACGAAGAGAGACCAAAGTGGAGCCCGTGGCAGTGGAGCGCGACGAGGGTGCGGGATGTGGGTGAGGCTACGCGCGACAGAGAGGAGAGAGAAGGAGAGAGGCGAAGAGGGAGGCGACGCACAGGATCTGGCCGATGTTGGATCAAGGATGCCGACTAGAGGGGGGGTGAATATGTGGCTTTTAAAAAATTTAAAGCTTAAAGAAAATAAATGCAAATCAAGAACAAATAATATAAACAAGGGAAAAGAGAGAACGAACACAATGATTTTTACCGAGGTATCGGAGACTCGCCCAGTCTCCACTAAGCCTCGTTGAAGCACTCAAATCACTTGAGTCTTGCCTCAATATCCACAAAGGATATTATCACTAGTGGTTGCTCCTTGTCCACTCCGGAAAGGCGAGCACCAATGCCTTGTACACACTTGCCAAGCCTCTCCGATAATCTCCGAACGGAGAGATCAACGGCCACACCTCCGAACCGTCTAGGTGAGGGCGCTCACCAAGAGTAACAGGCAGCGAGGTCTTCTCTAGACCTCCAAACACGCACCGAGAAGCTAAGTGAATGCAAATGCAAAAGAACTGAAACTCTCGGTGGATCGGAAAATACTCAACTTGATCAAAAGATCAAGATTATAAGTAGAAAACTAAAGCTCAAGAGTGTATAAGAAAATACTGCTACTTGTTGTATAAAACACATGCCCAAAGCCCCTATTTATAGCCTCAAGGATCAAATGAACCGTTGGAGCTAGGGCTGAAAATCAGCAACTCAAACTGACAGTCAGTTATGCAAACTGACAGTCAGTTACATACACAACGGTGGACAAAATTTACGGAATAAACTTTGCTAGCCGCTTGTGGTCGTATATGGAAAGCTGAAACCCACAACTGACAGTCAGTTATGCAAACTGACAGTCAGTTTGACCGCTAACTCGACCAGAATCAAATAGAAACTCAGTTAAAAGCACTGTGATCGAAACCCCAACTGACAGTCAGTATGGACAAACTGACAGTCAGTATGGACAAACTGACAGTCAGTTTAGTACAAACAATTTGAGCCCAAAATACACCCTCTCTGGACAATTGTCAGTTTAATCAAACTGACATTCAAACTGACAGTCAGTTTAGCAAACTGACAGTCAACATGAACAAAAACAGAGATAACTTTAAATACAGAAATCCAAAAGAGGTGTTTAATAGCTCGTTGGAAAGATAATTTCAAGGGCTACATTTTTGTCAACAGAAGAAAAAATCAGATCTGCCTAGATCTTTCTAGAAAATCGAAAAACTCTTCTACTGTCAAAAACTAAACTGAAAAACCAAAATTTTCAAATTAAGTTTAAACCAAATCCAACCAAAAAGATGCAATGCAGTGACCTAGATTTCTCGGTTTATGTTGGAGATAGAGAGAGGACTTTCGCCACCCCTCTTTATAGTACGGTTAAAACTAGAAAATAATTTCCCTAACCGATCATCTCCAAACGTCAAGATCGGTAAAAATAAAAACTCATAATACCTTAGGTCTTTCGCATTTGCATGATTTGCGTCTTGTCTTTTGCTCTCCTGCATCTTGTGCTTTACTTCATGTCGGGTTCATCTTGATCATCTTGTATTTCTTCCCAACTGATCCCTGTATCAATCAATCTCAAAAGCACAATTAGTCCGGAACACTTTGTTTCATTAATCATCAAAATTAGGGTTAGGCATGAAGGCCTAGATGCAACAGCCGACTCACCCCTCTACCGCCGCACACCTCTCCGCTAGATTTTCGAGGGTGACACGAGGAGGGCGGCGACGCGGGTGAGGACGATGACACAAAAAGGCCAGGTTTCTTTTTCGGGCCTCCCATGCAGATTTTTTAAACCCCCCGGATTAGGCTTCCTGGCCCATTTAAACTTCCAGATCTTGGCCCATCCAAACGACTTCTTGAATGTAGTTAGGATCCTAATTCCAACCCATGAAATCCACCCGGAAACAGGCCAATTCCTGGGTTTCCAAACAGACCCTAATTCATGAACACTCCTCTTGCCACAAAGCCTAAACGATCTTGTCGAGAAGGGTTAGTCCCCCATAAAATATTCTTAAAATTAACTAATTAGGAATACCATGATAAGGGCATGCAGTTAAAAGTTTTCTAAATAAAAGTATTAAAATAAATTCTCTTTCTTCCTTGAGAAAACATAATTATGTCTTGATAACACTCCTGACTTTTTCGATGGGGAAATATTATGACAAAAATGATGAAGAACAATGTCCCTAAGATTTAAAATATCCAAGAGGTTTTGAAGATAATCATTGAAGGCCTTCACCTTTAAGTGAGAATGGGAATATTTTAAATTTCACATCATCATTAGATAAAACACTTACTTTAAATGTAGTGCATAATCTCTAAAAACTGTCTAGACAAAGTTATGTATTTTCTCCATTCTCCGGAGAAAGCCTCTTGTTTGATCTTTCTAATCTTGTCGATTAGTCGAGGAATAATATTGAAGCTTTCATTGGTTATCCATACACCAGATCGTCCTTTAAACGGCGAAGGTAGCACAAAAATCTTTCACAGGCGATGTAGTGGTACTGTTGAAAAATTCATCATAACAAAATAAAAGTGAGCGAAAATAATAACAAATAAATAAAACTAATATTACTACTGAAACTAAAAATTCTACTTTTGAAATCTAACACAAGCACCAGAACATCCTTGCAACGATGTCACAAAAAACTTGATGACCTACAAGAGCACGGGATCGCAATAGCCCTCTTAATAAGTATTTAGGGTTGTCCATGTTAAAGATATCTATCTATTTAGTTAAGATTCTTATATAATTTTAGTTACGACTCTAGTATTCTATTTGGTTAGAACTCTTATGTATTGACCTATATGTATTTGGTTAGAACTTTTCTGTATTGATCTATGTATAGATTTATTGGTTTACAGTAATATTATTCTGGTGTTTTTCATTAAATTTAATATGGTATTAGAGTCAAGATCCTCAAAACCCTAAATTTAGCCACTCACTATCGATTCATTACTCAAGAGAGATGGTGAGAGACACGAAACTTAGCTGGGCGGTGCCTAAGAAAATTCTTTTTTTTTCTTTGCTCTTCATCTGTCTCTGCTTGTCTCCATGCGATGCACCATTGCCATGGTCGTGGCCGTACCTTGGGTTTGTTGCGCACACGTCCGTCCGCTCGTTTTTGATGTCGCGTTGTGTTGGTGTGTTTGATTTTGAGTTATTTGTTTGTTCTGGCGGTGGTTTGGCGATTGAGATGATGTTTGATGGGAGTTCTTAATCCTAGAAGAGCCGCATAGGCGCGGGCTTTTGTGTGAATTGCGGCGAGCACTTGCTTCTCCCTGACTGATGATTTTGGTCGAGCTTATCATGATCTATTTGGACTCGTTTGGCCCTATCCTTGATTTGGCTCTGGTTTGACCAGTTTAGTCTATTTGGGCTCATTTGGCTCTGATTTGGCTCCTAGTTTTGGTTCTGGTCTGTTTAGACTCGTTTGGCCTTGATTTTATCAAAACTTGTTTCTTTGATCACTATAGGCATGTTTTTGATCATGACTATAGGCATGTCTTTGATCATGACTATTGGCTATTGACTAGTTTTTAGTTGTCTCAACTCAGTCTTCTTGCTATTTTGGATTGGAAGAGTGTGTCATTATTGACTCGTCTTCTGTAGACTATTATTGGCTCGTCATCTAAAGATTCGTTTATTATTTGCCGTGTTGCTGGTTATTCCTCTACTATTTTGTCTGCTGCTGTAATCTTCTTCCGCTGAACCTCTTGTCTTCAGTTTTTTAACGTGTCATAGTTTTCTCCTTTTCAAACTTAAGTCTACTTTCACCTTGAATTTGAGAGTAAGTGTTAAAGATATCTATCTATTTAGTTATAATTCTTATATAATTTTGGTTAAAACTCTAGTATTATATTTGATTAGAAATACTCTTCTATATTGACCTATATGTAATATGTATTTGGTTAGAATTCTTCTGTGCTGGCCTACATATAGACTTATTGATTTACATTAATATTATTTTGGTGTTTTCCCTTAAATTTAATAGTCCAATCCAAAAAAAAACACTAGGTTGTGTCAAATTTTAATAGTAGAAAAGATATAACAACAATTGAAATTTGTAGAGTAAGAATAAGATATAGTTAAGGATTCTCAGAATTACATTTCACTATTAATTCAAGCAAAGATGATCATTAATTTAATATATGATGAACACTTTATTAATTAAAGAGAACAAAACCAAAATTAGACATGTCGTTTACTGGGGCTGCACCATATCCCTATTACCCCATCTAAAGGTGTCTATGCATGCAATTTAAAAACCTTCACCAAGGGATTAGACTAATACCTTAGGTTTTGAGACCCATGAATCCCCTAGAGAAATATCCAACTAGTGGATTTTCTTATATTGTCATCATTAGGTCCTCCTATTTATGTAAATCCCCAATGCTATCCTAATTAAAAAAAGATTAAGCAATTCCTAGGTTAGATCTACAACGATGTTTATAAATCCAGCATTAGACTCTCTAAAATATCATCAATTTAGTAAGATAAAAACATCGTAGAAAAATTCAATCACAAATTCACAAGTATATGCTAGATCCGTTAATCCTAGGAATCATGTAGAATTAACTCATTGAAATGAAAAACACAAGACTAAACAAATAAAACAACAATCCATAAGATAAAGAATCGAGAAATAGATTACATCAGAGATTAGATATTAAACAACTTTCTTCTCTGTGTAATCTGCTCTCTCCCTTCTTCTAGATGCTAATGAGGTGATATAGGATCTATCATCTATCCTCTGTTCTAAGTCTAATAATGAAAAGTGGAGTGGAGTTGATCTAATTGAATCTTCTCTGATTGCCTCTCTTGCCACCACACTATTTTGCTTTTTCCAAAAGCCTCTCAAGCATCAATTTGTTGTGAGGATTTCGGATTTGAAAACACTTTGATAGCACGGACTAGAACCCTTTATGGTCAAGGTATATGGTGGACCTTGACCATATGGTTGACCATATACCTTACGAGAGATCAAATGTACATTAATATTTTCGTCTGGTGGAATACATTTCTTGATTTGATGCTTCTACAGAAAATTACTGGCCTCCAAAATATGTTTTTTTAGCCTCTGAAAGCTCCTTTTTACCCAAGTACGCCTTCTTTTCTCTGCAAACAACAAAAGTATTAAGTGATTGGATTATCTAAACAACAAGTTCCACGTGTCCTAAATACTGGGAACCAAGGGTAACGTTGCAACATATCACTCATGGTTGTCGCGAAAAAGAATGGTACACGAGAGATTTATACAAGTTGAGGTCTCACGGAGGATCTTAATTCTGTTGGGGTGTCTTCGACTTAGAGTTGGTTGGAAGTAATTTTCGAGTGGAGAAAACCTCAAGGCACTTAAGGAGTTTAAATGTTTGTGTTGATTTCAAGTTAATGAGTTATGTTACATGTGGTGAGATATATGGAGTATTTATAGTCCCAAAAGAAGCAAAAAGATCATATACGCCCTTGAGGGATCAGTAGATGAGGGACGAGATTGTCTTTTGATCGCCTCGAGCTCATCAGATGGTGGACAAGTGGCGTCGTGGGTTCGACATCTTGAAACTTGATCTAACAAATACTGATAGTTGGACTCATGCACCAGGCTGCTAGGGTCACCAGGGACCGGGTTCACAAGGAGAGATCAGTCGTTGGGGGATCGAGACCCCTGGGTAGGCAATGGTCACCAAGGACATAGGGTCCTCGTAAAGGGATTGGCCACTGGGGGCTCGAGGCCCTTGGGTTGGCAATGGTCCTAGGGGATATGGGTCCCCGGGAGGGATCGGTCGTCGGGGGCTTGGGAGCCCCAAGAAGACAATTGTCTTGAGGGCATGAAAATCTCGGGGAGGGACTGGCTGTTGGGGGCTCAGGTCCACCGGGCGACTAAAGGACACTGGGGGCACGATATTTTTGGGGGTCCTTAGAGGGTGCAGATCTCCAGGGTAACCACGTGGCGTTTTCCAACTGAAACATTATTGCATAGGCTTATTCGTACTAATTCAACTGAAATAAAATAAAATAAATACAATTATGAAATTTTTTTTTAACTAAATATGCATGCATGATGTGGAGTCATCATGTGGCTGAGGCAAATACACAAGCCCTTTGCTCTCTCCGCAGTTCTTACACATCACTTCACACACACGAAAGAAACACATTATTAATACAATTCAAAGCCAAATCGTATCAAAACCAAACTAACTTAAGAGCTAAGTAGGAGGTGTGTGTGAAACATTGGGATGGAGCGGAGTGAAAACCTGAGGCAGTAGGGGAAGTTGGGGTTGTCATACTCGTCGTAGGGCTACAAGATGGTAAGCTCACGCAACTTTGTTTTCATGCATAGCAAGTAGTACACCATTTTTGATCTCTCACCCTTAATTAAGTTTAGGATTTTGGTTGAAGTCGAAGATGAAGGGAGAAGTTGGCTATGTATGTGCGCCTGTCTCACTTATTTTTCTCTTCAAATCTATTGCCCGGCTTGTATATGGGAAGTGACAGGATACAGCAAAATTAGAGGGAGCTATGCTTCTTCACCGACAAAAAAAGAAAGTTTTACATCTCTCACCAACTGATTGGTGGCCCATTGCGCACAAATTGAAATATTCTCTCTAACAAGCGGGCCCAGACCGTGGAGGCAGAAACAGAAGACTGAGAAGAGGCTTCTAGGTCTGACAGCCGGACAAACGGGTCGGGCACAGCATTTGGTTACGATCGGATCTGACCCGACTCGACCCGTTTGGCCGTTTCTTGGTCGCCTGGATATTAGATCACGGGAAGGGGGCAGGGGACTGGTCTCAACTCAAGTCCGAGCGGATCGGAGCAAGAACACAAGCGCTTGGATCCTCCAGGTACGTAGCAGTCTCCAATTCTTCCTCTCTCCATCTCTTCTCTTGGATAATTTCAACAAGCAGCTATCTATTTTGTTCTTAGATCCATCCATGCCTCACTGTGTTTCCGTAGATCGATCTGCGTATTAGTTTGTTCTGTTCTTCGGATCCATGGGTAGAAGAAGGTAGGCAATTCGTTTCAGATTGATTTACCTGATCGATCTAGTTTGTGTTCGTAGGGTAATCAAAACTGAGATAGATGGTTTCGATCTTGATCTGGTTGCACCTAGACGGTTCTTCCCCTCTGGACTTGTGATTTATTGATTCTCTAGTGTAGTTCGCCACCTGTTGGAGTCGAGCAGTTGCAATTGGGGAATGGATATCATGGATCTGATATGTGTGATAGGTGACCCACTGGAATTACTTAGCTTTAATTTAAGAATACACGAAGAACACAATCAAGTCAGTAGGCCAATACTAATTCCTCTTCTGTAATCTGTTCATGTCATTGCACCATCGGTTCATGTGACAAGATAAATATTAAGAGCAGTTAGAAAGGTATCTTGAAAGAACATTGCAATCGTTGGAGAATTAGAAAGTTATCAAGAGCAAAACAATGATTACACCATGTGTTGATTTTACGGCGAAAAGTTATTGACAGAAGAAGCAAACCATTGAATTATCTCAAGAAGTGCAGGATAATGGGGAACAAGAAAAAAATCTACCATCCAACTTTGTTTGAAATAAAGTGGAAGTCCTGATCAAATATTGAGGGAAGAACATAAAGAAGAGAATGAAAAGTACAATCTATTGGATGTCTCCAAAGAGACATGAAAAGTGCAATCTATGGTACGATGGTTTGTTTTTATTTTGAGTCTTTGGCAGACAGAAACGTGGAGGAAGGTAGGGGATGCAATGGAGTTGTGTCGTTTAAAGTGAGGAGCAGTTGGGGAGAGGAAATGAGGAGTAGTTTTTTTAAAAAGAAAAAATAGGGAGTAATTGGCTAATTAGATGGTTGTGATTGAGGGATGAATAATCAAATGGCTCAAAAATGAGTAATCATCAATAAACCTGCAGTTATATATTTTTTTTTTCAATTTTTTGAAGAAGAGAAAGGAAAGGGTGCGTTAGGTGAATTACAGTCTTTGAAGGGGAAGAAAGGGGTGAGAAGCAAAACATGGACTTGGCTTAACATGGGTCTTGTTGTGCCAACCTTCTTTTTTTTTCCCATTCCAAACTAGTTGCGGTAGTTATAACACTTTGTAATATTTTCTTAATTTTGTAAGAGTGCACTGGTACTTCTTGTGCGTTCAGGACAACAAATTCTCTACTTTGAAAACAGTAGTGATTATGCATTGCTTTGCAAGCAGTGAATGTATTCATCCAGGAGTCTTGTGTTGTACACCATGGTATTTACTGACTGTATTCATGTATCTATCTACAGGCACATGGGAATGGAGGTTGTTGGAGCTGAAGCCGCACCAGCACAGGTCAAGGCTGTTGATGGAGAAGAGAACCATTTCCAAGAGAAGGAAAGTAAAGCGACTGCGAAGGAGCGTGAGGAGGCAGCTGTTTTTGGTTTGGACAGCAGCAAAGCTGCAGCAAATGGAGCAACAAATAGTGCTGATCTGGCTCCTCCAAAGGATGCAGCGGAGGAGTGGCCTGAGCCTAAGCAAACCCATGCCTTCTACTTCATTAAGATCCGCTCATATGACGACCCTAAGCTGAAGGCAAAACTTGAGCAAGCCGACAAGGACTTCCAGAAGAAGATCCAAGCTCGCTCCCAAATTGTCGAGGCTTTAAGAGTCAAGAGGGTATGTGTTCTATATCAGCTACAAGTTTTGTGTTCTATAACTTGATTTTAAGTTGGCGTATGTGTTGTTGCCTGCATATGTTCTTGGTAGCAGTTGAATGTTAGGCAATAGCAAGTCTGCATTAGAACAATGGTCACATGTCTCATTTTGGATTACTTCTGCAGACTGAGCGATCTGGTGTTATATCAGAGCTGAAGCCATTGACTGCTGAGAATAAACAATATAACGGAGCTGTGATTGAGAAGTTGAAGGAAATGGAACCCCTTCAAAACCGTTTAGGCAAGTTCCGTGATGAAAACAATGCCATGCGGGCACAGAGTGCAGGTTTATGCTCTTCAATCGAAGAACTTGAGCACCTGGTGAGATTGGATAGCCTAATAACTCATTCTTCAGTTATTGCAATATTTGATTGTGTGAGTGATATTTTATGCATTGTTTCCTTATAGATCAAGAGCTTGAATGATCGCATTGTCCATGAGAGCATATCCTTAGATGAGGAGAAGAGGTTGGTCAGAGAAATTAAGCAACTTGAAGGAACTAGATCAAAAGTCATTGCTAATACTGCTAAGCGAGCTAAAATCCAAGATACAGTGGTCGAGAGAGACTCTATACAGGATCAGGTTAAAGTAAGTATATCCTGCCACAACTTTGTCTTTTTTATCTTGATTTGTTTAATGGGGAAGAGAGATCAGACATGGTCAATATTTTTATTTGAACCGTTCCCTCAGATAATCGGGGAGGGCATTGATGAAGTAAAAAAGGAGAGACAAGCAGTCAGGGCCAAGATTAAGGTCCTGGAGGATGAGCTAAAGACTGTTGATGCTGAGATTGCTTCGCTTCAAGAGGACCTAGCTGTGGCCACTGCCAGGAAGGACAAAGCATTTGAATCATTAAACGAATTAAGGACAACACGTGATGCTAATGTAAGTCAATCTATCCTCAACATCTCTCTTGTGCAAATAGTTATGTCTATACTCGAAATACTGTTTTTAGTGTATGATTCCATTGGGAGTTGAAGAGTCCAAATGTTGTTTTCAGTTACTCAGTTGTCTTCTCAATTCTCATCAGATGTGTGTGTGTGTGTGCGCACGCGCTCGTGCATGTGCATGTGGAGGAGTCTCCAATATTCATCCTTGCACATCTATGCAGAAACTCAATATCCTATCTTCTGCGTTTGGGACTTACCATTATTGATAAATAAATGATATTCAAACTACCAGTTGGAACTCCATGGTGTATACCTGCCTTTGGGCTCTAAATATTATGCCTTTTTATTAATGGTTAGCCTGATTTGGATATTGTTCTTGAAGGCTTTTAGAGCTTGAAATTGACTAGTGAGTTTGGTTAGTACTTTTTGAAATATCCAAGGTAGCGAACTGTGGTTACTTTTTTTTTTTTTTTTGAGGGAACCTGTCACAATATACGATTTTAGTTAACATGTTGGTAAATACTTCTTTTAATGATCTTGAAAATAATTATGTGTGGCTGTTTGTTGATACTCTGCTGCATTTTGTCCTGTTTCAGAACGCATCTTTCTATCAAAACCGTGCACTGTTGAGCAATGTTAAGAATCTTTCTACTAGGAGTGAAGTAGCAACGCTGCAAGAGCTCTGCCAGATTGAGGTGTGCTTCTATAATGTAATTGTTTTTTTTTCTTTGTCAATGTCATGTCTCTCTGTACTGAATGTTTGTAATGCTCTATGATAGGCTGAGAAGTTCATGGCACAATGGTGCAAGAACAAAGCCTTTAGAGAGGACTATGAGAAGAGGGTCCTTTCATCCCTCAATAGCCGACAGCTGAGCCGAGATGGCCGGATGAGGAATCCCAATGAGAAGCCTATAGTTCTTGAGACACAGCCACCTGCACCACCTGCAGAAGAGGAGCCTGCGCCATTAAAAATGCCTGCAAAGCAAGCAAAGGAGGTTCCTGCTCCACAAGCCATTGCTGCTCCCGATGAGACCCGTGTAAAAGCGGCAGCCAAATCATCTAAGGCAAAAGCTGCACTGGATGCTGCTGATGATGGCTATGAGGCTGAACCTCCAAAGGACAAGCCAAAGCCTAAAGAAGTAGATGTAGCAAAGTTGAAAGAGATGAAGAGACAGGAAGAGATAGAGAAGAATAGGCTGGCGTTGGAAAGGAAGAGGAGGCAGGCTGAGAAGCAAGCAGCAAAGGCGGCTGTCCGAGCACAAAAGGAAGCCGAGAAGAGGCTTAGGGTAAGATGCGCATATTTTTTGTGATCTTATCTCTCTGATGGTTATTTAGTGAGCTTTGTAATGAATGGTTTCAGAGGGAGGAGAGGAGGGCCCAGAGGAGGACTGGGAATGCCGACACTGAGGAGCTGACTGAATCTGATTCCAGGTCCGATGAAGCAGCAGAAGCCCAAGAGGATGAGGAAGCGGCTCCGGCTCCTGCTACTGTGAAGAAAGAACAGAAAGCCCGGCACAGAAACGTGGCAACAAAGACCAAGGCTCTACTGCCAAAGGTGATCCTCAAGAGGAAGAAATCCCATTCATACTGGTCATATGCTGCCCCAGCTGCGGCAGTGGCCGCCACTCTTGTAGCCCTGCTCGTGGTTTTTGGTTACTACCAGTACTACCTTCCGGCGAGCACCAGCAACTGATGGGAAGTCCTGCTTGCTTGCTGCACCCTAGAAATGCTTACTGGACCAATTTTGCAGGTGAGATAAACATAGTGTGATCTGTTTGAGCCCTGAAAGACTGAAGCTCTTGTTCGTTTTCGTTCTTAGTTTGGTGTTGGAGAAAAATACAGTTAATTTTGGTTGGAACTTTGCTCCATACTATGAGAGACCATGTAATTCTCAGTGAAGTATAAATTGGTGACTGAAATAATGCCTTTTGGTTTAAAATTTCATTTGTTATAATGAGCTTATCCTTTAGTATCTTAAGGTTTTTTGCGCTTGTGATTTGGGTGATAATTCAATTCATGCTCTTTTCTAGCTAGATGATTTGGTATGAGTTTAGATTTATGTTTATGATGTTTTGTTATGACTAGCAAACACATTTCCTTCTGAAAATGCTTGCATATATGCCTGCATTTAGAACATTTTTAAACCAAAATTTGGACCAGCGTTTCAGTCTATTATTACAAAGGTTGAAATTGGATCTTCTATCTTTTTAAAACAAAGGATGGAGGTGTCTTTTTCACTATTTCAAGCGTTTAATAAAATTTGAATATTGATATAGAAGAGAACATTGAGGTAGTTTATCAATTTTAAAATTTATTTTGATCTAAGAACCCAAATGAAGAGATTTGCATGTGCATTTTTGTTTCTAAAGGCTGATGATATATCAGGACATATCAAGATCTTGTTAAAGTATCTCCCAATACAATATAGCCAGTGAGAACAAAGACACCATTTAATATCCGTAAGCAGTTTCAAAAAATTGCTCAATTTCATTTGTGACCATGGAAGAAATTTGATTTTTTTTTACAATAACTCATTAAAATAATCAAATTTTAAAATTAGTCCAAAGCAAAAAACAAAAAAATTTTCAAAAGTGGTCTTCAATCACTCGGGCCATAGGCTACTTAATTTCATTCACTAAGTCGGCCCACGATTAAATGTGTGTCACAGATATAATTGCCTTGCGGGTATAATCCACATCGTATAAGTTTTAAGTTACTCAACCCATTAGCGACTGAAACACATATTTTAGTCGTCGAATCCAATAGTGGCTGAAATGTAGTTTTGGAAAAATTTTTTGTTTCAAAAACCAAAATTTTCTAGTACTTTGAGTAGTGTGTTCTTGTAATTATATACTATGCTACAATACAAAAAATAAATTAATTTTGGCACATATCATATTCTCAATATCATACTACAACCATTGCCTTTAAAACCCTAACACTAGTAGTCACCTCCCTCGACCCTTGCCTCCACCCGTTGAAACTCTAATCCTAAAAACCCTAACACTAGGGTTAGGGCTAAGGTTAGGACAAGTCAGTGTTATGGTTAGAGTTAGGACCACTTAGAGTTAGAGTTTTGGTTTCAGCAATTTAGGATTAGAGTTATGGTTTTGGCGACTCAGGGTTAGGGTTAGGATTTCAGAAGGAATATGATGCATGCGGTGAAAGAGATAGTAGCAACAAATATTGAGAGCGTTACCTTGAAGGTTGAATCCAGAATACATAACTTGTTATTATTTGAGGAGAATTCTAATGGAGAAAGTACATTTTTGCCTGAATAACACTTCGGCAAATTCACGCCATTTGATGAAACATTTAGAAAGGAAAACGACAGTTCATACTTGGACCCGATTGTGGTTTTGTAAGAAACGTAGTTGTATTAGGGTGAGTTAATTTGTCTTCATTCATTTTTTCCAGTGTCATTCAGCCTCATAGTAAGGATCGATCTCGTCCGAATGTGCCTTGTCCAAGAAACTAAACATCCTGCGGTGACTATTTTTTTTCACACAACCTGTATTATGCATTAGCGTCCTCTAACATGTCGTTATTGATATTCTGAACAAAGTCACACATGGGCTCGATCTTCTGATCAAGAAAAAATGTGATCAATCAATAAGTTGAATACTAATAAGGATATTGTAAACATGGTGCAACACTTACATCTCTGTTCCTAGAAATCTTAACCTCTGTGCAGCCATAGTTTTTTTTGCTAGAGCATTCCTTCTTCGCTAAACCTATACTCATCGAATGGCTTGTTATAGTGTAATATCGGTGGTGGTTGATATGTTTCATCAAATCATCCTCCGAACGACCAACCAGATGCATCCATAAGTTCATATGAAGATGAAACCTAAAGTTCATAATGTAGATGTAGACAGAGCTAGTGAGTAACTGAATGGAGAGAACAATGCATATTTGTAGACGAAAGTGACGGATGTCCGAAGCGGACTTGAGGTGAGTGTAATTTTCGACAAGATATGACAACTTGGGCAGGTTTTTCAAACTAGAAAAGCCAAAAAAAGGTGAAAAGCCGAAAAAGCTGAAAAGCAGGAAAAGCTGGAAAAGGGAAAAGGCTAAAAATCTGAAGAAAATGAAATTTTTTGGAGGTTTCAGGGTTTCAAGTATAGGGAAACTGTTTACCATAAAACGAGGTCTAAAATATCACCCAAACGACTTCAAATAAATTCAGAAAAAATTCTCATAAAAAAGCAACATTAGAGGATGAAGTCTCCTGAAGAAAAATTTTCGTATCACTAGCCAATGTAAAGATAAAAAAAAAAGACAAATCAATCAAAAACCACGTAAGAATTAGTTGATGGATATTTTACATTGAAAAAACTGAAAAGCCGAGAAGTTACTTTTCACTTCAAAATTTGAAAAGCTAAAACACTATGCTGAAAATCTAAAAAAAGTTAAAAAAATTTAAATTGAATCACATTTCCAATGTTTTTCGTATAAAAAAAAGATAATTTATATACAAAGAGGTATAAACTACCGTCTCCCCCTCTTTCTTTGTGCCTGATGCTCAGATGGTGTGTAGCGAGTGGGTGGGCGACACTCTCTAACCCGACGCTTGTTGTCCGAAGGTGTCTACTACGTGGGCTGCATCGCTGGAGGTGGTTGAGTAACCTACTACTATGGAGAACGATGCCATGCAGGACCACCCATATGTATCCCCGCCAGGATTTGCTTCTCTATCAGACCCTAACCCTCCTCCACAACCACATCCTCAGCCAACCCATGGTTGAAAGTATACTTACATGTGGCGATATCCAGCTCCTCATTGGAAGAGGTGTCATTCGGCAACGGACAGGACTGAGGTGGCAGATGCAACTATGAAGGATGGTCGACTAGTGATAGATGTGAGGATGAAAGACGATCCGCGGGCGGAGGATGCTACGATGAAGGATGGTCAACTGGCGGTGAAGCTCTAGGGAGAACCATCAAGTGAGGTGGTAGAACCTTGAAATCCACCACTACAAACTCGAGGTGTTGCTCCATCTATGCAATAGCCACAACTATCTCGCCTCTCGGCACATCCTCATCGTTGTGTAATCTAAGTCACATCTCGTGGAGACTCACGGACACTACTCTGATAGTACCGAGTTGTATAACCGATAAATATTAAATTATAGGAAAAATGACAACGACGAATGAAGAAATAAATGTATAAAGGGTTGTAATACTCACAGCGGAGTGGACACATCCTGTGAGTCTTGCTCAAACCTCTCATTGATAGTGGGAGGAGCTAGGGGCAAGTCTTCTGTGGGTAGTGGCTGAGGCAACAATCTAAAAAAAATCTTGAGGACAATACCAATACAGATAAGTGAGGTGGATATAGTGGTTGTACAGTCTGTCCTTGGCAATTGTCCACGTGCACCCACGATCCATCCAGTCCTATACATGTGGTCGCTGCTGAGTGATTAAGTCGTTGCAGTCACAACCCTTCCTAGTTTTTCTGTGCATAAGAAATATTAGTAAAAATTTTGCTTTTGGAAGTATAATATAAATCCAAAACTTACGTGGGGTACACGTACTCGTGAATATGATGTGGAATCTATCACAGCGGTGACACTCGAACATGCTGGTGCGAGTCAAATTGCCACATAACTCTCTCTAGCAAGTACCCCTCCACCATATGAGAAAAGATGAGAAGAACCTGGGTACACCAGTAATCAGATTCATGTGTGTAGAGATTGGAAAGGCTGTGCAGTGTGACCAAAGAGATATGTTGCTACTACCACGAACAACATATGATATTGTCATCCAGTAGCAACTCAAACCCCTGTATGAACGCTGGTCACTGGGTAACATTGATGCACCTAATTTATGAACCACCACAAGTTTGAGTCTCTACCATTGCCATCCTATAATTGGGTCGTCTCTAGGATCGAGGGTCTGATGAAAGAAATGCTCTTGCGGCACCAGTGGTCGACCTGTTGGATCTAGGATGCCGACTAGAGGGGGGTGAATAGGAGGCTTTTAAAAACTTTAAAGCTTAAAGCAAATAAATGCAAATCAAGGCAAATAAAACAAGTAAGGAGAAAAGAGAACGAACACCACGATTTTTACCGAGGTATCGGAGACTCGCCCAGTCTCCACTAATCCTCGTTGAAGCACTCAAATCACTTGAGTCTTGCCTCAATATCCACAAAAGATATTATCACTGTGGTTGCTCCTTGTCCACTCCGGAAAGGCGAGCACTGATGCCTTGTACAAACTTGCCGAGCCTCTCCAACAATCTCCGATCTGGAGAGGTCAACGGCCACGCCTCCAAACCGTCTAGGTGAGGGCGCTCACCAAGAGTAAAAGGCAGCGAGGTCTTCTCTAGACCTCCAAACACGCACCGAGAAGCTAAGTGAATGCAAAATGCAAAGAACTGAAATGCTCGGTGGATCGGAAAACACTCGACTTGATCAAAAGATCAAGATTTTAAGTAGAAAACTAAAGCTCAAGAGTGTATAAGAAATGCTGCTGCTTGTTGTGTAAAACACATGCCCAAAGCCCCTATTTATAGCCTCAAGAATCAAAAAAACCGTTGGAGCTAGGGCTGAAAATCAGCAACTCAAACTGACAGTCAGTTACATGTATAACGGCCGACAAAATTTACGGAATAAACTTTGCTAGCCGTTCGTGGTCGTTTATGGAAAGCTGAAACCCGCAACTGGCAGTCAGTTATGCAAACTGACAGTCAGTTCGACCACAAACTCGACCAGAATCAAATAGAAACTCAGTTAAAACCTCTGTGGTCGAAATCCCAACTGACAGTCAGTATGGACAAACTGACAGTCAGTTTAGTACAAAAATTTTGAGCCCAAAATACACCTTCTCTGGACAATTGTCAGTTAACACGAACTGACATTCAAACTGACAGTCAGCCTGAACAAAAACAGAGAACTTTAAATCCAGAAATCCAAAAGAGGTGTTTAATAGCTCGTTTGAAAGATAATTTCAAGGGCTACATTTTTGTCAACATAAGAAAAAACCAGATCTGCCTAAATCTTTCTAGAAAATCGAAAAACTCTTATGCTGTCAAAAACTGAACTGAAAAACCAGATTTTTCAAATTAAATCCAAACCAAATCCAACCAAAAAGATGCAATGCAGTGACCTAGATTTCTCGTTTTATGTTGGAGATAAAGGGAGGGCTTTCGCCACCCCTCTTTATAGTACGGTTAAAACTAGAAAATAATTTCCCTAACCGATTATCTCCAAACGCCGAGATCGATAAAAATAAAAACTCATAATACCTTAGGTCTTTCGCATCTTCATGATTTGCGTCTTGTCTTTTGCTCTCCTGCATCTTGTGCTTCACTTCAAGTCGGGTTCATCTTGATTATCTTGTATTTCTTCCCAACTGATCCCTGTATCAATCAATCTCAAAAGCACAATTAGTCCAGAACACTTTGTTTTCATTAATCATCAAAATTAGGATTAGGCATGAAGGCCTAGATGCAACACGACCAACAAGAAAGTGCTCATAAGATCACAACTGGAACAACAATGCACAACCAGCGAATAATGATCTGTCTTGGTCCCTGCTTATAGTGTCACATAGCCCCCTACATGTGTGGCATAACACTGCAGAAGCCCAATTGAACTGAAGCACATAGCCAAGCTCGGAGTCAACAATAGCTCTGGTGAGCTATATGTACTACTGCTCACAAATATCTCCGTGCATACCAGGAAACAAAAGCCACCTGAGTAAATATAGCAAGTACGCCTCCAAGTGGCATCTGAAAATCTGCTCTGGAACGTCAGCTACAAATCCAACATCTTGAATGGTGCGTAGATAGGACTACAGTACTTTTGCCAACTATGTGAACCCAGTAGGCGGCCCCAACCTAGCAAATTGCTCCAGGAAATCTATACGCCATCTTGCACGATTGACAGTTGTAGGGATGTAAATGTCGCCTCTAATCAGGAGATTGAACAAGATACTGATGTCCTCCAACGTGATAGTCAGCTCATCAAAAACTAAAATGGAACATGTGTGTCTGGTCTCTATTGATCAACAAGCACGGTAATCAGAGCTCCGTCGAACGGAAAATGCTGCACCCAAGATACCATACGGGAGAAAGGGAGCAAGTGGGCCTCCAACAGGTGAGGGATGAAACATATAGACACACATCTCCCATGACTTCGTCATGTGCAAGGCCTGTAGAATGGTACCCTGCAACAGTTGACATGCATGGTGGCGTCGCTGGTGATGCTCTCTAATTAGCTTGGGAAGATTGTCTTCCATTTATGTCATATATGTAGTTATTAAATATTGGTCAACAAATTTGAATCATAACATTATTAAATTATCATATCAAGTAGAAAAATCACATTAAACGTATAAATAAAAGTAACAATATACAAATAATATTAGCAAAGTGCATAAAGTAGCAAAAGACAAATTTCAATATTACATTACACACAAACATAAAAGTAGAAAAATACAAATTACAGAATTATATTGCACTCATACATAAAGGTAGAAAAATTCAAATTGCAAAATTATATTACACGCATACATAAAAGTAGGAAAATAGAAATTACAAGATGACATTAGACGCATGCACGACATTAGACGCATGCATAACATTAGCAAAGTGCAAATTAAGTCCTTGTAGTTGCGGACGTACTCGCCACCTGAAGACACCTGTTTCTGTTGTGCCCAAGTTGCTTGCAAATTGTGAATCTACAAAGTCCATCTTCATGCTCTCCAGCATCCATGTCATTTGTATGTGTTGCATTCAACATCGGTCTACATGAGTGACCTAAAGTCTCTTGTCTAGGATCCACCTCAAGCTACCTTCTAGCAAGATGTCTCGGTAGTTGCCTCTCACCATGAATCCGAGAAAGATGCCATCCTAGGTTTTCGACAAGTATTCTAAAGCATAATATATAAATATATATTGTGTAGGAATAATGCCTAGCAGGGCACAAGCAGCGATCATGTGGGAGCAAGGGATGTGAAGCAACTGCGGCTCGTTACATGTGCATGTTGCAACTTCATTTAGGATTGTGCATTCATGGACTCTGTCGTGTACCATGCATGAACCTGTGTCTAAGCCGAACCTTGTAATTTCCATTTAGACAACTTAATACGGACACTTTGTGTGGCATTTCTTTTCTTGTCCGAAACTCAAGATAGTCATGAATTTTTTAGGCCACCGCACGAACAGATCATCAATAAGATTTTTGGCCGCCATACACCTAATGTTGTAATAAGCTATTGTGCGATAGAATGTCATCTCCACTATAGTTGTTAACTGTAAACACCACACATCTTTCAGGGCGAAATTATGTGCCTCAATGAGATTTGTTGTCATAAGTCCATATTGAGTCTCGTCCGTGTCATGAAGCAATGACCATTTGTTTTTTGGTTTCGACTGAATCCACTGAGAGAAACTCATACGTCTCTTGTTGCTTCCATCATTGTTATTACCACCTTTTTCTGATTCACCACACTCCTGGTTCTATTTCAACATACTCTCATCCAAAACCTTCCAAATGCTTATGAATTTCGGCTCTTGATTTTGCTTTGCAAGATTTTTGAATATCTGCAAAGGCGCTTGCTCTTAAAATGAGTATGAAAATTCAATTCAAGATGACGAAAGCACCAACAACTTTGTAGATCCTCTCATGATCGGGATGGGTCTATGCCAGATCGCATGTACTCAATGGCACTCAACATTGCTCTGTTTCAATCGTGAATTAAGCATACACGCTCACGATCCTTCACTACCTCATTCTTGAATCTGCTCAAAAATCACAACCAGCTACTATAGTTCTCTCCCCCAACAACTGCATATGCTATGGGAAGAGTGATCGTTGGTATCAATTGCGATGATAGTCATTAGAGTACCCTCGTACTACCCCGTCAAGAATGTGTCATCGATATAAAGCACGAGTCTCATATACCTAAATGAGGTAATGCATTGCTGAAACACCCAAAAATATCACCTCAGTACCATGCAGTCAGGTATGACAACACTGTCTGAACCCACTACCGTGGTATCTACAATTTCAATTATAGTTTCTAGATTAGCTTCAACAATGCACTGAAGCAGCCTAGGTACAAAGTAGTATGCCTCCACAAATGTCCCAAACAGCTCCTCCAGCACCTTCTACTTGGCCCTCCACGCCTTTCCATAATTTATTTTGTACCCGTACTTTTCTGCCACATGTGCAATAATTTCTTTCGGTGTCATTGTAGTATTTTCCTTCACAATTGACAATATTAGACTAGCAACAAAAGTGAAGGTAATATTTTTGTGATGCAGCAACATGCCCTCCACCAGACATCTGTGGTCTACCACTCTATCACCTGGAATGAAGACTCATTTTTTGGACGTGTCACACGAACGTACCGCAGGTAGTTATCAATTAAGCACTTTATAGCCCATAAGTAAGGATTTGACTTAACAACCTGAAATGGTTGATTAAGTGAAACGGCTCATGTGGTGATGGGTTTTTTGGTTTCTGTTTTGCTTCGGAATAACTACCCAAGCTATAGTACTTTCATTATAAGACTATCTGGAGTTTAAATCTTCAAGAACCATAGTCGAGACAAGTGCTGAAGTATCATTCCATTCACTTATCCCGTGCTCTTCCACTGGTTTCTTGGAAGAGCCATACATAACTGATGGATTAGTATACTCCTTGTTAAAATTCTCTTTTATCTCGGCTAAATCATCCGCTAAGTCTGTTTGGCTATTGCAGAAAACATTTCGAGGTATAGTGCTGAGAATTTGCATGGATTTGTTCCTACTAGCCTCTATACAGCTATTGGCATTCGCCCCCGAATTATTATCAGCAAATGTCGTATTGTATTCCTCTAATATCAAAATGGCTACCTTCATAATTGACGGTGGCAAAAATTTGCGCATAAAGTATAAACACACTTATTCCATGAGCAGAGTTTTTCAAAATCTCGAGAAATGAATGCCATGACTTGTCACCTTTCAATTGTTTTAGAATCCAACAATTTCCTTCAAACAGTAAACCTTCCAACATAACACTGTTTGTGGCAGGATTAAGTCATAATAACTCTATCACCCGTATTTCTAAGTCCTTGCAAGACATTGACAATGGTACTAAAATTTGGCCATATACACAAGTACAACCAATGAGATTATCACCATTCGGTCAATTACAAACTCAATCATCCCCATAATACACACAAATCATATCGGATTTCTCCATAACTTAGTCTATGAATTTTCAGAGTTAGTTTTAAACATTAACAACATGACCAATAATTATATAATAAACATGTCCAATAAATATCTCTAAATAAGTCACTATGGTGATACGAGGTTAGGTTGACGCAAAACTAGGCTGAGACAAAACTAGGTTCATGCGAAACTTGTTTGATGTGAAACCAACAGAAAATATACGCTAGGGTAATATGATAAATTAAAGGGGAATGGTAAAAAACAGGGGAGGTGGGGATGGTAGAAAATGATAAACCTTAGGTACGACAAATTCAAAGAGAATGGTGAACGAGGAGATGGGGAGATAGGATGGTAGTGGGGGCGGAGTGCCATGTGAGGAGTTAGGGACGACACAGAAGAGATGGGGAGACAGAGGTATGTTAGAGTTAGGAGGTGGGGATCACGGAGAGTCATTAGATCTAATCCGGCGACTCTGAGAGGTACCTTTTTATGAGCCAAAACGGGTCATAGTAGGCTAATAGCCCCCCTAAATTAAATTACTACATGTTCAAAATCTAGAAGTAATATGAAATGTTACATTTCTACTTGTCCTAAACTCTAGGGTGTGCAAAAAATTAAATTTCTACATGTCTTAAAACCCTATGGTGCAAATCGAAAAATTAAATTTCTATATAGGGTGCAACCCGAAAACCCTAGGGTGAAAGTAAAAAATTTGTACCTAAAATATTGAAGTGCGAGACAAAAAAAAATTTTTCTATTTTTCTTAAAACCCTAGAATGGAAGCTGAAAAATTAAATTTTTACTTAGATGCAAGTCGAAAACATAGGATGCAAGCCAAAAAATTTCTACTTATCCAAAATCCTATGGTGCAACTAGAAAAATTAAATTTCTATCTGTCCAAAAACCCTAGGGTTGTGTAGAAAATGAAAATTTTCTATCATCTACATGTTTAGTAATTTTTACCAGAAGAAACGGTGAATAGACGATGGAATTTGTGTTCCAAAAAATGCCCTCCTCTTTTTTCTTCCTTTCTTCCTCTCTTTTTTCTTTTCTTTCTGTCGACGATTGGAACAAGATTTCAAGCCGAACTTACACAAGATCTAAAATTCACAGAGGGAAGCACTTCTAATAATCACCCAGACGAAGTATCACAAATATAGACACACCAGAGACACAGAAATTATACATGTTCGGGTTCTCAGAGACTGAGTAATAACCTTACTCTTGTTGTGGTTTCACTAAGAGTGTAAAGGATTACAGAGAAGAACAAGAGATGTTCTCGAATAAACTAAAAACTACTCTCCTATTATTTTAGCTAATAGAGGCTCCGTCTGGTTAGAACCCTCTCAGACTGTGCCTGGTACAGTCCGATCCCCCCTTCTCTATCCTCGACCTCCCTTTTATAGCTTGTCGAAGGTTGTCGATTACATAATTGAAGGGTCACGTCATTGATGTGTAATTACGAGTGGCTGCGCGTTATGATTGACTATGCATTTATCCTCTTGACCGTTACCATACTAGGGAGTTATGACATTCCTAGAGAAATAAAGGATCATGGTATCTAAAGGTCATGGTTGAATGTTCATAACCACCAGATATGGTCGAATAGACATAACCATCTGGTATGGTTGAATAAGCATAACCATCGAGCCTTTAGACTGTGGTCGAAATGTGAGTCTTCGACCAATCCTCTGAAGGGACTTCCAGGTTTTGGTTTATCGACAAGGTTTATAGAAACAATTTGTTTTTGGTTGTGTATTGGCTATGACCTCGTCTCTATGACCAGAGTGATCGTAGGTAACATAGTTCATTCGATTATGAACTCCTTGGATGATAATTGGTATGATCATAAGGATTAGTGATCATTCCTTACAGGATAAACATATGTAAGAGTTGGATTAAGTCTAGAACATCTTAGACTTCCTCATTTTCTCTTCCTACAATGTCCCACGACCACAGGAAGAAAGATTATTTGATTCTCTCTTTGTAGTCTCGTTTGACTACTAAAAAGATATATACAAATCTGTCTCTTTCCTTCTCTCTTCATTTCTTTTCTCCTCTCTTTCTTTCGCTTCCTCTTTTTCTTTCTCTCTTTGTTTGTTCTACGGACTAGACTTGCAAATGAGGGGAGTGGTTGAAGGCCACTGGCCTGCTTATATATGACTTTCAATCACTTTATGGTTGAGTGATTGAAAAGCGTGCAAGTTTTAATCGTTGAAGAGTTGAACAACTGAAAGTTTATGTGGCATGGACGGGGCCAACAGGGCAAATTCGATTTGGGCCACACATTGAGTCGTGGTCAGTCACGGGCCGGTCCAACGACGAAAATTAAGTCGTATGTGGCCCAGTGACTGAAAACCACTTCTGCAAAAAAAAATTATTTTGAGCTAATTTTGAGATTTGATTATTTTAATGGATTATTTAAAAAAAAATTATCATATACAACAAGATAAACAAATGACACAAAAAAGATGTGTAAAAGAATTACATATTAAACATTTACACCTAACTATACCTTCTACTTATCAGAAAATATTTCTTTTTATGATAACATTTATCACGAGAAAGCAAAAAAAAAAATTGCATTAGCAATTCAGCATACATTGGACGTAATTCATTTCCCATATGAATGATCTCATGACCTAGATGAACAAGTTACTTTAGTTAGGGGTGTTTAGCACAACTTCAGCTTCAATTTAATGTGATTATAAGCTGAAACTGTATCTAAACACCTAGTTTATTTCAAAATTTATTGTAAGTATAAACCCTTTTTAAATAAAAATCTCCAAATAAACTGAAATATGTGGAAAAGGGTTTATTGGGCTTATAAGCTTAAATCCAATAAACCACTTTATTGGAAAGGTCACCAAACATGCTCTTTCAACTCATCTTCTCTAAGCTGCAGCCCCTGGTACAATGCTGAAGATGCTGCCCACAGTTTCTCAGCTAATTTGGTCTGATAAGAAAGTGGAGAGGAACTGATGGCCCTCCCTTCCCCTCCAAAGAAATACTTCCCAGATTCTTCCTAGAACACAACATCAAAGATGATCTGAAGTAATTTAGTAAATGTTAATATGACATTTTTTTTTCAAGAAATAAGTTTCGAAAGTGGTAGCAAGTTTACATGTGGTGCAAGAGCAGCATCAAGAACAGCATGAACCCCGGTATCAGGCTGCTGTAGGAGATGCAAGAAGCGCAGAACGAAAAGAGCGAAGTGGGAAAGACATGGAGGAAGCTCCCGCATGATGTTTGTTTCTACTACACCGGGATCAGCAACCCTAGAAACATGAAATATACTTCATACGTGCAAATAATCACAAAATTGATAAACAAGGTAGGGGGTTAGAATGATGACATTTACTGTTTTGTCAAGCTTAAGGTAACATAGAGATACAAACAAGGACTAATAAATCAGCATATTCTTCAATTATTTGAACATCAGGAACATATTATTTTAGTAGATTTTTGCTAGGTCAGGTGATTGATGGGGAAAAAAGTTCTGGTAAAGATGGTTCTTAGCACAGATTGAATAAAGAGTTAAAAAAGCGTGCCTGATTTCTTCCATAAGCTACAATATGGTTTTACTGAATGGGAAAAGAAACAAAGATTATAGAAAAAATCAATGGGCATACATGACGGAGACAGAAGAAGACATGTGAAGCCGTCGATGAAGCTCATACGAGAACAGCAGTAAACAAACTATGCCATGAGAAGAACAAGGAGCCAGAAAAGTATATTAGCATAGGACTGCATCCAGTGCACTTATAAATAGAAACAACATACATACATTTGGTATACTCGTAAGTAGAAGCAAAAGGATAACTTCCCACTGCTGAGCACTGACTAAACTTCATTCGTCTCAATGCCTCCTCAGACACATCGATTCCTGACACTGGAGATGTGAAAATTGCAAATGTTAGTATATAATCGAAGTATATGACTGGTAATTGGTTCTAATAAAAGAAGAAAAAGGAGCAGATGGTGGTATGCTCTATCTGAATTCTGAAATTAACTTAATCACCAAGAAAGAAATATAAATTGCACATTAATTAAGCATCACACAGATGCCAAATGTGAGCAAATGGCAAACATCTATATACAGGATCAAAGCAACAAAATAGTGAAGATGTAGGTAAAAAGATTTCAATCATAACACACTGTCACATGAAATGCTAGTGCAGAAAGGGTGAAAATTTTGGATAGATAGATAAGAACCAATTTATGCCTGGATTACCAGAGGTGATAAAAGGATTTGTAGAATGCACATGCTACAATTGTTCGACTTAGGTTTAGTGGTTTGTTGACAATGGAAAAAAATAAAATACTCAAAACTTACCACATCTGTGTGTGAAAGATGTGAGATTAACAACTCGAGAAGGCACTGGGCTGTTATTCAGCAGTGGTAGAAGGACGTTTGTCAGGATAAATGGACCGACGTAGTTTGTCTGTATCATTCTAAAAATTCTTCATGAGGTCTATATTCTAAAAAATGACTGAAGAAAAAAAAAGGAACTGGTGTTTGAAGAACAAGAGAGTTATCACGGAGGCACCTACTGATCAAGTCCATCCTCGGTAACTCGATGCGATTTTGCTAACATTCCAGCATTATTTACCAAAAGCTGAATCGAAGGGTCCAAATTTGAAGCCTGAAGCCACTGCCTTAGGAAAGTTTCAAACTTCCTTATTGACTTGTAGGATGACAATTCAATTTGAAATGCTTTTAGGCAGGCATCTGGTTGTTCCCTCTGGATTTCTCGAACAGTCTGTTTCACACAGAAATGACAACGATGACAACAGTGAAATGACAGCATAACATACACTTATCTAGCACAAGTTCCATATATACCTCAGATAGCAATTCCGGTGATCGTCCAGCTGACATCAAATAGAATGCACAACAGTTTGGTCCAGCAACATTAATATAACAACCATTAATAGCAAATACATATTGGACTCCCAAATTGATAGTGACTGTATGAAAGATCTAATATTTATGGAGTAACTAATGATACAAACAAAGCCAAAAAATTTACTACTCTATTGGTGAATGTCTGCTTATTTCTTATTCACAGAAGGCCATAATTTGCAAGACCACATGCAAAACAAGAGCTGAAGGCGAGAATTCATGTAAACCGCAAAGCAAACAAGCAAACTACCACAACGAGATCCATCATCAATGCACGCATCAAGAACTCAGACCAAGGTTGGGTCATAGCCAAGACGCATCGCAAGTGTTCGACGAAAAGCCCACACAGCCACAAGAAAAGAAATGACTCACCGAGCAAGACGTGGTAGCCCTCCCGCGCAAGCGCCGCCGCCGCCGCCCTCCCGAGCCCTGACGTCGCCTGCACGCACTCACGAACGCACAAGAAACACATCACTGCATCGAAACCCCACACCATGGCAGAGACATAAGCAGGGAGTTCTTGCTTACCCCGGTGACCACGCAGATGGGGCGGTGGGCCCCGCCGCCGCCGACGCCGTCAGCCATTGCTTGGCGGCGGCGAGGTTGTGGGGCCCCGCGGCGGCGGAGCAGGAGGAGGAGGTAGGAGTAGATGAGGGAGAGGGTCCACAGGACGCCCATGCGCCAGAACTCCGGCGACCGCAGCATCGGAAGCGCCTCCCTGTCCATTGCAGGCGCACGGTGGACTCGGTCTAGGAGCTCAGGTGTACCGTGGTCATGCTGGACTCGGGGACCCGAGTTTTTCTTATAAATAACCTAGATTAAAACATTAATTTCAAAAGTGACCTACAGTTGTCATATTTTATAAAAATAATCTGCAATATCAGCATGTCGAATCCTGGCACTCGACAAGTCCTCTGACTGTTGTAACGGCTCGGTCCTGATACGATCAGTTTCGAATTGATATGAGCACGATTAGTTTCGAATTGATACGATCACGATCAGTTTTAACACTGATACAACTAGTTTGTATACTAGATACAACCAGATCTAGTACTAATACGAGTACAATCAGGTTTAGAATTGATACGACCGGTTTTGAACTGATACAATTACAAGTGAGGAGTGAAAAGCCGTTTGTCACGTTTTCGATCGGATGTCAAGACCTGTGTGGTCGTGGTCGTGGTCGTATTTGCATATTCTGATCGTATCAGTGTTGATACGTGTTCGTGGTCGTGTCGCTTGTTTGCCGGCTTTCTGTTTAGGGTTTGGGCGTGGTCGTAGGAGTTTGGACTGGTTGTACCAGTCTTCGACTTGCTTGTGTACGCTCGATCAAACCCTATCGACCACTTGTTTTCGATCGGATGTCAAGACCTGTGTGGTCGTGGTCGTTGCTAAGTGACAAATCATATCCACGAGAAAACGACAAATCCGTATGTGCAAATACTCTAAAATTGCATTTGAGATGATTTTTGGATTGGATATTTTGACAGCTAGAAAGTTTCTGAGTTTTTTAGAAGTTTCTAGACCTTTCTAGGTCTTTCTCATGTTTACAAAATTGTAGAGCTCTGAGTTATCTTTCTAAAAAGCCAAAAATCACCACAATCGGATCTCTGGATCAAAAGTTATGCTTGTTTTACTATCAGTGTGTAATGGCCGGACAAATGCATCCGTCTGGGGCTATCTGTCCGAAGTGGCCGGACTTTGTCCGAAATGGCCGGACAATGTCCGGCCTGTACAAATTTTTGAGTCGAAAAATGAAACAGAGACAAATGCATCCGTCCGGGCATTTGTCTGTTATGGGCGGACTTTGTCCGAAATGGCCGGACATTGTCCGGCTTGTACAAATTTTTTGAGCCGAGAGTTAACAGAGACATATCCGTTTGTCCGGACTTTTTGTCCAGACAAATAGTATCCGTCCGGCCTTCACAAATTTCGCCCAACGGTTACTGACACGTTTGCAACGGCTGAAATTTTTGTACTGGCCGGACAGTGTCCGAAGTGGCCGGACAATGTCCGGCCTGTACAACTTTTGGCCCGGTTTCTTGCAAGCGGTTAGTTTTTCGTTGAGGCTATAAATACTTCATGTTTGGTTTCATTTTTGGGTGCTTAAAGACTTCATTCTTCAGCTGAAAACTTAGCCAATTGAGTTGCATATGTGTTATTGCATTTAGAGGCTAGAATTGAGCCCAAATCTTGAGTAGATTTGAGAGAGAGCTTGAGGGAGATTATGTGAGTGTTTAGTGCACTTCATCTCCATTAGATTGCTAGTGCTAGAGTGTTGAGCATCTCATTTGCATCATTGAGCTTCTAGTACGTGGTTGGTTCAAGTGAAAGCGCATCCGGCTTGTTACTCTTGGCGATCGCCTTCGCCTAGACGGTGCCGGAGGAGAGCCGAGATCTCTCCAATTGAAGTTTGTCGGAGAGGCCGGCAAAAGATTGTGAAAGGTGTGGTGCTCGCTTATCCGATGTGGAGAAAGAGCAACCCTAGTGGGATATCCTTCGTGGATATAGAAGCGAGGCTCCGAGTGAGCGCTTCAACGAGAAGTAGAGGAGACCGGGCGAGTCTCCGAGACATCGGTAAAAATATTGTGTCAATTGCGTATTTATCTTTTGCATTACATTCATTTTGACACAATTGCTATATTTACTTTTGTTGCATGATTTGTTGAATAACTTACATGGTTGAATGCAACTAGTTGATTAAATTGTTTTAAACCTCATTGTATAATCTAGTTTAAAGGATTATCTTGTTGAAATTGCTTAGTGGGGAAGAAAATTTAAAAGCCTCCTAATCACCCCCCCTCTAGTCGGCATCCTCGATCTTACACTACGCAGCCATCACATCTTCACGATGCTCCACCACCTAAGCAGCCGACACAGCCGTCGCAGGGTACGCCATCTGTGCAGGCACCACCGGTGAGCAGACGGCGTGTTAGGGATCGTCAGCCCCCTTCTCGCTACACGCCGTCGGAGTACCATGGTCGGCCGAAGAGGGGGAGAGGGCAGTAGTTTTTTATAGGGTTTCCACCGTTTTGGACATTTTGTTGACTTTCTGTCTGTTCAACTTTTCTTATGGTTCTTCATTTCATATATTACATATTTCAGTTTTTGTACTATTAGTCTCGACTATTCCGCTTTTCGGCTTTCCAACACGGAAGTCCAATCATCGATTAAATGCTTACAAGACGAGGTTGAAACTGAAACTATACCTCATCATTTTATAATGCACAGTACATAAACGAACCAAAATGCAATCGCTACTGGTCGGACCCTAGCTGTAGCCTTCAGTCGCACACAAAAACCCACTCAAACCCTACCAAAACGCGTCCAAAACTCACTCGAACTCTACCGGTCATACCCAAACACACCAAAAGTCCTACAAACCCTAGCACTGGGCCTTTAGTCGTGAGCCCGGCTCGCAACTGAAGGGCGACGTGGCATGCGAGTGAGCCAGCAGGGTGTTTAGGCACCACCACGTCTTCAGTCGAGATCCGGGATCGCGACTGAAGCTCTGTCGCGAGCGCGCGGTGGCGACTGAGAGTCATTTTTGCAATTGATAAAAGGTCTGGATTATTTCTGCAATTTTGTTATTTTATGGTATATCCGTACAAAAATTCCTTAATAGCTAGATCACAAATAGAAGAGTATACCGTATACTATCCATAAAACTGCACATGATGAGATGAATTCAAAGATAGTACAATCATGAAAAAATATTTTCTTCAAGATAGGTGTTTTCGGAAGCTGAATACTCTATTACATAAATCCAGCTACCACTCAAGAAACCATCCAATTGGGCTCAAGAGGAAAAGAACCCATTTTGCCGACTCATTCAGAGGAAAGAATTTTTTGTATGGAAAACCTTAATTAAAATAATAATTTCATAAAAAACACAAAAGAAAATAAAATTACAAAAATGACCAAAGTCGCCAGCCCGGCTGGCGACTTTGCACCGAAAACTCTAAGTCACCAGCCGGGATGGCGACTTAGGGGGGTATATAATCCCAAGCGGTGGCGACAGAGGGAAAGAAAAAATCATTCGATTTCAAAAGAGAGAAGAGAGGAGAGGAGGAAAGGGAAGGAAAAGAGAGAAGGGAAGAGGAGAGGAGGAGAGGAGGAGGAGGAGAAGAAGAAGAAGAAAAAGAGGTAAGTTTTTTAAAATTATCTAATTAAATCTGTTTTAGAAATTAGTTTTAAATACATATCAGTTTTAGAAATTAAATTTAAAATGCAGATATATTTTAGAAATTAATTTTAAATGCATATCTGTTTTAAAAATATAGTTTAGAGTATAGATCTGTTTTAGAAATTCGTGGAAAATATATATCTGTTTCAGAAATTAAATTTGCAATACAGATATGTTTTAAAAATTAGGTTTAAATACATATCTGCTTTAAAAATTTAGTTTAGAGTATAGATCTGATTTAGAAATTTGTGAAAAATATATATCTGCTTTAGAAATTTAGTTTAAAGTATAGATCTGTTTTAGAAATTTAGTTTAGAGTATAAATCTGATTTAGAAATTTGTGGAAAATACATATCTGCTTTAGAAATTTAGTTTAGAGTATAGATCTGTTTTAGAAATTTAGTTTAGAGCATAGATCTGATTTAGAAATTTGTGGAAAATACATATCTGCTTTAGAAATTTAGTTTAGAGTATAGATCTGTTTTAGAAATTTAGTTTAGAGTATAGATTTGATTTAGAAATTTGTCGAAAATATATATGTGCTTTAGAAATTTAGTTTAGAGTCTAGATTTGATTTAGAAATTTGTGGAAAATACATATTTGCTTTAGAAATTTAGTTTAGAGTATAGATATGTTTTAGAAATTTGTGGAAAATACATATCTGCTTTAGAAATTTAGTTTAGAGTATAGATCTGTTTTAGAAATTTGTGGAAAATACATAGAGTAAAGATTAATTTTAAATTTTTGTCGTAGACAATGTCAGAAAGAAGAATAGTGTATGTTTTTCACGGGGAACAAGTAATCAGAAACGAACCACATGGAGATGACCTATGTAGCTGTCATCGTGTAGACATTCACCATGACGCGGGAGTTCACACAGAGGTTTCACCCCCTACCTCTAGGACACGAGCCCTTCCACCATGACGCGGGAGTTCCTGCAGCCTGGCTCGCTCACTTTCGGATATGCCCAGCAGATGCTGATGAATGGACACTCAGCCGACACTTCGAGGCGTACCTACTACACCGTTTGGTAGCTTCATGTTCACTGGTACGCTTACTCATGGTACATACACATGTATGTTACTTACTGCATTTAAATCTTAACTTCCTGTTTGTTTTTGTTCGCAGGTACGCACGGCGACACGGTGGACCGTTGGCTTGTTCCACTGGCGCAGATGCTCGCAGACATGCCGATCGAGCAGATTCCACAGATCAGCTGGGGCTCGGCGATTCTGTGTGCGACGTATCGAGCGTTTTGCGACGCCTGCGTTCGCCGTGCCCGGCAGGCAGTTATGGCTGGGTGTCCTCTCCTTATTCTCCTGTGGTCGTACGAGCACCTTCCCGTAGGACGACCGTTCGGCACTGATGTCCCCGTGCCGCTGCCGGAGGGGTACCCGCCCAGGGATGCGGAGAACGAGGCAGATCGCCCGACCATGGGGGATCGCTGGTTGCAGCGCGAGCTGCAATGGGCCACGGTCCAGGTGCACGCATGCTACGGGGCGTACAGTGATGAGCTGGAGCTGCTCCATCCCTCGCGTGTTGTCTGGAGGGCCTGGACGGCCACCTACGTTCAGAGCACAGCTGCAGGCGGGATCTCATCGATATGTACAGGGGACCGGGACTTAAGGCTCACCTGATGTGTTCTTGTCTTCAGCCATATGTTGGAGGTATACGTTCCATGGCGGGTGATGCGGCAGTTTGACTTATTTCAGCCTGTCCCTCCTGTCGACGCTCCACATCGGTTGTCGCACGCCCAGCATAAGTAAGCTCGCGATCATCTCTACGCATAGTGTTTCCGCTCCATGAAAAGGCTTAACACTTTTGTTTTTCTTGCAGGCAAACCCGCAAGGGCAAGAAGGCTTTCACTTGGGAGGATCGGCAGGCTCCATACACTCGCCGCTGGGAGGAGAGAGCAGGGATGGATGTAGTGCGCGAGGATAGGCCATACGATCCGAGGACATATGGCGACTACCTTCGATGGTATATCCGCCACACCATTCCTCGCATTGCCCCACCAGCTCCAACGCCTGCCGAAATCCCTGCCCCGAGTGTGCAGCAGACGTACGATCCACACCACGCATCCCGTGTGCACCGCCAGGTACGCACAAATACTCGGTTTCTTGCTTGTTATTGTTATTTCTGCTTACCATTGTGTTCTGGTCTTGTAGGTTGATGGCCTTCGTGCGATTACCTCCACCACGCAGCCGCTACTCCATCGGGACGAGTCACGTCTACCTATCACACCCAACGAGTACAGGAAGGCCATCGCCTTCATTCATCGAGTTGCGACGCAGCTGTTGCGGGAGAGTTCCGCCACTTCGTCGACATCTGTTGCACCTCCTCCGCCGAGGGCCCCTCCCATTCAGACGCCGTCACAGCCGGCCGCTCATCCGCAGGATGCACCCGGACCGTCAGGTACGGCCATCGACGCCCCTATTTATCTTGGTGCGCCCCCGGCCCGCTCTTACCGTTCAGGTGTTCCACCTCACATGGACGTGGCATCGCGTGGTGGTGTACGGATCTCTGAGGGTACCCTTGCGCGCCCTTCCGGCTCCGATTCCAACCTGGGGTTCGACATCACGTTCGACTTGGACGACGAGTACGTCACCATGTCGCAGCGTACGGTGCACGAGCCTGCCGGTACGTCCTCATCTGCTCCATCGGCACCGTCTAGTAGGCGCCCGCCCTGCATTCCGCCTCAGCCCGTCCATGCCGACCCGGACGTGGTCCTCGACCCTACGTACGCGGACTATGCTGACATGTTGCAGAGGGAAGACGACACCCACCAGAGCCAGCATCAGTTAGCGTCCGCACAGCTTGGTGATGCGCCTCCGCCGTCGCAGGACCCTCCTGATACAGGTCTCGATCGGGCGACCGCCCAACCACCACCACATCGACAGCCGTCACAGAGGAGGGTGCGGGGACGCACCACCTACTCACCCTCACCGTTTCAGCGGGACCAGCCTCGTCGTCCGAAGAGGGGCCGACATTAGTTTTTTTTTCTAATTTCTTACTCAATGAAACATGATTTGTGTTTACATGTATGTATGAAACATGGTTTTTCTATAATTTAGCCTTTCTACTTTTCAATATTTTTTACGTTCAGTTCTCACTTTTGATAACCCTACAAATTAAATTAACCACGACACATACAAATCAATCAACCGAACTCCTCGCGACTCTTTTTCTCCCTGATTAGGCGGGTTGCGGTAGTTGAATATACCTTTCTATGTTTTACGTGTAATTATTCTTTTTATTTCGGTTATTCGTACATAAAAACAGTCTTGCAGGCTATTTTACAAATAACATACACCACATGGGTTATTTTTGAAATAATCAAAATTATGTTGGTTATTTTGGAAATAATATAAAACAATAACTATTAGTTTCTATTTTGAAATAATATATAACAATAACTATTTTGAAATAAATTATTTTTTGCCCTAAGTCGCCAGCCCAGTTGGCGACTTAGGCTGGCGACAGAGGAGGTGGCCTAAGTCGCCAACTGGGCTGGCGACTATGGTCATTTTTGCAAATTTATTTTCTTTTGTGTTTTTTGCGAAATTATTATTTTACTTTGGGTTTTCCGTACGAAAAATTCCAGAGGAAAAAGGAGGAACAAGCGGAGTTGGCGGATCAACCTCACCGAAGTTGCACTTGACCCTTCCCTTGTCCCTGGATCACACCAACGACTTGCACCGGTAGCCGCCTGCACTGAGTTGGCGGATGACATGGCCTTGCACACTATGCAGCACCCCACCGCCGACCCCACCTGGTGGTCGAAGGCCCAATTCACCGCCGTGAGCCACAACTCCAACCCCTTCACCCATACAGAAAGCATTGTCCGCCCTCATTGTTGGTGAGGGGGGAGGCGGTGCTCGTCGGAAGCAACAGGTAGAGGAAATCAATGTTGCTGTAATATCATGTATTTGAAAGGGATTTTTTTTATAAATAATCTAGATTAAAAATTAATTCAAAAATGACTTACAATTTCTATATTTTACAAAAATAACCCACTGTGTCAGTTTGTTAAATTGTGGAGACTCGACAAGGGCATTTGATAAGCCGCTTGTCATGACTCCAAAACGTGACAAGCGGCTTTTGACCCCTCACTTGTAATTGTATCAGTTCAAAACCGGTCGTATCAATTCTAAACCTGATTGTACTCGTATTAGTACTAGATCTGGTTGTATCTAGTATACAAACTAGTTGTATCAGTGTTAAAACTGATCGTGATCGTATCAATTCGAAACTAATCGTGCTCATATCAATTCGAAACTGATCGTATCAGGACCGAGCCGTTACAACAGTCAGAGGACTTGTCGAGTGCCAGGATTCGACATGCTGATATTGCAGACTATTTTTATAAAATATGACAACTGTAGGTCACTTTTGAAATTAATGTTTTAATCTAGGTTATTTATAAGAAAAACTCGGGTCCCCGAGTCCAGCATGACCACGGTACACCTGAGCTCCTAGACCGAGTCCACCGTGCGCCTGCAATGGACAGGGAGGCGCTTCCGATGCTGCGGTCGCCGGAGTTCTGGCGCATGGGCGTCCTGTGGACCCTCTCCCTCATCTACTCCTACCTCCTCCTCCTGCTCCGCCGCCGCGGGGCCCCACAACCTCGCCGCCGCCAAGCAATGGATGACGGCGTCGGCGGCGGCGGGGCCCACCGCCCCATCTGCGTGGTCACCGGGGTAAGCAAGAACTCCCTGCTTATGTCTCTGCCATGGTGTGGGGTTTCGATGCAGTGATGTGTTTCTTGTGCGTTCGTGAGTGCGTGCAGGCGACGTCAGGGCTCGGGAGGGCGGCGGCGGCGGCGCTGGCGCGGGAGGGCTACCACGTCTTGCTCGGTGAGTCATTTCTTTTCTTGTGGCTGTGTGGGCTTTTCGTCGAACACTTGCGATGCGTCTTGGCTATGACCCAACCTTGGTCTGAGTTCTTGATGCGTGCATTGATGATGGATCTCGTTGTGGTAGTTTGCTTGTTTGCTTTGCGGTTTACATGAATTCTCGCCTTCAGCTCTTGTTTTGCATGTGGTCTTGCAAATTATGGCCTTCTGTGAATAAGAAATAAGCAGACATTCACCAATAGAGTAGTAAATTTTTTGGCTTTGTTTGTATCATTAGTTACTCCATAAATATTAGATCTTTCATACAGTCACTATCAATTTGGGAGTCCAATATGTATTTGCTATTAATGGTTGTTATATTAATGTTGCTGGACCAAACTGTTGTGCATTCTATTTGATGTCAGCTGGACGATCACCGGAATTGCTATCTGAGGTATATATGGAACTTGTGCTAGATAAGTGTATGTTATGCTGTCATTTCACTGTTGTCATCGTTGTCATTTCTGTGTGAAACAGACTGTTCGAGAAATCCAGAGGGAACAACCAGATGCCTGCCTAAAAGCATTTCAAATTGAATTGTCATCCTACAAGTCAATAAGGAAGTTTGAAACTTTCCTAAGGCAGTGGCTTCAGGCTTCAAATTTGGACCCTTCGATTCAGCTTTTGGTAAATAATGCTGGAATGTTAGCAAAATCGCATCGAGTTACCGAGGATGGACTTGATCAGTAGGTGCCTCCGTGATAACTCTCTTGTTCTTCAAACACCAGTTCCTTTTTTTTTCTTCAGTCATTTTTTAGAATATAGACCTCATGAAGAATTTTTAGAATGATACAGACAAACTACGTCGGTCCATTTATCCTGACAAACGTCCTTCTACCACTGCTGAATAACAGCCCAGTGCCTTCTCGAGTTGTTAATCTCACATCTTTCACACACAGATGTGGTAAGTTTTGAGTATTTTATTTTTTTCCATTGTCAACAAACCACTAAACCTAAGTCGAACAATTGTAGCATGTGCATTCTACAAATCCTTTTATCACCTCTGGTAATCCAGGCATAAATTGGTTCTTATCTATCTATCCAAAATTTTCACCCTTTCTGCACTAGCATTTCATGTGACAGTGTGTTATGATTGAAATCTTTTTACCTACATCTTCACTATTTTGTTGCTTTGATCCTGTATATAGATGTTTGCCATTTGCTCACATTTGGCATCTGTGTGATGCTTAATTAATGTGCAATTTATATTTCTTTCTTGGTGATTAAGTTAATTTCAGAATTCAGATAGAGCATACCACCATCTGCTCCTTTTTCTTCTTTTATTAGAACCAATTACCAGTCATATACTTCGATTATATACTAACATTTGCAATTTTCACATCTCCAGTGTCAGGAATCGATGTGTCTGAGGAGGCATTGAGACGAATGAAGTTTAGTCAGTGCTCAGCAGTGGGAAGTTATCCTTTTGCTTCTACTTACGAGTATACCAAATGTATGTATGTTGTTTCTATTTATAAGTGCACTGGATGCAGTCCTATGCTAATATACTTTTCTGGCTCCTTGTTCTTCTCATGGCATAGTTTGTTTACTGCTGTTCTCGTATGAGCTTCATCGACGGCTTCACATGTCTTCTTCTGTCTCCGTCATGTATGCCCATTGTTTTTTTCTATAATCTTTGTTTCTTTTCCCATTCAGTAAAACCATATTGTAGCTTATGGAAGAAATCAGGCACGCTTTTTTAACTCTTTATTCAATCTATGCTAAGAACCATCTTTACCAGAACTTTTTTCCCCATCAATCACCTGACCTAGCAAAAATCTACTAAAATAATATGTTCCTGATGTTCAAATAATTGAAGAATATGCTGATTTATTAGTCCTTGTTTGTATCTCTATGTTACCTTAAGCTTGACAAAACAGTAAATGTCATCATTCTAACCCCCTACCTTGTTTATCAATTTTGTGATTATTTGCACGTATGAAGTATATTTCATGTTTCTAGGGCTGCTGATCCCGGTGTAGTAGAAACAAACATCATGCGGGAGCTTCCTCCATGTCTTTCCCACTTCGCTCTTTTCGTTCTGCGCTTCTTGCATCTCCTACAGCAGCCTGATACCGGGGTTCATGCTGTTCTTGATGCTGCTCTTGCACCACATGTAAACTTGCTACCACTTTCGAAACTTATTTCTTGAAAAAAAAATGTCATATTAACATTTACTAAATTACTTCAGATCATCTTTGATGTTGTGTTCTAGGAAGAATCTGAAAAGTATTTCTTTGGAGGGGAAGGGAGGGCCATCAGTTCCTCTCCACTTTCTATGAGACCAAATTAGCTGAGAAACTGTGGGCAGCATCTTCAGCATTGTACCAGGAGCTGCAGCTTAGAGAAGATGAGTTGAAAGGGCATGTTTGGTGACCTTTCCAATAAAGTGGTTTATTGGATTTAAGCTTATAAGCCCAATAAACCCTTTTCCACATATTTCAGTTTATTTGGAGCTTTTTATTTAAAAAGAGTTTATACTTACAATAAATTTTGAAATAAACTAGGTGTTTAGATACAGTTTCAGCTTATAATCACATTAAATTGAAGCTGATGTTGTGCTAAACACCCCTAACTAAAGTAACTTGTTCATCTAGGTCATGAGATCATTCATATGGGAAATGAATTACGTCCAATGTATGCTGAATTGCTAATGCAATTTTTTTTTTTTTGCTTTCTCGTGATAAATGTTATCATAAAAAGAAATATTTTCTGATAAGTAGAAGGTATAGTTAGGTGTAAATGTTTAATATGTAATTCTTTTACACATCTTTTTTGTGTCATTTGTTTATCTTGTTGTATATGATAATTTTTTTTAAATAATCCATTAAAATAATCAAATCTCAAAATTAGCTCAAAATAATTTTTTTTTGCAGAAGTGGTTTTCAGTCACTGGACCACATACGACTTAATTTTCGTCGTTGGACCGGCCCGTGACTGACCACGACTCAATGTGTAGCCCAAATCGAATTTGCCCTGTTGGCCCCGTCCATGCCACATAAACTTTCAGTTGTTCAACTCTTCAACGATTAAAACTTACACGCTTTTCAATCACTCAACCATAAAGTGGATTGAAATTCATATATAAGCAGGCCAGTGGCCTTCAACCACTCCCCTCATTTGCAAGTCTAGTCCTTAGAACAAACAAAGAAAGAAAAAGAGGAAGCGAAAGAAAGAGAGGGGAAAAGAAATGAAGAGAGAAGGAAAGAGACAGATTTGTATATATCTTTTTAGTAGTCAAACGAGATTACAAAGAGAGAATCAAATAATCTTTCTTCATGTGGTCGTGGGACATTGTAGGAAGAGAAAATGAGGAAGTCTAAGATGTTCTAGACTTAATCCAACTCTTACATATGGTTTGCTTCTTCTGTCAATAACTTTTCGCCGTAAAATCAACACATGGTGTAATCATTGTTTTGCTCTTGATAACTTTCTAATTCTCCAACGATTGCAATGTTCTTTCAAGATACCTTTCTAACTGCTCTTAATATTTATCTTGTCACATGAACCGATGGTGCAATGACATGAACAGATTACAGAAGAGGAATTAGTATTGGCCTACTGACTTGATTGTGTTCTTCGTGTATTCTTAAATTAAAGCTAAGTAATTCCAGTGGGTCACCTATCACACATATCAGATCCATGATATCCATTCCCCAATTGCAACTGCTCGACTCCAACAGGTGGCGAACTACACTAGAGAATCAATAAATCACAAGTCCAGAGGGGAAGAACCGTCTAGGTGCAACCAGATCAAGATCGAAACCATCTATCTCAGTTTTGATTACCCTACGAACACAAACTAGATCGATCAGGTAAATCAATCTGAAACGAATTGCCTACCTTCTTCTACCCATGGATCCGAAGAACAGAACAAACTAATACGCAGATCGATCTACGGAAACACAGTGAGGCATGGATGGATCTAAGAACAAAATAGATAGCTGCTTGTTGAAATTATCCAAGAGAAGAGATGGAGAGAGGAAGAATTGGAGACTGCTACGTACCTGGAGGATCCAAGCGCTTGTGTTCTTGCTCCGATCCGCTCGGACTTGAGTTGAGACCAGTCCCCTGCCCCCTTCCCGTGATCTAATATCCAGGCGACCAAGAAACGGCCAAACGGGTCGAGTCGGGTCAGATCCGATCGTAACCAAATGCTGTGCCCGACCCGTTTGTCCGGCTGTCAGACCTAGAAGCCTCTTCTCAGTCTTCTGTTTCTGCCTCCACGGTCTGGGCCCGCTTGTTAGAGAGAATATTTCAATTTGTGCGCAATGGGCCACCAATCAGTTGGTGAGAGATGTAAAACTTTCTTTTTTTGTCGGTGAAGAAGCATAGCTCCCTCTAATTTTGCTGTATCCTGTCACTTCCCATATACAAGCCGGGCAATAGATTTGAAGAGAAAAATAAGTGAGACAGGCGCACATACATAGCCAACTTCTCCCTTCATCTTCGACTTCAACCAAAATCCTAAACTTAATTAAGGGTGAGAGATCAAAAATGGTGTACTACTTGCTATGCATGAAAACAAAGTTGCGTGAGCTTACCATCTTGTAGCCCTACGACGAGTATGACAACCCCAACTTCCCCTACTGCCTCAGGTTTTCACTCCGCTCCATCCCAATGTTTCACACACACCTCCTACTTAGCTCTTAAGTTAGTTTGGTTTTGATACGATTTGGCTTTGAATTGCTATTAATAATGTGTTTCTTTCGTGTGTGTGAAGTGATGTGTAAGAACTGCGGAGAGAGCAAAGGGCTTGTGTATTTGCCTCAGCCACATGATGACTCCACATCATGCATGCATATTTAGTTAAAAAAAAATTTCATAATTGTATTTATTTTATTTTATTTCAGTTGAATTAGTACGAATAAGCCTATGCAATAATGTTTCAGTTGGAAAACGCCACGTGGTTACCCTGGAGATCTGCACCCTCTAAGGACCCCCAAAAATATCGTGCCCCCAGTGTCCTTTAGTCGCCCGGTGGACCTGAGCCCCCAACAACCAGTCCCTCCCCGAGATTTTCATGCCCTCAAGACAATTGTCTTCTTGGGGCTCCCAAGCCCCCGACGACCGATCCCTCCCGGGGACCCATATCCCCTAGGACCATTGCCAACCCAAGGGCCTCAAGCCCCCAGTGGCCAATCCCTTTACGAGGACCCTATGTCCTTGGTGACCATTGCCTACCCAGGGGCCTCGATCCCCCAACGACTGATCTCTCCTTGTGAACCCGGTCCCTGGTGACCCTAGCAGCCTGGTGCATGAGTCCAACTATCAGTATTTGTTAGATCAAGTTTCAAGATGTCGAACCCACGACGCCACTTGTCCACCATCTGATGAGCTCGAGGCGATCAAAAGACAATCTCGTCCCTCATCTACTGATCCCTCAAGGGCGTATATGATCTTTTTGCTTCTTTTGGAACTATAAATACTCCATATATCTCACCACGTGTAACATAACTCATTAACTTGAAATCAACACAAACATTTAAACTCCTTAAGTGCCTTGAGGTTTTCTCCACTCGAAAATTACTTCCAACCAACTCTAAGTCGAAGACACCCCAACAGAATTAAGATCCTCCGTGAGACCTCAACTTGTATAAATCTCTCGTGTACTATTCTTTTTCGCGACAACCATGAGTGATATGTTGCAACGTTACCCTTGGTTCCCAGTATTTAGGACACGTGGAACTTGTTGTTTAGATAATCCAATCACTTAATACTTTTGTTGTTTGCAGAGAAAAGAAGGCGTACTTGGGTAAAAAGGAGCTTTCAGAGGCTAAAAAAACATATTTTGGAGGCCAGTAATTTTCTGTAGAAGCATCAAATCAAGAAATGTATTCCACCAGACGAAAATATTAATGTACATTTGATCTCTCGTAAGGTATATGGTCAACCATATGGTCAAGGTCCACCATATACCTTGACCATAAAGGGTTCTAGTCCGTGCTATCAAAGTGTTTTCAAATCCGAAATCCTCACAACAAATTGATGCTTGAGAGGCTTTTAGAAAAAGCAAAATAGTGTGGTGGCAAGAGAGGCAATCAGAGAAGATTCAATTAGATCAACTCCACTCCACTTTTCATTATTAGACTTAGAACAGAGGATAGATGATAGATCCTATATCACCTCATTAGCATCTAGAAGAAGGGAGAGAGCAGATTACACAGAGAAGAAAGTTGTTTAATATCTAATCTCTGATGTAATCTATTTCTCGATTCTTTATCTTATGGATTGTTGTTTTATTTGTTTAGTCTTGTGTTTTTCATTTCTATGAGTTAATTCTACATGATTCCTAGGATTAACGGATCTAGCATATACTTGTGAATTTGTGATTGAATTTTTCTACGATTTTTTTATCTTACTAAATTGATGATATTTTAGAGAGTCTAATGCTGGATTTATAAACATCGTTGTAGATCTAACCTAGGAATTGCTTAATCTTTTTTTAATTAGGATAGCATTGGGGATTTAGATAAATAGGAGGACCTAATGATGACAATATAAGAAAATCCACTAGTTGGATATTTCTCTAGGGGATTCATGGGTCTCAAAACCTAAGGTATTAGTCTAATCCCTTGGTGAAGGTTTTTAAATTGCATGCATAGACATAGATGGGAGTGTGGGGTAGTAGGGATATGGTGCAGCCCCAGTAAACGACATGTCTAATTTTGGTTTTGTTCTCTTTAATTAATAAAGTGTTCATCATATATTAAATTAATGATCATCTTTGCTTGAATTAATAGTGAAATGTAATTCTGAGAATCCTTAACTATATCTTATTCTTACTCTACAAATTTCAATTGTTGTTATATCTTTTCTACTATTAAAATTTGACACAACCTAGTGTTTTTTTTTGATTGGACTATTAAATTTAAGGGAAAACACCAAAATAATATTAATGTAAATCAATAAGTCTATATGTAGGCCAGCACAGAAGAATTCTAACCAAATACATATTACATATAGGTCAATATAGAAGAGTATTTCTAATCAAATATAATACTAGAGTTTTAACCAAAATTATATAAGAATTATAACTAAATAGATAGATATCTTTAACACTTACTCTCAAATTCAAGGTGGAAGTAGACTTAAGTTTGAAAAGGAGAAAACTATGACACGTTAAAAAACTGAAGACAAGAGGTTCAGCGGAAGAAGATTACAGCAGCAGACAAAATAGTAGAGGAATAACCAGCAACACGGCAAATAATAAACGAATCTTTAGATGACGAGCCAATAATAGTCTACAGAAGACGAGTCAATAATGACACACTCTTCCAATCCAAAATAGCAAGAAGACTGAGTTGAGACAACTAAAAACTAGTCAATAGCCAATAGTCATGATCAAAGACATGCCTATAGTCATGATCAAAAACATGCCTATAGTGATCAAAGAAACAAGTTTTGATAAAATCAAGGCCAAACGAGTCTAAACAGACCAGAACCAAAACTAGGGGCCAAATCAGAGCCAAACGAGCCCAAATAGACTAAACTGGTCAAACCAGAGCCAAATCAAGGATAGGGCCAAACGAGTCCAAATAGATCATGATAAGCTCGACCAAGATCATCAGTCAGGGAGAAGCAAGTGCTCGCCGCAATTCACACAAAAGCCCGCGCCTATGCGGCTCTTCTAGGATTAAGAACTCCCATCAAACATCATCTCAATCGCCAAACCACCGCCAGAACAAACAAATAACTCAAAATCAAACACACCAACACAACGCGACATCAAAAACGAGCGGACGGACGTGTGCGCAACAAACCCAAGGTACGGCCACGACCATGGCAATGGTGCATCGCATGAGACAAGCAGAGACAGATGAAGAGCAAAGAAAAAAAAAGAATTTTCTTAGGCACCGCCCAGCTAAGTTTCGTGTCTCTCACCATCTCTCTTGAGTAATGAATCGATAGTGAGTGGCTAAATTTAGGGTTTTGAGGATCTTGACTCTAATACCATATTAAATTTAATGAAAAACACCGGAATAATATTACTGTAAACCAATAAATCTATACATAGATCAATACAGAAAAGTTCTAACCAAATACATATAGGTCAATACATAAGAGTTCTAACCAAATAGAATACTAGAGTCGTAACTAAAATTATATAAGAATCTTAACTAAATAGATAGATATCTTTAACATGGACAACCCTAAATACTTATTAAGAGGGCTATTGCGATCCCGTGCTCTTGTAGGTCATCAAGTTTTTTGTGACATCGTTGCAAGGATGTTCTGGTGCTTGTGTTAGATTTCAAAAGTAGAATTTTTAGTTTCAGTAGTAATATTAGTTTTATTTATTTGTTATTATTTTCGCTCACTTTTATTTTGTTATGATGAATTTTTCAACAGTACCACTACATCGCCTGTGAAAGATTTTTGTGCTACCTTCGCCGTTTAAAGGACGATCTGGTGTATGGATAACCAATGAAAGCTTCAATATTATTCCTCGACTAATCGACAAGATTAGAAAGATCAAACAAGAGGCTTTCTCCGGAGAATGGAGAAAATACATAACTTTGTCTAGACAGTTTTTAGAGATTATGCACTACATTTAAAGTAAGTGTTTTATCTAATGATGATGTGAAATTTAAAATATTCCCATTCTCACTTAAAGGTGAAGGCCTTCAATGATTATCTTCAAAACCTCTTGGATATTTTAAATCTTAGGGACATTGTTCTTCATCATTTTTGTCATAATATTTCCCCATCGAAAAAGTCAGGAGTGTTATCAAGACATAATTATGTTTTCTCAAGGAAGAAAGAGAATTTATTTTAATACTTTTATTTAGAAAACTTTTAACTGCATGCCCTTATCATGGTATTCCTAATTAGTTAATTTTAAGAATATTTTATGGGGGACTAACCCTTCTCGACAAGATCGTTTAGGCTTTGTGGCAAGAGGAGTGTTCATGAATTAGGGTCTGTTTGGAAACCCAGGAATTGGCCTGTTTCCGGGTGGATTTCATGGGTTGGAATTAGGATCCTAACTACATTCAAGAAGTCATTTGGATGGGCCAAGATCTGGAAGTTTAAATGGGCCAGGAAGCCTAATCCGGGGGGTTTAAAAAATCTGCATGGGAGGCCCGAAAAAGAAACCTGGCCTTTTTTGTGTCATCGACCTCACCCGCGTCGCCGCCCTCCTCGTGTCACCCTCGAAAATCTAGCGGAGAGGTGTGCGGCGGTAGAGGGGTGAGTCGGCTGTTGCATCTAGGCCTTCATGCCTAACCCTAATTTTGATGATTAATGAAAACAAAGTGTTCCGGACTAATTGTGCTTTTGAGATTGATTGATACAGGGATCAGTTGGGAAGAAATACAAGATGATCAAGATGAACCCGACATGAAGTAAAGCACAAGATGCAGGAGAGCAAAAGACAAGACGCAAATCATGCAGATGCGAAAGACCTAAGGTATTATGAGTTTTTATTTTTACCGATCTTGACGTTTGGAGATGATCGGTTAGGGAAATTATTTTCTAGTTTTAACCGTACTATAAAGAGGGGTGGCGAAAGTCCTTTCTCTATCTCCAACATAAACCGAGAAATCTAGGTCACTGCATTGCATCTTTTTGGTTGGATTTGGTTTGAACTTAATTTGAAAATTTTGGTTTTTCAGTTTAGTTTTTGACAGTAGAAGAGTTTTTTGATTTTCTAGAAAGATCTAGGCAGATCTGATTTTTTCTTCTGTTGACAAAAATGTAGCCCTTGAAATTATCTTTCCAACGAGCTATTAAATACCTCTTTTGGATTTCTGTATTTAAAGTTATCTCTATTTTTGTTCATGTTGACTGTCAGTTTGCTAAACTGACTGTCAGTTTGAATGTCAGTTTGATTAAACTGACAATTGTCCAGAGAGGGTGTATTTTGGGCTCAAATTTTTTGTACTAAACTGACTGTCAGTTTGTCCATACTGACTGTCAGTTAGGGTTTCGATCACAGTGCTTTTAACTGAGTTTCTATTTGATTATGGTCAAGTTAGCGGTCAAACTGACTGTCAGTTTGCATAACTAACTGCCAGTTGTGGGTTTCAGCTTTCCATATACGACCACAAGCGGCTAGCAAAGTTTATTCCGTAAATTTTGTCCACCGTTGTGTATGTAACTGACTGTCAGTTTGCATAACTGACTGTCAGTTTGAGTTGCTGATTTTCAGCCCTAGCTCCAACGGTTCATTTGATCCTTGAGGCTATAAATAGGGGCTTTGGGCATGTGTTTTATACAACAAGTAGCAGTATTTTCTTATACACTCTTGAGCTTTAGTTTTCTACTTATAATCTTGATCTTTTGATCAAGTTGAGTATTTTCCGATCCACTGAGAGTTTCAGTTCTTTTGCATTTGCATTCACTTAGCTTCTCGGTGCGTGTTTGGAGGTCTAGGGAAGACCTCGCTGCCTGTTACTCTTGGTGAGCGCCCTCACCTAGACGGTTCGGAGGTGTGGCCGTTGATCTCTCCGTTCGGAGATTATCGGAGAGGCTTGGCAAGTGTGTACAAGGCATTGGTGCTCGCCTTTCCGGAGTGGACAAGGAGCAACCACTAGTGATAATATCCTTTGTGGATATTGAGGCAAGACTCAAGTGATTTGAGTGCTTCAACGAGGCTTAGTGGAGACTGGGCGAGTCTCCGATACCTCGGTAAAAATCATTGTGTTCGTTCTCTCTTTTCCCTTGTTTATATTATTTGTTCTTGATTTGCATTTATTTTCTTTAAGCTTTAAATTTTTTAAAAGCCTCATATTCACCCCCCTTCTAGTCGGCATCCTTGATCCAACATCGGCCAGATCCCGTGCGTCGCCTCCCTCTTCGCCTCTCTCCTTCTCTCTCCTCTCTGTCGCGCGTAGCCTCACCCACATCCCGCACCCTCGTCGCGCTCCACTGCCACGGGCTCCACTTTGGTCTCTCTTCGTACGTCGCCACCAGATCCGCCGGATCTAGTGCGCCCGAGCACCGCCTCTGCTCTCAAGCCACGGTCGCCGCCGTAGACTAGATCTGCGCCCCTAGCTCCTGCCTCCGCGGCTCTCCCTCTCTTCTTCTTCTTCTTCTCTCTTCCTCCTCGATCTCCCCTGTTGCTTCTCACCCCCAAAATCCTTCGGCAACATCAACGATCTCCACGATTTTTCTTCACCAGCCGAACTCCAACTCTCCAACATCGACGATGAGGTATCTATATCTTTGTATATGTCTTAGATCTCCTCTCTATGCGGTTTCTTGGTTGGATGGCTAGATCTGTGTGTATGTGTGTGTGTTTGATTGGATTGTATGTGTGGGTGGATGCAGAGCTTGGTGTAGCACCAGCCAAAGCAGCACTTGACATTGGACAAGCTGAGCAAGGACTTCTTCATTGACTTCTCCGGCAACCCTTCTTCATCGACTGTCACAATCCTCAGCAGCCACAGTGAAGTCTAGTGATCATCAACTTGCTACAATAATACAATTGGTGATCACTCTCTCTCTCCCCTTCTCGACCAAGGTTTTGTAGCACAGATGAAATGAACTGAATTTTGATGTATGAGATGATGTGTTCTTGTAAATGGGTGAATTGATCAGTGATATTAAGGACTAAGTATTGAACTGAGTATTGATAGCTGATATATTCATAGCTTAGAGTTTTGGATTGCATTTTGTTTCATTGTTTGTTTCAGTTCTCTGGTAATCTGCTTATATACTTTGTTTGCAATCTGATAAACATACCTTAGAGTTTTGGATTGATAGATGATATATTTTGTTTGCAATCTGCCTAAAATCTGCTTAGTTCTCTGATAAATTTTGTTTCTTTTAGAAAAATGTAGCAACTCTAGTATGAATTTCCTTTTGCTATAGGGTTATGAATTTCAACCAAAAATATATAGATTGTTGGTTGCTATAGGGTTATGAATTTCCTTTTGCTCAAACATACTTGCTAGAAATCCTTAACATTATACTCTCAAGCACTATTTGGCTATGTTGTGGATTGAAGTCACTAAACAGTGGTAGGTTTTGGTGCAACACCAGCCCACACAACACCCAACGCGGAGGAGCTGAGCATCGGCAAGATCAAGTTCAAGGCCTTCGATCTCGGTGGCCACCGGATCGCCCCCACTCCCAAATTGAGATCAAAATTGAAAAGAACACCAGTGTAAGTACACGACCACTATTAGTTTTAGATTTTTGTCCATTTTTGTCTTTACACCACAAGTCCTCTCTGCAATGACCTTTTGATCTAGATAAGTCTAGTGTTTCATGCCATGCTGCAACTTTGTGAAGTGTAAACAATAATGCATTGAATAGTGGCTTGTATTTATGTCTAGAGTTTCATTGAATAAAGTCTTATGTTTCATTGAATAATGAGAATATCTGAGGCTTGAGGTCTTGGAAATTGAGGCTAGCATTGTACCCACACTTGATTAGTAGGAGCATTTGAAGTTATGGGCTTATAATGACTTGTTTCTTGTTAAAATGGTATTTCAAACTGAACATTTCATTTGCTGAACATTTCTCTTTGATTCTTGGAGTAAGATCACGTGTATGATTCAATGTTGACTTATTGATTTCTGTTTCACAAAGATATGGATAATCCATTAGTCCTTGAATATTTAAGCACCTTGATATGAGGGCTTTCTTTTTTGCTCTTGCATCAACAGGGACCAGATCAAGGCCTGGATCCAGTCTAGCAAGATCAAGGACAAGAAGGTGATCCACTTGCCCATTGATGCAATATTGTTGCTGTTGCTGTTGTTGTTGCTACTTGTGTTATCTTGGGATCAATTCTTGTTGCTTTTTTGATTTGTGCATGGAGAACCTTGTTCTATTCCAAAAAGAGGGTCATGCTATTTTCTGAAAGCACTGCTACTTTACTTGCGATGCCTTTTGAAATGAGATCAAATCCTTTTTTTTATCTCGTTTTTATGTATGATCTATCAATGATTGGACTTGTGTTAGTGCTTGCTTTCTTTTAGTTTTGGAGAAGTGCCACTTGAGTCAAGTTTTCCAAGAGTTCTATACTTCTCTTATCTGCCCAAAAAAAAAAGAGTTAAGAGGCTAGCTTGGTTTGCCATTAGAGATTCGTGATGCGGAGTTTATGATAAATATTTGTGTTTACATTTCATCAGAAGGCATTTGATAGTTGAAAGGCCTCAAAAGGTACATTACTTTGTTTCTCATATGTTTCCTACTATAGTTTGTAGTTTATGGTAATGTGTGAGCATGCATATCTTTCTAGGTTTCCTGTGATCTAGATGGCCAGAATATTCACTTGTATTTGTATTTGTAGTATGCTAATCCATTTTTTTCACTCAAAACATTAGTGACTATTATAGATGTGATCTGAATACTGATTCAGAAATTTAACATGTGTTATCCTGAGATGTTGCTGTTGCTGCTTGTGTTATCCTGGGATCATTAGCTTATGTCATGGATGATGGTTTTAGATTATTAGTTGCTGGGATGTGCTATCCTGGGATGGTTTTAGATTATTAGTTGTTGTTGTTGCTTGTGTCATGGACGATGGCAATTGTTTATGATTTGGTTGTTGGGATGTTGGTGTGTTGGTTGTTGCTGGGAAATAATCAACTGGATATGCTTTTCTTTTCTGATGAATGGTATTTTTTTTGAATTTTTTGAATTTTGCTTATTTTTGAGAATTTTTTTGGATGGCTAGGATTTTTATCTTGTTTCTTCCAAACACAGGCCGAGATTATTTTACCAGTAGTATTTTTTTCTGGGAGATTTTTGGATTACCAAAAATTCCTGGTCTAACATGCAAACAGGCCCTTATTCTATTGACAATGCATGGAAGAAAAGCGACCATAGGTGGAATACTGAATATGAATATGAAGAAGAGTACGACTAGGTAACTCTAGCAGAGGGTGAATGTGTAGTAAAAAATTTTCTTCTAAATTACTCATGTCTTATAGAAGCAAATGGAATATTAATAATGATTTAGGCAAAGACATGATAACTGCTGTCCGCTTAACTAGCAAATCTATAGATAATCAGTTATGAACTACCTAATACTAACGAGGAAAAGTTGCATCAAGCTGCTACTCCAACTATTATTGTTTCTAATCCATCTTGCAAGTCACTCTTCAATAATCAAGATACAGATAGAAGTTTTCTTGCCAAGCTGTGGACATTTTACAAGAAGATCCTAGGCCAATATAATATTTTTGCATGTCAAGAACTATCTAGAAAATCAGAGAAATAGAATTTTTCAAAAAAGCCCCAAAAGTTTATATTTCTCTAGTATTTAAAATATTACCATGAACGCTAGAAAATTCTTTATATTTATAAGATATTTTTGTAGCATGGTTAGGATCTTGCCATATGGCAAAGATCCAATAGTGATGAAAGTATATCACTAGGAGTGGTCTTTCTCATTCAAGGCATGCCATAACAAGTGCTAAGCGTATGCTTGAGTGTATAATTAGAGTCTAGGTACTGATATCTGTAGGATCAAGGATCCCAATTAGAGGGGGTGAATAAGGGGCTTTTAAAAATTCTTTCCCCACTAAGCAATTTTTTAAAGATGTTTAGGATAATCTATAGTTGCAAGAGTTTATCAACAATCTAACATCTAGTTGCGATTAATCAATATGAGATATACAATACAACAAGCAACTAGTGAAACAAATAATTTGTGTCAAGCTAAATATGAAATGAATAAGAGATACGAAATTGATACAATATTTTTACCGAGATCTTGGAGACTCGCCCGGTCTCCTCTACTCCTCGTTGAAGCGCTCACGCGTGAGCCTCGCTTCTATATCTACGAAGGATATCTCAACTCGGGTTGCTCTTTCTCCACACCGAATAGGCGAGCACCAAACCTTTCACACGTCGTTTGTCGACCTCTCCAACAAACTTCAACCGAAGAGATCGCGACTCTCCTCCGACACCGTCTAGGTGAAGGCAATTGCCAAGAATAATAAGTCGGATCCTTTCACTTGAACAAATCAAGTGCTCGAAACTCAAATGATGCAAGTGTATACACACACACACTAGCACTAGCTTGCAAATGGTGGATTAAGCACACTAAGCACTCTTAGCCTCACACAAAGGCTCTCTCTCAAATCCACCCAAGAATTTGGCTCAAATCTAACCTCTAGATGCAATAGAACACATGCAATGGATTTCGCTAGCTTATGCACAGTGATATCAACTTCTTGAGCAGCCCCAAATGAAGGCAAACACAAGATATATATAGCCCTCAAAGAAAACTAGCCGTTTGTCACGAACAGGCAAAATTTTGTACAGACCGGATATTTTCTGGCCATCGCCGGACACTGTCCGGCTAGTACAACAAATTTCGACCGTTGCAAACTGTCAGCTACCGTTGGGGGACTTTTTGTAAAGACTGGACAATATCCGGCTATTCTGGACAAAGTACGGCCATGTCGGACAAAAGCCCTCGGACATATATATCTGTCTCTGTTTCACTTTCGGCTCAAACAATTTGTACAGGCCGGACAATGTCCGGCCATACCGGACAAAGTCCGGCTCATCCCGGACAAAAGCCCCCGGACGGATGCAAACATCTCTGGTTACACGTTCAAAATTTCTCAAAGCAATTTGTATAGGTCGGACACCAATGCACATTGATAGTAAAACAAGAATAACTTTTGATCTAGAGATTTGATTGAGGTGATTTTTAACTTGCTGGAAAGATAACTCAAAAGGCTACAATTTTGTCAACAGAAGCAAACCTAGATAGGCCTAGATATTTCTAGGAAATTCAAAAATCTTCCTGCTGCCAAAATGTCCAACACAAAAGTCATTTCTAATGCAATTTGTCTGTTTTCTCGCGGATATGTCTACTGACACTTGTTGCATCTAGGCCTTCATGCCTAACCCTAATTTTGATGATTAATGAAAACAAAGTGTTTTAGACTAACTGTGTTTTTGAGATTGTTTGATACAGAGCTCCGTTGGGAAGATAGTCAAGATGAACAAGACGAACCCAACACAAAAGAAGTAAAAGCACAAGTCGCAAAGAATGAAGTCGAGATGCAAATCGCAAAAGTACAAAAGACCTAAAGTAACATTGTCTTCATTTTTACCGATCTCGATGTTTGGAGTTGATCGGTTTAGGAAAATTATTTTTATCTTTTAACCGTACTATAAAGAGGGGTAGCGAAAGTCCTCTCTTTATCTCCAACATAAACCGATAAACTTAGGTCATGGCATTGCATTCATTTCGGATGGATTTGATTTGAATTGGTTTGAAAGATTTGGATTTTTCAGTTGAGTTTTTGATAGCAGAAGAGTTTTTCCTTTTTCTAGAAAGATCTAGACAGATCTGGTTTTTGCTTCTGTTGACAAAAATGTAGCTCTTAAAATTATCTTTCAAACGAGCTATTAAACACCTCTTTTTAATTTCCGAATTTAAAGTTATCACTATTTTTGTTCATGCTGACTGTCAGTTTGCATAACTGACTGTCAGTTTGAATGTCAATTCAGTTAAATTGACAATTGTCTAGAGAGAGTGTATTTTGGGCTCAAAATTTTTGTACTAAACTGACTGTTAGTTTGTCCATACTGACTGTCAGTTGGGGATTCGACCACAGTTGTTTTTATCTGAGTTTCTATTTGCTTTGGTTGAATACTTGGTCGAACTGACTGCCAATTTGCATAACTGACTGTCAGTTGTGGGTTTCAAGTTTCCATAAACGACCACAAATGGCTAGCAAATTTTTATCCGTAAATTTTGTCGGCCGTTGTACACGAAACTGACTGTCAATTTGTGTTGCTAATTTTCAGCCCTAGCTCCAACAGTTCATTTGATTCTTGAGGCTATAAATAGGGGCTTTGGGCATGAGTTTTATACAACAAGCAGCAGCATTCTCTTATACACTCTTGAGTTTTAGTTTTCTACACAAAATCTTGATCTGTTGATCAAGTCGAGTGTTTTTTTTGATCCACCGAGTATTTCAGTTCATTGCATTTGCATACTTGTAGTTTCTCGGTGTGTGTTTGGAGGTCTAGAGAAGACCTCGCTGCCTATTACTTTTGGTGAGCGCCCTCACCTAGACGGTTCAAAGGTGTGGCTGTTGACCTCTCCAGTTTGAAGATTGTTGGAGAGGCTCGGCAAGTTTGTACAAGGCATCGGTGCTTACCTTTCCGGAGTGGACAAGGAGCAACCATTTGATCCGAGAGGATTTCCAAGTCCTGATCGCATACGGCTTCGCGACCAAGTCCTAATCGCATATGGCTTCGCGAACAAGTCCTGATCGCATATGGGTCCGCGACTTTGGATTGGTCCGCGACCAGGAAAAGGAATTCGTTCCCTGTTCGGAATTGTAATCCGATCCGAATGTGTATAACTAAGCTTATATGTTTAGGATTAGTTATATGAGTATAATATGTTTAGGTTATTAAGTCTGATACGTACTCATACGATTGGACTATAAATACCCTGTAATAGGTCTAGTTTAGATCATCGAATTCAATCGAAGAGTCATAGAACTTATTTGAGTTTTAGACACTTATAGTTCCTTCGACGTAGGCAAGTGTGCCTAACGTTCGACGTATAAAGCCCTCTTTGAAATAAAGAGTTGTGCAATTACTTTGAGCTGTGTTTTCGATCAACCTTTGGGTTTCGGTATTTCCGAGTAAGATCCCGTTATTCCGCATATTAGAATCTGGGCAAGTCTAGTGCGAAAACTAAGGCTAGGTCTCAAACGGATCACCATTAGTTGATAATACTCTTCGTGAGTATTGAGGCAAAACTCAAGTGACTTGAGTGCTTCAACGAGGACTAGTGGAGACTGGACGAGTCTCCAATACCTCGGTAAAAATTACTGTGTTCGTTCTCTTCTCCTCTTGCTTTTTTATTATTTGTTCTTATTTTGCAAATATTTGTTTAAGTATAAAGTTTTAAAAGCCTCCTATTCACCCCCCTCTAGTCGGCATCCTTGATCCTACAACACTCAGCATAGACCACGACCAAATTGATTTAAGAACTTTACAGCCACTGGTTGAATATCTGGTCGAAAACAGGTGGTCGAGTGGATTTAGTCGAGCGTACGCAATCAAGCTGAAAACTGGTACGACCAGCTTGAACTCCTACGACCACGACCATACTCCAAACAAGGATATGGCCAATCTAGCGAACACGACCACGACCAGCTTTAGAATATAAACCAATTGAATTAGCTAGCGACACGACTAAGTGCAGTTTTCAAAATATTTTATTTAATGCGACAGACTTTCTAGCAATACAAGAGGTGATTAAGCACTAGTGCAAGATGATATGAATGCATTTGAGTTTCCACACTAGATAGACTCAAACTACTAGTTTCTGACCCCTCTTAATAGTACGGTCAAACTAGTAAAAAGAATCATGTCAACCCGGTCTATTTCCAAACATCGAGACCGGTAAAATCCTAAGAAAATAATTTTTAATTTTGGATTTTACCTTCGGTAATGCTCAACCTCGTGAAGCTCGATCCCTCGAAACTTGTCCTCGCAAAACTCGACCTCGCTAAGCTTGATCTCGCTCGAGATGACTCATATCGGCATCATCCTCTTCACGCCCTTGCTTGCTTTCATCTCGCAATACGCCTTGAGACTACAACACATACACTCAATGCACAACGTTAGTCTCATATATATGTCATCATTAATCACCACCAGAGAAATTACTCCACACAGGAGTTAGCTCAACAATTTCTCTTTCCGGTGAAATGACAAAACCATATTCAACAGATAGTAAGAGATGAAATACACAAACATATAGATTCGTATATGATAAGGACATACGCACATGATCTATATTACACATGTCATGATGGCAATCAGATCAGATGACCAATATGATGAGCTCCCCCTCAGCATATGCATCGATGTCAAAACCTCAATAAGGAGCCATCAAACTTCATAATTTATCTCATGATATTCTAATTTACACTTAGTACAAGATTGATGCAACCATCGAGCTCCCCCTCTACATATGCATCAATATTAAACCTACAACTAAGGAAAATCCATTTTATGGTTTATCAATAATCAATTTAATTTACCTGTGTTAAATCAAGATTTATCTAAATTATCATTAAATCATCAAATTTGACATTCTCCAGATTAACTTTAATCATCAGGGATTTATCCAAATCGTCATTAATCATCAAAACCTATTTATCTAGATTGACTTAGATCCAACAATATCAACAGAGTATGTGAGTCATCTTCAAATCCTACTTATTTTTAATGTTTACTTCTAAAAGGAGCACCACAATATACAACAACATTTTTTCTAGAACTATTGGATAATTCTCTCACACGGAATCTTAAATTTCCAATCATGTCCTCTTTTCTCCACATACTTCTTTATTAAATTCACTACTTAAATAAAATGCATTGAAAACAATAATGAGATCCTTTTATTCTTTTTCAAAACCACAAAATTCTTTTTTGCAACTGAAATACTAGTTATTTTTATAGTTTCATCAATACAATAGATACTTGCAAGAAGGACTTAAACTTTACAAAGTACGGGCATCTTACATGGTTTCAGAAAATAAAATATTTTTAATGACAAGAATTATCTAGAAAATTAGATAAATATAATTTTGCAAGAGAACCCAAAAAATGTCTATTTTATCTAGTATGTAAAATTTTACCATTAATATTAGAAACTCTTCTTCATATTTGCAAGAAAATATTTTTGTAGTATAGTTAAGATCTTGCTACATAGAAAAGATCAAATGGTGATGTAAGTATATATATAGGAGTGACATTTCTTGTTTGGTAAGCAACTGACCTAGGATGACCGCCTTAGCTGCCCTAGTGCTAGCCTGCTAGGTCCGCTTTTGGCCCAAAGCGCTGGTGTAGTGCAAGAGTGCAAGACTTCTTAAGGCGGTCTCCAACGGCGACGGTAGCGGCGGCGAACGTCGACAGAGGCGGAGGGAAGCTTGGTGGCTGCTCGGCGCGATGGGACACCCGTGTGCTACGGGACGAGGCAGACGAACGGCGAGGAAACGGCGAGCGCAGCGCCGGCGTTGGAGGAGAAGGAGACACGATGCAACGCGTTTTGCGGGCCCCACTGAGAACGACACCAGCAAACCATACCCGCAAAAACCTAGAACTGACAGGTGAATCCAAAAATTGAAAAGGCCCACAAGTCATACACGGTGTGGTAGGTTGCAGTGTCGAAGAAATAAACAACGTGGGTCCCACGACAGCGAGTCCCGTGCCCGTGTCAGTGTGCACTTGAACCAAGCAAATCACTGCCCACGAAGCTGACAGATGGGTCCCAATTGTTTTGTCCCCACGCGTCAGTTGCAGTGTGTATTAATTTCGCGTTGCACTGAATTTGAACTGAGTGGGGCCCACCTGTATAGTAAACCGCGTGAGTGCACAGCCTCGGTGAGTACGGCAACACGCACGCGGCGCACTCAACTCAATGACCGGTGGGGCCGAGAGTTTTAGGGGCCACATGTCAGCGAAATGAGAGTAAAAAGAGCCGTTGGAATTTGTTTAAATAACAAAATTTAATTCGTACGCCCGGTTTTAGTGCAACAGACAATGACAGGTGGGATCTATCTTTATTGGGCGTGGCACATGTAAGCCACGGTAAACCCTAGAAAATGACCGTTGAGGAGTTTTTTTGACCGTGGCCCACTTGTCAGTGTCACAAAAAATGGCAGTTAGAAAATAGTCGTTAGAAATTAGCCGTTGATGATTTTTTAATGTTATTTGGGCTTAAAAAATCACTAAAAATTCCAAAAAATTCCAAAAAATTTCCCAAAAATGACATAAAAATTTAGCAGCTCTCTCCTATATAATGGGCATGTTGTCGAGCCATTTTCACACAAAATTCTCAAGCCATCTACAACAAGAGCTTTTCCAAATTGTTAGCTAATTTTTTATAAACCCGATATGGATTCTAATCCACCGGGCGGTTTCGTTAATTGGCTTGGTTCATCCTATTCTCCCGGCGAAAACACTGAAAGCCCAAACAACCAACAGCAACCCAGTTTTTCGCAGCCACAGTATCCCCAAACTACCATCCATATCCACCAAATTACCATCCATATCCACCGAATTACCATCCCTATGCACCACACAGCGACACAAATCCTCCGCCGCCTCCACAGTATAGCCAGAATTTTCATTTTGTCGGTATGCCGCCGCCCTGTCCGCAGTTTTCTCCACCTCAACCACACTCTACGTCTGTCTCCGACAACGGCACTCCAGATTCGGCTCCAGCCGATATGGCGGCCCGAGTCGCCATCGCTGAAAACAACACCGCTGATGCTGTCGACGCTGGCCGAAAAACAAAGCGCTTACCGTGGACCACTGATGACGACACAAAATTGGTAATAGTTTAATTTTCATGCAGGAGTAGGGCAATGTATGTACACACGACTTCATTATTCAATTTTTTTCAACAAATGCAGATTAGTTCGTGGCTCAACAATTCGCTGGATCCTATTGATGGAAACAATAGAAAGTGCGATATGTATTGGGCCAATGTTGCGGCGGCACACAACGAAACTGTGTCGACAAGCAGGAGAAGGGAGACCAAACACTGTAAGGACCACTAGCAACGAAGTAACAAAAGAGTGGTCCAATTCAACGATGTTTGGCTCCGACTGAAAGAAATCTATGCCAGCGGTCGTTTGGACGACCAACTCATGGCGCAGGCCCGCGAGATGTACAAGACAGAGATGGGTCATCCATTCGTCTTGGATCATTGGTGGACGGCGGTTCGCGGTCAACCTAAATGGTCTGCAGCTTATGTTGATGCTCCCAACAAAAGAAGCAGATTGTCCGAGTCGGGCACCTACACTTCATCGTCCAACAACGATGAAGTGCTACCAGTGGAGACACGGCCGGAAGGACGAGACGCTGCTAAGACGAGGCGCAAGGGTAAGGGAAAGGTCGATGGCTCGCAGGATTCTACGGCATCAATGAGAGCAGATCTCGATGCCTTCATCGAAAATCAACCTGACCGGGCCGAGAAGAGGAAGGACGTACTCCGTATGTCCGATAACTTGCGCGACGTGGCAAAGGCGAAGGAAAAGTCCGCCTTGTATAAGGCATACTGGAAAATGATGAGTCTCGACAAATCCATCTTTGACGATGCACAAAAAGCGGAGTACGACGCAGGGATGAAGATACTTAGAGAGAAACTTAATGCTGCCGACGATTAGCTATTTTGTTTTTCAATTATCTCTTATAACGAGTCATGTATCCTTCGTTATTAATCTATATATGATTCTCTATTTAATTTTACTTTGAAATATAGCCGTTGCTAAGTAGCAGTTGAAAAGTAATCGTTGGAATATAGCCGTTGGAATATAGCCGTTGCAAAGTAGCCGTTGGAATATAGCCGTTGCAAAGTAGCCCGTTGGACTCTTCGTCTATATATTCACCATGTCCACAAAGTTTGTGTTCACAATCCAACTATCTTCTTAAACGTTGCACCTCTTGAGAAACTCAGTTTCAGTAGCCACTCACAAAATGTCATCTAGTTCTAGTTCGAGCACACATAGCTCCAACGAGGATGCCATGAACCAAATTGAGGATTTCTTGGTGAAATTCATAGAGGAGGAGGAGGAGGAAGACAGTATTATCACCGGTCTTTACGCTCGACTCAATGCTTCATCATCCCGCGTACGCCGCCGAAGCAGCAATAGGAGATATGTTGAGAGAGACTGCGAAGAGGGGCATCAACGGCTCATCGTCGACTACTTCTCCGAATATTCCATCTACCCTGACAATATCTTCCGCCGGCATTTTCGGATGGCGAGACCCCTCTTTCTCCGCATCGTTGAAGCTCTAGGTGGGTAGTCCCCCTACTTCACCGAAAGAAGGGATGCCACTAATCGCCGTGGACTCTCCCCTTTACAGAAGTGTACCGCAGCAATGCGTATGCTCACGTACGGTGGCCCCGCCGATGCTGTCGATGAGTACGTGCGAATTGGGGAGTCCACGGTGATTCAATGTTTGGAGCACTTCATACAAGGTGTCATCGACGTATTTGGCAACCAATATCTTCGCAGCCCCACCGTCAAGGATATCCACCGCCTACTGCAACAAGGAGAGTCCCGTGGCTTTCCAGGTATGCTGGGAAGCATTGATTGCATGCACTAGGAATGGAGAAATTGCCCCGTAGCATGGAAAGGTCAATTCACTCGTGGAGACTATGGAGTCCCGACGATTATACTTGAAGCGGTAGCTTCGTATGATCTCTGGATATGACATGCTTTTTTTGGTGTTGCAGGCTCCAACAACGACATCAACGTGCTAAACCAATCGCCCTTATTCACCGATGTGTTGAAAGGACGGGCTCCTCATGTTCAGTACTCTGTCAACGGCCGACAGTACAACATGGGGTATTATCTCGCCGATGGTATATACCCGGAGTAGGCTGTCTTTGTGAAGACGATACCCCTCCCACAGACGGTGAAAGATCGGTTGTTTGCGCAACAGCAAGAAGGAGCGAGAAAAGATGTTGAGCGGGCTTTTGGAGTTCTACAGTCTCGATTTGCCATCATGCACGGTGCGGCACGATTTTGGCGACAGTCAACTCTTGCGAAGATCATGCGGGTTTGCGTCATCTTGCACAATATGATCATAGAGAACGAGCACGACGACAATGTCGGCAACTATGACTACAATGATCATCCGGACACATCCACGGTAGTACCGCCTGTGATTCGCACTGGGGGTACGCCTTTATTCGAAGATGTACTTCGAAGAAATGCTGCCATCCGTGCTCAACCTACGCACACGCAACTCAAAAGAGACTTGATCGAGCACATTTGGCAACGTTTCGGAGGAAACGCCGACGAGTAGCATCTTACCGGATTTTGTAGTAGGCATTTGTTTGCAAATTTAATTTTTGTGTATTTCGCAATTATGTCATGTAGCACTATTCGAATTTTAATATCTATTTTTTTTTCAAGTGCAATTTTTAAATCCAAAATGTCGAATTTATTTTTTGTCGCAAATGTCGAATTTAATTTCGTACGTAATATATTAATATATTGCTAATATTGAATTTAATGAATTAATACAAATTCGTTGAATATATAATTGTTAAATTGTATAGAGCCAAGCAAGAGCCAAGTTATTGGAGTGTTTGGCTCTTGCTTGGTGTTTGGTGTTTGGTTGGTGGTTAGGAGTGTGGAATCCACGCTAAGAGCCAAGCAAGAGTCAAACTGTTGGAGATTTGGTGTTTGCTTGGTGCTTTGAGATGGTGTTCGCACACGTGACAGGAAATATTCCGTTTAAGAACCAAACAAGAGCCAAGCCTGTTGGAGACAACCTAAGATTTCATCTCGGAGGTAATTAAGGTCGTTTCAAAAGAATGGCAAAACTGTCGAAGCAAGACCGACACCTAGTAGTGTGGTATTGCGGTCACGACACCGAGAGTGGGCACAATAGCTGTGCTAAATCAGTTGGCCACCTAGCTGGCATGCCTAACTGGCTCTCAGTTTCCCAATTCCTGGTCTCGTCTCCCAACCCGTGGTAACCCAACTCAAAACTGTAGTTCGCTTTCCTATCTAAACTAAAATGGATAACCAGTTAACCACCCACAGCGCCCACCCTCTCTGGCTGTGCGAAGGCTAATGCCCTAAACCCCTGGCCATGCGGCTAGACTGTCTAGCCTACCGTCGCTGATCTGCCACTCTACAACTTTGTTTGCACCAAGCAACCGCCGATCTGCGTCGTCGTAGAGCACCAATTAAGACTCCGAAATCTACTTGGTTCCACCTCCATTTCCAAAATCTAAATGGCTTGATGTTCTCGTTTGTTGCTTGAGAATAGTACGTGCTGATCGTGTTGGACAGTCTCGACTTTAGGCATATACAAATTTAATTTTAGTCATATATTAGTTCAAATGATTGGCAATTTGTCTTCTTTTTGTATGTATAGCTTGTGCTGAAAAGAAGCCATCATTCTAAAGGTTTATTGTGACAAGTGAGCTTTTACTCATAGAATGGTGCTTTTGGGATAAATTTCGTAATTCTTATCCATCTTAACTCATTGTTTAATTGTTAGTGATTGGGGCTTGGAGTTATGCAGGTTTCATCAGCAGTCCGATGTCTTTTAAACTGGAGCATTATATTTTCTATTGTCTGACACTATTTAGGATCTATTCAGAAGTTCAGGATTGGACCAATTTTGAGAAAAAATATTATTTGTTGGAATTGAGATCCTAACCGGGTATAAAAAGAAGTTTGAGTGGACTGAAATTAGGAATGCTAAATAGCCGAGGAACTCAATCCAGTGGGGCTTAGAAAATTTTTCCGGTACACACAGGAAGGAACCCTAGCCTTTTCAAGTTTGTCCGCGTCGCTCCACCTCCCTCCTCATGCGTTGTCTTATCTCCTCCCTCCTCACAATACCTCCCCCTCCTCCTCCGCTTTGAGTGCTCTATGGCTCTGTGGTTGCGCTCCTTCATAAAATCCTTTTGTTATGGTCAAATGGCTATTCATTGGACTTTCGATAAACTGGATTTTCCTTGACTCTAGTCAGTGGATACATGAATTTTCTTTTATGTATGTATCTGCATTGCTGAAATACTCACTTGATACCAGTGAGATCAATTCTGAGATTTTTATTTTTGCAACTTCAAGGTTTGCAGAACCCAAGTATTGTTTCCCGAGACTCTCTTGTCCCTTCTCAAAAACTACCTGCAGATACTTCCCTTGGGCTTTTAATCTCATGTTAGAGTTTCTACTGAAAATGCTAAATGCATGATATGTTGCTTTGATCGAATAAAATGGGGTCACTGTTAAATCAAGAAAATTTGTAGTAATCTATAATATTTTAAGGTCATTCTGCACAGTGCAGCATTTGAGGAGGCCAAAAAATAATCAAAAGTGCTAACTGAATGCTTATCATTTTCTTGTACTATGTTGTACGAGTGGGAAGCATGCTAACTGAATGCTTATTATAGTTTATGTTCCTTGTGTGTGCTCAAATAGCGAGTGAATGATCTGTGATAGGAGGTTATTATGCATGTAGTGTCAGTTTCTCACCTCAAATTGTTCCTTGAGCTGTCTCTATTTGAAGAATGGGATTTATAGTAATAGGTTAGTTCCCCCCATGCCCTATGTTAGCTTGAGCTTATAGGTTTTTACAGAGACCATATTTCTGATACATCCAAGACATTACTGTTGTTGCATTTCTAAACATCTCATTTTGACTAGTGTTGCAATAACAGTAGATCTTATTTCATCAGTGGATCAGTGGATCTTATTTCACCTTATGACATGATTATTGTAATAAAATTTGGAGGTGATTTGAATGGATCGTGATTAAATTGTGTCTTGGTATTTGTGTTTTTCTAATTGTCTATATGGAGATGATATTATCTTTATCTTCTAGTGATCATTGCTGAATGATTATTACATTTACGTCATTTGCTCTCTTTTTGTTCTTCAAAGTGGATAGATGGGCCACATCAATTAATACCAGTTCCTTTATTAACGAAAATAGCATTCCCTCCTATCCGGCGATTCACTGAATAAAGGAACTTGCTGCATCAACTTATTACACCACATGTATTTATTCCCTTTTGTTCTAGTCAAATCTTAGAAATAATTTATTTTTGTTTTGGGGAAAGATTTGATCTCTTGGAAATAATCTATTTTTGTTTTGGAGGAATGCTTCCTTGTATGAAGATTTCAAACTTGCATCAAAACACCCAAAAGATCATAATCCTTGTAAGATCCAAACACCCCAAGTATCCCAATCTTGGTGGGATTGAATATGGGATTGGGATTGAATATGGATGTAGTGGATTTATTGAAGAGAATTTTATATTGATTAGAAATTTTTTTCTAGACGCATAAACAGAATCTTAAAATTTTTTGCATAAACATCACCAAATTGGATACTATTATGTAGTGTACATTGCCTTCCATTTCTTGTGCTCAAAGGAATCGGCGGTAGCGGACTCAAAAGAAAAAGGCAAATATCTCGTGTCAAAATAGATTTGTTTATTCAATTTTGTTGCAATGTAACCTATGTTCTAATTACTGGAGTGAACAAGAATGCAAGATATATTATTAATGATATAAATTATGATGCTACTCTTACTGTACTCACCTTTATTTAGTCATTTTGGATGCATGAACGCACACTACATAGCTAACTGTAATACTTTTTCTTCCTTTGATTTTTGTAACTCTCCAATTTAGAGGTCTAGAAAGTATGAATATTTCACATCACAGAATAGAATTATTGAATATTTCTACAAAAATAACCACTTGAATTATAAATAACCTGTCGTAGTATAAAAAATACCTCGGCAGGTTTGATGACGTGCGCAACACGTGTTCCTCAACGCGAGCTGACCGTGCGACGGGTCACCCCGCGTTGGACAATCCCAGAGATTGACACAGGGGTTTATACAGGTTCGGGCCTCAGTGGAGGCCCTAGTCCTGTCGACGTACTCCCGACGAGCGTCGGCTAGGGGGCTATCTCCCGGAGAGAGGGCTCTAGAGCACGCCTTTTTGTTTTTTGGATTGAGTACAAATGAATGTCTTAGGTTACAAAAGAGGGTTACAAGAGTATATGTAGACCCCAAAAGACGCAAATTACTGAACTACCCCTGCTGCCACCGTAGGATCGGGGGCAAAATGGTCTTTTGACGAGGTCCAGGGCACCGATTTCTGACACGTGGCGGCCCTCGAAATCAGTGCCCACCTGAGGAGCGCCGGGGGAAACCTCTCCCGAGCCCGGAGAAGGTGCGCCGGGGGAAGTCTCTCCCGAACCCGGGGGAGGGCTCCAGGGGACGTCTTCCCCGGCCCGGAGAAGGGGCTCCGGGAGAGGCGCTCTCCCTAGCCCGGAGAAGGTGCGCCGGGGGAAGTCTCTCCCGAGCCCGGGGGAGGGCTCCGGGGGACGTCTTCCCCGGCCCGGAGAAGGGGCTCCGGGAGAGGCGCTCTCCCTAACCCGGAGAAGGTGCGCCGGGGGAAGTCTCCCCCGAGCCCGGGGGAGGGCTCCGGGAGACGTCTTCCCCGGCCCGGAGAAGGGGCTCCGGGAGAGGGGCTCTCCCTAGCCCGGAGAAGGTGCGCCGGGGGAAGTCTCTCCCGAGCCCGGGGGAGGGCTCCGAGAGACGTCTTCCCCGGCCCGGAGAAGGAGGGCTCCGGGAGAGGGGGCTCTCCCTAACCCGGAGGAGGTGCGCCGGGGGAAGTTTCTCTCGACCCCGGAGACAGGACTCCCATGGTGACGTTTCTGGTGTTGGCTAGTATTTTCCCCCAACAGGAGCCCCCCGCACCCCCGGGGACATTTCGATGTCGCCGGGGGGTGCGATTCGTTAGCTTAGGGGAAACATGGCCCTCTCCCGGAGAGCGAATATAACGTCCATAACTCGCCCTCATCCGAGAGAGGAGCACTATTTAAGTTAGCCATGTATTGCCTCGATATTTGTGCGACCTTTCGTATTCACGGTGTAGATCCCTCGAGCTGACACGTGGCAGCCATCGGGGGCACCTTAGTTGCCTATATAAGGAGGGGCCCACCTCAAGGGAGGCACGCTTTCCTTCTCCTTAATCCTCATAATCCACCAAATTCTTCGGGAGTAACCTCTTCCCCGGTCGCTCTCCGGAAGTAGCTTCTTCCCCGGTTTCGCAAAACCTTCGGCGGGAGAGACGAAATGGCATCGAAGGGACGCGGGAAAGCTTCAAGTGTCCCGGAGGACGCGACCACAGATTACCTCGGGACAACCGAGTTCTCCGCGGGGGACCGGGACACTCTCGTTTCCCGGAGAATTTTTGCGGAGGGGGACATTCGTGTCCCGGTCGCGGGGGAGGTGACCCCAAGCCCCCGGGACGGAGAGGTGGTGGCCTTCATGGCCTTCATCCAAGCAGGGCTGAGGCTCCCAATCCATCCTCTTCTCCGGGACTTTCTCCGGGAGCATGGGATAGCCCTCAACCACTTGACACCCAATGTTCTCGTGAGAATGGGGTTGTTCTTGTGGCTGTGCGAGACCGCCGCCGGAGTGGAGGGGACACTCCGGCTCTTCTCCTACTTCCACCGGGCGGCAGCGAAGAGTTCCCCGGTGACGAAGCACGGGCCGAAGGCAACTTGCGGCTCCGTGATGCTAAAATATGCCCCTTCCCGGGCGGAGGAGTACCCGGTGACGGCCTCCCAGGAGCATTGGGAGGGATGGAGCCGGAGGTGGTTCTATCTCCGGGCGGGCGACCCGGAGATGATCTACTCCGCGAGGCCGGCGGCACTAGGTCGTTCCCCCGGCCCTCCAGTCTTGACGATGGAGGAGCTAACCTCCGTGGCGAAGATGAAGGAGGCCCGCTCCCGGAGGAGCATGCGGGACTTGGCGGAAGAGCTGCTCCTCCTCCGGCTTAGCCCCTTTAGCCGGAGCAGGAAGGGTCCGGGACTTGGCCCGGAACTCCGTCCCCCGAGATTCCCGGTGTCACGGCGTAAGTTTCTTCTTCCCCGGCGACCCACATCGTAGGGATTGGTTGTTAAAACTTTGCTTTTTGCAGTTAGGTCCTACAAGTCCACCCGGGAGAAAGCGGAGCACCTCCTGGGGAGGTACTACGAGGACGAGCATTCCCGGTGCCTCGCCGCCATCGGGGAGGGTCCTCCCCGGAACATCGTCGCTGAAGCCTTCGGTATGACCCTCCCGGAAAGGGCCCCACTCCCAACCCCGGGCTCTCACAGGCGGCGGGAGACGGGGGCGCTCCCGGCGGCGAAACGCGCCAAAACCACGCAGGCACCGGGAGCGAGCTCTAATCAAGCCCCCGCATCTCCGGCGCCGGTGCGGAGGCCGGCGGGGACACCCGGTGCCCCGGGGAGGACAAGGCCCCCGGGACAAGTGAGGCCCTCACCCGCCAAGGCAACCCCGGAGACGCCAAAGACGCCGGGGGAGGCCAGGCCGTTGCCGGCGGGTGCACCTCCGGCGCAGGTGACTCCCCCGGGGGGATCGCAGCCCCCGGAGATGGTGCATGAAGAGAGCCCCACGGACACGGCCACGCTGGTCGCGCAGCTTGATGCCTTGGGGGCATCGGGCGTGTACGACCACGTGGTCATGGAGGAGGATGAGCCCACCTCTGGGGATTACGACGCCACTCCTTCCCCGGAGCAAGCTCTCCGGGAGGATCCCCCGGGGGTGTACTTCCGGGGCAACAGGGCCTTCGCGAGCCTGGATGCGCTCTTCGCTCCCGACGTCGCGTCTTCCCCAACACCGCCTGCCGGGGGAGCGAGCCATCACGTCCCCCCCTGGGGCGGCACCTCGACGACACCGCAACCGGGGAAGGGAGCCCCCAGGACGCTACAGTGCTCTCCCCGCGCGGGGGACGGGAGGTCCCCCGCCCCACCACCGGGAGACACTCTCCAAGGCTCCGGGAGTGGGGTTGGCCACGGGGGCCTGCCTATGGGAGGAGATCCCCGTTCCCCGGCGCGGGGAGCGTCTCTCTTCTCCTCGGAGGAGACGCGCAAGCTCTCCCTGAGCCTCGTCACCCCTACGGTGCGAGCTCACGTCCGGGAGGGCGGCATTGACGAGCGGTACGGGGAAGTCGTCTCCCTGGCCTTACAGGTGAGAAACTTAAAAACTCCCTCCTCCTCGCTTGCAGTTACTGACATTCTTTTTCCTTAGACCACCGCCGTAGCCCGTGCCGTCCGGACTCGCCTCGCCCGGGAGAGCGAGGACATGAGGGCGGCCTTGGCCGCCGCGGAAGCGGAGCGTGATGCCGCTGTCCGGGAGAGGGACGCGGCAGTCCAGGCCCGGGAGAGGTTCGTCCAAGAGAGGGACGCGAGCGCCCGGAAGCTGGAGCGCATCCGGGAGGAAGTGCTGGCCCCCGCGGAGGTTGCCCGGGACACCGCCGTCCGGGAGCTGGAGGGCGTCCGGGAGCGGCTCCGAGGAGGCTCGCTCCCGGGCGCTTCAGGAGGCGGAGGCTACGGGGGCGCGAGCCCTCGTGTCAGCGGGGAATCGACTCCGGGCCACGTTGATTGGGCTCGGAGTCGAGTTCCGGGAGGAGGGGAATCCTCGCAACCCGCTGGTGTCTTTAGCGGAGGCGCGTAGGTTCCTCACCCGGCACATCGCGGCGATTCCGGAGGCCGCGGATGTCCATGCCCGGGCCTTGGCGTCCACCACTGCCGCGCTCGCAGCCTCCTTGGTTGAGTACCAGGGGGCCGGGGCCCAAGCTATTGGGCGCCTCGTCCCCCGGAGCTTCCAGGAGTTTTACGAGCCACGCCGGGCGGCGCTAGAGGAGTTGGCGGGGGCTTTCTACGACCGCGTGATTGAGCCCCCGCGAACGAGACGTCCCCAAGCGGCCGGGGAAGAAGCTCCTGGCGACGCCTCCTCCGGGGGGGGACGACGCCGGGAAAGTATGAGCCTCCTGTCCCCCCTGGGTAGATTAGGGGATTTTTTTTTGTATAGGATTTTTGCTCCCGGTAGTTTCGTAGGGGGAACCCCGGACTTGTAAATTATTCATCAATGAAATGGAAAATTTTTGCTAAGTTGTATCTCGTCATGGTCAGGTGTCCGGGGCGGGGGTCCCGGAGAAGGACGTGGAAATCACTCCCATCTCCGGGAGTCTCGCCCCCGGTGTCCCCCGGGGGGAACAAGCCTTGCTCCGGTGGTTGCCCGATTGGCACTTGGCGAATTTTGACAACCACCGCGCGGAGTTGCCTGAACCTCCCCCGGGAGTGTGGGAGGCAATTCCCTTGCGAATCGAACCTCCCGAAGGGTATGAATACTGGCCGGAGGACATGTTCAACGCAGCGAGGCGACGAGTTCGAAGCTTGTACCGGGACATGGCGAGGACTTGACGATGGGCCTAGGAGATGCTGGTTCTCCGCATTAGACGTAGGTAGCCTCCCATATGCCCACCGAGAGTAATCACTCCCGGTTGTACCCTGTAAGCCTACCGGGAGAGGCTGTCTCCTGGCTTATTTTCAATGGAATAAAAAAGGGCACGTCTTTTCGCTCATTTTGTGCTTTTAATCACCGGACGAGAATACTTGGGGGATAAACCCCGGGGGAGCGAGGCTCCACTTCCGGAGACAACTCTTCCGGGGGACGAAGATCCGGGGAGCAAGGCTCCACCCCCGGAGGACGAAGTTCCGGGGGAGGGACTCCTCCGGAGAATGAAGATCCGGGGGAGAGGCTCCTCCTCCGGAGACCACTCCTCCGGGGGACGAAGGTCCGAGGAGCAAGGCTCCTCCTCCGGAGGACGAAGTTCCGGGGGAGAGACTCCTCCGGAGAACGAAGATCCAGGGGAGAGGCTCCTCCGGAGAACGAAGATCCGGAGGGGAGGCTCCTCCTCTGGAGGACGAAAGTCCGAGGAGCAAGGCTCCACCTCCGGAGGACGAAGTTCCGGAGGAGAGACTCCTCCTCCGGAGACCACTCCTCCGGGGGACAAAGGTCCGGGGAGCAAGGCTCCACTTCCGGAGGACGAAGTTCCGGGGGAGAGACTCCTCCGGAGAACGAAGATCCGGGGGAGAGGCTCCTCCTCCGGGGGACGAAAGTCCGGGGAGCAAGGCTCCGTCTCCGGAGGACGTCTTCCGGAGGAGAGGCTCCTCGGGAGACAACTCCTCCGGGGAGCGAGAATTCGGGGAGCAAGGCTCCTCCTCCGGACAAAGGTCCGGGGGAGAGGCTCCTCCTCCGGGGGACGAAAGTCCGGGGAGCAAGGGCTCCACCTCCGGAGGATTCTAGATGCCTTGGATGCCCCCCGAAGGGAATTTAGCTAGGTAATTTAGCTAGGTATTTCATCTCCTCCCCCTGCAGCGGGGGGTGACCTGAACAGGCGGCCCGCGCTGAAATCATAAGAAAATATCGCGGTTGTTCTCATGAGGGGTGGCACCCTCGAAGAGTTATCCTCGTGCAGGCGAGTGTGTGATAAGAGATCTATCGGTCGCGCGACCTAGATCGCTCCCGGAGGAGGAAGAGCATAAAAGCAAGCTCTAGAGTGTATGGGGGGGGGGGACTAGTCCCCCAAAGTGACTCGTTACCTCGGTTCCTTGGGAACCAGGTTGCCGCTTACGCCCTCAGTCCACGAGGGGATATTGTAAGCCACCCAAGGGGGAACAGGGCTCCCGCCGTCGGGACTTAAGGCTGAGCTGGAGCCTGTAGCTTCCTCGCGATGAGGGCATCCTCAGGGGGCATCCTCACGGGGAGGGCATCCTCGTGATGAGGGTATTGCCTCAGAGGCGATTAAAGAAGTCTGCACAAAAACACATGGAGAAGAAACCATTTGCATTGATTAAAACAAGCTGTTACAATGCCTCCACCCTTTGCGGGATCGCAGACAAAGGGGCGGAGGGCAAAAGGGCCTTTGAGGCCATTGTTACAACTCACCGCGCCTTCCCCTTGTGAAATCCAAATAAGGGGAAGGGGGGAGGCTCGGAGACTAAGTGTAAAATTTGCGGAGCAGGTCCGCGTTCCATGTGTGCTTCAGCTCTTGGTCTTCGAGAGTAGAGAGCTTGTAAGCCCCCGAGCCAACGATCGTGGAAATCCTGTATGGCCCTTCCCACTTTGGGCTGAGTTTCCCTTGGGCTTGAGGGTCGGTGACGCGCTTGAGGACAAGGTCTCCCAAACGGAAGGCCCTCCCCCGAACACGCTTGTTGTAGGCGCGCGCCATCTCACATTCGTAAATGGCGTTGCGGAGGAGGGCTCTGTCCCGCTCTTCTTCGACGAGGTCCACCTCCAGCCTCTGGTTGTCTTCGTTGGCTTGAAACGCGGCTGCCGAGACTCCCTCGAGGAGTTCGACTCGCAGCGATCGGAAGTTGATTTCCGAGGGTAGCACTGCCTCAGCCCCGTACACGAGCGAGAAGGGGGCATGCCCTGTTGCTCGGCTTGGGGTCATTCGCATGGAGCAGAGAATGCTCGGGAGCTCTTCCGCCCATGCCCCACGCCCGGAGGCGCTTTGCTCCAGGCGGCGACGGAGCCCTTGAAGGATAACTCCATTGACGCGCTCCACCGCCCCATTGCTCTTGGGGTGAGCCACTGAGGCGAAGTGGAGGGTCGTACCCAAGTTCTGGCAGAACTCGCGAAAGATCGCTGAGTCGAACTGGGTTCCGTTATCCACGGTAATCTCGCGGGGGACCCCGAATCGGCACACTATGTTCTTCCAAAAGAACCTTTGCACCGCACGAGACGTGATGGCGGCGAGGGGCTCGGCCTCCACCCATTTGGAGAAGTAATCCACGGCCACAACCGCATACTTATATCCCCCCGACGCCGGGGGGAACGGGCCTAGGAGGTCCATTCCCCACCGCGCGAAGGGCCATGTGAGGGGGATTGCCTGCAGAGTTGCGGAGGGTAGGTTGGAGCCCTTTGCCATTTTTTGGCAAGCCCCGCAAGCAGAGACGAGGTCTCTTGCGTCGCGGGCGACCGTTGGCCAATAGAAACCCTGGCGGATGGCTTTAGACGCGACGGCCTGGGGGCCGAGGTGAGAACCACAACACCCGAGGTGAATATCTTCAAGGAGCTGAACTCCCTCCTCCCGAGGGAGGCAGCGAAGCAGCGCCGAGACTCCTCGCTTGTACAACGTCCCTTCTATCAGCACGTACGCTCGCGCCTTAGCGCGAAGGCGCTTGGCTTCGGCTTCATCGGAGGGCTCCCCCTCGCCCTTGATGCAAGAGATAAGGGGGGCCATCCAGGATGTGGCCCGGACGATTTCTGTGACGACGGGGTCACGGGACTCAGAGTCCGGGTCGGGAGCCGTCGCGGAAGGTTTTGAGATGACCTCCAAGAAGGCCCCTTTGGGGAGAGGCCCCCGGGCACTTGCTGCCCTGGCGAGGGTGTCGGCTCGATCGTTGTCCCTACGCGGGATACGACGCGCCTCGAGGCCGTCGAAGTAGTTTTCCATCTTCCGGACCTCGTCAAGGTAGAGGCTCAAATTCGGATCATGGCACAAGTAGGACTTGTCCATTTGACATACCACAAGTTGAGAATCCCCCTTGACGAGAAGGCGTCGGATGCCCAAAGAGCGGGCGAGGCGTAGCCCTAGGAGAAGGGCCTCATATTCCGCGACATTGTTCGTCGCGGGGAACTCGAGCCTGGCTGCATATTCGAGGGTTCTCCCCTCCGGGCTTCGCAGGACTACTCCTGCGCCGGCTCCCGCCAGGCATAGGGAGCCGTCAAAGAAGAGGGTCCAGTGGTCGTCGCGCGGCGGGGCGGCACGCGCTTCTTCTTCCAGCCCAGGGACCGGAGCCCACTCGGCCACAAAGTCCGCCAGGACCTGCGATTTAATCACGGTTCGTCCGGTAAGGGATAGCGAGAAGGGGGCTAGCTCGGCCCCCCATTTCCGTATCCGTCCGGTCCCTTCCTTGTTCCGAAGCACATCTCCCAAAGGGAGAGAGGAAGGCACCGTGATAAGGTGGCCTAGGAAGTAGTGGCGGAGCTTCCTGGAGGCCATTAGGAGGGCGTAACAAACCTTCTCCATCTTCGTGTATCTCGTTTTAGCGCCTTGGAGAGCCTCGCTCACATATTAAACGGGGCGTTGGTGCCCATCTTCTTCCTTGACGAGAACCGCGCTGACGGCAACCGGAGTGGCCGCGAGGTAGAGGAGCAAGGGCTCCCCCTGACGCGGGCTCACGAGCATTGGAGGGCTCGCGAGATATTTCTTCAGGTCCTCGAATGCAACCTGTGCCTCGGGGGTCCAATGGAACCCCTCAAGGCCGCGGAGGATCTTGAAAAATTGGAGGCCGCGCTCCCCCGAGCGCGAGACGAAGCGACTTAACGCGGCCAAGCGGCCGGTGAGTCGTTGTACATCCTTGACAGAACGCGGTGGAGGCATGTCGAGGAGGGCCCGAATTTTTTCGGGATTGGCTTCGATGCCCCTTTGGGACACAAGGAAGCCGAGGAGTTTTCCTCCGCGAACGCCGAATGCGCATTTTTCGCGTTAAGCCTTAACCCGTACTTACGGAGATTGCGGAAGGTTTCTCCCAAGTCTTCGATATGAGTGGCCGAGCGCGCGCTCTTGACGACTGCATCGTCAACATACACTTCCACGTTGCGGCCAATTTGATCCCTCAAGACCAAACTCATCAGGCGCTGGAAAGTTGCCCCGGCGTTTTTTAACCCGAAAGGCATGTGGACATAACAGAAGGTACCGAGGGGAGTTATAAAACTCGTCTTTTCCTCGTCCTCCTCCGCCATTCGGACTTGATGATAGCCCGAGTAGGCGTCCAAGAAGCTCATCAGCTCGCATCCAGCGGTGGAATCCACCAGTTGGTCGATCCGCGGGAGCGGGAAGTCATCTTTGGGGCAAGCTTTGTTGAGGTCGGTGAAGTCGACGCACATTCTCCACTTGCCGCTTGCCTTCTTTACGAGGACGGGGTTCGCTAGCCACTCGGGGTGTAGGACCTCCCGAACGAACCCCGCCTCCCGGAATTTAGCGATCTCCACCTTGATGGCCTCCTGCCTCTCGAGGGAGAGCTTTCTCATCTTCTGTTTCACTGGGAGGCGGCCGGGTATTACTGCGAGCCTGTGCTCGATAACATCCCTGGGCACACCCCCCATGTTCGCGGGCTTCCACGCGAAGACGTCCGCGTTTTCGCGAAGGAAGTCGGCGAGTCGCGTCGCGTGTTCCTCGGGGAGATCAGCCCCGATCTTGATGGTCTTCCCCTCGTCCTGGAAAAGAGAGATTTCCCGAAGGTCTCCCTCAGGGCGAGGCTTGGGAAGGAACTTTCCGGGGAGCGTGATTGGCACGTTTGGGGTTGAGGAGCTCCCTCCCCCCGGAGTCTTGACCAGGTTAACGTCCCCGATCACTGCGGAGGCGCGCTCGTAGAGAGAGCGAGCCACACCTTGCTCACCATGCACGGAGATCACCCCGCTCGGCCCGGGGATCTTCATGCAAAGATAGTTGTGGTGGACCGCTGCCCCTAAACGGTTGATGATGGTTCTCCCCATTATGGCGTTGTAGGAGGAGGGGAGATCCACCACGTCGAACCGAACCATTTCGGTTCGGTAATTATCCGGGGTGCCAAATGTCATCGGGAGGTCGACCTTCCCCACGGGATGTATGGTTTTCCCCGGGACGAATCCTTGTAGGGGGCCCGCCGCAGGTTGTAGGAGCTTTTCGTCCACCTGCATTTCTTTGAACGCCTTCAGATAGAGGACGTCCGCGGCACTCCCGCCGTCCACCAAGACTCGGGCAAGGCGGTAGTTGAACACGGTGGCTGAGACAATCAGCGCGTCGTTGTGGGGGAAGCGCACCCCCCTCGCGTCTTCGACGGTGAACGTCAACGGGACGTCCGACCATTTTGACGGCCGGGACGTGTTAACAGCCCCTATTACCTTCACTTCTCGCGCATACTCTTTGCGCTGGCGTTTGGAATCTCGCCCGGAGGCAGATCCCCCCACAATGACATTGATGTGCCTCTCGGAGGCTTGGAAGGGGAGCTCGTCGCTCGAACCCTTTTCCTGGCCTTGCTTCTGACGTCCCCCTTGGGGAGCGGGGAGTGCCGCCAAGGCCGGCGATGGAAGGGGTAAGGAGGTAGAGCCTCCTCCCCCCGGCCCATGTTGCTCGAGAAATGTCACGAAATGGTTGAGGAGCGCGTGGCATTCTCGGGTTGCATGGGAGTTGGACTTGTGGAAAGCGCACCACAAAGTGGCTCCAGGCTCCTTTCCCCCGGGCTTGGGGGCCTCTTGCGGACGGGAGGATCAGTTTCCTCCACCACCTTTGGGCTTGGAAAAGGGGCGCTGTCCCCGGTTAGGCTCTCGAGAGCCGCCTCCGCCTTCGAGGACGAAAGTGTCCCGAGGCCTTGGCTCGTTGCGGGGCCCCCTCCGGGGACGTTTGTTGGAGGGGTCCTTCGAGTCCCTCTCCCCGGAGCCGGAGATCCCCTGGTGCTTCTTCCAGAGATCGTCCTCTTCGGCTCTCGCGTACTTCTCAAGTACGTTGAAGAGCTCGTCGGCGGAGGATGGGCAACTCCGGGAGAGTCTTCGGTGGAGCTCTCCCAGGAGAATGCCACTCTTGCATGCTTCAATCACTGTCGAGTCGGGGACGTGAGCCACCTTGCTCTTGATCTGCGCGAAGCGTTTGAAGAAACTTCGTATCGTCTCCCCCGACCGTTGGCGAACGGTGTACAATTGCGACGAGTCCAGGGGACGGATGTAATTCCCCTGGAAATTTGCGCAAAATTCGCGCTTCAGCTGCGCGAAGGACTTGATGGACCCGCTCTTGAGGTTATAAAACTAAGATCGAGCTATTCCCGAGAGGTAGAGGGGGAAGACATTGCATTGGACGCTTTCGTCCCCCTCAACCGCCGAGATGGCCGTGGAGTACACCTGCACGAACTCGTAGGGGTCGGCCTCCCTGTTGTAGTGCTCGATATGGGACGGCCGATATGGCTTTGGCCACCGAACACGCCGGAGGCGGCGGTAAAGGGGTTGGTTGGCCCCTTCCACTTCCTTTGGGGAGTCCGCATCGATATCCCCCTTCACGGGGGAAGCGCGTTCATTGTCCGAATCGGAAAGGGGTCCCAACGGACCGCCTGCCTTCCGGTATCGCCTTCGTTCTTCGGGGTTGGTGGAGCTCACCTCTTGTACCTCGGGGGGACCTCCGGAAGTGATGGAGGCCTCTTGCATGGGTCTTTTACCCTTGTCCGTTGGGACAAGGGAGGCGCGCCTTCGTACGAGTGATTCCCGGCCGTACCGAGACGGGGCGCCTTCGGACCTTGCTGCACGCATGCGCTCCACCTCCTCCCGGGTGAACCGCATTTGGTTCACCGGGGGAGCCCGAGGAGGGGGACCCGGGGGAGGAGGCGGATATGCGCCCGTCACCGGCGCGGGAGAGGAATCGCGGGCCGGAGGGGTTCCGGCTATGGAGACGGCCCGTGGCGTGGGGAGACTTCCCAACAGGGGAACGGCCTGTAATGTGGGAATCACCCCGGAGATACCTCTTGGGATAGGCGTAGTCCCAGGAGGGGAAACCCCTTCCGGGGCAAGGGACGGTTCGGGAGCGGGAGGACCCCCCGAGAGAGAAGGACCTCCGGAGGTGGGAGTGCCTCCCGGGAAAGGGTAGCCCCCGGAGACGGGCAGACCCCCCGGGAGCGAAGGACCTCCGGAGGTGGGAGTGCCTCCCGGGACGCCTCCCGGGAAAGGGTAGCCCCCGGAGACGGGCAGACCCCCCGGGAGCGAAGGACCTCCGGAGGTGGGAGTGCCTCCCGGGACGCCTCCCGGGAAAGGGTAGCCCCCGGAGACGGGCAGACCCCCCGGGAGCGAAGGACCTCCGGATGTGGGGACGCCTCCCGGGAAAGGGTAGCCCCCGGAGACGGGCAGACCCCCCGGGAATGAAGGACCTCCGGAGGTGGGGACGCCTCCCGCGAAAGGGTAGCCCCCGGAGACGGGCAGACCCCCCGGGAGTGAAGGACCTCCGGAGGTGGGAGCGCTCCCCGAGAAGGGGAAGGCCCCCGGAGCGAAGAAGGCTCCTGGGTGTCCCATCATGAACGGAGATGCCATCTCTCCGAACTGGAACGGGTGCGGGTACGCGGGGCCGGAGGCCGCGCTATGGCGAGTAACAACTCCTCCAGAGTACGTTGTGCGCGAAGCTGGCCCTCCACCAGCGCCCCGAGTAGCAGGTCACCTGAAGTTGAAGGCATTACCTGGGATACACTTGGTCCTCCCAAACCGGAACCTTCAGGCAGGCTCGCGGGAGTCGTTCCCCCGCCAAGGGTGACGGGAGAATTGAGTGTTGCCTCCCCCCGAGTGTCCCCGGGAGGGGGTGTCACGACGACGGCCCCTTGCGCGGGTGGTGCAGGGTTGCTAGGGCCGGCGTCGTTGGAGATGGAGGTTAAGTGCCTCATCCTTCTTGGAGCCATGACTATTTGTCACGAGTCCCCACGGTCGGCGCCAACTGTCGTAGTATAAAAAATACCTCGGCAGGTTTGATGACGTGCGCAACACGTGTTCCTCAACGCGAGCTGACCGTGCGACGGGTCACCCCGCGTTGGACAATCCCAGAGATTGACACAGGGGTTTATACAGGTTCGGGCCTCAGTGGAGGCCCTAGTCCTGTCGACGTACTCCCGACGAGCGTTGGCTAGGGGGCTCTCTCCCGGAGAGAGGGCTCCAGAGCACGCCTTTTTGTTTTTTGGATTGAGTACAAATGAATGTCTTGGGTTACAAAAGAGGGTTACAAGGGTATATGTAGACCCCAAAAGATGCAAATTACTGAACTACCCCTGCTGCCACCGTAGGATCGGGGGCAAAACGGTCTTTTGACGAGGTCCAGGGCACCGATTTCTGACACGTGGCGGCCCTCGAAATCAGTGCCCACCTGAGGAGCGCCGGGGGAAACCTCTCCCGAGCCCGGAGAAGGTGCACCGGGGGAAGTCTTTCCCGAACCCGGGGGAGGGCTCCGGGGGACGTCTTCCCCGGCCCGGAGAAGGGGCTCCGGGAGAGGCGCTCTCCCTAACCCGAAGAAGGTGCGCCGGGGGAAGTCTCCCCCGAGCCCGGGGGAGGGCTCCGGGAGACGTCTTCCCCGGCCCAGAGAAGGGGCTCCGGGAGAGGGGCTCTCCCTAGCCCGGAGAAGGTGCGCCGGGGGAAGTCTCTCCCGAGCCCGGGGGAGGGCTCCGGGAGACGTCTTCCCCGGCCCGGAGAAGGGGCTCCGGGAGAGGGGCTCTCCCTAGCCCGGAGACGGTGTGCCGGGGGAAGTCTCTCCTGAGCCCGGGGGAGGGCTTCGAGAGACGTCTTTCCCCGGCCCGGAGAAGGAGGGCTCCGGGAGAGGGGGCTCTCCCTAACCCGGAGGAGGTGCGCCGAGGGAAGTTTTTCTCGACCCCGGAGACAGGACTCCCATGGTGACGTTTCTGGTGTTGGCTAGTATTTTCCCCCAACATAACCATTATTTTATAAAATATCTTTGGAAAATAAAAGAATGAAAATAGAATTTAATAGGATCATGCATCAACACAATAGACAAACGACATCAATCTCAATTAACCAGAGGTGAATGCAGATGACTTTATAAAACTTTTTTATTCTGTCGACGAGTATTCACACTTAGTTTATCTCTATAGAGATGTTCTATACTACGACATCTCTTAGACACAACAGTCAATGTCAAAGACACATTTCTGTATTTCTTTTAACATATGATTGGTATTAAGAAATCAGAGTATTTGATCATACAATTAATAAAGAGTTTTCTCTGTCATGTAAGCTATTGTAGTGAGTTGCAACTCACTACATTAATCACTTCTATCACCAACCATGCGGGTTATATTAACCATAAAATTATTTTACTCATCCTATCTCATTCCAGAACTATGGCGGTTATGAAACAAATATTGGACACTCACCAATGAATTGTTACTTAATAGATTAAATGATAATGACACAACAATTGAAATAACTACTAGAGGATACTGAAATCTGATAACCAATACCAGATCAATTACATAGACCTTGATAATAGATCATGACCTAAATCTGCTAATTAAGTAACAAATAAAACATGCAGGTTTAGATTTGATAATTAAGTAACAGAGTTTAAACAAAGTAAATTTCAGTGTCTATCAACGGATCTGATGATTGAATGAAATACAAACAATTTAATAAATATTCAAAAAATAGTTAATAAGATACAAAAGGCTCTAAATTAGGTTTCCGACTTGCTAGGATTCCGATCTAAAAGCTAAAATGTAGATCTATTAACCAAAGGACTAAGTAATGCAGGATCACTGGATCAGGGACTAAACTGTAATTAAAATATACCAGGTCCTTAAAACTTAACCTAACAGATATGAGGACCAATCTGTAATAAACTATTTACAAAAGGGCCCTCAGGTCCTAAATAAAAATCTAATCTACTAAACTCTCCTCTCCCCCCTCCCTCCCTCCCTCCCTCCCTCTCTACACCAGCCGAGACACACACAAGCTGGCGAGCTCCCAATGCTCGACAGGCTGATGTGGCGGCCTAGTTTTGTAAAATCTTGCAGGGTCATTTTCGTAATTGATTTTTTAATCTGGGTTATTTATAAAAAAAATCCTATTTTCGGCAATTTTTAATTGCGGGAGTTGGGATTTGAACCTAGGCCAACAAGGTGGGAGTGGTGGGTGGGAATCAACTAGACTAAAAGCCTTTGGCTATTGTAAGTGCTCTGGACTGTTTAATATTGTTTCACTATACATATACATATACATATACATATACATATACATATATATATATATATATATATATATATGAAATCTAGTAATTTTAATTCTGGATTTTTAATTTTTATTAATATTTAGTCTTAGAATTTGTATTAGTTAAGAGTAAGGCGGATCCAATAAATTAAAGATGAATAGTGATATTAATGTGGGATGTGATAAAAGTTTTGTTGTGAATATGACTAATGTGGTAGTCTATTGGTCAATCATAATGAGATGGTTGTGATCACTTTTTCACTCTCGCTTAGTACAGTACAGAAACTTTTCTATTTAAGAGGTTTGTTTGGATTAGAGAATTTACAAAAAATGGACGTTTAATTTTGTCTATAATTTGTTTTAATAAATCCCCAGATCCAAAGAGTCCATAGATTCATTAAGGAATTTTGGGAAGACGATCTTGGCGAAGCAATTGATAAATTAACTATAGAGAACTTCATACAAGTAACAACCAGCTTTTTGGAGCACGTCCAGTTCGATCCTGTCGTTGCCAACCAATAGGCATACGAAATGGATTTTTGTAACTACGTAATTTGTTGAGATATTTTAATGATAATTTGGGGTTTAGGCATACGAAAGTTGACGTGAAAACTCGAGCAAGTTGTTGTCACAAAAAGCTGCAAGGTTGAGCAGGCTGTTGTCACATAAAGCTGCACGGTCAAGCAGGCTGCATGATTCGTTTTGACCATTCAAACCATGAGATCGCCGAGAACCTAATTAACTGCAGTTACATATCTCAAAACGACCGAGCAGAATTTAATCCAGAAAATAATGCATTTACTAAATTTTCAATGTAACACGCTGAAAAATAAAAGCGTTAGTACATGTTCGCTATGGGTTCGGATGACCCCTCTTATGCCTGTGCCTATATTTTTGAAAAGGCGATGGTGAGTACGGATCAGGTGGCACATGTGATCGCCGCCCAGTCGCAGTAGAAGGACCATGCCGCTCAGTACCTGCATGACCCTGAGATGGCTGTGACGGTGGAGGGGGATCTTCGAGCTCGCTCGGCGCTAACTCATCCGGTTGGTAGTACTGATGCGCATGAGGGCCGTGCATCCCTAGCATGCTCGAGACCCAGTCCTCGTTGTCTCGCTGTTGTGCTACCTAATTGGCCTCGCCCCCCTGCGGAGCGTAGTACTCAGAATCTTCGTGTTGATACATGTGGTCGTGGGCGGGCTCCCCCCAGCTCAGTTGCGTAGACCCCCAACGAACTGAGTATCCTTGTCCCTGGGCCGCCTACTCGATATGAGCTTGGTCCCAATCTTCGTTAGCTGCAAACCGCTCTGCCAACGCCCTACTCGCATCCTCCTCGTCTTGACGGATGTCGTCCTCATCGTCAGAGTCATCTGAATCGGGGGTGCAATGTCTCGATGGGCCCCCAATATGCAGATCTCTGCGTCGAGCAGTGTGCATTGACGAGGAACGACGAAGCCGAGACGGGCCAGCAGACGTACCCGGTACATCACCTCCCCAGGTCGACGATGTGCCGCGATGACTACGCCGTGCTGATGAAGTGCTTTGTCGAGCACCACTCAGGCTAGGCCGAGCTGACATCGGGCTAGGTGGTCGAGCCCCTCTCTGGTGTGGAACCGATCCATCTGCCTGTTGGCCACAAGTTAGGTCGAAGAAGAGTTGCCGTGCTCCTATACGGATGGAATGTAGGGCACCACGCGCCACCGTCTTGAACCGTCGTCCTCCCCGAGAAAGGCCAGACAACAGGAAGTGCGTCTGCCTGTCGATGGCCACCGCTATGTCAGCCTGCACATGCGAAACTCATATGGGAACTCTGGAAAAATAGATAAGATAAGAGACCAACATAAGTATCCAGCCAAGACGAACGTACAGAACGATGTATCTGGCCTAGGAACTGAACATCAAGGCCTAATCGAAGACTGTCTTGATGTGATAGTTCTGTCAACGAAGATAGGGCCGCACGAGCAAGTCGCGTGCGGGTGAACGGCACGTACCACTGAAGATAGGCCTGGTACGTCGCAGGGTCGTACGGCCGCTCCTCCACAACAACATCCGTCGCTGCGTAGTCCTGCCACTCGTCGACCCATTTGGCATTCTTGCTCTACTAGTTGTCGAAGTGTTTTCCTTTACGTGTTTGTCTGCAAAGGTGACACGATGCACATAAAGCAAGCAAACAAATGTTCAGTACGTAACCGAGATATAGAAAATGTTCCAGGCATACACGTGAATCTTCCGCAGGAAATGGCATTGTCGATTTCTTTCCGGGGGTGGTATCTGCTGGTGTAGCCCGAATTGGTACATCACCCTCTCCGGAAAATACGGCTCCACTACATGTGAGAACATCATGTGCCGACGTATAAGCCAGCAGTCCTGACCCGCGGTGCAATGCGGGGAAATGCTGTGCGGTGCAACCTGGGAGATGTGCTCCGGTGTCCATGGTCTCCATATGACACGTGCGTCCAGCAGGAGATCAAACTCTCCCAGGTACGCCACGTAACAACGGTGAATCTGTGACGATGACCACCTCGACCGACCTCCCAGCCAACAGGCTCCCATGGTTGGTCGATCAACCTAATCTTCGTAGTCCACTGGCGCACCATACGGATCGATGGGCCACTCTAACTGCGGCCGACCAACGGGGAAGTGCTCCCATGACCATAGCTGCAGCAGTATAGGGCATGCGGACAACAATGATCCAATTGAGGTCCTGCAACATGCCTCGCAAATCCCCCTGTACATCGTGTAGGATCAAGGATGCCGACTAGAGGGGGGTGAATAGGAGGCTTTAAAAACTTTAAGTAAAAATAACTTTTGCAAAGAGAAGAACCAAATTGCAATTCAATAAATTAGAAAGAAAAGATAGAGAGAACGAACACAAGATTTTTCCCGAGGTCTCGGAGACACGCCCGGTCTCCTCTAATCCTCGTTGAAGCACTCAAGTGAATTGAGTCTTGTTTTAATATCCACAAAAGATATTTCTCACTAATGGTTGCTCCTTGTCCACTCCGGAAAAACGAGCACCGATGCCTTGTACAATCTTGCCGAGTCTCTCCAACAATCTTCGAACAGGAGAGATCAACGGCCACGTCACCAAACCGTCTAGGTGAGGGCGTTCACCAAGAGTAATAAGTAGTAAGGTCTCTTCTAAACCGCCCACAGAAACTAATAGGATGCAAATGATGCGAACAAAAAGCACTCAGTGGATCTGAAAAGCTCACGACTTGATCAAAAAATCAAGATTATAACTCCAAAAACAAATGCTCAAATATGTGTATGAGAGGAGTCTTCTTGGTGTACAAAACATCTACTCAAAGCCTCTATTTATAGCCTCAAGGATCAAAAGAACCGTTGGAGCTCGAGCTGAAAATCAGCAGCTCAAACTGACAGTTAGTTTACCAAACTAACAGTCAGTTTGGTTCACGACCAAAAAGAAGTAAAATCCGGAGAAAACTCAGCTAGCCGTTTGAGGTCAAAAATGGAAATAAATCCGTGCAAACTGACAGTCAGTATGGGAGACTGACTGTCAGTCTCAAACTCAACGGCTGACAAAATTTACGAATAAAAAATAGTTAGCCGTTTGAAGTCGTATATGGAAACTGATACCTCATACTGTCAGTCAGTATGGACCACAAAAACGACCAGATCAAACAGAAACTCAAATAAAACCACTTGAGGTCGAAATACAAACTGACAGTCGGCATGGTCATGCTAAAATTCAGTTTAGTTCTAAAAATTTCAGCTCAAAAAACAACCTCTCTGGACAACTGTCGGTTAACACAAACTGACATTCAAACTAACAGTCAGCCTGGATAAAAACAATTATAACTTTTAATCCAAAGATCTGATTTAAGAGTTTAATAGTTCGTTTGAAAGATAATGTAAAGGGATATCTTTTTGTCAACAAAAGCAAAGATAGATCTGCCTAGATCTTTCTAGAAAATGCAAAAACTCTTCTACTATCAAAAACTCAACTGAAAATCCAAATCTTTCAAAATCAAATCCAACCGAAAATGATGCAATGCAATGACCTAGTAGTTTCTCGGTTTATGCAGAAATATAAAGAGGACTTGCAACCCCTCTTTATAGTACGGTTAAATTCTAAAAAATAAGATCCTAAACCGATTAACTTCCAAACGCCGAGATCGGTAAAAATGAAAACTCAGATTACCTAAGATCCTTTGCATCTTCATGTTTGTCTCATCTTTGCTCTTTTGCGTCTTGTGCTTCTATTTATTTTATGTCTGGTTCATCTTTCACAAATCTTCTCAACAGAGCTCTGTATCAAATATCTCAAAAGCACAGTTAATCTGAAACACTTTGTTTTCATTAATCATCAAAATTAGATTTATACATAAAGGCCTAGATGCAACAAAAATAACATACAGATTACAACCATCTAATGCAAATGAGAAGCGTATTACGAAGTTTATTACAAAGTTTCGTCAAACACACACAACATAGCTAGGTCGATGGTCCGGGTGCATTCAAACAATCGTTCCTGCTATGTCCGAGCTGCCTACAGATCGAGCATTTTCTGGCTTGTGAGCTATCTCCCTGTGACTCATCCATGTTGTTGTGTATTCGGCGTGTCTTTCGTCGCCCAGGACCCGTTCACTTTAGATTTACATCTAGGATCCAGGTAGTCTCGCCAGCAGGGATAACTCTGTAGTCACCGAGTGTCATAAAAACTCTCCACACGCCACTCTACATCTTTGAAAGGTTATCAAGACTGAAGTACTCCGAAAGGTAAGGCGCAGGGCTCACACCGAGCGTCGCACATGAAGCAAGGACATGCGAACAGGGCTTGTGCAATAACTTCAGTTTGTTACATGTGCACTCAGCAGCATCCCCAAGAAGGACCTCGTGCACCCGTCCAGGCTTAAGTTGGCCGCTCACGTTCTTCTGCCGAAGGCGGACTTGAATTATTCGATGAAGTCTGTTTATTACTGTCACCTCATGCCGCTGGGCCTTATCTACGCGAGCAGTCAAGTAGGACTACACAACATCGGGCAAGGTTCTCATGGGATCATTGACTAGCGTATTGGCGGCAACACTTCTGTTGTTGAAGTACTCGGCTGTGCGGTACCATGTCATCTCCACTACAGCAGTCACCGGAAAACACCTCACTCTCTTCAACACATAATTGCACACATCTGAAAGGTTGGTTGTCATTATCCCAAACCTTGAAACATCTTCGTTGTGCAGCAAGGACCATTTCTTGATGTCCTTGTCCTGAATCCATTGGGAGAATTTGCTAACGTTTGCATCATGGGCAACATTGCTAGCGCTCCTCGTTGAGTACTTCACTGTCAGCGCCTCCAATTTGTCAAACACACCTTGGAACTTCCTCGGTTGATTTTGCATGCATAGCCGCTTGAACAGATCCATAATTTGTTTGCTGCGGAAGTGTGTGAAAAGGTTTGCCGCAATGTGCCGCATGCACCAACGGCTGCGTGTTGTTTCTAGACACTTAATCTTGATTTTGATGATAAATGAAAACAAGTGTCATAGACTAATCTATTTGCCTTAAGTATATCAATAGGATTAGGTAAAAAGAAGAAAGGTCGCCAAGGCGCAAGGTCACGAGCGCAAGGTTGCAAGGTCGTGAGCCAAGGTCGCAATGTCGCCCAAGATCGTGAACCATGATCGCAAGCACAAGGTCGCCAAGAAGAAAGCAACAAAGACCTAAGGAGTGCTTGTTTATTGTACTGGTCTTGGAATTTGGAGTTTGACCGGTTTTATAATAAATTTTTTTTTGTTTAAACCGTACTATTAAGAGGAGTTGCAAAATCTTTTTTAGTTCCGACAAAAACTGAGAAACTCTTAGGTCATATGTTGCATTCGCATTCATTCAATCTTGGTCAAGAATCTCAAAGAGGAATTGAAACTGGTCATCCAAGTGCTGTTTTTTTGACCAGATACTGTTCATTTGATCAGACACTATTCATGTACTATTCATTTGATCAGTTACTATTCATTCGACCAGTAACACTGTTCATTCGACCAGAGGTTCCAACGGCTATTTACTAGCCGTTAGAGGTCGAAGCTGACTGTTAGCTAGCCTGATTTCTTTCCTTTTCGACCACAACGGCTAGCTGAGAGGTTGAGCTATAAATACAGATATTTTGGGCAGTACTTATATTATCCTTGAGCCACATTCTCATACACATCTCGAGCTATATTTTCTATACACTTTTAAGGAGTCTCTGAGCAGTTTTTTACAAACACTTTTGGGTAGATTTCTCCACTGTTTTGACCAGTTTTTATAAACACCTTTCAGCAGATTTTTACTACTATTTTTGAGCAGTTCATAAAATACTTTTGAGCAGATTTTTGCTACTGTTTTTGAGTAGTTCTTAAAACAATTTTGAGCAAATTTTCGCTACTGTTTTTGAGCAGTTTTAAAAACACTCTTGAGCAGATTTTTGCTACTGTTTCTGAGTAGTTTTTAAAACTATTTTTGAGTAGTTTCTGTTCACATTTTCGAGCAGTTTTTAAACAGTGTTTGATCAGATTTTTGAGAAGTTTCTGTTCACATTTTGATCACTGTTTAGAAACAATTTTTCAGCAGTTTTTTTAAGAACCAAGAGATATATTTTATATACACTTGAGCCAAAGTGCTAAAATTGATCTTTTGATCAAGTATCATTCAGTGTGATTGAGAGAGATCTTCTGAGAGCATTCATTTGCATCATTTGCATCCTTAGAAGTTTCTCGGTATTTGTTGGAGGTCTAGAAGAGACCTTGTAGCTTATTACTCTTGGTGAACGCCCTCACCTAGACGGTTTGGTGGTGTGGCCGTTGACCTCTTCTGTTCGGTGATTGATGAAGAAGCTCGACGTGATTGTAAAAGACATCGGTGCTCGCCTTTCCAGAGTGGACAAGGAGCAACCACTAGTGAGAAATATCCTTCGTAGATATTGAAGCAAAACTCATTCATTTGAGTGCTTCAACGAGGAGTAGTGGAGACCGGATGTGTCTCTGAGACCTCAGGAAATATTATTGTGTTTGTCTTCTTCTCTCTTTCTTTTATTTATGCTATATTGTTTTTGATCTTATTTTTTGAATAAGTTGTTTTTAATTGAAAAGTTTTAGAGTCTCCTATTCACCCCCTCTAGTCAGCATCCTCGATCCTACACGTGGTATCAAAACTTCGTCTCTCTATTAATTAGGCTTTACTGCCTAGAAAGAGGATGACGTCAAATGAGGGTTTTTCTCTCGGTCATACCGGTCGTGCGCCTATCTTTGATGGGACTAACTATCCTTATTGGAAAGTGCGAATGTCAGTATTTCTAGAGGCCATGGGGCTTGATGTTTGGGACATTGTTAAACTTGGTTTTACTCCTCCAGATGATCCGACAAGTCACTCCGATGATTACAAGAGAAAACTACGCTTAAACACCCGTTCTAAAAATGCCCTCTTTGCTGGGTTGTCTTTAAATGAGTTCAACCGTGTGAGCAATGTTACCACCGCTCACAAGGTTTGGACCACTCTCGAAGAAATATATGAGGGCACTACGAAAGTCAAAGAGGCAAAGTTGCTCATAGTGAGGCAACGATACGAGACATTCACCATGTCGTCAACCAAGTCCGTGAATTCCATGTTTACTCGGTTGAACAATATTGTGAATGAACTCAAGGGGCTAGGAGTTGTTTTTACTGATATCGATATTGTGAGAAAAATACTCAGGGCTCTTCCAGAAAGTTTAGATACTCTAGTAACGGTTCTCACCAACTCCGACCTGTCAACTATAGGATCAAGGATGCCGACTAGAGGGGGGTGAATAGGAGGCTTTTAAAAACTTCAAATTAAAACAGATTTTTGCAAATAAAGAAATCAAGAACAAATAACAAACATATGAGAAAGAGAAAGACAAGACGAACACAACAATTTTTACCGAGGTCTCGGAGACTCGCCCAGTCTCTCCTAATACTCGTTGAAGCACTCAAGTGAATGAGTCTTGCTTCAATATCCACGAAGGATATTTCTCACTAATGGTTGCACCTTGTCTACTCTGGAAAGGCGAGCACCGATGCCTTGTACAATCTTGCCGGGCCTCTCCAACAATCTTCAAACAGGAGAGATCAACGACCACGCCACCAAACCGTCTAGGTGAGGGCGTTCACCAAGAGTAACGAGCAGCAAGGTCTTCTCTAGACCTCCAAACACGCACCGAGAAACTATGAGTATGCAAATGCTATGAACTGAAAAACTCGGTGGATCTCAGAAACACTCGACTTAATCAAAAGATCAAGATTTTTTGTAAAAGAATGAAGCTCAAGAGTGTATAAGAATGCAAGGCTGCTGGATGATCAAAACAAATGCTTAAAACCTCTATTTATAGCCTCAACACTCAAAAGAACCGTTGGAGCTCGAGCTGAAAATCAGCAGTACAAACTGGCAGTTAGTTAGGCAAATTGACAGTCAGTTTGAGTCACGACCAGAAAGAAGTAAAATCCAGAAAAAACACAGCTAGCCGTTTGAGGTCGAAAAAGGAAACAAATCAGCACAAACTGACAGTCAGTATAGCACACTGACAGTCAGTCTCACACTCAACAACTGACAAAATTTACGGATAAAACTCAGCTGGTCGAATATGGAAACTGATGTCACAAACTGACAGTCAGTATCACAAACTGAGACTAGTCTTGACCACAAAATCGACCAATTAAAGACACAAACTCAAACAAAACAGCTCGTGGTCGAAATGCAAACTGACAGTCAGTATAGGTCAAAAACTTTTGACACCAAAAGCACACTCTCTGGACAACTGTCAGTATAAACAAATTGACATTCAAACTAACAGTCAGCATGAATAAAAATAGTTATAACTTTAAATCTAGAAATCCAAATTTAGTGTTTAATAACTCGTTTGAAAGATAATTTAAAGAGCTATATTTTTGTCAAAAGAAGAAAAAGCCAGATCTGCCTAGATCTTTCTAGAAAATGCAAACACTCTTCTACTATCAAAAACACAACTGAAAATCCAAATCTTTTAAAACCAAATCCAACCGAAATGATGCAATACAGTGACCTACATTTCTCGGTTTATGTTGGAAATGTAGAGAGGAATTTTGCAACCCCTCTTTATAGTACGGTTAAATCTAAAAACAACTTTTCCTGAATCGATCAATCTCCAAACACCGAGATCGGTTAAAATAAAAACAATATTACCTCATATCCTTTTGCATCTTTAACACATAATTTGCGTCTCTTCTTTGTTCCTTGACTTGTGATTTTTCTCTTTTATGTTGGGTTTATCTTGATCATCTTGAATGTTTTCCCAACTGAAATCTGTATCTCAAAAACACAATTAGTCTGAACTGCTTGTTTTCATTAATCATCAAAATCAGATTAGGCATAAAACCTAGATGTAACATCAACCACCACGCCTACTGATCTCTATGGGAATCTCATCAACCATGAGATGCATCGAAAGGAGAAGAAGGAAGCGGCCGAACCTTTGGAGACGAAAAAGAAGGCGTTGGCTTTCAAAGCCGGCTCTAAAAATGACTCAAGCGATGACTCCTCCGACGAAGATCTAGCTCTTATGGTAAAGAACACTCAAAAACTTATTCGCAGGTTACACAAGAAAGGAGTCAACATCAACACACGACCAAATGGGCCAAAGCAATCGAACTTCAAGGACATCATATGCTACGGATGTCACGAAAAGGTACACATAGCCTCAAGATGTCCAAACAAGAACAAGACATGGGACAAGAAGAAGAAATTCTTCAAGAAGAATAATGGTGCAACCAAAGAAGCCTGCTTCGGATAATGGATGTCTGGAGGAGAGAGCTCCGATTCCGACTCCGACGATGAAGGAGGTTGCTCCAAGAAGCTAGCCAGACTTGCTCTAGGCAACTTTTCGACTAGTCCATCTCTTTGTCTTATGGCCAAAGGTGATGAAAAGGTGAACTACAAGACCGATGGAAAACATTGGGTGCTAGATAACGGTTGCTCCGAACATATAACCGGTAACAAGAAGTTGTTCACCTCATTAGAAGATAACTCAAGCGAAAACCAGAACATCACTTTTGGCGACAATCATCAAGGAGATGTGGTAGGCTTGGGTAAAATTGCAATATCCAATAATCTTTCAATTTCGAATGTTTTACTTGTTGAATCTCTGAATTTTAATTTGTTATCCGTTACACAAATTTGTAATCTTGGTTTTCGTTGCATATTTTCTCCTAAAAATATTTTAGTTGAAAGTTTAAAAGACAACTCTTTGATCTTCAAAGGTTTTCATTTTGGAAATCTCTATCTTGCTAATTTCAACTCAGAAGATGCATCTCTTTCAACATGTCCCGTTGCTCAAACTTCGAAGGGTTGGCTTTGGCATAGGAGATTTGCATATGTTGGAATGCATCAACTTAAAAAACTTTTAAGACGTGATTTGGTAGTTGGCTTGAAGGATGTGAATTTTGAAAAGGACAAATCCTGTAGCATTTGTCAAGCGAGCAAGCAAGTAGCTACTTCACACCAACCAAGCTCATTCTTTCAACCTGTAAACCATTGGAACTTTTGCATATGGATTTGTTCGACCCTGCTGAACATCAAAGTATTGGAGGAAATAGTTTTTGCTATGTTATTGTTGATGATTTCTCCAGATTTACTTGGGTGTTTTTCTTAACTCATAAATCTGAAACTTCCACTTGTTTTAAAAGATTTGCAAAAAGAACTGAAAAGGAATTTGAACTCTCCATCAAGAAAATCCGTAGTGATCATGGTGGAGAATTTCAAAATTCTGATTTTATTGATTTTTGTGATGAGTTCAGAATCAAACATGAATTCTCTGCGCCCTACACACCTCAACAAAATGTTGTTGTAGAATGGAAGAATCGGACATTGATTGAAATGGCTAGAAAAATGCTCGATGAGTACAAGAGGCCTACCCGGTTTTGGGCAGAGGCAGTTTACACAGCATGTTATGTCATCAATCGTCTTTATACCCATCCGCTTTTGCACAAAACTCCTTATGAACTGATTAAAGGGAGAAAACCAAACATTTCATATTTTCGAGTCTTTGGTTGAAAATGTTATATTCTTAAAAAGCGCATGCATCTTGGAAAATTTCAAAGACGTGTTGACGAGGGTTTTCTAATTGGCTATTCATCCACTAGTAAAGCTTATCGGGTTTTCAACACTACAACAGAATGCATTGAAGAATCATGCAATGTAGAATTTGATGAATCTAACGGCTCTCAAGAAGAGCATGAGGATTTTAATGATGTAGGCAACAATGGCTTGAGGGAAGCTATGAAGGAGATGACCATTGGTGATATCAAACCCAGAAATGAAGAACAAAAGTCACCTGGTCGAAAGGATAAATCACCCGCGACCACTCAGGCTGAAGTCGAACATGGACCTGCGACCACAAATACTGATACTGCTCAACCTGCCACCACCCACAACAATGCTGGTCGAAAAGACCTTGAACTAGAGATTGAAGAAAATGATGATCAAGCACCACATAACCCTTGACTTCATCAAACGTTCGCCCAAGATCACCCCCTGAATCAAATCTTGGGTGATGTTAGTAAGGGTGTTCAAACTCGATCTCGTATTGCTTCTTTTTGTGAACATTTTTCTTTTGTTTCTTCCTTAGAACCTAAACTTATAGATGAAACACTTAGTAATCCAGATTGGGTAAATGCCATGCATGAAGAACTAAATAATTTCACTAGAAACAAAGTTTGGACACTATTAGAAAGACCTAAGGATCATAATGTGATTGGAACAAAATGGGTTTTTAGAAATAAACAAGATGAGAATGGAGTAATTGTACGAAACAAAGCTCGTCCTGTAGCACAAGGATATTCTCAAGTTGAAGGGTTGGATTTTGGTGAAACTTTTGCACCTGTAGCAAGATTAGAAGCTATTCGCATACTTCTCGCATTTGCATCAAATTTCAACATCAAATTATTTCAAATGGATGTGAAAAGTGCATTTTTAAATGGAGAAATATTCGAATTAGTGTTTGTGGAACAACCTCCTAGTTTTGAAGATTCAAACTTTCCAAATCATGTATACAAGCTCTCTAAGACTCTTTATGGACTTAAACAAGCTCCTCGAGCTTGGTATGAACCTCGTTAGAGACTTTCTCATTTCAAAAGGTTTTAAAATTAGGAAGGTAGACACAACCTTATTCACAAAAGTAGTTGAGAAAGATCTTTTTGTGTGTCAAATATATGTTGATGATATCATATTTGGATCCACTAATGAATCTTTTTGTCATTAGTTTGGAGAAATGATGTCTAGGGAATTTGAGATGTTAATGATTGGAGAGCTAAGTTTCTTCCTTGGACTTCAAACCAAGCAACTCAAGAACGGAACGTTTGTGAGTCAAACCAAGTATGTGAAGGACTTGCTCAAGCGCTTTGAGATGGAACATGCTAAAGCTATCAAAACTTCCATGGCCACTAATGAACATCTCGATATGTACAACGAGGGAAAAGCGGTTGATTCTAAACTTTATCTATCTATGATTGGTAGCTTACTCTATCTTACCGCATCTAGGCCCGACATCACGTTTAGTGTTTGCTTATGTGCTAGATTTCAATCATCTCCTAAGGAATGTCATTTGATTGCTCTTAAAAGAATCTTTAGGTACTTGAAATGCTATCCCAATATAGGTCTTTGGTATCCGAAAGATGCAAACTTTGAATTAATTGGTTATTCGGATTCAGACTATGCGGGTTGCAAAATTGATAGAAAAAGCACATCTAGTAGTTGTCAGCTTTTGGGGAGATCACTAGTCTCTTGGTCATCTAAGAAACAAAATTCTATAGCTCTCTCCACCTGCAAAGCAGAATATGTTTCAGTGAGTAGTTGTTGTACTCAAATTTTATGGATGAAGCAAACCTTTCGGATTATGGAATTTCTTTTGAAAAAGTGCCACTCTTGTGTGATAATGAAAGTGCCATAAAGATTGCAAATAATCCAGTTCAACATTCTAGAACAAAACATATTGATATTAGGCACCATTTTATAAGAGATCATGTAGCAAAAGGGACATAGATGTGAATTATGTAAAAACTGACTTGCAGCTAGCAGACATATTCACCAAACCTTTAGATGAGACTAGATTTTGCTTTCTTAGAAGTGAATTGTGTAGGATCAAAGATGCCGACTAGAGGGGGGTGAATAGGAGGCTTTTAAAAACTTTAAAAATAAAAACTAAATCAAATAACAATTTAACAGCAAAGAGAAGAAGACAAACACAGACGATTTTTACCGAGGTATCGAAGACTCGCCCAGTCTCCACTAATCCTCGTTGAAGCACTCAAGTCACTTGAGTTTTGCCTCAATACCCACGAAGCGTATTATCAACTAGTGGTTGCTCCTTGTCCACTCCGGAAAGGCGAGCACCGATGCCTTGTACACTTTTGCCAGTCTCTCCAACAATCTCCAAACTGGAGAGGTCAACGGTCACGCCACCGAACCGTCTAGGTGAGGACGCTCACCAAGAGTAATAGGCAGCAAGGTCTTCTTTAGACCTCCAAACACGCACCGAGAAACTACAAGTATGTAAATGCAATGAACTGAAACGCTCGGTGGATCAGAAAGCACTCAACTTGATCAAAAAATCAAGATTTTGTATAAAACGCTAAAGCTCAAAAGTGAATATGACTAGAAGGCTGCTTGTTATATCAAATAAATGCGCAAGCCCTCTATTTATAGCCTCAAGTCTTAAAAGAGACGTTGGAGCTCGAGCTGAAAATCAGCAGCTCAAACTGACTGTCAGTTTGCCAAACTGACAGTCAGTTTGCCAAACTGACTGTCAGTTTAGGTCACAACCAGAGAGAAGAAAAATCCGGAGAAAACAGTGCTAGCCGTTTGCGGTCGAAAAAGGAAACAAATTAGTACAAACTGACAGTCAGTTTCAGAACCAACGGCTGACAAAATTTGTGGATAAAAATTAGCTAGCCGTTTGTGGTCGTATATGGAAACTTGAAACCCCCAACTGACAGTCAGTCTCACAAACTGACAGTCAGTTCGACCACAAAGCGACTAGATCAATTAAGAACTTAAATAAACACAAATGAGGTCGAACTCCAGACTGACAGCCAGTTTAGTTCAAAAATTTTCAGCCCAAAATACACCCTCTCTGGACAATTGTCAGTTTAACTGAACTGACATTCAAACTGACAGTCAGTTTAGCAGACTGACAGTCAGCCTGACTAAAAACAACTATCACTTTAAATCCAGAAATCCAAAAGATGTGATTAATAGCTCGTTTGAAAGATAATTTTAAGGGATACATTTTTGTCAACAGAAGCAAAAACCAGATCTGCCTAGATCTTTCTAGAAATTTGAAAAACTCTTCTGCTGTCAAAAACTCAACTGAAAATCCAAATCTTTCAAATCAAATTCAACTCAAATCCAACCAAAAAGATGCAATGCAATGACCTAAATTCCTCGGTTTATGTTGCGATATAGAAAGGACTTTTGCAACCCCTATTTATAGTATGGTTAAAAACTAAAAATAATTTTCCTAAACCGATCAACTCTAAACACCGAGATCGGTAAAAATAAAGACAATATTACCTTAGGTCTTTTGTGCTTTTGCGACTTGTGTCTCGACTTCATTCCTTGCGACTTGTGATTTTACTTCTTTTGTGTTGGGTTCTTCTTGTTCATCTCGAATATCTTCCCAACGGAGCTCTGTATCAAACAATCTCGAAAACACAGTCAGTCTGAAACACTTAGTTTTCATTAATCATCAAAATTAGGGTTAGGTATAAAAGGCCTAAATGCAACAAATTGAATATTATTGATATATCAAATGCAAGTTAAATATCTGCTTTGTTGTCCTCCCACTTTTTTGTGCTTGATGCTAAAGGAGGAGAGATTAGGGAGAGATTGGGAAGAGATTCTTGTATGACATAATTGATAGTTTATGTGCTCATTGTTTATTCTTTGTGGACTCTCAAATGACTCATATGTGTATTTATATATGCATGCATTCAGGGGGAGTTCTTGCATATCTAATGCTTATGTATACACTAGAGGGAGTCATTATTAAATTAATTTTATTCATTTAAACACTTGTTGTCATCAATCATCAAAAAGGGGGAGATTGTTATTTCTAGGTCCTTAATCTTAATTTTGATGATAAATGACAACAAGAGTTTTAGACTAATCTATTTGCCTGAAGTATAATCAATAAGATTTGGTGAAAAAAAGAAAGGTAGAAAGGCGCAAGGTCGCGAGAGCAAGATCGCAAGGCGCAAGGTCGCCAAGAAGAAAGCAGCAAAGACCTAAGGTAAGTGCTTGTTTATTGTATTGGTCTTGGAGTTTGGAGTTTGACCAGTTTTATAAGGAATTCTTTTTTTTGTTTAAACCGTACTATTAAGAGGGGTTGCAAAATCTATTTTAGTTCCGACAAAAATTGAGAAACTCTTAGGTCATATGTTGCATTCGCATTCATTCAATCTTGGTCAATAATCTCAAAGAGGAACTGAAATTGGTCATCCGAGTGCTGTTTTTTTGACCAAGTACTGTTCATTTGACCAGACACAATTCATATACTGTTCATTCGACCAGTAACACTATTTATTCGACCAGTATCACTGTTCATTTGACCAGAGGTTCCAACGGCTATTTACTAGCCGTTAGAGGTCGAAGTTGGCTTTTAGCTGGCCTGATTTCTTTCCTTTTCGACCACAACAACTAGCTGAGAGGTTGGGCTATAAATACAGGTGTTTTGAGTAGTATTTATATTATCCTTGAGCCACATTCTCATACACATCTCAAGCTATATTTTCTATACACTTTTGAGGAGTCTCTGAGCAGTTTTTGATCAGTTTTTTATAAACACTTTTGGTTAGATTTCTCCACTGTTTTGACCAGTTTTTATAAACACTTTTGAGCATATTTTTGCTACTGCTTTTTAGCAGTTCTTAAAACACTTTTTAGCAGATTTTTACTACTGTTTTTGAGCAGTTCTTAAAACACTTCTGAGCAGATTTTTGCTACTATTTTTGAGCAGTTCTTAAAATATTTTTGAGCAGATTTTCGCTACTGTTTTTAAGCAATTTTTAAAACACTTTTGAGCAGATTTTTGCTACTGTTTTTGAGTAGTTTTTAAAACCATTTTTGAGTAGTTTCTGTTCATATTTTTGAGCAGCTTTTAAACAGTGTTTGAACAGATTTTTGAGAAGTTTCTGTTTACATTTTGATCAGTTTTATAAACACATTTAGGCAGATTTTGATCACTGTTTATAAACAATTTTGAGCAATTTTTTTTTAAAGAACAAGAGATATATTTTATATACACTTGAGCCAAAATGCTAAAATCTTGATCTTTTGATCAAATATCATTCAGTGTGATTGAGAGAGGTTTTCTGAGAGTATTCATTTGCATCATTTACATCCTTAGAAGTTTCTCAGTATTTGTTGGAGGTCTAGAAGAGACCTAGCAGCTTATTACTCTTGGTGAACGCCCTCACCTAGACGATTTGGTGGTGTGGCCGTTGACCTCTTCTGTTCGGAGATTGTTGAAGAGACTCGGCGTGATTGTAAAAGGCATTGGTGCTCGCCTTTCCGGAGTGGACAAGGAGCAACTACTGGTGATAAATATCCTTCATGGATATTGAAGCAAGACTCATTCATTTGAGTGCTTCAACGAGGAGTAGTGGAGACCGGGCGTGTCTCCGAGATCTCCAGAAAAATAGTAACTTTCCGAAAATAGTATGCTCAAAAATTTTATCCGAAATAGAAACTTTCCGAAAATAGTATGCTCAAAAATTTTACCCAAAATAGTAACTTTCCGAAAATAATATGCTCAAAAATTTTACGCAAAATAGTAACTTTCCAAAAAATAGTACAGTCGAAAATTTTACCCCAAATAGTAACTTTCCAAAAATAGTATGCTCGACAATTTTATAGAAACTTTCCGAAAATAGTATACTCAAAAATTTTATCCGAAATAGTAACTTTCCAAAAATAGTATGCTGAAAAATTTTACCCGAAATAGTAACTTTTCGAAAATAGTATGGTCAAAAATTTACCAAAAATGGAAACTTTTCAAAAATAGTATGGTCAAAAATTTTACCCGAAATAAAAACTTTCCAAAAAATAGTATGATCAAAAATTTTACCAGTAATAGAAACTTTCCAAAAATAGTACGCTAAAAAAAAATTGCCCGAAATAGTAATTTTCCGAAAATAGTATGCTTGAAAATTTTACCCGAAATAGTACCTTTCCAAAAATAGTATGCTCGAAAAATTAACCAAAAATAGAAACTTTGCAAAAAAAAGTATAGTCGAAAATTTTACCCAAAATAGAAACTTCCCGAAAATAGTATCCTCGAAAATTTTACCCGAAATAGTAACTTCCCGAAAATAGTATGCTCGAAAATTTTACCCGAAATATGGTATGCTCGAAAATTTTTCCTGAAATAGAAACTTTCCAAAAATAGTATGCTTAAAAATTTTACTTGAAATAGTAACTTTCCAAAAATAGTATATTTGAAAAATTAATCAGAAATAGAAACTTTTCAAAAATAGTATGCTGGAAAGTTCTGCCCGAAATAGTAACTTTCCAAAAATAGTATGCTCGAAAAATTAACCAGAAATAGAAACTTTTCAAAAATAGTATACTGGAAAATTTTACTAGAAATAGTAATTTTCCGAAAATAATATGCTCAAAAATTGTACCCGAAATAGTAACTTTCCAAAAATTGTATGCTCAAAAATTTTACTAGAAATAGTAACTTTCCAGAATATTTCGGTCAAAAAATTACCATAAATAATATGGTCGAAAAATTATCTGAAATAGGAACTTGGTGAACTTTCCAAGTGGAACATTGATCTTAACGGGAGTATTCCTTACCCTCCGGCTGAACATGGTGGATGTGGTAATCACATTCTTATGTTGAGGCAGATGTTTCCAACAGATTTTTTATCTAAGCTTGAAGTGGATGCATTAGATCGCTCTAGCAAGGTTAAGCAGTTAGAATTTGCCAATATTATCAGTAGAGATATGTGTGATTGCTCGAGCTCTGCTAATCCCGAAAGTTCAAAAAAGGCTGCTCCCAGAGGGAATTCAGTAGATAACTATATATATTGCCCATCATCAGATGACAAGAAGCCGGATGATCTTAAGCACTTCCAGAGGCACTGGGTGAAAGGAGAGCCTGTAATTGTTCGAGGAGTGTTGAAGAAAATGTCAGAACTGAGCTGGGAGCCATCAGACATGTGGTCTGCAATACATGGTGCTAGTGTTAGCTCTGAATTAACACAAGTGAAGGCTATTGATTGTCTATCTTGCTCCCAGGTTACCACAATCGCTTCAGTGAACTGCTGATCTTTCTTACATTAATGATTACAGCAATATTGTGGTCTGTCTTTTGAAACCAACTGGCACTCTGGCAGTCATATTTATTATTTTTCTGCAGCATATATTTGTAATGCTGCTGGTGACTCCTTTAACTGGTAATATGAACTTTTAGCTGACACACTAAACTTTTGTATGACTTAATTTGCCTGAAATTCTAAAGACATGCAGTAAAAGTCAGTACAAAGCAACCAATGTGTTGTTTCTAAACAAGGCTTTCAAAATTTGTATGTAGGCATTGGTTCTTCTGTTGTCAGTAGGGTTGAATTGATATCCATTAGTTCATGGAAAGGACCCATTATATTCCCTTGATAGAATTATCATATTATAATTCCCTTGATGCCAGTAGGATTGAATTGATATCTATTAGTTCATGGAAAGGACCCCTTAGTTAATAGAATTAGAATTCTAGACCTTATGTATGTATTCTTAACTTTTCTTAGATAAGAGAGGACTAAGATTCTGTTTCCCATTAACAATAAAACCCTGCATCATTACAACTAATGACCAACAAGAAAAGCAAAACACGTGCGTGCGTGCATACAAAAACACACAAATAATTCATAATCACATGTATTCTTAATTTTCTTGAAATTGACTGCTGTGAATGTAAATGTTTTTTTTCTCTAGTAGCAAGTAATTCATAAAGTTGTAGTTGTGTACCTGAAATATGACTTGTGATGATAAAGCACAAAGTTCTGGGAAAGCATTTATTCATATTGTCACTTTCTTCAAATAGTCTTGTTCTGAAGCAAGCAAGCAAGCAGTTAGAAATGAATAATGAAATTGACCCCAATTAATGGGGCTACTATATTTTTCCTTTATCATGATCTAGAGAGATAAGCTAATATTTTATATTTGTTTATGTCTTCTAGGTTGAGATAGATTCTCATGACTTCTTCAAGGGGTATTCTCATGACTTCTTCAAAAGGGGTATTATGAAGGTCGGATGTATGCAAACCTCTGGCCTGAAATGCTTAAGTTGAAGGACTGGCCTACTTCAAATCACTTTGAAGAGCTTTTGCCTGTCCATGGAGATGAATATATCAATTCTTTGCCTTTTCAGCCATACGCAAATCCAAAATCCGGTTTACTAAATGTTTCTACATTGCTTCCTGATGACGTCTTAAAGCTTGATATGGGCCCGAAGTCATATATAGCATATGGATTTGCAAATGAGCTCGGTAGAGGAGATTCTGTTACAAAGCTTCACTGTGATTTGTCTGATGCAGTAAGTAAATAATTATACAGTTTTAACAATCGAAAGCAGTCCACATCAATATGTTATTGATATGTGTAACTTCTATTGTCAAGCATAACTATCAGATTCCTTTTCTCTATGAAAGGCATAAAGAAATATTTTCATTCCCCTTTACATAGGGAAAAGTATCATTTTGTTCCTGCTAGTTTGGGGTGTATTTCGAAGGTGGAAAAGCAGGAAAAAAATCATCCTTGCCGACTGACATAGCCCACTACGATCCCTCCCTGTCGATGCACCCGGTGTTGCCACCATTGAAGGTGATGGTGCCCTCCAATCATGGTTGTCTGCCTGTCACTATCACCCATGGTCGCCTGCTCACCGTCCACTCCTCTTAGCCGAATACGTCAAAATTGTGAGCACAATTTCAGTTCATGGGTTCAGAACATATAATATTTCTGATCTCGAAAGTATGTGCTTCATTCTAGGAACATCTTGAACATTTGCTATTGTGATGTCATGCAAAATAATGTCGGTGGTTTTAGAGAGTTAGTACAAGTTTGACATATAGATTCGGGTCTAGAAAATATGTGCGCTTCACACAAGGAGCAACTTGATGTAATGCGATGTGCAAAGTAGCTCTCGTTTGGTTCTAGCCATCTTCTGGGTGAATCAACATAAGGGTCCTGCATACGACCGCATCCATTTCTTTCTATTCTTCTTTTTAAGTAGAACTAGCTGGCTAAAGCATGTACCTGAGAGATGTAGCCAACGAAGAGGTTAGTGTAACAAATTCTAACAACATCAACAAATAACTACGTGCACGGGTTAGTGAGCGCAATGACGGGAGCCGCGGTGGCTCACCTCGACGAGGGTAGTAGATTTAGATTCTCTTGTCATAAATTGATAATCTTCATTGATGATGGTAGTCTTATATAGACATTACAAGAGAACTAATTGGAAAGAAAATAAACTAATTGATGGAGATTATTATCCGAGTTAGTTATTCATGCCGTTCTATGGTCGAAAGAGCTGTAGAACAAGACTTAAATCGTCTATATGCTTCTCTGTAGTCGAAGAGACCTAGAAGAGAGATTAAGAGATAATCCAAGATCTTCTGGACATAACCCGTCATGAGTATTGTTGCCTACGACCTCAATGGTGGTAAAGATATGTGGTCGAGACACATATTGACACTACATACATAATTTTACTAGTACTATGGTCGTGAAGGCACATTCCCATGATCATACTACTCGTAGAGACACTTTCTTATAATCAGTCCGATCGTAGAAGAAAAGACAATACCAATATGTGGTCGTAGTTAATACATGACCATGATTATTGATCAGTTGTGTCAAACCAGAAGTATGGTTGAGATCTACCAACCTTGATACTAGGAAAATACATTTTATCTTCTCAACGACATGATGAACCGTCGGGAAGATAAAGGAGAATGTGTAGTTATCCCTAACTGTGCATTATAACCATCAAGAAGATATGCAGTTGCTTAATCGCACACAACAACTGTCAAACTGCCCAAAACTTCTCTCTATTGGCACTCTTTCAACAAGTATAAAAAGAAAACAATCATAGGAGAAGGGGGCTCGAAGATCAAGAGATTGACAGATCCAAGTAGCAATTCATCTGGAAAAGACTTGTTAGACTTTACAACAAATTCTTTTTGTATTTCATCTTATTTATAGTGAAAATACAACATGAAGTATGGTAGAGAGTATGAAAAATTGGTTAACACAACTATCTAAATATGAGAGTAAGAGTGATCAAATCTCAAAAAATACACAATAATTCACTCATTATGTAGTTGATGAAAATCAAATCATAATATTTAATAAGACAATCTATGCAGACACATTTGTTGGCATATGAAATTTTCAATATGTGTTTTCTCTTTTGTTTGTCTTTCTTTTTTCTAAAAAAAAATATTTGCTTTCTTTGTGCCCAACAACATGATAGCCACATACAAAGGATTTACATAGTAGCTCATGAATCTTCTGCAGTGTCACCTTCTCGCCAAAGTTAGCTGATCCGATGTCCAAGGCTAATTATGCTTTTCACTTTAAGTAAAAAGGATCTTGATGCAAAATTATAGGTATGATTCAGAGATGTTTCTATTTGGCAAGTTGTGTTTTGCACGGGTAAAACTTTTATCTGAACTTTTTTGAGTTGAGGAACATTTTTTTTACTCTCAAATCAACGTGTTTTATATTGATTTGAGTTCCTCAAATTCAGGCGGTTCGAACACCCTTTCTCGAAAACTTTTATCATAACCGTTTTAATCTGACGATTCTTCATTTTACTTTCTGATGGACTTGTTTTATACCGCGATCCTCAAATCAGCTAACTGCACCGCAAAATTAGGACATAGCCATACACGAGTATAACTAGGATGCAATGCTAGCGAACTTTGAAGTTTCTCTAAGAAACATCATATAACATAAGTGTCATTCTAACAATCTAGCAGATACAAGCATATACAATTTGAAGGCTGCACAATAAATAATGTGTTTTTTGATAGTACGATAAACAAGAACTCATCACATTAAAACGCAAGAAACTTAACAATGGAACCCGACTCCATCAATGCGCCATGTTCATGCTTCATGAGCCGGGTGTGGTTTTCATGCTTTTATTTTGGACTTAATTGACACCGCTGCTTCGGACTACAGGTAAGATATGACGGCGTTTGTGTGTATGACAGGTGGGGCTTTTCATATGTGAGTCCCTGAGTGCTAGCTAATAGGAATCCAACCAATGTGTAAACTACTCTTACCGCCATAACAATATACAGCACACTATAAATTGCCTCCATGTCTCTCGACACTTGTGCTTACTAATCACTCTTCCCTTGCTTCAAAACTAAGCTAGCTGCCCCTCACTCTCTTCGATCGTGTCATCCCAAGGGAGGAGATCCATCCATGTCGATGGAGTCCACTGCTTCTGCGTCCGCGTCGGCCGCCCCACCGCGCGAGAGGATCGTCTGCCGATTAAGGCTTCCGCCGCCCTGGACGCCCGAGGAGGATGCGCGTCTCGAGCGCCTCACCAAGGAGCACCGCTTCGGCCACTGGCACCGCGTCGCCAAGAAGATGCCGGGACGCTCGTCGACGCAGTGCCGCGATCGGTGGCGCGAGCACCTCGCCCGCGACGTGTACCACCGCCCATTCACCGCCCGCGACGACACCGAGCTCGCGCGCCTACACCAGCGCTTCGGTGGCCGATGGCACGACATCAGCAGGGCCGTGTATGGAAGGACGTCGCGAGTGATCAAGCGCCGCTGGAGGGAGATCCGGAAGACCAGGGCTTTCTACTGCCCGCCCGCCGTGCCCTCAGACGACATCGAGATGAAGACAGAGTCCGAGTCCGAGTCAGAGTCCTGCCGGTCGTCGCCGCCGTTGCAGCACCCCTACGCCGACGTTCTTGCCGCAGGCGTCAGTTCTTGCAGCCTTCTTGACGGCCACCCGATGGATCCGAGGGCCGGCAGCCTCGCATTAGGGTTTGCTTGCATGGCCGTTTGAGGATCCACCATTTAGACTTGTTTTGATTCTTTTGATGTTCTGATTGTCCTCTGTCATGTACATCAACATTTATTTCTGATCGAATGTATGCTGGGATGCCTCCTTTTTCTTGTGCGATGTAATAGTGACTTATTTGCCAATTAATTTTGTTCCTGGTTCTCTGCTTCTATCTGTCTCGAGTCAATCGCGCGTCGTGTGTGTTGGATGGTTCTAGGTTTTGCCATACATGCATGGCTGTCTTACAGTTTTAGGGTTTCGCTTGCACATGCGTAGTTGCTTTGAGAAGTTTGTTATTCCAAGATTGTAATTAAATTATTCGTGAGTCGTGTCATGCAAGTGCAAATCAGCTTATCATGTAACAGTATTGTTCAATCATGTGAGCAAACAATTGGTTTGATAAAAAATTGATATGCCTCCTGACATTATTCAACAGTGTAGCACTCATGGATGTAGTCTTCCAATTTTTGGTTTTCATGGGAAATTGCTGGGATAGAATGGGAACATGGTACACCTTAAACAAATTTAAAAGGTTGGGACAAGTTCAGTTCACATTAGAACGAAAAATCAATGAGTACTACCGTAGTTTAAGTAAGAAGTATGTACCTGTTAATTCCCATTTCTTGCAAGTACAAGAATGTGTGTTCAGGTTCACAATGAATTGCCCATCTTCTCCCCATACTTGAAATAATCCAAGTCCTGATGGAGTAGCCCAACACCAATTTGAACTTACTACCTTGTCAAGCTTCTTCAATATCTTAGGACAATATTTGTACCTTGTATTGAGCTTAACAGCTTCTTCGACTCTTCGCATACATTCTGTTTCATTAGCTTACATTGGATGGACTCTAACACGGGACAATATGGACTTGCTCCTTGCATCTGGTATGAACTTATTGAAGCATTCTGAGATATTGTTCAACAACACATCACATTTAGGGTATGTTCTGATATGAGTTCTAGTCCATTGGGTGCGATCAACATCATTCAACCACTTCCAAGCTTTGAAGTCCAACTTCTTTATTTCTTCCATCGAGGTTTCGAACTCCTCAAGATATGGTGACTTTGCAGCCTTCCACAATAGCCTCTTTTATTCTTGACCCTTAAACATGGCCTCCAAGTTTTGGTGGAGATGTCTAACACAAAACCTATGTTCAGCACCATCAAATTGCTCTTCAACAGCCCTAATAAGACACTGTTGCATCATTTCACAAAAGAATGTATAGCAATATAAGTACAACTGAAGAAGTACCAAATTCAAATAAAATAAGTAGTCGTCAGTATCTTTTATCTATCACTAACAACCGTCCAAGCCGAAATGTTCATAATATTTAAATCCTCCCGTAGTGTATGTAGAAACCACTTCCAAGTGGACCTATCCTCAACTTCAAATATTGCATATGCAATAGGAAATATGCAATCGTTGTGATCAATTCCTACAGCAGTCAATAATTGTCCACCATCCCGAGTTTTTATATGGCATCCATCCACAAATAAGATAGGCCTACACCCAGTAAGAAATCCTCTCTTGCATGCATCAAGTCCAACATACATCTTGTCAAACACATTGCAATTGGGCTTCAACAATATAGTTGAACCAGGCATTTGCACTCTGGGCTCCAAGGCACAGTCCCTGTAACACCCAAATCAAGGGATTAGGAGATTTGAACAACTTCTGAATATATACAAATTCAAGCTCCGCACATATTTCAATACAGAATGAAAACATAGATGCATTGATGCAACAAATAAAGAAAATTCTTTTTATGCAAACAGGTAAAAGAGTCTTACAAACCGAAATAGATAACTAAAATAAAGTTTAACGAAATAAAATTGCAAAAACTAGACGTTGATACTCTTCATATTAAACATCCTTTGTAAACAAATCCCCTCCGTCGTAGGCATAGTTTTGAATACTGTTACCACCTGATCCTATCTTCTGATACGATTCTGACTTGTCTGCATATGCCTTGTGCAACTATAACTGTGAGTTTTTTAGACTCAAAAAAACAAGATATATACATATTTATATATGTACACACATATGTAAAGATCTAATATTACGATAAGTAGTTATGACATATAAGCGTTCAAATGGTTTTGAGTTTTCAAAAATAATAAAGAAAATTAATGGACACAGAGGATAATATATTATTAAGACCCACAAAATTTTATAACCAAATATAACTATACATAGGAGACAAAAAAAACAACCGGTAAATATATATTCAATCTGATATTTTTTTATTTCTCCTACATATAGTTGTCTTTTTCCTAAAAATTTGCAGAATCTTTAGTATATTACACTACCTAAACCCTCTAATTTTTTCATATTTTTTTAGAACTCAAAGACCCTCAAACTTCATCTTTATCGTAACTACTATACATCGTAATATATATATATATATATATATATATATATATATGTATGTATATAGCACACAGATCAATTCATGAATAATCAATGCAACAAAGTTCAGTTCAGGTTTTCCACCACTAAAATTGCACATGAATTTTGTAAAACAGTAAAATCAAGTCAAAATCAACTTTTAACAGTTCAAACTTCTATTGAGACTGATCCGTTTGAGACCTAGCCTTGGTTTTCGCACTAGGCTCGCCCAGATTCTAATATGCGGAATAACGGGATCTTACTCAGAAATACCGAAACCCAAAGGTTGATCGAAAACACAGTTCAAAGTAATTGCACAACTCTTTATTTCAAAGAGGGCTTTACACGTCGAACGTTAGGTTGCACTCGCCTACGTCGAAGGAACTATGTGTCTAAGACTTCAATCTAGACTTGATTGTATTGGATTGAATTCGATGATCTAAACTAGGCCTATTACAAGGTATTTATAGTCCAATCGTATGAGTACGTATCAGACTTAGAGACTTAAACGTATTAGACTCATATAACTAATCCTAAAACAGATAAGCTTAGTTATACACATTCGGATCAGATTACAATTCCGAACAGGGAACGAATTCCTTTTCCTGGTCGCGGACCAATCCATGGTCGCGGACCCATATGCGATCAGGACTTGGTCGCGAAGCCGTATGCAATTAGGACTTGGTCGCGAAGCCGTATGCGATTAGGACTTGGAGATCCTCCCGGATCATGACTCCCTTGTTGAGAAGGAGTCAACCCCTATTGCGACCTCTCGATCGAACTGGAGATGTGGAAATTGGGCTTGTCCATCTTCTTTGGTGTACCACTTTGCCGCACTTGCTCGTTGATCTTTCTGACCGATTCGAAAAGTCTCCTTGGTGCCACTGCGGGTGGTAGTCACCTTCTTCTCCAGAATCACATCTTCACGTAGAGGTTCGTCTCGTTGATAGACCAAGTCTTCAACAGATGGTACTATAGTATCTGACTCATCATCCAGCATTGAAGGCTCAAAGAGTTTGAGGTGCTCAACATTAACAACCGAATAAATATCCATGTATGGAGGCAACTTGAGCTGACAAGCGTTATTACCCACTTTCCGCAAAATCCGAAAAGGACCATAACGAATGGGTTTGATCTTCTTACCTTCACCTTTAAGTCTCTCCTTACTCAGATGTAACCATACCATATCACCTTCTTGAAATTGCGCTTCAACTCGGTACCGATCATGTCGCGCCTTGTACTTGAGTTGAGCTTTCAGCAAGTTCTGTTCAACCTCACGATGGAGTCGTTGAATACCTTCCAGGAACTTTTGTGCTCGATCCTGATCGGATGCTTCCTTGCTATTCTGTGCTGAGGTAGGGATCACAAATTCCATGTCGAATGGACTCTGTGGTAGAAATCCTAAACAGACCTCAAACGGCGACTTTCCAGTCGAACCATGCACTGCTCGATTAAAAGCAAATTGCAGGTACAGTATGCTTTCATCCCAGGTCTTCGGGTGCTTCGAGTTATATCCTCTCAAGAGATGAACGACTGTGCGATTAACCACCTCGGTTTGACCATCAGTTTGCGGATGAAAAGCAGTACTCCTCTTCAGCTTGGTGTCCATCATTGTCCAGAGCGATCGCCAAAAGTGACTAAGGAACCGGGTATCGCGATCAGACACAATAGAAGTCGGCAGTCCGAAGTGTGTCCAAACATGTTGAAAGAATACCCGAGCTGTCTCTTCTCCCGTGATAGTCTTCCGACAAGGTATAAGAATAATCATTTTGGAAAACCGATCAACGACCACGAATAGATAGTCGTTTCCACGTCGGGTCTTAGGCAATCCTCCCAAGAAATCCATGGATATGCTTTCCCATGGTCGCGATGGAACTGGCAAAGGAGTATACAAACCTATTTTTCGGTTTGCCGGTTTCGAGATGCTGCAGAGACCACAGCCTCGAACAAAGCTAGCCACATCTTGCTGCATACGCGGCCAGAACACATGTCGGTGAAGATTTTACAACGTCTTTGTAACCCCAAAGTGACCAGCTACCTTTGATGTATGCGCTTCTCGCAACCATTGAATTCGAGGTGCTCCACGAGGTATGCAAAGTAAATTACCTTTGTACAGGAGTCCTCCTCGACGAACGAACTCCGTAGGCTTCCCTGTTTCGAGCTCAGTCAGTACTGTTTGAAAATCAGGATCTTCACTGTACATAGTGGCATAGTCATCATGACATGCGGGCTTGATCTGCATGAACGCTGATAAGCAGAGGGTCGTAACTGGTGGTCGCGACAACATGTCCGCCAATTTATTGTGTACGCCATTTTTGTACTTAATCACCAGATTGAACTGCTGCAGATACGACATCCACTTCATGTGTCGAGCTTGCTGTAGCTTGGACTGAGTCTGCAAATATTGCAATGGTTGATGGTCGGTGTGGACAACCGTCCCTTTACCCAAGAGGTAACACCGCCAATGTTTTACGGCCTGATGCAGTGCACATAACTCCTTATCATAAGTCGGGTACTTCTTCTGAGCTCCCTGGAATAATTCGGAGTGATATGCCACTGGTCGACCTTCTTGCATGAGCACTGCGCCCATCGCATAACCTGAGGCATCGGTTTCTAGCTCGAACGGTTTCTGGAGATTCGGCAAAGCTAACACAGGCGCCTCGCTGATCTTCCTTTTTAGCAAGAGAAACGTGTCCTCATGTTTCCCTGTCCACTCGAATTTCTGATCGATCCTGGTTAATGCATGCAATGGAGAAGCCACAATCGAGAAGTGTCGGATGAACTTCCGAAGATATTGGCATGCTCCCACAAAACTACGCACATCCGTAACTGTTCGTGGACGCGGCCATTCGCGAATCACTTTTACCTTATCTGGGTCGATTTGCAACGTGCCGTTGCCGACCAGGAATCCAAGGTAAAGTAGAGTTTGCTGGCCGAACTCGCACTTCTTACGGTTAAGGCGAAGTCGATGTTGCCGAAGCTGATCGAACACCTTTTCGACATGAATGAGGTGCTCATCCCACGAACGACTATAAACCAATATGTCGTCGAGGTAAACGATCACAAAGTCGTCGATGAACTGTCTCAATACGTCATTCATAAGACGCATGAAAGTTGCCGGGGCGTTGCAGAGACCAAATGGCATGACCAGCCATTCGAACAGACCTTATCGTGTTTTGAACGCGGTCTTCCACGTATCCTCCTCTCGGATGCTGACTTGATGATATCCTGACTTAAGATCCAATTTGGAGAAGACAACAGCATGCTTCAATTGGTCTAACAGGTCGTCAATACGGGGAGGGGGTACCGGTTCTTGATGGTGATCTTGTTCAGTACTCGATAGTCGATGCACATACGCCAAGTCCCATCTTTCTTTGGTACTAACACCACAGGAGATCCACAAGGTGAACTACTCGGTTGAATGACACCATCATCCAGCAACTCACCAAGCTGTCTTTTGATCTCTGTTGGATCAAGGATGCCGACTAGAGGGGGGGTGAATAGGAGGCTTTAAAAACTTTAAAACTAAAAGCAAATAATGAACAAATCAAGAACAAATAAAGTAAGCAAGGGAAAGAAAACGAACACAATGGTTTTTACCGAGGTATCGGAGACTCGCCCAGTCTCCACTAATCCTCGTTGAAGCACTCAAATCACTTGAGTCTTGCCTCAATACTCACGAAGAGTATTATCAACTAAGGTTGCTCCTTGTCCACTCCGGAAAGGCGAGCACCGATGCCTTGTACACACTTGCCGAGCCTCTCCGACAATCTCCGAACGGAGAGATCAACGGCCACGCCTCCGAACCGTCTAGGTGAGGGCGCTCACCAAGAGTAACAGGCAGCGAGGTCTTCTCTAGACCTCCAAACACGCACCGAGAAGCTAAGTATATGCAAATGCAAAAGAACTGAAACTCTCGGTGGATCGGAAAGCACTCGACTTGATCAAAAGATCAAGATTTTATATAAGAAACTAATGCTCAAGAGTGTGTATGAAATGCTGCTACTGGTTGTAAGAAACACATGCCCAAAGCCCCTATTTATAGCCTCAAGAATCAAATGAACCGTTGGAGCTAGGGCTGAAAATCAGCAACCCAAACTGACAGTCAGTTATGCAAACTGACAGTCAGTTTAGTGCACAACGGCCGACAAAATTTACGGATAAAAAATAGCTAGCCGTTTGCAGCCAAAACAGGAAAGCTGGAACACGAAACTGACAGTCAGTTACACAAACTGACAGTCAGTTTGTGTACTAGCTCGACCAGAATCAAATAGAAACACAGTAAAACACTCTCTGGTCGAAACCCCAACTGACAGTCAGTATGGACAAACTGACAGTCAGTTTAGTACAAAAAATTTGAGACCAAAAAACACCCTCTCTGGACAATTGTCAGTTACACTAAATTGACATTCAAACTGACAGTCAGTTATGCAAACTGACAGTCAGCATGAACAAAAACAGCTACAACTTTAAATCCAGAAATCCAAAAGAGGTGTTTAATAGCTCGTTGGAAAGATAATTTCAAGGGCTACATTTTTGTCAACAGAAGCAAAAACCAAATCTGCCTAGATCTTTCTGAAAAATGCAAATATTCTTCTGCTGTCAAAAACTGAACTGAAAAACAGATTTTTCAAAATAAGACCAAAAGCAAATCCACATAAAAAGGATGCGATGCAATGACCTAACATTCTCGGTTTGTGCTGGAGATAAAAAGAGGACTTTCGCTACCCCTCTTTATAGTACGGTTAAAGCTAGAAAGAATTTTTCCTAACCGATCATCTCCACACGCCAAGATCGGTAAAATATAAAAACTCGTAATACCTGAGGTCTTTTGCATCTTCACGATTTTGGACTTGTCTTTTGCTCTTTGCTACTTGTGCTTTTATTTTACGTCGGGTTCTTCTTGTATTCCGTGCATATCTTCCCAACGCAACTCTGTACCAAATAAACCCAATAGTACAATTAGTCCGGAACACTTTGTTTTCATTAATCATTAAAATTAGGATTAGGCATGAAGGCCTAGATGCAACAATCTCTTCATTCTCCAATACTGAGTTGCGATACATACTCAGATTGGGCAGTATCGCATCGGACACAAGCTGAATTTCGTGCTCGACTGGACGTTTCGGCGGACGACCCTGGGTAGTCTCGAACAGATCACTGTATTTCTCCAGTAGTCCCGACAAACGACCAGAATCTTCTCGGCACGCCAACGACAATGCTGGTCGAGTACCCTCACTTTGTCCAATGGGTCGAATCATGACAAGCACATACTTGTGACATGCATTAACAATCCGTTTGGCTTGATTTGCGGTAATCAAGTTCGAAGTGTTGACGTGGACGTCTCTACTGATCACTAACTTAACTCCGTTTTTGGTGAGGTCGTACTCTTGCGCTCGCCGATGGAAGTGAGCGTCTCGATCATACAGATATGGACTCCCAAAAATCACCTGACAGATATCGATAGGGACAACATCGCATTGCACCTCATCGATATACCGTGCAGAGATCGCAAACTTCAACACACATGACTCGTAATCTGTTGGTTCACGTCGGATGTAAACCAACCCAGCGGATATGGTCGCGGGTGTGTGGTTGTCTTCAAACCAAGTCGCCGAACCAGTCCAGCGGAGACCAAATTCTTTTGACTTCCTGGATCGAATATCGCTGCGACCACTTCGTGCTTCACCTGGATGTTGATGGTGAACAAGTCCTCCGTCGGGTGATGGTCATTCGGTGGATTCGAACCCTTCTCCTTCGGCATTGCCATCAGAGACAAGGTCGTATCCGCCTCATTAACCGAATTCACTCGGACAACTTCTTCATCGGGTGAAGTCGCAGTAGCCGTGGTTGTTCTTTTCTCTGGTCCGTTTTTCTTTGGTCGAAGTTCAGGATGAAGCTTGTAGCATTTGTCCTTCATATGTCCCGCGACTTGACAATGTTCGCAGAAAGCACCCGTGCCCGATTTTGAAGCGTTCTTCTTCGGACTCGGCTTTTTCTTTGTCGAGGTCGCACTTTCCTTCGTGCTTTTGTCGCTGCGGGATTTGTTCTTCTTCTCGATCGCCATAGCAGTTGTGCTCGCGGTCGCGATATCTTGGACGCCGAACAGACTTAGCTCAGTACTGATCGATTTCTGAAGTCCAGATGTGTACTTCCGAAATACTTGAGGGTCGGATAGTGAGATGCCAATGACCATTGCTTGTCGTCGAAACTCTGTCGTATAGTCTTGGACGGTCTGGTCGCGCCGTTGGTACAATCTGTACCAACGCTCCCATCTCTCCTCAAGGTAGCCCATCGGATAGAATTCTTGTCGCAGAAGTCGTTTGAATTGACCCCACGCAAGGTCGTCAGCTTCACCACTGGTGACAAGGGCCTTCCACCATGTCTTCGCGTGGTCCTTCATCTTCAAAGGTGCAAACTTCACCTTTTGAACGCTACTGAACCCTTTCAGGTCAAAGTAGGTCTCAAGTTGATCGATCCAAGAATCCAGCTTCTCGGCGTCGATCACCCCATCATATATGGGTATATCAATCTTAGCGTCGACCTTAAAAGATCCGACAGCTAAGGAGGTGTTGGCGAGGTCATCGGTTTTGTGGTCGCCTTCGTCTTCCTTTTCGTCTGCCCTACGCAAGTCTTCACCAGTCTTCTCACCCGTAACCTTCCCTACTTCAGGAGGTACAATCATGGCCTGCTGCTTAATCCAAGCAAGCACGGTTTCCATGTCGGTGGAGAGCTTAACCACTTGTTCGGCTAGGTTAGCTTGAACGGAGGTATCGTTAGACATTGTCGGAGACGCGGCTGTATGAACCGTCAATTGATCGCCTGGAGTTTCGATTCGCCGGAGGTTTTGTAACCCTGGCGAGTCTTCACCATCCACAGGATAGGAAAGTTGCTCTGATACCAACTTGATCCGTTTGAGACCTAGCCTTGGTTTTCGCACTAGGCTCGCCCAGATTCTAATATGCGGAATAACGGGATCTTACTCGGAAATACCGAAACCCAAAGGTTGATCGAAAATACAGTTCAAAGTAATTGCACAACTCCTTATTTCAAAGAGGGCTTTACACGTCGAACGTTAGGTTGCACTCGCCTACGTCGAAGGAACTATGTGTCTAAGACTTCAATCTAGACTTGATTGTATTGGATTGAATTCGATGATCTAAACTAGGCCTATTACAAGGAATTTATAGTCCAATCGTATGAGTACGTATCAAACTTAGAGACTTAAACGTATTAGACTCATATAACTAATCCTAAAACAGATAAGCTTAGTTATACACATTCGGATCAGATTACAATTCCGAACAGGGAACGAATTCCTTTTCCTGGTCGCGGACCAATCCATGGTCGCGGACCCATATGCGATCAGGACTTGGTCGCGAAGCCGTATGCGATTAGGACTTGGTCGCGAAGCCATATGCGATTAAGACTTGGAGATCCTCCCGGATCAGAGACTATTGCATTTATTAACAAATATGCACACTTAGTTTACTCTGTAGATGTGTCCATACCTTTGCATCACTTAGATACAACAGTCAATGTCACATGTATCATTTTGCGTTTCTTTTAACGCATGACTAGCACTAAGGAAAAAGAATCTAACCATATAAGAGAATATAGAGTCACCAGGACATATGCGCACACATTAACTACGTATAACCCGTTGTAACGAGACGCAACCCATTTCTTCAACTTCCATCACAATATCAAAGAATAAAGCTAGTTACATTGACTATATGGTTACTCAATTCAATCCGCTCATCCCAGAATTAACATTACGAAACAAATATTAGACACTCACCAAATTGTTATTAACTTAATTAGTTTTACAAATGACTATAACAACAATGACCACAGATCAACTTGTAACAACAAATCTCAACCACAGGCCTAAACCACTACTCATGCACATGGTACTCAATCATCCTATACACACTACATTTTCTAATTATTTATAAACAAATCATGCAATTTCAAAATATAAGACAATACTAGATTAAAATTCAAAAAATATATAAATGCATATTCCGGTCAAATATGCATCAAATGGTGTGCCATTACGCTTTTAATGTCACAACTCTCACATTTGTGATGCCCATCTCCGCCAGGCTATTTGTACCGGCCCGACGTTACATGCCACGCCGGCGGCCCGAGCCACCGCAAGAGAGAGAGTGATAGGTCGGCGCGTGCACTGCTCCAATGGCGCGCCGACGCGTGCTCCTCCTCCTCAAGCCCTTCGACGTCTACCCTCCCCGCCAGTACGCTGGAGCCGCCTCCTCGCCGCCGCCTTCACCGCGCGCCGTCAACCCCAAGGTCTTGACTTCTTCTCTCTCCATTCTTTAATGATGTGTTTCCGTTCCGAGAGCCCTGCATGCGGCCGTGTCCATGGTCGACGGACCGAACTGGGTGCTCGACGCTCCCATGGTCTCATCTTTGAAAGGCCCACTGGGTCCAAATGGGGGAGTCCAATTCGTCTTGCGTAACTTGTAGTACTACTAGTGATCGTGATGAACCGGTGATTGCTATAGCTTATATGTTTTCTTTGTTCCAAGAACCTTGCTTGCCCTGGTGCCCATGGACCATGGTGGGTGGGCGCGTTGTTTGGATTTTCTTGGTGGTCCTTTTGTTCAAATGGGGCCAAACTGCTTGCTCTTAAACAAGATGCAGTGGTATTAAGACTTCTGAGATTTTTTTTCTCTGTGTTAACGTATGGAGCTTAGTCAGAGTTGCTTGTGATCCATTGCGCTTTAGCGCTCTGGTAGCTTATAGCACACCAACTGTTTGCTGAAATGCGAATGTAAACTGCAAACTTTGGTCAGTATCCAGGAGCACTGTTTGTAATACTAGTGAGAACCGGCAATCATGGCCGTGTACGGGTTTGAAAATCTTGGTCAGTATAGGGAAATCTTGGGGCATGGGACTTTGGGTTTTATTTCATTTCTTTCTTTATTTTTTGAGATAAGCCCGAGAAGAAGCTAGAGGCTACTCTCGAGTGGCTTTGGCTTATCCGGGCCAAATGAGCTAAAGTGATTGATAAGCCGCCTTCGTAAGCTGGGCGTTTGGCCTAGAGTGAAGCTTATCACGGAGATAAGCAGCAGCCGAAGCCTGGTGAAACACGCCCTTACTACAAGTTAAAAATTAGTTTCACCTTCTACTTGTAAACATGATACTTTGTAATATTATTGGAAAAGGGGAATTGTTGCTTTTCTAGCCTATTACCCGGCTGTTTTGTACTGGTCCCTAGCCTAGTCATGGCTTTCCTCAGCCTATGACATGGTGCCATGTTCTTCACCAGTGTAAATAGGCATGTGTTGCAGTATTGAAAGAAATGTGTTCAGCATGACATGATTTGTATGTTCTTGGAGGCCATTCTTAACACACGAGCTTTCTAATGTGAAATCTACACAATATAAATTATGTCATAATTCGCTGCATGAATGCAGAGCTTTTCTGACATGGATTAAGTGTTTCTTTTTTATTCTTACCATCTTTTTGGTGTTTAACATTGCAGATCTTAAGCTATCTGGATGATAGATGCAGAGTTCACAAGGACACAATCAATCTCTGTAAGAGTGTCCTACAGCGCAAGCCCCTCGACTGGGTGCCTATGCAGCGTAATCATTTGTCTCAACCAATACATGATGTGGATCTTGTGATAACTGTTGGTGGAGACGGCACTCTTCTACAGACTAGCCACTTTTTAGATAGCTCAATTCCTGTTTTAGGTGTTAATTCAGATCCTACTCGTTCGGAAGAGGTCAGTTTTTTTGGATGCTCTAAAAAGAATCATAGGTTGGAACCATACATAATCCATGCTTGTAAATTGCATTATTATCTAGGTGCATGTTTGGCTGTTTGCATGCTTCCAAGTCCAAGCACACTGATGCTTGTTTATGCTGATTGGGTGTGTTTATACCTTCTATGCAGGTTGATGAGTTAAGTGATGATTTTGATGCAAGGAGGAGCACCGGATATCTCTGTGCAGCTACTGTAGGGAACTTTGAGCAGGTAATTCACTCTTGTATTCTTATCTTGGATTAATTAATGAAGAAATTACATTGTTTTATCAAAATGCATTCTAGTGCAGTTTCTTCTGTAGCGTCAGAACATTGATGAATTTCTTGCATGATCTGTTTCAATTGGACATGACATATTCCCAGATACTTGATTCCATCCTTGATGGCAATAGACATCCTTCAGAACTGACAAGGATATCTGTCAAGCTAAATGGCCTTCAGCTACCAATTTTTGCCCTGAATGATATATTGGTGTCACACCCTTGTCCGGCAACTGTATCGCGTTTCTCATTTAGGTACTGCGTCTGAATATTTCTGCTAAAACTGAAATGTATCTGAAAGTTGTTCAATTCTAACTAGTATTGCCATCTCAGAACAAGGAGTAACACTGGAGAGAGCTCACATTTAATTAATTGCCGATCAAGTGGTCTCAGGGTCTCAACAGCTGCTGGATCAACTGCTGCCATGCTATCAGCAGGAGGGTTTGCGATGCCAATCTCAAGCCGTGAGCTTCAGTATATGATAAGGGAGCCCATTTCGCCAAGGCCTGCTGACATCCCTCTACTGCATGGGTTAGTTAAAATACAGCAACACATGCATGTTGTTTGGTACAATCAAGAAGGCGCTGTGTATATCGATGGTTCACATGTGATGTATTCAATTCAGCATGGGGACACCCTTGAGATATCCTCAGATGCTCCAACCTTAAATGTTGTTTTGCCAGAAAATCTGTTAAAGCAGGCATCTTTTTAATCCAGTAACAATGTTTTCTGGTTTGTGCATAATGATCTAAGCACTTCCATGGCTGATTAGTTGCTGTTAAAAATTTTGATGTATCAAACAGTTTTGATGCATGTATTGGTAGACTGTAGATAGTAGTCCCAACTCCAGAGTCATTTATAGTTATCAGAATAAGAAAAAGCAGTTGTCAGATGTATTACATGTTCTGATGAGAATTTGTTATTACTAACGCACAAAGTTAATCAAGCAAACTTCGTGACTTTACCGCAAACTTTGAACTCTGGTTGATGACCATTAATACATCAATTCTGCAGAAATACTTGACAAAAACTGGCAAACAACGCACTGCACAAAAACGATAGTAGTGTGAAACTGAGTTCTTTAAATTAGAGAGTTTATCCATGCTATCAAATGATATTTAAAATATGTTGAAATTCTCCTTAAAAAAAACAGAGCTCAAAGATCAATAGAACTAGGAAGCCTTTGGTCTTGTGTCTAGGTCATCATCTTAATGGGTTCACTGATTCTGCAGCACAGAGTTCAAGCTTCCTTACTAGCTTAGACATTAGTATGCTATTTAGTATTTACATTCTGCTGCTAGTAGTCTAGTAAAAACATGCTAGCCTAGCTCTGGTGGATCTTACAGAAGTACATGAGAAAACCCTATGTGTACAATTAGCTCATGAGACACACTTACATTTAACTCACTAAAGATTGCAGACCACCATCAATCTCGTGGGATGATGATTCATTAGTGTTGCAACATGATGCTTGCGCTATGATGCTCTGGCTCTCTCTTGGGTTTTGCCAGAAGTTTCTGCGAAGACCACTTGAACTTAGGCTATTTGCAGAAAGGCTAAGATCTGACAACAAGGGCTGCAGGGGAGCTCTGCCCTCGAGCAGGCTCACAACTTTGGACATCTTTGGTCTGAGCGTAGGTGCTGCATTGGTGCACAAAAGGGCGACATTCAACATGAGGAGTGCCTCTTCTGTTGAATAGTTGGATCCTAGGTCTGGATCTACCAGCTCCAGGAGAGTTCCTCTCTCATGTAGAACACAAGCCTGGAACACATTTAAGAGATGCAATTAGCTCTCCAAATTTAAGGTATGTATGTAACTACGTGAGCATGTGGCATGAACAATCAGAGACTCAGAGTTCAGTATATGATTCAATATAACCCAAGCGGCATGCAAAGTTTTTTGTTTATGGCCATTTGTTTCTTGTTTGTACATGAAATGAAAAATACTGTTCCATTTCAATAATTTTTTCTGAAGATGTCCTTATGTCATTATGTGTTACTCTGGAGGTGAACATCACAACAAAATGCGGACGGTTGTAGCTGATATGTCATTTTTAATTCTTGCATGCTAATTTAAATGATTTGCAATGCCAGAGAGTTTCCATCATCTGATGAGATTAACTAGGAATTCACTCCTTCAGTAGTTCAGTTAGATGAGGACCAAATAAGTCTGGCAAGAACAGTATGATTGTAAAAGAGTTAGGGGTGAATTCATCTGTGTCCTTGAGGCGCTTGGATAAAAAGGACAAAATGTGCTAGTACATGATCAAGGTAAATAATGTTCAAGAAATTAGGCTACCTCTCTCTATAATGCACTAACATTGTCATCCTCATGACTTCCTCCAATGTTAACTATATCGAATTATGTTCCTATAGTACTGGTGTCTCATGTTCTTCTCAGTAATGACTGCATATGGACATATTAATTGCTTTGAATATGAAATCATCATGTCCATTTCAACAGTCAACCTGATTGTATGTAAGGTACAAAAATTTTGAAGTTACCCAATCAAGAAGATAAACAAATTCTTCCTTTGACCTGTAATTTGTGTTACTTTTTCCACTGACAATCTCCAAAGCAACAACTCCAAAGCTGTAAACATCAGCTTTATCTGTCAAATAACCACGCATTGCATACTCAGGAGCCATATACCCACTGCAAGAATCAAGAAATAATCAAGATGGCTGTTAGTGGAGCAGTCCAATGGAGCTTCTCTGGGAAGGTATGCAGAAAAAGTGAACTCCATCCATAACTATTCGATGGGAAATCATCGGAAACTTTAGCCATCTGAATTTCTGGAATCTATTGATCTGTGGCTGTTGCATTTCTTTTCTTTCAAATTCAAGTTCATGCAGCACCCATACGTCTGGGGGTTCTGAGTTTTTTTAGCTCAATAGTTTACTTTATTATATGGCTCCATATATATATATATATATATATATATCAGAACTGTTCTCAGGATGTAAAACATCACCCTTGAAAGGTTTCCTGTGTTGTTGCAATTGGTAAGTGTTGCTCTGTGCTTTATTACCTTTTAACTGCCTTCTTTTCTAAAGTTCTTCATTGTAGATCGAAGAGGACATGTGGATGGAATTCTACGTCCCAGGGAAAAATGGTACGGAATTGGAAATACTCACATAGTTCCAGCTACTTTAGTGCTAATGTGGGTGTGATCGTCTTCATTAAGCTTAGCTAGCCCAAAATCTGAGATCTTGGCATTCAAATCTCTGTCAAGCAGTATATTGCTTGCCTTGATATCTCGGTGCACAATCCTTATCGTAGACTCTTCATGGAGATAGGCTAGACCTCTTGCTATTCCAAGGCAAATCTTTCGTCGTGTTGGCCAATCCAATCTCAACCTATATTGTTCGACTGGACCTCCAATAGTAACAGGAATACAAATTATTAATGATTTTGAACTCCGCAGAATATAAGGGAAAAAAGCCAAAACAAAATGGTAAGCAAGATTACCAAAAATAGCACGGGCAAGGCAATTGTATTCCATGTACTCATAAACCAGCAAGGGCTGGTTTCCTTCAGTACAACAGCCATAAAGCCTGACCAGGTTTGGGTGCTGAAGTGCAGATATCATCCCTATTTCATTAACAAATTCACGGTTCCCTTGCTTGGACCTCGATGAGAGTTGCTTGACGGCGATAATGGTGCCATCTGAAAGTATACCCTATGGGCAAGGTTGAAGTTCCTTTAGAAGAGTTATGTACTCTAGCAGCATTAGACTTCATAGAATTTCAGAAGACTGACCTTGTAAACTGATCCAAAACCTCCTTCACCAATCTTGTTGGCCGCATCAAAGTTCCTAGTTGCTGCTTTGATTTGTCGCAAAGTGAAGGAGCCAATTTGCAGGTCAAGAGCCCTGAGATCTGTAGAAAGGATTCCTATGGTCATTAGCATGACTAAGGTAAATGGGAGCTTTTTGTTCCCATTGTTCCAATGCAACTGGTGTTACACAAGTTCATTGAAGATAGCAGAACATAAATATCCAGGTATACTATTCTAATGTAAGTATCTAGTCTATAACAAATTGAAGTATGTAAGTTCCATTAGGTTTAGATCACAGGATAATAGTGTCATATCAGCCTCTCAAAATTTCAAGTTTTGCTGACATTCTGTCGTCTCAGGCATGATAAGTATAGAAGTACAGAGAAGTAATGTTGTAAAAGTGTATGTAAGAATATCCAGGATAGATACCAGGTTGTTATATAATTTACATATTGAAATAAATTGGCACCTTTATGCGTTGAGCCCTTCCTCCGCTGCTTCATCCAATAAATGCCAATAGCAAGAGTGATGAAGAATGCTATAACTGGGATCCCAACTAGGAGAGCCATATGTATCTTTGATGCCTTTGTGCTAATGGCAATATGAGAAGGCTCAACAGCCGAAGGAAGTGGGAAGACTGAACATGAGCAAACATGAGCCAAAATCACTACATCAGTACAAGGAAAAGCAGAGAAAAGATTTCTCTTCCAAAACTAGAAAACAACACATTACACTTGCTGTCCAGTACTCTAACATTGCTCATAGAAATTAGTTGAACCCATCAGGCAAATTTCATAAGTTGCTATAGTAATGATGACAGTCAATTCAAGATTTAGAACAACATACCATGATTTACCGATATTGCAGATATCATAGGGCCATAAAATCCTCTCTCCGGAATGCCTGTCGTCCCTCTTCCTGCCCAATAGAAGCGAATCTCTAATGTATGATCTGTGACATCTGCTATGAAAGTCTTCTTGACTGCCTTTCCAGCCCCACCAGCGGATTGTTCGATATCAAAATCCTCTAACACCATTCTTCCCTGCAATCAGAGAACTTGTTAATAGTTTCACAGGTAATGATAGCAAAATCTTTGATTAAAAAAACTATGCAATATTTGGTTATACCTGTATGAACACGTTAAATCTTCTTTTGCCAACGCTGTAATATGTGCTGTCATTTGTAAATACAATTTCAGCAAAGTGGAGCTTAACTTTGTAACTCCCTCTAAGCATGCAAAGCCCATAATACGTGAGTGAAAGAGGAGACAGGCGGGCTCTTGCATACAACTCTGGGTTGGGCATGGTTAATTTTGATGTGCTTGTTGCAATGTAGTTGTCATCAGTGATGTTGTCGTCCATGAAGTTCCCAGTGCTGCTGAATGCCCAGTTTGAGCCTGGGCTTATGAACAGCTCTGAAGCACCTTTTGGTACTGTGTCAGCTTCATATCTTGTTCTATTAATAACTGCTTCTTTGTCTCCACAATTGATATGCAAGGAAGACCTATCTGTTGAAAATGTTTATGCTAATATTATATGCACTTTCAATGATACACAAAGAAGAAAAATAACTGTAGAGCTCAGCTTATGTACTTAAAACTAATGCACTTTGCATGGGAATACACTATATTTCAGTAACTTATTTAGTTGTTTTTCTTTCAGTATTCTGTAATGTTCATCCTGATGATTTTACAATGCAGCAGTACTGCAGTATCAATTTCTGAACTTTTTCCACAAGTTCATTGGTAAAGGTAGCGTTATCTGTTAGTATTATTGGCATCTGTATTAAATGCATTTTTGACGTTTGTCTACTACAGTGCTCAGATGCATGAATGATCTATAAAGAAATGACTATGGAACAGCATAAACTTACATCCTCCATTTCCAATACAAGGGAAATTCTTCTTCAAGCATGGCTGAACATTATTTCTGCATGAAACATAGAAATACCAAGGGTTAATAATGATTTTTGTGCCCAGGTTTGGTTGAACAATGTTCTTCGTAATTCTCAAATTAACAAGCAAAAGAATCTTACAAACTGTTCATTTCAGGTGAATAACTCTCCACCAGATTGCTGCAATTGAAAGAAATTCACGGAAAAAAGAGTTATGCCTTGAGAATTATGCAGGGAAAAAAGCTCCTGAAACGTGGTAAAGCTTTCTTACACGCTCCCTTGAAGGCATTGGGTTGGACCTGAGCTCCCCACTGTAAAGTTATTAGAAGATATGTCCCTGCATTTGATCATTTTCTTATTAAATCTAGTGAAAGTGCAAATGCTTGGCTGCTAAGTTCAATAATATCCCGCATTGTTGCTGTCTTTAGAGTGGATGTATACATGAAATACTTACGCAATTTTGTTTCTTCTCAATATCCATCCTGGTATGTTCCCAGAAAGTGAGTTTCCAGTTAGGTATCTGCAAGACCATTTTGCTTGAGGTGCATTCCAAAAAAGGAACAAGTTCACTTCTCTTGGTGTAATAACTTACATGTAATCTACACTTCCCATATTAGCAAACGAAGTTGGAATTTCTCCAGTCAGTTTATTAAAGCTCAGATCACTGCATAGACAACATGAGTGATTAAAACATGTGAATAACAAAAGCATTTAGAAGTGACAGATTTGGTGATCACATGCTTTTTATAATTTATATGACCAATTATAGTTAAACAGTTTTCAAACATGCTGCATTGCTATTGTGAAATTCATATGAAGCCAATCAGAAAGCCTCTGCTGCTGAAAATAGATCAAGGAACAAAATCAAGGTAAGATATTTGAAAGATTGCAGCAATGAACTTACAGGTGCTTAAGATTTTTCATGGCTCCAATGTAAGATAGGATGCTTCCGTTGATGGAGCAATTCCTAAGTATCCTACATTTGAACAGATTTCATATTCTGTGAAAGCCTATATAGGATAAGCTCAAAAACTTCAGCTAGTCTATGAACTCACATTTTTTTCATGTTTTGCAGTCCACTTAAATTGGGGAAGGCAGAGTCATTGCCTCTTAGATCACTTATCCTCCTGGTTAACACAAAAATTCAACTGAGATTTAGTGACAACTTATATGATCAGTAAATATCATTATTGCAGCAGAATTATGAGAATTTCAAACATTGGTATTGACATACAGATCCGAAAGATTTGTCAATTTGGAAATGCCTGAGGGAATAGGCCCTTGCAACAAAGACCCTTCAATTTGCCTGCACAAGAGAAGTTACATTAAATTTAAAAAGGTAATATGGTATTACATTAAGTATTTATTCTGGATTAATAACTGATTGCATCATAAATTCACTGACTGACAGTTTTTCAAGCTTTGTCAATTTGCTCAAGAAATCAGGCACTCTTCCAGAGAAATTGTTACTGGAAATCCTTCTGTTATCAATTTCAGTAGTTGAAGGTTAGAAAAGTGTTCAAGATGAAACAAAGAAACAACAGAGGTGAAAGGAATCAAGGTAGCCTCACAAGTCTGTTAAATTGGTCAACAAGGCAAGAGCAACAGGTAGTGGTCCACTAAACTCGTTGGCCGATAAGATCCTGGAGTTTCAAGATCAGTTTATATGTCACTACCAAGAATTATGTCTTAGCTGCGAGCAGTATAGACAAAGAAAAAGAACTCACAGCCTCTCCATTTTAGTGAGGTACCCAATCTCAGGTGGGATTGGCCCATGAAACTCATTTCCTTCTATGCTCCTGCAGATTTACTTTGGTTTATTAGCACTTGAAAAATAACACTCCTGAACTGATGAACAGAAACTGTTTTCACCAAACTTCTTGCTTACAAAGTAGTTAAGGTGGTAATCTTGGTGAGAGCTATGGGAAATGGCCCTGACAATCTGTTCCCCATCAGTGACCTGCATGAGTTTGGCACCAACAGATCAACAATATGCTGCGTTTGCAGTCTTGTGGTGTCTGTGGGTTATTTGAATATTTGCAGTCTATTGAATGTAACTCATGTTGTTGCAACATGTGATTGTAGTGAAGGTGGTACTGGAATATTTGCAGCCTATTGAATGTAACTCATGTTGTTGCAAAATGTGATCGTGGTGCTATAGCTACCTTTGTGTTGATCCAAAGTAACAGCCAATCCCAGATTCTTTTCTGGGTGGAAAGCTCAACCAGAACAGAACTGGATGTAGACCCGACAAGATCAACCGGAATACAATCATGTCATGGTGGATGCATATATTTGGCATGGTGCATCACAAAGGTGGGCACAAATGTTTCCTAAGCTATCCTTCATGAGTTCGTCACTTCATCCTGAACAATTTGTGAACTGGAGAAAGGTAGGTAGAACTGCAGAAAGGATGGTTGATATACATTCAGATAGCCTTTTTATGTAGGACAAACGTAGACCTAATCTACCACATGTACAATAGAAAAATGGGCTTGGGAGTAGCCTAATTTGTTGCTAGCTAAGATGCTTTGCTTGCCCACACACCATGGTCCATGCTCAATAGATAAGACAGAGACTGTTCCTTCACAAACTTGCAAAAAATACACTCAATTGACAGCTTTTTTTCTTATGACGTCGGTGTACATCCACATGCTACATTTTGTTCTACTATTTAATTCTGAAGGGAACAATGGGGATAGTAAGAAGTGAGGTCACTCACAGTACTTGTAACTTCATCCGGGCCCACTGCTCAGGCACTCCACCATGTAACAAGCTCCTGCTCAGATCACTGTAATTGCAAGCCATTGTCTTAAAGCATGTAATATCATGTTGTTCTCTAACAGCTTAAGGATTGTTGTGTGCTTACAGCTGGAGGAGATTGGGGAGGTCGGAAAAGTCCGGCGGGAGCTCGCCGGAGAGGTTCTGCCCCTGCAGGATTCTGCACCAACATATGTTAGAGCATACATGTGAGTGATCTTGCTCTAGGGAAAGGTTACAGTTAAAGTGTTGCATCTTTACTTGTAACTCCAATGGAGTAAATAAGATAGAACAACACAATCATCCTAATCTTATGCAGAAAGTTTAGAAGAAATATTAAGAAATCAACTAAGAGGAGAGGAGAGATGCATACATGCCAGTAACATGGCATATGGTGTGGTTGGAGAAGGAGCAGTCACACGTCACATTCTTTCCAAACCCACCGTGGCCACCGGGGTTGCACGGATCTTCAGAGAAATTCCAATGCACCACCCTCATCTTCGCTGCGATCCGGCGAAGAGCACGCTCTGCAAAGATTGAAGATGCAGTTTTTCAAGAACTGATGAGAGAAGCATACAAAATCAACAGGTATGGGGTCAAAGATTTTCTGTTGACACAAACACTCTGCACTACCACATTTCTAACATTTGGCCAATGATTTGTACCTAAGCATCTGCTAGTTCTCTAGCTACTTTCATCCTGAAACATTTCACATTCACACACACACACATTTATATGGACAAGTAGACATCAAACAAGAACACATTGCTCTTAGCTTCAGGGTGTGTCCATTTTAAGCCTTTCAAGATGCTTCCTTTCTCTGTTCTTTGGACAGATTTGCACCATTCTGAAATTAAAAGCTTGCCACTGGTTCTGATTCTTTCTTGCAGCACTCATCTGATTAGATTGCATAAGAATCTCTCTCTCTGAACCAAGAACAAAACAACATGCAATCAAATCACAGAAATGCATTGCAGCAGCAGAGCTGAGCTTACCTTCAGTTGCAAAGAGTCTAGGAAGAGCTGCTGCAGCAGCAGCAGCCTCTGAGCCATGGACCTGAGCAAGCAAGTCAAGAAACACCAAGAACAGTGAGAGCCTCCATGCCATCATCTCTGACTCTTCTCTCTAAAAGTCCCCAGCTACCAAGTGGAATGCATGCAGTATTGCAGTGTGAAGAGGTGAGTGACTTGCCTTTTTAGGCCAAGCTTTTATTTATTATATTAATTAATTAATTATTTGGAAATGGGGTCTTTTCCAATATGATTGGCCAGCATGCTTTGCAAGTGCTCCCTTAATTAAGATGCTGTTTGCTTCAATACTTGTGTTTGGATGGATGCATTAAAAGAAAGCTGAGAAAATTCCAAACAGTAAAATTTATTAAATTTTCGTCTATTTTTTTTCCAGCTTTTTACAACGTGGAGTCATTTGTAGCTTTTTGTGTGCTGCTGCAAATGCTTTCTTTTTCTGTCTGTTTGGTTCTTCAGAGCGAGAGAACACTACTCTCGTGGGAGCACCTCCAACGCGGCTCTTGTAGTGGCTGTAATATTGGAGTCTATACTGTTTGTTGCGACTATTTGCAGAGTCTACACACAGGAAGACAGAGAGAGTAGGCCCACCTATGAGCTCCTTTGCACCCCCTGTGTGTTGGAGAGGCTTAAAAGTCTGTTTGATCTTACTTTAGTTTTAATTTTTGATTCAAAGAATCAAAACCAGAGTTAAATGAGTATTTTTTTAGAGTTATTCTTATAAATTGTAGTGATTATGGAATAACTTCTACGACTTCTCATCCATCCACTCCCAACACTCCTCATAAACTCAAAAATGAATTCTTTTATCAAATAATTTTTTGGACTTATCTAAGAACTCAGTCTTTTGAGTTTCTCTATTGACCTCATAAACTGATTTAACTACAGTTAGGTCAAACACGCACGTAGTCTTAGTTACTACCCTTTAACATTATTTTTTACAAGAATTTTAAGCTACACAAGAGAGACTCTAATCCATCTTCATAGGATTCAACCATAAGATTTCTCACGTAACATCAAACCATCTTGCATGAAAACTAGGGGGGTCAAATTAGCCCGATTACTTTAAAATTATCCAAATTGATCTCTCTATTTGTTAATATATTGGTCAGTTCTACTAAAAATTATAAACAAATATTTGACATTGATGTCATTGATCACAGAGTTGGCTAAAAAATGACAAACAATAGGCAAGAGACACGATCGGTGAAAAAAGGAAAGTCAAAATGCCCTTCTTGTCTAAAAAGATAAAAAGATAAAAGACTTCTAATAAGTTTAGCATGAAAACAAAAAACTGCGATTCATGGTGCAAGTTTCTTTACCATTTATCCTCCTCCTTGCTTGCATATCATTCACACATCCAAATTAGTAACTTTTGTTGTACAATGTCGGATGTCTGTCCATTTGTTCAACCAAAAGAAAATATAGTGTATTATTTTTGTTAGTAGATAGATTAATTTGAGTAATTTTAAAAATAGAATGACAAACAAATTTGATACAACAATTATCACCCATTAGTATTGCCAAGAAAATCAAGCAATGCGTAAATGCCGATCTATATTCCTTTTCTATAGTACATAGCACAACTAATGTATATTATAAAAGCCAATAAAGAAATATAAATGAACATATAAAAAAAAAACAAGTAAACTAAGCTGCATAAAATGGCTAGGAGAACACAGTGTTTTTCATAATTTCTTGATAATGGTTAATGCTTGTTTCATTCAAATATCTCACATAGTGAAATGACACCACAAAGTATGTGTATCCATTTATGCTTCTTTTTTATGATGTGTGAAATATAGTAAATGATATAGATTATAAAAACCTATAAATCATAAATACGAAAAGACATGAAAACATTAAAAAAAAATGTAAAAGACGCGGTCATCTAGCGAGTTTGCTTCTACTTGGGTCGTTATTATGAGTGTGTGTCTCCTTTCCAGGCTGGCTTATCACAAGTCCAAGTCAACCTTTTTTACTACTAAATCATCCCTGCATTGGGACCCACTTATTATTCTCCCGGTCTCATTTGCTAAACACTGTCCCTTTCATCCATCCATCACTCTCTTGTAATAACTTCCATTATTTTTCGAATGACATTTATCAGTCAAAATAGAATAGCAAATTGTGATAGAATTCTCATCCACCAATGCAAATTCCAACTTGGAGATTCAATTGGTTAGAGATATTGGGTTTTTACATAACCCTTAAAATCCTGATAGCGAGAGTCTTGCTCCCTTAAAGCTGTTTACGATAATCTTTCGTGGGCTTAGACTAAAAGGTAAACATTAATTCAGTTCATACGAATTGCGGTAATGAGTCACTTTGGAGGATTAGTCTCCTGTTATACACTCCAGAACCTATTACTAAACTCTATTGCTAGATAGCATGCCAAGGTTTGCCCCAAAGCTTTGATCCAAATTGATCTCTCTATTTGTTAATATATTGGTCCGTCCAAAAAATTGTAAATAAATATTTGACATTGATGTCATTGATCACAGAGTTAGCTAGAGGATGACAAGCAATAGGTAAAAGACACAATTGGTGAAAAAAGGAAAATCAAAATGCCCTCCTTGTCTAAAATGATAAAAAGATAAAGAATTCTAATAAGTTTAGCATGAAAACAAAAAACTGCGATTCATGGTGCGAGTTTCTTTACCATTTATCCTCCTCCTTGCTTGCATATCATTCACACATTCAAATTAGTAACTTTTTGTTGTACTATGTCGGATGTCTGTCCGTTCAACCAAAAGAAATAATAGTGTTTTATTTTTTGTTAGTAAATAGATTAATTTGAGCGATTTTAAAAATAGAATGACAAACAAATTTGATACAACAATTATCACCCATTAGTATTGTCAAGAAAACCAATCAACGCGTAAATGCCGATCTATATTCCTTTTCTATAGTACATAGCACAACTAATGCATACTATAAAAATCAATAAAGAAATATAAATGAATACATAAAAAAAAAAGTAAACTAAGCTGCATAAAATAGCTAGGAGAACATAGTGTTTTTCTTAATTTCTTGATAATGGTTAATGCTTGTTTCATTCAAATATCTCACACAGTGAAATGACACCACAAAATATGTGTATCCATTTATGTTTCTTTTTTATGATGTGTGAAATATAATATTTGATATAGATTATAAAAACCTATAAATCATAAATAAGAAAAGACATGAAAACATTTAAAAAAAACGTAAAAGAGGCGGCCATCTAACGAGTCTGCTTCTACTTGAGTCGTTATTATGAGTGTGTGGTCTCCTTTCCAGGCTAGCTTATTTCAAGTCTAAGTCAATCTTTTTGACTACTAAATCATCTCTGCACTAGGACCTACCTGTTATTCTTCCAGTCTCAAACTGTTTGGAGTTGACTAGTTTAATAAAGGAAAATTTGCTGTACGCGTTTAAAATCTTTGGTTTGGTTATTGAGATTTATGAGACTAATAGAGTGAGACAAGTTTCACATATAAAAATATTTTGTATTTAAAATTGGTAGTAGCGTTTGATATAATTTAGTTTGGGTTTATTGGGCTCATAAATAGAAAACCTGTCAAATACTTTGATTAAACACGACCAAACACTCTTTGTAAAAATTCAATTGAAATCCATTTTACAATGAAACTAAGTCAGATTCAACTTAGAATTCACTAAAACAAACATATATGTAGAAGATATTTTACGAGGTAGTCCCCATGATGAGGATCTAATTTTAAACTATTATATCAATACAAATCAACTGATCTAACAATTAATAATTAGATCCTCACATAAAAAAAAAACCCTCATATAAGTTCCTTATTTAGATATGCCCACTTGACCCCTTCTATTTTGGGAGAGATGTTATTTTCCATAGTTTGAGTCACACAAATGTGACATCATTTCATGTCATGCTCCACAAGTGGTACATTGAAATATACTAGAGCAAAGACCAATGCACACTTCAACTAGAATAGCATTCATTTGTCCACATCAACCCAGTAAATCAAGGGAGGAATCTCACATGTGCTCCAATTTATGTAAATTTTATTTGGGCCAATTTAGGATCAATCTGTAGATAGCAAGTTAATTTATTAAGGGTCCATATTTTTTTATCCTAAATTAAACTGTCTCATCTATCTTCAAATCTGCACAAAATATGTTTATCCAAAGGCTAAGGAAAAAAAATGCTCAAATGAAGATAGCTGGATAGAAACTTTATGTCATTGAGTATTTGTAAAATATTCATAAAAATGAGTCTATACACAAAGTTATGAAAGTAGATGAAGCATTGGTTGTAAAAATAAAAAAGCACATATCAAAAGAAAAAAAAAAGACCTAAACAAAAGAAAGTTTGATTTGGGTGAAACATTTGGAAAAAGGGGATGAACGAAACGACCCAAGATATGAAGTGAAAATGTTCATATCTTATGGAAGTATATGAAGTAAAAATTGTGAAACTGTTTTAATGATAATTCTAAAGGATCCGAATCCGTTTTATATAGCTTCAAAAATTCAGCAAACATTTCTTTTATAGGTGGAGACCAAGGTAGCAACCTGTCTGAATTGTATTGGCTTGTGAATATAGTGATAGTGATTTTTTTTTTAAATTAAGGTTAAATCTAGTGATAGTTGGTGAACTTCACGATTCATTTAAGGAACAAGGGCTCAAAATATTACTTTATTAAAAACACACAAAAGGGATAGTGGTACAATGCATAAGATGGCATTTGTAATTCTATAATTATTTATCTTGGATATTATAGAAAATAAAAAAAATACAAAACTAGCTCGATTATATTGTGTGACAGGGTTGATCATTCACCTATACTATGATTGAGAGTTCGTTGACAACTCCATCATGTATGGAATATGTGATGGTGAGTCGGTTTTTCAGTCATGCAATACATGTATGATAGAAAAGAATTTTCATGGTTGTACTCTACCAACAGGTGTTGATAGCCAATTTATGAAAATAAATAAGATCTTACGTTTTTTATTACACCAATTTATGAAAATAAATAAGATCTTATGTTTTGGATTCAATTCTTGTGGTAGGCTCACTTATTCTAATTTTTGTTCTAAAATAACTCTCAAACCTATGGCTGGAGATGTGCAGCACATAACACTTAACACCTAACTAGCAGGACAATGTGACGATCACATTGTGACACTTCACTAAGCTAGCTAGTCCAAGTGCTTAATCAATTGTGTTGCACAAGTATGCAGCAACCTCAAGGGCCTGCTTGGATTGTTGGTTTTAGAGAAAAATTTTGCTAAAAATAAACTTTGAAAAATATTTTAGCAAAATATATTTTACTCTGTTGGGTTGTTAGAATCATTTTTATCAAATATGTTGGGTTGTTTGGTGTAAAATGAGTTTAATATTTTTTTTTATTTTTTCGAAGTGACCACAGAGGATCTACTAGCTGTTAAAAAGTAATCAAACAATGAACATGAATATTACTTTACATCAGTTGACAAGTATAGAAAGATGAGAAGGTTGTGAGTTTTATGAAAAATAGGTATGATTAGTTTTTTTTTATACAACTCATTTTTTTTATATTTTATGAAAACTTATTTTTGTTATACTTGTTTTAGTTTCCAACAAACAAAGTTTTGGATAATGCCCCAAATCTCGGATAAGAGTTTTGTCAAAACACAAAAATCCAAACAGCCCAAATCCAGTTTGTAAAATCTTTTTAAAGATAGCAAAAATCTCCTTTTAATATTTTTTTTAAAAGTTGGACGTATTAGGTTCTTAACGAATTTTTTTTTATAAATAGTCCATAGAAAAAAATTAATTGTAAAAATGATCCATAATTGTCGTATTTTGCAAAAAGAGTCCGCTACATTAGCGTGTCGAGTGCTCGACACTTAACAAGTCGCTTGTCACGTTCTGAAACTGCGAAAAGCGACTTGTCGAGTGCCCAGCACTCAACAAACTCTCTGACTCCTCGGTCGTGGTCATATTAGTTCAAAATTAATCGTATCAGTACTTAATCTAGTCGTATCTAGTACACAAACTGAATATATCAATATTGAAACTGGTCGTTGTCGTATCAGTTCAAAACTGATCATATCAAGACTAAATCATTATAGGAGTCAGAGAGTTTGTTGAGTGTTGGGTACTCGAAAAACCGCTTGTCGCGGCTCCAGAACACAACAAGCTGCTTGTTAAGTGCTCAATACCTGATAAGTCGATTTTCATCTTTGTCGAGTCTCTAGGACTCGACATACTGATGTAGCAGGTTATTTTTGTAAAATATGGAAAGTGTAGGTCATTTTTTTAATTAATTTTTTTTTATGTAGGTTATTTATAAAAAAATTCGTTTTTAACATTACGCGGTCGATTGGACAGAGATAGAACCAAAAAAAAAAAAAAAAACCGCCACTTTCTTTCTTTTCTTCCCCCCCCCCAACCCACACCCCCCCCACCCCCCCCCCCCCCCCCCCCCCCCCCCCGAGTCACCTCCAAGAAGCAGATTTCCATGGGTTGCTCGGGATCCACCGCGAAAGGCGGCGAAGGTGATAGTATATCCCAATCCCTCAGATTTTCCCTTTTGTTCTTCGCTTTCTAGTGATATGTGCGATCAGAATGGGGTGGGTGTTTGTGGCAACAAGTTGCCATCTTGGGGCTGTGTGTGCATTTGGGTTCTTGACTTCGGGGTTTCTTGGTCACTAATCTTGGAGTTAATGATGCAATTTTGTGGTGAAATTGGATTCATGGTCGAGTTGTTACTTGGCAAGAATGGAGTTACTTCCCAATTAGGTAGTCCAATTGAGTTATTGGTTTCTGGATGGTTTGGTGCAAGTTTTCAGGAATGGAATGTCTGTCTTCTTTGGTAGGTGGAATAGAATTCTTTGTTTGTGAGATTCCTCACAGAGCGTTGAGTTTGCAAGGATGGTATCTTGGAGAATTTTCAAGATTGGTAATTGGGAATGATGGAGCTACTGCCTACTTGTGTGGGTGAAGAGTTCTTGCTGAATTCAGTGTCTGGATAGTGCTGGGCGATGTGCGGTGGAGAGGAATGAAAGGAAATGTAAATTGGTGTTTGTTTTTGCACCTTGCATGCTTGTGCTAAAAATGGTGTAGAATTTGTTGTTGACAGGTGAAATCAGAGTTAGTTATGTGAAGAGGAGAGTGTGATTAGTGAGGCTGTGAAGAACCACTAGAATGTGTTGACAGCTTCTCGGTTCTTACTGTCCTTGGTTTGTTGAAACCACACAATATGTTGTGATGATGAGGTCCATTGGAATTAGGAGTAGGATTGGTGGAAATTTAGGTTTGTGGGCGATGTTAATGTGCTCCAGTATGAGGTAGTTGAGTGGCTTGGTACCATGTAGCACATTTGGATGCTCTGCCTTTGAGCAATGGTATACTGTCTCATCAAAATGAATGGTCTGATTTGAGCATAGACACAAATTGAGTTTTTCTAGGGAGAAATTGAAGCTCATAATTTATTACGCTCAATCTGAACCATCTATATTGGATCAAATAGTATTTATGGCTGTGCCGTTGGCCTCTTGCTTATCAACTAAAGATGATTTCGGTACATATATAGCTTATGCTAGAGGCTAAAAAATAGCTAGAGCTAAACAACAAGTTCTACTTGTACGTTGTAGCATCTTATGTCAATTGTGTGGATGATTAACTTTCTTTTACATGTGTATGGGTCAAATAGTTCTGGTTTTATTTCTTTTGTATCATGCACTTGTCTTATGTCAATGCAGAGGTGGATATTTGTGTTTCTGGGAGCTGATCCATTGTTGTAATACAAAGAACAATGCATTTTGCGAGAGTTGAGAGTCTTTTTTAGTCGGGATGAGATCATTCAGGACTATTAATAGACATGATGTTTTTCTTGTTTACTCAGAATTGAATAGAGTGATACTTGTTTTTGAACGATCAGCTAGCAAATAGCAGCTTGTCATCTGGTTGCCACATGATCTTGTGAAGGCTGCAATAACAATGGGAGTGATTTCTTAGTGTATGCTTGGATAGTTAGAGGCATGTTTGAGTGAATGTTTTATGAAGTGTAGTATTGGACCTATGGATTTGGAATATGATAGTTAGACTTCTTTTCTTGAGTCCTAAAGTGTGCCCACATGATTGTGCTAGTTGAGGAGTGTACCCTCATTGTCTGAACAAATAGGTGATACATTAGTGTCTTGAAAGGGTAATTCACTTTACTGATCACAGACTTTACTGGTCATTTGTCGTGTCAACTTTCTCATATATGGGATTTAATTGAGAATGTGCAGAAGTTAATAAGAAAGTCAGGAAGCCGAAGCCCTGGAAGCATCCCCAGCCGATAACTATGTCCGAGCTCACACGGATGCGTAATGAGTTTTGGGACACAGCTCCTCACTATGGTGGTCAGAAAGGTACTAGTTATTTCCCTTCATCTTTGTTGTATTTTTATATCTTTTCAGTTTGTGTTAAATTAGCTAATGTAGATGCTTTTGTCTTCCTGGACGCACACATATATAAATTTTTTTAATCTTCGCTTGCTGCATGAAAATGTTTGGGAGTTACAATTTAATCCTTCTACAGAAATTTGGGATGCCCTTCGAGCTGCATCGGGGCTGATATAACCTTTGCACAAGCAATAGTGGACACTGGACAGTGCAAATATAGTTGTTTCAAATGCTGACATGACTCTCTGCTATGATGAAAGAGGTTCGAGTTCATTCCCATCTGATTTATGCTTATTTACTTTCTTCCATGCATATCTGGGTTATTGACCACAGCTCTTAACTTTTCAGGCGCCAAGTATGAACTGCCCAAGTATATTTTGAGTGAGCCAACCAATCTAATCCAGGATAGCTGAAGAGTAGCCTTGCAAACATACCTAGTGATGTAAAATACATACATGACTTCAGATGCTAAAACAAATGCCCTTGTTCGGGTGTCCTGGTAATTGAAGCATGCTTGATGTAAGCTTTCAAGTGTGCTGGATAACCATCGACTTACATTTTTTTCCTTTTGTGTTAGCATACGGTGTTCTCCTGTGTTTCGAGTGTCCAAAACTTCATGAAGTGACGCTTTAGATAAATTTTCATATAGGTCTACTCAGAAATGTTCGGTTGAGTTAGAAGGATGTTTCATTCTTATACGATGGTAATACAATTGAAGTATGTTAAACATTTCAGAAGAAATATTTCACGTTTATTACTCAAAATGTGTTCTGTTCTATCTGATGCGTGAAGTTGGTCAAGGTGCCATCAGTCATTATCAGGTTTGAGAATGACAATGCAAAGTGAGAGCTGTGACAGGTAGGAAATCTTGATAAGAACATCCAGTGTTACTTTATTACAAGTTCTTTGATGATTCCATTTAGATGGATGGAAATGAGGCAGCCATACTAATCATACATTGATTCAGAAATACTACAAATGCATGACTAACCTGAGTCTGTTTCATCTAGTGGTATGACATGAAGCTGGAAAGTGTTACTCTACTGAAGGCTTCCTCCATGGCACTCATCATTGCCAGCACTTCCAAAGCCGCATCACTGTCGTCGCCATTGCCGTTGCTGTTGTCAACAACATTCCTTCTCTCGCAGAGCGTGAACCGGCACACCGGGCAGTTGCCGTGCCCTTTCACCCAGGGGGTGATGCAACCCAGGTGAAACATGTGGTTGCAAGGTGTGACCACCACTTGCTCTTGAGGCACAAATGTCTCCAGGCATATGATGCATGCTTTCTCCTCATCGGTATTTGGTGCCTCCTTGTGTGTAGTTTTGGTGCTCCTAGTTTTGAAGATGCCTCTGCCTCCTCCTCCTCCCTCCTTGGAGCTGGAGGCTGGCTTGTGCGGCTTTGAGGGCTCGTATGTCTGCTTCTTGAGCTGATCCATAGCCGCCTTGAACTCGTCCTCGGTTAGCCCGGGGTTCTCCGGCCTTGGCCTGGGGTTTATGTTCCCGCCGCCACCACCATTGACATTGAGGATTCGTAACGGTGCATAGGGTTGCAAAGGTAACCTGAGCACAACACTTATCTGTGATTCATGACTACTGGGATAGATGCTCTAGTGCTGACCAGTGTTCCAAATGCTGGTCTGTGATAGCCGGTTACCGTGGTTTCGGATTTCCTAGATAGGAACGAGATGCGGTAACCAACCAAGTTGAATTTATTTGAAGTTTTGTAAACTTCTGGTTGGGAACCGGCGGAAATCGTTTTTCAATTCAAATTTCACACTTGAATTTGAAGTGGAGAACCACCTAGATCGTTATCGGTACCGGTGGGAACCAGCCGGAAACTGGTACGAGGGTACTGAAGTTCAAATAAGAAAGAGTGATAGAACAAACTATTGATACAGACATGCTAATTAACTGTACCTGGATAGACCTAAAGGTTCAGTTGTCACCCTTTGCTCCAGAAGTCTGAAAGGGTAAAAACCCCTGTTTCCCTCCTGCATCACAATCATGCTTTTTAACAACACACGATCAAATGATCACAGTTGATGTAGTAGTCAGTCAGAGACTTTTTAGGGTTTCACCATAAAAAAAGATACATCCTTTTATGTCAGTCTAGTAACAACTTCACAAAGTCAAGCACCTATCTTAAATCGGATTGAAAGGAACACTTGACATTTCCAACAAAAGTAGTTGGCTTGTTTGACACTTACTTTTATTGCTATTTTAGGAAGATAATTTGTATCAAAAAAAATATTATTCTATATTTTTGATGTGAACTATGATCATATCAGCTTAAGGTGTTCTCATAATCATTACTCTATTTGATCCTAAATTACTTAGATACTCTATTTATTCTTTTTTACTTATCATTTTAAACTTTTTTAGTCTTCAAAGTACAATTTTGACCTCAAATTCCTATAACCATATACTAGTAAAAATTATAAAACAACCGTTATATGAAAATAAATTTGATGACTAATCTATTAATATTATTTTCATATGGTGAATCTTGATACTTTTATATATTAGTGATCAAAATTTAAAATTTTGACTTATTCATATCATACGACAAATAGAAAAGAACAGAGGAGTACATAAAATACATATACTACATTAATTATAAGTATTAGAAGTAGTATTATAATTTTACATCTTATATCACTTCTTAAAAATTATGTAGAAACTAAAAAAGCTAAAAATGACATGGAAAAGAGAACGTATGTAGTAAACAAGAAAAAGAGGAGAGAGTTATACACTACCCCATGATACACAGGCCAAGGAACCCTTCCTCTGGAAGGCAAGTAGTCGTACATGCCGTGGTCATACTCAGGAGGCAAGGGACCATACTCCGGCCCATAACTCCAGTCCTGCCGGCGGCGGTCGGCCATCTCGACGGCGGCGGTTGGCGAGGCCGGTTTTCCGGGCAGAATGAGAGTGCAAGGTGATGAGTTCTTGTGGGGTGTTGGTATGAATTCTTCCAGGCGGAATCAAGAATTTTCTTCTTTGCTACTGATGCACACTGAAAGTGAGCATTTGATTCTCCTTTCAGTGTTGTCAGCATCAGGCAATGTTTTTCATATCATCTTGGTCGGCAAAAAGTGCGAATAACAGCATAAACTTACTTAGCTGGATGATATCTTTGCAGCATCAAATTCATGGCATTCTAAAAAACCTAAATTATTTGAGTGTAATCTTATTTAGGAATAAGATGAGTGTCTACGGATCAAAGTGTTTATTTTTCCCACTAATATTTGAGCACTATTGACACTTCATAAATGAGAAATTGCACATTGAAAATCTTTTTACTACCATCTTTTATGCAATCAAACTCTTTTATTTGATATCACAGCATATATAAACTCATCTATTATTCTTAAAAACGCAAAAAGTCTTTTAGCACAATTCTATTAATTATATTAAAATATAAGTCACTGATATATAGACCCCACATATTACTCTACAACAGGGAACCGGAGAAAGCCACGTCGGGGAGGACAATTCAAAAGTGCAATAAAATTTGGATGACAACACTAACCTAGAACTGGAAATTTCATTATTATCCTCAATTCATTTCACTAAATATAATTAAAATGGTCTCATTTGTTAATCCTAAACATCATTATCTAACGGACATTCTACGGTTCAAACTGAATTGAAATTGCCATATTTGAATTTGTTTTCAAACTGGCCGATTTTTGCTTGCCAATCCAGGCCGATTACCGACTGTTCCCACCGATTTTCCAAACCCTGGTCCCAATGGCATGGTGCCGCAGCGACTGGTGCCACATATTTTTGATAATGCAATATGCAATGCATATGTAGGATGATATTATATTGAAACAGCAGAGATTGCAAAACTCAATTTATTCTGTAGAATTTTCCATACAACATGACTACATGATACACTGAATTCACACAATGAACTGAATACTCAAACCCAGTAAATGTAAGCTCCCAAAACTACTCCAATTTGAACAAATACAGTATATCTCTTGAGCTGATGCACAGCAACCACTCTTTGATTTTTCAATTTAATTGCTAAATTTCTGATATTTGCAAATGTAGACCCGGCACGATTTCGCTTCTGGAAAGCTATGCATCAGATAATTCTGTGCTTCTTGTCCTGCTCCTTAATCGCCATACTTGCAGAGGTCCAAGAACCCCATGTACTTGTGTTGCTCAATCTGATCAACCATTTTGGAGATACCGACTCCGCCTGCAGATTATTGCCAATACGATAGTTTCGATTACATCGGGTTGAAACCGTGGAATTTGATTGAATTGAAGGTCAGGGAAGAACAAGGTACCTAGCGAAATCGCGCTGACGAAGATGGTAAAAGCCAGTATGAAGATGATAAGCGATGCCCGCCCTAACCAGATGATCAGCTTCCTTACAACGTGCTGACCGACGATCGCAGCAACAAATGCCACAGCAATGAAGTAAGCAGCTGAAAGCAAATGTCAAGAAATTGATTCAGTGCATGGTCATTCCTAGGCTTGCAAGACAATGTGAGAGATAGAGAGAAGTTCTACCATAAGGCACTGGAAACCGGTTCAAGAGGTAGTACTCAACGACAGACATGGAAGATGAGAACATCATTGCAAAGGTGGCCGTGGCGCTCGAAACCTGCGGCAGTTGCAGTTATGGATGTGTAAATGTTGTCGAAACATAAGCTGTTAAGATTCAGAAGCCATGAGGTGGAGCGTTCAATATACCTGGGGAGGTATGCCAAGCTCCAAGAACAGCGGCCCCAGAATGAAGCCCCCTCCGAGACCAAGCAGACCGCCGACCATGCCGGCAGTGACACCGAACATGCAGTATATGATAAGTTGATGAACTTTCAGGTTGGTTTGCTCACTTCCCTTGGACGATATAACCCTCTTCCCCTTTATCAAACCTACTGCTTCGTACGCGGTAACGCCAACTGATACCGGGATCTGCATGCAACCAATGAACAAAAGGATATATCACATAAGTTTCATATATATAATGAGTAAAATAGAGCAAATTTAACACTGGATGATGGTAATATCAGGTGATATGATGCTGCAACCCAAACTGGAGATTTAAGATAATATAGCAGCTACATTACCAAATTGAAGGAGATTTAAGGTCCTAGAGAAGTTACTTTAAGAACTGTAAAAGGAGGGTTTTTTTATGTTAAATAACATGAATAACACATTGAGGTCATTCACTAATCACTCATTCAAATAGCTGATGACAAGAAAAGCTTCTGAATACATAAGTTTCAGTCCTCCAGAACATCTATAAATCATCTCCGTATGGCTTATGGTTGAATCGAGAACTGAGAGTCGTAAGTACCTGGAGTAAGTTCAAAACCCAGTACCATAGGGAGCAAGTAGGTGTATAGTTCTGCATATATGAAAGACCAACATAAGCAAGATGTTAATAACGATTGACGCCTTGTATACGACTTTATGTGTGCACGTGCATGTGTGTGTTACAGACTGAAAATGAGATCTTGACAGTGCCTGACATCGAGTTCATAATTGTAGTTTGTAGCTTTCAGTTGAGCAGATCACCTTTGCAATCTGAAGCACAAGGAATGCCAACCACACGAACGAGAGAAGACCAAACTCCTTCCAGTAAACGTTCTCCATAAGTGACACCTGCAGCATGAACCGACTTCCCGACTTAGCATCCTCAAGACAATGGTTTCCACTAAGGGAGGGGATCATTGAGTTGATTGTTTGATGTTTACCGCTTCGTCTGAATCTTCTACTTTTTCACCTTCAGCACCAGGAAGTGCCTTATACTCCGATGCGTCACCTGAAAGATTGAAACAGGATAAGCAACATCATCTGCATGTTGTGACAGTAGAGTATTTCAGTTTGTATCTTGCTTACTGCTTTGCTCTAACCGTTTCGCAGCCTCCTGTAACCAGTGATCATAAAAAGAATCTTATTAGTATAATTGGAGCACAGCATAAATGAAAGGAACATGAAGCTTCATTCTTGCTGAAAGATGACAAGGAAATTGCAAAAGATTACCCTTGCGATTATAGTCTCTTTCTTCCACGTCTCGACGCCCCTCAGAAACGCCTTAGTCGATGTGCCTAGAACATAATTTGGAGTTGCAAATTAAGTTCATTCAAGAATAAAGAGATAAGTAAGCCATTGTTGTTGTGTAAGGATGAATGTGAGCACCTAGGAAGAGGATGATCAGGAGAACAGTGACTAGCCAGTTGGGAAATATCACATTGAAAGTAACACCAATGCTGATCCCAAGCATGAGCATAGGCTGGATGAGCAGTGTTAGATCGTAGTCGATCAACGGCATGTCCAAAGCCGGGTGTTTCAGCTTCAGGTTGTAGTACACAGTTGACACAGCTGCACCCATGATCATACCTGTCCCAAAGAGTTCATCATCTCAATAACAAATTAACAATCACTAACCCGACAAACCATGTACACATAAATATTTCTTAATATCATTCTGTAATTTTTTTCTACAGCTCCATGGCATATTTGCAGTCAGCATTTTTCTTTTCTTTCTTGGCAGCATACAACAATTTTCAACCCCTTTATGCAATTAAGTTCCGAAGAACATGAATATATATATGAAAATTTAGAAGCTGATCAGACAGTTGCCATTGGAGTTGAAAACAAAGGCAATAAATAAAGGCACATCTTGTCTTTGCACTAATATTCCACGTTTAGTTTGTATGCTAATAGTTAATTCTTGAAGTAATCCGTAGGCACTTGAATCTATGATTAGCAACTGTCACAAGAACCCGCAAGCGACAAGAAACCTATAAAAAGGAACTGATAAGTACTATTTTGATTCCTTAACTTAGGACCCCAACATTTCAAAGGCCAAAAAAACCCTAACTTTGGAACTCATTCAAAAGGAACCTTCTATCTTTTGGACTTGAGCTGAAAGTTGAGTGGTTTTTTTGGTCCTTCGAAAAGTTAAAGTCTAAAACTGTACTTCTGATTAAGTTGAAGGATTAAAATAAACTTTTGTCTGAAAAAAATGACATGAGCTACCACTTTTAAAGCATACAAGCACCCTGATTTTTCAAAATCCCACTTTTCAAAAGGTGCATCATCAACATCATGACAATCAAAATACTACAAAAAGACTCAACCTTGTGCTCACAACATGAATTTATCATAAAAACACATCAGGCAAAAATATGGCATGAACTATTGCTTTCAAAACCTCATATTCAAATACAATTCAAATAGAGAAAAAATGTTATTTGGATGGAAATTTCTTAATCAAATCCATATCATACCAGATGTCGAATAATTCAAATATATCCATTTACACCATTATTTCAAAGCATGCACACAAGAACCGAATCCAAATAAATAAACTAGAAGCTCACATTTTGATATTGCAGTGGATGACTTTGCGTCAAACCCGATGATCAACGTCAGCATCGGCACGTAGATCCCGCCACCACCGACGCCGCCGACGCTCCCGAACGCCGCACCGCAGAATCCAATCAGTGTCCCCACCACAATTTGCCATCCAAATTCCATTGGCTGTGGACAACACTCAAACAATGAACAAGATTAACACAACCCATCCACAAGCATCAAAAACTTATTCAAGAAACTACAGTTTGAACTACAATGATGAAAATTAAATCATCAGAAACTGCAGTTTGAAGTTTGAACTACACAGAAAACTCAATTTAGTGAAACAAATACACTTAAAGAGAACTCAATTTAACTATAGAAGTACTTAATTAAAATTTTGGTGTAAATCCATAACAAAACTAGCTCTAAGCTAATAGAAAAATCCAAACCAAACACACTAAACATAGAAAAAAAAAATAAAAAAAAAACACTCAGCTCAAGGTCCAAATTTTTAACAGAACTGCAATCCAAATTAAGAACAACAAAATCCAAATCAAACTACACTAGAAAATGCTCCAATACTTGAAACAGTTGTTTGTATTATTACTTAAAAAAAGGAGATTGGTATACATTACCGGCCAAACGTGGTGGTAAGAACCCGCACCACTCTGCCAAAAGAAATTGGCAATCTTGCGCAGGTAACTCATCATCTCCGGCGCCGCCACGGCGCCGGCCAACGAGAGCCCCCGTTCGGCGGCGACGGTGGCCGCGAGGCACGCGACGGCGAGTGCCGCAATGGCCTGCCATTTCCTCCCCATTTCTTGAACCGCTCTCCTCTCTTGGTCGCAAAAAAGAGCAAAACTTTGGGCTCTTCTTGCTTAGAGCCTCACACAAAATTTAACACTTTCTTGCGACTCCGTGCTGCCGAAACGTGCAAAGCTGGCGACTAGGCTGGGTTTTCGGATGGTTTTCAACAAATCTTGACGTATACAGCACCAAAGAAACCGCTGGAATTGCTGTTTCGATGGTGCAGAGTGGATTCTGAGAGGTGGAAGAGAAGAAATCTAAGAGAGAGAGAGAGAGAGAGAAGAAGAAGAAGAAGAAGAAGGAGGAGGAGGAGGAGGAGGAAGGTGTGAGGAGAAGACGAGCTCTCGAAGTGTAAATAGACGATGGTTCGTATCAGCTACTGTTTTGAACCCCAAAAAAAAAACTAACGGCATGCGCACAATCTTCCATTGGATGCAAAATCGATGGCTCAGATTAAAATCACGAGATTAACGGTTTTGGAGTTTCATGCGGGATGCTCTGAGCTCATCGCTCTGCTTGATCTTAGCCATCAAAAACGTGATCGAGCGTTGTAAGTTCAGCATGCGAGAAGAAGCTAATAACTTTGGAGGCATGAAAACAAGTGTGCATAGATGATTTGTATATACTGTCGTTTGGTACAACAACGCGTATTTATTGTTCTTTAGATGTAAAATGGACGATTTGGATTAATGTGGATTAGATTTGATTTTCTTTAAGTGTGTCGTGGAATCATCGAAGACTATTACTAGTCTAGGCCTTAGCCGCCTAAACCCTAATCAGAGAGTTGGGGAGGGTTTGAATAAGATGCTTAATACTGCATCAACAAGGAGATTTTTTTATCAATAACTCAAAATTTAAAAATAATTTGAAAACTAATCCACAGTTATCGAAATTGTGAAATTAATCCAATATCAGTTTGGAAACGTGACAAGAACTAATCGCGCCTCATAATCGCGATAGAGCCGCCGCAGGGTGCTCTTCGTCCGCATCGCCGTTGCTCTAAACTCGCGCCTCGCCGGATCTGCGCTGATCCGCTGCCTTTCCGCCGAATCTTCCACGCCCTCTGCTCTCTCCCTCTTTTTACTTCACCGTGCGCCCTCACTGTGTTGCCCAGATCTACATCCTTAGATCGCCCCCTGAACTGCCACACGCCATCGCGTGTAAACCATAGATCTGCACCCGTGCGCCACCGCCACCATTGTCGCCGCCCCGAGCTCGGCAACAACACTCTCCGCCTCCTTCAGCGCTACACGTTCGCCTGTGTTAGATCTAAGTCGTTACGTCGCTAGATCTACATACTCCACCGTCTCAAGCACATATCTCGCCGGATCTGCTCCTCTTGCCGTCGTCGATCCCGCAGATCCGGCACCTCCTCAATTGCGCTACTTTTTCCTCTTCCCCATTCCCTATGATCGAGGCTCCGACGACTACGACCTCTTCATCGATACGACGACAACGAGCTCATTTCTCGAGCTACGACCGCTCCACCATGTTTTGTCGTGGTCGTGGTCGTGAGGTCATGGTCAAGCGGAGAAATTGGGGAAATGTCTTTCTGTCGCGGTTTCAAAAGAGAAAAAATTTATATTGTTGGTCGAAAAAGGAAAAAATGAGTCGTTTGTTCTGTCGCGCATCACACATGGGATAAGTTACCTATCGCACTCGATCAGATTAGTTTTGCAATTTTGTTAAATTGTGAGTCATTTTTCAAATTATTTTTTTACTTGGACTATTTATAAATAATTTTCCATCAACAAGAGATATGGAAGTGTGAATAGAGAAACTTGTCATAGTACTACAGTCTACAGTTACGTCTATCAAAATTTAGCATGACGTAATTACAAGACATGGATTATGCTGCTTTAGATTTACAATAAATAATTTTGAATTATAAACGGGTCAAAACGATTAGTATGCGAGGATACATAGATCAGCTATGTTTGTGTTTGTTTATCTTACTAATGCGACATGGCATCATCAATAAATTATATCATGTTAGTTTGAAAATCTATGACCAACAAAACAAACAGAGAGTGAGCAGAATTTAACAAAATATGATTACACAAACACTTCATAGTTTATGTCGAAAAATAATTATGATATATAAAACAACTCAAATTAGCAAAATTTAACATAATTCTGTTGTACACATTTCACAGTTTATATACATTCAGATTTTATTATAAATAAATTATGATAATTGGATCAACATAATTAACATGTATAATACTGTCTCCGTTCTTTTTTATTTGTTGTTTTACAAGCAAAAATTGTATGTAACATAATGACGTTCTATGTTTTCGAGTTAAAATATGATTTTATCTTCTTAAAATGCCTTCATAGTTATTCCACTAAACCATTACTCTATCTTTTTTTACTTTGTTTGATATATATGCAAATCAAAATTTTAAATTTTAATCACTAATATCAAAAATATATCAAGATTCACTAGGAATGGCAATAGGGCGAGTTTGGAGCGGAGATATAGTAATCATCCCCGCCCTTGCCCCCTAACCTTCCCCTCGCTCCTGCCCTACGGGTAATACCAGCGCCACGTCCCCATCCCTGCCTGGGGCCCAATACCCGATGTGGTCGACGGGGGCTGACAAGGCCGACAGGCGCCGACGACGGTCGAAGGGGGCCGACGAGGCTGACAAGGGTCGACGGGGGTGGCGGCGGGGTAGACGAGGGCGGCAAGGATCGACAAGGGCGACGAGCGTGGTGAGGGAGGCGATCAGACGAGGCCTTGAGGGTGCGCGCAGGCAGCAAAGGAGGCAAGGGCAACGAGGGTGACACTGGAGCGGCGGAGGATAGATCTAGGGTATGGTAGTTTGGTTTTTGTACTGCGGATTGACATTAGTTTCGAGTCGGGGCAAGTTTTTGAGTTAGGGTATTGAATTCGCTTACTCAGTCCTAAAATACCCGCAGGTATTTATTTTTCCTCATACTCACTCGCAGGTTCGAGTACCCACGGGACACGTATTACCCGCCCCATTGCCATCCCTAAGATTCACCATATAAAAATAATAGAATTAGATTTTTCATTAAATTTACTTCTATATTATTATTATTATATAATTTTTACTGGCATATAGTTATAAAAAATAATGATTAAAATTGTATTTTAGAGACCGGAAAAATTCTAAACAATATATAAAAAAGAATGGAGTGAATAATTACTTGATACAAATCATAGATATAATCACTATTTTTAATAACTGTGTATGGAGGTCGGACAATAAGGATACAATAAATGTAGAGAGTAAATGAATCAGCTTTGAGATTTATGTGGGTGACATCGTTGTCGACATGAGGGCCCACTGACAGCTAAAGCTACAGCTCGGGCCCACAAAAAAAAAAAGGAACAAAAATCTTATAACATCCGTGACACGCCGGCTGGCTTTCACCATTATTGGAGCAGTGTTGTGTTTTTTTTTTTTTCTAATCCTTTTATTCCGTTGTGTTTGTTTCTTATCCGTGCAAAAAATAAGGAGATGACTAGGTTCATATTGGAAAATGACCTTTTTGTTATTGCTGAAATATATTCATACTGCTTTATTTTCGACTGGATGATCCAAAATTGGAACAAATTTTCAACTTCAACAAGAAATTTTGATTCACTTTAAACTTTGTATTTGTTTGTTTACTAGCAAAGGACGATGTTTTTGCTGTTCACGGTCTCGAAAAGAAAACTTTATAAATCACCGATGTCATCAAATTATAAAATCTGTTTGTGCTCAAACACAAATTTGTTTCGAGTGATCCCTGACACCATACAAATGATGTAAAAACCGTGTAAAAATTGCTTATTTATTGAAGACATCATCCATCGAATGGTGTAGCATCAACCAATTCAATGCTTCTTTCATCACACACCGCACAAACAGTGAAATGTGGCAGTGACATAGTATGGGGTTGTCTCTTCCTCTTCTCCACATAGTGCACAATGACAATTTATTTTCCAATTGTGTTCTTTCGAGTCAACTGATGAGAGAATGCTATTTTTGCTTACCATACCAAGATTTGGTGGGTCCCAAGTATAACAGTTTAGATTATTTATTAGTTATTTTTTTATTTCTCTTACATACGATCGTATGGATCATAAAATTTTTTGGGTCTTTATAATATATTTTCCTCTATATAAAGTAATTTTTATAATTTTTGAGAACTTAGAATCATTAAAATCTTTCTATATCATAGTTACACACATTCATATTAGAAAATTTTCATATATATAAGAAAATGATTCTATATTGTAGTCCATATACTAGTTTTTGTTATGTATAACATTTTTAATGAAATATAGTATATATTTTTCATAAATAACATCTAAAAAAGTATATATTTAAAAAAAAACACTAATGAAGTATGTTATATAATTATAAAGTTATAAGATATATTTTTTTCATAAATAATTAATATATATATATATATGTGTGCGTGTGTGTGTATGTATGTATGTAAACAAAAATAACAAATTTTAATAAATAGTAACTTTAATCTTTTTCTTTAATCTTTTATTTTCAGATTTATTTTTCAGCTGAATTTATCTTTTTTGTTTCTCTTGTGTAGATTGAATTTGAATTTGAAATTTTGTGAGATAGTATATTGATTTTATATATACAATCTCAAATTATTGTGGAATTTTTTAAATCATTTATTTTAAATTTTGAGGAAAAATACACAAAAACACTAGAGGGATGTGATACAATGGATATTTCCATATATATATATATATATATATATATCAATATTTCAAAGAAATGTCCAATGCAATTGCACGGAATTATCTGAAAGTTAAGATTCAAGATCACATATTGTTGTTATTGGTGAATCTAGAAAGTAAGTATGATTTCTTTACACTAATTTAGTGTTTCAAGGGGGAAAAAGATACTATGGTTAGTTATGTTTGTCAGTTTACTAACATTTATATTCATTTTATCCTTACCATAATTCAACTTATTAATCATCAACATTCACAACTATTTTCTTTCTAAAAAAACACCCAAACAATTTTTTTTAGCTGGTGACATGACTCTCGGTTAGTGAAAGGTAAGCCAATTTTTGTCTAATTTGTGTTAATTCCCTTTCAATCAAGTATTATTTGTATATGCAATAGAAGAAAATGAAAATTTTTAAAATAACCCAAAATAAAAAAATAATTGTGAAAATAATCCTCAGTTTAACAAATTTACAAAAATGACCTGAATGGATATAATAAATCAATTATCGCGGCTGTGATACGCGACAAAAACCCAAACCCATGCGAGGAAAAAATTTTCCTTTGAGAAAAATATGTCTCCTCTTTTCCATTTTAAACCACAGCAAAAAACATATTTCTTCTCTTTTCTAATTTGGAAACGCGATAGAAATCTTTCTATTTTGAAAACGTGATAGATTTTTTTTTTTTTGAAAAAATGAAAACTATCCTTTTCATTTTGGAAACACGATAGAAAGGCGCAAAAGTTTTCTGTCGCACAATGGAGGCTCCAAAAATGTTACTTGGTCTTCTGGTACAGTCTGAAAATGTGATTAAATGATTTGGTGGGTTAGTACGTAATTTTGATAAATTGTGGGGTCATTTTCATAATTATTTGTTTATTTTGACTTATTTAAAAAATATTACGAAGAAAAATTGGGGTGATAGCTTTCAATTTACGTGAAAACAAACTAACAACGCATGTGTGAGAACTTACCCATTTCAGTATTACTTGTGTAGCCATCATTACACGTGGCTTGATAGTTTGTGCGTACAAGGATAACCATCACAATGGGCTTGTGGACCTTTCCTAGAATTTTTTTACAAATAACCTATAGAAAAAAATTAATTATAAAAATGATCCAGAGTTGTCGTATTTTACAAAAATAACTCGTCACGTTAGCATGTCAAGTCTCGGAGTCTCAACAAACGACGTATCGCATTGAAAGGGTGGAAATCGGCTTGGCGAGTACTCGACAAACCACTTGTCGCGACTCCAAAACACAAGTGGCTTGTCGAATGCCCAACACTCAATAAGTCTTGGCTCTTGATCGTGGTCGTATCAGTTCAAAATTGGTCATATCAGTTCAAAACTGATTGTATCAATATTAGACCTGATCGTAGTTGTATCTGTACAAAGACAGTCCGCATGAGTATCCGCTCTAATGCGGACATTCAACCAACACTCTGTTCGAATGATAATCAGAGAGCTTGTCAAGATTTCCACCCCCACAATACGACGTCACATCTCTTGTCAAGTCTCCAAGACTAAACACACTGACATAGCGGGCTATTTTTACAAAATACGACAACTCTGAGTCATTTTTGTAATTAATTTTTTCTATAAGTTATTTGTAAAAAAATCCCTTTTCTATATAGTTATTGCAACTTGTATTACACATGCATTGATACATGCAAACAAATTGCATCATCCATTTTTAAATAGATATTATTTTGGTAATCAGTACTGAAAATAAGATTAAAACATCATAATAGTTTTATTTAATAAAGAAAAATATTATATAAACTTATCTTGTAGAATGATATTTATTTAATAACAAGTAAGAAATCTAGAGTAGCATATATATGGAAACAGAGAATGGTACGACTTAATCACAAACATATTTTCCTTTTAGGAAAATTAGCTAAAGAATACTACAAAATATAGTTTTGTTATATGATATTGGACTTAAATTTGATATGTGAGTCTAGAATTCATGTGTTAATAAGACACTACTATTTTATAATTAAATCTAAAATTTTATAGTATTACAATTCAAATCACTAATAATATGATGTAGGAGCTGAAGACAAGGATAAAATATTTGATAAAGATTCTCTCATGCTAAAGTAGGCTTATCATAAAACCAGGTATACTAGCAAAGCAACTTATAAATGCCATTTGCAATGCATTTCAAAAATAAGTATGTTTAATAAGTTATTTTTCATATACTAGTCGTTTGCAAATTATTTTTTTCTAGTTTGGTCTAATAAATAATCAACAAATCGCTTTCACTCATTAAACATTTTCTTCACCACAACACAGTGTCTCTAGAGGGTGCCAATTCGTCACCACACAATATACCACTTAAAATAAAAATAAACATATAATCTCGTCCAACAAAAACATCTCGGTTGCTAGATTCGCGCTATAATTGCGTGGAAAATCATGACAGAGCTGTACTTTTTTAATGATAACCATCGTAGAGTTCGGAATACGTATATCAAAACTATACATTCTTCTTAAATCCACCAACTATTTAACTAGCTAATATTTTCCTTGTTTTTTCTAACAGTCTTACAAAAATATGTTAGCTAGTGTGTATAGTTATAAGACACAAATTCAAGACACACAGTAACTCTTTATTTGACTAGATGTATTAAATAGTTGATTTGTATCATCAAAATATAGAAATTGTTCTTTAGTAAGTAAGAGGTGTTTGGTTAAATTTCATTTTCAACTTATGAGATATGGTTCAAACACATAACTCATTTCAAAGTTATTCAATGAACATAAATTTTTTTTGAATTATAAATCTCAAATAACTTAAAGTTGGTGGAAGAAGGTATATAAGGGTGTTTAACTGAATTTCAATTTGTGGGTTTAAAGTGTTTACAAGATTGATTGAAGAGTATTTATTGATCTTATAAATTAAAATTTTAATAAATCAATTTACATAAAAGATAAACTCGGACAAAGGGCCGAGTTGCCATCAGCAACAGCTCGGGAGGGCTGGTGAGAAGAGACTGAAGGTACAAATGCGCATATGTCCATCTCAGATGTGTCTATATCATGTGGTCCTACATGTCATGTAGCCACGTACATGTTGGCCCACGTATAGGCTATAGCCACGCCAACCGTTGTCAGGTTCCATGTTTGTGTGGATCCAGGATCTTCCCAACTTAGCATCATCACTGTTGCATAATTACGGGCTCATGGGTGGGGATTTTTCATTTTAATGTGTATTTCAAAATTTCATAACTTACATGCTAGCAAAACATGTTATGTTTGAGCTGACTTTTTAATTAAGTGATTTTAGCGAATCGAGACAAACTATATTCTAATTTAGACTAGTTTGTAATTTAACCACATGTTTATATTAATTGCAAAGATAAAAGGTTATACAGTACATCCAAATATCAAAAACCCTACTGTCATCACCGATTGGCCTCATTTCCCCCTCCCATCCTCACCATTAATTTGCCTCCAACTAATATCAGCCACCATATTATTTTTCTGTCTCCGCCTCACAATCGATGTGAGTTACCATAGATTGCAAGCCAAAGTAAGTTGGCTTGAGCTCGAGGTTAAGTCCGTTCCTTAGCTCACAAGTCTAAGTGAATTAAATCTAGTCTAACCTAATTCTATCAAATGATAAAAATGAACGATCCAAATTAGTCTAACTCACTCAACTATTTGGAAACAACAAGTCATGCGCTAACTCATACCACCTGTCATGCGGTCAAATAATCTAGAAATCCTTAATTTCTCCACCGTTGAGGACGAATAGTATACCAAATTCAGGGCCGTACATTAGATTATGTAAAATGACGAGTTTTTTTTTTTTTTTACGGATAATATCCATAGAGAAAAATTAATTATAAAAATGACATAGAATTGCTGTATTTTATAAAAATAGCTTATTATATCAACGTGTCAAATCATGAAGTCTCGATAAGTAACGTATCGTTTTGCGAGGTTGGACACTCAACAAGTTCTCTATAATATGGTCATGGTTGTATTAGTTTAAAATTAGCCTTATCAATATTAGATTTGATCGTAGTAGTATCTGTACAATGACAGTCTGCATAAGTGTACTCTCAAATGTAGACATTCAACCAGTACTATATTCGAATGATAATCACAGAACTTGTCAAATACTGGACACTCAACAAACCGTTTGTCACCGCTCTAGAACTCGACAAATCGATTTCCACCCCCAACGCGACATATCGCTTGTCGAATCTTTAGGACTCGACAAGCTGACGTGGTGAGTTATTTTTATAAAATACGGTAACTCTGGATCATTTTTGTAATTTGTTTTTTTTTGGGTTATTTATTAAAAAAATTCGTAAAATGACCCATTGAGTAATAAATTAATTAAAAGTTGGGTGAGCAGGTGAGGATAATTATAAGGCCTTGAAAAAGATATTGCCCATTAATTCATATCTTACGAAAAACTTCTGGCCACCACAGCTCACCACCACTATCTCTCTTGTCCTCTTAATTCTCCTACAAATTAATTAAATTCTCACTGTTTTGCAAACAAAATCAGTTGATGGCAATGAATCCATTTATTCATCTCTTATCTATTTATTATGTGAAATTATGAGATTAATAAAACGATTTCATTTTCGACCTTGCTTTCTTGTCTTATTCACACAATCTCTGCGTATCACCATCGTTGGGTCGTGCCGCGTTGCATTATCCTTCCATTTATGCTGTGCACTATATTTTCTTATGTTTAGAGTCCAATTTTAGTTTTAGCACAAGCCCAAAAATTTCCCGTCACTTTTGCTTGCATAAGCGGTCGTACTCGTTTTAACATATGTAGTGGTCAGGAATTTCTCTCTTTAGTACTACTCAATGAAGAATTCTGTGGAGTGCATTTGTTCTGTTGCAAAATAGAAGAGAAACTGATTCCGGAATTCTCAGCCATGTACCACCCTATATTGATAGTACCTAAAGAGATAGTAGGATAGTGCAAATTTCTCCTAAAATGTGTGGTTCACATTGCAAGCGAAATGCTGCCAAGATCTATCAACAAGTGACAAGAGAGAAACCTCGAACAAACCCGATATCATGATAGGAAACGTAAAATTCATACTTCATCCGTTGAATTGTAAGAGTTAATTGTAATCAGATCTCAATCATGAGTCACATGATCCTCGTCTCATAAAACTTCTCAGATAATTACTGTATGAGAGGAGTTAAACCTACTTAACACTGACAAACATGACATGCATGTCCTTCAGTTGCACATTTGTAGCCATTGTACGAATGATTAATACATCACTCTTTTTCTCACCATCATCCTGAATGAAAACAGTTAAAGAGATACTGACAGCATTCTAGCACCAGTTTTGTGCATCCATATACAGTCACCAAAACAAGGAATTCTGTTTTGAGTAAATTGCACCAGAGGTGTTCAAGCTTATTCTAGTGCATCACTTAAGTCTTTAAACTTGAATTTTTATTTAATAAGTCTCTGAACTTATTTAATTGTCACTTAACCCCATCTATTAGTTAAAAGATGGATAAGTGTCGTGCCATTAGCTTAAATGGAACAATGATGCAAGTTCATGGTCCCAAGTGTCACAATTAAACATGTTTAAAAACCCCAATGTGGTCTGCCACACCATTTACCTGCCATTCAACTGGCTAATACACCTAAGTGACACAACCATAAAGATTTGCCAGATTAAAATTCAAACTTAAGGGTCTAAGTGGCACAAATAGCCAAGTTTAAAGACCCCTCGTACAATTTACTCATCTGCTTTCATCCATCAACAAGTGTACAATGACTGGAAGCCAATCATGTACAAGGCTCATGGTTTATTATCGAAACTCAAACAAAAACACATAGATGGTGGATACTTAATGTTGAACATTTAGGCTATTGGTGCTCCAGCTAAGCTTGCTTATCTTGTGCAGATCAAAGATGATTGCTGTTCCCTGTGATGCAGAGATGTCCACAAGGATGGTTCTCCAGAAAAAGATCATGTCCCTGCAGCAAGAAGAGAAGACAATTAAGGATTTTTCTTTCCAACTTTGCTAGACAAATAGACCAATCTGCAGATCAGATCAGCAAAGCATTGGTTCAAGTTATCAAATTTTAGACACGTGAAAGTACACAATAATTCAGTGGACCCATAAGCCTTGAATCCTTATCTACAAAAAAAAAAAAAAGTGCAAGCCCAATCATTCGACTTGGAAAAAAAATTAGCATCACACAAAAGAGAACCACAGTTTCATCATCTGACCTTTCACTATTAATGCATGTGACATTGTATGCAGCAGTTGGCAGTACAATAAATACTATCACTGTTACAACATACAAGTTGGATTGTTTTGACAATAAACGAGGATAAACAGCCACTAAATCCACCATCAATTATCTTAAGTAAAGAAAGTTGCATGTTACTAATTGCCATGTGAATATGTAATAGCACATGCTCACTACAATTTTGCCTTTAGGGTCCTTTCAAGCTAAAAGGTGAATTTGGTGATAGTAGTATACTGCACCTGTGGGGATAACCTATCTCTGGTAGCATAACCACCACATATGCAACCCAGAAGTCATCTTTTCAGAGTGCATAATCATTCAGAGAGCAAAAGGTTTGATTTCAGGGCTTTCTTTGCAGCTTACACTTTACACATACAGTCCATCCTGCTCACATTAGTCAAAAGTCAACAACACAAGGATAGTCGTAGAAGATAAAAACTCAAGAGAGATGCGTGTCGCACTTCACAACAAACTTGTAATCCATGCTTATCAGACTTCTCATTTATCATGGTTATATATGACAAGTAGTCAAGTACCAATCATTCGGGAGGCAAAATGCTATTTGGAAAGCACTGCCATGGAGATTATGATGAATCTCACATTCTGGAAAACGTTGATTATGGTGGCGGCTAATCAGAACATAACAATAGAGTTATCATCCCAATTATGGCTATCAGAACATAAAAATAGAGTTATCATCCTAGTTGTCATCACCACATCAGATGTACCCTTCCGAGAAAAACACTTGCTACTTCCTCAAGGACAACAAAAAAAATGCATTTCAATCAAGCGAGTATATCTAGTGCACCCCCTAGTTATGGTGCACGGCCCACGTGCCCGCCTATCTTAAAGGTTTCATGAAATTCACAAAATACTAAGTAAAGAAAAGATGCTCTAACAAGTAGCAAAATTTCAAACTTAATTTACAAAGGAAGATAAAAAAAAAATACCGAATCAGTATAATAAAATGATAAAACAATAAATTTATCCTTAATTTGTCTTTTTTTTTTTTTTTTTGGTTTCTTCTTCTATAGCTTGAGTTTGAATATGAAATTTTGTCACTGGTTAGTGTTACGTATAGATATACAATTTATACTTGTGTAGAAGGCCCATATGCATTTGACATGTATCTTATATAAACTTGGTTCTAATCCTAATATACTCATTGGTTGAGTTTCTAACATAACAAGGGCAAAACCCTAGTCATTTTTCCGTACTCCTAATCCCGAAGCCGACCATCTCCAACTAACTCCGACTACTCACTACCTTACCTTTAGATCTACTCTCTACTCCCTTTGTTTCAAAAGGTGGATACAAACATTATGTCATTTTATAGATGATTATTCTCGTTATACTTGTCTATTTTATGAAATATCTTTCTCAGTTATCGATTTATCAGTTTTTTGCTTATATGGTTCATACTCAATTTTCCACTACTATTCAGGTTTTCCGCTTTGATTTGAGGGTGAGTATTTATTGACTGCCTTTCGTCAGTTTCTTTCTATTGAGGGAACTCTTCCCTAGCTCTCATGTCCTGGTGCTCATACTCAGAATGGTGTTGTTAAACGCAAACACTGTCACATTATTGAGACTGCTCATACTCTTTTGATTGCATCTCATGTTCCTCATTATTTCTGGGCTGAGTTTGTCTCTATGGCTGTTTATCTTAGCAATATATAGTTGTCTTCTCGTCTTCATCGCAAATGCCCCGGTGAGGTCTTGTTTTCCGCCCCTCCAAGTTATGACCATCTTCGAGTCTTCGGGTGTACTTGCTATATTCTATTGGCGCCTCGGGAGCGTACCAAGTTAATTGCTCAGTCTGTTGAATGTGTCTTTCTTGGATACAATCTTGAGTATAAGAGCTATCGTCGCTACAATCCCTCTGCTTGGCACATGCGTATCTCCCGTGATGTCTCTTTTGTTGAGGATCAACCTTATTACCTCTCTTCTACCACACGATCTACCTCTCCTACAGTCCATCTCATTTTTCTACCTTCCTCCCATTCCATCCTTAGATATGCCACCTACTATTGAGTCTTCACCTCCACCTCTCGATATGCCCCATCTTCGGATGTGTCTTCCTTCCCTTTCCACTATACCGGTCATCCTAGAGTCCCTACTGCTTCTACTGATCCTCAGCCTTCCGCTCTCTCCCTTTGATGGTGTTCTTACTGATGATCTGCCGCCTATGTCGTTGCTCCCTACTTCTCGGTATGCTCTTTGTGATCATCGTACTATTGTTTCTCTTGATCCGTTATAATCTCACTGTTGTTAGTGTTATGTATGAGTCTCGTACCTATCAGGAGGCTGTTGTTATTCCTGAGTGACAGTTGGCTATGTCTAAGGAGCTTGCAACTTTGAATCGTACGGGCACTTGGGATCTGGTTCCACTCCTTGCTCAAGCTGTTCCCATCACCTACAAGTGGGTATTCAAAGTCAAGACCAAGTCTTATGGTTCAGTGGAGCATTGTAAGGCTCGCCTTGTTCCTCGAGGTTTTCAGCAGGAGTATGGTCGTGATTATGATGAGATATTCGCACTTGTTGCTCTTATGACTATTGTCCGCATTTTGGTTGTTGTGGCTGCTATTCGTTCGTAGACTATCTCTCAAATGGATGTGAAGAATGCTTTTCTTCGCGCTGATCTAAAGAAAGAGGTCTATATGTAGCCACCCCCTAGGAGTCATGGCTCCTGGGCATGTTTGTCGTCTTCATCATGCTCTTCACATCCTCAAACAGGCTCCTCAGCCTGGTTTGCGCGCTTCAGTTTGGTGGTTCTAGCTGCTGGTTTTTCTTCTAGTGACCATGACCCCGCTTTGTTTATTCACACATCTACACATAGTCGCACTTTGATTTTGCTATATGTAGATAATATGTTGATTACTCGAGATGATGTAGAGTACATTGCTTACGTGAAGCAATGCCTCAACGAGGAGTTCATGATGTCTGATATGGGACCTCTTAGTTATTTTTTGGGAATTGAGGTTGTCTGTACAGATGATGGTTACTATCTCTCTCAACAGTTCTATTTTCAGGATTTGCTTGCTCGATTTGGGCTTACTGGTACACGGATTGCTGCTACCCCTATGGAGCTCCATCTTCAGCTTCGTCCCACTAATGGCACTCTGTCGATATCGTCACATTGTTGAGTCTTGTCTACCTTGTTGTCATTAGATCAGATATTGCTTATGCTGTTCATGTACTCAATCAGTTTGTAAGTGCTCTCACCTCAATTCACTATGGCCATCTACTTCGTGTGTTGCGTTCTCTGCATGGGACCACTTCTCGTCATCTCTTCTATGCTTGTTCGATTCAGCTTCAGCTTCATGCTTACTCTGACTCGACTTGAGCGAGTGATCTTGTTGATCGACGATCCATACTAGCTATTACATATTTCTTGGTGCTTCTCTCCTTACGTGGAAGTTCAAGAAACAGCCTACGATATCCTGCTCCAGTGCTAAGGCTGAACTTCGAGCTTTGACTGCTACTACCTCAGAGATTGTCTGGCTTCGTTAGTTATTGGTTAATCATGATATGTCATGTTCTGCTTCTACGCCTCTCCTATGTGACAACACCAGTACTATACAAATTGCCAATGATCCAGTGAAATATGAATTGACCAAGTATATTGGTGTGGATGCCTCCTTCGCACGCTCTCATTGTCAACAGTCAACTATTGCTCTCCAGTATGTGCCATCTGAGTTTCAGGTTGCTGATTTTTTTCACCAAGACCCAGACTCAGGAGTAGTATTCATTTCATCTTTCCAAACTCCATGTTTTAGATCCTCCGGATCGACCTTGAGGTTGGGGAGGGTGTTATGTATAGATGTATAGCTTATACTTGTGTATATGACACATGTGGCCCATTTAACCTATACTTGGTTCTAACTCTAATATACTCATTAGTTGAGTTTCTAAAAGTTAGAATACCCCTCCCTCTATTTAAACTAATCTTTTTGAGAAATTTTTGGTCGCCTTTAAGATCAGAATGCACAGTGGTACAACAAAATTAATTCCCCCTCTTAAATTGCATGGACAAGGACACAGGACACAACATAGGCAAGGTAGCACGGCATTTCTCAAAAACCAAGGACAAGGGGGCACAGCTATATAAAGTAACATACATAATGCCTTCTAACTTAAAACATTCAACACCATGTTTAAATCATAACTTAGCATACATGCAGCGAATAATAACATCTTTCGTAAAACTACTTGATTTCATACACTAACACAAGTGAACAATATAATAGCATAACCATAAAATGCAAACAACTACTTAGTTTCATACAATAATTCATGGGATGGTTGTGTCCACAAACGCAACCAGCCGTGTTGACAAACAAGTCCACAAAATAAAATCATTATTCTAAATCAAAAATTGTTGGACATTTCCCAGACACGTGTTTGCGCCGTGTCCATGTCTAGACATGGACACGCTTACCAGGCCGCAGTGTCCATGCAGCCTACCCATTCAGTCTCAACCAACCTGACAATGTTTATCTGCAATATTTAGAAACATACAGGAAAATTGACTCATTCAATAGCTTGTGCCTGACAGCATTTTCTTCCATTCAACATCCAAAGAAAACTAGTCCAAGAAACTATCTACTCCAATAACATATCCCTGAATATTACGGTAGCTGCCAGAATACAGGAATATTATTATCACACATAGTCCTATTTTACAAAACGATGATAATAATCCAGTGATAATCACTTGAAGCAAAGCACAATAATACATCCTATGTTGTGGACGAGATTACTAGAGCTCCTTTTCGCTTCATTAAATTGTATCCCACTGCCTCTCATGAATCATTCTCAAATATCAATAATGTTCTAGCAATAATCAAAGCCTATTTCTCATGGTGCCCCTATGGAGAAGAATCCACAGATTGATCCTCACTGTTGTTGGTCCACATGCATTCCCATTGCTATCCAGGTGCCTCTCCTACAATAATGTAGGATTTTCTCCATATAATGTATTTAATTCCGTGATAGTAATTTCTTCCCAATGATAGCACCAGTCATTTGATAAGCACTAGAATGGAACCTTTCGCTTATTTGATAAGAACAACCAACCTCTTGTAGTTAGTGTCTGCTAAATATTGGTTGAGATTATCTTCATAATTCTAATGGTCTATAACAATTGATAAGTGTCACAACCTCTGGTCCACTCTGGTCCTGATCATTTCACCTCACCAACCATTCAAGATTCCAAGTCCTCTGCCTGGATCATAACAGGATCTAACAACAAATAAATGCTCATGTAATGTCTATATTTCATTTCTTTCATACCATATATACACCCTATCCAACTAAGGGAATGCCAAAGTTGTGGCTTATCAAATAGAAAACTTCAGTTGGAGGACACTGCAAAAATAGAGTACTACTATAAGACACAGGCTGACATACAGATCTAGGGCCCACATTTCAATGAGACCAATGTCTTGCAGCTAAATCTGAAAGTTTTGCAGTGCTAAAGTGCAAATTTCCCCTATCAAATAAACTAGTCTTTTGGACTTACAGCTTACAAGCCCAAAAATATGGCTTATTTGATAAGCCCAGTAAGCTGTTAGGCATAGATTTTGGCTTATAAGCTAAGCAGTTGTCTACGTTTTACCATTTTACAAAGCGTAATATATAAATGCACTTCAGGAATGAATAGTAACTTAACATTTTTTATTTGTTTTTAACATACAATCATATACATCACCCCCTCAGTCAGAGTTGCATGATCCAGAGCCACGATCGGTGGTGATCATAGGTCGTGATTAATAGTAGTGACGGGCAGTGAGCGACAGCCGTTGGGTGGCGGGTGGGTGAGCGATAGGCAATGGGTAGCCAATGACTAGGGGGAGCGATGGCCACTGGAAGGTGAACAGACAGTGGTCAGCAGGTGACGGGTGGTGAGTGACCAGTGCCAAGTGACGGTGTGCGAATGGGCACATGATGGTGTTGATAAACTGCACTTCTCCGGCTGCAGTTCATCTCCTTAGATAAGCCGAAGAGTGAAGACCTCCATTAAACCCCCAATAAGCTGCCCATTTGGCCTAGGCTGCAGTTGATTTGGGGATAAGCTGCAGCTGAGACAATTTGTGGTGTTTAGCTACTGCAATTCTTTTTATGCTTATTAGTACTCTTCCGTTAGTTAAGGAAGACACAAACATAACTGTTACTGAAAAGACATAATTGTGCTGGATGCTATACACAAAATGATTCATGAATGAAGACAATAGGTCCAAATGCAATCCACAAAGTCTAATTCAATGGTACAAAAATAATGTTCATAAATTAAGGACTATAGGCTGGTAAGGTGTCCCAGCATCCCTTTCATGTCAAGTATCATACACTGACAATTTGCAGTTTTCACAACAGAGAAATCCATGATCAATTGGCTCATGTTGAGCATCTTACAATATGCACGTATCACCATCACTGTTCTCAAAAGGTAGCTGGCTCTGTGACAAAGTCATAGATCTAATATGATACATTCAATTTAGGTCATAACAATAAGAATAGGGAGAAGCTCTACTGTTGCCATTTGCAAAAGGATCAATTTTCATGCAAAATTTGGAGGCCATTAGTTGCAGATATAATTAACTAATCTAGTTAGGACTTTTAACCATCTTGTACCACTTACTTGCTAGAGTTCACACAAATGAATATCCCATTTCCAACTAATGCAATGCTCTATTTGGTTGCCAGCAATCAGGCCAATAATTCTTAAATTGGAAAGCAAATAGGATCTTCAAAAAAGCACAAGGAAATGCAGAGTTGACAAACCTCCTAAATACCCAGTATAAGAAGCGATGGAGCAGATGATAGCAGGTAATTTTTCAAACACGCGCTATCAATATTATTATGAATCTTTCACCGATCCAAAATTTATAGATTGAAATCTTTAGCCAAGCATTGTTTGGATTGGCTTCTGTAGTTGTTTCATTAGATAGTATTGCTAGCCAGCTCTATTGCAGTGTGAAGGTCGCAATGAATCTAATTCTACAAAGTCTAAGTTGTCAGATGATTGAGTTGAATGATCAGGCTGTTTATTGTTAGTTGCTACATGAGCATAGGCCCGAAGAGAGGACAATCGGTCAGGGTCACTACCTGAAATGTATATGTCAAAAAAAGAAACACACTAGGCAAGCATTAATTCAGGTTGCCAACTACAAATAAATTTTCAGCTTCTATCTTGCTCCAAAATCCATATTACACATGGCAAGGTAATGCAATGTAAGAAATTCCTCAGCTAAATGAGCTGCCGGCGGTCAAGCTTTCCCATTCATATGCGCCACAACAACAAATTAATAAGATTTTCTCACTACTTAACCCAGATGGTCTACATACTTCTAATAAAAGCCCCAGTTTCATGATCTCTCATCCACCTCATCAGCCGCAATTTGAATGCTTTGATATGTTCTTCATCTTTTTTTGCCAGGCATATATACAGCAATAGGGCTAAACTCCCCCTTGTGCTTGTATATTTCATGGCAGAACTTCAGCATTAACAGTTTAACACACCAACTAAACTAAATGTAATTAATCCCCGTTCTACAATCTGCTCCCAGCAAAAGAATCAAATTGAAGGCTTTCGTCTATTTCAACTATTTGACTGAACATATATACTACACAGCAAATTAGCACACTAAATCCATATACAATCTGCTCTCAGCACATAATCCACGTTATACAATCTGCTACCAGCACAGCATTAACACACCAATAAATTGATTTGTTCGCAAGAGTGTTTGTTCAACTTCAATTTTTGTTCAGAAAGCACATATTATCTTCATTGTCAGCACTAGATCTAGTAGCTTCGCTTATTTTCTCTCTTCATGGATTCAATCAACCCAGCAAAATTTTTGTAACAAAAGTCTTGCGTGTGCTCATTTATTTGGTAAGAGTTCCTCTCTTATGGATTGCATGAACTTCTTTTGGGTTAACTCCTTTTTCTGCATTAAGATCAAAAGCATATTGGCCTTGGAACGAAATCCAAGAATTTTACTATTATATACATGATGAATTGTTCCTGTCCATAAGACAGTTCCTTAAGTCAGGTTTTCTACAAGGTTTTTTGCATTGCTGGCTCCAATGATTTCTTCCTACATACATTATTCCTTGACACTAACTAGCCGCATTTCCATCACTAACTCATATCACAGAACCAAAGATTATTGCACTTGCAAGAAATCCAATGGTTTCTTCCTACATTTTGCTTGCTCAGCTCTTATCACACAGCCTAAGAACATTGCACTTCCAACTCCAGAAGCGTGGGTGGATATACACACAATATCCGGCATCAAGATAGCAACAATTCATCATTAGACAACCAATTCTAAGCTACACACGCGCGCGCGCGGATCAAGCATTCCAAACATGCTCATACGTTTAGACAAGCAACTAAAGTTTGCACAAATTAAGCTCAGAAATATTACCACAAGAGTTCACAAGAAATCTTCTAGCAAAATCGCCTTCTCGTCCTTCCCTTCCTCTCCATTATCTTTATGCCCTAATTTCTCAGCTCTATCCCCAGTACCCACGACGCAGGCCTTCTCCTCCCCCACCTCCCCCTCCCCGATCACCAAGACCCTATCTTCCTCACCTCCGCCTCCGCCCACCACCAAATCATCGCCGCTTCCGCCCGCTCCGCCGCCTCCGACGATGACGACCTCGTCGGCGCGGCCGTCGCCGTCGCCCCCGACGCCGAGGAGGACGTCGGGGATAGCCCCGCGAGTGGGTCCTGCGTCCTCCACGCAGCCGCCGGCGCCACCATGAGGCGGGAAGTTGTCGCATTGGTCCCCTTCGTCGTCGTCGGAGAGGGGGCGGTGGAGGAGGCGGGAGGAGACGGCCTTGGCGGCGAGGGAGAAGGCCTCGGCGATGGACTCCGGCGGGAGGGCACAGTCCTCGAGGCCCGCGTCCTCCAGACGCGGCGGCCGGATGAGCTCTCCGGCGCCGGCGAGGGGCTTGCCGTCGTCGGCCATTTGGTTTGGTGTGCTGTGTGCAGACTGCAGAGCGTGGAAGCTTACCGAAGAGTGTGCTTGGTTGAGAGCCTCCAATTTGCCGATTAACTCATCACATTTTGGCGTCCCAATATTTTTTTTCCAACTTTAGTCACCGTTTCCTTAAAAGAAAAAACCAAGACTATCGTAATTATAATTTTTATGTATAAAAATTTTCTAAGGAAAAAATACAATGATTTAAAAAATGATTACCTAAAATATTAAAATACAATAACCTAAAATAAAAAATATGATAACCTTAAAAAAACAATTTAAAGTAAGAAAAATGTGATAATTTAAAATATAAAGAGTGACAACTAAAATAAAAAAAAAGATAATCTAAAAAAATATGACAACTTAAAAAAACAACTTTAAATAAAAAATACAATAACTTAAAATAAAAAAGACAACATAAAAAATATGACAACCTAAAATAAGAAAATACAACAACTAAAAACATCCGGCTGTCTCAAAAAAAAAAAGACAACCTTAAAATAATACAAAAACAAAAAAAAATGTGATAATCTAATATAAGAAAATGTGACAATCTAAAAAAATAGGACAATCTAAAATATATTAGATCAAGTGATAATCATTGGATCAAGATCTAGTGGTTGACATCAAAAGTGAAATTGATTTTTTGCTTTCTGTCGTGTTTTCAAAATGGAAAAAAGGAGAAATATCTTTTCTGTCGCATTTTCAAAATGGAAAAAATGCAAACCTATTTTTCGAAAGTTTATGATTTTTGTCGCGTATCATAACCGCGATAATTGATTTATCGCACTCAACCAGATCATTTTGGTAACTTTGTTAAATTATAGGTCATTTTTGTAATTATTTTTTTTTTATTTTGAGTTATTTATAAAAAAAAAATATTAGTAAGTAAATGCATATTTCTCACATGTTCATAGAAATATGGGACAAGTAATTTGTAGAAAGATTACATGAAAAGACTTCATTAGGGAATTGTTTTATAAATAACCCACTAATTGGCAAAATGATCCACAACTACCGTATTTTGCGAAAATAATCCGCCATATCAGTCTGTCGAGTCTTGAAGACTCGACAAGGGTTGCAAATCGGCTTGTCGAGTGCTATGCGATAAGTGGCTTGTCAAGTGCCCAGCATACGACAAATTTTTTGGCTCCTATAAAGACTCGGTTCTAACAAATATTCATGGTCAAAAGCGTGATTGTGAAAGTAATGGTTGAGGGGACGTGGTCGAAAATCGTCGTAGAAGTGGTTGCAGGTCGAAGTGTTGGTGGTCAAAGATCGCCTTGGTGAGGTGTAACTTCACCAATTTTGGTCGTCTTCGACCAACCACTTTTTAACCACTTCAACCGCGATGATTACCTCCACTTCAACCTAGGACCACACAAGTCAGAGGGCTTGTTGAGTGTCTCGACAAGCCGATTTCTAGTCTCTGCAATACGACACGTCGCTTGTCAAGTCTCCAGAACTCGACAGACTGATGTGACAGGCTATTTTTGTAAAATACGGCAACTCTGAGTTAGTTTTGCAATTAATTTTTTTTGAGTTATTTATAAAAAAAAAATTCCTTCATTAGGAGCTATCAATGTTATAGAAAAATTTGTATAGTTGTGCCTTAAATAATATCCATGCATAATCGAGAGGATGTGGTACAACAATAATATTAGCACTACTAGACAAATTTAGTAAATCAATCTCAATGATTATTTAAGAAAAAAATGATTTTAAAAAAGCTTAGTTTTTTTCATTTCCAAAATGATCAGCAAGTTGCTCATTCTAAAATTAGCATTGCAAACACTATAATTATGATAAACAACCATAGCTTATCGACTGGTACTACAGTTCTGCAGCATGAAAACACAATATTGAAAGCCAAGAATAAAAGGAAATTTCAAGGCAACATCTTCCGAATTAGACAGAACATACCGATTAAATTTACAACTCTCACTGTTATTTTTTATTTATTGTTTAGAGTTTTTAGTTTCTAAGATACAAATTTGACCATTAATTTTTATAACTATATGATGATGACGACTACACATAAATAAATTTGATAATAAATCTACCAATAATATTTTTATGTGGTCAAATTTGATACTTTTTATATACTAATAAGCAAAGTTTAACAAATTTGACTTGCACCTATAAGAGTAAGATATTAAAAATAGAAAAAACATTCTAAGAGATTTAAACATAGAACATCCAAATTAATGCTCCATATGTATTTCACTTAATTTTGAACATTTTCAATGTGTAGTTGGTATGAATAAAACCAGAAAGTAAACTCAAGCTGCATCATGCCATGCATCCAACCTGATTAATGTACACCAAGACATGCCAAGGGAAGAGCACAGGTTTGTCACCTTTTGTTTCATCTACATGATATTAATCATAATCCATATGGATGAAATATTCCATGTCGGGATTGATGACCATGTAGTTGTGTGATTCATCGATTCCTGATACAAGCATTAGACTATGGACTAAAAAGCAACCTCATCGCATCTTATTGTAATGTTTGCAATTAATCAAATTTGTAATGACTGAAAAGCACAATGAAAAAAGAAAAGGGTATACCGGAGAGAGTACATGAAAGCAAACTAAACACAACCTTTGTTCCTCTCACACATGGAAAGTTTATCTAGTTTGTTTCATATTCATATTAGCCTCACCCAAATTTGTTAACAACTTATACCCTAAAATTATATGTATTGACTGATATAAATACCACCAGATAAATAAAAAAAAGTTACGTGGTTATTAACTTATTTGTTAAATGTCATGTCGGATGGCTACCAATGATTTTAGAAAATATATACAATTTTGGTACACAGTTTTGCAGCAAATAGTATTTCATTCAGTTTTACCAACCTTTTGGTTTTAGTTTTGAAGTTTGATAGGTATTATAATTAGAGCTATTTTATTTATAGAGCATATTGTAAATATAATAGATATTGTTATTTGTAATGATAAGTTTTTTTAAAACAAAACAGTATTGTAAAAGGTAAAATAATTAACGGATAGTTGGTTTGTTGGACGTCGGTTAACGGATTGATGCCATCTTATCTTAAAAGTGGTGTAGCTGTTGTCACCCTATCTGACGGAATCTTTTATTGAAATTAGATTAGGAAAATGGTGAAACGTGATTTATGTCTTTGGGCACATCAAAATATGCCTTACTACAGTTTGCACTATCCAGAACTCTGAGGCGATCTCCAACGATGATGTGAGTGGTGGCACACGTCGATGTTGACTCAGCATACTCGCCGCTTGTTTGGCGTGATGTGATGGCAATGACGTGTGGGAGAAAGGCGAGCGGACGCCCAACACGCGCCATCGTTGGAGAAGCCGAAGTCACTTCGCAACGCAGTTTTGTGGGTCCCACTTGACATGTTAATTTTGTATCGTGAAATACATACTGACATGTGGGGTCAGGAGAAAAATTGGTCCACATGTCAGTGAAAATTGTGTAAATACGCCCGTGAAAAAGTAAGACATGTGGGACCCACCACTGATGTGAGTGCCCCCATGTCAGTGCTACACGCACTCATCCGTAATACAGCCACATGACAATTAGATCCCATGTTTTGCGTCCCCACCTGTCAGTGTGTAGGTTAGATTAATTTGCATCTAAAGCGAGAGAGGCATGTGGGGCCCACCGGGTGAGTACGCCAGCCTCGATCCATTTGCCCATGCACTTGTTTCTAGCTGCAGTCTCTGATAAGCAGGTCTTCGGTCCGGTTAACCCCACACGTCAGTGATACATAACCTAAATTTGCCGTTAGAGTAATCTAAATTGGATTTAATTTTTTGCTGACGTCTCTTTTGTACATAAAGACACTGACAGATGAGTCTGATACTTTCTTGGCCCACCTATCAGTCTCTGTTTTACAGTGCGTGTGTAATTATTGTTAGAATTTAATTTCACGCAGGTCCCACTGTCAGTGACAATAATTTTTGTTGAATTTTAATATTTAGTTGTTATGTCATTTAGAGTCAAGTAAGAGTCAAATTGTTGGAGATTTAGTTCTTATTTGGCTCTCTGATATTGTCTTTATACACGTGATAAAAAATATTTTGTTTAAGAGTCAAGTAAATCTAATAATATTATGTCCCACTGGATACAACTAATTTGTTGATATGATGCCATAGAATAAGGTTTTCTCTTTCAAGCTATAATTCGTGTCTTTTTTTGGATGAGGGAAATTTTTGTCCCAACTATTAGAGAAGAGTATTTTGTTTTCTATACTACAAAATCGAATCTTTTTTATCTAATTATGAAATATTGGTATTTTGTATTTATTATTGTCATTTGTTAATTATTAGTTAATAGAACAAATGATATTTTTGTTTCTATCGAGTAATATTTTAACCCCTATAAATAGAACAAATATATCTCTTTATACTGGACTGTACCGAACATTTTTTATTGTTCTAAAACCAAAATTAGACCTTAAAATAAGAAAAGATATATGATTAAAGTAAAAAATAGCACAGACAAGTAGGTTTGGCCCAGCAAAGAGGTGGCGTGAACAGTTTTGTCCATGCGAGTAGGACACTAGTGAGTATAGCACGGATGACTCTACTCGGTCTCAATACAACAAAGATTACTCTATACTGATCTGGTGTGACACATATGACATGATGATAGCACAGGAAAACCCAATGATGATGATGCACTAAGATTGTAAGAATAAGTTAGCAAAATAATGTTGAGAAGAAATTATTTGCTCAATCTACTAGTACCACAAAATAAAGAGATAAGAGGAGAGCTAAATGAATCCATTGGCCCAATGGATTTTTTTTTGAAGTTATAACTAATATGAAGACAGAATTTAGGGGAGTTAAGTTTGGATCTTGTTTAGCCGAGAGAGATTGGAGGAAAGAAGAAGTTGGGATTGGGCACAATCGTGCAGATGGGGGGAGAGAGATGGGTACGATGGGAAGTTCTTAAGATCCTCTTATGTTTCCTCATCACTTAACAAGTGTTCATTCTCCACACTTCAATGTATAATCTGTCTACAAAGGACTATAAAAAATTCTTGTTTTTCAAATAAGTAATACTATTACATCAAAAATATATTTTGTCTATAGATATATTTCTATAGAAATAAAAATATTATTTGTTTTATTGACTAACATATCAAATAATGATGACTAATATAAAATATCAATACTAGTTTCAGTAATAAATAAAAAAGTTGATTTTTTCAATAATAAATAAAAAATACATACCTTCTCAAGGAAGTAGTCTAAATTTTCCATAGGGCTAGTAATACTAATATTATCTGAAGTTTCACTATGCAGTCTGTCATGTGTCTATAAATTTGTTGGTAATTTAGCTTTTGTTTAATCTACTCCTCCATCTGATTAGTCATGAGGTCGATTGAAAGATTATGCCACATATATATATATAATTCATATGTTAACAATACATTTATCTTCCATTTCGTATTCTTTTATCTTCATTCTCTTCGGTTATCATATACTAATATGCTATTATTAACACATGGATTTTATATGTTAGTAATATAATCTTTAACTAAGCTCATGACCAATTAGACGAACGGTAAATTGAAGCTTAAAGCAAAATGCAATAACCTAAATTAAAACAAAAGGGTATAATATCATTGATCCATATGTTCAATACTATTAATAGATAACACCGAAGTGCTCAATTTTTTTCTCATACAGTGAGTGTATTAATTTTTTACTAGAGCCACTGAAGGGAGTCTAAACCACGGGCGACGATGGATGTTGGCTATTTTTCTATGCATGTAACCAATAATATATGTTTAAGATCTATTTAAAACATAAGAGTTTTGTAGATTTTATAAAACAAAAACGTGAGTTTTTAAGGTTTTTTTTAAAAAAACGTGCAATAAGAGTTGATAAAAACTTTCCCCAAGGTTGGAATAAAAACCTGGTATACCGGGAAAAATTGTAGGAAATGTATGATGGAAATTGGATGGTTTTTCAGAAAATTTTTATTATTATATTTATTTATTTATTATTTTTGAAATTTTTGTAATTTCTTTATCTTACGTAGTCGTTGATTTATATATTTTTTTGAACGAGCAACAGTCAATTTCTGACATAAATGAACCTTGGTTATAGCAACTAAAAACTGTATTAGCAAGTATTCATATCACAGATAACTATTAATATCCTGCTCCACTCAATTAATATGCGGTGAAATTTAGATATACGCACAGCGTACAATGCAACAAAATGAGATGTTAAATGCGTGATTCTTTGGCAAAACAGCTTAGAATGCTACAGGTGAAGTTTTATATTATTGCCTATTTCCGTGGTCGAAGGTGGTATCTCCGAGTAATGGAAGTTGTGATGGAATTCTCGCAAACCTCTTCTTGTAAGCTGTTAAACTTGCCGCAAATTTGTTCCGGCAATTCATAATTTGGATCAATTTTACTGTCCACTTCATCAGGCAATTCTTCAAAAACCCATGAATAATCCCTGAGGCTACCATCGCTCTCTTCGCTGTAAGGCATCATCTTCTCGCCTGCATTTTCTTCCAGTCCTCGAACTTTCTGAATCAATGTTTGGAGCAGCTGATGGTTCAGCAATTCATAATCTCTACAAGAAATGAACAAGTAAATCACCATAAGATCGAGAGTAACAAACTTTCCAATGTGTAAAACTATGATTTTAACACTTCAAGCATATCATACTTGTATGTAAATATGGAGTGCAAGATCTGAATGGTAGCAGCACCAAGAAACACTAATCTGACCATGAACACCTTAGACATGATCCAGAACTGCCTATGGAAGTCGTCCGCACCGAGTTTAATCATTCCAATTTCCAGGAGAAGAGTGATGCAAAGACCTGACATAACAAACATTAACAACTGAACGATCAGAAAAGTAGAAATCTGCTTAAGCATACCAGTACAGTACTGAAAAGTCTTGAAACTTTACCAAAGTAAAGTTGGCCCCTAATGCTGAACGTTTGTTTCGCGCTTGTGAGCATGTAGATGAGAAAAATAATACAGCAATAGAAGAAGAAGGCCTTGATGAAACGTGTCTCCGATAGTATGGCGTTGTGGAGGACATGAAGTTTATCCAATGCAGAAAAGATGTTTGCCTGCTTTGCTCTGAACTCTTCCTGCATGCAAACATGTCAGTATAGGCAAGAAAACTTGAAACCTTAATTCGAGTTAGCTAAAATGACGAAAAGAACGACCTGAGCTTCCAGAATAGTGTGTGAATTTTGGATAAGATGATCATGAGCTTGTCGAATCTGTTCTTGCCGGGAAAGTAGCTCTTCTTGCTGCCTTTGGCCAAACTGAGCAAGCTTCTGAATTGTTTCCCTGAAATTGTTCAGACAATTAGCATCCTTTGTTGTCAGATGCAAATTGAATAGTTCAAAACTTCAAACAAATGCAATACCTGCTTTCCTCGAGAGCCTGTGACTGAAAGCTGTAGAGGTTATTTAGCCCCTCCATTGCCTTGGCTTGACCGTCCAAAAGATGCATCTGATTCTCCAATGATTTACCAGCCACATTTCCAACATTTCTAATTTCCCTCTCTATATCCACAGCCTCCACTTTTAGCTTATCCATCTCATTGCCCAAACTTTCATATGACTCCTGTATGCGCGCCATGCCGGCTTCTATCTTTTTCCTCGTCTCAGATTGCCCTTCCCTTAGCTCTTGCTGAGAGGATGCAATCTCCTTGGACTTCTCAAAAATGGTCCTCGAGTGTGATAGCACATCGTCAATTTGGACCCCGACACCCTTCGAGGCCTCTGCCAAACGGTCGGTCTGCATTTCGATTGAAGAGAGCGTGTCGTGAACTTTGTTAGATTCTTGTATGATCTGTTCTGATCTCTCCTCGATCACCTCCAGCTTCTCCTCAGCAGACTTGGCTGACCTTGACAGGTCATTGACAAGCCTCTCTGTGCTATGCTTGAACGCCTCAGCCCTGAGCAAGAGAACCTGAAACTTTCAACATAACAAAAGACATACAAAAATAGGCAACTAATACAGAACATACACATACTTACTGCAATTGGTGGCACAAAGTGTTGGTCTCCAAGAAGAACTCGAGGAAAACCTTGGCCTCGGAATCGCCGAGCCTCTTGCGGCAATGCACCATCTTGGAATGCTCACTGCAAGAAGGGAAGGGAGGCCGGCCGGAGTCCTCCTGGAAGCAGCTGCTCAGATGCCATGCAAGCCTCGACTGCTTCTCCTTGTCGGCCATGATGCCGCCGCAGCTGGCGAAGAGCCTCCGGTAGGCGTCGTGCCAGCAGTTCTCGGGCCCCACGAGCTTGCTCTTCGCGTTCTCGAGCAGCTTCGCACCTCTCGGGTCGCTTGCACCGTCCATGGCGAATTCGGCGACCGTGCCGTCCAGTTCCATCGTCGGAGCGCGACCGTTGGTCGTCGACGACCACGACGCAGACGAAGAGGAAAAGATGTTCCATGAGAATCCAATGGTGCTCTGAGGGCATAGCCATAGACAGGATAAGACCAAGAAGACATGGCCTGTGTTTCTCATGCTGCAACCGGTAAATTTGGCGCCCGCAAGGCAAGAAGTGATATTTTTAAACTAACATAGCACAAGTTAATTTCAGTTCCTGCAAGGAACAAACTGTTAAAATTAAAACCTGCAGATTATTTTTCGAGAGCACGCAGGAGAGCTGCGTGTCTTTGCATTAAAAAACTTGCAGATTAGATGCAGATAATTTTGTTCATGTTAGTATTCTCTATTAAAAGAACTAAATGGATCGTGGATCACCGGCACATGCATGAACAACATCTTGTGTGCTTAATTCTTGGCTTAATAAGATCCTTCCAAGGGAAGAAACTAGTAAGTGCACTGGTTTAACAAGTTTAAGGCCTTAAGTCTTAGTGTTTCTTAGCCGGCAAGGCAAAAGATGCAGAGACGGCCGTCACATGCAGAGAAGATGCCATCAAATGTTTCCAGAAAAAAGTTAGATTTCTTGGACTTTTGACACCACAGATGAAAGAGACATATACGGAAAAAATCGATAATTAAGCAAGTGTGAACATAACTTTACAAACTAATGCCGTTTTGTTATTTTGAAATTTCACTGTTATATGACACTCGTGGAAGGCTACTAGTAGTAGAATGCCAAATTGATCAGTAAGTTAACAGTGCAGATAACCTTTCCGTTTTATGATTCTTTCTCAACAAGAAAGCTTTGGAACTTTGTTAGTTAATTAATAATTAAGTCGGTGCTACAATAAGTCGGCAATACTAGCAGGTCCACGATGGGTTGCACTTGGCCCACCATGTCAGAATTAAATCCTTCAACCACTATGACAGATAAACATTGCAACATTAACCCACTATTTCACGAACAAAAGCTAACATTTCGAAAGTCATACATTGCTAGTATACTAATGAAATTTTTGCTGTCACCAACCGATAAAAGAATTGCGGTGAAAGTGTTATCGGGATCAAAATTGTACAAATTAAATGACATGTCTTGATATGATCCTTTAAAAAATTAAAAAAAGTGTTAGATAGTTATAATTACATGCTATAGATAGATTTATGACTTGTTTGACTATTAGAGAATATAAGGCGGGATTTATATATCTGTCGGAATTTTAAGTCACATAAAATCCCACTGGTGAAATAATCCTAACCTTTGTTTGGATGGGAGTGGAATAAAAATCCATTCAAGAAATTTTCAAAAAGAAAAATTCAAGGAAATATTAAAAAATAAAGAAATTCAAGGAAAAAGAATTCCAGAAACATTGAAAAATTAGGAAAAAATTACAAAAAATTCAGAAAACTAAAAATTCTCAAGAAAAATGCAGAAATAATTGATGAAAAATAGCAAAATTCGGAAAAAAAACAAAAAATTATAAAAACTTAAGGAAAATTCGAAAAAATAAGAAAATTTGAAAAAAAAATTACAAAAAATTCTTTGAGGTACATCCAGACATGTCATATTCATACAAAGTATACAAAACATAAATCAGAAATATTAAATATCCATACAAAAACATAATGTTCTTAGACAGTAAAAAATTTCCATACAAAACATTAAATTACAACTTAAGTTTCATGAGCACTAAAATTTAAGAATATCCACACAAAGCATCACATTATAAAGAATAATTAAGAATGTCCATACAAAACATCTCATAATTAAGAATGTCCATACAAATGCTTCAACAAAATACCTCCAATGCGAGCTAGATTAAGAATTTAAGAAAAAAATAGAATGAATAATGGGGATGTACTTTCGCTGCCGATGCTAGGCTGGAGAACGTGTAAGAGCAAAAATCGGAATAAGAGCTCACCTAACCCACTTGACTAAAGAAAGAATCTCCCCCATCGATATCTTCTCTACTCTTCCTTTGCTTTTAAACCAATATCCTTGAAATTCTTTGTCAGCGTAGTTCCAAATTCTTCGTCACTATTTGACAATAATTAAGTAAATCTTTATTCACTATTTGTCATACTTAAATATGATCCAGCCCCTTTCATCTGCAGTATTATGATGAAATATAATTTAGACATACATATGTGCAATCTTTTGTACACAAATATACAATACACTACGCCATGATATATGCGATTAAGTTAACTGCCAGGGAGTACTCGAGCTCCTTTTGTTTTTTTTATATCCTCTTTCTTCGTTGCTATCCTTTACAATACAGTGTCATGCATTTTTTTTTTCCTCCTTTTTTTCTTTTTTTTTTCGTCTTGAATAACGAATTCTACCATAGTGGGGCAAGCCAAAACTAATGTATTGTCTTAATGTATATACAGATACATGCATGTATGACAGTGAGTGGTAATCTATAGTTTGGAATTAGCCTGTCAAGGAATAATGAAGCACCGAACAACGCAGAAGTTGACCCATGATAAAGTACTCATCAAATTAGAAGATGGACATAGCAGATGATGATCTGTCCACTAACTAATCACTTCATTTTACACATGCAGTGTGTCAGAGAACACAAGTTTAATAAAGTAATACTATTAGCTCTGCGATTATAACGACCTAAATATCCAATGAATCAATGTGCATTGTACACCAAATTCAGTGTGTACAAAAGATTGCTCACTATTTGACAATAATTAAGAAAAACTTGCATGTTTTAGTTTACATGTCCAGATTTGATATAGTAGCTTATTCTTATAATAGCTAACAGAACAGTAGGGCAATACCAGTGCACCTCACCTTGGGACTTGAGGAGAATGAGATTGCAGTTGAAGGTCCTGCAATAAACTATAAGGAATCAATTCATTCACAATAAAGCTAGTTGCAGCTTCTTTACCAGTTGAAGCTTTAGCAAGCAAAATAAGCATGAATCTCCTAATTCATTCACAATAAGAGTATATAAACATAATATATGATGAATATTAATAAAGCAACAATTTCTACAGTTAGCAAGTCTATTATCTTCTTTAATTCCAAAAGAACAATATCTGTTATTAAATTACCTAGTAAGAGTATTGAGTGTGCAAATCAATTAATGACAAGAAGCAAGTTTGTGAGGTGTAAAGCAATAGGTATAAACCGGTCAGACAAATGCACTTTCAATGTATGAGCAAACCAAGCACTAATTGAGCTATACACATGCTAACAGATATAACAGTAATACATGATAACCAATCAGCAAAACTGAAGAAGTTAAACTGAAGATATAGAAGGCAGTTTTCATCATCTTTAAGTGTGTTCAAATCAATTGAAATTAAGTCTCTTGTATAAACACCAATCTGCATTAAGTCGACATATTAGAGTGAGTTACCATCTCCAGATAGAGAACCCGAGGCAGTGATATAGTACATAACATCTATCTAAGCAGCAGTTAGTTACAATGACCCTAATAGTTACTGTTAAATTGATAAACATCGCTATTAAATTTCTAATAAGGATCACTCCATAAACTTCAAACAAACATCACAAACTCCTGGATATATTTCTACTGCTAAGCAAACACATGACCGTGTGGATGTACTATATAACATCTATCTAAGCACCAGTGGGGAAAAGTTGGCTTATGTGCTACTTTTCCTAATCCAAGCAACGACTAACACTTGACTAATAGATCTTTAACCGAAGACAACTGCATATTTGCATAACAGAAGAACAACCACAACAGGTGAAAACTGGAACTGGCACTGCAGTGCAGTGCAGTACACAGCTAATCCACAGCTTCAGATCAGTGACCACAACCAATGTACATGGATTACTCACAATTAGTATCTCAAAACCAAGTGATTAAGTTAAGATCATGGCCAGAAAAGTAAACCAGACCAGGCAGCAATGGCAAAATGACAATATTTCCTTTGGGAACAGCAAAGATAGAACATGACATTAGGAAAAACAAATGAATTTTTCTAATGAATCCCTAATAAAAATTAAAACTATTGCTTCACATCCTTTCCTCCAAAAAAAAAGTTCAATCTTTAACCTACAAAATTAGAACAGCAAAAATAGAACTTGCACTAGCACTGAAGCAAAAAAAAAATGTGAAGGCATCCTGAAACACTAGCACTGAAGCACATACATACTTCTACCCATGGATCTGAACAGAACAAATTATGCAAATTGATATAACACTAACTAGGAACAAGCATTTCACTCAGAAAAACTTTGAATGCTATCAATCTTATGAACTGAACTAAGAACAAGCAAGGATCTAGGACAAATGACACAGTACATTACATGAACTTTTTCAAATTTTAGAACAACTGCATATGATAGATCAAATCCACATATGCTTGTACTGCCTATGAGATATTACACTGCATATGAGAGATCTACTTCCACATAATGCACTACCATGTGAAGCAAAAACCACTGATCTCCAACTAACATGCAAAAATCACTGATCTCAAAAGAAAAGAAGAGATGGAGAGAAGAATTGGAGATTTCTATGTACCTGGATCCAAGTGCTTGTGTTCTTGCTCTGATTTGCTCCGATTTGAGAGACTAGTGCCCTGTCACCGGATCTGTGAAGATCTGTGAAGATATGAACAGAAGAAAATAACACAAGCAGAGAGATCTGTTGAAAAAAAGAGATAGGGAGAAGAATTGGAGATTGCTATGTACCTGGATCAAAGATTTCCAAGCGCTTGTGTTCTTGCTCTGATCTGCTCCGATTTGAGAGAGACTAACACCCCCTGTCACAGATCTGTGGGAAAAAGGAGCAGCACCGGCAACGGCACGACGCTACTCTCAGGCCGTCCTCCTCCCCGCGTCGGCTAGATCTGGACGTTCAGTGCATATAAATCAAAAAACGCCTCTGAAACCCTAGATATGCGAAACCCTAGATGGGGAGGAGTTGATCTCATCGGAGAGGGGGTGATGGCGTCGTGCGGGGAGGTGTAGGCGGCGGCGGCGAGGCGTCGCATAGGCGACGGCGAGAGAGATCGCGAGAGATCGTGGAGGAGGCGTCGTCGCTAGAGGGAGCAGTCGCGAGAGAGTTTTTTTTTTTTTTTTTTTTTTTCTTTTGGCGCGCTAAGCACTGGTATTGTAGTACTTAGGGCATATACAGGGGTAAGATAATACGAGTACTTAAAAACCTCGACATGCACATCCATATGTACCAGTGAGTAATTTTCTTGAGATAGTATTTGCTAATTTGGATCGATTTAAGTATGTAATGCTTTTCAAATATATATGAGAAAATTCCTAAAACCTGTGCCGGTTAATTAGGAGCTTGTTTTCAGATATGAGGGCGTCATTATCAATCCATTGGTGTAGGAACAAGGATCAAAATATGCATCACGGTATTTTGGCCCAAACTAGTCATCAGTGATGTTAGTTGTATTTCAAAAAGAATCATAAAATTGAATACAGTAACTAGCATTACTCCAATTAAACCATACAAAACTTATGGCATACATAACCTCTTGTGGGAGACCTACTTAAGCGAAAGGCCAACAGCTGGTTAATCAGACCAACATAACCTCCACATAGACATGAAGAGCACGAGAATTACATAAGCAGCAGGTTAGCTACCCAAAAGAAAGGTTCCAAAAAAACATACTGCTGGCTTGCGTTATTTGTCAGCAGCATAACTGCTCTGCAGCAAAAGACTAATAATCACCGCAGCAAATTAAGACAATACAGCTACAATTGAGAAGCTAGGATTTCATTCCATGTATCTGGTACCCCAGGAAGACACCAGTGCAAGCAGTCTTGGATCCCTTGTGTAGACTTGATACTATATCTCGATATATGTCCTCCATCTCTAAGACGTGATAGAACAGTGATATCCAAAAGCTTGACCCTAGTGCCTCTCACCGCTCCCTCAGCATCAGTATCATCAGAATGATTCTGCAAGATTACATTTTGCCTTGGCCAAAGGATTTGTATTGTCACAGGTGCCCCCAGTGTTCCACTCCCCATTAAAGAAATGCCTAGGTGATATTGATCTATAGAAGACCTTTAGCTGGGGGTGTTTGGGGAATTTTGTATTCTGCTCTTTCGAATATAGCCACTTAACAGTGTGGATGGTGAAATTTTTGGCTTTCCCGATGACGGCAATATTTCTGTTGTTGTTAGGTGCTCCAGCAAGATACATTTCCCACTTATTTGCCTTTAGCCTCCCTCGATTCCAGTGGTGGCCGGTGTTAAGAATAAGAACATGAATTTAATGGAGGTTTCTCTGAAGAAAAGAAGGCGGACGGTCAAGATGCATAGCATAAGAGGTAGCTGGATCTGATGGATTCAGAGGCTCCAAATCACAAAGGGTGGATGACCAATAGTACAGAATCGTCGTATTGGTTCTTAGGAATCGATATGCCCACCCATCTGTCCGTTTTGCACCACGTGCTAGGACAAAGCCATACTCTGCACCATCATCTTCCACATCTGAACGCTCCTTCCCACCTGTGACTATACACATCATTGATTGAAACATTTGCCTCCTTAAAGAATCCCCTACATAAGCAATGGTTCTATCCTGCATTCTGAAATATGTCCAAATTAGTGTGACCTGAAAGACACAGATAAGCAACCCAAGCAGAAGAATATAGTGTATCTTATCTCCTCAGGAATTGAGCAGCCTCAAACTCCGGCATCTCGCAGCCTTCAGGCTGCCATCTAAATTTCTGATACATAAAATCTGTGCGCTGTGTCAGTCTGCAGGCCCAGCTCTCAGAAAGTCATTGTTTACATCCAAAACCAGAATATAGTGGTCTGCGGTCATTGGAAACCCATTTTCCATTCCTGTAGTTATATTCTGCAAGATAGTTGAAGCAAATATCATACAAACAGTATTAACACCAGAGTTCTGAAAACCACAAGTTAGTGGTTTACTGGCTGGGAGTGGCTGGTCACTGCTAGCAACTCGTTTTACTGGCTCTAGCTGGGAGTGGTATTTGGTAAACCAGGCAGTCTAGGAAATAGACTTTAGAGCTCTCTGAGCTGGCTAATCCGAGATGAATTTCCACGGTTCAGCCAAGTTTTGCAGGCAAGTCAAGACAATAAATACTTTCTGCCATGCTTCTAAAAAATGGATATCAGATGCATAACACTTACGGGCTGTTTGGATCATTGGTTTTAGAGAGAGGTTTCCTAAAACAAATTTTATTAGATATTTTAGCAAAACAGAATTTAGATTGTTGGTCTGTTAGAATCATGTTTATAAAAAATGTTGTTTGGCACAAAACGGATTTAAGATTTTTCTTGTTTGAGTTTTTTGAAAAACAGGTCTGAGTCGTTTTTTTATTAAACTTGTTTTTCTATATTTTATGAAAACTTGTTTTTGTTATACTCATTTTAGTTGCGGACAAACAAACAAAGTTTTAGGTAGTTAAACTCCAGATCTTGTATTACAAAATAGCGTTTTCTCAAAACACGAGATCCAAACAGGCCCCTTAGGTTTGGTCACATGTCAAGCTTTTAAAATCTAACATGGTTTCTTTTACCATAAATTTTGCATGAAGTAGAGATGTTTGCCTACAATACTAGCATAGTTTGGATATCATAGACTTCAACCAGAATTTAGTTTGGAACTAGTTCATCTGGTCCAGTGTCATTTATAAAAAATTATTGTAGCAGAAGTCTTAAATAAGAACCACTTGCACCAACATAAAATAACAAGATGGGATAATATGCCAAAAGGAGAATGCAAGTAAATTCAATCATGACACAGAAGAAATACATTAGTACAAGACGAGTAATTGCCTTTCTTTTCAGGAGGTGCTCTTTCCTTTTTATCTGCAACATCAACAAAACTGTGAACTATGGACACTGGTGGAGGTACACTAGTAACCTGCTTTCCTACTTCATCCAGTAACCGTGCCAATGGATCTGCATTTGGAAAATCTTCTTCTGTGGAGGTATGCTGATCTATGAACTGAATTAGCTACAGAAGTTTGCAGGACAATGAGCCCAAGGAATGCTCCGCATTAAGAAATCTAGAGAAGGTTATTTCTTAAGCTTATAATTAAGAGGACCTGGATGAGTCAAAGCAAATGATTCTGGTCAGAGGAGTTCAGTAGTGTAGTGTGATCCCTTCTCCCATTTCCAAAGAAGAAATATTGTGAACAGCGCAAGAACCACTAGTTGCTTGAGTCTCAAACCATTTATATGCACCAACATCATCCTTTTCTTGATGTGTTGAAGCACAAATTTCGCTTTCTTCAGGTTGGTATGTTCTTAAGAACAATCCATTATAAGCAAGAGAGAAGTGGTGAAAGCAGGCAACTGTTTCATATAAGAAAAAGGCGAAGTTGGATAAATGCTCATACACATAATAGCACACAATATTTTGCAAATGGAATCTATGCAATAAGTTAGGCCAAAGCAGTAAACTAACCATGAATCTTCTTGACACTTTACTAAACTGTCTAGTGTGGACCCTGAAATCGTCTGTGAACCTAACAAGTATCTCACCCTTTTTCCTAACCTTGCATTGATAGTTATATCAGTTGCGAAGAGCATGTGATTGGGTGGACAGGCAGGTTCACAGGTTGGAGTTGGTTCTCCACAAAATGAGGGGAAAGAATAGTTACTTCAATGTAATTGTGCAATATGACACCATTTTCAGCTGGAAAATCTGATCAAACTTTTCAGTTTTCACAACTGTGATACATTTCTTGTCATGAGAGATTGCATTCCAAGACACTGGAATTCAGTCATGGTTAATGAAACAACATGCAGATCCTATACGTATACTAACACGGTAACTCCCAAAAATTGACTGGAAGAACATATTTAGATCCTAAGTTAGGAAGTTCTTCAAAAATTGAAACTTGATCCAAGTTATCAAGATATTTCACAGAAAGATTACAAACCAACGGTCCCAAATAGAGGCAAGCATGATTGAGCACAAATTCTCTGCAATTCTGCATACAACAAAACTGCAGCTTCAGCTTAGCACTCCATTTGATCTTAACTTGGAGGCAATTCAAGCACTGAGCCAAACAAAATCTTCACTCCTCACCACTCTCCCTCCTCCAAAGATCCCTCCTCACCACTCTCCCTTCTCCAAAGATCCCTATTTGATGCCAATTGAACTGCTCCTAAAAAGAAACAAAGTGATCCTAGGAAACAAAATCCTAAGCCAAGATCCCATTGTTGGGCAATCGAATCCTTCGAATTAATCCCATGCACTACCCACAACCAAAACTTAAAAAAGAATTTTACTACCACCCTATTCGATTCCCATTACTGGATGCTACTACAACCAAACCCCACCTTATTGGCTCCTACACGAAATATTCTACACATCTAAAATACATGCAGATGAAAGCAACTTGCGATAAGCACAGCATAAATCAAGAAACCTGGACGAAGGAAGTGGGAAAAGGGGAAACTTTTTTGCGTTTCTTGGAACCGCACAGAATTTTATCACAAAAAAAGAGAAAAAATTGGAAATTTCGAGGTAAATCACTTACCTTTAAGGCTGTATCCAACCATCTTTTACTCGTTCTTAAATAAAATTTTCTCTATCACACTTACAAGAATAATCTCAGAAAATCGAGCAACAATCAAATATCTAACAGTTTGACTCTTATTGGGCTCTTCATGATTTGACAAATAAATATTAAAACTTATTAAAAATTTTCGTCTCACTTATAGGTAGACCCCACCAAAAAAATTCGTACCACTAACACGCCTAAACAAAATATAATGTATCACTTACAAGTGGGGTCAACCATCATTAGGCCCACATGTTAATGACTCACATTTGAAACCGTATGCGTACACGAAAAAATCGAGGCTGGCGCACTCAGGCAGTTTCCGCATCAGGTGGGGCCCACGCATCGCTCACGTGCGATGAAAATAAGTCTGACCCTCTAACTGATATGTAGGAACTCTGATTGTGGGATCCAGATGTCAGTGATAGTGGCTCATGCGTGGATCGATGTCGCACACATTGACAACACGCACTACGCGAGCTGTGGACCTCACGCCTTCGGTTTTGTTTCACGCGCGTACCGTAAACACCTCTCACTGACAGTGGGGCTGTTTGTTCTGTGGACTCATGTCAAATTTAAAAATTCACGAGTAAGGTTTAACGGTTTTAATTTTGGTGGGGCCCACAAAACCGCGTTACAAAGTACTGCCTTCGTCTCCAACACTGATGCGAGCTTCGCCGTGTACTCGCCTCCATCCGAAGAACACGTGTGTCCCATCACGCCGAGCAAGCGGCAAGCATGTGTTCGCCTCTGTCGACGCGTGTCGGCGAAGGAGCCACCGTTGGAGAGAGCCTAAGGTGCAAAGCAACTCGCGAGATCGATTCAAGAGCTAGGAGCGGAGAAATGCTGCAGCGTAAACCTCTAGGATCAAACATTTCTCCCTTCCTTTTGTTTTATTTCCTCTTTTTTCCCTATGTTTCTTTGTGTTAATTATAAGTGAGGACCCTTCCCCGGAGAACCATCCCGGGAAAGGAGGGCCCCCTACCTAGAGAAACTTTGTCTAAGGCTATTATCTTACCCCAGCAGCAACCCCCCGCACCCCTGAGGGCATTCAATGGCATCGAGGGGTGCGTCGAACCACACCAGGAGGGAAAACATCCCGTCCCTAGAGAACCATCTGGGGAATAGCAGCTCTCATGAACGGAGGACTGTCTGAGGAAAAGAAGGTCCCTCACACTGGGAATAATCCGGGGAGGGGATAGTCTCTTACCCAGAGACGCGTTTCGGGAAGGAAAAGTCCTTTTTCCGGAGAAGCATCCGAGGAGGGCAAAGTCTCTTTCCCGGAGAGATGTCTGAGGGGGGTGTAGGATCGAGAATGCCGACTAGAGGGGAGGTGAATAGGAGGCTTTAAAACTTTTCAACTAAAAATAATTTTTGCAAAGAAAAGACTAAGAGCAAATAAACTGAAACAATTTAATAATATTTTGCACTAAGAAAGAGTAAGAAAAACAAACATAGTAATTTATCCCGAGGTCTCGGAGACTCGCCTAGTCTCCCCTACTCCTCGTTGAAGCACTCAAATGAATGAGTCTTGCTTCAATATCCACGAAGGATATTTTTCACTAAGGTTGCTCCTTCTCCACTCCGGATAGGCGAGCACCGATGCCTTTCACAAAATATGCCGAGCCTCTCTGACAATCTCCGTTAATGGAGAGGTCAATAGCCACGCCTCAGACATAAGCTTCTAGGTGAGAGCGTTCACCAAGAGTAACAAGTTGCAACATCTTCTCTTGACCCCCAACAAATACCGAGAAACTTTTAAGGATGTAAATGATGCAAACAAATGCTCTCAGAAGATCTCTCTCAATCATAATGAATGATACTTGATCAAAAGATCAAGATTTTGGCACTTGGGCTCAAGTATATATCAAAAATTATATCTCTTGGTTCTTTAGAAAAACTGCTCAAAACAATGTTTATAAACACTGATCAAAATCTGCTCGAAAAGTGTTTATAAAACTAATAAAAAATATGAACATAAGCTTCTCAAAAATCTGCTCAAACACTGCTCAAAAATGTTTGTAAAACTGATAAAAAAGTAGAGAAATCTGCTCAAAAACTGTTTAAAAACTGCTAAAAAATGTGAACAGAAACTGCTCAAAAATCTATAAAAAACTGTTAAAAAGTGTTTTAAAAAAACTGCTCAAAAGTGTTTTAAAACTGCTTAAAAACAGTAGAGAAAATCTGCTCAAAACTTCTTCTAAAAACTGCTCAAAATGTATAGAAAAGATGCTCAAAGGTGTGTATAGAGACTGCTCAAAAATGTGTATGAGATTGTAACTTGAGATGTATGAAAATACTGCTCAAAATAGCTGTATTTATAGCCCAACATCTCAGTTAGCTGTTGTGGTCGAAAAAGAAAGAAATCAGGCCAGCTAACAGCCAGTTTCGACCTCTAACGACTAGTAAATAGTCGTTGGAATTTCTGGTCGAATGAACAGTACTCAAGTGACCTCTGGTCGTATAAACAGTATCTGGTCAAAATGAACAGTACCTAGTCGTATGAACAGTATATGGTCAAATGAACAGTACTAAAAAAACAGTTTCAGCCCCTCTTTGAAATATATATATATTTCTCATATTTTGACCAAGAATATGAATGAATGCGAATGCAACAAATAACCTAAGAGTTTCTCAGTTTTTGTCGGAACTAAAAGAGACTTCGCAACCCCTCTTAATAGTACGGTTAAAAACTAAAAAGAATTTCTATAAAATCCGATCAAACTTCAAACTCCGAGTCCGATAAAATAAACAAGCACTTACCTTAGGTCTTTGCAGGTTCCTTCTTGGCGACATTGCACTTGCTGCTTTGGCTCGCGTCCTCGGACTGCGACCTCGGGCGACATTGCGACCTTGCGCTTGACCTTGTGCTTGCAATTTGCAGACCTTCCCTGTAACATCCCTAATTTTGCCCCATTTTTCATTCTCTGAGCATTGCCTTATCACGCGCATCTTGCATCACCTAACTCTGAAAGAGCCCAAACCAAAACCAATACAAACGCAATGCGCTCTAAGATTCTCTCGCATCATAACATCTCAAATCGGCCGATTCTATCTCAAAACCGAAAACGACCGCTTCTAGGAGGCCCAAAAAGTCTAAAATCTCTGTTTGAAGTCCGAATCGAGATCCGTCTTCTCCTACGCGTTCATATCGCTATTTAATACATATCGTCCTTTAGAAACGTTTCCCAATTCGCGACGAAAATCAGAGTTTCAGCCGTTAGAAAAATCCGAAAACAAAAGTACCAGTTTTACTCAGCCCCGTTTTCGTTTTATCCGAAACCCTGCCAAATCTTCTCGTTTTCGCGCGTACTCAATTGGAACAAGTATATAATAATTTTATCCAGCCCTCAGAAAAGTCGGAATCGCAATTGGATCCCTAAATCTCAAAAATACCCAAAATACCCCTGGAGCAAAGCACTGTGTACAGTACACGGCACTGTGCCTGTGCCGTTGCCGTTGCCACGCCGTGCGCGCGCTCTGCTTGCCGCCCGTGCGCCACCGTGCCGTGCCACCGCGTCCCTTCGCCGCCGGCACCGCCCCATGTGCGCCTCGCGTGCCCCGTGAGCTGAGCCACCTGTCCAAGCCTCGGCAACACTTCGGGAACCCCCAGGTCGCCGTGATCGTCCCGTCGCATCCGCCACCGAACGCCGCTCCAGCTGGTCGCGCACAAAAGTCGCCGCTCCTGTGCTCCTCAGCCACGTCCAGCACCGGCATTGGGTGAGAGTGCCACCGCTGTCCTTTGCCCGAGCTGTAGCCATGCTTATCGACCCTCACGCCGGTTCACCGTCCCATCGCCACCGTCCTCGCCACCGGCTACCGTCGCAGCCGCGCCCAGTTGCGCCCTCCCTCGGCCATTACCTCCCCCAAAGCTTCTAGAGGCTATAAAAGCCAGAACCCACTCCCCTTCACCTCACCCACACAGCAAACGCGAAAGAATCCACTGTTCATCGTCTTCCCCGAGCTCCACCTTCGGCCTCCACGGTGACAGCGCTCTCCGGTGAGGATTTCTTCAAACTAAAGCCACCAATGTGTTCGTCTCATCCCCTAGATGGTTCATGAGCTCGGAATCGAGTTCATTTCGTCCCCAACTCCGGCTATCACCGGTTTTCCTTTCGCCTCTGTTCTGCAAATTCAGCCCAAACCAATTCGAATTAGGAGCCGTGCCAGTGAGAAGAATTGCTCCTTAGAGCATGCTTAACCACCCCAGCAAGTTAGTTTCGATTTTCATACAGCCAAACAAAAACCCCCAAATCCCCCGGCCGTGAACTACGGCCATCTACTCCGGCGAGCCTCCAAACGCAACAACTGAACAATCTAATGCACCAGTAGTGATCCCCACACTCCCAGGAGCAAGAATATGTGATCAATTTCCAAATTGATCAACCCTAGCTGCTCCAATTGCTCTGCCCTAGTTTCTGTTCAAAACAGCCACCTTGGCATTCAAATTCCGGCCAACTCCGGCCATCCCCGGCCAAACCCTCCGGCCAGACACCTCCTGACACTTAAGCCTACATGTTTGACATAGTTTGCCTTCAAACGCATGAGTCAATTGTTCATGACACACAAACCCTAATTCCAGCAGTACAATGGCATAGAAATTGCTGTGTCCTGGACCTTTTTGTAAATTCTGGAAAACCTAAACCTTTTCTGCTTGTCCCACTTTGTCAAATAGCTTCGCCTTAGTCTAATGCACCTACTGTCCAATTTTCATCTCATTCAGAGCTACCTAGACCCTTTAACCCACTTTTCGGCTTTTAGGTTAAGTTCGGACGTGACCCGAACGTCGCCCTTTTGACGTCCAATGTCCGTCGACCCTAAGAGTCTTATTTACTACTCTTCTTGTCCATTCTAAACTAGCACAATTCAACCCTTGGAAATCCAAAGCCCAAACCCTAGTCCAGTTCAGAAATCAGAAGCCGTTCCAGTATAGCGCCTTATTATTTTATGTGAGCATAAGTTGTCGTATTTTGTAAGTTGATTGTAATACCTTGTGTGTATGCCTGTATTTGAAGATCAAGCCTTCGACTACGCTGAAGAGGAAACAGAAGAACCCGTAGACTACGACACTACTGCTTGGCAAGGCAAGTTTCCCTCCTTTGAACATACTGCGCCTATTATTTTCATGCATATAATTATTTGGAATTTGATACCTACGCATGTATGCATAGATAGTTTTGATAAAAGTATATGTTGAGAAATGATGTGAGTAGATAGTCCTATTTTGCAGACCCCCCTTGTTTCATAACAAATTACTTTACCTTGTCACCTTAGGAGTAAAAATGTAGAATGGAAATACATGTCTATACTAATAAATGTGTAAAAGTAAAGAGGAAGGCAGAAGCATGAGCAAACTATTTCTAAAAGATCATTTTATGTAAAAGAAATAGGGACTATTAGCGAGGGTTGGTTTGGATGGTTGGCGCTGTGTGCGCGGTGGGTTTGTGAAAGCCTCGCTAAGGGTCCATAAGGACGGGATCGTCGTGCTGTGCTTCTAGCGACCTGAAAACGTGCTAACCACCCGCCTGGTATGGGACAGGCACAATGTCATGACTCACCTAAAGTTAATCATTTCCTGCAAATGGTTGTCGATCCGGTTTCCCGAGTGGAAATTGGTGGGCCACAGAGGGCCACGAGTGGTGTGAGGGGTAGAGAGGATAAGGTGTAAGGAGGAAGTCGCCCTAGCCTGGCTCTCGAGTCGTGCGCGACCGAACCCGGAAGTGGGATTTCCATGCGTCCAGAGGAGGGCTTCATGGACCCAAGGCTAGAAGAAAAGGCAGTGGGGAGGACCCACAACGATAATGAGGACCTTACGCGTGCTTGCCATGTATCATGTTGTAGGGAGTACCTACCTTGATAATGGGGCCGGTATTGTCTATGTATCGGGCAGGAAATTATTAACAATGGGTCAGTAAACTGTTGTGTAAGCTCAGCCTGGTCACCTGCGTATAAGTCGCAGGGAGCTGATCCGACATTTAAGTTGAGTTTTCGTGGTGGGTACAGTGGTACGCCTCTGTAGAGTGTAAAAAGGTATTCGAATACTCCGAGCTCCCGGGTTTTCTGGAGCCTGGTCGTCGTGGGGTGAACCCGCGTCGTTGCAGCATGATTAGTATTGCTAAATTCTTTAAAATGAGGTCAAACCGTGGCAACTCATGGGAGTTTAGCCTGACTTGCGAAAAATATACACATGTACAGTTTTGACAAATTACTTTGAGAAATAAAACCCCAGATTCAGGGAGATTTTCCAAAATACTACGATACCTCTGTTTTCAGTAAAATTTCATTAAGTATGGGAGCCATAGAGCTTGTTGTTGTCAATAACTACATACAATAATTCCTTATACGGGAACTTGTTGAGCTTTGTATGCTCACCCTTGCTGATCCAATAAGTACAGAGGATGAATCATCTGATTTCATTGACTATGGAATCGAGCCGGCACAAGAAGACCCAGACACAGTTCCAGGAGATCCAGGCGCCTGAAGGGTCACCTAGCCTCAGTAAGAGCGATGTGGGTTTTCGCCCTGCTGCACGCTTTGTTGTTTGAGGGAGATGTTTCCCTCTGCTTTGTTATTTTGCTACTCTTACTCGATGTGGTTCTGCACACGTCGGTTATTGTAATATGGGTCTGAATGACCCCATACGCTATGTTATTGTATGTATGTAAATGCCGTTGGATGTTCTGAAGTTTCAACTCCTGTGCACAAATTACCTGGGCATTTGTATTAGGTTCCCTCTAACGAGGGGCCCACATTCCCGGATCACTTACAAACTTTACAAAAATAACACAGCATACAAATAACTCAAAGACACGATTAATCCAAGACACTTAATGTGATGCAATAGAGGGAAGGTTCCTTTATCGGAGAACCGTCTGGGGAAGGAAATGACTCGCTCCCGAGAGAGAAAACGCTACTTATACCCGTCATGTGTTGCTCGTTTACCATGCATCCTTTCAAATGCACAGCAGATCGTCTCTTGTGACACATGGAAACCATCAGGGCTGTTCTCGTTTTCTATATAAAGGGGAACTCGGCGTTGAAAAAATTCATTCTTACTCCCGAGCCACCAACTTGCTAGCGCCAAAGCCCTCCCGGTTAAGAGCCCTTTCCGGAAAAGGAATGAGAATGACACCCAAAGTGTGAGGGAAAGCCGTCGAAATGGCCCTGGTGGAGGTGACATCTGATTTCCTCGGGGCCACCGAGTTTACACCCGGGGACCAGGATGCCCTTGTGTCCTGGAAGGTCTTCTTGGATGGAGACATCCGAGTCCCAAGTGAGGAGGTTACCCCCAGCCCCTGGGACGGGGAGGTGGTGGCCTTTGAGGTGTTCGTCAATGCGGGCCTTTGTCTCCCAATATACTCCATGCTCTAGGACTTCCTCTGGGAGTACGGGGTGGCACTCAATCATCTGACCCCACATACTCATCCGAATGGGGCTGTTTCTTTGTTTGTGTGAGACCACAACCGGGACGGAGGGGATATTTCGTCTCTTCCAGTATTTCTACAAGGCCACCGCGAGAAGCTCGCCAGTGGTGAGGAACGGGCCGAAATCTACTTTCGGCTTGGTGATGGTGAAGAACCTCCCCTCCCGGGTAGACGAGTACCCAGTCGCGTCTTCCCGGGACCACTGGGAAGGTTTGGTTCGGAGATGGTTCTATCTCCGGGTGAGGGACCAGGAAGTGATTTACTCCCCGGGCTCCCCTACCCTCGAGTGATCCTCTAGTCCTCCGCTTCTGAGGTAGACTTTGGACAACATGACCTTAATCGCCAAGATGGTGGAGGCTCATTCTCGGAGGAGTATAAGGGACCTGACGGAGGAGTTGCTTCTCCTCTGGCTTAGCCACTTTAGCCGGAATAGGAGGGGCTTGGGGCTTGGTCTGGAGTACCGGCCCCCACAATTTTCGTCGTTGCGGCGTAAGTGTTCTCACCAGGGAAATTATCCAGAGAGGGAGGGATCCCTCATCCAGGAAATTGTCCGGGGAAGGGAGGATCCTTTTCCCGGAGGGCGTCCGAGGGAGGGAGCGGCCCGCTCCCGGAGAAATGAGACGACCTACTTTCTAACCTTGGATTTGATTTTTGCAGTGAGGTCATAAGAGTCCTCCCGAGAAAAGGCAAAGCATCTACTAGGGAGGTACTTCGAAGACGAGCACGCCTGGTGCCTCGCGGTTATAGGGGAGGGCGCTTTCCAGAACTTGGTGGCGAAGGCCTTTGGGATAACCCTTCCTGCTCGGGTCCCTCTTCCTACCTGGGCTTGCACAAGCGGAGGGAGGCGTGTCCCCTCCCGAAGGGGAAGCACACCAAAGCAGCACGGGCTCTAAGAGAAGGTTCCGGGAAGGCCCGAGCCAAGTCCCCAGTGCCGACCCTGGGCCCCCGTTAAGACGAGACCTTCTTCGGTGCAAGTGACTCCCGCATGAGCAACATTTGCCACGGCCATGTTGGTGGCACAACTCGATGCCTTGGGTGCATCGGGTGTGTTCGACAACGTGGAGATCGGGGAAGGGGAGTCTGATTCGGCAGACTACGCCTCGACCCCATCCCCAGAGCAAGCACCCCAGGAGGAACCCCCGTGCGCACGGGGTTACCTGATAGTGCGTTTTCGGGGGGCCGGCGCTCCGCCTCATCTAGAAGCCATTTCCGCTTTCAAGGCAGACTCGCCGGCGACGTCACCCCCAAGGTCCGGGCCTACGTCTGGGGAGGGGGAATTGACGAACGGTATAGGGAGGTTGTCTCTCTCGCCCTCCAAATAAGGACCTTCGCCTAAGAACTCGTTTTGCTCATTCGGTAATTGTTGACTCTTTGCCTTTGGTAACAGACCACCACCATGGCGCACACCGTTTGGGTGTGTCTCGTCCGGGACAATTCGGACACCAACTCGGCCATGGCCACTCTCCAGTCCAAGTGGGACACGGCCATCCTACAGTTGGAGTGCATCTGGTTAGAACAGCTGACCATCATTGAATCCGAGATGGACACAGTTGTTCGGGAGTTGGGGCGTGTCCGCCTGTCCGGGTGTAGCTGACCGCATTGGAGGAGATCTGATAATGCTTATAACAACATGGCTGCTCTTTTTCTCTTAAATTTCTTTCTGTCGATGTTGACAGTGAAGCGGTTTCAAAATGGTTGCTCTATTTTTTCAAAAAATGTTGACCATTATGACCCTAATAGAACGCAGGATAGTTTTAATTCTTCGCATCCTTCCAAACTGAGCAAATAAAGCAGCTTAATCAGCGGATGCCTCAACGCTAGAGTTTCTGCCTCGTAAAGTATATCTCGAAAAATAGAGACAAAATAAGTCAATACAAAATATATTTGATTTTAACAGAAATAAAATGATAAATTATTTCACATGGGTGATTTTGTAACATATCTATTCTCATATGAATATATAAAACACATGATATTATAATTATAGAGTAGTCTAATCAAATAACAAGTACCACTTATATTTACACATTATTGTAAGATAGAATAAAATCTATGAACTAAACACCTAAATATTTTCCTTATGTATTCCTCTTTCATTGTTTTCTATTGTGTTTGGAAGAATAGAGAAAGATTTGATGAAACCATAGAACCACATGGTTATTTCAGAGCAAGGAAAAAACTGGCCAGGGGCTTAGATAGTTATTTGAAAGGTATAGTCAACAATGAGGTGATGATCAAATCTTAATAATATCAATAAATATCTACACTATAACGCTATTATTAAGAATTAAATCCTCTCGCTAAATCAGACAATCGGATAATAAATTAGTTATCCTATCAATCAGTCGACGAAATTATAATAAACTACATCACAAACCAATGTACTATAGCATTATTATTAAGAGTTAAATCCTCTCACTAAATTAGACAATCGGATAACAAATTAATTAGAGTATCAACCAGTCCACGAAACTATAATTAAATACATCGCAAACCAAGTTACTTCGGCATCAAACCTTGGTTAAGCCCATGTGAAACCATCTGCGGAAACAACAGAAGGGGCACAGAATCTATAAAGGAACCAAAGAAAAATTTAAAGAAAAAGAACAAGTGGACCACGATTATTCGAAAATTGATCTTGAAGCTTGCGAGATGGGACATTTTAAGATATTTTACGAGTAGGCGCGATAGAATAAGAGATAATTGGCATAAGAACACTACGAAATTAAGAATTACTATTAGATATTATTGTAAAATTGAAACGTGGATTGAGACACACATGTCAATAAGATATTAATACTTTTTCCTTAAATCCTAAAGTTTTGGTGTTACCATGGAAATTTCCATCTTAAGAATAATGCTTTTTTTTGCCATTGCAGAATAAAGAGGCATCAACAGGAAAAATATTCTGAGAACAGGAATAAATCCAGTGGCCAATTTGAACCAGTGGCATTGCTTGAAAAAAAGCTTTTAATCCAAATCATGGAGAATTTAGGTTTTAGAATATTTTCCCTAATCACATCTTTTATTTTCTTACCAGTAATAATCCGTCTGGTCCAAAAAATGTCACTTTTATATGTGTCAAAATTTTGATCAATAGTATATTTTTTGAGACCATACCACTAATACATTTAGACAAAAATTCTATGAGCATAATTGTTAATAATATTATAATTTTATAAATTTTTACAAATATTATAGTGAAATACTAGTCAATATTATATGATTGTATCGTGGAGATCATGTAAACATAGAAGACGGCAAACTATTTTGGACAAAGGGAGTAAAATATGGAGACTTCTTCTATGGGATGCTCTCAAACATGAGACCCTGATAAGAACCATTAAATCATGGTATAGATAATGCTCTGACATAGTAGCCGAGATCTCAAGTGCCCAAAGAAATTTTTGTGATGCATGAAATTACAACATTTTGTGGGTTGGCATGTAACAATCTGACAGATCAGTCACCTTCAAGGTACTCTCCCTGCATGCATGTCTGACCAAAAAAACTATTTTAGTTAGACAAGCAGGCATGAAGTGTATGTGCACGTCAGAGAAAGAACTATTTGCCATGCAAGAGGACAATGACAGTATGCGTGAGAAGACATCTTACATGTGATTTAGTGCTGTACCAATGAGGACATGAAATAGTCCTAAGCTGAGGGAAATAACACCAAAGAATTGGCTGGAACTTGTCCAAGTAATTGGATTCCTGTCTTTCGAGACTCGAATGGCTGATACTGAGGCGGAAGGGAAATCCAAATGGTTGATATTGAGGCGGAAGAGAAATCCGAATGCCTCGCCAGAAACCTGAAGTACCTTGAAATCTATCACATCTTCATTCAAACTGTTGATTTGTGATGGAACAGCTTCTTGAGTGTTGCAAACTGATCATGGGAAACTGGTGAAGAAACAAAAACCGCATTGCTTGATAATGGTAGATATGGAAACCACAAATTTGCATTCTTTTTCACTTCTTTCTGATAGAGTAATAGAGAGAGTGATATGAAATTACAGTACCAGGTTTTGCAAATTTGATTCTTATAGCCAAAGGCGCAAAAACCGAATGGAGAACCAGTGACTTCACATTGTCCTGCTGACAAATGTGAAAGCGCATTGCTTGATAATGGTAGATATACAAATCATAAAAATGATGTGTTTTGGCCTAAAATGAACCACAAATTTGCATTCTTTTTCAATTATTTCTAATAGAGTAATGGAAAGACGGTGATATGAAAATATCAAATCTGGTTTTGCGCATTTGAATTCAGAAAGACCAACAACGAACACAAACTATGGATTGTCATAGCCAAATGAACACAAATCAAATGAGGAACCAGTGACTAAACATTCTCCTGTCGTCAAATGTGAAAGCCTTCAAACACAGATGAATCAAGAAGAGCAGCAGCTGTATGACCTAGCAGTTATTTCAACCTGCCATTTTAGAGACATGCATCAGTAAGTACTAGAAATCATCCTTTTAAACCAAGCAGGATTTAGGCAAAGAGCAGGAAAATGTCAAGGTCGATCAAAGGTATAGATAGGATGATCACAAAATGCAATTGTAGCTGCCATAGTAACGTAGTACAAAATGTTATCAACAATACACCATTCATTTAGCTTCTACCATATCATGAACTCGCAAGTTGCAAGACATAAGAGCAACTACAATCTGAAAAAATGCAGGATAAATCAAACAGATATTAACTTAAACCACAGGTTCATAACAATGCGACCCCTATAGAAATAGTTATCAAGATAGGCAGAATAGACCACTCTAAACAAGGAGAACTAGTAGAGTATTGAAGCGACGACCCATTCTTCAACTGCAAAGACAGTCACTTGTCAACAAAAAAAAATCCGACCTGACTCCAACAGGCAAAAAGATCAAATTCTCTCTACACAATTGAGAAGCAATCAGATCCCTAGGTGCAGACAAGCTCAATACCAGTAACAACAGCAGCAATTGCCTCAAACTCCTGTCCTCCCCCTTATCATCCATGAGTGTTCACAGCCTCCCACACCAAATTCTTTGGCGCCACACTGTTAGTGACATCCCTTGCCTGCAATGCAGCGGCTCTCAGTGTTTTCCACGTCAGGACATTTGCCTCCCAGAAGGAGGCAGCGGCATAAGGCAACCCATGCTTCTTGCAAAGGTCGAGCACAAATGGTGAAACTTTCCTAAGGTGGCACCGCGGAAGGCGGGGGAACAAATGGTGCTCAATCTGGAATTGCAAACCCCCATGGAACCAATCCATCCAAGGTGAGCACTTGATGTCAAGTGAGCCCGCTGTCTGCTTCTCAAACCAGTCATTCCCCCTTGGCGGCCCGACATACACCTCCGACGAGAAGTGGTTCAGGCAGAACTGCACATGCTGAATTCCAGTCACCACAAAGCTCGCGACCACAAAAGCCACCCTCTCCCACCAATTCGGCAGGCAAGATACCAATAACGGATACCAAACCCAGAATGTGACTACCCCGGCCATCTCCAGCCACCGCTGTGGCACCTTCTTCTTCGAAAGCAAGAACAGGAAGGACTGTGCGAGGAGGTTTATCCTTGCGAAGCACATCACAGGGTAAAACGTCCAGTGCTGGTAGCTGATAAAGAACCTGGACGCTGCATCGAACGCCATTGTGCGCTTATAGAAGCACGACCAGAGGCCGGTAAACAGCTTCGCCGACACGGCGAAGAGCGGCATGTGCTGGAGATCCGGGTCGTGGTCAAGGCTGTTGCAAGCGAGGTGGTGGGTGTTGTGGTTGTGCTTCCACCACGCAATGCTGAGGCCGGTGAGGCAGTTCCCGGAGAGCACCTGCAAGAACCGGTCCAGCACAGCGTGCCCCGTGATGCGGTGGTGGCCAGAGTCGTGGCCCATCCACCCGGACTGGATCCAGACAAACCCAATAAGGCCGCCGGCTAGGAGGTGGCTCCAAGAACTGGCGCACGCGAGGACGCAGTACAGGGCGGTGGCGAGGAGGAGCACCATTCCCACGAGCAGGAGCTTGGGCGTGGGCCCGACGCGGTCGAACAGGCCGGCGGAGGACAGGTGACCGAGGAGGCGGCGGTAGTCGGCGGACGCTGGGGAGACCGCGTAATCGGAAAGACGCCCGATAAAGAACCGCCGGAGGAGGGGGCGCACGGACGGCGGATGGTACGCCGCGAAGGCGTCGGTGGCATCCTGGCCGGCCAGAGTGAGCAGGGGGAGATCGCCGCCGGGGTGGTCCGGCAGCCACGCCGTGACGTCGTACACGTCGCCGGCGATGGAGATCCAGAGGTCGCCGGCGGTGGCGTGTTCCTTCAACTCCGACGACGAGATCATCCGCACCCCGCCGTCGCCGTCCGCCGCCGCCGCCGCCATGGCGTTAGTCATTGCGTCTGCGCTGGACGGCACTGGCATTGCGCGGGCCTGGACCATTGGAGGCGGGCCTGGCTGTATAGGAGGAGAGGGAGGTGGGAGATTGGATCTCAGGAGGGGATGGACATTGTGAGGGTGGGGTGAGGGGAGTTACTTTCTTTTTGTTTCTCTCTCCCACGATGGGGAAAGAGAATTACAGAGGATATGGAAACCGCTTTTCTAAATTAGAGGAGCCACGGATACTCTATGTATTTTTTTTATAGTTCGCCTATATAATAGAAGGTGTGGATTGAGAATGTTAGAATTGAAAAGCACAAAATAATATTAATTTTGTATAAAAATCAATTATAACTGTTGTTTGATATAAGGGTGGAAAGGATGTCCTGAGTTATTATAGAGGTAATTTTATACATTTTTGATTATTTGATTGTATGGTAGATAGTTCAAATCGAGTGTTAAAAAATTAGAAACACAAAATTATATTATTTTTTTGAAAGATCAAGTATAACTTTTTTTTTCCAAAGACGTGTAAATAATCTGTATAGTATTCCTCTCCTTTGGAGAGGATGGGAGGTATGCAGTACACTCAAGCATTTATTTATCATTAAAAAGGTAATTACACAGTGTTAGATATTGGTGTGTAAATTTAAACAATTAAATGCAAGTACGTTTGAGTTGTTGTAAATTAGTAATATTTTTTATTTAAATTTGTGACAATTTACTATCTTCATTTTCTAAGTTTGTACGATTTTATACCAACTATGTTTGAAAAAAAAAATTGTCCATGGTACATGGTAATTGTCAATATGAGAGCCTAGATCTTATCTAAGGGACAAAAATCTACGTGTCAGATTGATCTCATCGTCCGTTTATCATTAGTAAGACCGGCCTCATCCTCCTCGTGTTAGCAAGCTTCCTATCCAAATTTTGTCATTGTTTAAGCCCATTTGTCTGTACTTTAAAATACATATGATAAATTGGTAAAAACAAAACTACTTACATTAATTTTCGATAGCGTAGAAATATACATGGGCATTATCAAAATCGAAAGGGGTAATAGCATTTTTAGTCTCTTATTTTGCTCCAAAGCTTATTTTAGTCTCTTCTTTAAAAAAAAACTAAATGATCTATTCATTTTTTTTGTGAATGGGGTTGAAATAGTCATGTATACATTTAAATAAGAAAAGTGTATAATAACCTGACATGTGGGATCATGTTTAACTCACCTACCCTCCTGCATGTCATTCTAATCAGCATAAACAAGTTTGGCATCATACATTTGTGTACAAGTATGATGCTATAATTTTTGAAAACATGTAGATAGCAATGTAGAAGGTACAATCTTCTTATAAATTAAAAGTTTTGTTAATAGGAAAATACTTGGTTTTTTCTTATCTCACATATGTTTCTTTTCATTGTTGGATCAAAATTTCTTCCTTAGATTTAGTTCTTTATAGTTCACCTAACATGTTCAACTTCTTTGATAGCACGCAAAAGTGGGGCAGCAGGGTGGCGATAGCGTCACCTGTCGCGGGTGGAGGCGGATGGAGGTGACAGTTGTAGGGAAAAGAAGGAGGTGGTGGTGGTACCACTAACCACGGATAATAACAGCTGGTAGGAGAGAAAAAGAAGATGATGAAACATGGTTGGCGGTAATGACAATTGAAGGGAAAGAGAAAGAGAGAGAAAAAAGAGAAGATAAGAAGAGTGGAGATCGAATTTAAATTTTATATTTGTGGTATAGATATTGCAAATTTTTTTTTAAAAATAGTTAACTGCAGTGACAGTCCCATAATTTGATATATAGTCTGATATTATGAGATTACAACCTTTTTGTCGTTTTCTAATTTTGGGGCGGACAGTTAGGTTTAAAATTTTAAATGTTGTGACGGAGAGATGTTTGTCGTAATTGACATTTCTTTTTTTAGAATAGAAAAGAACGTGTGTTCCAATGGCAAAGAAGGAAGGGATGTAGTGCGGAAGGGGAGATCGCAAGGTGGAGAATACGCCACAGGATTGGATGCTTGCTTAGGAGAATAGATTCCGTCAATAAAGATCATGTGGTTGAGGTTGCCTTGTTGGTATTCTAACCAGTTTGCCTTCAGCTAAATATCATCCTTCCAGCTCCACCATAAGTGAATTTTCTTTCGAATAACTCAATAAAAAAAAGATTCGAATACTATGTTATTCGGAAAAAAATTCAAAAGATCGATTTGTTGAGTTTCATGTTTTAAAATCTTCGAATATCATAATTATTTTTTTTACATAAATATGCTAATTAAATCTTAAATTTAAAGTGTTTGACTCTAATTCTGATACTATGTTAAACATTATACATCAATCAATTTATCAAAAAATTTTAAACTATTAAAAAACTACATATACTTGAAAACATGTAAGTTTGCTTACATATCTATGCTTTATTTGTAATAAAAATCATGTTGTAATCTAACTGGTTAGGAGACTCAAACTCTTATTTAAGAGATTAGGGTTCAAATCCTAGTCATGAAAATATCTGAGATATTTAAGTTAAATTTTAAATAGTGCGGGTTTCAGTTGTGAGCCCGGATCACGACTCAAAGTTCGGGGTTGCAGTCCTGACACGGTCCTGGGCCAAAAGTGCATATGGGCTGTGTCACGTCTTCAGTCATGGACTGAGCTCGCGACTGAAAGTCATTTTTGCAATTTTAAAAAGTTTTGAGTTAGTTTTTCAATTCTTTTTTTTGGGTTATTCATAAAAAAAATTCACCACAAGTAGATCAGTAGACACTAAACTGTATGGGTTTCTGTTGATACTAACCCATCTCCTATGCACATTGGCTCTATGCCATTTTTTTCTTAAGGAGAAAGAGAGAGAGAGTCATATAAGCATAAAGTCTCTAGAGTTAGCATTCTTATGTGTTGGTTTTAGATGAGAGATAGTGTGTTGCATCATAAAAGTAAACCTACTTTTTATTTATTTTTTCCCTCAAAATATAAAATATTAGTCAAAAAGACCTCCTGAGACACATGGGGTTGATAGGTGGGCCAAATAGTGCTAATCCTATCTCTCAGCATCTAAAGTGTAAGTGTGCGTGGATGGGCGCATGAAGTGAGGCGCTTGTCCCCACATCAACCATGCGGGTTCATGGGTCCCATGCACGTTGTTTCATGCATGTTGAATCTTGAGCCCTAATTAGGGTTTTGGTGATTAATGACATCCGTGAGATTTGCGACTAACCTCTGTATGTGAGACTCAGGTAAATCAAAAGAAAAAGCATCGAGGAAAGACAAAGCAAGGCTATCAAGACTCCATGAAACGAAAACGACGAAAATCTCAACAAGAGTACAAATACCTAAACCTAGCGCCTTCTTGTTTTGAAATTTTCTAGGTTAGATGGTCGTACTATTAAGAGGGTCTTAGGACAAGTCTCTTGATCAACCTTGAAGTTTTTAGAAGCATATTTGCATTTGCATTTGCCCTAAATCAAATTTGAGTAAAAAATTCAGAGGTCTGTTTTTGTTTTGTACTGGCCGGACAGTGTCTGAAATGACCGGACAATGTCCGGCCAATACAAACAATTTCAGAACATTGCAAACAAGTGCAACAGAGACATATACATTTGTCTGGTGCATCTGTCCGATGAAGGCCGGACATTGTCCGAAGTGACCGGACAATGTCCGGTCAATACAAATGTTAACGGGATGCTGAATTAAGACAAATGTATTTGTCCGGAGGATGTGTCTGAAGTGACCGGACATTGTCCGAAGTGACCGGACAATGTCCGGCCAATACAAATTTTGGGCTATTGAAAATGCTGTGTTAACAGAGACATATCTATTTGTCCGGACATTTTGTCCGGACAAATCCCATATGTCCGGCCCATACAAATTTCTGGAGAGTTTTATTTTGAGTGTCAACAGAGACAAATACATCTGTCCGGACAAATCTATTTGTCCGGCATGTACAAGTCGTTTTGAACAGGGGTATCAACAGAGACAAATGCATCTGTCCGGACATTTTGTCCGAACAAATACATTTGTCTGGCCTTCACATTTTACTTCAAACGGCTACTGACACTCGTACTTCACGAGAATAACGGTCAAAATTTTTGTACTGACCGGACATTGTCCGAAGTGACCGGACAATGTCCGGCCAGTACAACTTTCGCCCAATCTTCTTGAAATCGACCGTTTTTACTGAGGGTATAAATAGATCACTGTTGTAGATGTCAAATACACACGAAATACATCTCTAAACCTTTGAGCAACAGTGTGCAAACCCTCTCACTCCCATTCTCTAGCAATTGAAGTCAAAAATTGAGAAATCTTGAGTGCTAGTTGAGTGAAATCGTTTCCAAGCCCTATTGCATTTGCATTGAGTTCATCAAGCTTTGAGGTTGATCAAGCAAGGTGCTAGGCTTGTTACTCTTGGTGATTGCCGTCACCTAGACGACCCGGGAGGTCCGGCGATCTCTCCATCGATGGTGTGTGTGTCAGAGAGGCCCGGTGATTGATTGTAAAGGCTCGGAGCTCGCCTATCCGGAGAGGAGAAGGGCTACCCCTAGTGAAATCGAAGCATAAGTTCGAGCGAAGAGCGCTTCAACGAGGATTAGTGGAAATCGGCAAATTTCCGAGACCTCGGGAAAAACTCGATCTCTTTGGTTATCTCTACTACTTGTTTCATTTTCTTAGTGATTGAATTGTTGCTCTTAATCTTTTATAAATTGCAAAACTTGTATTGAATTGTCATTCACATCTTTAGAAACTTGTTATTGCAATTTAGGTTGTTAATCACTAGCTTAGAAGAAATATTAAAAACCGCCTATTCACCCCCCTCTAGTCGGCATCCTTCGATCAACAATGCACACACCTGATAGATTCCTTCTCTCGTTGTCATAAGTACCTCTACTTTTTTTTTGGCCTAGTTGTCAAAGAGAAGGGGACTTTTTATGTAATAATGAATGTTCTGGATTAGGATTGCTCAGTTAGTAGAGTAAAGGACTAAAAATCCCCATGTCAGTAGTTCAAATCTAGATCCTTTAGAGAGGAAGCTGAGCTGAGCTGAGCTAGAGGAGGGCAACGAGAAGCAAGTTTGGTGTACTTTGTGCTAAAATTTCTTCTTTTCTTTCAAAGCCCGAAGTATCATTGGTTGATCCAACTCCCAAACTCCCAAATCTCAAAAGGCAAGAGGTTTTCATTGACATATGAAACTGCATTGTGCATGTGGCAAGTGACGAGAGTGGGGGCCCACAAAACATGTCGCGTTGATTCTACTCCAACGGTGCCACTTGCTTTACTCTAAGTTGGCGGGCCCACTTGCCGGCAAGCACACAGCAAATGCATTATGGTGTGTTTGTGCATGACCCACGAGCCAACCACCAGTCTAGCTAGTGCTGATATGTGCACAGAACACTCATTTACGAACCGCCTTTGGAGATGACCTTATAATGACTCGTTGCCCATGAGGATGTCAAATGGCTAACTCATGCAAAACTTCCTTGCCTAAAGCATTCCTAGCATATATATGTGCCCAAGGAAGTTGGAGCTCATTCCAATGTCAAAGTCTTGAGTTCTTTTTATGTGCTCTAAAGGCTTGAAAGGTTGGAATAATTAATTGACCAAAAACTATCTAAAATTATAACACCATTGTCATTCATGTAGAATATTCTCTCAACTTAAGGGTAAAATACTAAAAGATGGAGATTACAGTTTTGAAAAGAGAAACGAGAGCTTAAGATTAGAAACTTTCTAAGCTCCAAGTTTTGGCTCCAACTTCTCCATGATAAAAGTCGAAGCTAGAACTGGAGTTGGAGTTTTGCCAAATATAGCCTAAAGATTAATATTCAAACTCCACCATTGATAGATTATTGATATTGTCAGGGAAGACTTCTAGATCTCCAAGTCACAACCCCTCAAAAAAAAAAAAACCCAAGTCTCAAGGAGAAAGGGCCTCAGGTTGTAGTTCCCTAGAAAGGTCCTAGACCTTTGGGACAAGGGCCCCTAGGGAGACCTTCAGGCTCTTGGCCCTAGTTCTCTAAACGGGTCCTAGGCGTCTAGGCCAAGGGTCCCTGGCGGATCTTCAGGCCATTGGATCCTGATTCTTTAGGAGGGACCTGGGCCCCTAGAGAGGCCCTAGGCCTCTAAGTTAAAGGTCACTGGAGAGACCTTTAGGCCCCTAGGTCTTGGTTCCCATAGAGGGACTCAGATCCCTAGGCTCTGGTTTCCTAGAAAAGCCCTAGGCCTCCATACCAAGGGCCCCTAGAGAGATCTTCAGACCATAGGGCTCTGATTCCCCCTGAGGGACCCAGCCCCCGAGTGGTGATTCCCTAAGGTAGACCTTCAAGTCCCTGGGCTTTGGTTCCTAGGGAGGGACCGGAGCCCCCAACTATGGCTTTCTAGAAAGACAATAAGCCTCTAGACCAAAGGTCCTTGGGGAAATCTTTAGGCCCCTTGGCGCATGGGAGAGCCCTATACCTCCAGGCCATGGGCTCCCAAGGAGATCTTTAGATCTTTGGGCCCTGATGCCCTGGGGGACCTGAGCCCATGGGCTCCATTTCCCTAAGAAGGCCTTGGGCCTCTAGGTCAAGGGTTCCCTTAGGTTCCTGGGCCCTAGTTCCTTGGGAAGGACCTAGGCTCTTGGGAGGTAACGTCTCCTAAGGCACCTTAGGGACTAAAGAGGACACATGTCAAAGAGTTGTGCATCACACCCAATGAAAGGACCATCTCACCCTCGATGCAAGGGTCCAAGTTAGGGTAGTTTAGTTATTTGCATATTTTTGAGGCTATATATACCCTTTGTATCCCCTTATTTATAACAAGAATTCATTCGAAATCAATACACACTAGTCAATAGGTGCGTCAAGGAGCTCTCTCTGTGCGAGATAGCCTCCCCAGCCGGCTTATACCGGGGGCACGTTGACAGGAGTAGGGCTCCCACTGGAACCCAAACTAATTGTATAAATCTCTCGTGTTATTCTCACTGTGCTTGCCCAATGCATGGTGACCCGTCATACAGTCAGCTCGCGTTGTCGAATACGTGTTCCACGTAAGAGAAATCTACCATGGGATCCCAATACAAAGATATATATTATTATAATTCGTTATCTATGAAGCTGTTTGGACAGGCAAATAGCTACTTTGTGCAAATTTTTTTAGTCTAAAATATGTCTGATATATACTTAGAAAGTGTTGAATTCATGTCCACATCTAGTTTTGCCTGACTCCCTCCTCTAGGCAATGTCACAACCTCACACCACCCAAATCTGAGAGCCTGAAGTTTTTTTTATTTAATGTCTATGTTCTATGAGACAAATTTCATAACATGTAATAGCCATAAATGAAAATTTTATTTTTTCTTTAACTATTCATATATGGAAATAAATTATCAAAATTTACAACCAATAGGATCAGAACATGATTATTACTCTAACAATCCTAATATCCATGTAATCCTACTATATTTCAATCCTGCTCACATCTGATTCATACAAGCCTCAAAGGATATTAAGATATTAGGATCCATAGCGAGATCTTGTCAACTAGGCTATGAAAACATGGGGCTGGGCTAGGCAACCCAAAAGCTCGATTTCAACCTGTCATGGTGTTACAAACCCCACGGCAGGTTTGATGATGTGGAACACACATACGATAACACGAACGGTGACAGGTCACTCTGCATTGGGCAATCACAGAGGGTAACACGAAGGATTTATATAGGTTCTGGTTTCAGTAGGAACCCTACTTCTGTCGACGCGCCCTCGACGTAAGTTGGTGGGGGAGCCTCTCTCGCGGGGAGAGAGCTCCTAGACGCTCCTATTTGTAGGATGGAGGATGCCGACTAGAGGGGGGGTGAATAGGAGGCTTTAAAACTTTTCAACTAAAAACAATTTTTACAAAGAAAAGACTAAGAGAAAATAAACTGAAACATTTTGATAATATTTTACACTAAGAAAGAGTAAGGAAAACAAACACAGTGATTTATCCCGAGATCTTGGAGACTCGCCCGGTCTCCCCTACTCCTCGTTGAAGTACTCAAATGAATGAGTCTTGCTTCAATATCCACAAATGATATTTTTCACTAAGGTTGCTCCTTCTCCACTCCGGATAGGCAAGCATCGATGCCTTTCACAAAATATGCCGAGTTTCTCCGACAATCTCTGTTATTGGAGAGGTCAACAGCCACGCCTCCAAACCGTCTAAGTGAGGGCGTTCACCAAGAGTAACAAGTTGCAAGATCTTCTCTTGACCCCCAACAAATATCAAGAAACTTCAAAGGATGCAAATGAATGCTCTCAGAAGATCTCTCTCAATCACAATGAATGATACTTGATCAAAAGATCAAGATTTTGGCACTTGGACTCAAGTATATATCAAAAAATATATCTTTTGGTTCTTTAGAAAAACTGCTCAAAGCAATGTTTATAAACACTGATCAAAATCTGCTCGAAAAGTGTTTATAAAACTAATCAAAAATGTGAACAGAAGTTTCTCAAAAATATGCTCAAGCACTGCTCAAAGATCTGCTCAAAGTGTTTGTAAAACTGATAAAAAAACAGCAGAGAAATCTACTCAAAAACTTTTTAAAAACTGCTCGAAAATATGAATAAAAACTGCTCAAAAATCTGATAAAAAACTGTTAAAAAGTGTTTTAAAACTGCTCAAAAACAGTAGAGAAAATCTGCTCAAAATTTCTTCTAAAAACTGCTCAAAATGTATAGAAAAGATGCTCAAAGGTGTGTACAGATACTGCTCAAAAATGTGTATGAGATTGTAGCTTGAGATGTGTGAAAATACTGCTCAAAACAACTGTATTTATAGCCCAACCTCTCAGCTAGCCGTTGTGACCGAAAAGGAAAGAAATCATGCCAGCTAATAGCCAGCTTCGACCTCTAACGGCTAGTAAATAGCTATTGAAATCTCTGGTCGAATGAACAGTATTACTGGTCAAATGAACACTACTCGAGTGACCTCTGGTCGTGTGAACAGTATCTGGTCAAATGAACAGTACCTAGTCAAATGAACAGTATTAAAAAACAATTTCAGCCCCTCTTTAAAATCTATATATTTATCAGATTTTGACCAAGAATATGAATGAATGCGAATGCAACAATTGTCCTAAGAGTTTCTCAGTTTTTGCCGGAACTAAAAGAGATTTCGCAACCCTTCTTAATAGTATGGTTAAAAACTAAAAAGAATTTCTATAAAATCCGGTTAAATTTCAAACTCCGAGACCGGTAGAATAAACAAGCACTTATCTTAAGTCTTTGCAGCTTCCTTCTTGGCGACATTGCACTTGCGGCTTTGGCTCGCATCCTCGGACTATGACCTCGGGTGACACTGCGACCTTGCGCTTGACCTTGTGCTTGCGACTTGCAGACCTTCCCGGATCACTTGAAAACTTTACATAAATAACACTACATACAAATAGCTCAAAAACACGATTAATCCAAGGCACTTAATGTCATCAATAATCAAAATCAACCCAAAAAAGGCCTAGATGCAACACTATTGACTTAGTGTGTATTGAATGCAAAATGAGAGGTTGTGTTACAAGAGAGATGATACAAGGGTATATATAGACCCCAAAAGACACAAATTACTAAACTATCGTAACTGCGACCACGGATCGAGGGCGTAGTAGTCCTTTTGCAGGGTATGAGGCCCGGATCTTCGCATGTGTCTACTTCGGTTCTCAGGGTGCTTGTGGAGACATTGGCTCTTCTCAGGGACCCAGGGACCTAGGGCCCGGAGCTTTGGGGTCCTCATAAGGAACCCCTTGGAGACTTGGAGCCCAGAGTCATGGGATCTTTCTAGGGAACCATGGTCCAAAGCCCCAAGATCCTCATTAGGAACCACTCAGAGATTTCGATCCCGGAGGCATGGGACCTTCTCAGGGACTCAGGGCCCAAAGCCCTTGGGGTCTTCACCGGAAACCACTCAGAGGCCTAGATCCTAGAGACTTGAGAACCTCTCTGGGAACCACCAAGAGACTTGGGGTCCGGAGGCCTAGGACCTAGGGCCCAAAGCTCTGTGGTCCTCATTGAGAACCATTTGGAGGCGTAGGTCCCGAAGACCAGAGACCCTCTCTGAGAACCACCCGGAGGCATGGGATCTTCTGTGGGACCCGGGGTTCGGAGCCTCAAGGTCCTCACCGAGAACCACTTAGAGACTTAGAGTTTGGAGGTCTGGAACCTCCCAAGGACCTAGGGCCCAGAGCCCTATGGTCCTCATCAAGAACCACTAGAAGGCCTATGTATCGGAGACCTGGGAACCACTCTGAAAACCACCTGGAGACTTGGGGCCTAGAGGCCTTGGATCTTGTCTGGGTCCTTGGGCCCAGAGCCTTGTAGTCCTCACTGAGAACCATTCGAAGACTTGGTGCTCACAGGCGTGGGACCTTTCTAGGTACCCAAAGCCCAAAGTCCCTGGGGTCCTTACCGGAAACCACTCGGAGGCCTAGATCCCGTAGACGTGAGGACCTATCCGAGAACCACCTGGAAAATTGGGGCTCGGAGGTTTGGGACTTTCCTGGACACCTAGGGCCTAGAGCCCTCAGGGTCCTTATAAGGAACCACTCGGAGCCTTAGATCCTGGAGACCCGAGAACCTCTCCGGGAACCACTCGTATACCCATAAGCAATGTATGGGATTGCAACTACATGTTTGGCTTATTTTTAGATTCTCTTCTAGTGCTTTATTAGAAGAAAGGGAAATAGGAAACTGAGTAACATACACTAGTTGAATTTCAAAAATTTGTACTCGAAAACTACAAGTAATAGACCATAGATTAGATTGTTATCAACAGCGGAAGGAGATTTGGTGAAGCAATATAATGTGCACAGTGACCGCTCACGGATCATCTTGATCAACGCAACAATTACAACAATGCCTCTACTGGTATCCATACGTTCTGAGATGGAACGTCGTACGATGGTGTGCTAGCACCAACGTGCACAACAAGGGTTATGGGCTGTTGCTTTAGAGGAGATGGCAACTAAGATTTTTCGTGATATCCTCAAAGTTCATCATACCTCTCCTTAAATAGAGCCCTGCAGAAGGAATCTTACCAGATTAGATTTTCTAATATGATACGATATCACATACGAATCTTATCAGAGTTGCAGGAGGAGTCTAACATTAGGTCTCCTAGTCTGAAACGAAAACCCCAAAATAGATCAAATTCAAATTGATTTATTCTAACTTATTAAGTGTGTGACCCTGTAGGTTCATGCATATTTGGTAACGATCCAGGAATACTTACACGAATTGTAAGTCGGTAATGGTCCCTAACAGGATATAACGACCATCCAAATATACATGAAGATCATAATTAATGAACCTATATAATATACTCATGTTAATTCTTTTACCATACGATATCAGACTAAACCCAAGGTAGAAAATGTGCCACTCTTGCAAAGTTCAATTCTTTCTCGATCTCATAGTGAATTAATTTTCTTGTAGTTAACACTCAACCACAAACGGCATGGTTATGCACTTCTTAGTTCATTTATATCGAGAGGTCCAGAGGTATCTCTCTCCATTATATGAGAGATACAAATTCCATCTTAACTATTCACATTTCTCCGCATGCTTCATAGCATACCCGAATATTATCTTTACTACCACTCAATTAAAAGTGGCGTTTGGTAGTATCAAAGTATACTATTACACATGTAGGAAACTATAATGGTCTTAAATCTAAGGATCAATCATAATATATTTGAGACCAACTAGTGACACTTAAATGACAAATTCAAATAGTGTCTCAAAATAGATTTATCCAACATTATATTCTCCAACATATATCCACATTATTAATTTGATATATTATATCAATGGTCCGTGAAACATGACTATCAATCAATATATATGCTAATCAATTAATCAATAATGTCATATTTAAATATAATGGATCAGGGATTTCATAGAATAATATCATCAAATAAATTTAGAGTGTTACGAACAAGTCACACACTTGTTGATTGAACCAAGATGATAATATATCCAAAAACAAAAAACATGCATATTATTCAAATGTTTCTGAACATAACAATGATAAGTAAATATATATCTAGGATTCTCTCCAAGATATATCATCAACAAAATTAACTAGAGAATAATGCAAAATTAAAGGTTTACTTTTTTATCGATACCAATTGTGAGGTTAAAACATTGGATTCAGGTTTACATGTTAGCACCCATGTCTTGTATCTAAACACCAAATTTTTACAGTATATCAGTGCTAAGTGTCTCATGAAGAAAAATGTATATTTGCAAAAGATAAATAAAAAGACTACAACGAGTATGGTGATTAGTTGGGGGAGCTAGTAAGCGTCCATGGGTCATAAACCTCATTGGATTTTTGCAGTAAACTCTGCAATATATAGATATTACATAAAAATCTAAAAATCATTGAAGAAAAACCTTACTGAAAATTTTTAACATTAAATGACTTCACTGAATAAATATTCTAACTCCACCGCGACATTATCGATGGTGGTCTATGTATAGCTAAAACTTTCTTTGGTGTGAAAATTTTTGCTTGACGCATTCAACACGCAAAATTTGCATGCCAATCAGTGCACGGAATGCGATGAAGAAAGAATAATTCCTCCCCGTGAGAGCAGCAAGAACGAAAAAGAAGACGCGCGGGAGTGGATTAAATCAAAATTTGCATGCCGATCAGCGCGCGAAATGCGGACGAAGAAAGAAAACTTTTTCCCCGTGAGAGCAGGAAAAACGAAAAAGAAGCACGGGGCATGGTACTGGAGTAAATCCCGACGTGTACTCTGGAAATGAGCCGAGCCTTTTCACTAAGCCCGCAGAGAGCCGAGCTTGCCCGTTTGAGTTCACTGTAGGGTGGTTCGGAAGGACAAGTTCCTACAGTCTATAGACAAGACGAGAAGATATGACTAATAATTGTTTAGCTGGTTTTATTATTGTATACAATGATAATGTGGTGATGTTTGATTGACTGAATGAGTGATGTATGTATGACATAAGATGAAGAAAGATATTATCAAATCTGTTAATGTGCCTTATCCACTTTAATAACCCTTAGTCCATTTTTAGTTCACCATAAGAATCATTAATATGCCTTTATCTCTGATTTTCTCACCCAATTATATGGCCAAGCTCACTCGAATGCTCAAAACCGAGCATTTCTTGTAGCCTAGCTGAAAAGGCCCCATTTTGCATGTCATAAGCATAAGTGTTATCCATACAGGTAAGACAACCAAACATATTCCCCCACCAAAAAATTTCACACTGTGAGCCACCAGGTCGAGAGCCATTCCACCAAACAAATACACAATATAAGCAGGAATGGCAGGGTTTAGAAGTACCCAAATGTTAAAGACAAAAAATAATATAGCTTAATCTAAAAAAAAGAAAAACCTAGGGTTCATTAGCATAACGTATTTTCCTTGATCAGCTGCACCCAAAGGACTAGATCAAACAGAGATGGATACAAAACCATGGGCACTAGGATGATTAGGGTACAATAGTCAGGATTATTTGTAAAAAAGTAAAAAAAATGTTCGAGTTATCTAAGGGTTAATTAGTTGGTTAACAAGCCAGTGGGCATTGTTTGTTGCAATAGTTTAACTGAAATGTTGCAGTAATTTATGTGGTATTTTGTTTTGCATGGTCATTTGTGCAATAAAGAAATTTTGGAAGAGCACTTGTCCAGTCACTTGATTTGAACTGAGCCAAGCTGAGCTGGCCCAGCAGTGGCTCGAGCTTGGAAAGCATTCTTTATTGTGTTAATGGTGTCATATCAACCAGTTTTATCGTGGTGTTACGAATCCCACTGCAGGTTTTTGATGTGTAACATGCGTACGGCAACACGAGCTGACCTTGTGACGGATCATCCCGCGTTGCGCAATCACAGAGAGTGACACGAGAAATTTATACAGGTTCGGGTTCCAGTGGGAACTTTACTCCTGTCGACGCATCCCGACGCAAGTTCGTATTTGTTGTCCCACTCCACTGGAGCGGACACCCCCTAGTTCATTTTCCAAAGGTCGTCCTCCTCCACTCTAGTGTACTTCTCAAGTACATTGAAGAGTTCGTCCATAAAGGTGAGGCAGCTTTGGGAGAGCCTCTGATGAAGCTCCTCGGGAAGAATTCGCTTTTGCACGCTTCGATGACTGTAGAGTCGGGGATATGAGCCACCTTACTCTTGACTTGCACGAAGCGCTTGAAAAAGCTCCGAATGATTTCTCCTGCCTTTTGCTTGATATTGTAAAATTGCAACGAATCTAGGGGCTCACATAGCTTCTTTAGAAGTTCGCGCAAAACTCGTGCTCGAGTTGCGTGAATGATTTGATGGAGCCCCCCTTCAAGTTGTAGAACTAGAACCGGGTTATCCCCGAGAGGCAGAGGGGGAAGACGTTGCATTGAAAGCTTTCATCTCCCTCGGCCACCAAGATAACATTAGAGTATACTTTCAGGAATTCGTAGGTGTTGGAGTCCCCATTGTAGTGCTTGATGTGCGGCGGGCGATAGGGTTGCGGCCATCGGATGTAACGAAGGCGGCGGCACAGGGGCTGATTGGCCCCCTCTACTTTTTGAGGGGATTCCCAGCAACTGTCCTCCTTGGTAGGGAAGTCACGTTCGCTGTCCGACTCAGGAAGCGGTCCCAACGAACTGCCAGCCTGGCGGTAATGTCTCTTTTCTTCGAGGTTGGTGGAGCTAAGTTCCTGCACCTCCTAGCGTCTCCTGGAGGTGGTGATGCCTTCGGCTGCCGGCCTCTTCCCTTTGTCCATGCGAGTGCGAGGCTTGTCGCAATTTGGAGAGAGATGAGGGTTGCACTTTGGGAGCGACTCTGAGCGACGACGCGAGGGGACGCCTCCAGGACTCAGGGTGTGCATGCGCTCTACCTCCTCTAGGGCTGAAGCAAGTTTGATCCTTGAGGGGAGCCCGAGAGGGGGGAGGAGGCACCACTCCCCCCTGGGAGTTCCCGGGAGAGGGCGCTGGGGCAACAGTCCCTTGCGTGACTTCCGCATGGGTGCTAGGGCGGCGTCGTTGGAGAGGGAGGACAAATTCCTCGTTCTTCTTGGAGGGGCCATGATGACTTGTCGTAAGTCACCACGGTTGGTGCCAACTACCGTGGTGTTACGAACCCTACGGCAAGTTTTCAGATGTAAAATACGCGTACAACAACGTGAGCTAACCGTGCGACGGGTCACTCTGCGTTGCGTAATCATAGAGTGTGACACGAGAAATTTATATAGGTTCGGGTTCTAGTGGGAACTCTACTCCTGTCGACGCGCCCCCGACGCAAGTCGGCTAGCGAGGTTGTCTCGTGGGGAGAGAGCTCCTAGACGCACCTATGACTTAGTGTATATTGAATATAAATGAGAGAGTTGTTTTACAAGAGAGAGGGTACAATAGTATAGATAAACCCGAAAAGACGCAAATTACTAAACTATCTTAGTTGTGACCGTCGGATTGAGGACATAATGGTCTTTTCACAGGACATGAGGCCAGGATCTTCGACACGTATCCACTTCAATTTTTGAGACATCTGAGGACAGGGGTTTCTCAAGAGCAGCTATGTTCCTTTCCCGGATAGTGGGACTCGGAGAGGATGAGGCATGCGCCCCGGAAACTATTGGAGAGGGCAGGATCTCTATTGGGGAACCACCCGAAGAGGGTGAGGTCTGCACCCAAAGAGGACAGGACCCCTACTGGGGAATCACCTGGAGAGGGCAGGGCCGGCACTCAGAAAACCATCGGAGAGGGTAAGGTCCGCCCCCAGAAAACCAACAAAGAAAATAAGAAGACATCTATCGGAGAACCACCTGGAAAAGACAGGACCTCTACCGAGGAACCACTTTGAGGAACTATCGTTTTCCCCAACAAATTTAATTATAGTTTTTTATATGATGTATCAGTTTGTACCCTCTACCCTCAAATGATACTGGTATGCACTCGACCTATACGGATCAATGTAATCTATATAGTAAAGCGGATATGGTCTTGTAATATTAGGCCGTTACGAACGGTAAGTGCCGAGGGGTATTATTTAACAAATTTTCAATTATTCTTACTTTTCTGTAAGTGCACTTATGCAAATTATAGTGTAGCTCTTTTCTCTAATAATACCGACAAATAAAAAGCAAGGCTGGAATAATAGAAATATTATTTGTGTGCATTGATTTTGGTAAGTTTAAACTCAAATAGTTTAAAAATCTTGCATATCATTTTCCAATACTACAGATATAAAAAGATACCTTGTTTATCTATGGGACAATAACTCATTAATAAGAAAATTAATTATATTTTCTATAAGATGGTACAGGTATGCACCACCCCGATATATTGTCTAATATCTGAGATCCGATATGCCAAGGATCAAACAGTATGGAATGCAGGTCTGAGATCTGTATTTTAGGGTATTTGCAACTTGGCTCCAGCCTCGATACGGAGGAATAAAGTTCTTGTTGCAGCCCACATTGTCAAGTACAGCAAGCAAGCGAAGGTGCAGGCGCAAGGGTGCAAGCAAGCGCAGGTGCGAGACAGCGAGAGCAACAGTGAGATCCGTGCTAAAAGAGAGGATGACCCACATGAGTAAAGCCGGGAAGAGAGAGTGGGCTCTACCTCTGTGGCTCTCAGTCGGAGATGCCCTTAGATCCTTGCTTGCAAGTCTACAGATTGAGCCGAGCCGAGACCAGCAGCTGGTCAAGCTTAGAACATTGCTTGCTACTTGTTTCACTTTCCAGTTGGTCCGTAGATAGTACTCCTGTCTTTATAATATTATTGGTGTAACGCAGCTCTTTCAAACTAGCTGAGGCATCAATGCCGTAATGACGACGACGACGACGACGACCGGAGAATTGACTTTCAACGCCACATCAAAAGGCTGGACGAGGCGTTGAGCCAGTGACCATCTCGTACCCCATGGCTATGAGCGACATGTCCACGAGCTCAACACCACGCCTCCTTCTCCTCCACCTCCTCCTCCTCCTGCTATGCAACCATGGCCTTGGCGGCGGTGCCTCCGCTTTCTCTTTTAGCTTCGACTTCTCCAAGGCCTCCACGCTCAGCCGCCTGGGCGACCTCAAGACTGACGGCAACGCCGTGTTCCGCGGAAGCCTTTACGACCTGACGCTAAACGAGTACAGGGCCGGCATCAACTTCAGCGTCGGCCGAGTGGCTTACGCGCACCCGGTGCCGCTCCGGGACAACGCCACCGGCGAGGCGGCCAGCTTCACCACCGCCTTCTCCTTCACCATCAACGTCACTGACCCGGGCAACAAGGGCGACGGCATGGCCTTCTTCCTCGGTCCCTACCCGCAGGCGCTGGCGCTCCCGCCGAACTCCCGGGGCGGCGCCATGGGCCTCTGCAGCGGCATCTGCAACGCGACCAGCGTCGGAGAGGCCGGTCGGTTCGTCGCCGTGGAGTTCGACACGTTCAACAACACCTGGGATCCGAGCCTGACCTACGACCACATCGGCATCGACGTGAGCTCGCTGACGTCGGTGGCCAACTTGTCGCTGGCGAGCTTTAGCCTTAATGGGCAGATGAGCGCGCGGGTGGACTACAACAGCAGCACCGCCGTGATGAGCGTCGAGGTGCGGTTCGACCACAGCCCCAAGTACGGCGCCGCCACGCCGACCTACAACATGAGCGCCAAGGTCGACCTCAGCAAGGCCCTGCCGGAGCAGGTGGCCGTCGGGTTCTCGGCGGCGACCGGCTCGTCGGTGGAGCTGCACCAGCTGCTTTCTTGGTCCTTCAGTTTGGTGACTCCCGGTAGCTCGCCGGCCAACACGGACACTGCAGGTAACTCAATACCACAGAGTTGATTTGTGGGCCTAAGATCCACTTGTGACATAATTAGTGATATATATGTTACTAAATTAATATTATGATAGTGTTATAATTTTTTTAAGTGTCAAAAGATAGATTATTGGCAACTATCTCAAACGAAATTAGTGCATAATTGGACAAAAGGATTGGATTACACTTTTGCAGCATCCAAAGTAGTAGTGTTTCAATTTTAAGTAAAAGAATCTCTTATATAAAAGAGTCCCAATGTAATTTTGTCTTTTGAAAAAACATAACAAACCAAGACTAGCAATGTCAAGTTTTAACGGTTTTAGTCTAAAAAGCTGACCTTTTAGAAATAATTTGCAATATATTGTATTATTGATTTGAAGTATCATGCCTTTCTTTAACCACAAGAATATGAAAGACATCTCTTATGGATTTTTTTGTACATGTTGGTCCTCTAGGTATTAAATATTTTTTTGGTATATGTTGGTTCTCTAGCTATTAAATATTTTAGTGGGAAAGACTTATCGTATAATATAGTATGAGAATGATTAATGTACAATTTTTTATGTGTGAGTTGATGATGATAATCTAACCATTTATTAGTAGGTTAGAGTTTATTGTTTTCAGTGTTCCCCCGTCAAAAAATATGACGCTAAGATATTATCATAAAAATATTTTTATATTTATTTTAATTTTTATTAATATATTATTAGTCAAAATTATTTAACGAAGACCTTGAAACTTTATTAAGAAAATAAAATGGCATTTTATTTTGACTAATCATGGTCTTATGAAAAGTTGTTATGACACTTACTCATAGTGAGACTCACTTGATTAATGAGGGCATCTAAAACTTCAGAAACCTCTAAAATTGCCTAATTAACATTGATTTGCTTTTTGGTTAACATACTAAAATTAAAGGGCGATTCAGTTTTATATCATTGTAAAAATTAGATATTTAACAAACTATTACCGTTGAGTGTCTTAATGCTTGCAGTCCATATGTCCATCTTCTAACCATTGTTATATTTATACTACTATATAACTTATGAGTTATGAATTTTTAAAAATTATTTTCTTTTATGGTTATTAATCCAAATCATCTACCGATTTTAGACATCTATTGACAATATTCCCATGTCAACTGCATTAAAACACATCTATATTAAATCATCTACATAATTAATTATCCTCAATCAAATTTTATGTGTAATACTATTAGATATTTTAAATTGTTGGATAAGAACATTTGTTTCTATAATTATTTTTGCCGAATCTCAATTTAATGCGCTATATAACAAAATTGGTTGATGGAAATTCCACGTTACATTACCAATATTCCTTAATTAAACATGACACTTTTACATTGCCATGGATCTAAATTTTTCTATATTTAAAAGGTTTAATTAACCACAAAAAATTTTACAGGTGCTTCATCAAAGAGCTACATTGGTCTACTAGCTGGTTTGGTAATCACATGCACCGTCTCCGTCTTCCTCTGTCTACTAGTCCTAGCTTTGCGCCGATCACTGCGTAAAAGAAACCTAGCCCTCGCCGAGAAAGAAGAGGAGGAGTCGGAAGAAGCATGCATGGCTCGCAACAAGCTCATGGACGACGAATTCAAGAAGGGCTCGGGGCCGCGGCGGTTCCGCTACGACGAGCTCGCGGCGGCGACGAGGGGCTTCTCGGAGGAGGAAAAGCTCGGGGAAGGCGGCTTCGGGTCGGTGTACAGGGGGTTCCTGATGGAGCCGCGCCTACACGTCGCCATCAAGAGGGTCTCCCGGTGCTCCGAGCAGGGCCGGAAGGAGTACAGCTCGGAGGTGAAGATCATCAGCCGGCTCCGACACCGGAACCTCGTGAAGCTCATCGGCTGGTGCCATGAGGGACGAGAGCTCCTGCTCGTGTACGAGCTCGTGCCTAATGGCAGCCTCGACGCGCATCTCTACAGTCCAAGCATTCTCCTAACATGGCCAGTCAGGTGATCTATGGTTAGAGATTTGTCGAGCAGAAGAGAGAAAAAAAAATTCTGTAAGACGCAGTGGCATGTCAAACAAGTTAAACTCAAGTTTAGTGGTATCTTGCCAGGTGTCTCTCTTGCTGGGTAATCTTGAGCATTCTCCGATGTTAGCTTTTGATGAGACATATGGCAAGAGACTACTAGCTTCATCTCTAGCTAGATTGACATGAAAGTTCTGGTCTTATAAAATTTTTTTACCAAAAGAGTTTATTATCATACGTCAATTTGTTATATAGTAGTATAAGATTTAGTAGAATTTATTTACTCTGAGTTTTTTATCACAAGATTTGTTGAGTTAGCATATTAGAAAAAAAATTTAAGAACATAACAACCTAGTGAGTCTCCGAGTCGAGTAAATGGTCGGTCTTTTGCCACGTGTCTTTTGTGGTAATCTTGAAGTTATTTATAGTATTGTCCTTGATGAGACACATGGCAAGAGACTACTTAGTTTCTTGTTAGATCTACATCAAGATCTAGGTCTTATAGAATTTTTGTTCCATTGAGAAGAGTTTGTTGAGTTTCATGCATGTGCTAGTCCATTTAAAATTAAATTCAATGTAGTATTAGTATTAGACATCTTGATTCAAAATCTTTGTAGTATAATATATGAAAAAAAATGTTGATATTTTAGCTTTGCATACCACTTGAAAAAAAGTTTTATTTCAAAATAAAGAACACAATATTTTAATAACCTCTATTATTTACCTAGATCTAATCCTAGGAGATACCCACTTCTATTGATGAGAAAGAGTTTATTATAGTCAAATAATAATTATGGTAGTTGGAGGATTTGATAGTGAGACAAAGAAAGTTTCAGATCTCGATCTAAGTAGAGTCTACATTATATATAGTTCTTGGCATCCCTAATGATGGAGAAGTATGTATTGATGCATGAGTAGTTGAATAGATTGATTTTCTTTTCTTAATTGTTTTAACTTCTGTAGGTTCAAGATAGTGCTCGGAATGGGTTCTGCGCTTCTATACCTGCACGAGGAGTGGGAGCAATGCGTGGTGCACCGCGACATCAAGCCGAGCAACGTGATGCTGGACGTGTCATTCGGCGCCAAGCTAGGAGACTTTGGGCTGGCGAGGCTCGTCAACCACGATGGAGGCTCGCACACGACGAACCTCGCTGGCACCATGGGGTACATGGACCTCGAGAGCCTGGTTACGGGTCGAGCCAGCCCCGAGTCTGACGTCTATAGCTTCGGCATTGTGCTCCTGGAGATCACATGCGGTCGGAAGCCGGTGGTGGCGCCGTTGGATGAGGACCAGCAGGGCAAGGTGCGACTCGTAGAGTGGGTCTGGGAATTGTACGGGAGGGGTGCCGTCCTTGAGGCTGCTGACGAGCGGCTGCGTGGTGATTTCGACACCGACGAGATGGAGCGCGTGATGATCATGGGGCTCGCTTGCGCCCACCCGGATTGCAAACTCCGACCATCCATCAGACAAGCCATGAGCATGCTGCAGTCTGAAGCACCATTGCCCATTCTTCCTACAAAGATGCCAATGCTGAAGTATATGTGACGTGTTATAGTATACACCTTTCTTTTTGAACAAAGTTTTACTAAGTCTTAAAAAAATATATTTCTTTGTTTGTAAGTTAATCCTGTAGATTAAAATATTGTTATAATCAAATTCAATTGGAGCATATGTAACAACTGATTTAGTCTTTAACTAAATTAATATAGACAGTACACGTACTATCATTGCCAATATTAGTGGATGATATACTTTACATCAAATACCACCATTAAATATTGAATTTCAACCATCCCTAGATCTACATTGGATGACCTACTCACTAGTTGATATTATGTTGGATGGCGGCATTTACTATTGTGCACACCATTCATTCGCATGGAGGATAATATGTATGTACAAATTATCTACCATCATCGGGCTGAATACTAAATTCTTTATCGAATCTTAATTTGGTTTGATTGCAACAATTTTGGCCTGTAGAAGTTAATTGACACATAAAAAGTTTTTGGGTTTGATGAAATTTTATTTAAAATAGAGGATTCTCAATGTAATTATCTCTTTATATTTCTTCACTGTCTTTGACATGTAATTTTGACAATTGATATTTATCTTAATAAATCTAAATAAAGGCCAATTTTATCTTTTTGTTTGTGGGTAATTGGCAAATGAGGGCTTAGATTCATAAGTCCTAAAAATCAAAACCTAAAATCAAAACTAATAGACTGATGCGGATATTATTCAAATTTGAACCTAACTTCGAATCCAATATCTGAATCCCAATCCAGTAAATTAATCGGATATATATCTGGATCCAAATCCAACTATATAATCAGATAACAAAAGAAATTCAAATCCTACTTTTTCGAATTCAGTATCCGGATTCCGATTACTCATCCTATAATTGTTTTTCGCAAGAACTGGGCCGAGGCTCGGAGAAGCGACTATTTATTTATTATGGGCCTTCCAATAAACACATAAGTTGCGTACATCACCTTCCCATAAATCGCATCCACTCCGCCCAAACCCTATCTCTCGCCGCCCATGGCCGCCGCCGCCGCACGCCGCCTCCTCCCCGGCTTCCTCCGGCGCCGGTGCCTGCCTGGCCCCTCCGGCCGCGCGCTCTCCACCTCGGCGCTGCCCGCCACCGACGTGGAGGATGAGGCGGTCACGATCAAGGGGGTGCGCATCTCGGGGCGGCCGCTGTACATGGATATGCAGGCGACGACGCCTGTGGACCCGCGCGTGCTCGACGTTATGCTGCCCTTCTACCTCTCCCGCTACGGGAACCCGCACTCCCGCACGCACCTCTACGGGTGGGAGTCCGACGCCGCCGTCGAGGAGGCGCGCGCGCGCGTGGCGGCGCTGGTGGGCGCCGACCCGCGCGAGGTCTTCTTCACCTCCGGCGCCACCGAGTGCAACAACATCTCCGTCAAGGGCGTCATGCGGTTCTACAGCGACCGCCGCCGCCACGTCGTCACCACGCAGACCGAGCACAAGTGCGTGCTCGACTCGTGCCGCCAGCTCCAGCGCGAGGGCTTCGACGTCACCTACCTCCCCGTCCGCCCCGACGGCCTTGTTGACCTCGACCAGCTTGCTGACGCCATCCGCCCGGACACCGGCCTCGTCTCCGTCATGGCCGTCAACAACGAGATCGGCGTCGTGCAGCCTCTTGAGGAGATTGGCCGCATCTGCCACGAGAAGGGCGTGCCGTTCCACACCGACGCCGCGCAGGCGCTCGGCAAGATTCCGATTGATGTGAACCGGATGGGGATTGGGCTCATGTCGTTGTCCGGGCACAAGATTTACGGTCCCAAGGGCGTGGGCGCGCTCTACCTCCGCCGCCGCCCACGCATCCGCGTGGAGCCGCAGATGAACGGTGGCGGGCAGGAGCGTGGTATCCGCAGTGGCACTGTGCCCACACCGCTCGTTGTTGGTATGGGCGCGGCTTGTGAAATTGCGGCCCAGGAGATGGACTATGATCACCGCCGCGTCACTGCCCTGCAGCAGCGGCTGCTCAATGGTATCTGTGCGAAGGTCGACGATGTCATTATCAATGGCAGCATGGAGCACCGTTACCCTGGCAACCTGAACTTGTCTTTTGCCTATGTGGAAGGGGAGAGCCTACTGATGGGGCTGAAGGAGGTGGCCGTGTCAAGTGGCAGTGCCTGCACCAGTGCTAGCTTGGAGCCTTCCTATGTGCTGCGGGCGCTTGGGGTGGAAGAGGACATGGCACACACCTCTATCAGATTTGGCATTGGCCGCTTCACCACTGAGGCCGAGGTAGACCGCGCGATTGAGCTCACCGTGCATCAGGTGCAGAAGCTCCGCGAGATGAGCCCGCTATACGAGATGGCAAAGGCTGGCATCGACCTCAAGAGCATCGAGTGGTCACAGCATTGATTGCTTTCACGAAACTTGATCACAGGATTGCTCTCGAGATGCGCTGGTGGATATATACATAGGTATATAGCTTTTAGCTGCTCTTCTGTGTTATGTCCTGTTTGGTATTGCACGGGGAGATACTGAGATACTGTATAACTAAGTATGCTAATCACCTCCATGAATAACTATTTACCTGCCCATCATCACTTTGTGAATCTGATCATCGCCTCTGTACAACTTTTGATTATACATTTACGTTTGCAATGTTTTATCAGTGACGAGTTGAGTATATACTTATGTCTGGATTGTTTTAATTCTTATGAAGTGACTATTCTCTTGTTAGTCCTGTTGCTTAAGAAGATTATGTTCTTCATTGAAGTGAACATAATCATTGCTTGAAAAAGTAGTAAAAAATGCATCATAACATGAAGTCATGAACTGGGTATTGATGGATCAGTCTTTTTAGTTCTTGACGTGTCCTTGTTAGACTAGTTTTTTTGGAGTATAAGTAGTGTTGGTGCTGAACAAGAAATAGATAAGCCATTATCTTGCATTCAAGAGATCGATGTAAGAAATTTGGATTTTTCTTTAACAGGGTTCTTCTTCAAGCCTCTGAGCTAATTGGTTCATAATTTAGAGAGTTCTTAATGAAATTAGAGTTCAAATTACTATTAATCAGTGAATTCCACCATTATACAGGCCGGCTACTAGTGACATTGCTTTCTTAGGTACAAGGAAGGCTATGAGAGGGGAACTCTTGTGTAAGGATAAGAAGACACTAGTTTGTACCCAGTTTCTTTTGTCCATTTGGTTTACTGACTTCCTTCCATAGTTTTACACGCATGCATCAGAATAAACAGCGCAACTTTGTTGTGAATCCACGAATTGGAACAGAATCCTTGTTGCATATTGCATCTGTTTTTGGCTATGCTGTGTAATTATTGGTATCCTATTCTTTTTCATACTCTGCATTAGCTTTTATCCTATTTTTGTTGCATTTGTTCATCTTTCACATGTCATTTACCACTCGTTTATTGTTTCGTTTTGGTTTATTCTATCCGTTTTTGGTTGTATTTTTTCTTATTGGAAATTTTTTGAAGTATTTCTCTAGAATTTTGGCACTATGTAGTTCACCTAAGGTGCCTATGTTTAAACAATATTCAAATTGGTCTCCTACTGGGTTGAAACAATCTATCAATTTGTATCAATGTTCAGTATTTATCGACATTAGTGTTTAGTTATGGGAAGAATCTGTTCACCTTTTCCATTCTTCTAATTTGGTTACAATCGAATTATTGCAGGTTTAATGCCAGGTATTGTTGAAGATACTAATGTATTGGGGGGTGACATGATAGCGTCGTGGTCAAGACCGCGTGTTTTTATATGAGAAATATGCTCGACAATGACCAGGCGTGGCACTAGGGTATTTTGTGAAGAGAACTAGCTCAAGGCGAGTGGGCATCTTCTGAAGTGAGCTATCTCAAGTTGTTTAGTTTAAAATGTCTCACAAAACGATAAGTTGTGCCTGCAAAGACTGGTCCTTGTATGGTTTGATAAATGGTTTGTACTGCTGATACCCTTGTTGATAAATAAGGGGGAATTTTTTTTTATGTATTTACAAAATTTAAATATTTTGTATTTCTTATTGGATGTGAGACTGGGATGAGGGTCAAATCTCAATCTTATCATCTGCGCAAACCATAATCTAGAAATTGAAATTTTCGTGACCAACTTTTCCCTAATAAATATTGATATCAACCTAGTGCTGTACCGCTCATAGCTCTCATCTATGCAAAAATCTTTTTTTTTTTGAGAGTTTGATGAACATTTCTGAAACTTCCCCTGGATAATCAGCGATGAAAGTTGTATAAGTTAAGCATCTACGATCTGATTAATTGTCAAGTTTCCAAGTAGATACTTATCGTTACTGCGATCTTTATTGGGACTTATTTTTTATCTTAATGGACTAATTAGAATTCCAATGATATAGAACTGACAAGGATGATAAACTGGAGTAGTAATCATCTGTGTCCTTGTGTGTTTTTTTGTTTGCATGATATAGGCTCTCACATTCTAATGTGTAATTAATTGCATTTTTGTTGCACGTAAAAACAAAAATTTGATAAGCAACAATGTTGTTGATTGGAAAGTGGGGTTTAATCAGTGTAAAGTTGTTGTACTGTTGCCTTAATTTAAGCTATATAAATCTCGTTATTTTAAACCAAGTGTAACGCGGAGTCAATAAAAAAAAAAAAAAGAAACTTTGACACGTTGCACCTGCTCTTGTCTTTCAACTCAACAGTTAGGTTTGACCAAATTTTATAAAATCTAGTCTCGTACCAAGAAATCCGAGATGCATTTATATATAAAATCTAGTCTCGTGCTAAGAAACCCAATAATGTATTAAGAAATCCAAGATATAGGAACAAAAGATTAAAAAATAATTGTGTTCTATATTAAAATGTTGTGTTTAGATCAATCATTGGTTACATGGTCTGACAGTCAAAAAAATAAGTCTAAACGAGGCGATATGCCTTGGAATCTATTCAGTTGATGTCCTTGTTGATATGAGTATAAGTTACTCTTATACTTGCTTATAATATTGATAATTTTTGCATAGTAAAGATTGACAGTTTTCAAACAAATTTTTTCGACAAGGACAATTACAAGAACCAAATAATTTTGTAGAATATTTTATTATATTTGGCCTATCGCAAATTGGCAATGTGTTGTTTGTTCTTGGCATATTTTCTATTCTGAGACATGCAGAGCACTACGGCACCAACAACAGAAGCGGCGGAGGTGGCGGCACAAGAAGCCGCCAAGGGTGGCCTTGCACCGGTGATGTTGATGATGCTAGACCGGTCCACCACCGGTGATGTTTCCATACCGTGAATATTGAGACTAATTCTTGATTTTATATAATGTACGTACTCTAGTTGCGGCCTTTGCGTGCGATCTTATGCATTTGCTCATGATTATGCATGGTTTGAATGGTTCTGAGCCTGTGGAAATTATTGGTTTGCGACAAGAAGAAATTTAGTTTGGTGCTTGTGAAATGTTTAATATTCGAATGTATGAGCAAAATATATGGATTAAGTCGGGTAATCATTCTAACCAAAATTCTAATCATTCTAACCTAAAGTATGTCTTCCATTCCCGCGATCTAATCTTGCCCACCAAAGCGACATCATTTATGCAGGCTGTCCTGGCAGTTTGGAGACATTGCTGGGCTGCACAAATTGATTCTCTTGATTATATTTGATGGGTTTACAATCATCCTAGAAATTCCCTTCTTAGCATGCGGAAGAAGATGATATGGTCGATTATACGGTATAGCGTTAGTATATATCTTGAAAATCATACTGGTTAGCGGACCATTTTGTGATTTTTTTCTCTTATTTTTGCGGGCCAAGCAGCATGCCATTGGCCTAACCCAACCCACATGCATCCCTAGTATTTCGCTATATTCTAAGTTTTGTAGTATTGCAGAGTTAAATTCTTCTTTGTTATCTCAATTATTCTTTTAAAATTTAAATAGTCTATGTTGATAACACAACAGACAACTAGGGCAATTAATTATGGTCGGAGAAAAAAAATACTAATCTCATATCTTAATTTTTTTAAATGACAAAAATAGAAAAGCTGCATATATAGTCATGTGATTCAATAATTAAAAAAGAGAGTCTAAGCTATGTAATAAGTCTTGACCTTGTTTGATTAGAGAGCTCTTAATATGTCTTAACTTTCGGATGATTTTTTTTTATTAATAACTCAAAGTAAAAAGATAATTTAAAAAATAATTCATAGTTTACCAAAATTGCGAAAGTAACGTGTCACCTCATACAATCGCGCCTCACGACCACGACAAAGTGCAAGCGACCACTTCTTGCGGAGCACGACCGCGACAGATGCTTCTCACGGATCACGACCGCTGTTGGATCAGGATGTCGACTAGAGGGGGAGGGGGTGAATAGGAGACTTTGAAAATTTGTTTTTGCAAACGAAAATCCAAATTAAGGTAAAGCAAGTAATAGTAAAAGATAAGAGATTGAAACCGATATATCCCGAGGTATCGGAGACACGCCCAGTCTCCACTAGTCCTCGTTGAAGCACTCAGTCCTTGAGTATAGCTTCAGTATCCACACAGGACACTATCTACTAAGGTTGCTCCTTGTCCCCTCCGGAAAGGCGAGCACCAAGCCTTTTACAAGTTATCGCGTCTCTCTGACAATCTCCGATTTGGAGAGATCAGCGATTTCCGCCTCCGAACCGTCTAGGTGAGGGCGCTCACCAAGAGTAATAAGAAGCAAGGTCTACTCTAGGCCTCCAATGTACACCGAGAAAATATCTAAAAATGGGATTGCAAGAACAATATGCTCGATGTGACTAATACTCTCACGACTTGATCAAAAGATCAAGTTTTAAGTAAAACGAAGAAGCACTAGTGAGAAAGTATGAAAGGCTATGTTGCTGTATTTGCTTATGTTAAAACAGCAGCTCAACATCTCTATTTATAGCCTTCGTGGTCAAAAGAGCCGTTTGTGCTCGAGCTGAAAATTAGTAATCAAGACTGACAGTCAGTTTCACAAACTGACAGTCAGTTTCACAAACTGACAGTCAGTCTAGTGTATCACCAGAAAGAGTAAAAACAGGATCAAAACAGCTCGAACGTTGTGGACTAAAACGGTAAAAAGAAACAGTCCATACTGACAGTCAGTTACAAAGACTGACAGTCAGTGTCCACAAAATCAACAGTGAAAAGCAACGGCTAAAAACTTTATAACCGTTGAAGCAGATAACAGCAAAAATTTACTGCCCAAACTGACAGTCAGTGTGTCAAACTGACAGTCAGTCTCAGTTTCAGTAACACAGAGAAAAACAGAATAAAAACCAACTCAAAAACTCTCTGTGGTCGAAACCCACACTGACAGTCAGTATACTCATACTGACAGTCAGTTTAGTACAAAAAAAATCTGAGACAGGAAAACATGCTCTCTGGAGATTTGTCAGTTTGCACTAACTGACATTAATACTGACAGTCAGTTACCAACACTGACAGTCAGTCTGGATAAAAACAGAGAAAGCTCAAAATCCAGAGATCTGATTCAAATGATTTCAGTTTTGTTTTGAAGATATTTTCGAGAAGAACATTTTTGACAACAGCAACAAAAATTAGATCTTTTCAGATCTTTCTCAAGAAGTAAAAACCTCAACTGTTGACAAAATTCAATATATCAAAACAAATTGTTGAAAAACCACAGATAATGATATGCGTGCATTGACCTAGATTTTTCTCGGTATAATTGGAGATGTAGAGAGAACTTGCGTCCCCTCTTTATAGTACGGTTTAAACTAAGAATAAAATCCTTAAACCGATCGATCTTCATGCACCCTGAGATCGGTAAACCTAGAACTACAACATACCTCGATGCATCAGTTTATTCTAGCAAAAACAATTTCTTTTTGCGTCTTCTTATGCTTTTGAACGACTTAAATTGAACTTCAACATTTTGATCACCAACCCTCGCTTTTTGTGCGGTTTTCTGAAATCTGTAACACTAACTCAAACACATAGTTAGTCCAAAAATACTTATTATCATCAACCATCAAAACACATCAGGGTTAGGCATGAAAGGCCTAGATGCAACAATCTCCCCCTTTTTGATGATTGATGACAACAAGTTAATAAACTAATACCAACTAATACTCCCCCTGATTTTGTGCAAAAATCTCCCCCTGAAAGTGTGCACATCCCTCAAGATATATCAGAGCATATCATAGCATAAGAGAGAGAACCACAATTCACGTCAGAGCACATTGATATCTCATACAAATGTAAGAACAAATCACATCGCATAAATATTCATCCATCTAAACAAAATATCATAACATCATATCAGAGCATATCATAGCATAAAATATTCATCCATCTAAACAAAATATCATAACATCATATCAGAGCATATCATAGCATAAAATATTCATCCATCTAAACAAAATATCATAACATCATCCATCTCTCCCCCTTTGGCATCAAGCACAAAAAGGGAGGCCTAATCAGGAGAAACTAATCCTAATCTACTCCTGGTCATCTGAGTCTCCTAGAACCTCAGTGCCTCCGGAAGCTGTAGGAGACGCGGAAGGTACGACGGCAGGAGATGCAGGTCCTGCTGGAACTGGAGCGGTGCCGGCAGATGATGCTGGTGAAGAAACTGCAGGCCGTGCCCTCTTGCGAGGAGCAAGGGAAGCAGATGCCATCGCAGCATCAGGAGCTGGAAGTCGCTGCAGTATCTGCTGAAGGATCTCCTGCTGAGCTGCCAAGGTACTCTGGATCACTTGCTGTGTCTGAATGACCTGGTCAAGAGACACCTGCAGAGATGCAAGAGAGGAAGCTGTGCGGGAGCTGCTAGAAGGGGCAGGAGCAGAGGCAGAAGCTGGAGCTGCAGTCGCGTCCTCAGAATCCTCATCATCATCAGAGGCTGAGGAGGGAGCACTAGGAGCTGGAGGACGAGTGCCCAGGCGACGATCAGCCTGGCCAGGGGGATAGAAGGCCAAAAGCTGATGAGGGCGAGGAAGAGCGGTGTCTACTGCTCGAATGTGGAGCAGTAGTGCCATGATGTATGGGGCATACACCAGGCGACGACGAGGAGAGAGAAGAACGTGCTGAAGCTCACTAATGATGAGATCAGCGATGTCGAAGGGCTCCTCTCGAAAGATCGAGATGAGAACATGGAGAGTGATGTAGGTGACCCTGGCGCGGTCACCTGTGATCGGAAGAAGAGTGAGGCGAAGAATCTTCAGCGCCAGGTCAACATCGCGGCGCATGCCGGCAATGTGACGAACCTGGAAGGCGCCGGAGTAGAGCATAGCGACCTCACGATGCTCAAGATCAGGTAAAGTGTGGAGCTGGCGCCCTGAAGCAGGACGAACCAGTCCTAAAGCGGCCTCAAGCTGCTCCTTTGTGACCGTGTATACCTGGAGGCCGGTCATAAAGGTCAGTGAGTCACGCTGAGGAGAAATGTGGAGGGTGGCATAGAACTGCCTAATGGGCTCCTCTGCCCAGGTCAAAGAAGAATCAGAGACCAAGTCTCGGATCCCTACAGAGGCAAAAGCATCAGAAAGAGAAGCGATGCCAGTGCGAGAAACTATCGTCTGCCAAGAGACAGAACGATGAACAAAGAAGGGCATGTGAGAGTAGATGCTCTCAAACATGTCGAACTGAGTGATGGTGTAGAAGGTGGTACGTGGCGAGGCATCCGTGCCAGAAGGACGAGGAGATAGATAGGGGTTTGGCTGACGAAGAGTCCGAAGCCGACTAGCGTTCCACCGCGAATAGTTCACGGGGACACGCTCTGGAGAGGGGGAACGCCGAGCCCCAGAGGACTGGCCCGAAGGCCTGCTGCTGGACGCAACGGTCTTGCGTCGAGCAACACGGCGATGAGGCTGATCAGACATAGTGGATAGCTGAAGGAATGCAAGGATGAACAAGGGTGGAGAAAACAACAATTTCTGTTTTCAGGGTTCAGACTGACAGTTAGTCTTATGAACTGACAGTCAGTTCGAACCTGATGCTGACAGTCAGTTTTAGTAACTGACTGTCAGTTTCAACCTAGAACCAGCGAACTGAGAAATGGCGAGTTTTTTTTTTTGTGGGGATTTGAGAGGGAATTTTGCAAAGATTGTGAAGATATAGTGCTATTGCAGATCATGGAAAGAAAATAGAAAAGCAATTTCGGATTAGTAGAAAGAAAAGAAAGAATTAAAGAGAGGAAAAGAAAAAAAATAACGAAGAAGAAGAAGAGGAAGAAGGAGGAGAGAGAGAGAGCTCACGGCGGGAGAAGGACGACGAGACGACGGCGATGAGGAGGAGCAACGGCGACGGCGACGGCGACGGCGATGAGGAGGAGCAACGGCGACGGCGACGGCGATGACAACAAAAAAAAACGGCGGCCGAAGAAGATAAAAAGAAAGCTCGGTTTAGGGTTTTAAGGACCCAAACTGACAGTCAGTTTCACAAACGGACTGTCAGTCTAGTCACTTAATTTTAAAAATTGACAGTCAGTGTGGTACACTGAATGTCAGTTCAATAAAATCAAGTGCTGAGACTGACAGTCAGTGTTGAATACTGACAGTCAGTGTGAGACTTCAAAACGACCAGAACCCTACGACCAAGAAACAACACTATACTGACTGTCAGTTATAAAAACTGACTGTCAGTTATGACTTCGACCAGGAGAGAGCTCTAAGGGAGAAAATATTTAATAATAAAATATATATATATTATACTTCATTAACCAAGATAAGCAATCAATAGTATGATGAAGTTAATAAAAATATCACTTTATCAACTAGCATTTGAAACATCTATAATATTTAGTTCACCTCTAAGAAAGCAAAACCTGGATTCATCTAGTGATTTGGTGAAGATATCTGCTAGTTGAAGATCTGTTTTTACATGACTAAGATCAATATCTCCTTTTGCCACATGATCTCTTATGAAATGGTGCCGTATTTCAATATGCTTAGTTCTAGAATGTTGAATAGGATTATTAGCAATTTTAATGGCACTTTCATTATCACACAGAAGTGGCACTTTATCAAATTTAATTCCATAATCCAAAAATGTCTGTTTCATCCATAATAATTGAGCACAACAACTACCTGCAGACACGTATTCAGCTTCATCTGTTGAGAGAGCAACTGAGTTTTGCTTCCTAGATGACCATGATACTAATGATCTCCCCAACAGCTGACAGCTACCAGATGTGCTCTTTCGATCAATCTTACACCCAGCATAATCAGAATCAGAATACCCAATTAATTCAAAATTTGCATCTTTAGGGTACCAAAGGCCTAAACTGGGATAACATTTTAAATACCTAAGGATTCTTTTAAGAGCAGTTAAATGACATTCCTTAGGTTCTGACTGAAATCTAGCACATAAACACACACTAAACATGATATCAGGCCTAGATGCTGTAAGATATAAAAGACTACCAATCATAGACCTATAGAGTTTAGAATCTACTGATTTTGAATTTCTGTCCATGTCGAGGTGTCCATTTGTAGCCATGGGGGTCTTGATAGCCTTAGCTTCTTCCATCCCAAAGCGCTTGAGCAGGTCCTTCACGTACTTTGTTTGACTCACGAATGTACCGTTCTTGAGTTGCTTGATTTGAAGTCCAAGGAAGAAGCTCAGCTCACCAATCATGGACATCTCGAATTCCCTAGACATCATATCTCCAAATTCTTGACAAAAATATTCATTAGTAGATCCAAAAATTATGTCATCCACATAAATTTGGCAAATAAATAAATCATCATCTATTTTCTTGGTGAACAGAGTTGTGTCAACCTTCCCAGTTTTAAAACCTTTAGAAAGAAGAAAATCTCTAAGGCGTTCATACCAAGCTCGAGGAGCTTGTTTGAGGCCATACAGAGCTTTCGTTAGTTTAAAAACATGGTTTGGAAATTTTGGATCTTCAAACCCGGGAGGTTGCTCTACAAATACAAGTTCTGAAATTTCACCATTTAGAAAAGCACTTTTAACATCCATTTGAAAAAGTTTAATGTTAAAATGAGAAGCATAAGCAAGAAGAATTCTAATTGCTTCAAGTCTCGCCACAGGAGCAAAAGTTTCACTAAAATCTAAACCTTCGACTTGAGTGAAACCTTGAGCAACAAGACGAGCCTTGTTTCTAATTACTAGTCCATTTTCATCTTGCTTATTTCTGAAAACCCATTTTGTTCCAATGACATTATGATCCTTAGGTCTTTTTACTAAGTTCCAGACTTTATTTCTAGTAAAATTATTTAATTCATCATGCATAGCATTTACCCAGTCAGGATCATCTAGAGCTTCACTAACACATGTAGGTTCTAAAGAAAAAACAAATGAATGATGTTCACAAAAAGAAGCAATACGAGATCGAGTTAGAACACCCTTACTAATATCACCCAGAACTTGGTTCAAAGGGTGATCCTTGATAATTGTTCTATGCTGGCTTGGCGCTTCTTCTTGTGCTGCTTCTTCTGCAGCAGACTCAATTTGCACAGGAGGTCCAGGTTGTTCATTGTTGTCTTCACTTCCATCATTATCTTGATCAACTTCCTCAGCTTCTTCAATGGTAAGTTCTTTCAAAGGTTCTTGAATTTCACCTGAAGTGTCATGAACAGCTTGCTCTTCTTGCGAGTTATTAGATTCATCAAACTCAATATCGCAAGATTCCTCAATACAACCAGACGTTTTGTTGAAAACACGATAGGCTTTGCTAGTGGTAGAATAACCAACTCGAAAACCCTCATCAACTTTTCTTTGAAATTTTCCACCAAAGTTTCTTTTTCTTAAGATGTAACATTTACAACCAAAAACACGAAAATATGAAATATTTGGTTTTCTTCCAAAAAGAAGTTCATAAGGTGTCAAGTTCAAAAGAGGATGCAAATAGAGTCGATTAATAGAATAGCAAGCTGTGTGAACTGCTTCTGCCCAGAAGCGAATAGGAGTATTATACTCACATAACATGGTTCTTGCCATCTCTATTAATGTTCGATTTTTCCTTTCAACAACTCCATTATGCTGTGGAGTGTAGGATGTGGAAAATTCATGTTTGATTCCAAGAGAGTCGCAAAAATCAAATAAAGTTGAATTAACGAACTCTCCACCATGATCACTACGGATTTTCTTGATGGATAATTCAAATTCATTAGAAACACGTTTTGCAAAACTTTTGAAAACATCGGGGGTTTCAGATTTTTGAGAAATAAAGAAAACCCAAGTAAAACAAGTGAAATCATCAACAATAACAAAGCAATAACTATTTCCCTCAATACTTTGGAACTCTGAAGGTCCAAATAAATCCAAATGCAAAAGTTCCAAAGGTTTGCTTGTAGAAAGTATTCGCTTAGTTGGATGTGTGGTAGCTATTTGCTTGCCTGCTTGATAAGCGCTACAAGGTTTATTCTTTTCAAAGACCACATCCTTTAAGCCAATAACTAAATCACGTTTGAAAAGCTTTTTAAGTTGATGCATTCCAACATGAGCAAGTCTCCGATGCCATAACCATCCTTTAGATGTTTGTGAGATAAGACATGTTGCAAGAGATGCATCTTTTGAAGAGAAATCAACTAGATATAAATTTTCATGACGAAAACCTTTAAAAATCAAAGAATTGTCTTTTAAATTTTCAACCAAAACTTCATTTGGATAAAAGATACAGCGGAAACCAAGATCACAAATTTGTGCAACTGAAAGCAAATTAAAATTCAAAGATTCAACCAGAAGAACATTTGAAATTGTCAAATCATTTGAAATGGCAACTTTACCCAAACCTGTCACGCTTCCTTGACGATTATTTCCAAAGGTGATCTTTTGATGTTCGTCGGAATTGTCTTTGATTGTGGTGAACAGTTTGGCGTTTCCGGTCATGTGCTCGGAGCATCCGCTATCAAGCACCCAATGACATCCACCATTTTTGTAGTTTACCTGCAAAAGAATTTAAGTTGATTTTGGTACCCAAACACTTCTGGGTCCTTTAATATTAGCGATCAAAGTTTTGGGCACCCAAATAGATTTTTTTCTTTTGTTTATCATTGGTGCACCAACATACTTTGCAATAGCATAACCTTTCTTTGACCGTTTTAGCATGTAACAAGCATCAAAATATGCAGATGTCATAAGAGGGCATGAATCATGTGAATGACCTACTTCATGGCATTTATGACAAAACAGGTTACATGCTTTTGTAAAAACAGTTCTAATTTTTATCTTTTTATCTTTCTTAGGAAAATATCCTAGACCTTCTTTTTTAAAGGTGCATCTTTGACTACCTAAAATTAGGTCAAGAGATATTTTACCTTTATAGCTATTTTCTAACCCTTTTTCTAATTTTTTCACTTGAGATTTAAGTTTAATATTTTCACAGAGAATGGATTCATTTGAAGCGCATGGTATATCTAGTTGAAAATTATCAATATCATCACAAGAAGTACCAATGCTAGCTTTACAAGACAAATTTGAGACATCTTTCATAAGAGCATTTTCATAGGATTCCTTTAATTCAGAGTGTTGATCATAAAGAGTTAAAAATTCTTCCTTAAGGGTCTTATATTTTCTTTTAGTTTTGCTATAGGCCTCATTGATTTCATTTAGCATTTCAACTAGATCATCATAGGAGGGATCAAAAGAAGTTACCTTTTCATTCCTTTTTGCCATAAGGCAAACTGGAGAGCTTGATGAATTTTTGAGGGCGATTCCGGCTAATTTCTTTGTACATCTCTCATCATCAGAGTCGGAGTCGGAATTCTCACCTCCAGACATCCATTCGCCAAAGCATGCCTTTTTAGGAGTGTTAAACTTCTTCTTGAAGTTCTTCTTCTTTTTATCCGTAGATTTGTTCTTGTTCGGACATCTTGATGCTATATGTCCTTTTTCATGACATTCATAGCATATCACATCTTTGAAGTTTGTTGGTCTTGAACCTTTTGGACGAGTGTCGATGCTTACTCCCTTCTTATGTAACCTGCGAAGAAGACGTTGAGTATTTCTTACCAAGAGAGCCAAGTCTTCATCGGAGGAACCTTCACTTGTGCCGTCCTTGGAATTTGCTTTGAAAGCCTCCGTCTTTTTCTTTGTATCAGAGGTTTCGTTCAGTTCCTTCTTCTCCTTTTTGTGCATTTCATGGGTAATCAAATTTCCATAGAGATCAGTAGGTGAAGTTGTAGAAAGATCGGAGTTTGTCAAAACTGTTACAAGAGTGTCAAAGCTTTCTGGGAGAGCTCGAAGCATTTTTCTGACAATTTCCAGATCAGTAAAGATAACACCAAGACCTTTAAGTTCATTCACAATATTATTCAATCTAGTAAACATGGAATCAACAGATTCAGAAGAAGACATTTTGAAAGTTTCATACTTTTGTCTAACCATTAAAAGTTTAGCCTCTTTTACTTTAGTAGTTCCTTCATATATTTCTTCTAAAGTTTTCCAAACTTTGTGAGCAGTATTCAAGTTGCTTACACGATTAAATTCATTTAGAGATAAACCAGTAAATAAAGCATTTAAAGCACGAGCATTCAGATGTTGTTTTCTCTTATCATCTTCAGTATAGCTTTCCGGATCATCCGGAGGAGAAAAACCAACTTTAACAATCAACCAGACATCCAATCCCATGGCTTCTAGAAATACAGACATACGCACTTTCCAGTAGAGATAGTTAGTCCCATCAAAGATAGGCGCACGGCTAGTATGACCCAGATTAAAGCCATCAGTAGACGACATCCTCTCTCTAAGCGGTGAAGCTTATAAATGAGAGACCGCGCTCTGATACCACGTGTTGGATCAGGATGTCGACTAGAGGGGGAGGGGGTGAATAGGAGACTTTGAAAATTTGTTTTTGCAAACGAAAATCCAAATTAAGGTAAAGCAAGTAATAGTAAAAGATAAGAGATTGAAACCGATATATCCCGAGGTATCGGAGACACGCCCAGTCTCCACTAGTCCTCGTTGAAGCACTCAGTCCTTGAGTATAGCTTCAGTATCCACACAGGACACTATCTACTAAGGTTGCTCCTTGTCCCCTCCGGAAAGGCGAGCACCAAGCCTTTTACAAGTTATCGCGTCTCTCCGACAATCTCCGATTTGGAGAGATCAGCGATTTCCGCCTCCGAACCGTCTAGGTGAGGGCCAAACAGTGTAGATATGAGTCATTGCAAATATGTCATGGCTGATTTGAACATACATAACATATCTTTCACAGATCTTAAGTAATGGATATTTAGTTTGTTTGGCAAGAGTGTAGAACATGAGACAATTCAAGTAGAAGGGATCATTGTGAAGGAGACAGCCAACGGCCCATACCGAGTGTTGTGCGAACTGAAAGGGAACAACTCGTGGGGTCGTTTGTGAGGAGAGTGAAGGACCTTGATGGCGGTTTGGGCGGCCTTGACAACAGCATGCTTCAATTGGTCTAGCAGGTCGTCAATACGAAGAAGGGGGTACCGGTTCTTGATGGTGATCTTTTTCAGTGCTCGATAGTCGATGGACATACGTCAAGTCCAATCTTTCTTTGGCACTAACACTACTGGAGAACCACAAGATGAACTACTCGGTTGAATGACACTATCGTTCAGCAACTCACCAAGTTGTCTTTTGATCTCTTCACTCTTCAATACAGAGTTGCGATACATAGTCAGATTGGGCAGTGTCGCATCGCACACAAACTGAATTTCGTGCTCGACTGGACGTTTCGGCGGACGACCCTGGGTACTCTCAAACAGATAACTGTATTTTTCCAACTGTCCCGACAAACAGCCAAAATCCTCTCGACACGCCAATGACAATGCTGGTCGAGTACCCTTACCTTGACCAATGGGTCGAATCATGACAAGCACGTACTTGTGACATGCATTGACAATTCGTTTGGCTTGATTTGCGGTAATCAAGTTCGAAGTGTTAACATGGATGTCTCTACTGATCACAAATTTAACTCCGTCTTTGGTAACGTCATACTCTTGTGCACACCAATAGAAGTGAGCGTCTCGATCATACAGATACGAACTCCCAAAGATCACATGATAGATATCGATAGGGACAACATCGCATTGCACCTCATCAATATATCGTGCAGAGATTGCAAACTTCAACACACACTAACTCGTAATCTGTTGGTTCATGTCGAATATAAACCAACCCAGCGGATAGAATTCTTGTCGTAGGAGTCATTTGAACTGACTCCACACAAGGTCGTCAGCTCCACCACTGGCGACAAGGGCCTTCCACCATATCTTGGCGTGGTTCTTCATCTTCAAAGGTGAGAACTTCACCTTTTGAGCGCTACTGAACCCTTTCAGGTCAAAGTAGGTCTGAAGTTGATCGATCCATGAGTCTAGCTTCTTGGCATCGATCACCCCATCATATATGGGTATTTCAATCTTAATGTCAACCTTGAAAGATCCGATAGCTAAGGAGGTGTTGGCGAGGTCGTCGGTCTTATGGTTGTCTTCATCTTCATCTTCGTCTACCCCGCGCAAGTCTTCACCAGTATTCACATCCATAACCTTCCCTACTTCAGGAGGTACAATTATGGCCTGCTGCTTAATCCAAGCAAGCACAGTTTCCATGTCGGTGGAGAGCTTAGCCACTTGTTCGGCTAGGTTAGCTTGAACGGAGGTATCGTCAGACATTGTCGGAGATGCGACTGTAGGAACCATCAATTGATCGCCTGTAGTTTCGCCGGAGGTTTTGTAACTCTGGTGAGTCTTCACCATCCATACGATAGAAAAGTTACTTTGATACCAACTTGATCCGTTTGAGACGTAACCTTGATTTTTGCACTAAGCTCACCCAGATTCTAAAATACGGAATAACGGGTCTTATTCGGAATTACCGAAACCCAAAGGTTGATCGAAAAATACAGCTCAAAGTAATTGCACAACTCTTTATTTCCAAGAGGGTTTTACACATCAAACGTTAGGACGCACTCGCCTACGTCGAGGAACAATGTGTCTAAGACTTTAATCTAGAGTCGATGATCTAAACTAGACCTATTGCAAAGTATTTATAGTCCAATTGTATGAATTCGTATCAGACTCAATAACCTAAACATATTAGACTCATATAACTAACTAACTCTAAACAGATAAGTTTAGTTATATTTATTTGGATTGGATTATAATTTCGAACACAGAACGAATTCTTTTTCTTGGTCACGAACCAATCTATTGTCGTGAAACCTTTTCGAACTTGGTTATGATCGTGGAGCCTTATGCGACCAAGTTATGATCACGGAGCCTTATACGATCATGACCTGAAGATCCTCCCGGATCACCGTTTTTTTTGTTTATGTCCAGTTCTGCGACCTAGAACTGTCGGAGGGTGACGTTGGAGCCGGCCCTAGTAACGGCGCATGGGCAGGAGAAATGAATGCATCGATTCCGCCAACATTCAGGGCTAGTGATTGGTCAGAAACTTTTTTCCACACACGTGTTGATGTGTGTGAGTTCTTGAAGGGTCTTGGAACTGTGTCTGACGAAGATGACTTGACAAACTTCGAAGCATCTGAAGACTTCGATGAAGATCATTTTAGGACCCCCCAACAATGGATTGATGAATATGGATTTAGTTTGGCAGTGCTGTCGATGGACCAAAACTCAAATGGTTTTTTAACCAAAGTAGCATCCAGTTGGAGCAAGAGTTTTGAATGAAAGAAGATGTGCAAAATGTAGTGGCTAGATGGTCTCTTGCACTCAACCGATAGTACAAAATGGTGAAGTCTACCCCCAGGTTATATGATGTCGCATGTCTTACACTGGGTCGCGCATAGAGGGTTCGTGCCATACAACCAAAGGATAACATTGGTTTTGTGGCCACGAGAGTTAACGCCTACACATATGAGCTTACAGAGGCATTGGACAACCATAGAAACATGACTGCGGCAAATGTAAGCAACATCATCCAGCCCGCAGTGCGGGAGAACGTATCGATAATGCCAAAAGAGATCATCAAGCAAGTGGCAGATCAATGTGGTTATCGTATCAACTACAACAAGGCATGGAGAGCAAAGCAAAAAGCAATTGTGGACATGTACGGCACATACGGGGATGCATACAATATAGTGGTGCGGTTGCTTCGAAACATCGCACTAACAAACCAAGGCACATTTGTGGATATGCTCAATCAGACAGTTGCTGCCCCGGATGGCAATACCATAGAGAACACAAGATTTTTGCACCGTTTGTTCTCGGTATACCCGCAATGCATAGAAGCATTCACATGGTGTCGGCCGGTGTTATGTATGGATGGCACATTTTTGATTGGGAGGTACAAAGGGACACTACTGATTGCGGTTGCTGCAGATGCTAACAATCAATTGCTTCCATTAGCATATGCAGTTGTAGAAGCCGAGAGCACGGAAAGTTAGTTGTGGTTCTTGGTGAACGTGAAGCGAGCGGTTGTAAAAAATCATGAGAAGATCTGCATTATTTCTAATCGACACAAAGGCTTGCTCAGAGCCATTGAGATTATGTAGGGCGCTCCCGATCCACCTTACAAGTGGGAGGACGTGGTGAGCCGTTGGTGCATGCGACACTTTGCAGCCAATCTCTTCACCAAATTCTAGAGCAAACAAATCATGGACCTATTTAAGAGGTTATGCTCGCAGAACCAAGTGAGCAAGTACGACACTATTTTTGAGAAGCTCAAGGAGTTGACATTGACGTACACGGCTAATAAAGGGTCCGGGGCCGACGATGGGGATGGTGTAAGCAAATTTTCACAGTGGGTCAGCGACAAAGAGAAAGAGAAGTGGTCGTTGCTACATGACGAGGGTGGGGCAAGGTATGGCATTATGATGACAAATCTATTTGAAGTTTGAAACTATGTTTTGAAAGGGGTGCGATGCTTGCCATTGACCGTGATTGTGGAGATAACATGGTATCGCACTGCACAATATTTCAACAACAGGAGCCTTGTAGCCAAAATGCTGGTTGACGATCCATTTAGAACCTTACTGGACGTGGTGCAGGAATACATGAATTTTTGGATAAATAAGGCCCAGACGCATGAGGTGGAGATCATCAACCAATTGCACAAGATAATTTCAGTCCGACTGCGCCAGAAGCGGATTAATGGACATCTTAGAGCTGGCAGGGTACACGAAGTCATTCTTGGGGATGTTGCGGAGTGTGCATGCAACAAGGCCATGTTATTACACAAGCCATGTTCGGATGTCATTCTTCATGTACGGTACTTGGTATAGACCCATCTCCATACCTTTCTGAGTACTTCAGCTAGCCTTCATAACCTTCAACAGACTTGGAGTGGTATTTGGAGGGTCTTCATGAAGGTTGGTGATTACAAAGTAATTCCATCTAGTGAGACCAGGTGGGTCCCACCTCTCAACCTCAAGAGAAGGGACCTTTTCGTCGGAAGACGTGTTGCTTGCACAATGACATGGATGAATCACAAAAAGCGAGCACTTGAGGTAGAAAATGCTTGATTTGCAAACAAACGGAGCATACCAGAAAGAATTGTCTACATGCACCCGGCCCATCCACCTAGTATTCACACAAGTAATAGTGACACATAACAAGTCATGTGATCGTTCATGAGTTCTGTATTCTGTCGTTGTTTAATATTTTCCAATATTTTGGTAGTCCTTTCACATATGTAACAGTGGTAGTCCTTTCACATATGTAACCGTGGATGTTCTATGGATACTCTAATTGAGCCAGAAGCTTCTCTGTTTATAGTACATAGGTAAACGTGCCCAAAAACAACTCCTTGACAGACTCTTGGTATTCCAATAAAACATTGCACATAAAATGTCGTACGAAAAGAGTTTTAAGCGTGATTTTGCATGTTTTCAGAAGTAAACTTGGTAGGCCTGATCCCTGCAACACAGAGAACACAATTGGGAAAGAATCTTGTAGAAATAATGAAACTTTACACATAAAATGTCGTATGGAAGGAGTTTTAGACATGATTTTTGGACATTTTTAAAACTAAACTTAAGGTAAAATTCTACCAGATTGAGACTTAGGTGTCATACCCAAACTCATTTCTTTGTTATATTTCAAATTGTTATGCTAACGGTAATTAATTTATGTAGAGATGGCTGACGAGGATGTATGGCTTCCAGAGCTGCTTAGTGGTAGGTGGGACAATGCTCATCATGGAGTATTGGCCTCTTGATGCGAGATACATCCATATTCTCGCATAAGCGGGTTTACTACCTTTTGCTTGTATGCTGCAGACTAGTCATGGCCTCACATTGGACAGGTCGTTGGTCACCACATTGGTGGATCGATGGCGCCTCAGACACACACGTTCCATTTCTGATGGGAGAGATGATGATTATGTTGGAGGATGTGGGTATGCTCCTAGGCCTACCTGCCGCAGGAGCACCCATCATTCCATCACCGCCACCTGTAGACTGGCGCACTCAGGTAAACCTTAGGTTCAACATCGTTCAACAGGTAGATCAGATCCCATCAACTAGGCGTGGTGTGCTGAATAGGTTTTTGTTGCGTTACCTTGACTGCTCGTTGTTGCATCTAGGCCTTCATGCCTAACCCTAATTTTGATGATTAATGAAAACAAAGTGTTCCGGACTAATTGTGCTATTGAGTTTATTTGATACAGAGTTGCGTAGGGAAGATATGCACGGAATACAAGAAGAACCCGACGTAAAATAAAAGCACAAGTAGCAAAGAGCAAAAGACAAGTCGCAAATCATGAAGATGCGAGAGACCTCAGGTATTGAGAGTTTTAATTTTTACCGATCTTGGCGTTTGGAGATGATCGGTTAGGAAAATTCTTTTCTAGCTTTAACCGTACTATAAAGAGGGGTGGCGAAAGTCCTCTCTTTATCTCCAACGCAAACCGAGAAAACTAGATCATTGCATTGCATCTTTCTGGATGGATTTGGTTTTGAACTTATTTGAAAATCTGGATTTTCAGTTCAGTTTTTGACAGCAGAAGAGTATTTGCATTTTTCAGAAAGATCTAGGTAGATCTGGCTTTTGCTTCTGTTGCCAAAAATGTAGCCCTTGAAATTATCTTTCTAACGAGCTATTAAACACCTCTTTTGGATTTCTGGATTTAAAGTTATAGCAGTTTTTGTTCATACTGACTGTCAGTTTGCATAACTGACTGTCAGTTTGAATGTCAGTTAGGTGTAACTGACAATTGTCCAGAGAGGGTGTTTTTTGTGCTCAAAATTTTTGTACTAAACTGACTGTCAGTTTGTCCATACTGACTGTCAGTTGGGGTTTCGACCACATTGCTTTTAACTGAGTTTCTATTTGATTTTGGCCGTGACTGTGGTCGAACTGACTGTCAGTTTGTGTAACTGACTGTCAGTTGTGGGTTCCAGCTTTCCTTTTTCGACCACGAACGGCTAGCAAAGTTTTCGTCCGTAAATTTTGTCGGCCGTTGTGCACTAAACTGGCTGTCAGTTTGCATAACTGACTGTCAGTTTGGGTTGCTGATTTTCAGCCCTAGCTCCAACGGTTCATTTGATTCTTGAGGCTATAAAAAGGGGCTTTGGGCATAAGTTTCATAACAACAAGCAACAGCATTTCATATACACTCTTGAGCATTAGTTTCTTATATAAAATCTTGATCTTTTGATCAAGTCGAGTGCTTTCCGATCCACCGAGAGTTTCAGTTCTTTTGCATTTGCATATACTTAGCTTCTCGGTGCGTGTTTGGAGGTCTAGAGAAGACCTCGCTGCCTGTTACTCTTGGTGAGCGCCCTCACCTAGACGGTTCTGAGGCGTGGCCGTTGATCTCTCCATTCGGAGATTGTTGGAGAGGCTCGGCGAGTGTGTACAAGGCATCGATGCTCGCCTTTCCGGAGTGGACAAGGAGCAACCTTAGTTGATAATACTCTTCGTGAGTATTGAGGTAAGACTCAAGTGATTTGAGTGCTTCAACGAGGATTAGTGGAGACTGGGCGAGTCTCCGATACCTCGGTAAAAACCATTGTGTTCGTTTTTCTTTCCCTTGATTACATTATTTGTTCTTGATTTGTTCATTATTTGCTTTAAGTTTTAAAGTTTTTAAAGCCTCCTATTCACCCCCCCTCTAGTCGGCATCCTTGATCCAACACTCGTCTGATGCGCTGGAGCATGTTGTACGTCGGCATTTGTGTGCATACCTGTTGGTAATGTTCCAGTATATCCTATTCGAATCTACACACGAGGATACAGATCACCCATGGTTCATTCCATTGGTGGAGAGCATTGTCGATGCCTAACCAGGGCATGTTCCCCAGAACAACTGGGCTATGTTCATGCTTGTGCAACATACCGAGGGTTGTGCGATGCGTGTGTTCGAACTGCGCTAGAGTCCGTATTGTCGAGATGCTCCCTCTTGCTCAGCTATGGTCTTAATTGGGAGCATTTTCCAATTGGCCGGCCACGCTTGGATCGACCGGTGCATCCGTACCCCGAGCCTCCATGATTGGGTGGATCGCCCAACCATGGGCACAAAATGGATGCACGATCGACCGAGATGGTCTGCAAACCAGGTTAGTCGGTGCTACGTCTTGTACCAGGGGGATTTCGATCTACTTCATGAGTCGCGAGTCATATGGTGTCCGTGGACACCAGATTTCATTGAGAGCATTGCACCGCATGGCATATCGATCATGTGCACAACGAGCAACGATTGTAGGATGACTCGACATCATCTTTTGTTCTCTCATATGGTGGAGCCGTACTACCCGGAGCGAGTGATGTGTCAATTTGGATTATATCAGGACACCTCCAGAGAGAGAACGTGACAGGGATCTCCCCAAGGAGGTGCACAGGTACGCCCATGCGTGCATAAGATTTGAATTCTGTTTTTCATTTTCAATGCCTACCATTACCTCCATTTTATTTTGTAGGTAGAGTAGACAAGGAAGGCAGTGGGCGCAGAATAATGGCAGGTGGGTGCAGGAGTGGAACGAGTTTGCACAGACTGATGTAATTGCAGAGGATCGAGTGTACGATCATAGTACGTACCAAGCATACCTTGACTGGTACATGCGCCGTACCCACACGTGGCTTTCTCTTGTGGCTGAGGATACACCAACACATATACCGCATTTGGAACGTGTGCAATTTTGATTCTGATTGGCTGGGCCGGATACATCGCTCAGTATGTTTTTACGATATATCCCCTTTTGCATCCATCATTTAATCATTTTACTAACTAATACACTATTTGTCTTTCTCAATTCGACATTGCAACTACCATTGAGCGATAGACTAGATTGATTTTGTCTGGCATAGCACGTAGAGGTCGCTGGTGCCGTACTGAGTTTACTGGAACCATCCGTGCGGTAAACACTGGTGTCCGAAGACTCATAAGTGACCTAAGTTGCGGACGTACTACAGACGCATTCATGCCAATAAAACCTGTGGCGCGCCCACCAATCCCGAGGTATGCTTGACCCTCCTTTGCACGCCCCAATGCCTCGGGCACATGTCCTGCTCGACACAGTGCATCATCGAGGTGGGGGACTGACATAGCGGCCCCATCTAGCACCCAATCAATTCTTCCGTGCTCAACGTTAATGTTTTCTCGTCGAGATGGATCACTATATATAGGAGAGCCATCGACACATCATAGGCCAAGAGGCAATGATTCCGATGACTCCGACGACTTGGTGGACATCAGAAGAGCTCAAGAGGCTGTTAATAGGGCTTTTCGCAGAGCAACCAGCCGCAGATGTGTGTTGGGATCAGCGGGAGTTAGAGCGGGTGAACGAGCTCTACTCTGCTCCTTAGATGCCTTCGCAGCGTGCACAACATGCTGAGGGGGCACCTTGGGCATCTTGAGGTCAGCCGTCGGAGCAGACAATACATGCGTCACAGGAGGCTGAGGCTGAGTGGGTGGCACAACAGAGGGAGCATGATAATTGGGTGTCCAACATGCTGGGGATGGATAATCCCTATGCACATCAGCACCACACGCACGACGAGCTTTAACCGAGTCAGCTCCACGATGCTACGCCACCCACACAGCCTTCACAACCATTAGAGCCGCCAGACCGCTACGACCTTCTACTGCAACTGGTTGGAGACCACATAACCCGCCTGACCTTATTCACCCTCGTCTTTTCAGAGAGATATGCAGCACAAAATAGGGAGGCAAATTAATAATTAGATATGTTCATGGGTCACTACACCATAGGATGTACTTCTAAATAATATGTACTAACTGTTTGTTTCGGCTTTTTAGTGTGACATTTCATTTTTTCAAAGAATTAATAATTTCCAAATTTCGGACTTCAAATTTAAAATTGGCTGGGCCAGTGCCCATGCAGGGCTCAGTTGCTTAGGGTTTGGGCCGTTCAGGGCCCCATTTCGTCCAATTTTCGTCGTCTTCTTCGTTTTTTTATCCAAACAAACTCGAAATGCTTCCAAAATTTGTAGGAATTATCTCTGAAGCATAACAAACACAACTGTGAAAGCGGATTATAAAAATGATACAAAAATTCACATAAAATATCATGTCAAAAGATTTTTTTAGCATGAATTTAGATGGAAACTTAGAACAAAAACTATACCAATTAAGCACTAATCTGATGTTTCCCAGCTTTGAAGGTTAATTATTTGAAATTGACAAAGAAAGTATAAAAAAAATTATTATATCGCAGTGTCAAAAAGGAAAAATTTTATATCGCTGGTCGAAAATAGAAAATGTGGCCGTCCGTTTCTATCGTGTTTCACACCCGCGATAAATATCTTCTTGCGCACGATCAGGTTAGTTTCGCAATTTCGTTAAACTGTGTGTCATTCTCAAATTATTTTTTTACTTTGAGTTATTTATAAATTTTTTCCTTTGAGTCATATGTAAAATTTATCTAAAATTTTAAGAATTTTACCAAACCAGACAGACATAACTACATGATGGCTCCACCGAAAAACCTGCGGACAAGTTTTAGCCCAGCCATAATTCTGGCCTATCTTGAATCTGTGGTTAGCTGATGAGCTGCCTCGCCAAAAATATTTGGCCATTAGTTTGGTCCATAATTTGCTGCTCTCGGCCGACATGCAGAGCACCCCACGGCGTCAATGACAGAAGCGGCGGCGGCAGCACAAGAAGAAGGCAAAGGTGGCCTTGCTCCGGCGACGTCGACGATTCTAGACCAGTCCACCACCATCATTTCCGAGCTGATCCTCTCGCTCCCCGTCGAGACGCGGTTTCCGCTGTACCCCCTCCGCCAGTACCGCGGCTTCTGGATGCCCGAGGCGATCCTTCGAGCCGTTGGCGCCATCCACGCCCGCTTCGAGCCGAGGCCCAACGATATCCTCCTTGTGACCTGCCCCAAGTCGGGCACCACCTGGATCAAGGCCCTCGCCTTCGCCACGCTGCACCGGTCGACCACCCACCCGCTCCTGCGCCGCAACCCCCACGACTGTGTTAAGTTCCTCGAGCCGATCTTTGCCACGCCCACCGACGATCCCTCCGGACAGGACGCCGCCGACCAGCGCCTGATCAGCATGTGCCTTACTCTCTGCTGCCCGAGCGCGTCAAGGCGGACGTCGGAGGTTCAGGATGCCGGATCGTGTACGTGTGCCGGGAACCCAAGGACGTGCTGGTCTCCTGGTGGTGGTTCCTCCAGCAGCCGTCGGTGGCTTGCCGTCGGCACATCACGTTTGAGGAGTCGTTCGAGCTGTTCTGCGACGGCCGCTTCCCGGAGGCCCGCCGTGGCACCACGTCCTCGAGTACTGGGAGGCGAGCCGGAGGAGCCCCGGCAAGGTGCTGTTCCTGAGGTACGAGGAGATGCTGCGTGATTCGTCGACCAACCTCAAGAAATTGGCGGCGTTCATGGGCTGCGCCTTCTCCAGCGAGGAGGCGGCGGCCGGCGTGGTGGACTCCATCTTGGAGCTCTGCAGCCTCGAAAAGCTGAGGAGCGTTCAGGTGAACACGAACGGAACTACCGATATTGGTCAACTGGCCATCAAGAACGAGACCTTCTTCCGGAAGGGGGTCTTCGGAGATTGGAGGAACCACATGACGCCGGAGATGGCGGCGAGGCTGGACAAGATCGTCCAGGAGGCGCTGCAAGGATCCGGATTTGCCTTTGCGGATCTGTAATCTTCTTGCGGATGCATTGATTGGAACTTTGCAGCATTTCTTCGATTGTTCATATTTCTTGCTTATTTGCAGAGGCTGTGAAGTATAGAAAATCAGCCTGATGAACATTTCTAAAACTTTCTCAGGATAATTAGTGATGAAATTGTCTATGTTAAGCACCTACCCTTTAATTAAGTGTCAAGCTTTCAAGTAGATACTTGTCGCTGCTGCATCTTTAAGTTCATTATACCACGTCATCGTTGTGGATACTCATGAATTGTCTTTTTTTTTTTTTTTCTCTTTCAACTACCCAACTATAATTCGAATATTCTATATATATAATGGATAACTATAGAAAATTAGGATAATCATATCAAGAGAAATTAATTATATAAGACTTTAATTTTTTTCATAATCTAAAATAAAGAAAAGACATTTCCTCTCGAAAGCAGATTATATGGACCACACGTAGAGAACCAATATTCCAACTTCACCAAGAAAACATTAAAAAACAAGTGGTCTCCATCTAGTTATTTTTACCTAATTTTTTTATATGGATAATCTTTATATAAAAAAAAACTGAAAATAGCATAGAACAAAAAACAATTGCAGAATTGATAAAAGTCACCTCGATTAGCAATATTCGGAAAATTCGACTAGTTGTCATTTGAACTGGTGACTTAAGCCACGTTATTAGTCACCAGCTGAGATGATGATTGGTCGAATTTTCCTGCGTTTGCTCTGACGACTAATCGAATTCTCTCCCTCAGTGTTTTTTTGGTGGCTGGTCAAATCCTGTAGTCACTAGGGGCCGGATTCGTGACTGTTATGCTCCATCAATCGTTAACTAGTCTGGTAACTAGTTGGTCGTTCTACAGTTACCAATTTGACCTGGCAATTAAAGCGCTAAGTCTCTATCTAGCTTGACGATTGAAGATTTTTTCAAGTAAGTCGCCATGACGATTGAAGTCATTTATGCAATTTAGTTTTATTCTGTACTATTTTGGTATTTTTCTTTCTTTTAATGTGTTATATGTATAAAAAAAATTCTACTTTTACCTCCAAAGTTTGTCTTGTATGCTTGTTATGTCAGCAGTCGCATTTGTGAATTTTTTTTACAAATAACCCACAGAAAAAATTTATTGCAAAAATAATCCAGAATTGTCGTATTTTACAAAAATAACTTACCATATTAATGTGTCGAGTTTTGGAGTCTCGACAAGTGATGAGTCGCGTTGTGGGGGACGTCTTCAAAACTTGACAAGTCCGCTGACTCTTGATCGTGATCTTATCAATTCAAAACTGATCATATCAATACTAGATCTGATCGTGGTCGTATCTGTGTACAGTCGGTATGAGTGTCGGCTTAAATGATAATCAAGGCCCAATTTGCTAGTATGCTACTATGCTCTCAGACCTGCAGAACACTACGTCAATGACAGAAGCGGCGGCGGTGGCGGGGGCAAAAGAAGGCAAAGGTGGCTTTGCACCGGTGACCTCGATGGTGCTCGACAAGTCCACCACCAGCATAGCCGAGCTCCTCCCCTCGCTCCCCCTCGAGACGCGGATCTCGGCGTTCCCTCTCCGCCAATACCGTGGCTTCTGGATGCCCGAGGCGGTCGTGCTTGCCGTCGCCGACGTTCACGCTCGCTTCGAGCCGAGGCCCACCAACATCCTCCTCGTGACCTGCCCCAAGTCCGGTACCACCTGGCTCAAGGCCCTCGCCTTCGCGGTGCTGCACCGGTCCACATACCCGCTCTCCGACGGCGCCGACCACCCGCTCCTCCGCCGTAACCCCCACGACCTCGTCAAGTTCCTCGAGTTGAGCTTCGCCGCGCCGTCCCCCGACGACGCCTCCGCAAGTGACGCCGACGTCGAGGCGCTCCCTTCCCCTCGCCTGTTCGGCACGCACTTGCCGTACTCCCTACTGCCCGAGCGCGTCACAGAGGACGGCGGCTCCGCCTGCCGGATAGTGTACCTGTGCCGGGAGACGAAGGACGTGCTGGTCTCCTGGTGGTGGTTCATCCAGGAGCTCGAGCCGCGGTCTGGCCTTCCGCAGTTGACGTTCGAGGAGACTTTCGAGATGTTCTGCGACGGGCGCTACATCGTAGGCCCGTCGTGGCTCCACGTCCTCGAGTACTGGGAGGCGAGACAGAGGAACCCCGGCAAGGTCCTGTTCCTGAGGTACGAGGAGATGCTGCGGGATCCGGTGGTCAACCTCAAGAGGTTGGCGGCGTTCATGGGCTGCGCCTTCTCCAGCGAGGAGGAGGCGGCCGGTGTGGTGGACTCCATCTTGGAGCTCTGCAGCCTCGAAAAGCTGAGGAGCGTTCAGGTGAACACGAACGGGACTAGCGGTTTTGGTCAAGTGGTCGTCAGGAACGAGACCTTCTTCCGGAAGGGGGTCGTCGGAGATTGGAGGAACCTAATGACGCCGGCGATGGTGGCGAGGCTGGACAAGATAGTCCAGGACGCGCTGCAAGGATCCGGATTTGCCTTCGCAGTCTGATCTCGGTCAAGATGAATGCTCTGTAATCTGTAATTTTCCTGTGGATGAACGTACTCGGTTGCCGCGATTGTGCGCAATCTTATGCATTCGCTCATGATCTTCATGTTTAACTGGTTCTTGTGAAATATGTAATTATTCGAATATTAGGATGAAATGTCTTTGTTAGATTGACTAAAAAAGAATATAAGTGTGGTTAAAATATTCACAATTATTATATATCAAAAAATTTTAGCTATGTTTAACACTCACAATTTTTATATACAATTTTTTTGTGTGACTAAAATAATCAGCTCTTATATATTAATATATAGAAGTTGTGAAAAAACTATTTATACTATATCCATTATGAAAATATTTTATCCAATAAAAAACTTATTATACCAATTAAATTTTTTTAAGTTTGATCAAATAAAAATAAGATAGATAGATTTGGCTATTTCTCGCCGCGCACCGTCTCGCAGTCCAAAGATGCGCCGTTGCCGGAACTTGTGACACAGATGTACAAGACAATGCTGAATTTTGCCGCCATGTACAAGACACTGTCGTAGATGTCCTACATCCACTCCACCAGTGCCACCACCTTGTCATCATCGTTAGGCTCCTCGCCTAGCACTCTAGCCGGCCTCCCACAAGCAATCTCAATTATACGATGCCGAACCTATACAAAATCGAGCCATGGCTCGGTCGGTGTGTAGTCACCAAGTCTGGGTCCATGTACCCCATGGTGCCCACCACCACTTCCGTCGTGCACGACCCCACACCATGCAAGGCCGAAGTTGCTGAGCTTGACATTGTACGAGGAGTCCAACATGATGTCACGCCTCGAGTGAGGTTGGCAAAAAGATGTATTGGTCACATGACTCGATCATAAAGAAATGAGTCTAAAACATGTGATATGTCTTGAGGCTGTTTGCTTAGAGTGCTCTCAACATATCTAGTTTAGAGTTTTGAGAATTTTTGTATAGTCAAATTGGCATTACATTAATTTCTTTGGTTTGTGATAGTCTAGCTAAGTATATTTAAAGTCCCAAATACTCAATCCATGTAGAGTAAAATGCATTCTAGTCTCTCTATTTTGTAAGTGTGTCTTTTTGAAGTCGTCACCTCTCTCAACTATGTTGCTCATCAACTATGGTAAAAAAAAAAAATTTAGTGCTCTCGCCCTCCTTGGTTGTGTGATGGAGATGTCTTAAATAGACCTGTTATTTTTTTAGACCTAGCTTTGCTATTTTTGCCTCCAAAGTAGACTAGTGTAATTATGTGTTCAATTTTCAATGATTTGATCAAATCTCTTGGTTCTTTGATCAATATGGTCCTTTTATGGTTCATCCGCCACATCTCTTAGCTTCTTATGTGATGATTGATTGGTGATAGCAGGACGGCCGCCAATTATGGTGACGACGTGCGGTAACCATGAGCGGCACCAGCGTCTGCGAAGGGAGGGGATTAGCAAGGGGAAGGAGGAGAGGACGGTAAGTATTTGCATCCCAGGTAGTTTTAGTGGTGCCAATTTTGGCGTCTTTGGGGAGAGATTTGGTTAGATTTATATCCAGTGGTTACAATTAGTGCAAAATTATTTTTCTTAAAAAATAAATACTTGGGTCTTCCTTAATTGTGAAAAGAAGTCTCCCAGAATGTGTGGGAAAGAACAGACTGACAAATTTGGTGGCACTTTTGACTTTTTATCATCTTGATGATATTTGTAATATAAGATTATTTATTGCACGTGTGGGAATTAAGTTTCTACTAGTGTTGGCATGTGTAACGTGATCCCGCAAGAAAATGATGCATTTGCCCCTCCCCAACTCAACCATGCATCAAGTTTGTTCGCACAATCGCATTAGAAAAAGAGCTCCTACAGAATAGAAGGTTGTAAAAGAAGTGGTTTGTGAATTGTGACAACACGAGCTTAGTTCTACAAGATCCTTTACTAGCTATGCTCGTCTTTCCAATCTTGCTGTACCTTTGCCCTTACCTTCAGTTTGTAGATTGGAGATTCAATGTGTATAATGACTTAGTATTTGTTGGGGGAGATTTCCAGTCTTCTGAGTCACAATCTCCAAGAAAAGACACATGCCTCCGAGCCGAGGGGTCTCTGGAGAAATCTCTAGTTCTCTGATGAGGATTCAAATCCTTGAGCCCCATTTCCCTAGTGGTTCTCGGGGTAAGAGTCCAGGTCTCCGAACCTTAGTTCCCCGCGTAGTTCCTTGAGTAAGAATCCGGGTCTATAAGTCCGGTTCCTTGAGCAGTTCCTTGGATAAGGACCCAAGTCCCTGAGCCCCATTTTCCCGGATGATTCCCTGGGTAAGGGACCAGGTCCCTGAGCCTTGGTTCCTGAAGTGGTTCCCTAAATAAGGGTTTAGATCCCCGAGCCTTGTTTCCCTGGGCCTTAGTTCCCCGAGTAATGGCCTAGGTCCCTGGGAGCTGACGCCTCCGAAGGAACCTTGGGACCTTAAGAGAACACATGTCTAAGATCTATGCATCATGCCCAACAAAAGAATCATCGCACCCTCGATTCGATAGTTAAGTCTAGGGTAGTTTAGTCATTTGCGCATTTTGGGGTCTATAAATACCCTTGTACCCCCTCTTTGTAAATAACTAATTCATTTGCAATCAATACACACTAGCCAATAGACGCTTCTAAGAGCTCTTTCCTAGCGAGATAGCCTCCCCAGTTGGCTTACGCCGGGGGTGCGTCGATAGAGTAGGGTTCCAATTAGAACCTGAATTTGTATAAATTCTTCATGTCATTCTCTCTGTGATTGTCTAACGTGGAGTGACCTATTGCACGATCAGCTCGCGTTGTCTTATGCGTGTTCTACATAAGAAAATTTGCCGTGGAGTTCCTAACACTACGACAATATTGTTGTCTTTTAATCAAGGTTTGGAAAAAGAGAAAATTTCAAAAGAAAATAAAACATACACAAGTCGATGGCATATGGCAGTCTCAGTAATATCTCTACAAGACATTTTGTGACTTTAAATCCCTTGTAAGTTATCTCTAGTTCTGAACACAACCCCACCATCATTATTTCATTAAGTTTAAGAAAAAATTATTTAAAAAACTCAAAAATAACAGTCACTAACATATGCAACCTCAGTGTAGCATCACTAGAGACAATGGCCACTTCTACAACATTCGGGGTGGCAGCGGTGGCACTACCAACGACTAATGGAGTTAGCAACATACGCGAGTACTAGTTAGGCATCGTCTTGTACCACATGTAAACGACAAGAGATGTTTAGTTTAGTTCTGACTTCTGGTTTTTGGGAAGAAGTTGAAGTTGTCAAAACAAACACCTTAACTCTAGGTTTAACTTTCTCTAGAATGCAAGAGAAGTTGGAGTTAATTTCTATAGAAATTGAGAAGCCAACATTTTGTGTCTACTATAGCTCCAATAAGCGTGTCTTCATCTTTTAGTTTGAACTTTTATTTTTTACATTTTACATATTTATGGAAGTAATATGTTTACAAAATCTTATATTATATATATACATCTTTATCCATACTCATATCTATATGTTCTTATTTGTCTATATATCTATCTATATATACATTAATTACAGGTTCCATAGCAGCTCCTATTTTAACTCAAAGATACAAAAAGATTTTCAATTAATTAAAAAATTAAAAGATCTGATCATTTATGCAGTAGACCTAGTCATAACGGACTAGATTCAAAATTGATTTTGTGATTTAGTCTAAAATAGTGCAAGAATTTAGTAAAGTTACAAAAGTATTGATATTGTATTCACACATATAAGTTAACTAACTTGGTAGGTAGGTGTGTGTATGTATTTATCCGACTTCAGTGCTCTTGTGAATCTTTCTTCAAATTCTATGTAAATGGTTATAAAAATTTTGCAAAAAATTGAGATTGTAGATATAAAATCAATCTATTATCTTGAAATTTTTTAAATCCAAATTCAATATACACAAAGAGAAACAAAAAAGACAAATTCAGCTAAAAATAAATCAGAAAATAAAAAAGATAAAAATAAAAGTTACTATTCACTTAAATTTGTCATTTTTGTTTCTCTTAATATAAATCGAGTTTAGAGTTGAAATTTTGTAGACTACTTAGATAATCTAATATACATTTTTCTAATTTTTATAGATTTTGCGAAATGAGATATACGAAAACACTAAAAATATGAGATACAATATATATATATATATATATATATATATATATATATATATATATATATATACATATATATAGACACTATTCTACTCCTACCCCTAAGATAACTATTCTATACCTACCTTCAGCACCGTTGGATCGTGCATCAAGATTACAAATTTACCAATGGTAGCAATAAGATTTGACAGTAGTAACTTCCATGGGATTATCTCTAAAAACCGATGGGAGATTTGTTACAACTGCACACTATCCCTAAAAAATAGGACTACCTCAAAAATAGCAACCGAAATCATATATCGAACAGTAAAAAAATGCAAAACTGCTTTCATTCCACACATCATCAGATACCAAAATCCACCAAAACATTAGAAAGGCGATCATCATCCTCTTCGTCAGTTTTGATCATCAGTAAATTCGAAGCAATCATCAGTAAATTCTGAGAATTACTAGCATAATCAGGTAATTCACTGTTCCGACTACTTAAGTTTACTGTATTTTTAATTGTAATTTACTGGTCGTATTCTTTTTAAAATCGTCACATATTGATTTATTACAGCACAATGGATACATCATCACCCCCAAGAGAACAACAAGGAACATGCAGAGTTTTGTTTGATCATTGTAATACACAGTCAAATAATTTAACACCTCCATATTCAATAAAAGGATCAACACAAGATGATTTCTCATCTCATGCCCATACATATGTATGTATATTCTCTTCCCAACTGTAACAGTGGCAAATTACTGCGAAAAAATAACATGTACACTAGTATTAGAATTGTTACTGTCATACAAATCAACCAGTAAATTTTTCATAAATATTGTTTACATGCATTAATGTTGGTATACAACCAGTAAATTTATTCAATAAAAATAATAAATTTACCAGACAAGGATTATACAATGTTTGTACCTGCATTGGTCGATATGAATTTACTGGTCGTGTTGTCTATTATCAGTAAATTTACTGTCTCTGTGATAACATTTTACTGATCGTTAGCTAAAGATTTACTGTTCGATATGTCTCCGATAGTAAATCTTTTTATACACATGAATAAAAAATTCATTATCTTTGAACAATTAATTTATTGGTCGTGTTGTCCACGATCATTAGTAAATTTACTGTCTCTGTGCTAACATTTTACTGATCGTAAGCTAAAAATTTAATGATCCACGATCATGAGTAAATTTACTGTCTTTGTGCTAACATTTTACTGATTGTAAGCTAAAAATTTACTAGTCGATCTTGTCCACAATATAAAGAGATTTACTATAGCACTTTAAATTTACTATCCTCGATATGTAGATTTACTAGTCGTATTAAAAAATCCATTATTTTTGAACAATCAATTTACTCATTATATTGTCCACAATCTCTCTTTTTATACATATTAATGATAAATTTGATGTCTTTATTTTATAAATTTACTAGTGGTATGCTAACGGATCTTCACTGGTCAATCTGAAGTCGAAATATACAATAACTTATACTTGATTGATACGATACCTCGGTTTACTAGTACTATTGATCAATTTACTGTATTTGTTCTAACATTTTATAGGTCGTATTCAATAGATTTACTGGTCGAATTGTCCATGATCTCTCTGTTTACCAGTCGAACTGTCTTTGATCAGCACTGGTCATATTAAAGGAGGGTGTCAAAGGGCACTGAATCATTTGATATTACTGTGGAAACTTTTCAAAACTTGGGCTCACAGTTACAAGAACTTCAAGACGAAGAAGATGATGCTGCATATAATGAATGTGATGATGTTATTGTCTACAAAGAGCCATTGTTATCTTCAAACAAAGGAAGGAAAACACAACAAAGATATAAGGGCCTAATAGAACTTGCACCGTCAAATAGAAAGCAAAGAATGTACAGTAAATGTGGACGATATGATCATAATTCAAGAACGTACATTGGGAACCGTAATTAGTAATTTACTGTCATATATATAACAATTTACTGATCGATTATTAAATATATATACTGCACAGTGTTTTGGATACATACTGTCGGAATATTGTTTACATTTTCACCATATGTGGACATGATCTTGGTCAAATTGTGATTCATGGCACTGTGATTTTATTGTACATAATAAACAGTTTTCACTGTACCAACAATACAAATTTTGATGTTCTCATCAGTCAATTTATTGTTCTAACAATATAACTTTACTATTATAATAAAACTATTTTACTGATCACTCAATAAGTCTATAGAACGAATAAGTTTTGAATACAATCTGTGGATATATCAAGACCAGTATAAATGGATATAAACGACCAGTTAATAGATATAATCCAGTAAATACAAAGGGAAAAAGTACCCATATCATTTTGCACAGGCCAGACATTGTCTGTACCATTACAAAAATATTTATGCGTTGTGCAAAATGAAACCAAAAACAAATGGATCCATTCGGCTAAATTTGTTCGGAGTTGATCGGACTTTGTCCGGAGTGAGCGGACATTGTTCGCTATGTAAAAATCCTTCAGTCCCACGGCCTGTCTCACAACTGAAGGATAGGTTTGAAATTTCTTTTTTATATTGGGTTATTTGTAAAAAACTTCAATAAATTGTGAATATGATATATCAATTGATATAAACGACCAGTAAATACAATCTCAATTGATATAATCGACCAGTTAATTGATACATCAAGACCTATAAACTGATATGAAGACCATTAAATTTTATTTGATTAGACAGTAAATTGCGAATATGATATATCAAATGATATAAATGAACAGTAAATTGATATAAACGACAAGTAAATACAATATACTAGTAATATTTTTCATATTTTGAATATGATATATCAATTTACTGGTCAATGTATTTTCACTATACTCGACCACAAAAAATTTTCTGAATAGTTAATTGCATATCAGCATACAGACAATTGTTTCTCTTTGGACAGTAAATTAACTGGTCAATGTATCATCAATAAAATCAAGTACGACCATTTTACTGAAAGCATAGTTAATTGTTTTTGATCAGTCAGTAAATTTGTATTGAACTTACAGTAAAGTTATTGGGCATTCTACCTAATGTTCACTGCACCATCAATAGATAAGTAGATATTGTCGACTAACAATTCAGTGTACAACCATATTAAAAAAAACATAGTCACCACAATATGATAAACAAAATCTTGTTTCAAACATTCATAACTTTTCGTGCTCCTCGACACCAAATGTCGCTTCCCTGTCTCTCTTTTCTCTTGCAGCAATTTCGGGCTATGATACACAAACATATTTATACAAACAAATAACCACATTACAATTATGTATAAAGCATGCAAAAATAAACAAACCACCGTAGATTTTGCATGGCTTCCTTGTGTTGGATCAAAGGAGATCACAAGTCGTTTTGGCTATCCGACACAACAACCTTCCTCAACTTCTTAGGAACCTTGTCACACTACTACAGAATTCATCATCACAGTCGGGTCAAAACAGACATCACAGACGGTTCTTACCCGTCAGTGATATTCGAGTCAGTGATAATCACGCACTATCACAGACGGTTTTTGATGTTTTCAACCGTCTGTGATATATCCATTCACAGACTGATATAAGGTCAGAACCGTCTGTGATAAGGTCAGAACCGTCTGTGATACTCATATTTCACAGACAGTTATAAGGTAAGAACCGTCTGTGATAGTCACACTATCACAGACGGTTCTGTTCTCAGAGCCGTCTGTGATATTTGAGTATACACAGACGGTTTTGACATCAGAACCATCTGTGATATACAGACGGCTTTGACATCAGAACCGTCTGTGATAGTATGAGTATCACAGACGGCTTTGACATCAGAACCGTCTGTGATACTCATACTATCATAGACGTGAGAACAAAACCGTCTGTGATAGTATGAGTATCACAGACGGTTTTAACATCAGAACCGTCTGTGATAGTGTGACTATCACAGACGGTTCTGTTCTCGACCGTCTGTGATATTTGAGTATACACAGACGGCTTTGACATCAGAACCGTCTGTGTTAGTATGAGTATCACAGACGGCTTTGATGTTATAACAGACTGTGATAGTCATAATTCATAGACGGCTTTGATCTCACAACCGTCTGTGATACTCATATTATTACCGACGGCTTGGAGGTTAAACCAATCTGCGATATCAGCGACGGTGTTAATATTGAAACCGTCTGTGATAGTGTTATTATCTCAGAACCGTCTGTGATAGTCTGATATCACAGGCGGATCTGAGGTCAAAACCATCTGCGATGTGTTATTATCTGTGACTGTTATAATCTCAGACGGTTTGTAAGATCAAAACCGTCTGTGCATGCACAGACGGTTTTGATCTTACAAACCGTCTGAGATTATAACATTCACAGATGTCCTCTGTACAAATTGCATTTTCATATATACAGTTCATGAATTTCATACATGCATAGTACTCAAATATATACAGTCTCATGCATATATATTTGTACAATTGAACTCAGAATTATATTTGTACAGTACTCAAATATATACAGTTTCATATGCACATGCAGTACTCAAATATATTTGCACCCCTCTCTGTATATAGCATTTCATATATACAGCACAGAACTCAGAAATATGTACAATTGAACAAATAAATGTAATCGACAATTAAAGTGTGTTAGATGTACAAATAAATGTAAGGCCGCACTAATACGAACCTTGCGGGTCCCTAAACTTCCCCTTGGGTGATATGACCTCCGAAAGGAAAAACTCAGCGAGCATCCCTCGGACATTACTAATCTGCCGAGGGTCAAGGCTTTCTGAAGGGAAGTCGACCCCCTGCAGCAAGAGTTGGTACATAAAAAATTAGCTGAATTAAGTTGTAAATTCTGTCAAATCGAGACAAATTAAGGGGAGCAGTTGTAATACCTCGGGGAAATCGGGCCGGTGAGGGGTGATGATCAGGTCATACATGTGGCGCATCACGTAGAACCCACATGTATTGTCGTCCGGCTGCTGATGGCACTGCCAATTTACAGACCGAGAGTTAGGTGGGGACAAGTTATAAAATAAAACAGATTCAGTTGAAATTTGTACCGAAAATTGTAACCACTGAAACTTATCGGCTCGCCGCTCGTTTTGTGTCCCTACCTCGGCAAAGTACTTCGTGAAAGCCCTGTAGATAGTCAAAATTGACAGTTTGAGGATAGCCGAAATTGACAATTTGAGGACAGTAAATCTAGATGCATGCAAGACAGGTCTAGATCACCTTCCGAATACATCTCGTGCTCCGGAATACGAGTACCCTTTCCTCTGCAATGAGTCAAGGTAGAACACCTTGTTGCTTTTCGGAATAAGTAGCAGCAGGATCCAGTGGTAGCTACATATTACACGTAGAGAATTAAAAATTTAATCTAAATTTGGGGGTGTGCACATGGAGACACTAATCTACGGGTGAAGTACTGATGAAAGCACTCACCTCTGGTTGTAGGGTACAAGTATATACTCCTTGTCGACCTGAGCAAGCAACCCTCTTTTGATGTAGTCGACAACGAAGTCTGTGTCAGTCCTAAACATCACCTCGGCTACCATCTGGGGGTCCAAAAAACCAACAGGTATGCCCTTGGATTTGGCATAGTTGGCCATGCAGCTGCACGGAAGTAACCAATTAATAAATGACATATATCCGTATATGCACGGATAGTAGGATACTTACAGCACCCAAGACCGTAGGATTGACAAGTCGAGCGCATCTTTGTTTAGCAAATTGTGCAGGTCTTCGAAGGTCACCGAGTAGGTCCCAACATCGTGATGGAACTCTGCCACGGTGTACTTGACCATGATGTGCGTCGGACGCTGCGTCGTGGTCTGGTTTGTCCTCCTCATGTACCATGCATGCAGGCTCTGGCATGCTAACCCCATGCTCGAAATTGCGGTATCGGAGGCCATGGGCATCCCCAGAGAGAACGGCATGAGAGCTGGAGTACTCTTCTCGCTCTCCTTCGACGGGCTCTTCTTTGCTTTTCCCCTCATAGCCAGCTTCTTGAATGGTTGCCTCTTACTCGGAGTCAGCTTCGTCGTCGAAGGGGTATGCTGGCTAGTAGGCCGCGTCTCGGTCTGTGATGTCTGCGATGTAAGAACCTACGTATTAGGACACTAACTCTGAGGGCTATTATTACAGTACAAATTATGAAACTGGTGGGGGAATTACCTCATACAGGACGATGTCTTTCTTGGGCCATTGCACGAACGTGTGCACCGCATCGCCGAGAGTGGTAATCTCGTCGTTTGGCGGCTTCTCCAATGGAAAACCCTTGCAATGGTCAAAGACACTGTCCACTTGGACACGTGCAAAACCCTCACATAGAGGGGCACCATGGATTGTGGCCCCGGCCGTGCATGGTTGCGCCATCCCACGGGCAGCCTCGATCGGGAAGACACCGGCCAGGACCATAAGCTTGCAGGAGGCGGGTTCCTACAAACAGTGCGCATTAACATGTTGAATTTCACCGCTTCTCACTTTCGAATGAATTAACATAGACAAACAGTGCGCATTAACGGTCATTACCTGCAGAGAGTCCACCGGATACTTTGGAGGAGAGGGCTCCGTCTGCGAAGACCCCGGCGCAGACACGCAGCTACTACGGTGGCCAATGGGGGTCGGTACTTCCGCTGGGTCTGCGCCAGCTGCTAGAACAGGGGTGCCCTGGGTCGCCTTTCTTAGCTCTTCGTACATGGACCGCATCTCCGACAACTGCTGCAGGAGTGCTTTGTCCCGAACAGCGAACTCCGATCGCATCTCCTCCTTCAGCCGTTCATCGCGGGCTTGGTGGGATCTCTTTCTCCTCTTAGCCGCCTCCTCATCATCGGGGAAACCATGCCTCCAAGGCACAGTGGCGCCGAGGCCGCGCACGCGGCCTGGATGCTCCTTGTTTCCTAGCGCCGCTGTGAGGATATCCCTGTCCCTCCTCGGGTTGAACTCTCCGGATGCCGCCTGCGCACTCAGCGTCACCTGCAACAGGACAACTTAGCAATACAGCCCATTGCATGCGTGTTATGAGGATAGTACGTGATCGGACAATCTTACCAGTCGGTCGATCACTTCCCTGTCCGTAGGGTTATTCACGGAGACGCTTCCGGAGGAGTCCATCGTCAATCTAGCTCGGCACCAATTGCGGGCGCGCACGTCCGTTATGCCCGCATAAGGACTGCCGGCCGAAGACTGTGAAGCTTCCTCGTCCTGCTTCCTCCACAGCGCCTTCTTCCCCACATACCCACCGGTGCCTAGTCTGTGTGGGTGGGTGTTCTTGGCCTGGTTAGCCTTGGGCCTTCGCACTACGCTCCTGGAACTCAGGCTTGCCCTTCATCTCTACGAACTGCTGCCATGCCTCGGGAGTCACGAAAGGGTAGTCATTGAAGGGGGTCGTCGACTCCTTCACATAGTGCCTGACAAGTTCGCTCTTGAAGTTCCTCCACGCCTTGTTTATTGCCATAAGTGTCCTCCGGCGGACGGTGAAGTGGCGATCCTCCGGAATGTGAAACGCCGCCTGCACTTCTTCCCACAGCGCATCCTTGCACTCTGGGGGCACTTGACCCCAGTCGGAGGTGGTGATGGGCACCCGCTCCCTTGCCACTTTGCCGCATAGTGAGCGGTACTGACCGACAAGTTTGGGCGGAGCTTCCGGCACACCATTGTCGTCGAACTGGACGTGCTGCTTTTCCCCCTTGTTCAGACGCGCGCATGTCGTCCGGCCTCGCCCCTTTCCCTTCTTCTGCGGGGTCACGGCGGACGAGGCGACCTCCGGCCCAGGCGTCTCATCGCCAGCGAGGTCACCCTGAGTCCCCGAGTGGTGCATTTCGTCACCAGACATAGTTCCTAACATAAGTGAAAGAGAGAACAGTTTAAGTAAATATGCAACTAATAATTCTATAACAAAACCCATACAAGAATGACAGAAACGGTGGGGAGGCGATGGAGGTGATCGCGTCGGAGGCGGGAGGGCGATGGAGGTGATCGCGCCTGACGGTGGAAAGGCGATGCAGGTGATCGCGACGGACGGAGAGGAGAAGGTGGGAGGCGATGGAGGTGATCGCGACGGACGGTGCGAGGGCGGAGAGAGCTAGGGCAAACAGAGCTAGGGCGAAGTAGAATGAGCGGGATAAAGCCCGCCTTGAACTATGTACCGCGTCGGTATTATCACAGTCGGTTCTCACATATGAACCGTCTATAATAGTATATATCACAGTCGGTTCTCACATCGCAACCGTCTATAATAATCGTAGTCACCAGAGAGATTATCACAGACGGTTTTGAGTTGAGAGCCGACTGTGCCTGAGATTATCACAGACGATTTGGAATTGAGAACCGACGGTGCACGTTAAGAACTCGAAGAGTCGGACACTGTTGAAAATATCACAGACGGTTTTATATATATAACCGTCTGTGATAATATTATCACAGTCGGTTCTCAAATAAAGACCGTCTGTGGTAATCTACATAGTGAGAGATTATCACAGACGGTTGTGAGGTTAGAACCGACTGTGCACCGTCTGTGCTAGGTCAAAACCGTCCTTGATAATCTCTCTATTGAACGTTAGTTTTACAAATTGAAACTGATCTGTAGCTTTCAACTCTGAATGCTCGAAAACATGTTTTAAATGAACACTCAGATATTTCAAATGTAGTCCAAATACTCTGTAAATTGGTTACTATGTACGTATATCCGATAATTGGTTACAATGTAGTCCAAATGCTCTGTAACTTGAGCATTCTCCACGTAATATTGTATGTTAAATTTACAAATGGGAACTTTCACCGACAATTTGCACGTACACAGCCATGTTATCCTCAACTTTCCACTTGCCGCGGCCCTGCAAATACGAGAATTACAGGAGATATAAGCTATGCCGATGGAAACAGAGAGATAAGACGTACAGTTGATTACCTTTAAAGTATAACCCTTCCTGGTGATCCATACGCACGTAACTGGTTTCGTCGGTGTCTTCAGTATCGACCTGTACGCCATCTCCAAATGGAGGAATCTCATCAAATTGATTGTATTCCTCCTCGTCTACGACATTTTCAACTCCAACAATCCTTCTCTTGCCATGAAGGACGATGTGCCACTTCTTATTGGCCGGGTCAGTGACATAAATGACCTGAATGGCTTGATTTGCAAGTATGAATGGCTCATCTTTATAAGCAACGCGATCCAGGTCCACAGAAGTGAAACCGTAACTGTCAACCTTCACACCCTGTGGGATTTGGACCCATCGGCATCGAAACAGGGGAATCTTGAACAGTACGTAATCGAGCTCCCAAATTTCTTCAATGAACCCGTAGTACGAGTTCAATCCACGTACTACCCTTGTTGGGCCTGTCTTGGTGAACCCCTCATGGAAAGCTTCTACGCTCACTCCACTATTTTGCACAGTGCTCTTTCGATCTTGAGCTTTCGTGTAAAATGTGTACCCATTGATGTCGTATCCCTGCCAAGTCTGTACAGTAAACGTGGGCCCTTTTGCCAACTATTTAAGGTTCTCACTTGCGGACTCTCCGGTGATTCGCACCTTCATCCACGCGTTGAATCGACTGTTATGTTGTCCCGTGATCCAAACCTCGGATCGGCGAGGATTGTCTTGTCGTAGCATCTCCTTGTGCTCGTCGATGTACGGAGACACCTCCGTCATGTGTTGCAAGACCCAAAAATGAGCTTTCGAGTACATATCGAAATCAGGAGTGATGGCTCTCCGTCCGATAGTGCCAACACCATCAAGCCTCCCCTCGTGACGAGACACAGGAACTCCTATTGCTTCTACCTCGGCCATGTAATCGACGCAGAACTCAACAACCTCTTCCGCTGCATAACCTTCGGCAATGCTACCCTCGGGCCGGGACCGATTCCTCACGTAGGCCTTAAGTACACCCATGTACCTCTCGAATGGATACATATAACGTAGGAACACGGGTCCACATATCTTGATTTCTCTGACAAGGTGGACGGTGAGATGGACCATGATATCAAAAAACGATGGAGGAAAATACATCTCAAGTTGACAGAGAGTTCGAACCACCTCGCTCTGCAAAGAATCCAGTCCATCGGGATCAATGACCTTGGAAGAAATTGCATTGAAGAAAAAACATAGCCTCGTGATCGTCTCTCTGACCTTATGCGGCAGAATACTCCGGATGGCAACAGGAAGCATTTGTGTCATCAACACATGACAATCATGAGACTTCATACCCAGCAATTTCAAATCGCCCATGGACACAAGCTTTTTCATATTTGCGGAGTAACCCGATGGAACTTTAACACCATGGAGACACTTACAGAGTTCTGTCCTCTCAGCCTTGCACAAAGTGTAGCATGCGGGGGGGAGGTATATACGGCCTTTATCGTCCTCTCTCGGTGCTAGCTCGGGCCTGATTCTCATTTCGATCATGTCACGCCGCACATTGATGCCATCCTTTGTCTTCCCTGGAATGTTCAGCAATAGGCCGATTAAACTGTCACAAACATTCTTCTCTACATGCATGACATCAATGCAATGACGAACCTCTAAATGCTCCCAATACGGTAAGTCCCAAAATATCGATCTCTTCTTCCAAGTGTTCTTCGTGCGGGGTTTCAATTTACCACCCTTTCCAAACACAACGTCTATGTCCTTCACCCGTGAGTAAACATCTTTCCCGCGCGTAGGCTTCGGGGCTGAACCATCTTCGTTGTGGCCGTCAAATTCCCTCTTCCTCTTACGGTACGCGTCATTCTTCGGAAGAAACCTACGGTGACGCATGTACACTGTTTTCCTGCAATTCTTCAGCCACACACTCTCAGTGTCATCTTCGCAGTGGGGGCAGGCTTTGGCTCCTTTCGTAGTACGGCCCGACAAATTTCCAAGGGCTGGGAAATCGTTGATGGTGCAGAATATCATAGCACGTAGGATGAAGTTCTCTCGTTTGTATGCGTCCCATACCTGCACCCCTTCATTCCACATTGTTAGGAGATCCTCTATCAATGGTGCTAGGTACACATCAATATCGTTTCCGGGTTGTTTTGGTCCTGAGATAAGTAGAGACATCATGATGTACTTGCGCTTCATACACAACCAAGGAGGAAGGTTGTAGATACACAAAAGAACCGGCCAAGTGCTATGCCGACTGCTCATGTTACCAAAAGGATTAATTCCATCGGTACTCAACCCAAACCTTATATTCCTCAATTCTGCTCCGAAGTTAACAAATTCCCTGTCGATGTTTCTCCACTGCGAAGAATCAGCGGGGTGTCTCAACTTTCCATCCTTCTTCCGGTCTTCCGAGTGCCAACGCAGTAATTTTGCCTCTTTACGGTTTGCAAACAAACGCTGCAAGCGGGGAATGACTGGCAAATACCACAACACCTTAGCAGGAGGTCCTTCCTTTATCTCCGTGCAGTCGCCATCGTCTGTTCGGTCCTTAGTACGCTTATAGCGGGATGCGCCGCACACCGGACAAACATGCATATTTTTGTAGTCGTTACGGTAAAGGATGCAATCATTAGGGCATGCGTGTATCCTTTCTACTTCCATTCCCAAAGGACACAACAGCTTTTTCGCTTGGTAGGTGTTTTTTGGCAACTCGTTTCCTTCCGGGAGCATGTCCGCCAAAAGATCTAACAGTGCTGTGAAACTCTTGTCGGTCCAGCTGTTGCTTGCCTTCAATTTTAACAGTTCAAGCACAGAGGCCAACTTTGTGTATTTCGACTTGCAACCAGGGAACAACGGCCTCTCTGAGTCCTCAATCAAGCGCTTGAATTTGCCAAACCCCTTTTCACTGTAATTTCCTTCGACATCACGCAACATGTCATCTAAATGGTCATCCTCTGGCATATCCTCGTCGAAGTCGTTGTTTGGATCCGGCATGTCCTGTTCCTCAACCTGAGTGGCAGTTGTTTCTGCAGTTGGCTCTTCTCCATGGTGGACCCAACACGTGTACCCCTTTTTGAAACCACGTCGGATCAAGTGGGCGACAATTTGAGATGAGTTGGTGAACATCTTAATATTCTGGCAGTCTACACAAGGACAGTACATATATGGTAAATCCTTCTTTGCCATGTCTTGCACAGCAACCTTTTCAAAATCAAAAACACCTTTCATGTATTCCTCACCCACTCGGTTGTCATTATACATCCAGTCTCGGACCATCTGCAATAAATCAAATTCATACACATGCTAATTAGTAAATCAATGGAGATCGATATTGATGATGAAATCAAGTAATGTGTACGCCTTGGGAGCAAGTAACCAACCTTGGTTCGATCCTCAAATTTTTGCCCCCAAATGCTCCCCCTGCCTTTCGAGATTTCGCTCTTCCTTGCCCCAAATCTCTTCGAACTGGACAGTGTAGGTCGAGCAAGAGAGTACGACTAGCTCAAAACATCCGCCAAAAGACCTTTTATACCAGGTTCAGTACAGACGGTTCTATATAATACCGTCGGTAATATCGGTGCATTATTGAAGAAAAGAAATATCACAGATGCTTATGAACTCCAAACCGTCCGCTTTACATCAGAACCGTCTGTGTATTTGATTATGACAGTCGGTTCTCACATCTGAACCGTCTGTGTTATCACATCCGACCGTCTACGTTATTATCACAGTCGGTTTTTACCTCAGAACCGTCTGTGTATGTTGTTATCACAGTCGGTTTTTACCTCAGCACCGTCTGTGATAACACAGACGGTTTTAAAGTCCGAACCGTCTTTAATATCCCGGTTTTTTTGTTTGCATTCGACTACTGGTCATCAGTTGTTCCACATGTTTTTCATATTTGGTTCTATGTTATTTCAATGTTAGTATTTACAAAAATGAACTTTCAGACTGTTTGGTTTTATCTTGTTTTTCATATTTGTTTTATATATATGTCTGAAATTAAAACCGTCTGTAATCTTTCAAGTAGAGACGGTTTTCAGTTAAAAACCGTCTTGATCGCAGCAATATTTTCTTGTTAACATTTTTACACAGAACATCATTTGGTGATTATCAGTTACATAATCAATCGAAAGCCAGATATATAAGGAAAAGAAATTTCTTATTTCTTACAATCTTTCCATACATAAGAGATACTATTAATTAAGCGACCAATTGATTAGTGTCGACCTGTTCCGAAAGTAATTTACAAAGTTCTCCTAGGGACGTATTGGCATCAGTAGGATCTACACTGGCCGCCCCAGGAGAACTACCAATGGCTCTAAGACTATCAACATCATCTCTCACCAAAGGAGTGGATTTGGCATCAGTAGGATCATCCAAGAAATTAAAGTTGATACAACCAAGGTGGAGATGAAGCTGCAACTCAAAGCATGCACTCTGCCAAGTGCAGAATGGCAAAAGACATCCCCTCAGAATGCTTCTCCAGCGCCTCTTTTTTTTTTTGGAGAGCTCTGCACAAGGCAGCTTTCTCCTCCTGCACATATATATGCTTCTCCAGCTTCGGAGTGGATTTGGACGTGGAAGTGTGAGCCTTACCCCAGAAAAGCTGATGATACAAAGGTGTTGGAGAGGGGATATTGGAAGGATTATTGTGGATCTCCAAAGGTGGAGTCGATGCAACTGGAGGGGTTGCAAGGGGCAATGTGGCAACACAGGCCTCAGCACCCTCTAGAGTCTTCGCTGCAGCTCCACTGTACGATATTTCATCATTTCTAAGTCTCTTCTTTGGAGGGATCATTTCCTCAACCACCTGTGGATTTCGAAATGCATTTGTTTCGAGGTAATCAAGTCATAAAAGAAAGATCTGCATTAGAGTTTCAGAGAGGACTTACTTTCTGAAGATCCTGATCGAGTTCATTCCTTATCTCTTCCTCATCACTCTCAATTTCAATAACCTCACTGGAATCTCGGCTCGCCATCAAGGTGGGAGTTGAGGAGGGAATAAAGACAGGGATTTAGGAGCTTCGCTATTTATAGAAACAGAAGGTGACGGTTCATATGCGCGGGTGCCTCGAGTTCTAAAAAGCGCACTAGTACTGGTTTTCAAGGGCAATAAATTCATGATATACAACTTCTCGGGAGATAAACTGCAACACGGCAAAGGAAGTTGAAGAGCCAGATTACATAATTCGATGCAAAATAAATTTGAAGTAAATAATTAAGTCTCTTCATCTGCTCAGTTATTATGTGCGGTTATCAACAATTGCATGTAGAGAATTGCACTGTTGGGACTATCACAGACGGTTGGGAGATCAAAACCGTCTGCTTTAATATTACAGACGGTTCTGATGTCCGAACCGTCTTTAATATGTCTTACTATCACAGACGGTTTGGAGTTAAAAACCGTCTGTGATATTGATAGAGGTCGAGAATTCGAGGAGAGGAAGTTGAAGAGTCAGATTACATAATTCGATGCAAAATAAATTTGAAGTAAATAATTAAGTCTCTTCATCTGCTCAGTTATTATGTGCGGTTATCAACAATTGCATGTAGAGAATTGCACTGTTGGGACTATCACAGACGGTTGGGAGATCAAAACCGTCTGCTTTAATATTACAGACGGTTCTGATGTCCGAACCGTCTTTAATATGTCCGTTTACTATCACAGACGGTTTGGAGTTAAGAACCGTCTGTGATATTGATAGAGGTCGAGAATTCGAGGAGAGGAAGTTGAAGAGTCAGATTACATAATTCGATGCAAATTAAATTTGAAGTAAATAATTAAGTCTCTTCATCTGCTCAGTTATTATGTGCGGTTATCAACAATTGCATGTAGAGAATTGCACTGTTGGGACTATCACAGACGGTTGGGAGATCAAAACCGTCTGCTTTAATATTACAGACGGTTCTGATGTCCGAACAATCTTTAATATGCCCGTTTACTATTACAGACGGTTTGGAGTTAAGAACCGTCTGTGATATTGATAGAGGTCGAGAATTCGAGGAGAGGAAGTTGAAGAGTCAGATTACATAATTCGATGCAAATTAAATTTGAAATAAATAATTAAGTCTCTTCATCTGCTCAGTTATTATGTGCGGTTATCAACAATTGCTTGTAGAGAATTGCACTGTTGGGACTATCACAGACGGTTGGGAGATCAAAACCGTCTGCTTTAATATTACAGACGGTTCTGATGTCCGAACCGTCTTTAATATGTACTGTTGTTATCAAAACCGTCTCTAATGTGACTATCACAGATGTTTTTTACCTCAGAACCGTTTGTGATATTTCAAAGCACGTTGATATATAACTTCTATATTCTTTTTATATTATTTGCATGGGACCTGCAACCTCTATATTGTTTCTATATTATTTCAAGGGCTCCGATCACAAACCAAAGATCGCGATAGTCGTTCCTTGATCGCACACAGTGTACATACCTTTGTATGGTCGAATGTTCGACAAAAGCCAACGAAAGATAAAGAAAGAGGGAAGATTAATTGCATGCAGTCCAAGAATGTGCTGGAAAATTAGAAAGTTGACATAAGAACAAAGTTTTCAATAATTTGTTTCATCACTTACAAAAAAAAAAGTAAAAATACAGAATGCTAGGTCAAGGAGTGGTCTTAGCCCTGGCTGCATCTAGAATAAAGTCAGTTTGACTTGCAGCCAGGACGCAGGACTCCTCCAGCGACAAGTTGTCCTTCTCAGGATCAACTACTTCAGCGTCGAGAAGGCCTGCGACCTCCCTCAGCTTCGCGATGGTATCCTTCATTGTCAAACCGCAGCCAGCGATGGTCATATCCGCGGCTTTCTTCTCCTCGCGAAGACGCCTCGTCCTCGCCCTAGCATTGTCACCATCCGTCTTCATGCGCTGAATGCGCTGGAAGAGATCGTCAAGGTCAAGCCGTAGCCGAGTGTGCTTCTCCGTGAGGAGCTTGTGCTCCTCCTGGAGGGCCCTCAGCTCGGCCTTGACTTTGGCAGTGTCTTCCACGGCTCCCCTTCCCTGTGCAAATCAACAGGTCAAGAATGTATTGAACATGGATTAACAATACAGGGGTAAGTCCAAAAGATTGAGAGTTCATACCGGGGAGGGCGAGGCTGACGATGCCATCGAGGATGCCATTGGCGCAGAGAAGCTAAGGAGTCAAACAGTCTGAGAACTATAAAAACTTGTAAAGTAAATGACAATTTTTCCATTTGTCAATTTATAGAACTTCCAAAGCGATGCTTCGTGTTCTCCTAGGCGCCGCGCGCGAAGATCGGAGACAGAAATGATCACAGTTGAGAATTCGAAGCGCCGGTACTTTTCCAGTCGGTTAATACATCAGAACCGTCTGTGATAACTACACTATCACAGACGCTTCGTGGTTTACAACCGACTGTATAAATCACAGTCGGTTCTGAGTTCCGAACTGTCTGTGATAGTCTAATTATCACAGACGGTTCAGAACTCAGAACCGTCTGTATATATCACAGTCGGGTTTTAGGTTAGAACCGTCTGTGATAATTAGACTATCACAGACGGTTCTTAGCTGGGAACCGATTGTATATATCACAGTCGGTTTTTAGGTTAGAGCCGTCTGTGATAAGTATACTATCACAGACGGTTTTGTGTTCAGAACCGTCTGGTTTACTGTCACAGTTTTTTTTGACGTCAGAACCGTCTGTGATATCTGAACATATTCTCCCGACAGGCCTTCACAGACGGTTTTCCATTGAACAGTTCATAACCGTCTGTGATGTGCCGTCCAGGATGTCTGTTTCTGTGGTAGTGTCAGCAGCCTTTACACTGCCATTTCGAGACCACATTGTTCCAAAAAAAAATTGAAAATAAAACTAATTTACATTCATGAATCAAACAAATTTACTGCCTAAATTGTACTATCTATTCTCATACTATTCACTAGTTTGCTTATCCAATCGGCATCAATTTACTACCGATTTTCTGGTAATATATATAAATGTATTGTCCAGACAACTAAAATTACGAACTAATAAATGAAAATTTACTGGCAGTAAATATAATTCATATCTATTTCAAATTTACAGTCATAAAAACACAAATTTACTGCCCAAAATGTACTCTCTACTTGAGATAGAACGGGCTATACAAACAACATAAATTATCTGATGATTTACTGGTGAAGATCAAATTTAATGTCTGAACAACTATAATTTACTGACAATAATTGAAAATAAACAGCTATTTGACCAACATTAGATTACTCTGATTTAATGGTAGTGTAGAGTTAATTTACTGTCTGAACAACTACAATTGACTGACGATCAAGAGTAAATTTACTAACAAACAAATTCTTACTTATTGCAATATGGTATTGTAGATAAAAATTAGTGTTCAAAGTACTACAATTTGTTGACGATCAAATGTGACTTTATTGAAAAACCTCTAATTCTTAACTATTTCAGGAAAGTGAAATAGATAAAATTTACTGTTTGAACAACTGCGATTTACGAACGACCAAATGTAAATTTACTGACAAAACTCTAATTCTTACCTGTCTCAAGATCGAAATTCGAATCGGCAACACGAGAAACGCTGTTGCGGTCCAGACGAGGTGTTCCGAAATTGCACATCGGCAGCAAGGGAAGCGCGTGAGATCCGGCGACAAAAATAAAACGTAAGACTATGGTTGATACATGGTGGTATGTGTTCTTTCCTTTTCCTTTCCCTTGAAAACTTGACGTTCTATCTAGCAGCTCTAATTATCTATTAATTGAATTTTTTTGTGGTTTTTTTATTCACATATAGGTCCCGTTCTTCTTTTTTTTTTTTTTTTTTACTATGCACTCACAACTATTACATATAAAAATATTTGAGTGTGGCTTGCATGCACACTCTTATATACAAAATTTTTTTTGTTGTGACTAAGATACTTATAACTCTTAAATACAACAAAAAACATTTGTACCATAGATATTCGGTTATCTTATTTGTAGTTATAAATAGTTGGAGCCCTGTCTCCTATAATAAAAAAAAATAGAGCTCCTGTCTCCTATAAACAACAGTGTGTGTCTATATATAGTGTGTGTCTAATTTGCTGGGTATGGTGAAGGATTGGTATGGCATTTGAGAATCAGAATTTTAGTTCACGTCAAAAATTAAAACCAAGTCAAGAAAAACAAATAAAAAGTAAGAAAGAGAAGTAGATAAAACAATATTTTATGGAGTTTGAACTACACCAATCCTACATCTTCACTTAATAGATTATACTGTTTGATTCCATTTTGTCAGGTAGCAAATGGCTTTTACAACTTGAAAGTTGGCTTGCAACACACACCCTGACACTACACTCATAATCAAACTTGCTTGACCTTTAGAGTAAACACTTATTCTATTTTCTTTTCCTCTATAATATGTCTACAAAACTTGTTGGTGGAGGGATGAAAAAACCATTAACTCTACCCTGCATTTATAGGCATAGCTTGATGAAGCAAGGCCATATACCATATCATATCCTTACATTATTGAAAGATATATTGGATTAATTCTCCAACTTTCCAATTAGGGAAAAAATTGTTTACATGAATCATCTAGACTTGAGTCTGACTCACTCTGAGTCTTGTGTCTAAACCATCTTGAGCCAAGTTGACTCGAACCAACATTTTAATGCCAACTGCTTCAATCTCTCTTGTATGAACTACATGATAGTATGATAGTATGTTATTGCAACCTAGTTTCCGGTTTGCTCACCCCATTTCCGATTTAGCTAGAAATTTCGTGAAATCCAGCTAATTTGTGACAATATCCCTCCTGCTCGAGAACATGTGCTTCGGACACCTCAAAACCTTTAATGCAAACAACAAACCACAGTAATTCTACAATATGACCAAATACAAGAATATATTGAGGCATAAATTTTCTGACATTGACTGACATGTCAAACAAATCAAAACCATTTTTACAAATATTTTAAACACTTTGTAAGTTTGTCGATGTTTGATAGATTTTTGTCCCAAAAAGAATAATTAATAAATAAAATAAAATAACAATGTGGTCTCTGAGTTAGGTAGATCCCACACGTCATGAAAGAGGTCATACTAAGAGTGTGTTAAAATTTCATTAACCATCTGAATAAGCGATGGTTCTTATGGATAAACAATACTTCTCAACTGGCCCCACATGTCATAAGAAAAATATTAGGAAACTCGTGAGTAACAAAATAATTTTTTCTTAAAAATAGGAGAAGTTAAACCCTATATCAAGAGACTTCTCCTAACTTTTCAAAGGACGAAAACATAGAGAGACGGACAGAGACACAAAGGGGAGACAGAATCAAAAAACAAGGACAGGAGTAAGACTTTAGAAAAATATTTCTAAGTCTAGACCCTATTTCCATTTAATGACGCCACAATGGCCTTTATCCCCAATGATGAATCATAGATAAATTTGTGATGGAGCGCAATCCGCGTCTTGCCTCTGTGATCCATCAGTAAGACAGGAAGACAACAAGTATCGGATTGATCTCCAAAGAGATCCAGAAATGTGTTGCATCTCTTTAGAGTCTCTAGTGACATACACTCGTCTGCCCGACCAAGCATGCTAAGCGCGACCAAGTGTGTCTAGGTATGACAGAAATTTATAATTTTTTGTGAGATAATAATTATTTTAATTTTTTTAATATCAATCTAAATTATTTAATTTTTGATTGGTGGTTGAGATTTAGAAAAAAAGACACCGTCTTTGTTCACTTAGGAATAGGATACAAATCCACACGCACAAACTGAATACCGTGGAATTAGCTAAGAAATTATTGCAGACATGACGCAAATTAATGAGTGTGATAGATGAAATTGTCGCTGATATGACTAATATTTGAGAAAATGCATAACACATGCAATTTAACAAAACAAAACAAAAAAAAAAGACCATATAACTTTGTCCAGCCCAACTTGAATTAGAACTTTTCAGGTCTCTAATGATTTCGAATTTTTTTTTGAAATAACCCTTTAAAACAAAACAATTGCAAAACTAACCCCTAACTTTTTAAATTTGCAAAACAGGCTCTCAGTCGCGAAAATCTCCAGGCGACAGTCTTCAGTCGCTATCCCGGATAGCGACTGAAGACGTGGCACGGCACAAATGCCCCACTGGCACCCGTGCCGTGCCAGCCAGGTTTCAGTCGCTATCCCGGATAGCGACTGAAACCCGCAGCTTTCAGTCGCTATCCCGGACAGCGACTGAAACCTACTTTATATTCCCTAGCCGTCCCTCTCACAGTACAGTACAGTTCATTTTTCCGAAATTTTACAGAAATTACTGAGAGAGCAGGAAGAGAAGGAAGAGGAGCAGAAAATTCTTTTTCGGAGATTCTTCAAATCTGTTCGCTGAGGTATATTTTTTTAACTCGTATATTTAAATTAATTAGATCGTAAACTCGTAATATTTAGATATGATTTAGAATGATTGTTAGGGTTAGTGCGATTGTTAGGGTTAGTGTGATGGTAAATGCGTGAATGTGATGAAAAAAAATTTAGAGTTAGGGTTAGTGTATGTTCGCAGATTAGGGTTAGGGTTAGGGTTAGTGTATGTTCACAGATTAGGGTTAGTGTATGTTCGCAGATTAAAAAATTTAGGATTTCGCAGATTAAAAAATTTGAAGAACCACTAAAAAATGTGATGTTTTAAAATTCTTGTCGTAGTCATCACCGCTGTCGCCCTCACCGTGTTGGCCTTTCCCGCACGGGTTTAGGGGTTATCTTTTTTAGGGTTGTAGGAAAAAATCGTGTTCCCCAATAGCGACTGAAACGGTATTTAAACACCGTGCGTCGCTTTCACACAGTACGGCCATTTCATTTTTCCGAAAATTCTGAAATTAGCAGAGAGAAAAAGAGAAGAGAAGGAAGAGGAGGAGAGGAGAAGAGAAGAGAAGGGTTGGTTTTTTTGTTAGATTTAGGGGTAGGGTTGTCAATCAGTTAGGGTTAGGGTTAGGAATCGCGGCCTCATTGTCGTAGTCATCACCGCTGTCGCCCTGACCGTGTTGGCCTTTCCCGCATAGGTTTAGAGGGAGGGGAAAATTTATGTTGTTTGGAAAATCATGTTTTATGTAGTACAATGAGCAATGTGGGTTCTCTAATTATACACTCTTGTACAGCTATGGAGCAACCCAATACAGTTTACGTTTATTACGGAGCCGGTGTAATCCGTAATGGACCAAACGGTGATGATCTTGGTGGTTGTATGTATGTTTGCGGTCAAATGAAACAACCACAGTCAATGTCTTTCAACGATTTGAAGATGTGGTTAGTTGACCTGTTACAACTCAATGTTTCGACGGATAATCTGAAAGTGGAAGGCATGGTTCCGGATTGAAACAAATGGGTGCTGAAGAGACTTAAAGGTGACAAATCATGGGGTTCGTTTGGACGAATTGTGACAAATCCAGGCTATGCTGTCGGAACCATCATACTGTACGTTGAAATGTCAGTACATAGTTCGGAGGGCAGCCATTCGGTTGAAAGAGAAAACACTAATATCTGTACCGGAGGAGGTCGCGATGGCGGTGGCGATGTCGACACTGGTGCAGGTGGCAGTACCAATGTCAGTGCAACTGGCAGTGTACCTAACACAACTGGTGTAGGAAATACAACTCAATTTGGTGGCCATCAAGTAGATGCAGCTGAAGAATTACCAGAATTGGAGGAGAATTTTAATGAAGAGGAGTATACTGATCCGTCGGAAATGTATGAATCTCCTGTTGAACCCACGGAACAGCAGAATCCTATGAGTGAGTGGACTGATCCATCATCCTTGAATAACACTGTGGTTCGTGATAAGCTGGGTTCGCGATGGTCTTATAATGAATCAACCGTCCAGCTTGGACAGTTGTTTCGGAATAAAAAGGATGCAAAGAAAGCCATAACTGCCTGGGCTGTCTCACTAAATAGGCCATTCCGGGTGGTCAGATCAAATCCGAGCCTGTGGACTGTGAGGTGCTTAATCCAGAATTGTCCATGGTACGTACGTGTCTGGCGGCCACGAGATGACCCGTCCTTTCGGGTGACCAGAGTTGACGACCACGGATGTCTGGCTGAGGGCATGGTGCAGCATCATAGAAATATCACTTCCAGTTTTGTTGCAAGTCTGATTCTGTCAGTAGTGAAGGCAAATACGGCAATCACACCGAAGGTGATAATTGCACATGTCGCGGAGAAGTACGGTTATAATATGAACTACGCGAAGGCATGGATGGCTAAACAGAAGACGCTGGAGGAGCTTTTTGGTACATATGTTGAGGCATACAACTTAGTACCGAGGCTGTTGCGGCGGATATGCGAAGCAAATCCAGGCACAGTCACCGCAATTGTTGATACGCCGGCAATCGGCTCCGAAGGTGCTGTGATTCCTGGGTGCATGGTACTGCGGAGATTTTTCTGGGCATTCGGACAGTGCGTTGCATCGTTCAGGTATATGAGACCCGTGCTTTGCATTGACGGAACATTTTTGACTGGAAAATACCAGGGAACTCTGCTGACTGCTGTGGCTGTTGATGCCAATGACCAGCTTCTCCCCATAGCATATGCCGTGGTCGAGGGGGAGAACTATAGCAGTTGGCTGTGGTTCTTGGGCACTTTGAAGAATGAGGTTGTGAAAGATCGGGAGCGCGTGTGCTTGATTCATGATCGAAATGGAGGAATGCTGAGTGCGATGGAGTACATGCGATCGGGAGAGGATCCATCGCTGAGTTGGGATGATTTGCAGAGTCGTTGGTGCTCACGGCATCTTGGCGCGAATTTTCACAGTCGTTTCAAGAGCAAGCGCCTGATGGTCGTGTTCAAACGGCTTGCCAAACAGAACCAACAGTCAAAGTTCTCACAAATCTGGAAGTCACTGGAGGAAAGTACGTTGGCGGAATTGCGAGAAGCAGGGGTTGCAGAAGATCGCGGCGATACTGGCACGGGAAGCCGCCGGGGTCGTCTCAGTTTCAGTCAGTGGATTCAGCCCAAACCAATGGAGAAGTGGGCATTGCTTCATTACACAGGTGGGGCTCGATACGGAATCATGACGACAAATCTGGCCGAGGTGTACAACTTCGTCCTCAAAGGTGTGCGATGCTTACCACTCACTGCAATAGTTGAAACGACATTCTATCGCACAGTAGCGTACTACGACAGCAGGGGTTTGGTGGCATCAAGGCTTTTGCATGACCCCTTAGCACACTGGCCCAAAAAGATCAATGATTACCTCGAATTTCAGACAAGGAAATCGTTGACACATGATGTCACAGTACTGAGTCGCTTGCACGGGAAGTACGAGGTTCGGCTAAGGCACAGACATGTCTGTGGCACACTGCGGGCTGGTCGGGTCCACGAATGTCGAATTTCAAATGCAGATGCCCAATGCACATGCAACAAGCCTCAACTGCTGCACATTCCTTGCTCGCATGTCATCGCTGCCTGCTCTGTTCCTGGGATCGATCCGGCGCGGTACATATCAACCTATTATACTCTGCAGTACCTGTGGAAGACCTGGGATGGTGTCTTCAATGGGTTTGCGGCGGGGGAAAGCTATCGACAACTATCCCCGGAAGATGCCATCACGTGGATCCTAGACAAGAGGCTCCTCGTAGGCCATGTCGGCCGACGTCGATCCAGGAGGATAAATAACAATATGGATGCAGCGGAGCGTGAAGATTGTTGGATCAAGGATACCGACTAGAGGGGGGGTGAATAGGAGGCTTTAAAAACTTTAAAACTTAAAGCAAATAAAGAACAAATCAAGAACAAATAATGTAAGCAAGGGAAAGAAAACGAACACAATGATTTTTACCGAGGTATCGGAGACTCGCCCAGTCTCCACTAATCCTCGTTGAAGCACTCCAATCACTTGAGTCTTGCCTCAATACTCACGAAGAGTATTATCAACTAAGGTTGCTCCTTGTCCACTCCGGAAAGGCGAGCACCGATGCCTTGTACACACTTGCCGAGCCTCTCCAACAATCTTCGAATGGAGAGATCAATGGCCACGCCTCCGAACCGTCTAGGTGAGGGCGCTCACCAAGAGTAACAGGCAGCGAGGTCTTCTCTAGACCTCCAAACACGCACCGAGAAGCTAAGTATATGCAAATGCAAAAGAACTGAAACTCTCGGTGGATCGGAAAGCACTCGACTTGATCAAAAGAACAAGATTTTATATAAGAAACTAATGCTCAAGAGTGTATATGAAAAGATGCTGCTTGTTGTATGAAACACATGCCCAAAGCCCCTATTTATAGCCTCAAGAAGCAAATGAACCGTTGGAGCTAGGGCTGAAAATCAGCAACCCAAACTGACTGTCAGTTATGCAAACTGACAGTCAGTTTAGTGCACAACGGCCGACAAAATTTACGGATAAAAAATAGCTAGCCGTTTGCAGCCAAAACAGGAAAGCTAGAACACGCAACTGACAGTCAGTTACACAAATTGACAGTCAGTTTGTGTACTGGCTCGACCAGAATCAAATAGAAACACAGTAAAAACACTCTCTGGTCGAAACCCCAACTGACAGTCAGTATGGACAAACTGACAGTCAGTTTAGTACAAAAAATTTGAGACCAAAAAACACCCTCTCTGGACAATTGTCAGTTACACTAAACTGACATTCAAACTGACAATCAGTTATGCAAACTGACAGTCAGGTTGAACAAAAACAGCTATAACTTTAAAACCAGAAATCCAAAAGAGGTGTTTAATAGCTCGTTGGAAAGATAATTTCAAGGGCTACATTTTTGTCAACAGAAGCAAAAGCCAGATCTACCTAGATCTTTCTGAAAAAAGCAAATACTCTTCTGCTACCAAAAACAGAACTGAAAATCCAGATTTCTCAAATAAGATCAAAACCAAATCCACATAAAAATGATGCGATGCAAAGACCTAGAATTCTCGGTTTGTGCTGGAGATAAAAAGAGGACTTTCTCTACCCCTCTTTATAGTACGGTCAAAACTAAAAAAGAATTTCCTAACCGATCATCTCCAAACGCCAAGATCGGTAAAATATAAAAACTTGTAATACCTGAGGTCTTTTGCATCTTCAAGATTTGCGTCTTGTCTCTTGCCCTTTTGCGTCTCGTGCTTCACTTTAAGTTGGGTTCATCTTGATCAACTTGCATTTCTTCCCAACTAATCCTGTAACAATCAATCTCAAAAAGCATGATTAGTCCGGAACACTTTGTTTTCATTAATCATCAAAATCAGGGTTAGGCATGAAGGCCTAGATGCAACAATCTCCCCCTTTTTGATGATTGATGACAACAAGTGTTCAAAAATAAAATAAATGAAATAGCTCCCCCTGAGTATATGCATCTCATCATACAAGATCATAAACGAATACATATACATCAGGGCATCTAATACATAAGCAAGTCACAGATGTGCAAATATCCACAAGTCATATCAGAGCATACACATGCACATCAAGACATCATATATATCAATGTATCAGAGCTCAGGAACATCCAAATCATATCAGAGCTAAGCACATATCATATATCAAAGCCATAATCACATATCAGAACTACTCAGATAAACTCATCATACACAGACATCTCCATAAAACATCTCCATATATATAAGAGAAGACATCTGTTCATACATCAAAAGACATAAACAAACTCCAATATAACTCCAATATCGAATAATCTATCCAAAAATACTTCTCCCCCTTTGGCATCAAGCACAAAAAGGGAGGCAACCAAAACAAATCAGAGCCTAATGCTCATCATCTGAAGAAAATCCTATGATGTCTGTATCTCCGGAGCCCGCTGGAGATGCAGACGGGTCGACGGCTGGAGATGCCGGAGGAGTCACTACTGCAACGGGAGCTGCAGCAACTGGAGTAGATGAGCCTGGAGCAGCTGGATGGGAGGCAGAGCTCGGCAAAGACACAGCCTGGCGGGCCCTCTTGCGAGGGACCGAAGAGTCGGATGCAGGCAGACGTCGCAGTATCTCCTCCTGCTGAGCAGCCAAACGAAGCAACATCTGGTGATGCTCTGCCTGGGTGCTGAGGATCTGCTGCTGGGTCTGGAGAACCTGCTGAAGCAGAGAAGGTGACGCCGCAGAAGATCCGGCGCCAGGGTCTGAAGCAGGTGCTGGGGCAGACTCCTGAACTGGAGCCTCATCCTCTGAGTCCCCCACAGCATCATCATCAGATGCGGGAGAGTCAGGGCCAGCAGCTGGAGCAAGGCGAGCACCGAGCCGGCGATCAGCCTGACCCGGAGGATAAAAGAGCAAAGGATGATGGGGCCGTGGCAGCTCAGTGTCAACGGCCCGGATATGGAGAAGCACCGCCATGATATACGGAGCGTATATCAGCTGACGGCGCGGGGAGAGAAGGACGTGCTGAATCTCACTAATGATGAGATCAGCAACGTCGAAGGGCTCCTCCTGAAAGATGGAGATGAGCACATGAAGACCAAGATAAGTGACCCTGGCTCTGTCTCCGCTCATGGGGACCAAAGTGAGACGGAGGATCCGCAGAGCCAAGTCAACATCGCGGCGCAGACCCGCGATGTGACGGAGCTGGAAGGGGCCGGAATAAAGCATGGCCACCTCCCGACGCTCGAGGTCAGGGAGAGTATGGAGCTTGCGACCAGAAGGAGGGCGCACCAGTCCAAGCGCCGACTCCAGCTGATCCTTCGTGACGGTGTAGACCTGGAGACCCGTCATGAAGGTCATGGAGTCGCGCTGAGGGGATATGAAGACAGTGGAATAGAACTGGCGTATGGGCCCCTCAGCCCAATGCAAAGAGGAATCCGCGACTAAGTCGCGAATCCCTACAGTGCCAAAAAGATCTGCGAGGGTGGCGATGCCTGTGCGAGAGGCGATCGTACCCCACGACAGAGAGCGGTGGGCAAAGATAGGAGCGCGGCTGTAGACGCTGGTAAACAGGTCTAGGTGGAGGTTGGTGTAACAAGTGAGCACCTCGCACCCGTCGCGACCAGTGGGTCGCGGCGACAGGTACGGGTTCACAGAGCGGAGCGTGCGAAGGCGGCTCGCGTGCCAACGTGAATAATCCACGGGCACGCGCTCAGGCGGAGGCGAGGGTCTGTTCTCGGACGTCTGACCCGATGAACGCTGGCTGTTTGCCGCATTCTTCCGTCGGGCCCCACGACGAGAGGGACCGGTCTGATCAGACATGACGAAAGGGAAACAGGAAAAACAGAGGAGAAAAAGGAGAAACGACCTGACCAGACGAACTGAAGTGATCGAGGAAGCTGATGCGAAGAAGACTGCCAAATTGACCATAGGAACGAAGCTCAGCACGGCCTGGAGGTCCTCGATCAAGGCACAAGACAAACGAGTGAGGTGCCGAGAGGAGGAGGCCGTGAACAGAGGAGCCGCAAGCCGACGAGGTCGAGATGGTCGAGGACGGTGGCGCCGGCGGTGAGAAGTTCACCGGCGACGAAAGGAGGCGCAAGGAGGCGGTGGCGAGGCACGGCGAGGCAGGGGAGCAAAAACGATGGCGAGGAGGAGCAAAAACAGTAACGGCGGCGAGAAAAAGGAGGTGAGGAGACGCGAAACAGAACGGGGATTTAGGGTTCTCGATCCCGCAACTGACAGTCAGTTTTATAAACTGACAGTCAGTTCCAAACTCAGAAACATGGAACTGACAGTCAGTATACCATACTGACAGTCAGTTCACAGAACTGCGTTTTGAAATTGACAGTCAGTGTATGAAACTGACAGTCAGTAGGGGACTTGAACACGACCAGGAGCTACGACCAAAATCAAATGCACGTAACTGACTGTCAGTTTATGAAACTGACTGTCAGTTATGACACTGATTTCGACCAGAAACTAAGACCAGGCTCCTAACCACTGAACTGACTGTCAGTTATTGAAACTGACTGTCAGTTTGGTCAATTTCGACCAGAAGCTATCTAAGACAAGAGAGGGAATAAAATAATAATATTTTATACAAACAAACACTTTTAGCACATCAACTAGCATTTGATATATCAATTATGTTCAGTTCACCCCTTACAAAGCAAAATCTTGTTTCATCTAGGGGTTTAGTGAAAATATCTGCTAGTTGCATATCAGTTCTAACATAATTCACATCAATATCTCCTTTTGCCACATGATCTCTAATAAAGTGGTGCCTTATTTCAATATGCTTAGTTCTAGAATGTTGAACAGGATTATTAGCAATTTTAATGGCACTTTCATTATCACACAATAGTGGCACTTTATCAAATATAATCCCATAATCCAAAAATGTCTGCTTCATCCACAATAATTGAGCACAGCAACTACCTGCAGACACATATTCAGCTTCAGCTGTGGAGAGAGCTACAGAATTTTGCTTCCTAGATGATCATGATACTAATGATCTCCCCAACAGCTGACAGCTACCAGATGTGATTTTTCGATCAATCTTACACCCAACATAATCAGAATCCGAATACCCAATTAATTCAAAATTTGCATCTTTCGGATACCAAAGGCCTAAAATGGGATAGCATTTTAAATACCTAAGGATTCTTTTAAGAGCAGTTAAGTGACATTCCTTAGGATCAGACTGAAATCTAGCACATAAGCACACACTAAACATGATATCAGGCCTAGATGCAGTAAGATATAAAAGACTACCAATCATAGACCTATACAGTTTAGAATCAACCGATTTGCCGCTTTTGTCCATGTCCAAATGTCCATTGGTCGCCATGGGAGTTTTGATTGCCTTAGCGTCTTCCATCCCAAAGCGCTTGAGCAGGTCCTTCACGTACTTTGTTTGACTCACGAACGTACCGTTCTTGAGTTGCTTGATTTGCAGACCGAGGAAGAAGCTCAGCTCACCAATCATGGACATCTCGAACTCCCTAGACATCATCTCTCCAAACTCATGACAGAAATGTTCATTAGTAGATCCAAAGATAATATCATCAACATAAATCTGACAAATGAACAAATCCTTTTGCAATTTTCTTTGTAAAGAGAGTTGTGTCAACCTTCCCAATTTTAAAACCTTTTGATAATAGAAAGTCTCTAAGTCGCTCATACCAAGCTCGAGGAGCTTGTTTGAGACCATAGAGAGCTTTCGATAATTTAAATACATGGTTTGGAAATTTAGAATCTTCAAAATCTGGAGGTTGTTCAACAAACACAAGTTCAGAAATTTCACCATTTAAGAATGCACTTTTTACATCCATTTGAAAAAGTTTGATATTAAAGCATGATGCATAAGCAAGAAGTATGCGAATAGCTTCAAGTCTTGCTACAGGTGCAAAAGTCTCACCAAAGTCTAAACCTTCGACTTGAGTGAAGCCTTGAGCAACAAGATAAGCTTTGTTTCTAATTACAACTCCATTTTCATCTTGCTTATTTCTGAAAACCCATTTTGTTCCAATTACATTATGATCCTTGGGTCTTTCTACTAAAGTCCAAACTTCATTTCTAGCAAAGTTATTAAGTTCTTCATGCATGGCATTTACCCAATCAGGATCATTTAAAGCTTCATTATCATGTTTGGGTTCTAAAGAAGACACAAATGAATGATGCTCATAAAATGCAGCAATACGAGATCGAGTTTGAACACCCTTACTGACGTCACCCAATATTTGGTCTAGAGGGTGATCCTTGGTGATCGTTTGATGCTGTCTTAGAGCTTCATCTTGTACTGCTTCATCTTGGTCTTGTTCTGGAGGATCAACATGAGATGATGATGCGTCTTGATCAACATTTTCAACGTTGACATCATCTTCTTGATCTTCCTCTGTTGGCTTGATGTCTCCAATGGTTATGTTCTTCATTGCTTCTTGAAGATCTTCACCTAAAACTTCATGAGATACTTGCTCCTTTTGTGAGCCGTTAGTTTCATCAAATTCGACATCACCAGATTCCTCAATACAACTTGTATTTTTATTAAAAACACGATAAGCTTTGCTAGTGGTGGAGTATCTGACTAGAAAGCCTGCATCTACTCTTCTTTGAAATTTACCACCAAAATTTCTTTTCTTAAGAATATAACATTTGTAACCAAACACTCGAAAATAAGAAATATTTGGCTTGCGCCCAACAAGAAGTTCATAAGGAGTCAAATTCAGAAGAGGATGCAAATAAAGCCGATTTATAGAATAGCAAGCGGTATGCACGGCTTCAGCCCAGAAGCGAGTAGGAGTATCATACTCACTCAGCATAGTCCTTGCCATTTCTATAAGTGTTCGATTTTTCCTTTCAACGACTCCATTTTGCTGTGGAGTGTAGGATGTGAAAAATTCGTGTTTGATTCCAAGAGAGTCACAAAAATCAAAAAGAGTTGAATTAACGAACTCTCCACCATGATCACTACAGATTTTCTTGATGGATAATTCGAATTCAGTAGAAACACGTTTTGCAAAACTTTTGAAAACATCGGGGGTTTCAGATTTTTGAGAAATAAAGAAAACCCAAGTGTAGCGAGTAAAATCATCAACAATCACAAAACCATAATTGCTACCCCCGATACTTTGGAACTCGGAAGGTCCAAATAAATCCATATGAAGGAGTTCCAAAGGTTTACAAGTAGAAAGAATGCGCTTAGTTGGATGTGAAGTAGCTACTTGCTTGCCAGCTTGACAAGCGCTACAAGGTTTGTCCTTTTCAAAATTCACATCCTTTAAGCCAACAACCAAATCACGTTTTAAAAGTTTTCTCAATTGATGCATACCAACATGTGCAAGTCATCTATGCCATAGCCAACCTTTTGAGGTTTGAGAGACAAGACATGTTGACAGAGATGCATCTTTTAAGTGAAAAGCAACCAAATAAAGATTTCCAAAACGAAAGCCTTTAAAGATCAAGGATTTATCTTTTAAACTTTCAACCAAAACTTCTTTTGGGAAAAATGTGCAACTAAAACCAAAATTGCAAATTTGTGCAACGGAAAGCAAATTGAAATTCAGAGATTCGACCAACAAAACATTCGAAATAGAAAGATCATTAGAGATTGCGATTTTACCCAAGCCTACCACATTTCCTTGGCGATTGTCACCAAAGGTAATCTTTTGGTTCTCGCTTGAGCTGTCTCTTATTGAGGTGAACAACTTCTTGTTACCGGTCATGTGTTCGGAGCATCCGCTATCTAGCACCCAATGCCTCCCACCGGTCTTGTAGTTCACCTTTTCATCGCCTTTGGCCATAAGGCACATGGATGAACTAGTTGAAGTGTTGTTGCTGAGAGCCAATCCGGCCATCTTCTTGGAGCAACTTCGTTCGTTGTCGGAGTCGGAGTCGGAGCTCTCTCCGCCGGACATCCATTCTCCGAAACAGGCTTCTTTGATTTCTTCATTCTTCTTCTTGAAGAACTTCTTCTTCTTGTTCCACGCCTTGTTCTTGTTTGGACATCTTGATGCTATGTGTCCCTTCTCATGACATCCATAGCAAATGATGTCCTTGAAGTTGTTTTGCTTTTGCCCCTTTGGTCGTGTGTCAATGTTGACACCTTTCTTATGCAACCTGCGAAGAAGTTTCTGAGTGCTCTTTACCATGAGTGCAAGGTCTTCATCGGAGGAGCCTTCGCTTGAATTGTTCCTTGAGTTTGCTTTGAAGGCCAAAGCTTTCTTCTTCGTCTCCGATGGTTCGGCCGCTTCCTTCTTCTCCTTCTTGTGCATCTCATGGGTGATGAGGTTCCCATAAAGATCGGTTGGTGTTGTGGTTGATAGATCGGAGTTTGTGAGAACCGTGACCAAAGTGTCGAAACTTTCCGGCAAAGCCCTAAGCATCTTTCTCACAAGCTCAAGGTCAGTAAAAACAACACCTAGACCCTTGAGTTCATTCACAATGCTATTTAACCGAGTAAACATGGAATCCACGGACTCGGTTGATGACATGGTGAATGTCTCATATTTTTGCCTCACCATTAGCAATTTTGCCTCTTTAACCTTTGTAGTAGTGCCCTCGTAAATTTCTTCGAGGGTAGTCCAAACCTTATGAGCAATCGTGAGATTGCTCACACAGTTGAACTCATTCAAAGATAAACCGGCAAAGAGTGCATTTTTTGCACGGGCATTTAAATGCAACTTTCTCCTATCGTCCTCAGACTGACTTGCCGGATCAACCGGAGGAGTAAAGCCGAGTTTAACAATATCCCATACATCAAGCCCCATGGCTTCTAGGAATACCGACATGCGCACTTTCCAATAAGGATAGTTTGTCCCATCAAAGATAGGCGCACGACCGGTATGACCGAGAAGAAAATCTCCACTTGACGACATCCTCTCTCTAGGCGGTAAAGCCTAATGAATCGAGAGACCAAGCTCTGATACCACGTGTTGGATCAAGGATGCCGACTAGAGGGGGGGTGAATAGGAGGCTTTAAAAACTTTAAAACTTAAAGCAAATAAAGAACAAATCAAGAACAAATAATGTAAGCAAGGGAAAGAAAACGAACACAATGGTTTTTACCGAGGTATCGGAGACTCGCCCAGTCTCCACTAATCCTCGTTGAAGCACTCCAATCACTTGAGTCTTGCCTCAATACTCACGAAGAGTATTATCAACTAAGGTTGCTCCTTGTCCACTCCGGAAAGGCGAGCACCGATGCCTTGTACACACTTGCCGAGCCTCTCCAACAATCTTCGAATGGAGAGATCAACGGCCACGCCTCCGAACCGTCTAGGTGAGGGCGCTCACCAAGAGTAACAGGCAGCGAGGTCTTCTCTAGACCTCCAAACACGCACCGAGAAGCTAAGTATATGCAAATGCAAAAGAACTGAAACTCTCGGTGGATCGGAAAGCACTCGACTTGATCAAAAGATCAAGATTTTATATAAGAAACTAATGCTCAAGAGTGTATATGAAAAGATGCTGCTTGTTGTATGAAACACATGCCCAAAGCCCCTATTTATAGCCTCAAGAAGCAAATGAACCGTTGGAGCTAGGGCTGAAAATCAGCAACCCAAACTGACTGTCAGTTATGCAAACTGACAGTCAGTTTAGTGCACAACGGCCGACAAAATTTACGGATAAAAAATAGCTAGCCGTTTGCAGCCAAAACAGGAAAGCTGGAACACGCAACTGACAGTCAGTTTGTGTACTGGCTCGACCAGAATCAAATAGAAACACAGTAAAAACACTCTTTGGTCGAAACCCCAACTGACAGTCAGTATGAACAAACTGACAGTCAGTTTAGTACAAAAAATTTGAGACCAAAACACCCTCTCTGGACAATTGTCAGTTACACTAAACTGACATTCAAACTGATAGTCAGTTATGCAAACTGACAGTCAGCTTGAACAAAAATAGCTATAACTTTAAAACCAGAAATCCAAAAGAGGTGTTTAATAGCTCGTTGGAAAGATAATTTCAAGAGCTACATTTTTGTCAACAGAAGCAAGAGCCAGATCTACCTAGATCTTTCTAAAAAAAGCAAATACTCTTCTGCTGCCAAAAACAGAACTGAAAATCCAGATTTCTCAAATAAGATCAAAACCAAATCCACATAAAAATGATGCGATGCAAAGACCTAGAATTCTCGGTTTGTGCTGGAGATAAAAAGAGGACTTTCGCTACCCCTCTTTATAGTACGGTCAAAACTAAAAAAGAATTTCCTAACCGATCATCTCCAAACGCCAAGATCGGTAAAATATAAAAACTTGTAATACCTGAGGTCTTTTGCATCTTCAAGATTTGCGTCTTGTCTCTTGCCCTTTTGCGTCTCGTGCTTCACTTTAAGTTGGGTTCATCTTGATCAACTTGCATTTCTTCCCAACTAATCCTGTAACAATCAATCTCAAAAAGCACGATTAGTCCGGAACACTTTGTTTTCATTAATCATCAAAATCAGGGTTAGGCATGAAGGCCTAGATGCAACAAAGATGACGTACATAGATGCAGCGCTTGCCGGCAGCCTGGTCACAGAAGAGATCGATGGCCGCGGGTGACAGGCGCACCGTCTTCGTCGCAAAACTAAATGTTGTATTATTTCAAGTACTTAATGTTTTGTCGTGAGTTGTACTGAATTTCCATATATCAGTTGTACTTAATTTCCCTAATGTCTTCTCGTGAATTTACTGAATGTTTTTTTTATTTACTCAATGTTTGTTTATGTACTCAATGTTTCAACTTCTCAACCAATATGTGACAACTGCAGGTATGGCGGACGACCATCAGCTTCCCGAGCTGATTTCACAGCACCATCAGGAGCATCACCGTGCTCGACGCCTTCTGCAGGGCATCGTTCTCCCAGCCTTGCGTATGAGGACACCGCGTGAGATGTGGCCTCTAGATGAGCGGTTCGCGCCTTATTTGCTCGAGACCGGACTGTTGCCTTTCGCTCGCATGGTGGATCGGGCGAGGCGATTCCCTTTCGACCGAGCCCTCATTACTGCGCTTGTGGATCGGTGGAGGCCCGAGACGCACACGTTCCACTTCAGTTTTGGCGAGCTCACTATCACGCTGCAGGACATCAGCATGTTACTTGGCCTGCCTATCCGCGGGGAGATATATGTCCCAGCGGCCACCGAGAGAGCTGCATGGCGCCTAGATTTCCTACAGCGCTTCGAGGGAGTAGGGCCAGCGGGGGGGTTTGCGCAGGACGCGGGAGTTCCCCAGAGTTACCTTCGCGCAGTGCGCGATGCTGCGCTCCCCGTGGCCGCTCCAGAGGAGGTCTTTAGGCGCCACCTTGAGGAGTACTTGCTGTACCTGTTTGGGTGGTTGCTCTTCCCTGGCACCCACGGAGACATCTGCAAGCGGCAGTATGTTCAGCTCGCCAGGAGTATTGCCGACTCGGCCCTGGGCCACGTGCCGAGGTTCAGTTTCGGATCCGCCGTGCTCTGCCACACCTACAGGGGGTTGTGCGACGCCACGAGCAGAGACCAGGTCAGCTCTCTTTTCGCTGGGTGCGCCATTCTCTTGCAGATGTGGTCGTACGAGCATTTCCCCATCGGTCGACCGCTGGTTCCGCGGGATCAGTTCGCATTAGTCGGGGATGGGAGAGACGGCCCCGTGATGGGATAGAGGTGGGCTAGGCTGAGTTTGAGGTGGGCCACAGATCAGGCGCACCTCTGCTATCCTTCGTACGCCACAGACTTTGATCTGCTTCTCGACGACAGCGTCATCTGGGATCCGTGGACCACCGCAAACCTCCAATCCGTCGCTCCAGCCGGCCTTTCTTCTTTTTGTACGCAGGATGAGCCGTACTGGCGCACCCAGGTTCTGCTCGTCTTCTCGCACATGGTTGAGGGTTACTCGCCTGAGCGAGTTATGTGCCAGTTTGGCCTACGCCAGGCTGTCCCCGTGCCGCCTCCTCGACAGATCCCGCACCATATCAACGAGTACGTCAAATATGCATTACATTCACATGTTATTTTATACATAATTTCCATCACGAACTAATTGCTTTGTCCGCAAGCAATCCAGGAAGGGTCGAGTGAGGGACGATTTCGTTCGTCGACAGCAGCCTTATGTGCAGCAGTGGATGGATTGGGCACACACACGCACGGGCGAGAAGCACAGGCCGTACAGCCACGACATCCATTTTTCCTATCTGTCCTGGTACCGACCTCGCACGATCTATCGATTGACGGGCGGTCCACCCGTTGCACCTGATGAGCCCATCCCTCCCGCCACCATCGATGACGGCTACGACCGACGCCTAACTGGGCGAATCCACTCTTCTGTGAGTTCCTTAGCTCTTTGAAACCTTACTTTCACATGGATTGTCGTTCTATAATTGCATTAATTCGTGTGCACAGCTAGACATTCTCGGCGGCATCTCTGCTGGTGCACGGGACATGATGGTCAGGTCCCGCCTCGGACCCACCATGCCCAGCGACGATGTGTACGCATATTGTTCAGAGGTCGAGCGGCGGGTCGATCAGATTTTGGTCGGTTTCAGAGTGCTGCTGCCACCTCACTTGACCGTGATTCCCCCACCATCACCATCGGCGCCAGGTCCTTCGTCGCATGTGCCACCAGCGGACCGTCCGTCATCGTCGCGCCCTCCACCACTGCACACGGGTTTCGTGCCTGCCGACAGCTCTTCGGATGAAGAGCTCGATACTCCTCCATGGCACCAGCCTCCTGACCAGGCACAGCAGCATCCTACACAGCCGACACATGTGCTTCCTAGCTTCCTTCCCGATGCTCCGCCGCCTACGCAGCCGACACAGCCTTCCCAGTCTACGCCAGCTGCGCAGACACCACCAGTGAGGAGGCGGCGCGTCAGGGATCGTCAGCCCCCCTCTCGGTACACACCGTCAAAGTATCAGCCCCCCAACAAAGGGGCAGGAGGGGGCACTAGTCCGATGTATGCTTTTCTCAGACTGTTCAGTTTTCGTACATTTTTGTTAGGTTTCCAACTTTTTGGGGTTTTATGTTTTCTACTGTTCTACTTTTGTATGACTTTGCGTTTCTGCTTTTCAGCTTTTACCTATTCATCTGATGCTCATTTTCGTATGATTAGTCTTTGCGACTTTTGCACCTACCATCTTTTGCGCCGAGACGTCTGGTTTCGTACAAATGCGTCGAACCAACGAGACAAAACTAGGTATCAAAAGCACGGTATAAATGCGAAATTAGTATGTACTTGTACGGTCCCGATGGCAAAACTTTGTCGTCTTACTCTTTTTCGCAAATCAGCCTACAATTATCGCGACTTATACCTTTTAAAGATTTTCCGCGGAACCTAAAAAGGCTAAAACCCACATCTCATCTCCAAACTTCGATCTAATTGAAGGAGTATCTCCCATTCACTATTCTGACCAAGTTTCCCTTCTGTAAGATTTTCAAAATCTCATCGGACGCCTTAATTTCAAGTCTCGCCATTTTTTGAAATTCTAATTACCCTAAAGTATCTTGTTTTCGAATTATCTCAAAATCATCAAATCTTGCCAAATTTCATTCAAACTTCTGCTGAATATGCTCCAGAAATAAAGTTACACTTGTGTGTGAGATTAGATCTCAAATCAGCCCTCCCAATTTCAGAATTTACAAACAAGTCCTACTTCTCAAACGAAATCATTATGAAGTCTTTCAATCGCGACCACGAGGCAAAAGAGGCAGCAGGTAAATTTCCTAGGTTTCAGTCGCTATCCGGGATAGCGACTGAAACCTGGCTGGCACGGCACGGGTGCCAGCGGGGCATTTGTGCCGTGCCACGTCTTCAGTCGCTATCCAGGATAGCGACTAAAGACTGTCGCCTGGAGTTTTTCGCGACTGAGAGTCTGTTTTGCAAATTTAAAAAGTTAGGGGTTAATTTTACAATTGTTTTTTTTTTAAGGGTTATTTCAAAAAAAAATTCAATGATTTCTAGGAACTAGACAGCACCCAATTGATTTATATCTATGAAAACCACTTGTAATTCAGAATAAATCAGACTAAACTCAACCAAATTTAATACCCAACTCCACAAATTTGAATGGTAATCAGAGGAAATAGGCATGTTCCTGCAGGTTTTCCGTATACTTGTCACAACCACCGTCACCATCATGACATCTAATACATCTTCATCTTTAGATTTAAGTCTTGTCATCATTAGTTGCCTGGGTTTGGAGCTATGATCCTGGACACAATTAAATTGACAATTGTGAAGGTGGTCCTCTGTCGCGATTGCTCCTCTTATCGTTCCAGTTTCCACTAGTTTAGAGCAGCTTGCAATCCCACGCGTTTAGAGGAACTTGCAATCCCACGCGTTTGTTTACAGGTCACATTTTAAACTCTTGACTCAGCACAAAAGGATGCACACATTTAATCCATATCAACTAAAAATTTTATTTTGCAACTCATTAATAACGATAGAAATGAATATTATTATCTATTGATATGAGACATCTCATACTCATTAATTCGTGGTTTAATTGAAGATAATTAATTATGTCTTTATATACATGATTTAATAACTGAGTTTTAATATCATTGAAACAAGAATAATTTTGAATATTGACTATTAGATGTCTCAAATCAATGATTATTATTACTTAAAACAAACAGTTGTAAAAGAAAGAATTTTGAAAATTCAAAACTCTATATAATTTAGAAAGATGGATATATGCTATGAAAAGTGATTTTTCTATTTTTTCCCCTCTTTTCTACTTTATTTCTTATATTTCAGAATTCTTTTCTCATATATAGCGAGAATCGAGTTTGGACTTAGAACTTATGTTTGATGATAGATTAATTTAGGAGTATTTATATAATGTTTTTAGAATTTTTTTGATAATTTAAACTTAAACCAATGTAATTAACATATTTGCACCTAAAATGTTTAGCACCAGAAATACCCCTTTAAATACTGGACAGACCTAAGTGATACACGTTCAAGTAGAAACATGCCAAGCCAAATTTGAATTTTAAGAAATATGACTCAGCATGCCAAGTTTCTTGGCCTTTAGTGCAATTAAATATGTTTTTGCTATTGGCTGTCAACTTGGGTCAACTAACAACAAAGTACTTGCAATGATGTAAATATTTTAAAAAAACTTTTAGCAAAGGTGCGTTTTGAAAAACATCTTGATTATGAGGATGTTTATGTAAATTCTCTATTATTTTTTGTGACATGTTGTCACAACTCAATCATTTCAACAGTGAATACAAATATCAAGTTCAACGTGGATGGATGCATGCATTTTTCGTAGCCCCAGTTCTACCCCCAAGACATTTAAATTTTGCAAAATTAGTGGCAAAATCAACAGTTTCTTCCTCCTCCATGACCATCATTATGTGCAGTCCAATAATGACACATTGCCTCACCGTACCACTCTATATCCACAATCTACACCATCTCTCTTGTAATGATACTAAAAAAGATTAGATGATCATATAAACAAGAAAAAACATATATTTTCTCAGAAAAAACTCAAAAGTCTATTTCGAAATAGTACAGAGATGCCCGCTAGATCTGCTAAAGTACATATAATTATTCCGATGACGTCATCAAAGACCAGAAGATATGTAATGTAATGGAAGAGTCAAGAGACCCATTTAACCGGGTACGACTCGAGAATGGAGCTTCCACGAAACACGGCCATGGCCATGAGCTCACCTGAGAGCGTTCTCCTCCTCCTATACCTCTCCTACTTGCTGCTATCTATCCATGCTCCTCATGCCACCTCGCTCTCCTTCGACTACAACTTCTCCAGCCCCAACGTCCTCGCCGGAGCCAACCTCACGTACCTGGGCAACGCCAGCCGCGGCGGAGACTGGGTTGACCTGACGACGGCCACGACCTGGAGCAGCGGCCGCTTAGCGCACAACCAGCCGGTGCGGCTCTGGGACAACACCACCGGCAAGGTCGCAAGCTTCACCACCAACTTCACCTTCGCCGTCAAACCCATCAACGACAACAGCCAGGCAAGAACAACTCATCTTATGTAACTTCTCCCGCCGGCTATTCCCGGCTGTGTCCAGCATCGACTAAGAGGCTGTTTAATTTACGTCCTAGCATACAATGATATGAGTTGGTGCCTATCTTTCTGTGATATATCATCTATCTTGTTTGCTTAGCAAGCTCAATCAATTAATGTGTCCGGTCATGTCTGGCCTAGATCTAGACATGCCTGGCATTCCAAGATGCTCAAATGGAGGGACTCGCATGTTTGGTGATGTGAATGTACAATTTGATCCAATTGGATGTGGAATGATCCAATTGGATATGGAATGTATTGTCAAAACACACATATAAGTGGTCATTACTCCGAGAGTAAGAAGAAACGAGGAATGTTTCTTTAACTAACTCATACATTCTCTGTTAGAAAAAAAAAGATATATTGTTGGGGAAACCCATTGTATTCGGAGGTGGTCCCCAAGGAGTCCCTGTAGATGTCCCAGATGTCCGACCCATGGGTGACATGGCGGTCCTCGAAGAGTCCTGGTGACCAACCTTCGAGTAGTCCCCGGGGCCCTAGGTTCCCAAAGACGCCTTGGATGTCCGAGTCATGAGTGCCGCGGCAATCCCCGGAAAGCCCCGAGCCTCCCAACCCTGGGCCTCCAGGTATATCCCTAGTGCCCCAACAACAAGCTTTCAGGTAGTCCCTAGTGAGGGCCCCGTCCCCCGGGGACCGAATCCCTAGGGACGTCCCAGATGTCCGAGCCACGAGTGACATAGGAGTTCTCGGAGAGTCCTCGGGCCTTTCGACCCCAAGCCTTCGGACATCTCCCCAGCGTCCCGACAATTGTCCTCCGAGTAGTCCCCGGTAATAGCACCAGGTCCCCCGGTCCCGAGTCTCTAGCGACATCTCAGACGTCTGAGCCTTAAGCACCGTGGTGGATCCTGGAGAGTCCCCAAGCCTCTCGGCCTCGGGTCTCCGGACACCTCTCCAGTGTCCCAACGACGGTCCTCTAAGTAGTCCCCTATGAGAGCCCCGGGTTCTCCAATCTTGGGCCCCCGGAGACATCCCAGACGTCCAGGACATAGGCACTATTGGGAGAGACCTGCGGTGTCTAGAGGTGGTCCCTGAGGAGTCCCCAGAGCCATCCCAAATGTCCAAGCCACGGGTGACGTGGTGGATCCCAGAGAGTCCTCGGGCCTCTCGACCCCGAGTCTCCGGACACCTCCCCAGTGTTCCGACGACGATCTCTGAGTAGTCCTCGGTGAGCACTAGGTCCCCCGGTCTTGGATCCCTGGAGCTATCTCAGACGTCCGGGCCTTAAGCAGGGTGGTGAATCCTGAAGAGTCCCTGGGCCTCTCGGCCCCGGGTCTCCGGACACCTCCCCAATGCCCCGGCAACGATCCTCTGAGTAGTCCTCGGTGAGGACCTTGGGTCCCCTAGCCCCGAGCCCCCGGGGACGTTCCAAACGTTAGGACCATAAGCACCGTGGTGGTCCTGGAGAGTCCCCGTACCTCTCAGCCCCGGGCCTTCGTATCTCGGTGACGGACCTCCAGGTCGTTCCCAATAAGGGTCCTAGGGCCGCCTGGTCCCAAGTTCCCAGGAATGGCCCGAATAACTAGACCCGGGCGTCCGGGGCCAATTTTTCGGAAGGCAACTAGATACATCTGAAATTGGAGATAACACATGTCGAGCATCCAAACTCTTTGCCCTGCAAAAGGATAGTTGTGCCCTCGATCCAACGGATGCAGCTAAGGACAGTTTAGTAATTTTGCATTTTTTGGGTCTATATATATCTCTTGTATCCCTCTTGTAAAACTTAACCCCAACTCATTTCACACATTACACAAGGCAACAGGCACGCCTTGGAGTCCTCTCCCCGCAAGTCTCCCCAGCTGATTTACGTCAGGGACGTGTCGACAGGACTAGAGTTCCCATTAGGATCTGAACCTGTATAAACCTTCCGTGTCAATCTCCACGATCTCGTTGTACGTACGCGTGTTCCATGTCCTAAAAACCTGCCGTGGTATTTGGATTACCACAACAGTTATCCTATCTAATTATAATGCAGGGTATTTAAAGACTACTAAATAAACAACCACGATTGGTCCAATTGTGAGATTCCTGGTCGTGAGCTGCATGTACTGACCCTACGTGTGTCCGAGAGTTGCGTTCGTCCACTACAAGTCTCAGGACTCGTTTTGAGCTCCATGTGCGTCCAAGAGTTGCACTCGTCCACTAGTAGGCTTTATGACTCGGACAGCCAATAAACTTGACTCAATCATTGACTAAATCTAGTTGATTCAATACAGCCGTCGACCATCGACCAAGTCTGATTGATTCAACCACTCAACTTGACCATGTACCATCGACCAAGTTTGGTTAATTCAATCAATTCAGCTCAACCATGGACCATCAACCAAGTCTATTCAATTTAACACTCGGCTCGACTAGCGACCAAATCATTATTAATCTGAGATCGTTCCGAATCATGACTCCTCTTTTGAAGAAATGAGTCAACTCTGATTAATGCATGACCATCGACCAAATCTGGCCGATTCTTATTGATCCGAGATCGTCTCAAATCATCTGGCGACTGACAGCTCACACTTCTACTATCCCAAAGACTCATAAAATCAGAACACCGGTCAAAAAGCTCAATTTGAAACATACCCCACCAGGCAAATTAAGAATCCTCTGTGCTTCAGAAAATTTTCAGACATGTATGTATGTATCACGACATGCATATTGACCTGCAGGGGGATGGCATGGCTTTCTTCATCGGGCCGTACCCGCCGATTCTGCCGACGGACGCGCGCGGCGGCTTCCTGGCGCTCTTTGACAACCCGAACAACACGGCGAACACCTACTTCCCGCCGACCGTCGCCGTGGAGTTCGACACGTTCAAGAACGTCTGGGACCCCAGTGACACCGTCAACCACGTCGGCATCGACGTCAACAGCATCATATCCAGGGCCTACACGGCATTGCCGGACTCGAGCTTCAATGGCACCATGTCGGCGTGGCTCCGGTACGACGCCAACTCCAGAACGCTCGCGGCCACCCTGCGGTTCGACGACCTCCCCAGCCTGAGTCCCTTCAACGTCACCGCGTCCGTCGACCTCAAAGGCTCCTGGCTACCGCAGGACGCGGCCGTCGGGTTCGCGGCGACCACCGGCGACCACGTCGAGCGGCATCAGATCCTAGCCTGGTCGTTCCACTCAGAGCTCACCAGCGTCGCCGTCGTGAACAACACTGGCAAGTGGCTTCCCCTGTGCTTGGCTCTGTTCTTTCTCCTATTTTGATGGATGCTAAGCAGTCAAATAAAAATCTGATGTATTCCTAAGTTGCAAAATGTTCTACTAATAAAGAAGAATAATTTGTCAAATCATTGAGCTTTTACATAAGCTGCTTAATCTACTCTTCTAATTTTTTATTAAGTTGGGCCCTTTTCTGTAAATTTACAGGCTTTTGGTACTCCGATTTCTCTAATGGCATGCGATATTTGTTTTTCCTACAGTTCAAAACAAAAAACTCAATTTAGCTAAACTAAACATCATCTAGACAGAAAATGAGGAGTTAAGTAGGGTGATCTGCGGCAGGGGCGGATCCAGGACATATACCATCTGGAGTTAACTATAACTTAATTAATTTATATATTACAGTGTGGTCATTTTCTTAAAAACTTCAGAATTGTACGGGCTTAACACAAATATTAATAAAAAATAGACTATTTTGCAAAAGTCTATGATATGTGCAACTGTATGATTAACCATAGATGCTTTAGGATTTGCGAATTTTTCTTTGAAGTTTCAAAGCAATCCTTGATTGTTAACATTATGTCTTGTGTTCATCATCCTAGTTCAGTTACCTTGTAAATTTGCTCATGCAATGTGTTTAATGGCAGAAAGTCCACCAGGACCAGCACCGAAGAAGGTTAAGAATGTAGGGCTAATAGCTGGATTGGCATCCATTGGAGCCTTCGTCTTGCTTGCTTTAGCATCATGGCTTTGCTACATCCAATCCATGAGAAGAAAAGCTGCATATCAAATCACTCATGAAGGTTTAGAGATGTCATCTGACGAACTGATGGACAATGAGTTTGGGAAGGGGACAGGGCCAAGGAGATACAACTACGACGAGCTGACGCAGGCAACGCGGGGATTCTCCGAGGAGGAGAAGCTCGGCGAGGGCGGCTTCGGGTCGGTCTACCGAGGGTTCTTGCGCGAGCAAGGGCTCCATGTTGCCATCAAGAAGGTCTCGAAGACGTCGAGGCAGGGGAGGAGGGAGTACATCTCTGAAGTCACCATCATAAGCCGGCTGAGGCATCGGAACCTTGTCCAGCTCGTCGGCTGGTGCCACGAAGGCGACGAGCTGCTGCTCGTCTACGAGCTCATGACGAACGGCAGCCTCGATTCGCATCTCTACGGCTCGAGGAACCTCCTGTCATGGCCAGCCAGGTGAGCTCAACAAACACATGTTACTAAGATCTAAAGATCATGTGCAGAATTCACTCAAAATTTGACCTTTAATCTTTACCTTTCGCCGCCGCCGGTGACAGGTATAAGGTAGTTCTCGACATGGGTTCTGCGCTGCTGTACTTGCACCAAGAGTGTGAGCAGTGTGTTGTCCACCGCGACATCAAGCCGAGCAATGTGATGCTGGACGCCTCGTTCAGTGCCAAGCTGGGTGACTTTGGGCTGGCGCGGCTGATTAACCACAGCCGGGTGGCGCACACGACGATGTTTGCCGGCACCATGGGCTACATTGACCCGGAGTGCGCGGTCACCAGCAGGGCCAGCGCCGAGTCCGACGTCTACAGCTTCGGCGTCGTGCTGCTGGAGATCGCCTGCGGCCGGAAGCCGGTGATGCCGCAGGAGGAGGAGGACAAGGTCCTGCTGGTGCAGTGGGTGTGGGAGCTCTACGGCAGGGACAGGATCCTCGAGGCTGCCGACAAGCGGCTCGACGGCGAGTTCGACGAGGAGAATATGGAGCGCGTGATGGTGGTGGGGCTCTGGTGCGTGCACCCGGACTACGGCGTCCGGCCGTCCATCAAGGAGGCACTGAGCGTGCTCCAGTTGGAGGCCCCGCTGCCCGACCTCCCGCCGGAGATGCCGATGCCGGTGTACGCGCCACCGCCAGGCGGCAGGCACAGTTCGAGGAACAGTTCATCGACGTTGACAAGGACGTCTAGTACTACGGGAGGGCAGTCGCAGTACTCGTCGACGAGTGACCACACGACGCGCTCGTCTGCGTCCGCGACGCCGTCGGCGGCGGAGAAGAGTAGCCGGAGCAGCCGTGGGACTCGCTCGTTTGGCACGCCCAACACGAACTCCTCTTCGTTGTCACGTCAACAAGTGACACAATCGCAGTCAAACACCAGTGTTTTGGCGGCAGAAAAATAGTTTGTGTACTAGTTAATTAACCAGTGTATACTCCGTAGCTCTGTTTCGTCATGGATTGTTGATTTTGAGGGTTTTGGTTTTGTATTTAGACCATTGGTAGAAAGAGTATATATTTGTTGTTTGGTTCGAACACTTTGTGATAAAAAAAATAGTTATATTTGAAAATTGTGAAATAGGTCAATCCATTAGAATGATATCTTTATAAGCTAGTAGGGGCCAAATATACTAAGAGATGAATAATAGGGAGAGGAAAGCGAAAATAATCTTTTAGCGGTATTGTTGGGAGAAATCTCCAGATTCTCTCAAGTAACTACCCCCTGGGGAGATCCCCGAGCCTCCAAGCACCAGGCATTCGAGAGGTCTTTGGTGAGACCTTCGGGTCTTAGAGCCCCGGGTCCCTAGGGGACATCCTGAACGTCCGGGCACCAAACATTCGAAGGGTTCCCAGTGAGGCCTCTGGCCTCAGAGCCCTGGATCTCTGGGAACATTCCGAATGCCCGAGCGCCAAGCGTCCAAGGGTCCCCAGGGACACTCCGAGTGTCCAAGCGCCAAGTGTTCAACTGATCCTTAGTGATGACACTGAGCCTCTGAGTCTAGGGTCCTCGGGGACACCTCAAGTATCCGACCGCCAAGCGTTTGAGGAGTCCCGGTGAGGACATTGAACCTCTGAGCCCTGGGTCCCCGGGGACACCCCGAGTGTCCGGGCGCCCAGCATCCGAGGGGTTCCCAATGAGGCCCACGGGCCTCAGAGCCCCAGGTCCCTAGGAACGTTCCAAACATCCGAGTGCCACGCATCCAAGGGGTCCCGGTGAGGACACCGGACCTCCAAGCCCTGGATCCCTGTGGACACCCCGAGTGACGGAATGCCAAGTGCTCGAAGGGCCCCTGGTGAGGACACTGGGCCTCCGAACTCGGGATCCCCGAGGACACCTCGAGTGCCCATGCTCTGAGTCTTCGAAGGGTTTCCAGTGTGGTCCCCGAGCCGTCAGGCCTCGGACCCCAAAGAACTTCTCAAGCGTGTGGGCACCAATCATTCGAGGGGTCCCTGGTGAGGACACCGGGCCTCCGAGCCCTAGGTCCTTGGGGACACCCCGAGTATCCAAACGTCAAGTGTCCGAGGGTTTCCTAGTGAGGTCGCCGAGCCTCTGGGCCTCGGATCCCCAGGACTCTGCGCCCCAGGTCTTCAAGAACGTCTTGAATGTCTAGACGCCAAGTGTCCGAGGGGTCCCCGGGGAGGACATCGGGCCTTTAAGCCTTGTGTCCCCAGGGGCACCCTGATCATCCGAGTGCCAAGCGTCAAAGGGGTTACTGGTAAGGTCCCCGAGAACGTCTCGAACGTTCGACACCAAGTGTCCGAGAGGTTCCCGGTGAGGACACCTAGCCTCTAAGCCTTGGGTCTCCGAGGACATCCCGAGTGTCCAGGCTTCAAGTCTCCAAAGGATTCCTAGTGTGGTCGCTGGGCCTCCAGGCCCTGGACCCCCGAGAACATCCTGAGCGTCCGGGTCCTGAGTCTCTGGGCTGGACTATCCAAGGAAGATTTGGGCCTTTGGGGGCCAACATCTCCACAAGTGACTCGGGAACCGAAGTTGACACATTTCAAACATCCGACCGATACCCCCTGCAAAAAGACTACTACACCCCCGATCTGACGATCACAACTAAGGTAATTTGTTAATTTGCATCTTTTTAGGACCTATATATATCTCTTGTATCCCTCTCTTGTAACATAACATTTCACTTCATATTCATCACACTCAAAGACAATAGGTACGTATTGAAGTCTTCTCCCGTGAGATATTCTCCCTAAGTGACTACTGTGAGATATCCTTCCCAGCTGACTACCATGAGATATCCTCCCTAGTTGACTTACGTCAAGGGCGTGTCGATAGGACTAGAGTTCTTATTAGGACCTGAATCTATATAAACTCTCTGTGTCATTCTTTGTGATTGTCCAATGTGGGAGGACTCGGCACACGGTTAGTTCACGTTGTTGTACTTGTGTTCCACGTTATTAAATTTGTTGTGAGATTCGCAATATCATAATAGATATATGCTCTATTTATTCCAAAATATAAGACCCTCCCATAATTTTATTTCTGAACTTTGTAAATTTTGACCCATGGATAACTAAAAATACATTGATACGGCCACATAAAACATAGAATCACTAGATTTATCTTTAAAATATTTTCATAAGGTAGTATTCTAAAAAAATCTGAGATGAAATTTCAACCGAAAATATTGGATTGACAAAGCCACTGTGTAAATTTTTTTTTTTTTTTTTGCAGGGAACAAATGGGGAACAGAAAAATGTGCAGGAAATGTTACTTAATATGTGTATTTGGAACAAATAGCCACCTTATGATATGTGGAAGACAAATTACCAGGAAGCACAAAGAAGAATTTCAAATAAATTGCTTCACCAGTTTGAATTCTTACTCTTGGTAAATATCGGTTCTTTTTAATTTTTCAAAGTCAATTTCAGATGGGGGATTTTTAAATAATCTAAAAGGGCAAGTTAGCCTAAGGCTCTAGAATTGTAAAAGCAACACAATTGTAGTAGAGTACAAATAGCGGCAGAACCAGAAATCACCGAGAAGGGCTAACACTTAACATACCAAAACTAATATGTTACTACCTATTCATTCTAAAATTAAACCATAATGAAAAACATTGAAACAACAACTATAATACTCGAATTTCAATTTATAAAAACATGTGATGGACAAAATTATAAACATAATACCTATTTAATAAGGCTACTGTTAATCGCTAGGCTATTTTTTCACTATCTTCATTGAAGCATCCAAACTTCCAAATAGCAATTTGCATAGGTAAATTATGGATATAATCCAAATAGTTATATAAATCTACAATCATATAAACTTTCAATTTAAAAACAGTGGTCGCAAACATGGAATTAGTAATTAGAAACATAATTGTTGGGGTGGCAACAAACAAAGAGTTTGGACTAAAAAGGACAATCTAACATAAAAGATGGTATAATGAGAGCTCTAAATAACACAAATAGGTTTCTAGGCAGCATGCGATCCATAATTTAATCAAACGCCTCACTGCTTCAAAAAAAGAAGAAACAATGGATTGCAAAATTTTGATCAAACACTTGACAAAAGAACAAACTCTGAAGTGCAAACTCCGATCCTAAAACAGAGATGCTCGCCAAGATCTTGATCGGTGATGACGCGTTGTCTTGTGAGCTGTGGGCTGTGGCTCGCCGCAGACACGAGGGGCAAGACACAAAATTAGTTTGGACTTTCAGGTTGCCTTGCGTACGTGCATCAGCGGCTTCGTGTCGTTTGGGCCTTGGGCCTTGGAGTGGGATAGGGAGAGAGGGTGGCCCATCACTAGGTGAGCTCAGCCAAGGGCTTTACTAGGCTGCACAAGTTGGGCCGGGCAAGAGCTCTAGACGTCCCCGGCTCTATTTTTGCCACCGAGTATAAAAAAAAAAAAAACTCGTGCACGCCGCTTGCAGTTGGACTTGAATTACTTGTGCTCAATTTGCATATAGCAATCAAACATCTAAGCTACAAATGTTTGTGTATGTCTTCTACTTTCTTATGAAAACTCGTGTGTCAAATGAGATACTAGCACAGTAAAATTATGCGTTCAGCTATATTGTTGCGCAGTTAGACCTCTTCTTGACATCTAAAATATGATATTCTAGATTGACTACTATAGTATCATATATCAGCACCAGAACAGTACTTGTACTACACGAACATATGGTGCTCGTGAAATTTCAAGTTTCAACCATTCCCTTTTTTATCTAATTTGTTTTGGATGCAACGGCACGCGCTACCGGACATGCATAAGCTTCTATACTGTGGAGGATAGAGATTGAATTACTCCAATACATTCACAAAAACTTGTCCTAAATATCATTCAAACAATACAAGACCATTTGGTTAACTACCAAAAATTATAACATATTAGTTTAAACATATATCATATTTGTGATATGACCACACTCTATAGTAAGTTAGGATTATTTAGTTAGTAAACAAGCCTAAAATAAAGTATGGAAAAATATTCTTAATATTGTAAACTTTTGAAAAAAAAAAAAAGCATGGCAAGAGTTCAAAAGATTATCTATCAAAATCTATTATAGTTAGATGAACTATTTTCTCCCGTCAAGAAGTGTGTCACTTTTATATGTGTGCTGATCAAATTTTTCAAATTTTGACTATTAATATGTTTATAATCATTAGATTAGTTATAAGAAAATCATATGAGTATATTTGTCGTAAAAATATTTTTATAATATTATAATTTTATAAATTTTACTAGCATATTATAGTAAGAAATAATAGTAAAAAAATGCATTTTAGAGAATATGCACAATAAAAAAAGGGCACTTATTTTAGACTAGAGAGAATAAACAACAATTTAATTAAATGCAACTTGTCTGACTTAAAATATGATAACTTGTAATGAGTGAATCTCGAGTGTAAACAGAGAACAACAATTCTTTGCAAACCATTTTTTTATTTAAATCACCCATTTTAAAAAGATAACTGAAAAAGTAAATCACATTTCACGTTTTTTGCAATAACTATCATGAAAGTAATTATTTGTAGTAATAGAAAATTATATATTCTTATTTAGGAAATATATGTAGATAAATATAAAACAACCATGACTAGCATGGAAATAAAATTTAAATCCAAATTATATAATATAATATTTTAAAAGCTACGAACATGGATTGTACAACTTTACTATGTTGAATCAACTTATATATCCGCTCAATATTTCAAACATAAAAGACAATATTGTCTGGTGGTGAATACTCATGGCTAACATGCAGGTGGCCTGTGTTCTATAATTAGTCATGGTGTACATTTTCTTTTTTAATTTTTGTGGTGTACATTTTATTTTTTAATTTTATATGCATTCTATACTGAAATATGTGTAGGTTACAATGATTTTTATTGAAATCTGATTATATTTCATAGGTCTATCTTAAATTTTTTTTAAGTTTTATATATACTTGACAAAATTTGTGTCAGTTATGTTTGTCTACGAAATACAACTATAAGTGATGAAATCTGCATGCATTTCATGCGTCTTTTTCAAAATCCACTAAAGTTTTGAGCTTTTTTTTTTTGCAAGAACTAAAATAGACTTCACGAATTTGTGTTGAAACTCGTATAGATTTCAATGATTTTTATTGAAACCCGATTAGGTTTTATGAGTCTATCTTGAAACTTTTTAAAATTTTATATATATTTGGCAACACTTGTGCCAGTTTGATTTTTGAAAAAAATACTTGTGTCAATTATGTTTGTCTATCATGAAACACGAGTATTTATGATAAAACTTGTATGGATTTTATGCATCTTCTTCAAACTCCACTTTTCATGTGTTCTTTGCAAGAATTAAAGCATGCAGATTTATGCTGAAACTTTTATAGATTCAATGATTTTTATTAAAACTCAACGAGGTTTCATTAAGTCTACCTTTAAACTTTCCTAGGTCCCCCATGTACTTGGCAATTATTAAAACCCGACAAAGTTTTCTGGGTCTACCATGGAACTTTACTATATTTCGTATCTACTCGACAATATTTGTGCTAGTTATATTTGTCTATTATGAAACATAATTATATGTGATGGAATCTATATAGGTTTCATGCATCTTCTTAATAATCTTCTCATATTTCATGTATTCTTTGACAAAATCAAAATGGGTTTTGCGGATTTGTGTTGATACCTGCATAGATTTCAATGATTTTTTTTGAAACATAACCATGTTTCGTTGGTCTATCTTAAAACATTTATATGTTTCATGTGTATTTGGCAATACTCGTGTCAATTATATATGTATATCTAAAACACAAGTATATGTGATGAAGCATGTGTGGGTTTCATACATCATTGTTAAAATTCACTTACATTTCGTGTGTTCTTTGCAAGAATTGAAGCAGGTTTTATAGATTTGTGTTGAAACTTATGTAGATTTTGATGATTTTTGTTGAAACCTGACTATATTTCGTGGTTTTATCATGAAACGTTTTTGGGTTTCATATATATTTGGAAATTGTTGAAACTCCACCAGGATTTATAGGTCTATCTTTAAATTTTTCTAAATCTTATATGTACTTGGTAATGCTTATGCCAATTATACTTTTTTATTATAAATACGAGTATATGTGTGAAACCTGCGAAGATTTTGTGCATTTTAACCATAATCCATTCAAGTTTCATATGTTGTTTCCAAGAATTAATGCAAGTTTTATGGGATTTGTAATGAAACTCATATAGATTTTAGATAAGATGTACTCAACTGATATTTAATTGTTAGTTTGCTTATTTGTCTATTTATATGTTTTAGCTTGCTTAAGTTTCTCAATTCAATTCATTCAAAATGCTATGTGAAACTTTTTAAACATTAATTAAATCTACTTACTCACAAACAATTTGGATAGTTCATTAGACTTTTTGAAAAAAAAAACTAATATTACTTTTTTAATAAAAAAAAGGTATTATAGAAAAGTAGAAATTACCATGCAAATTTAATAGCCATAGAAAAAAACAAACATATAACCGATGTTTTCTTAAATAAAAAAGAAAAATATAAGAAATGTACATGACCCATGCAAGCTAGGTCTTAAACCTTGCTAAGGCGACGCTTTGACCAACTGAGCTAATGCTTAGATGAAGATAATTGTTAAAACATGCATCCTTATATGGTTGGTTAGCTAGCTGTTGTGTCCGTTTTTCTGGCTAACAAACGGTATAATGTTGTTTAGACTTTCCCATAAATAAATTCTACGATTTTATAATAAATTAGTCCAATCTTAAAACTAATATATATATATATATATATATATATATATATATATATATATATATATATATATATATATATATATATATATAAACTTACACTATAATATCCAATTAATATGCCCATAGAGAACCTTTGTGCCAATTTATGATTCCATTTATCAAAATTTCACCAATTTATGATTCCATTTATCAAAATTTCACCAATAAATGTCTAACTCAGACTAATTGCTACCTATCGTATAATTATAAAAAGTATGCACAAAATTCAGATTGATGATATGTTTAAACTAGTGGACTTGTGAAGTCAAAATAATCGGATTAACACAAATAAATCATCAATCAGAGTTATAAATTATAAGATATTATTATTAAATTTTACAATTATGTCGGGATTTATATTTTGTGATCTATGACTCCAATTAACACTTTGTTTGAACCAGTGAACTTGTGAAATCAAAACGATTAGACTAAAATAAATATAGCGTTAATCGGAGTTATTGATGATAAGATATTGGTCTCGAAATAATTTAAAATTTTAAAGACAATATCTTATGATTTATAACTCCAATTAATGATTCATATGTGCCAATATAAATGTTTTGACCTCACAAGTTTGCTAATTTAAATATATTGTCAATCAAAGTTATAGATTATCAATTAATTCTGAAAAAAATTTAAAATTGTAAGATTAATTTCATACTTAGGCAAAAAAAAAATGGTGCAGCCGCGACATGCTCCTAACTCTTCATGGTTACTTTTGCAATTATCCTTTTAATGTGGATTATTCAAAAAAAATTTCTTTTCGAAATGCTCTATAGTCTTCTCGTCCATTGATGTTCTCTTCGAATATGTTTAATTGTTTAGATCGATCATTTATCATATGATGTGTGGTCCAATCATCTATTTACTATAGATATTTGGTTCGTATAGAATGTGATGTGGACTAAAAATAGGAAAGGGATGATGCAGTACTTTTTGAGCTGTTCACAATTTCCTAAGATTTTCTTTCAAGATTTGATGCCAACGTAGGGTCCAAGTTAGTGGAAAAGGTCCGATCTTTGAGCTGTCCGCGTTGGAATCTTTGGGAGATTTGATACCGAAAGCCTCCAAATTGGGAAGTGTGTCTGAGCCAGAATGTTAGATCGGTTTGGATTGTGAATTTGCAATACAGGGGGAAAAAGCTGCAATCTTTGGTTGTTTGTGGCACATCTATTTCCCGGAATTATCAAGACTTGGTTTGTGAATTTTTTGAGTTAAATTGGTTTCTGGATGCAGTATCTATCTGTCATTTAGTTAGTTATCTAATAAAAGATTAGATTGGGAATGTTGGACTATGATTCCTTGATTTGGTTGATGTACTGTTCATCTGAGGTATCGTTAATGCTTCAATCGTTTATTGATCAATGCCTAATTGTAAAAGTTAAAGCTCATTTCTATTAGTTGCTCACTTCATCATTAGTTCTTTTGTGCCATTTCTGAAGTGCAGAACATTACTTTATTTGGTTTATACATTGTTCAGTAAATCTGGAGGTACAACATGGAAATTATTTTTGTCGTTTCACTTTCTGCGTTTGTTGTACTGCGAGCTCTCTTTTAATTCCGAAATCTTACAATGGTAAAAGTTGCATCATTTGTATTCTGAAGGAATTGTCAGCTGAAAGCATTAGTACTCTGACTGCTACCGGTATTGCAGGTAAAGCGAAGGGCACCCACTCAGGAACCAATGGAATGTTTAGTTGTTATCATGAAGCTTTGAATAACATAATCTTAGCTAGTTTTTCTCAACAAAAATTTTATGTTTGATGTTTGGCATACAACCTAGGAGTATGCTTTATCATTGTTAGTTGCAAGACAAAATTGATGGAGGTAGTAGGTACGATCCAAGATATACATCCTTCTCATGCTTCGCTTCTTGTTAGTTTGCATTCAGGCATTGAGAAGCTATACAAAGAAAGAGATATCGGCACACAACACAGGGAAGGATTGTTGGATCACCATCAAGGACAAGGTAGTGAATTGCTGCGATTCCACAGAGGACTTTTTTGGGTTGGAACCTTTTCTATCATCTCTACTGTACTTCAGACCATCTAAAGCAGCTGACCCTGCCATTTTAATAGAAACACAGAACGGCCACTAAAATACTTTGCAGTGGATTTCCTAAGTGGAATTTTTCTGTGGAATTTTTAGTAACTCAAGTATTGGCTGAGCTGGTCTTATGGCCTCATATACTTGTACTTTATACCCACACGGACGAAACATTATGGACATGACCATTTCCATGAACATGGATGGAGGTCACACTCCAGATGCTAGCTAACACAAAAAGGCGATAGCGGATAACATGCAGGTATTTTCATGGCAAAGAAGACACCGTTTTTATGAAAAAAAAAAAATTTGCACTGAATATTTCTACATGAGCATGTTCAGAATTGCATGTACTACATAACAGGATCGACATGTTGGATTCTGCAAGGGGTAACTGAAGTCTGAAATGGAAGTACATTTGGGCCTTGTACCTTGCCCTTATCTTAATGGAAATACATTTGATTTTGCTAATGGTGTTTTTATGCTTCAGGTTGAACAATTCAAACTATGATGGAATCTTTGCTTTTGTGGCTCGCTAAGATTACGGTTTTCTTTATTGACTTGCAGCCCACAACACGGCACTGGAGTATTTGACATCATCGAGGATTTCTGCATTGGCGAGTTAAAAGCATGACGATTGACAAGAGATTCTGCTAATCTCATGGAAAGATTTGTTGAAACTGAAGTCCAAGAGTCTAGAAGCACCAAACATGAAGAGTTGCGAGTCTCAACAGGGATCAGGACTACCAAGCTATGTAATTGTAATTTCATTTTTGATCTGGTGCTTGTACTGGTAGAAGTGTTTGGACCACGAATCATGAACCATTCATGCCCTTTGGATGTTTGCTTCTTAGATTTAGCTGATTCTGAGAATTAAGTATCTGAATGCAACAGTTTTGTGTTGATTCTTAGAATCAGATTGTGGGGACATCGTGTACTCCTTTTTCTTTGTTGATAGTATCTTAAAATTATATCATAGTGATTTGACTTAATGTAAGGCATGTTTAGATTTGATGTGCTCACATGATTGATACATATCATAGTGATATGAAATGCTGTTCCTGAATTCAATCAGGTTTTGTCAGTGGGATCATACAACAAAATAGAAAAGTAGAGTTTCCCAGATTTAAATTCTAGGATTGCACAAATCAATACAATGGATTGCAACTCTCCCCAGGGAAGGTGAAAACTTACAAAAAGTAGGAATCTATGATACCCTAAAGTTTACACTTGCACTGATTATGGCAGAAAAACTTATGCACTGACTTAGGAGGAAAATCTATGCTCTCCCCTCTATTCATATCAAGTTATGAACAAAAGGTGATCCTTTTAGCTATAAGGCTACTAGCTACATCATCTCTGCAACCTTAAAAGAAACTTGGAGCATCAATGCCGAAACTCGGATCGAACTCGAAGAAGTTCATCGGGAAGTCCATGTCGATGGCGGGCATCGGCTCGCTTGTGATGGCCACGAGCGCAGACATGACTTCTTGGAGATCAGAGCCCTCCGACGGCCACTCTCCGTCTCCGGCCGCCCAAAACTGGGGCAGGGGGATGTGGTTTGAGTCTGAGGTTGCCGGTGAGACCAGGGGCGGTGACACGCCTTGCACGAAACAATTCTCCGGAGTTGATGGCAAGGAGAACGGGTTGTGCTGGTCAGACGCCACACCGCTCACCGGCGTCGACGCCGAAAAAGTGAAGGACATCGGATTGCAGTCCTGATGCTCAATTGCCAGGCCTTCAGTCTTCACTGTAAGACTTGAGCTCAGGCTCTGAAGCAAGCTCTGGGCATGTGGATTGTGCACCTGCTGCCCCTTACCATCCTGATCCGGCACCGCCGTCTTGACGCAGGTGTGAGCTCCATGGTACACCACGTCGAAGAGAGTCGGGTCCTCGTCGCTGCGCTGCACATGCTTCGTCGCCGCGCAGCCCTGCGAGTTGCGGTGCCTGCACCGATAGTAAGCCCTGCAATGTTGCAGATTCAGATCACTTGGTCAGAAAGATACGCTGAACAAAATCTTGCACAAGTTGCTACATTCAGATCAAGATCAAATCTGAAAATAGAATCAGCTCCCTTTCAAGAACGTAAAAAAAAAAAAGCATCACTTATCAAATTGGAACACTTTTGGAAACTTATCCAATCAAATGAAACAAATCAACTTCCTGTTCCTATCTGACAAGTGGAAGAAGCCAGAAGTTTGGGTAAAAAGAAAAGAAACAGTTGCAACTTTCACAGAAAGCAAAGGCCAATCAAAGCACATCCAAAACCAAAAGCAGAAAAGCCCCCCAGATTTCACAGAAAGCAAGGCGGATGATTTCAGAAATTTTATTGAAATGTAATTTACAAAGTACCAACCTAGGGTTCGTGGCTCCAAGAATGTCCTTCTGCCCATATTTCCTCCATCTATGGCCGTCATCAATTAGGCTTTCTGCTCCTCCAACTGAGTTCACCCTAACTTGATGCTTCCATTTCTCCATTGTCTTCCTACAAATCCCCCCAAAAAAAAAATCACTATCAATTCATCATAAGTTTGCATAACCCAACTGTTCTTTCTTGTTCAGTAACTAATAGTACCTCCTCTTGTTCATCTTGAAAGGCGCGTCCGACACGTCGCTGACCGGACTAGGCGTTACGCAAAGTGGTGAGGGCCGCTTCCGGCCGGCAAAACTCGCGGATTTGATCATGACAAGAGATCTTTCAGTGCAGGAGAAGATCTGAGAGATCAGTTGCTTGCAAAGTTCTGCAGGTGACCCTTGCAGGTGCACTTCAAGCTGCTTCACCAGCTCCCTGATGTGGCTCAGCTCAGTCACCACTTGCCCCCCTCCATTGCCCTCCATGCTCTTCATTTCTTTGTAAGATTCAGAAACAACACAAGTCATGAAGCCAAGAACTGGTCAAAGACAAAAATGGTGGTGATGCTACTGATCTAGCTATATCAAGAACTGGTCACAAGAACACTAGTAGTAGAGTCGCAAATTTTGGAAGCAAGAATTGCTCCAATGGATTGGATTTGCGGTGTGTGCTAGAGGCAAGTGAAGCAAAGGGAGAGGGCTTTTATAGAGGGGAGCGGGGAGAGGGGGAGAAGAGTGGAAGAGAAGCGCGTTTCGACTTTCGATTAAGGAATTAAGGGGTAACGAATAGGATTTGACGTGTGTGATTAGTGGAGACTGGGTTTTGAATCTTTTGATTGGCTGCTGCCATGTTGGGTCGGGACTAGTGACTAATCAGCGAAGCCCTGCATCCTTAAACACGTCTGCAAGAAACAAAATTTTTGGAGAAATATTTACATAAAATCTTAAATAGATTTATTACTTAAAAGTCCACTTCTTTCGCTGCAAAATATGAGCATATATTTGACCATGTACTCGAATTAATAAAATTATTTGTTCAAAAGAATATTAAAGAAAAATGACTAAACAACTTTCATTTACAAATGTTTGAAAATGAAAGGGAGAATACTAGTATTAATATGAGAAATTAGTTATAAATAACAGAATGAGTGGAAAAATAAATGAGGGTAGAATTGGAAGGATAATGATAAATTTGTGTGTACAGTTCTTCCAAACAAAAAATGCTCAAATTTTAAAACAAATTGAGGTTTGATTTGCAAATATTTACTGCTCCACTACTAGTTGTGTTGTTGCAGGATTTGTCCAATTTAATTTCGAAAAACATATGATCATTTATGCTAAGAAGGCTCAACAAAATTACTTTTTCTATAAAATAGAGCAATCAGCTACTTAATTTATCTACTTTCTTGTAACAAAAGGCAATTAGCAAACTAAATGTGAAGTAGTTATGGTAATAATAATAAAAAAAAAAAGTGGCACGACACATCACAAAACAACAAAAACAAACGAGGGTGAACCAGACCAACACAATCTAATACTTGGCTAGTTAGTTGGTAACAAGAAACTGAACGGAGGCCGAGGTGTCCGTGCGCCTCAAGATGATGTTCCAGCCCTACTCTTACGAGGTCGAACTCGGATAAACCAATCTTTCAGCAAAACCTAGAAATGTATTAAAATATGAACAACACACGCGCATACATACACCCCAAGACCAAAGGAATCTTAGACTAGTCCATGGCCTCACTTTCCCTCTAGACGGATGGAGATTTTAAAAGCCCTTTGCCCTCACCATGCTTTTACCAATTCAACTAGTCCCCTTTGCTTGAACGCGACCCCTCTTTTGTTTCTTGTATTTTAATCCCTTTCGTTCATCCGTCAGTAGTACTTGTTCTATTATCACCAATCCAATGGCTGATATTATATATACATACAACACACAAGTTGCTTAGAGCAATTATCCTAATCCTAGTTGATGTCATGCTGGTGATATGTCTATATATATTATATCTTTTCGAAGTGCTCATGTGTTTTGATGCAATTCTTCCGGCGCTATTCAAGTTTGATGTGTTGTTGGGATACTCATACACTTGTTTATCATGGAGTTTTTTTTATAAATATCCACAAAAAATAAATAATTAAAAATAATCTACAATTCCAAAATTTTATAGAAATTATCTACCATATCAGCCTGTCAAGTCCTGAGAATTCGATAAATTACATGTCACGTAGGAAGGACTTGTCGAGTACCCAGAACTCGACAATTCTCGTCGCGACTAACGACCACCAGAGAGTACGAACACCAGCTTGTCGAGCCCTGGACACTCGACAAGTCCCTCCAATAGCTTGTCGAGTTCTCAGGACTCGACAGGCTGATGTGACAGGTTATTTCTGTAAAATTTTGGAATTGTGGGTTATTTTTGTAATTATTTATTTTTTTGTGGGTTACTTATAGAAAAAACTCGTTTATCATGTGTGTGTTAGAATTCAAATTTTGTTGTTAAAAAAAAAGATAAGTGGGGACGGATTGAGGTGATGGTTGGAGATAAATTCCGTGTGGAGAAACAGCGTGGAAGGTGACCCGGTGGTGAGATTACTGGAACCTTTTTAATACGCGCAGGAGAGGGTGACTTCAGCACTTGGAGCTAGGCCTACGTTAGAGAGAGAAAGAAAGGGTGGGCCACTCAGGCATGAGCCACAAGCATCACTAGCTATTTGTTGGCAACAAAAAATTCTAGTGTTATGCTGTACAGTTATAATCTCTGTGATGATATGACGTTTCTTATTTGGATCTGATAAAAGAGTCTTGTGCCGTGGAATTTTTTTTTGAAATAACCCTATAAAAACAAAACAATCGCAAAACTAACTCTTAACTTTTTAAATTTGCAAAAAGGGCTCTCAGTCGCGAAAACCTCCAGGCGACAGTCTTTAGTCGCTATCCCGGATAGCGACTGAATACGTGGCACGGCACAAATGCCCCGCTGACACATGTGCCGTGCCAGCCAGGTTTCAGTCGCTATCCGGGATAGCGACTGAAACCCGCAGCTTTCAGTCGCTATACCGGATAGCGACTGAAACCCCCTTTATATTCACCAGTCGTCTCTCTCACAGTACAGTACAGTTTATTTTTCTGAAATTTTACAGAAATTACTGAGAGAAGGAAGAGAAGGAAGAGAAGAAAGAGGAGCAGAAAATTCTTTTTCGGAGATTCTTCAAATCGCTGAGGTATATTTTTTTAACTCGTATATTTAAATTAATTAGATCGTAAACTCGTAGTATTTAGATATGATTTAGAATGATTGTTAGGGTTAGTGTGATTGTTAGGGTTAGTGTAATGGTAAATGCGTGAATGTGATGAAAAAAATTTAGAGTTAGGGTTAGGGTTAGGGTTAGTGTATGTTCACAGATTAGGGTTAGGGTTAGAGTTAGGGTTAGGGTTAGGGTTAGTGTATGTTCACAGATTCGGGTTAGTGTATGTTCGCAGATTAAAAAATTTGAAGAACCACTAAAAAATGTGATGTTTTTCAAATTTGAATTTTATTAGTATGGACGTAGATTAAAATATTTGTTAATATGTAGATGTAAACATTTGTGATTATGTATATTAAAATGATTGTTATTATTAGGGTTAGGGTTAGGGTTCACCGCTGTCGCTTCTTTTAGTTGAGGTTGGGGTTAGGGTTAGGGTTAGGGTTAGTCATCACTGCTGTCGTCCTCACCGTCTTGGTCTTTCCCGCACGGGTTTAGAGCGAGAGGGGTTATTTTTTTAGGGTTGTAGGGAAACATCGTGTTCCCCAATAGCGACTGAAACGGTATTTAAACACCGTGCGTCGTTTTCACACAGTACGGCCATTTCATTTTTCCGAAAATTCTGAAATTAGCACAGAGAAAAAGAGAAGAGAAGGAAGAGGAGGAGAGGAGAAGAGAAGAGAAGGGTTGGTTTTTTTTGTTAGATTTAGGGGTAGGTTTGTCAATCAGTTAGGGTTAGGATTAGGAATCGCGGCCTCATTGTCGTAGTCATCACCGCTGTCGCCCTCAACGTGTTGGCCTTTCCCACATGGGTTTAGAGGGAGGGGAACATTTCTGTTGTTTGGAAAATCATGTTTTTTGTAGTACAATGAGCAATGTGAGTTCTCTAATTATACACTCTTGTACAGCTATGGAGCAACCCAATACAGTGTACGTTTATTACGGAGCCGGTGTAATCCGTAATGGACCAAACGGTGATCTTGGTGGTTGTATGTATGTTTGCGGTCAAATGAGACAACCACAGTCAATGTCTTTCAACGATTTGAAGATGTGGTTAGTTCACCTGTTACAACTTAATGTTACGACGGATAATTTCCATCACAACCTAATTGCTTTGTCCGCAGGCAATCCAGGAAGGGTCGAGTGAGGGACGATTTCGTTCGTCGACAGCAGCCTTATGTGCAGCAGTGGATGGATTGGGCGCACACACGCACGGGCGAGGAGCACAGGCCATACAGCCACGACATCTATTTTTCCTATCTGTCCTGGTACCGACCTCGCACGATCTACCGATTGACGGGCGGTCCACCCGCCGCGCCTGATGAGCCCATCCCTCCCGCCACCATCGATGACGGCTACGACCGACGCCTAACTGGGCGAATCCACTCTTCTGTGAGTTCCTTAGCTCTTTGAAACCTTACTTTCACATGGATTGTCGTTCTATAATTGCATTAATTCGTGTGCACAGCTATACATCCTCGGCGGCATCTCTACTGGTGCACGGGACATGATGGTCAGGTCCCGCCTCGGACCCACCATGCCCAGCGACGATGTGTACGCATATTGTTCAGAGGTCGAGCGGCGGGTCGATCAGATTTTAGTCGGTTTCAGAGTGCTGCTGCCACCTCACTTGACCGTGATTCCCCCACCATCACCGTCGGTGCCAGATCCTTCCTCGCATGTGCCACCAGCGGACCGTCCGTCGTCGTCGCGCCCTCCACCAGCGGACCGTCCGTCGTCGTCGCGCCCTCCACCACTGCACACGGGTTTCGTGCCTGCCGACAGCTCTTCGGACGACAGCTCTTCGGATGAAGAGCTCGATACTCCTCCATGGCACCAGCCTCTCGACCAGGCACAGCAGCATCCTACACAGCCGACACATGTGCTTCCTAGCTTCCTTCCCGATGCTCCGCCGCCTACGCAGCCGACACAGCCTTCCCAGTCTACGCCAGCTGCGCAGACACCACCAGTGAGGAGGCGGCGCGTCAGGGATCGTCAGCCCCCCTCTCGGTACACACCATCAGAGTATCAGCCCCCCCCCACAGAGGGGCAAGAGGGGGCACTAGTCCGATGTATGCTTTTCTCAGACTGTTCAGTTTTCGTATATTTTTATTAGGTTTTCAACTTTTGGGGGTTTTATGTTTTCTACTGTTCTACTTTTGTATGACTTTGCATTTCTACTTTTCAGCTTTTACCTATTCATCTGATGCTCGTTTTCGTATGATTAATCTTTGCGACTTTTGCACCTACCATCTTTTGCGCCGAGACGTCTGGTTTCGTACAAATGCGTCGAACCAACGAGACAAAACTAGGTATCAAAAGCACGGTATAAATGCGAAATTGATATGTACTTGTACGGTCCAGATGGCAAAACTTTGTCGTCTTACTCCTTTTCGCAAATCAGCCTACAATTATCGCGGCTTATACCTTTTAAAGATTTTCCGCGGAACCTAAAAAGGCTAAAACCCACATCTCATCTCCAAACTTCGATCTAATTCAAGGAGTATCTCCCATTCACTATTCTGACCAAGTTTCCCTTCTGTAAGATTTTCAAAATCTCATCCGACGCCTTAGATTCAAGTCTCGCCATTTTTTGAAATTCTAATTACCCTAAAGTACCCTGTTTTCGAATTATCACAAAATCATCAAATCTTGCCAAATTTCATTCAAACTTCTGCTGACTATGCTCCAGAAATAAAGTTACACTTGTGTGTGAGATTAGATCTCAAATCAGCCATCCCAATTTCAGAATTTACAAACAAGTCCTACTTCTCAAACGAAATCATTATGAAGTCTTTCGATTGCGACCACGGGGTGAAAGCAGTGAAAGTTTCCCAGGTTTCAGTCGCTATCCCGTATAGCGACTGAAAGCTGTGGGTTTCAGTCGCTATCCCGGATAGCGACTGAAACCTAGCTGGCACGGCACAGGTGCCAGCGGGGCATTTGTGCCGTGCCACGTCTTCAGTCGCTATCCGGGATAGCGACTGAAGACTGTCGCCTGGAGGTTTTCGCGACTGAGAGCCCTTTTTGCAAATTTAAAAAGTTAAGAGTTAGTTTTGTAATTGTTTTTCTTTATAGGGTTATTTCAAAAAAAAATTCTGTGCCGTGTGTACAACCGTTCTTTTGTGATCGACGCGTGTTTGGAATGTAACTGGTGTAAGGGACTTGGCTCTACTATATATCCATCAAAGATAAAATCGTATGAAAAATTTTGAAATACACAAAGAGTTGATAAACTGATTTGGCATCAACCGTAACCATCTACATCTCCACTGCAGTGAAAATCCCCACCCACCAAAACTTATCGGTAAACTCCCTCATGCTTGCGTGTCTGTGAATTAATAATAATGATGTGTTCATACAAAAAAATGCTCTCACAACTGCGATTGAAATATCATCAGAATTAATGGACAGCCAACGAAATTTGGTATACCAATTAAAAATAATCGACAAAAAATATCTATGTAAACTAAAACTTCTTTTTTAAAAAAATCTAGTATTCCCGGACAATTGCAACAAACATACTATATTTTTTATCTATAATTTTCTTTAAAAAAAATGCTAAATAATAATATAGATTGAATAAGTTGCATCTCAAAACCTTAAACTTGCAACATTTTCTCAATTAAGTCGTGAACTCGAATCTTCCTGATGAATCCTTAAACTTGCAAATATTCGCATCATTGGTTCGTGCATCCATTAGTTAAACAAACAAAAAGGTTTTAACAAATCACCTTCACAACAACTAGGAGATTTTAAAGCAAGTTACTCCTATAGATTCTTCAAAAGAAATCTTTGCAACGCGCATTGGAAGCAGAAGATCGGTGTGTGAAGAGGTGGGAATGTGATAAGATCAAAATAAATAAAACAAAAACACGTGCGATATAGCATCACATGGGATTAATTGTTAGTATAAAGTGCGTTCTACCAGGCGATTTTGTGAAGGTTGCAGCAGGTAGAGGGCCCTTGAAAGCGAAAGGATACAAAGCGTCAAAACAAACAGTACGAACTCAACATATGAAGTGAGCTTTGAAGGGTGCGTGCATGCCTTGCAACTTGCAACAAACGCAGCCTCTTTCCGAGTAGTTCATCTTTCCTGTTTTTTTTTTCTTCTGTTGCATTCTTAATATAAAACAAACACTTGCATGTAGGCCTTAGGGAATTCCAACCAATGTGTTCGAGTGATGCAAGTGGCGAAAAAAAAAAGAAAGCAAAACTGCGTGGCAGACTGGCAGTATATTGGTTCCCTCTCAACTATCATAAAGGAATAAAGTTTTCCACTTCCGGCATTTTGGAGTCTTTTGCGGATGCACGCGAACGTTCTTAGTGTGAGTCATTTTCACTATGGAACCCATCGCTAGCGTCATTTCTCGTGTGAGTCCTACTTTCAATTTCTTAAATCGAGTCCCATGTATTCCAAAGTTGTTTTAATTGGGTTGAAAACTGTAAAGTAGTCTAAAAAGCATATTATATATTATCTTGGTTTTGTTTGATCTGGCTTTTACTTTTAATCAAGAGAAGTCGAAACTAGAGTTAAACAGGTGATTTCTTGTAGAGTCCTCTCCGAGAAGTAAAAGTCCTTCACTGAAGAGAACCTGAAACCAAGATAGAGTAGTAAGTACAGTTTCTCATCTTATCCACTCCCAACACTACCATATTCTCATAAGCTAAGTTTTTGTATTAAATAATCATGCGAACTTATCTAAGATATCAGTTTCTTAGAATTAATTTTCTAAATGAAATTGCGTGGTAGAGGCCCTTGGTGCCATGACATATGCACCATAAGTTTCTCAAGTATTTACATCATTGGTAGGGGCCCCCTGGGGCCTTAGCATCCACCATGGCACAAGGATTTTGTCCAGTTGACCGTATGTGACCCAACTAAACCGAAAGGAGTAGGAATGGAAGGTGAAGGTCCACACTGGTTACTACTCGGAAGCGAGGCTGTGGTCTGTGGAGTGTGGACCCGGTAGGAAACGTACGTCAGAACGCCGGCGGTACATGACGCCATTACGCTAACACAAATCATCAATCAAGCAAAGGCCTCTTAATTAGTTCACACGGCATCGGCGTCATGGATTTGCATGTCTTGGAAAAGGGGCACCCCATGCGTCTTCTGCAGACGTGGACTCGGTTCTAAAGTCTGGTGTTGTTTCTTTCTCCTGCTTTGGTACTGTGAACCAAAGCATTTTATCTATTGGGTCAAAAATAGCACTTTACATTTTAGTGTGATCAATTTCTTAAGAAATTATGTACTTTTTGGATTTCTCTATAAACTTTTAATATAATGGGTGTTTTTGTAAAACAAAAAACTGCGAGTCAATTGGCCCATCTTTCTATACTGCATCCACAATTGACCGGCAAACACCCTCTCAAACTCACCATATCTAAGACTTGTTTGATCCAATTCAGTTTCAACGTCTAGCCAATAAAAATTGAAACTTGAGTCAAAAATATAGTTTCTTACAAAAATAGAAACCATCAACTAAGAGGGTGCCTAGACAAATTTCAACTTAAGATTACTAACATCTAATTTATTTTAAGAATTATCCTATAAATTTAATATTTTTAGTTAGAAGTCACAATAAATTAAAGTCAGTGAGAAAAAGTAAGGCTCGGCAAAAAATGCCACACACACAGAGGGCGTCGGCCAACAAAAGGAGCGTGTATTCACACTCGCTCATACAATGTCGGATTCACACAGGATTACGTGGGAAGTTGGGTCTCCCTTAATTTCGAATTGACGTTTGATAGCCGAGTTCCTTACGGTCGGACATTTATATTGCGGAGAGCTTTCTCAGTGCGCACTATGAAATGTCATACACACACTTTCAGATATATTTCTAGACAGCAGATTTTAATAAAGTCACACTCGAAGAACGGATGCGATTGTGTTTCCGTAGTAAACTACTGATAGAGTTCACAATCATAACAAGGAAGAAAGGTAAATTGTTTTTTGCTTGAACAGTTCTCTTGTATTTAGTCTATCCCATAGGAATATCCAGAAAAAAGTTTTATGTTTAGTCATATAAAAATTTCGCCAACAAGTCTTGAAAATACCATGTAATTGAAGATGTCCAATTAGTCTTTTATAAATCTTCTACGGTGAACAGTTAATCTTTTGTTCTTGGAGAATAAACCATCTTTGAATTGTTCACTCCATCTATTAACTTGGTGAAAGTCTTGCATTTGATGAAATTGACTAAACGCTCTCCCTGTTGAAGGTAGTCGGAAAAGAATTCTATAGCTTGTACCTTAATATCTCGCTTTAAATAAGAAAAAAAAACACACATGAAGCAGATACATTCATCCACACAAGTATGAAGTTTTTTTGTCCTTCTTTTTGATAGCATGCACAAGGAATATTGGATGCAAATTTAATAAGAAACTTACTACTCTTCAAAGTATAAGTTTCTAACCATCAGATCCAAGAGTCAATGCGTTCATTCATGAAATGATTCAATAGCTATGTACATAAACATTTCTTATGTTGCATGAAATGATTTCCGTGGAACTTGCATCCAACTGTATGTCACATTGTCATAGCACATGAGACCCCAACATGGACCGCCATCTGGCATCCGACGTTCCAAGGGATTTCGAGGGACACGTGCCCAACAGCAATATCAAATTCAAAATAGGAGTGCATATCAAAGTTGTACTTACAAATACATCAGATGCAACAACTAGTACAAAGTCTACTAACTCTTATATACAACATAAATTTTAACAAAATACGGAATTAGTGTTAAAACATAATTATATAAGACATAAGTTTTGAATTGAAATAACATAAGCTTGTTTTTTTTCAAAAAATGAAACCAACAACAAGAGCAACACATCAAGCATCATCAAGGTGAAGTCAGGCACCACAAAGTCTTCTTCTAAGGGGTTGAAGTCGAGTTCTTGAGTTTCATTTCATCTGAATTGTTGATTAAGTAAGGGTGAGTACTCACATACTCAATAAGCCACACTCTTAACAATTATATATATATATATGGTGCAAAGATTTGAAATGACATATCAGAGATTAACACTTCTACCAAGCATGCATCACTAGTTCCTAAGTTTAATTTATTTAAATTTGTAAAACATCACCGGGTTTCGAAAGCATATGATTCTAAGAAACACTACTGGCAACTTTTTTATCTGTTTGAACATGGAGTGAATATTCATGTCTTTAACTTTGCAAAAATGTACTATTTTACCTATAAAAACTATCAACCTAAACTACCTGGCCACTTTTATGCTACTAAAGACACGCGGATAGGTCGAGCGAATAGAGTTGTTCGATCAACTCGTAGACTTATCACTGTTCGACTTATAAAAAGTCGTTGTAACGGGTGCACCCTCTATGCCACCACATCATACCTATAGGCATACTGGTCTTCAGACCAACCACACAACTCACACATGGCATAATACATTATATATTCTCATGCAATAGTAAACTATTGCAATTAAATTACCAAACTCTACCTGTCCTATTCTAGATTCATGGTTAACATGTTTAATTAATTGCCACATAGAAACAAAGTACTAGGGGATTAACAATTTAATTAACAAAACCATGAATAATGAGCTCTACCACAAACCCTCATGCAACTATATGCCGCCATCCATCCATACAAAGTCTGTGCTTATCATCCAACCCATTTAACCTTTCAGTCTATATTATTGTGGCCACCTACAGATACATTCTCTCTTGAATTATTGGAGTTTTTTTTATAAATAATCCACAAAAAATAAATAATTACAAAAATAATCAACAGTTCCAAAATTTTACAAAAATAGTCTGCCACATCAGCCTGCCGAGTCCTGAAAATTCGATAGGCTACATGTCGCGTGGTAGAGACTTGTCGAGTGCCCAGGGTTCGACAAGCTGCTTGTCGAGTGCTGGGCACTCGATAAGCCTCGCCTCGACCGCGACTAACGACCGCGAAGGAGCACGAGCACCAACTTGTCGAGTGCACTCGACAAGCCCCTTCAATAGTTTGTCGAGTTTTCAGGACTCGATAGGTTGATGTGGCAGACTATTTCTGTAAAATTTTGGAACTGTGGGTTATTTTTGTAATTATTTATTTTTTATGGATTATTTATTAAAAAAATCCAAATTATTGTTGTTCAACCCTTAGAAAAATTGGGCACCTTTAAGCTTGAATTATTGTTGTTGGTGGCTGCGTAACAGTGACTATTTGGTTGCTGGTCAAAAGACTGGAGCAAGAAATCGAACTGTAGTTGCATCTGAATTTTGGTGGAAAATAAAGTTGTTGAGCTCCGTATAAATTCATTATATTAACCCAAGAAAGTCAAAAGTTTCTTGGGAATAAAAAAAAAGGAGGTAGCATGCATCACTTATATTTGTTTGTTTTGTTGTTTGAAGGTTTGCAACGGATTGTGCAATTTTCCTTTTAAAAAAGACCATGAATTGTTGTTACATTTTGGAATCATTCTTCCAAAACTAAGAGATCATAAAGCACATATAGTTTACTCCTCAGTCGGTTGATTTTTCTAATTTTATTACAAAATACAAAACTAATCTGCAGATAAATTTATTTTGGGTGTGTTTGATTATCTATATGAGACATAGGTTGGTCCGTATCAGTGAGACAAGTTAGATGAAACAGGCTACAGAGATACAGTAGAGATATTGTTTGGTTGGTTGAATTTCTGAAATTTGACTGAATCCTGGTTGAATTTTGTATCCACGGATCAGACCAAGCCAAGACACACCCATTATTATCTTTTCTGTACTATTCTCATTATTTATCCATCATTTTAGTTATTTATGACTAATGTCTCACATTAATATTCTCTCTCATTTTCAAGACAATTATAAATGAGGGTAGTTTTGTCATCTTTACTCAATGTTTTTTTGAACTTGGAATTTTCTTAAACTATGTATGTGATCAAAATATGTTTTATATTTTGCAATAGAGATAATAATAGATAGGTGAGAATCAATTTCTCAACTATTTGCCTTACAAATTTGTGCAGTGTTAGTGAAACTTATAAGATTTTTCACAAAGATACTCATTTAGCTTAAGGAGCCAAAACAAATTGTTGAGTTTTATGTATTGACTAATTTATCCAAAAGATTAATGTAACATCTTAAGCTAGTTGAACCCATTATGCTTAATAGTATATGATTTTAGTTTTGTAATGATAATATAACTTAGAAAAACGCCACAAATATACATAGTTAAAAGAAACCAATTATATCAACTGTACTAATCCTTTTAGCGAAAAAAGCGAATACTAACAAACTTTTCTGACCGTCCAAAAGGGATGATCCAGGGGGTAAGATTGAATGGAACCTCTAGTTATGGTTCAACCGGTACCTAGTGGTACTACATAAGAAAGTGTATATTGATAGAGCATCGGAGTTTAATACGATAATACCGGAACCCCGTCTTGCCCGACCCCGGAGCGGCGGAGCCCCTCTTCTGCCGCTGTCACCCCTTCTCTACGGCTTATGTGCTCCCGTCGGCCAGTAGCCGGCGTGCCATATGATCTCCTCTCTCGTCATGGAGTCTGGTCTTTTGCCAATTCCATGGTTTCATTGTGATTACGGGACATCCACTCCAAACATGAGAAGATCAATCTATTAATTACATCAACATAGTCATCTAGAATTGAACATGGATTTAACGATTAATTTTCTAATATATGGATTTGCTTGATGAATTCGAGGAACTTGGTTTTGTTTCCTTTTATATTAAAGTGACATTGATCACTCTGATTGGATGCTCACAATCTCCACGATTCTATATTTTTTTTCATCGGACCATCGGTGGTGGTGAAGTTTTCAATCGGGAAAACAATAAGATAATGATATAATTTTATTTAAATTAAAAGTATTCTTAAACTAATCAATAGTCTGATTTGATTAATACTCCTTGAAACAGTTCCTCCTAAAAACACCTTTAAAAGCCTCGTACTTCGACTATTCAACACAAATTGATGATTGCTCATTCGCTTCCAGAATCATACGGTGATCATATCCGAACTAGTCAAAAAAAAAAAAAATGCTCTGACTAGCTGGTCCAACATGCTAGAATCATGCAAATAATATTAGCCGACTTGTTTGACGGGTCGTTAGAATTCCTGCATGATGATACCATGTGTGCCCCATCGCCAATGTCCATCAAAGTCGCTTGCCTTCATTGATTTCGATGGTGTGATCTGAAATTAGATTGAGTGAAAAGTTTTAAATTTTTAGTAATATGATTAATTATTTTAATTTTTTCTCAATATTAATTTAAACTATTTAAAATTTGATTGAATTATTGAGATACTAAGAAAGACACCTTAAGCACGGAGGATTCCAATCCCCAAACAACATTACAAGCAAATAATTTCTCCAATAAACTAATTTATTAGAGTTCCAGTTTACAAACCTAATAAGACTCGATTTGGGATTGTAGTGTTATCAAAACTCTATTTGATACTTTATTTGTAGATGTAGTAATTTAATAACTATTGAGATAAAAATAATATCCTATAGTTTATGCCATATATCCTCTATAACTATCACATCTCCCAGCATAATAAAAAAAATACATTACAATCTCAAATAATATATAAGTCTCTTTTCATTCAATTTATTTAATACTTGATCTATAGATTAAACCTTAAAATAAATTAAATATTTGACCGCAGCATGAACTTGTAAATCTATAAACCAAAACTAAAACTAAAGCTCACTCACACACCCTGCAAGATGCCAGATAAAACCAGATGAACAGATTAAATAGGCCATATAGACAAGTAATTATTTGAAGACAGAGAAGAAGACAATGATTTCGACTTAGGTACCGCTTGAACCGGTCCAAAGCCTTTGGCACCCGGATGGGACAAACCCAGGGAATAATCAAACAGACGCAAGGGTTTTGCAGTGACTAGTCTCTTGGAAACTTCGACGCTAATTTCAGAAATTTATCTTTCATGACAAGCGAAAATGAGTGGTTCCAGTGAATTTTAGGGGATGTTTTATAATAAGTTTAGATTATAGTTAAATATCTAATCTATTTTAAAACAAATAAGGGGTTGAGTTTACCAATGCAACAAACCCGTCACGTTCAATTTAAACGTCTCTTTTGTTTCTCTCAATATATCTTACTAAATAAAACAGTGGTTATGAAAAGACTACCGCTGTAACAAATAAATCCTCCAGAAGGACAGCTGGCGACTACTGCTGCGCGATTCAACACATCCGCACACGACACATGACAGCAGCAGTCCCATGACCGCATGGCTGATGTTTGTATGGCCCCAAAGTTATGATGTCATTATCGGTCTAAGAAAAGTCATAAAACGATATATCACAAACAAATTATATATGCAGATAGATACATCCGCCCTGCAACACTGGAAAGTTTAGTTTCATGGAAATGACGTGTGAAAAGTGCGTTGTGTAGTGGAAATTTATTCCCGCGCACCATTCACACAAAGGAACAAAACAATCCAATTAAATTAATCAGTCTTGTACGTGTGAAAATAAATAAATAACGGAATTGCTAAAAAAAAAATATTTTTAATGTCAACTACTAGATTTTGATCTAATTGTCATCACTTAATCTAATAGATTTTAGATTGTTTTAATTTTTTTATTTTATGTTATCGTATTTTTTTATTTGAGATTATCACTGTTTTTATTTCAGTGAAGATTAGCTAGACAACACCTAGCTGTAAATTAACCGGTTGTCGAATCTGCTGTGCACCAGCAACTTTTTTAACTTCTTGCTTTTGTAAGTACCCTTTCGTCCAGGATTTGGCCGTGTCCATCGACACGAAAAATCCAGAACCAAGAAAGAAAACCACGAGTCTAGCAATCAACATAGGATCAACCTAACAAACACAGCTCAGAAATAAATATGGTTTGATCAAGATTGGATTGACTTGATGACCCTTAATTTTACTCATGTTGAAAATGTTGTACCAAAGGTTTGTTTAATAAACGCCAGAGAAACTAGTGATGTGAATACCCATTCATTAGTTAGACCAGAATCAAAAAATTATCATAAATAATGTCAAATAGTAAATAATAATAATTGGAGGATTAAGTGAGAATTTTTATATATTTTATATGTAAAAATATGTGTACATGTATATCTAGTATAAAAAGGTCAAGACTCACCCTTTGTCTGCCCCCCGCTCTTTCACCACTAATCGTAGTTTCTATACAGTTATTTTTAGAACAGATTCGGATACATTATATTTGTATTATAGCCACATGCTTGTATGAGTCGTTGAATCGAAGTATTGATTCAGATTGATCACTGTGTAATAGTTGGATTTTTTTTTTTGTGATCGATGCCTTGATATTGATTTGAACCGTTGATTTCATGGTTCTTTAATTGTTGTAATAATGCGAGCAGTTCCGCCTGCAGATCATCTTCTTTCTCAAACCATTCCGGACAATTTCCATTCTAGTCTGGAAATTATGCAAGTTTCTCACTAATCTTAGCAATGAAATAAAAATAAAAAGAAAACAAATAGCAAGTAAATGTGTTTATTAAGAAAACAAATTGCTTGAAATTAAGTTTTAACACAAAATGCACAATACTAAATTTGTATTCTCTATTTTAGAAAAGAAAAGACATATGACTTTGGTTTCGTTTGAATCGTTGTATTAGAAATTAGCAATTTAGATCAAGATGAGTGAAAAGTTTATAATTTTTCACGAGATGATTATCCACATCAATTTTTCTTCAACATCAATCTAAACTATTCAATTTTGATTGTGTGGTTGAGATTGTAAAAAAGCATCCTCTATCTTTTAATCTTAAATTACAAAACCTAAGATACTTGGGTCATGAAAATTGCCAATTTGGGGCATTTTTGCTGTGTGAAGAGTGCAACACACGCTGTTTGTTGCATTGTTTGATTAACCAAAAGATGACAAAGACGCTGTAGTTGATTGCTCAACAAATGAAAAGAACAACTCTTGCAAAAAGTGCTTTTCATGCACTGCTAGTAAGCAAGAAAGCAACAAAAATATAAAGTTGTATTTTAAGACAAGATGGAAACCGAGCTGAGAGACGGCACTTACAAGATGACAAAATTGGAGAAATGGGAACCACACATAGTGTTGCACTTACTACAATTGGAAGACCTGGTGGTACTACAAAAATGAAACTTGTATTGCACTCACAGCTAATTTGGATAATTAAAACGTGTGTCTACACAGACGGAGGATTCGGGGTTCGACTCCTAATCATCTTTATGTTTATATGTATGTATTAGGTGAGGATGTTGTGTTAGTATATGTGAGAAGGCGACTTGAGCTGTACGCAGAAAATGTACTACTAGTTATAAAATACAGTTTTCTAAAAAAAAAAAGAAACTTGTATTTTCTAACTTGGTACTAGAAAAATGAAACTTGTATTGCACTTACAGCTAATTTGGATAATTAAAACGTGTGTCTACGCAGACGGAGGATTCGGGGTTCGACTCCTGATCATCTTTATGTTTATATGTATGTAGTAGGTGAGGATGTTGTGTTAGTATATGTGAGAAGGCAACTTGAGTTGTACGCAGAAAATGTACTACTAGTTATAAAAGACAGTTTTCTAAAAAAAAAAAATGAAACTTGTATTTTCTAACTTGTCCCAGTCATTGCAGCCCATGATTACACCAGGCCCGGAAATGGCCCTGCATTCCTTGGCCCAACTCCTTTTCGGCCCGACAAACGACCTTAATAGGCTGTATGCTGCTATGACTCGTGATAAATTATGTGATATGGCTAACATATTAATGGGGTTGTTTGGTTCGAGGAATGCCTACATCTAGAATCATCCGATTTTAGATCGTTGTGTTTATCTGGTGAAATCGAAATCGTTCAATTTTAGAGACTTGTGTTTGATTTGTGGAACAAAATAGTCTCATGCTATGACCAACTTATTCCTCACGAGGTGAATTTAAATGCAAGTTATATGTTGTTTGTTACTTGAAATGTCCACGCTAGAATGAATCCATCCATGATAGACGAAATGGGCCATCCAAGAGATTTTGTAGAATGATTTTTGTTCCGCACGCAAGGGTGTTTGATTTGAGAAATGTCTTTATTCTAGTCTTTGGAATCATCCGATTCTAGTCTCCTAAATATTAATGTTTGGTTAGTAGAATAAAATTATCAAATCTTAGAGATTTTGTGATTGGTTAGTAGTATGCACTGGATCATTCGATAAAATTGCTCGAATAATCTTATTCCATCGGTGATGGTTTACCTTTTCATCTACGATGGACGATCTACTCAAGCACATGGCATCTATTACATCAGCTATGACATCACGAGCAACTAAAAATCAAGACATGCACCAACAGCTCGACAATGGCTACGTCTTTCATATAAGTGTTAGGATCAACTCCTCCCAGTAGGAACAAAAACCCTACCACTTGGTTGGCAGAAACACATGATGCTTGTGAACTAGAGGTCCAAACGTTCACACGAAAGCATGTTATGTGTGACATAATGCATTGCGCCATCTCATCTCATCTTATTCTTATATGTAATCTCACGTACGTCAAAACATTAGAGTATTTTATTTTAGTTCCACGTAGCGCTAGAATTGTTAACGAGCCGATCTCCAACGAATTTGTCCAAGCTTACTTGGAGCTCAAAGTAAACTTGGTTGCAATTAGACTAATGCAGACATTGAGCCAGGCCACCAAAAAATCTGGATTTATTGGAGTTGGGTATTGTCAACGATTGGAACTAAGAATCCCTCTATCGAGCTTATGCAGAGAAGAGAGTGAGGAAAAATGGAGTCAATCAGACAAGTTTTCAAGATGTTCAAGGTATTAATAAATCTAAGGACACGGAAGCAAAACTTATCCAGTTTCAAGCCCCCTTTAAACTGGGTAATAACCCTATGTCCTATGAGATTAATTATGTGGAAAAAAAAGGTTAAAGATAAATTGTTTACAGTAAGTAACTAGCTCATCCTATTTGCTGAGCCTAGTTTTCTCTCTTGGTCGTCCCTTAATCCTTCCTTTGAAGGCTCTTTTGTACTTGTCGAAGAGGTTGCCGGTTGTTCTCCTGAAAGTGTACCCCACGATCCCTCTTAATTGCCAAGAGGTGGGGGTAGTGAGGTCGTGGATAGTTGTTGCCGTGAATCAAGGGTATGTGGCTGTTTGGTTAGTCTTGATTGGGTCGTAGTAAAATCGCCTCACCGTCTCGACCACATTCGACGGTTACCTTGTCAGGGGCTCATGATTGCCTCGGGGTCAATCATAAGGACCAAAGTGAAGTAACATTTTTAGGAATACCCGCGTAATATTGCGACCATGGTAATGAGATTAGTTCTTGTATCTGTGAGAACGAGGACTGCAGGAATTGTCTCCGCGACCTTGTCACTCTCAGATACAGCATAAGACATAACCTCCGTGATAACAGATGTCTTGAATTTTGCGTGAATTACGTATGCTTTTTCGGTTATATCCAGAATGCCCTTGGATTACCCTATTTCCTTCTTTCCGGCTTTTGATGAGCATGGTCACACGTGACTACACAGAGTTGGTGTGACCTTTGAGGCCTAAAAGAGTAGCTAACAATCCTCGTCAGGTATACTCTGTCTAAACCCAATCCTATGGACAATCAGGTAGGTCAAATGTTGGATTGATCTGGTTTTTCTATCGAGTCTCAAATTCAAATTTTAGTCAACCCTATGGGTGTTGAGCTTGAGCTAAACTTGATCCACACTCAGGCCAGGTCGGGCCGATCCAATTTTGCACAGGTTTAGTTACAATAAGGTTTTGAGCTCAAGTCTGAGCTCAAACTTGACTCAAGAAAAGATCAATCTTGTTTGATCGAGCTCGAAACTAAGTCAATAAGATGTCAAATATGAGAGTTCTAGTCAAGTTTGACTCCAATAGTCTTAATAACATTATCAACTTAGTATGTATATGTTAAATCCTAATTGAATCGAGTTCCAAGCTCAACAGAGCTAGAGCTTGGCTTGAATTAGCTCTCGACTCGAGGCTAGCCTCAAGTCCAACTCATTTTAGGTTCAATTCTAATTTTAAACAGAACTCAAATAAGTCATGAGTTTCTAAATTTTTGATAGTGCTATCCAGGATTAATGAGTACTTAGAGAGCCTGAGTGAATAAATTTAAGATTTTGCATCATGTATGCTAATAATCTGTCTGCAGCTAGCGGTGCATGCATCTTGGTAATGTTTTTTTTTTCATTTTGTATTAATTTTAAGTGTGACAAAAGCGATTACGTCAATCGAGATGTAGAAGGCCATGATGTATATTTCAAAGTCAAATGCTAGTGTGAAGTTAAATCGCGTATGCGAGAGAGGTCACCTTCTCAAATCTAAACATTACACAAATAAAAATCCGTCCAGTTTGTAGCTGGTGACAAGGTTTAGGTTCTCGATTAGAACCGGACGCCTTCGCCCATATTGATAGATTTAAAATCGGTCAAAATTACAGAAGATTGTGTATTGTTGTATAAAAAAATTGTATAAACTAGTGATATTATAAGATTAAAAAATAAAAAATTTAAAGAAATAGAAAGAAAACAAAAAAAATAACATTGTGCCAAGATTACTGAAAATCAACCCGTTTTTGACCTCCCACTTAGATGCAGAAAACAACATATCCCGAGAGCATGTTCCCAAGATATTGAACCATGGTTGGTAAGACTTTTTTTTTTTTTTTTAGAAACTGTTTTAGTGGCTTACAAGTTGGAATTTTTTTTCCTAATAACCTTAAAAAAAAACAAATTTGAAAAATAACCCAAACCTTTTAAATTTTGCAAAAATGACCCTCTGTCGCGAACCGAGCCGCGCGACTGATCTTCAGTAGCTGGGCTAGCGATTGAAGACGTGGCACGATCCAACGCCCCGCTGGCCCAATTCGCGTGCCACGTATGCTTTCAGTCGCTAGCCGGACTAGCGACTGAAAAGATATAAAACTATGCCATAACAATAAGTTACAAAAATTGGTTGTAATCTAGTTGGTTAAGAGACCCTCTCTCTCTGGAGAGACCATGGTTCAAATCTCACTCCCGCAAATATTTATTCAATTTTTAGTCACTAGCTGGACTAGCGACTGAAGACGTGAGTTGGGCCAACGGTTGTAAAATTTAAAAGGTCTGGATTATTTTTTGAATTTATTTTTTTTTGTGAGTTATTAGGAAAATAAATTCTACAAGTTGTGTTGGCAACACATCCAATTTGTTTTTCACTTTTTTGTTTGCTTTGTTGGCCTTTGACCTTCATATCTCCAATCCAAAGTACTAACCTAGGAATGGTCCATTGACATCAGAATTCATATTTGTAATTCTCATCACCATACTTGTTGGAAATTTGGAATATGTTTAACTTGTCTTGAGAGTGACCTCATGAGGGGAAAAACTAATGTGAGGACCTCTTTGACACAATATCTGTATTAGAAGTCCTCCAATTGTGATATATTTGTAATTTAAGATCACAATTCAATGATTTATAACTAAGTCCCATGCGTGAGAATATCTCGACTCATGACAAAAGTTGTTTTCAATGGTTGGGGTATAATAGAGAGCATGCCAACTATGTGCCAATATAATGCCACCCGAATACTGCACAATAGTGAATGTTTATCCGCCCTGTGTGTGCTTAAGACATACTCTATAGTTCCATAAGATTGTCTTTTCTATTATATATAGTCTTCAAAATATAATTTTGACAATTATTTTTTACTATAATATATTAGTAAAAATTTATAAAATTGTAATATCATGAAAGTGTTTCTTATGAAAAATATGTTCTTATAATTTTGTTATAGTCAATCTAAATATATATAAATATATTAGTGGTGGAAATTAGAAAAAATTGAACAGTGCACATATAAAAGTGATTTTTTTTTTTTTTGCATACAGGGATTAAAATATAAATAGTATTACCAAACTTTAAGTGGCAAGATATGATATCAAAAGACGTGGAAGAAAAATGGGAAAAATATTGTGGGTTCCTTGTAGGTTAGATTCATGTGCATTAGTGTATAAGGTAAGAAATCAAATTATGATAGTCTTTTAAAAGAGCAATAATAATTCATCATAATTCCTAATAAACATTGATGTTCTCTGTGACTGGGGATGGAAACGAGTCGAGTTCGAGCGAGGTGACTCTGGCTCAGCTCGAGCTCGATCAGATGGCGAGTCAGCTCGGTTTGACTCGGCTTGGTTAGCTCACCGAGTTTAAAAATCAGCTCGAACTCGGCTCAACTTAGCTCGCGAGCTGGCTCAGTTAGCTCGTGAACTGATCAACTCTGTTGTTTTCGAGGTGGGGGGTGACCGGAGGCGACGAAGGAGGCGTGAGGTGGCGGCCGGGACGACGGAGGAGGTGATGGGCGGGGGAGGCGGAGGAGGCGCGGGGTGGCGGTCAGGAGCAGCAGAGGAGGCGTTGGGTAGTCGGAGGCGACGGAGGAGGCGCGGGACAGTGGTCGGGGGTGATGAAGAAGACTCGAGGTGTCGGAGGAGGCGCCGCTGAGTGACCAAGTGCGAACCCTAAATCGAATATGAGGTAATGAGAGCCACAACCCACAGCCCAGTGCCTATAGATATATATACACCGAGTTGAGTCCGAGCAGACTGGGGTCTAACTTGGACTTGATTTGTTTTTGAATCGAGCTATGAGGATAAGTCAAACTCGGCTCATTTGTTAGCAAGTTGAGTCCGAATAGCTCACAAACCATGAACTGTGACGTTTTAACATCGAAGACAATCTAGCAAATAGGAATGAGTACCTTTTGTATTATCATATGCCTTCTCACGAGTGATCTAATTATGCACGTTCTTAAAGAAAATAACAGAGCCGATTTTGCACAGGTTTAGTTACAATAAGGTTTGTATTATCATATGCCTTCTCACGGGATCTAATAATCCGTCTGCAGCTAGCGGTGCATGCATCTTGGTAATTTTTTTTTCATTTTGTATTAATTTTAAGTGTGACAACAGCGATTACGTCAATCGAGATGTAGAAGGCCATGATGTATATTTCAAAGTCAAATGCTAGTGTGAAGTTAAATCGCGTATGCGAGAGAGGTCACCTTCTCAAATCTAAACATTACACAAATAAAAATCCGCCCAGTTTGTGGCTGGTGACAAGGTTTAGGTTTTCGATGACGTCTGGGCCCATATTAATAGACTTAAAATCGGTTAAAATTATAGAAGATTGTGTATTGTTGTATAAAAATTGTATACAATAGTGATATTACAAGATTAAAAAATAAAAAAAATTAAAGAAATAGAAAGAAAACAAAAAAAATATAACATTGTGCCAGGATTACTGCAAAACCAACCCGTTTTTGACCTCCCAGTTAGGTGCAGAAAACAACATCTCCCGAGAGCATGTTCCCAAGATATTGAACCATGGTTGGTAAGAGCTTTTTTTTTTTAGAAACTGTTTTAGTGGCTTACAAGTTGTGTTGGCAACACATCCAATTTATTTTAGCCAATTTGTTTTTCACTTTTTTGTTTGCTTTGTTGGCCTTTGACCTTCATATCTTCAATCCAAAGTACTAACCTAGGAATGGTCCATTGACATCAGAAACAACACTACTGACAAGTTCATATTTGTAATTCTCGTCACCATACTTGTTGGAAATTTGGAATATGTTTAACTTGTTTTGAGTGTGACCTCATGAGGGGAAACACTAATGTGAGGACCTCTTTGACACAATACTTGTATTAGAAGTCATCCAATTGTGATATATTTGTGATTTAAGATCTTTCAATGATTTATAACTAAGTCTCATGCGTGAGAATATCTTGACTCGTGACAAAAGTTGCTTCCAATGGTTGGGGTATAACGCCACCTGAATACTGCACAATAGTGAATGTTCATCCGCTCTGTGTGTGCTTAAGACATACTCTATAGTTCCATATGATTGTCTTTTTTATTGTATATAGTCTCCAAAATGTAATCTTGAATATTATTTTTTACTATAATATATTAGTAAAAATTTATAAAATTATAATATTATGAAAGTGTTTCTTATGAAAAATATGTTCTTATAATTTTCGTATAGTAAATTTAAATATATATATAAATATATTAGCGGTGGAAATTAGAAAAGAATGAACAGTGCGCATATAAAAATAACAATTTGTTTTTTGCATAGAGGGATTAAAATATAAATAGTATTACCAAACTTTAAGTGGCAAGACATGATATCAAAAGACGTGGAAGAAAAATGGGAAAAAGTTTGTGGGTTCCTTGTAGGTTAGATTCATGTGCATTAGTGTATAAGGTAAGAAATCAAGTCATGATAGTTTTTTAAATGAGCAATAATAATTCATCATACTTCCTGATAAACATTGATGTCCTCTGTGATTAGGGGTGGAAACGAACCGAATTTGAGCGACTTGATCCTGATTCGGCTCAAGCTTGATCAAATTGGCGAGCCGACTCAACTCGACTTGGTTAGCTCATTGAGCTGAAAAACCAGTTTGAACTCAGCTCAGCCCAACTCGTGAGCTAGCTTAGTCAGCTCATGAGCTGGACTAGCTCAATTATTTTCAGAGGAGGTGGGGGGAGGTTGGAGGCGAGGGGGGTGGCCGGGGACGATGGAGGAGGCTTGGGGCAGCGGCCGGGGACGATAGAGGAGGCTTGGGGCGGCGGAGGAGGCGGCCGGCGGCCGGGGGCGACGGAGGAGGCTCGGCCTGATGTCGATCGTACCTCTTTGCCATGAGGCAGGAGAGTTGGATCAAGGTCGCCGGATACCAAATCTGGGGGGCCGGGGGCGACGAAGGAAGCATGGGGCGGCAGTCGGGGGCGACGGAGGAGGCGCTGGGTGGCCGAGGGTGACGGAGAAGGCACGTGGCAGTAGCCGGGGGCAACAAAGGAGGCTTGGGGCTGCGGAGGAGGCGTGAGGTGGCAGAGGAGGCGTTGGGCAACCAGGGGCGATGGAGGAGGCTCGAGGTGACGACGGATGTGCAGGGCGGTGACCGGGGGCGACGGAGGAGGCACAGGGCGGCGACCGGGGGCGATCGAGGGGGATTGGGGCTGCGGAGGAGGTGCCGGGCGGCCGGGGGCAACAGAGGAGGCACGGGGTGGCGGCCGGGGGCGGCAGAGGAGGCGCCAGGTAGCCAGGGGCGACGAAGGAGACGCGGAGTGGCAGCCGAGGGTGACGAAGGAAATTTGAGGCGGCGGAGGAGGCGCCGCCGGGTGGCCAGGTGCGAACCCTAGATTGAGTATGAGGTAATGAGAGCCACAGCCCACAGCCCAGCGCCCCTCCATCTTATATATATACATACCAAGTTAGCCCGAACGAACTAGGGTCTGATTCAGACTCGACTCGTTTTTAAATCGAGTTATGAGGATAATTTGAACTCGGCTCGTTTGTTAACGAGTCGAGTCGAGTAGCTCACAAGCCACGAACAAAAATTCCACCCCTATCTGTGATGTTTTAACATTAAAGACAATCTAGCAAATAGGAATGAATATCTTTTATATTATCATATGCCTTCTCATGAGTGATGTAATTATGCACGTTTTTAAAGAAAATAGCAGAGAAAGAAAGTTGGTTAGTCTGGCCTAGTTTAATTGTCTAAGCTTATTGGCCAAGCAGAATTTGGTAAACAGAAGCATAAACAGCACTAGTATCATGGTTTGATTGTATAATTACATCTATAAACTACGCAATGATCAAAGCATGCATCATCGGTAAACCCACAAACCCAAATCCTACACTACAACATACCCCACCCTCACACCCACCCAACATATACCCAAAAAAAAAATTTACTAAGATACATGAGTTAATTTTTTTTATTTTACATACACTTTTTTCACCATTAAATCAATATCTTCTTCTTTAGATCTTCTTCTTTAGATCTAATTTTTTTAAAAATAAATAGTATAAATAGTACAAGTGTTTTTACAAAAATAAGTACACTCACAAGACACCCAAAAAAAAAAAAGAAAGCAAACAAAAGTTTTTTTTTAAAAATAGCATCAAACAGATTTGGACGAACAAGATGCGCTCTATCCACACCAAGGGAAAAAAAAGAAAATAATTCATCGGTCTCCCTGTCCTCTCATATATTTTAATCTCTCAACTTTATGACCCTAATATCAAAATATCCATCAAATTCATCATATCTCCAGGATCAGTGACAAGTAGAGTCCGTTAACCAATTGGTAGTTTGATGCAACTCGTCATTGATTCATTTTTAACCTGTCCGGCATGTTGAGGCGTTAAATACATTGATACAAACTTCCTGTGATGTGTTAGTCTCACTAATGTGACATACGTTTTCTTTTTATCATTAATGTGACATTTGGCAGACAACCACAACGGTGATTTGACATGTGTGGATTTAATTACATGTGAGCACCACTAGCCGGTAGTACCATGACAGAGAACACCAAGATAGCGACGTCACAATGAAAGAATTAAAAGATAAAAGAAAAATATCTGTATCAACTTATTTATTAGTGCCCCATTAGCATCCACGCATATAATATTATGCGCCATTTAGCAGCCGCGCAAACGGACACTTATTTCTCTAATAATTCAGGGATTGAGTACTAATGAACAATATTACTACTGTTCGGCAAAAGGTGCCGCACAACAACCTTTTTTTTTTTTAATTTGCAAAAGATTTTCACTTCATATTCTTAGAGACATCTTTCCTTAAATTATCCCAATCAGAAAAGGAAACGAATCATTTAATTAGTATGACAATAAAAGTTTTTTTTTGTCATTTACAAATTCTATTATGAGTGCTTGGCTTGACTTCAATTTATTAGTTTATAAGTTGAAGTTGTAATCAAAACTCAATTTATTTTAAGACTTATTTGACAAGTATAAATTTTAATAAATTATAAGTCTCAAATAAACTAAAATAAGTGAAAGGAGTTTATTACACTTATAGATTGAATGTGCAATAGTCTAATTTATTAGAGAAACTTAATCTCGATCAAATACACTCTACATGTAGTTTTATACTATTTTCTATTTTTATATGATGCTTTTTTGCCAAACCAAGATAGTTTTTGCCTTCCAAATCTAAAGTCATATCATATCCTACTCGGCTCTATTATTCGTTCTCAAACAAATCTCCATATTACACCACATCACTCTTTTATTTCAATCTTTGATTTATATATCTACACGTCCGATCACATTGAAAGATTGCATAATTGGAAGTATCCAACTACATACCTACTCTCTTAGTTCCTTGAATTTTTTTCAAAGTTTTCTTTCAAACTGACGTGCAACAACGCGCACGGAGCTTATACTAATTTATCTGGTATGTTGTCCTGAAAATGGATCAATATGCGCAGGATAATGCAAACTTTATTTGATTAATTTTAACGAAATGGAGGAAGTACAAGTGTACCACTGCGAGACTGCGCCGCCGGCTGCTATGGAAACAAAGTGAATGATATGTAAATGGGGGCATCTTGACACTTGACAGTAGTGTCAGTGCGCGGACAAAAAAGAAGACAAAAAAAAAAAAAAAAAACCTAATCGAAGGCGACATGACATAGCTTTTGTTGATGCCCGTGATCAAAAAGGGCTTAAGGGTCAATTAAATTAAGCTAACAACATGAGTGGACACCATAAAACGATGGTATACATATTGATTCCACAGATAATACACACACGTATATTTGGCCTTGGACGAAGATTCCGTAGGAAGGTTTTTAAATCTGATGGTCCAATCCGAAATAGATGGTTGGATTGAATGGTATATTTGTCTGCTGTTAAGAATCTTATGACAAGTTTTCTTAGATAACACGTGGAAGATAACACGAATTGATCGGCGACAGGTCATCTCGTGTGTTGGACAATCACAGAAAGAGTGACACGGAAGATTTATACAGATTTGGGCTCCAATAAGAACCCTATTCTTGTCAACACGCCTATAGTGTAAGCCGGCTGGGAGGTTGTTTCGCGGGGAGAAAACTCCTAGATGCACTTATGGACTACTGTATATTGATTGTAAATGAAAGAGTTGGTTACAAAAAGGGGTACAAAGGGTATTTATAGACCCCAAAAGGTTCAAATGACTAAACTATCTTAGTCTGGATTGTCGGATTGAGTGCTTGATGGTCTTTTTGCTGGACATGATGCGTAGATTTTGGACACATGTTCTCTTTGATCCTGAGATTCCTTCGGAGGTATTAGCTTTCAGAGAGCTGGGCCCTTACAAGGGAGACCTAAGCCTACCGGGGAACCACATGGGGAGGTTTGGGCTCTTACCTGAAGAACCACTCGGAGGATTGGGGCTTGGGACCAATGCCCTCGTCCATGGAATCATCTGGGGAGGTCTGGGCCCTTACTCAATGAACCACTCAGAGAATCAAGACTCGAAGACTTAAATCCTTATCCACGGAACCACCCAAGGGACCAAGGCTTGGGGACCTGCGCTCTCATCCGACGAACCACCCCGGGAGACCTGAGCTATTACCCAAAGAATCACTTAGGGAATCAGGGTTTGGGGACTTACGCTCTCACCTAGAGAACCGCTCGGGAAGGCCTGGACCCTTACTTAGAGAACTACTCAGAGAACTGGGGATCAGGGACCTGAGTTGTTACCCAGGGAACCACCCAGAGAGGCCTGGACCCTTACTCGGAGAATCACCCGAGGAACTATCCAAAAAAGTCTAGGCCCTTACTCAAGGAACCACTCGAGGAACCTAGGCTCAGGGATCTGAGCCTTTAAACAAAAAACCACCTGAAGAGGCCTGAGCTCTTATCCGGGGAACTACTCAGAGAACTGGGATTTCTCTAGAGACCCCTCAGTTCAGAGGCCTGGGTCTTTTTTTCGAAAGTTGTGGTCCAGAGGATTAGATGTCTCCCAATAATATCAAAGAATTTGTTTACAAGTTTGGTTGATTATAATCATCCATTTTCTATTATCAGATAGCTAAGACGATGTCCGTATTCACCCAAGAGTAGAAATCTTTCATTCTAAGTGTTATCCCTCTTCAAGATGAATAGTATCTGCGAACGGTGATGTGCAATTGGATGTATTAACCTTGTCCCTCTTCAAGATGAATAGTATATGTGAATGGTGATGTGCAATTGGATATATATTCTCTCCGATTTGAAACAAACAGTCAGCTCGATTGTGACACCTTAGAAAGAATTTTCTTTAAGGGTCAATTTGCTAAATCCTGGCCATTCATTTTTTATGATGAGACGGTTATGACAACCTTCTGACCGATCTAACCATAAAATGATATACATAATGATGCGCAATTCGATATCTCTTCCCTCCAACCTTGAGATTGGGGAGTTTTTTTAATGAGTAACCCATATAAAATAATTTATTATAAAAATAATCTACAATTCAAAAATTTATAAAAATAGACCGCCACGTCAGTCTGTCGAGTCTTAGACACTCGACAAGCGGCTTGTCGAGTGCCCAGAACTCGACAAGTGATCCGTTTTTGTTTTGTACTGGTCAGACAATGTCCGCTCATCACAGACAATATTTGATCTGTGCAAAACGAAAATAGGTCACTTGTTGAGTCCTGAGCACTCAACAAGCGGTATGTCGAGTGCCTAGAGTTCGACATGTGACACATTTTTGTTTTACACAGGTTGGACATTGACACGTTTTTGTTTTGCACAGGTTGGACATTGTCTATGATAAGCGGACATTGTCCAACCAGTACAAAATTATTTACGCATTGTACAAAATAAAACCAAAGACAAATGTATCCGTCCGACTATATCTGTCCGGAGTTAAGCGGACTTTGTCCGGTGTGAGCGGACATTGTTCGCCATTGACAAATCTACGTTTGCAACTGTATGTAACAGTTACTATTGACTTACACTGTCCAGACATTGTCCGGTATGGCCGAACAAAGTCTGGTCTGACACGTTTGGTCGACTTATCGAGTTCTGAGCACTCGACAAACCGGTTCCAAGTGGCGGTCCATTTTTATAAAATTTTTGAACTGTGGGTCATTTTTATAATTAATTATTTTATGTAGGTTATTTATAAAAAGAATTTTGAGATAGGGATATCAATGTTTCTAATAATTTATAAGAATCTTTTTTTTAAAGTTGTTCTTACAACTGGTAGTATGTGCTATATTATTAACTTAACATCACACTCATACTTCCAACTAATCGTATATATAAAAATAGAGCAGATCACGAATCAAACTCATGACTATTTTTTGTATAAACACACTCATGATTGAGATCATCTGCATTATAGGAAAAAGGCATAGTGTCTTTTTTAGAATATTAATTACCTAATTGGAATTTGAATGATTTTGATTGATACATAAGATAAATTCAAATGATTTATCATTTCGTGATGATTTATCATCTCGTGAGAAATTGTAAATTTTTCTCCCACCTTGATTTAAACTGTCAATTTATAGTCTAATGATTCACATAAAGGAAAAGACATATTCCTTTTCTTCTTTTAAAAGAAAAATTAAGACTATATTACAAATGATAATATTTTGCATTGATAGCACATACCTAACAAAACACAAACATAAAAATAAAAAGAATCAAAAATCAAACCTATTATATCTCTTCGAGTGTTCTGAACGCGCACTCTATTTGGATGCACATGCAAGTGCTACTGTAAACAACTTTGGAAACTTTAATAGAACTTCCAGAAACCTAAACCTGACAATGTAAGCATGCACGTCAACTAGTTGGCCTCTCACTGTTTCACCTGTCACAGCTTAGCCCGGGCATAATCTAATATGATATTTTTAGCATCATCTATATAATTGTCTTGCCTCTTTCCCTCCTTGGCTTCAGACACTGAAGAAGCATACATATTATATACTCTCTTACATTAACACTTTGCTATTTAGATAAGGATAGAGAGCCAAGAACTCACCTTCTTGGCGCGCAGTGTGCCGCCGCCGCCGCCGCTGCTACTGCAGATGAGATGGACGACGCCGGCGAGATACACAAGTTCGGCAGCCTGAGGCGGGAGAGCTCGGCGTGGTCGGCCGGGAGCAACGTGTTCTCGCGGTCGTCGCGGGACGAGGACGACGAGGAGGCGCTGCGATGGGCGGCCCTGGAGCGGCTGCCGACGTACGACCGTGCCAGGAGGACCATCCTGGCCATGCCGGAGGGCGAGCTGAAGGAGATCAATGTGCAGAAGCTGGGCCTCCAGGAGAAGCACGCGCTGCTCCAGCGGCTCGCCGGCATCGACGACGACAACGAGCGGTTCCTGTCCAAGTTCAAGGACCGGGTCGATCGGTAAGACGGCGTGGAATTCTTGTGTCAATCTTTGAGATAGACGAGAACAAACAAGTGTGCATACCTGAATGTTTTTGTTTCGGTGTAGAGTTGGAATTCAACTCCCCACGATTGAGGTGCGGTTTAATAACCTGAATGTCGAGGCGGAGGCGTATGTCGGCAGCAGAGGCCTGCCGACGATCCTGAACACTTATGCGAATGTGCTGGAGGTATGTCAATCTGATTATCAGATGGAGTTTTCTGTAATTCATTGCAAGAAATGTAGTTAGGTTTTGAGTCAAAATTTTCGATTAGTAAAGTAAGATTTTCAAGGAAGAGATTTGGGAAAGTAATGTTTAAATGCAATTGATGAACAGCAAGGAAACAAGATTTGCTTCAGTTTCTATTACAGCATTTTTAGTTCCTTCCAAATGGTGATCCCAGTTTTTTTCTCTATTTTTCTTTTCTCCATGTTCAAATTTGCTTCCAAAAACTAGAAGAAGCAACAGTTGCAATAGAGAATGGATGCTGAGAAATTTGCTTCAAGATACGGGGTTTCTGAAAAACAAAGAACTGTTCTGCCCTATTACCCACATTATCCTGTGTTGTACTAGTTGAGATTCTGTTGCGAAGATTGTCAACAGAAAGCGACTCGCCTGGGAGTCAAATGAAATTGTGTGTTTGAATGCAAGGATAATGTGAAACCTAGCCATATCAGCTTGGTGTAGATCTTAAATGGCCATAAACCCAAATCCCATAAAGCAGGTTTGATCTGGAAAAACCTGTTAAGGTTCAGACTTCAGACCCTGGTTAAGACAACTGACCTGTAGATTTTGAAGAGCACCAAAGTTCTCACTTCTGAACCTGCAAGAGCAGCAAAATTCTCTGTTTGGAGCTCCAAACATTAGGATCACTGCAAATCAAAAAGCCATCAGTGGCAGACTTCCTCAATACAAGAGCATAATTTGCAGATAACTGATATCTAGAACATATGAAATACAAACATTGGTTAATCCCAAAACAAAATGATTTGAGCTTTAAAAAAATTTAAATCACCTTATATGTGCACTAACATGGTGGTAATTGTCTTCAACCAGGGCCTGGCAAATTCTCTTCACATGCTACCAATTAGGAAGCAGAAAATATCAGTCCTTCACAATGTCAGTGGGATCATCAAGCCTCACAGGTAACTTCTCAACATATTTTCAACTTTCAGATCATCTCCATTGAATAGAACATTACCTCTATCCCTATTATCTTCAGAATGACCTTGCTATTGGGTCCTCCTGGTGCCGGAAAAACCACACTTCTTTTGACCTTGGCTGGAACGCTCCCATCGAGTCTTAAGGTACTTAGTTTTGTGGTCTTTTTTGATAAAGGTATTTGCTTTGTGCAAGTTCCTCAGTACACTGTGATTGCCTTTGGAACTACTAATATGAGGAGATATTGCCACCATAAAAGGCAATAGGGACAGTAACTTACAATGGGCATGCGATGAACGAGTTTGTCCCACGAAGATCAGCTGCTTATGTCAGCCAACACGATCTGCATATGGGTGAATTGACCGTTCGTGAAACAATCAATTTCTCTGCAAGATGTCAAGGAATTGGTCACCGATATGGTATGAATTAGACATCGGAAAATCAAACTCATCACAGTGGTAGTTTGCATTGAAATAACATTTTCAGCATAATACGCAGATCTACTGATGGAATTGTCGAGGAGAGAAAAGGAAGCAAATATCAAGCCAGATCCAGAAGTAGATATGTACTTGAAGGTTTGATCCAGATCATGCATAACAAAATCACTTCATTCAGTGTTGATCTCAACTCCAGCTGTTTTTACCATTTGTCAATGCTTCAATAAAAAAAATCTAGTCACAATGTTTCTCATTTCACTTATGTAGGCTGCTGCAACAGGAGAGCAGAAAGCTGATGTAGTCACAAATCACATATTGAAGGTGAGTTCACACTAGAATGCCAAGATGTTTCATGATGAGAAAAAGGTGATTCTGTCACTAATTATTTATTTTCCTTATCACCTATCGAAGATCTTGGGGCTGGATATATGTGCTGACACAATCGTAGGAAATAATATGCTTAGAGGCATATCAGGAGGGCAAAAGAAGCGAGTAACCACAGGTAATGCAACTTGATTGTTAAATTCTTGCAAATTATGGAATGGGACAGTATTAACCAATCCATCTCTACGAAATTGGTGCTGCAGCTGAAATGCTTGTCACTCCAGGGCGAGCCCTTTTCATGGATGAGATATCAACAGGACTTGACAGCTCGACAACCTTCCAGATAGTGAATTGCATTCGAGAAACTATTCACATTGTCGGAGGAACAGCGGTCATTGCTTTGCTACAACCTGCACCAGAGACATATGAACTGTTTGATGATATAATTCTCCTTTCAGACGGTCAGGTTGTCTACAATGGCCCACGTGAACATGTGCTCGAGTTCTTTGAATCGGTGGGCTTCAAATGCCCTCGGCGGAAAGGCGTCGCTGACTTCTTGCAGGAAGTGGGTGTCACCACAATGCTCTATCAAACTTTTTCTGTAAATGCATTTTTCCCTATAAAACATAAGACTTTGAAATAGATGCAAAGAACAGGACTTGAAATATCCATGCAACGTTGAATTCTGCACTTGCATTCTTATAAAATTGGAAACAATAAATAAATAACATATTTTCATGTTTTTCCATTTTGAGTTCTCTAGGTGAAGAAGATAACCATGCTTGCAGAAAAGTGTCTGTTAAAGTCAGTCATTTTCTAATGCCAGGACCTTATTGTATTACAACAATGAAATATCACTTAATATCCATTGAAATCCAATAGGTTACATCAAGGAAAGATCAGAGACAATACTGGATGTACAACGATGAGACCTACCAATACATTCCTGTTAAGGAGTTTGCTGAAGCATTCGAATCTTTCCATGTTGGTGAGGCCACAAGAAACGAGTTGGCAGTCCCATTCGACAAGACCATGAGCCATCCTTCTGCCCTAAAAAAATCAAAGTATGGTGCCCGCATGACAGAACTACTTAAAGCTAACATCGACAGAGAAATATTGCTCATGAAAAGAAACTCATTTGTGTACATATTCAAGGCAGCTCAGGTGAATCTTCCTTGAAAACTTTGATTTAAACTGGTTTCTCATTTTCTATTTGGAATAAGATGCACATGACATCCCTTATTTATTTTTCACTTCTAACCTTCAGTTGACGCTCATGGCAATCATCGCAATGACAGTCTTCCTCCGCACCAACATGCACCGTGACTCAGTAACAAATGGAGGGATCTACATGGGTGCATTGTTCTTTGGGATTTTGATGATCATGTTCAATGGGTTGGCAGAAATAGGCCTAACTATCTTAAAGCTTCCTGTATTCTTCAAGCAAAGGGACCTTCTCTTCTATCCTGCATGGACATATGCCCTGCCATCATGGATCATTAAGACCCCTCTTTCCTTGCTTAATGTAACAATTTGGGTATTTCTAACATACTATGTCATTGGATTTGACCCTGATGTAGGAAGGTGAGAAAAATTGAAACTTTCTGTACTGTATCACTGCTCATTATTAATGTACCACAGAAGTTTAAGAAAATAATGCATTGCTGCAGGCTTTTTAGACAATTCCTGCTACTACTCGTGATGAATGAGGCGACATCTGGACTCTTTCGCTTCATTGCTGGGCTTGGAAGGCATCAAGTTGTTGCAAGCACCATTGGTTCGTTTGCCATACTGATATCTATGCTTTTGGGTGGATTTGTCCTTTCAAGAGGTATGCTAAATTTGCTAGTCCAAGTAGCATATTTCCAACTAATAATACATGGATCCAATTGCCTAAGTTGCTGTTGCCTATTGCCACATTAGAGATGGTATTTATGTAACAAATCAAAACTAAAACTGTTTCTTTGATGCAATAGATAACGTGAAGAAATGGTGGATATGGGGGTATTGGATATCACCACTGATGTATGCACAAAACGCCATATCAGTAAATGAATTCCTAGGTCAAAGCTGGAGTCAGGTAAAAACAACAGAATTGTCACAGAAAAGGAGCAACTGTTACCTGTGTTAATAGTTTGGCTAAGCCATATCCTTGCTGATATACTGCAGACACTTCCTGGTACGAACAAAACAATAGGAACAGCAGTTCTAGAATCTCGCGGAGTTTTTCCTGAAGCAAAATGGTTTTGGATAGGCGTTGGCGCTTTGATCGGATATGTGCTGCTGTTCAACATCCTCTACACCATCTGCCTCACCTTTCTGATGCGTGAGTGACAGATAACTCGTCAATGTTAACATCTGAGATGTGATCTTGCAAGCAAAGTTTTAATATTATAACATTCTTCTTTCTGCAGCATTTGACAACAATCAACCAACAATATCTGAAGAGACATTGAAAATTAAGCAAGCTAATCTAACAGGGGAAGTTTTAGAAGCATCATCGAGAGGACGGGTCACTACCAACGTACCAACATCTAAAAGTAATTATTTGCTACTATACTCATCTAAACATGATACCCTATGATAAGGTGCCATTTTAAAATCTCCCTTTCCATGTGTGTGCTAGATAATACTGATGACAGCAACGATGACTCAACTTCCAACCATGCGACGATGAATTCTAGTCCAAGCAAGAAAGGAATGGTCCTCCCATTTGTACCAGTCTCCCTCACATTCAATGATATACGATATAGTGTAGACATGCCACAGGTATTAAATGTACCTAGTTGTTCATACCAATATGCAAATTATTCTATATGTATACTATTCGAAAGCAAAAACTCCATATATATTAGCTTCTTATTCAACAAATATTGTAGGAAATTAAAGCACAAGGTGTGACAGAGAGCCGATTGGCACTACTGAAGGGCGTCAGTGGTGCATTTAGGCCAGGAGTACTTACAGCTCTAATGGGTGTCAGTGGTGCTGGCAAGACAACCCTGATGGATGTGTTGGCAGGGAGGAAGACCAGTGGATACATAGAGGGCAACATCACCATCTCAGGCTATCCAAAGAAGCAAGAAACCTTTGCTCGCGTAGCAGGATACTGCGAGCAGAATGACATCCACTCCCCAAATGTGACTGTGTATGAGTCCCTCATATTCTCCGCATGGCTCCGGTTACCAGCTAATGTTGATCCCTCCACAAGAAAGGTTTGCTGAAAGAACAAAGAATTGATATTTAGTTGCAATAGTATAGAAGCACATCTTTTAACAGTATATACAACTTGGTTAAAATGACAAGACTAATTCTGTCAATTAATCTGAAATGTCATACAATGATCTCATTTGACTCATGAAACTTGGTCTGCAGATGTTTATTGATGAGGTCATGGAGCTTGTGGAGCTTTTCCCAGTGAAAGATGCATTAGTTGGGTTACCTGGTGTGAGTGGATTATCAACTGAGCAAAGGAAAAGGCTAACAATAGCAGTAGAGCTGGTTGCTAATCCTTCTATCATTTTCATGGATGAACCAACATCTGGACTTGATGCACGAGCAGCAGCCATCGTCATGAGGGCGATAAGGAACACCGTGGACACAGGAAGAACAGTTGTTTGCACCATTCACCAGCCAAGTATCGACATATTTGAGTCTTTTGATGAGGTACAAAAAAACTATGCAGAATAGGTTTGCATTGGCTGCCTGGAAACCGTTTGATGCCTAATGGTTTTGTGTTTGGTTGCAGCTCCTCCTGATGAAACGAGGAGGTGAAGAGATTTATGTAGGTCCATTAGGACAACATTCGTGTGAATTGATCAGATATTTTGAGGTGAGAAAATAAAAGAAGTTGCATATTTCTGTGCATTTACAGCTAAGTAGCTTACAAACATGATGTTAATCTGCTTGGATTCCATGAAGGCTATTGAAGGTGTCAACAAGATAAAAGATGGCTACAATCCTTCTACATGGATGTTGGAAGTGACTGCTACAACACAAGAACAGATCACTGGGATCAACTTCAGCCAAGTATACAAGAATTCCGAACTGTATCGGTAAGCGTTAGTTGTCATTTACTTCTTCATCTAATACCAAATAAAAGAAATTATCAACATATCCAATTTTGATTTAAGAAATCATTTCAAAATTTGCACTTATAACATTTCAGGTGGAACAAAAATCTAATAAAGGAGCTGAGCACACCCCCTGAAGGTTCAAGTGATCTCAGCTTTCCAACTCAGTACTCGCAAACCTTCCTCACACAATGTTTGGCTTGCTTGTGGAAACAAAGTCTGTCATATTGGAGAAATCCTCCATATACTGCCGTCAAGTACTTCTACACCATATTAATCGCGCTGTTGTTTGGAACAATGTTTTGGGGTGTGGGCAGAAGAAGGAACAATCAACAGGACTTGTTCAATGCCATGGGTTCCATGTATGCCTCAGTTATGTTCATGGGAGTGCAGAACTCTTCTACAGTTCAGCCAGTTGTGGCTGTCGAGCGCACAGTCTTTTACAGGGAAAGAGCGGCTCATATGTACTCGCCTTTGCCCTATGCATTTGGACAAGTAAGCTCCTTTCCATTAACTTTATCCCTTGATCATATTCTATAAGCTAAGAAAGATTAATGAGATCAACAGAGGGCATTACATTCTCATCTAAAGCATCATAATTATACAACATTTGCAGGTGGCAATTGAAGTTCCATACATCTTTATTCAGTCATTAATCTATGGCGTGCTAGTATATGCCATGATTGCGTTCGAGTGGACGGCAGCCAAGTTCTTTTGGTACCTGTTCTTCATGTACTTCACTCTACTGTACTTCACATTCTACGGGATGATGACGGTGGGCTTGACCCCAAACTACAACGTCGCATCCGTCGTTTCCACGGCATTCTATGCCATTTGGAACATCTTCTCAGGATTCCTAATACCAAGAACTGTAAGTATACTAAACTCTTCTCCAGTTCCTGACATACTTCTGCTAAATGGCTGAATTTCTACAGAGGATTCCAATATGGTGGAGATGGTACTACTGGATCTGCCCTGTTGCATGGACACTCTATGGGCTGGTCACTTCGCAGTACGGAGATGTAACTGACGAGTTTGAGAATGGCGTGCGTGTGGCTGACTTCGTCCACAGCTACTTTGGGTACGATGACAGCTTCTTGTGGGGAGTCGCACTGGTGGTCGCGGCATTCGCCGCTCTCTTCGCTCTCCTTTTCGGACTGTCAATCAAGCTATTCAACTTCCAAAAGAGATAACTAAGGAAGACATCTGAGTCTGATCCAAACAAAACATAATTGTATAGTATGTGTCTTTTTGTCTGAAAGCTTGTATATTATGTGCATATGTGATAGTATATAGCCTATTCGTGAAAAACCAATGTCTAGACAAATTTTACACTTGATGATTATGCCAAATTTGCAATGATTAACTTCCTGACCTTGCAAGGGAAAAACGGTCTCGATCAGTTCTGGAATGCTTCTTGCAATTCAGTTATGCAAATTATATGAGTTTAATTGAGTTTCACACATTTAACTGGTCTGTACGAACACTTAAATTGTTAAACAACAGAGGCATATTCTACACATACATCAACTGTGTGCAGCTCAGCATGCAAGAAACTAAATCATATCAAGCAATTCACCATATTAACATGCGAAAGAACGAACTGTAATGCAATGTGGTCATAAGGAACATCCAAAGGCAGACCATATAAATTAACACTTGCAATTCTGCAAACATAGCAGAAAGGGGACAGAAACAAGATGTGCTCACCATTCACACAAAGGCATCGAGAACTAGCTAGTTTGAACTAGCAGATGGGCTAAATGATGTAGTAAGTGATTGGTGGGGGGAGAAGAACTCACCAGGAGGGTGATGGCTAGGTGACCCGCAGGCCGCAGCTGCTCGACGAAATGCTGAGAGAGAAATGGAAGTTTTTTTTTTTTTTTTTTTTTGCAATGGGTCTTCCTTTTGGTAGGAGGTTCAAAAAGCCCAAACTATTTTGGGCTTGTGGAATGGCAGAAAATATCCCAAAAAAAAAAAGTGTTAGTGAGTTGTCTCACTTTCTTGTACGCTTAGGTAATTAAAGCATATTTTTATGTAAAATAAGATAATAAGTTCAAATTTTGATTTTTTTTATTATTGTTTAGTTAGGGTAGTGTGTGTGGGTGGTGAGGAATGTTAAGAGTCAGAATAGCATATAAATGAGATATGTGTTACCAACATAACAAATACACCGATACACTCCAACTCCCTCTACGCAATTAAACACTCATATGAAATAAATAAGATCAAGAATCAACTCATGATCTCTTACATATACACACGTAAGTACGTTCTGAAATTTAGTTAAGGAACGCTATAAAATTAGGATTTAAATACAAAATTTAGTTGTGAGATTGATATATGAGGATCCTAAATTTTTTCTGTGTTAGGTTCAAATTAGCCCAATTTTGAATGCCAATTATGCCTCCCAAGTTGTGGAATCTCTTTTAACTTCTTTCTTATTCTGTTTTCTTAATTAGACGTAAGGCTGTTTTGCGAAATCTTCCATCTTTTAACTTAGTTTAGCCTGGATTATAGATTATAGCTTATTCTGTCTGTAATCTGAAGATTAGTTATTCTGTTGTAATCAAGCATGTAGTTGATATAGTTTTTCAAATGCCTATATTATTTCCAAAAACCATGTTATTCAAAAAGATTCTTGAAACTAACTTTCAAAAAAGGAAAAGTACCGCACTACTAAATAAAACATGGGCCAATTTAATAATAACTCAATTAGTAAGACAACAAAATCTTTGTTGATGACAGAGTTAAAATCTAGTACTTATTGCAGGGTGTATGGTTGTTTTTAGAATATAATCCATAAGTTGGCAATAAAACGATCAATTTTCATATATTTTTTTTCAAAAAAAGAGGTTAGAGATATGACTTCTAATCTTATTTATTTTTATGTGTATATTTTATTGAGATTTGATATTAGTATAATTATGTGTCAAAAAATAAATCTGAGATACATGTCAACAAAAACAGATGCCATCACCGACTGTATGTGAAGGCAAAGACAGGCCGGACGTCATTATTTGTCCATAGTTATCTGTCCCAGCAATTCAGCGATATCCTTGAGAAGAAGTTTGTAGCAATGACGTGACCCACCCAACAACTAGTGTCTGGAAGGTCTAATAAATCTTCTACGTTCTTCGAGGGAACGCATTAACATTGATTAATCATCAAATCACAATAAGCCATGCAAAATACTGTTTCATCTGTGATATACAGAAATTACATATATAAGAATTTTGAGCCTCAATTTTAGACAGGTGAAAACCCCCTCAATTTTTGGTTAAGATAAAAGAAGTTCTATTTAAGATTAAAAAGTTTGATGTCATTGCCAAACATTGCCGCGTATCCACAGTAAGCATCTTTCGTACCAGGATCTAAAATTGAGTGGTTTTTTTTTTTGCCTTTTCAAAAATTGATTCCACAAAATATATTAAAACCCAAAATTTTGAGGAACAAAGTGGGACTTATCCTAGTTTTATATGACTACAATTTTTCACTTTACATGAATGTAACACGAACATATGAAATATATGTGTGATATTTGAAGTAGTATAAGACCAAATTCAAGTCACACCCATGTACATATTTATCCAGGTCCAATATTATTCATTTCAAACAGTACAAATAATGTACGTATGCAAGCTTCAATCAAAAGTCACCACTGATGAAGAGGGCAAAAAATTTCTAACATCGCGTGAGATGTTTCTGTACACAACTTTGAACTTCTGATAAATTAGGCAAAAATACTCGGCAAAATCTACAGTATAGATCAAGATTCTGGTAGTGCAAATTAAAAACACAAAACTTCGTCAGATATTCAACATTAATTTGATCAAAATAGCATTCTTTTTCAGGTTCCATATACTTATTTAACTTGCTCCCAGAAAATCCAGCAAAAAATGATTTGCACGACAAAATGAGCAACACTGGGGCCCAGATATGAATTTAGCAGCTGATTCGGTTGCTTTTGACTTGATGGCAGGATTTGGACCTCTCACCGAACCGAACATATCAAAGTTAAAACCTCTGTGATTTTCATTAATCATGATGTCAAAGCAAAAAAGATTTAAGGAAAAAACATCTATTCCTCTCATAAAGAAGATACCTTCTCTGTAGAAGAAGAATGAGTTTATTTCAAGGTTTATTTCTAAGTACAAGTTTTTTTAACTAGTAATTCTAAAGTAGCTAAAATCATTAGGAAGAGACTTATTTGAATTGTAAACTAAAACTCCAATAAACCAATTTATTAAAAAAATTTAAGTTCTGCAAAATATATCTTAGTGACTCATAAGAAAATTAAGTAACGAGCAATAATACATCACCATAATTCTACGGCTACTACTGATTTTTTTAACATAAAGCTATTTTGGTCCTTAACTACTTTATTGTTACTTTTACCTTTTTCCAAATTGGAAAAGGAACCCTAGTTGCAGAGGAATATGGGCTTAAAGCAAGCTAATTGTTCATATTTATCTAGACTAAATTTATAAGAGAAAAGGTTATTGTTAGCAACCTTGGCTAAGCAAATTGTCTTATCACAAGTAAGAATCACCATAACATATCAAAGTGTCCAAAACACCAAAATTGTAGGATAATTATACACATATAACAACATAACAAATATGAGTTAATTATCCAAAAAAAGAAACTAAAAAAAAGTCATGCCAATTAATTTCTCCCATAGGAACTAATTAATTACCACAAAAACTAAATCACAAGAAACCTCTATAAACTACATAAACCACTGTAAAAACAAGTATATCAAGATCCTCATATCTATTCAAGAACTCAAAAGAACGTTAAAATTAACAAAAACAAGTTCGTATATAAATTAATCACCTTAATTAATTAATTGCCTACACATGAACAAGGACTGCCAAGAACACAGCAAGCGGTACATGTGCAACCATATGGGACATGACCGTCCAGCCCACGGCCGCCGACGAAGCCGACGTCGACGATCCGGTGATCGGGTTGTCGTGCCGGTAGTACCAGGGGAACCACGGCAGGATCGGGTTCGGCGGCGGCGGTGTAGGGAAGGCGCCGTACGGCGGCGGGAAGTAGCCCGGCATGACCCCAGGTGGTGTCAGGTAACTACCCGACGCCGGCGGCGGGTAGCCGCCGACGATGCCGCCTGTTGACGGTGGCGGCGGCGGGTAGGTGTTGCTCATACCGGCGGTTGGCGGCGGGAGGCATGGGTACGGGCAGTCCGGCGTATCCGCCACCGACGTGGTGGCGAGCATGGTGACCATGCTGACGAGGACGGTGACCAAGAAGTGCCCGGACATGGCTGGTTATGTGTGTGTATGAGAGAGACAGATGTTTGTGTGTGTTAGAGAGAGAAAGAGAGATGGCTGTGTGCCTGTGTGTGCTAGAGAGAGACCTAATTGTTTGTGTTACAGAGAGATAGCTGCTTGTTTGTGTTAGAGAGAGAGAGAGAGAGAGAGAGAGAGAGAGAGAGAGAGAGAGAGCACTTGAAGTGTGGTGTGATAGTAGGTTGCAAGTGGTTATAGTGATGGCATTAGATTATTGGTCCATTTGTGTGTGTTTTTGTGGTAAAATAGTGTTGAATTGGACTTGGGAGCAATAATTCAGTTGTCATGATAGAGGTCTAAACGAGAGAAATTAGAAAGGGTAATTTGCGGTGTGTGTGATGGCCAAGCGTCTTTGCCGCGTGTGGCGCCACGGTTTAGTGTCAGTGTTCTATGTTGTTAATTTGTTTCTTATCTGATTGTATGATTGATTATTTTGAGTTGAAGAGCCAGCTTAACTCTTAAAGATTGACGTAGCATGCAAAATTAATCTGATTTATATCTGCTACGATCAAATAACTAATCTCAACCGTAAATTAAATATCATTTTATTTTCTATTCTTACCTCTTAAGTAGGACTTGAAGGAATCTCGGAGTAGAATTCTCTCAATTTTTCTAGGAACCTTTGTTTTGGACTACCCATCAGCAGCCTAGCTCTGCCAATCTACTTAATTAATAGTAATATAGGTATGATTAGCAGACAATAACCATGATGACATGTCCCATCGTTACCAATTTCACAGCACTAGTCTTCGGTATGTCATCCCGATGAAACAATATTTTATCAAAAATAATCACTAAAAAAATAACACAACGGAATAATAAAGAAAATAAGTTATTCATAGGGTTTAAATAGTACAAACAAATAGATAATCGATGAAGTTTAATCCATTAATGCAATAGGCAGATATGATGCTAAGCAAACCAAAACAGAATTCCCCAACAGCCTTATCCTAAAACCGCTCGTCTCAATTGCTGTTCTAATCAAAACCATCATCAGATGCCCCAAAGTATGCTCCTTCTTCATAGTTGTACTCAACAATACATGGTTCTCGGGACATACTTTTGTCGATTATTTTATATAAATTTATAAGAGCAGGGGTGAGTATGATTGTACTCGACAGGAATTTAATTTAAATATAAATGTATAATTATTCTCACAATAATCTGATATCAGCACTTAAGTTTCTATTCAAAACAAAGATGTATAATAAATATCATTTTCTTTTATTAAAGGAACAACTATTCACTTACAAATGCGGATGTAACTTAATTCTTGTCTCAGAAGCAGGAGTGAATATTCACATATTTTATTCTACAGAGGTTGCTGCGCTATCCATAGAAACTCTCCATCAAATTTATTCCCATGATATTTTAGACATGAGATCTTGACTGAGTAAACATAGTATTTCTCAAATCTATACACTAAATACCTCCACCAGGCATTTGTTTTAAAATCCCATTATAATCGGACTCATCCACTACTCCATCTATCGAGCATATAGGTCCTGGGTACGTTCGAGCGATTTGTAGAACACATTGAATTATTTTAAGCGATCCATAGTGCCGGTTAAGCTATTCGAATCGACCCACGTACGGCACTCAATACATATACAATATGTTCCGATGTGAAAGCCTAGCTTCCTAATAGGATAATCAACTAGGCTGTCTCATATCAAGGCTGTGGCTAATACATTTGTACGACACATACGAGGAAGTTATAGTTGATTATGACTTTAAAATTTTAACTCATATGTAGATGAGCTCTAAGCTAGCCTCAGAACTTTCCTCGAGCTCGCTCTACCAACCATATACTTGTTTGTCGATTGCCTCATCAACCGGTTACTTTAAACATAAATAATCATATTTCTTGGTCATTCAAATCCATCTAATTATTTCAGAAAATATCTAGTTTTCATGAAGCGTTAATTTTAAATTTATTAGATTAAAATTAGTTACTGCAAACATAAAACAAATATTCAACATGATCAAGAAAAGTTGCTTGTTTGGGTGGGGTCAAATCCTAGATAAGTGTTTAAGACTAATTGTCCAAGTCTAGTTGTTTTGCAAAAATTTTGGCCTTTGAAATTTATTGGGGTTGTTTCACAAGAGTAGAATATATACTAAAGAGAGTTAAAAAGATTGTTTGCAAAATAGAAGAATAAGCAATGTAACTCTCAGATATATCTCAATTTTTTATTTGGAAAACTATATTAACACATAAAGATAGTATTAGCATGAACAATGGTTGAGTTTGAGCTGTACAAAGTCGCAAGGTAATTTTCTATGATCTCTTGATTGTCACATGGGATGTACTCTTATGTTTCGAGAAATAGAAATGTTGAAGTTTGAGTAGATTATCTTCCTTTCATTAACATCATAAATTAGCTTTTGAGTGATCTGATGAGTGCATGAAACTAAATATATTATCAAAACCAAAGAGTCTGAGTTCGAATAATATCTCTATGTTGGATTGATTCTTTTTAAAAGAAAAAAATGGACTTACTCTTTCTAGAATTCATTTATACTGGAAATATTTAATTATGTGTTGTGGTGTTAGGAACCCCACGACAGGTTTTCTTACATGAAACACGCATTCGACAATGCGAGTTGACCGTATAGTAGGTCACTCTGCACTGAGCAAGCACAAAGAGAGAGTGACACAAAAGATTTATACAAGTTCGGATCCTAGTGGGAACCCTACTCCTATCAATTTACTCCTGGTGTAAGCCGGCTGGAGAGGCTGTCACACGGGGAGAGAGCTCCTAGACGCGCCTATTGACTAGTGTGTATTGATTACGAATGAATTCTCATTACAAATAAGGAGGTACAAAGGGGTATATAGTCCCCAAAAGATGTAATTAAATGACTAAACTACCTTAGTCTGGATTATCAGATCGAGAGAGAGATCGTCTTTTCGTTGGGCACGATGCAGAGTCTTTGGGCCCTCCAAGGGAATTGGGGCTCGGTGGCCTGATGATCTCCCTAGGATTCTTAGCCCAGAGGCTTGGGCCCTCTTAGAGAATCATGGCTTGGGGACTTGAAGATCTCCTCGAGGACCATTGGCCCAAAGGCTTAGGGCTCTCCAAGGGAACCGTTGCTCGGGGATCTAAAGATCTCTCTGGGACCCTTGGCACAGAGGCTAGGGTGCTCCCAAGGAACCGTGACTTAGGGTCCTTATGATCCCCCCCAGAGACTCTTGACCTGGAGGCCTAGGACCCTCCAAGGGAATTGGTGTCTGGGGCACCGAAAGTCTCCCTAAGTCCTCTTGGCTCGGAGATCTAGGGTTTTTCTAGGGAAACTGGAACCTAGGGGCCTAGGTCCTTCCAAGGAACTGGGACTTGGGGACTTGATTCCTTCTCTGTGGGGTTGTGGCCTAAAGGCCTGGGAGTCTCCCCCAACAGTAGTTCCTCATGCTCCCAAGGACACATGGTGGCATTGGAGAGTACGCTCATGAGAAAATCCAAACCTAGGACTCGGGCAAGGATAATTTTGGTATCAGGTATATTAACAAATCCACCATAATAAATAAAATCATGTCATTATCTTATTGTTCTCTCAATAGAAACTTCAACACCGACAATATGAGAAGATTGTAGGCGAGTAAAAAAAATATAATTGAGGAGAATTATGAGCATCCAATCAGAGAGATCAACATCACTTCAATCTAAAGGGAACAAAACCACGTTCCTTCAACACATCAAGCAAATCCATACAATGGAAAATTAATAATTAAATCCTTGTTCACTTCTAGATGATTATGTTGATGTAATTAATAGATTGTTTTTCTCATGATTGGAGTGGATCTCCCCTAATCCCAAGCTCGGGGTTCCTGCAGCGGAGGAGGGGCTCCAAGGTAGGGCAAGGCGGGGATCCGGCATTATCGTGAAGACGAAACCCTTAGATATCAATATGTATTACACTGCGATTAGCAATAATCCTTCCTTGTGTAGTACCACTAGGTACATATGGAACGATAACTAGAAGGACTATCTGATCTGATCCCACCGGATCATCCCTTCTGGATGGTTAGAAAAGTTTGGAAGTATTGGAAAATTTGCCAGGTATAAGACTACGAGAGAGCCAAGTGTTCTTATAGTACTTATCTATGGGTGAGCAATATTATGGTACTTATAGGATGCAAAAGGGTTTGGGCCCTGGTTGGTGATCTGCAAGTTTGCGGTTGGCTTTTTTTTTGTCTTTTGTCATCGTTTTGGGCCCATAGTTATGGTTTTGGTTGGAAAACTGTGTGACATCATCCCCAACTAAGCTGTAGAGAAATTGATTAAGAAGATCACAACAAGACCAAAATTAAACATCCACCAAACTGCAGATGAACTACCAGTTACTAAATGAACCCCACGACTCCTACACATGCATCCATCTCGCGCGTTTTCCACTATAAATACCAAACTTGCCGCCTCATTTCTTCCATCCAAAACCAAAAGAACTAGCTCTCTCATATACAGTATACATACAATTGACCAGACATACATATCCACCATCCAATATGGCTTCCAAAATGATCACCATCCCTTCCCTTGTCTTCCTCCTTGCGCTTCTACTCTCATGCAGTGGCATGAGCAATGCCGCAAGAAACCTCGAGGAGACGGCACCCAAGGAGGAGCAACCTCCGCCCCCGACCGTGCCGGAGCTGGCACCCAAGCCGGAACTGCCGCCGTTCCCGAAAACAGAGCTGCCACCAAAACCTGAACTGCCACCGTTGCCCAAGGCCGAGCTGCCTCCAAAGCCTGAACTGCCACCGTTGCCCAAAGCCGAGCTGCCACCGAAGCCGGAGCTGCCACCACTGCCCAAGGCTGAGCTGCCACCGTTGCCCAAGGCCGAGCTACCACCGAAGCCAGAGCTGCCGCCGAAGCCCGAGATGTCGAGCGTCCCTGAGTTTCACTACCCGGTGCCAGAGCCGGCTAAGCCATGATCGATGAGGACTGATATGTCCATCTATCCCAAACTATCTAAATTTAATACTTTCTGTATGTATCTATGTTGGTGATGAGTGTAGTTGATATTGTTAGCTAGGTACTAGCGCTTATCAAGTACCTGATGTTTCTGCTTTGTTCTTCGAGTGGTGTGTTGCTTTGTGTAATCTATATATGTACACATCCAGGGGCAGCACACTGCTGCCCTCCATACAAGACTACATCATAACGGATTTCTAGGAGCCCTTCTAAAGGCGGGGGCGTGATCGACGCGACGTCCCCCTCCACCGTCATGCTCTGGTTGAAAGAGCCCCTCGGAAAATCGCCTGCGCAAAGCCGGGGGACCTGCGCTGGGAATTCCTCTACAGTTTAGGCCAGATAATCTTGACCAACATGTAATACATTTTTAAGCTCAATATGAAACAAGAAAATATTTGAAATGTTTCATCAGACTTTTCACTTTTCTCCAGTCAAGTAACAAATTAATTACAACCAATTGATAACAAAACAGCATCTATGAACAAACTGTTTCTTGTCAGTAAGACATGTGTATACATCCATGATCCCTGGTATTACAAGACAGAACATGCATGACTGCAGAGTGCAACCATGCAATATGGCAAGGTCTTCAGGCGTGATCAGGTACATCGAGAAGTCCTTGTTACCAGAAGGAGGGGATGCCTGCGACTATGGCGAATGCCGCAAGAAAGTATCTGTTTCATCGTCTCAGTACGCGGGAAGGCTCTCCAGCTTGGTATTTGGAATCAGCTCAATGATTTCTGCCCAACAACGGCCTACCTCCTCATCCATGTACGGAAAAGCGCCCGTCTCGTCGTCATCATCGCGCAAGAGCAGATCCAGCATGCCCCTCTTGAAAAAACCGTGCGTCTCGGCTTCCAGCGGCATGTCTGGCTCGTCGATCATCAGGGGCGCCGTCTCAAGAAGCTCCGATTCGGCTTGGCTGTCGTCTTCCTCCAAAGAACTGGCTGTATCGGCTTGTGACGGAGAAGGGCGTGGCCGCACGCACGTTCTTGCTTCTGGGTGCTGATCTGCGGCCTTCCTCTTGCGACTGGACGCCGCGGATGTCTTGGCACGAGGCGTGCGAGCGCTCACGTACACCTTGCTCACGACCAGGACGGAAGAGGCTTCCTCTTCTTGGTCGAGGCCGAACTCCACCATTAGCCACCCCGACCGGCTGCCGTCGACATCCTTGTGCGAGAAGCTCTGCTTGTGCCCCACGCTGCGGCCTCGGCCGTTGAGCACGGCCCTCGCCGCGGCCTCGGAGTGCCATCGCCCCTCGCCGTCGCCCACCGCTCGCGCCCAGCAGCCGCCGAAGCCTTTCTTGGCCCTCACGTGGGTGAAGAAGTACCAGGCCCTCTCGCCGTTCCTCGTCTGCGCAGGGGGGAACTCCGCTGTGAGCGCGGCCGGATCGGCCGCGTAGACGTCGGCGTCGTGGGTGAACTCGCATGCGTGACGATCGCCGGAGATCCTAGGGCGCAGGAAAGACGTGATGATCTCCTCGTCGGATGGCTGGAAGGAGAAACCCTTACGCAGGGCGCGAACGAGGGAGGCGGCCATGAAATGGAATAGTAAGTGGAGTGGCGGGGGCCTTTTTATAAGTAGATGTGCTGGTCTTGTCCCAGTTGTGGCTTCACCGACCTACGGATTTTTAATATTTTCCAGGTAGTTTCGTATTTTCCTTTTCCGTTTCTAATACGGACCACGTACGTATTTGACAGACGTAGCTAAAATACAAATCTTTATTTAAATCTGTACATGCTTCATACGCAAGTATATATCTACATGCGTGGATATAAACCTACAACCTCACTCGAAGTAACAAACTGCACCACAATGCACTCTTAACGCAATAATACCACCTTGATTATGGAGTAGTTTGCATGTTACTTTGACATCAAATATATATCTATGTCTAAAAATATAAATTAAATAGAATCCAATAAGATAAATAACAGAAAGATTTATCCAATTAATGATTTATGTTGTCATTTTTAGTGTCACTTTGAACTAAGAAAATTTCTTTCATGTCACTGCAAAGTTCTTGAAATTGTGGTTCACAAAATAGACGATGTGGGATCAGATCACATATTAGTGAGATATTCAGTGACAAATATTGTCGTGATATTAAGATCCCATGACAAGTTTATCTTACATGGAGCACACAGTTGACAACGCGGATTGACCATGTTACGAGTCTTCCCGCGTTGGGCAATCACAAAAGGGGTGGTACGAGAGGTTTATATAGATTTGGGTTCTAGTAGGAGTCTTACTCCTGTCGACGTGCCCCTGGCATAAGTTGACGGGGGAAGCTATCTCACGTGGAGAGAGTTTCTAGACATGTTTATTGGCTAGTATGATGGTTTTGTTAATTGGTTTAGTGAGCCTAATTTAGATGAGGAGAACACCGAAGGGGCCAGTAACCAAAATTCGCTCAACTTTCATCATCCCCCTATATCCGATGTGTTATCCACCGTTCGCACCGCCCCCTCTATATGGACAACCACATCTGTATGCATAGCCTCCTCCGTATGCACCAATTCCTCCGTACGCACAGCCCCCCTACGGCCTTTACAACCAACATTATCATTTCGTTGTGATGCCAGCCAATCCTGCACAATTTTCGCCTCTAGAAACACCCACCAAATATTCCCGCTCCGTGTCGGTATCAGATAGTGTCACTCCACGTACTACGCCCTAGGTTGTAATCAACGACAACGATGACAATGGCAATGATGAAGGAACCGTTGGAGTTTGGCCTAAACGATTGTTTTGGTCGCAATATGACAACATTCGACTTTATTGGACCAGAAATTTTTTCGGCTTTAGCTTAAATATTTTTGAACAACTTTATTTTTGTTCTTCCAGATTAGTGAATGGTTCGCAGAAGAGACATGAAGTACTGTAAAGATCATTGGCAAAAAACTAACAAGAAAATTGTTCAGTTTAATGGTATTTACTGCAAATTGGGGGATGTCTACGTTGGACGACCAATTGATGGCCCAGGCACGCGAAATGTACAGGAAGGAGGTGGGTCATCCCTTCGTCCTGGAGCACTGGTGGAATGCTGTCCGGAGTCAACCGAAGTGGTGCAGAAGCTACTTGATGCCAGAAAAAGAGAAGACTGAATGAAGAAGGTGCCCACACGTCGTCATCGAATACAGACGATGTCCCTGCTGAGCTTACATGATCGGAAGGGCGGGATGCGGCAAAGGAGAAGCGGAAGGGGAAAAGAAAACTTCAGGAAACATCGACAGCTGTCAAGGAAAGCATAGAAAGCATCCGCAAAGCAAACACCGATATCGCTAAGGTGGCTAAACAAGCTGTTGTTGTTGTCGACAATTTGGACTCGGGGTTCTCAGTCGATCTTACGCAGATTTGTGAGTTAAGTGTGGGACCTTTTAATGTGCCCTTAGGTAAATTAAGACAAGTACTAGCGAGAGATCCGAGAAATTATACAGGTTCGGGCCCTCAAGAGGATTGAGTAATAGCCCTACGTCCTGTTGTGGTTTTCACTATGTATGAGAGAATTTACAGGGAGGAGAGATTGTTGCAGAGACTGAACAATCTCCTTGAATACTTCTATCTATTGTTCCCTATGTAATCTTGTTCTCGTTTTTGTCGTTCCTTCTTTGCTTCTGTCATCCTTTTAAACTGAATGAAAAGATGCCAATGTCAGGTAGTTCTTGCACGGTTGCCGTAGTGTAGTTTGTATAACCGCGCTAACCTCTTCGTCGGTTGACATGTGCAGTTATAGATAACCGTGTATCCCAACCTCCTGGCGGTTATCTTCACACATGGGTGAAGGAGTCATCTTTAGACTTGGGGAACGTGTTTGGTAAAACTCAAACACACTCAAGTTATTCTAGTTGCGTATAGCCTACGACCTTATGATCGCACAAGTACTGCGATCATGAAGCGATTCTGTCCGCCCGCGACCTTCTGGTATGTAGGAAGCTATCCTCTGCGACCATAGTGGCTGCTAGGGCACAGGGTCACATATCACGTCCAAACTCAACTTGAACATGATATATATTAAATAAACTAGCTCGGGTGATAATCCTCGTCAGTTGCGTCTTCAAAATTGTAGGACTTGGCTAAAAGCAAAGAAAAGACCACCTTTCTGAAGTCAGTAACAAAGTTGGTGATGGCCGAGACATCCAATTTCTCGGATGCACAAAAGGCGGCACATGTGGCCGCATTAGAGTATGTGAACGACATGATTAAAGAAATGAGGAATAAGTAGTAGGCTAAACCATGTAATTTTATTATTTCAAGAAAAATATACTTGTACTTTTGTTTTAATTTCTTTTGGATTTAGTCGTTGGAGCTGATGATTGGAATATGTTCTTTTGGATTTAGCCGTTGGAACTGAGGCATGGAATAGATACTTTTGGATTTAGCTGTTGGAGATGAGACATGGAATAGATGCTTTTGGATTTAGCCATTGGAACTGAGGCATAGAATCGATGCTTTTGGATTTAGTCGTTGGAACTGAGGTATTCAATTATTCTCTTCTCTCTCTATATATTCAGACCCCTCATCCTCTCATCTTCACAGCCCAATCCTCCCTTCTTCAAGCACCAAAACACTATTCTACTACTCCCTACAAAAATGTCGTCTAGCTTAAGCTCAAGCACAAGTAGTGCAAAGGACGAAGCCATCAATTTGAAGATTTTGTGACAGGATTCGTAGAGAGTGGGTTGAGCCTACAACCGTTACATCATCGCATTCTCACTAATATTCAAGCCAGCATAGATGCTGGTACCTTGCACCGTTGTCGACTAGGTACTAGAAGGTACATCGACAAAAATCGCGAAGGCAGTCATAACCATCTAATGGCGGACTACTCCGACGCTCCGATCTACCCGCCTACTTGTTTCGTAGAAGGTTCCGAATGAGGAGACCCTTCTTTCTTCAAATTGTCGAAGTTCTAGGGGAGTGGTCTCCCTATTTCAATAAGAGGACAGATGCTCTCCTTTGTAAGGGATTATCTCCTTTGCAAAAGTGCACTGTGGCAATACGTATGTTGTCATATGACTCCTCCGCTGATGCCGTTGACGAATACGTACATATAGGCAAGTCCACGACAATCTAGTGCATGGAGTTTTTCATCAACGGAATCATCCACTACTACAGAATTCATCATCACAGTCGGGTCAAAACAGACATCACAGACGGTTCTTACCCGTCAGTGATATTCGAGTCAGTGATAATCATGTATTATCACAGACGGTTTTTTATGTTTTCAACCGTCTGTGATCTCTCCATTCACAGACTGTTATAAGATCAGAACCGTCTGTGATACTCATACTTTATAGACTGTTATAAGATCAGAATCGTCTGTGATCTCTCCATTCATAGACTGTTATAAGATCAGAACCGTCTGTGATACTCATACTTCACAGACTGTTCTAACATCAGAACCGTCTCTGATACTCATACTACCACAGACGGTTTTAATCTCAAAACCGTCTCTGATAATTTGAGTTTCTCAGACGGTTCTGATGTCACAACCATCTGGGATCCTCACATTACAGAGACGGTTCTGAGATAACAACCGTCTGTGATACTCAAATTATCAGAGACGGTTCTAAGATCAGAACCGTCTGTGATACTCAGATTACCAGAGACGGTTTTGATATCAGAACCGTCTGTGTTATGACATCAAAGCCGTCTAAGATACTCATACTAACATAGACGGTTTTGATCTTAGAACCGTCAGTAATAATATAAGTATCGCAGACGGTTCTGATGTCAAAACCGTCTATGATACTCATATTATCAGAGACGGTTATGATCTCAGAACGGTCTGTGTATTTAGAGAATCACAGACGGCTGTGAGGTCAAAATCATCTGTAATAGTGAACATCGCAGACGGTTTTTAGGTTAGAACCGTCTGTGATAGTGTGATAACACAGACGGCTCTGAGGTCAAAACCATCTGAGATAGTGATAGTGTGATATCACATACGATTTTTAGGTCAAAACCATCTGTGATAGTGTCATTATTTCTTGACTGTTATAATCTCAGACGGTTTGTAAGATCAAAACCGTCTGTGCATATTATGCACAGACGGTTTTGTTCTTACAAACTGTCTGAGATTTAACAGTCACCGATGTCCTCTGTACAAATTGCATTTCATATATACAGTTCATGAATTTCATACATGCACAATACTCAAATATATACAGTCTCATATATACACAACTTAAAACATGTACAATAGCATTTCATATGAACAAATAAATGTACAAATTGAACAAATAAATGTACAATTGAACTCAGAAATATATGTACAATTGAACAAATAAATGTAATCGACAATTAAAGTCAGTGTGTTAGATGTACAAATAAATGTAAGGCCGCACTAATACGAACCTTGCGGGTCCCTAAACTTCCCCTTGTTTGAAATGACCTCCGAAAGGAAAAACTCAGCGAGCATCCCTCGGACAATACCAATCTGCCGAGGGTCAAGGCTTTCTGAAGGGAAGTCGACCCCCTGCAGCAAGAGTTGGTACATAAAAAATTAGCTGCAGTTGTAAATTCTGTCAAATCGATACAAAGGGGAGCAGTTGTATACCTCGGGGAAATCTGGCTGGTGAGGGGTAATGATCAGGTCATACATGTGGCGCATCACGTAGAACCCACATGTATTGTCGTCTGGCTGCTGATGGCACTACCAATTTACAGACCGAGAGTTAGGTCGGGACAAGTTATAAAGTAAAACAGATGCCAGTTGAAATTTGTACCGAAAATTGTAACCACTGAAACTTATCGGCTCGCCGGTCGTGTTGTCTCCCTACCTCGGCAAAGTACTTCGTGAAAACCCTGCAGATAGTCAAAATTGATAGTTTGAGGATAGCCGAAATTGACAATTTGAGGACAGTAAATCTAGATGCATGCAAGACAGGTCCACATCACCTTTCGAATACATCTCTTGCGCCGCAATACGAGTACCCTTTCCTCTGCAATGAGTCAAGGTAGAACACCTTGTTGCTTTTCGGAATAAGTAGCAGCAGGATCCAGTGGTAGCTACATATTACACGTAAAGAATTAAAAATTTAATCTAAATTTGATCCGTTTGAGACCTAGTCTTGGTTTTCGCACTAGGCTCGCCCAGATTCTAATATGCGGAATAACGGGATATTACTCGGAAATACCGAAACCCAAAGTAATTGCACAACTCTTTATTTCAAAGAGGACTTTACACGTCGAACGTTAGACACACTTGCCTACGCCGAAGGAACTATAAGTGTCTAAAACTCAAATAAGTTCTATGACTCTTCGATTGAGTTCGATGATCTAAACTAGACCTATTACAAGGTATTTATAGTCCAATCGTATGAGTACGTATCAGACTTAGAGACCTAAACGTATTAGACTCATATAACTAATCCTAAACAGATAAGTTTAGTTATATATATTCGGATCGGATTACAATTCCGAACAGGGAAACGAATTCCTTTTCCTGGTCGCGGACCAATCCATGGTCGCGGAGCCGTATGCGATTAGGACTTGGTCGCGAAGGCGTATGCGATCAGGACTTGGTCGCTAAGCCGCATGCGATCAGGACTTGGAGATCCTCCCGGATCAAAATTTGGGGGTGTGCACATGGAGACACTAATCTACGGGTGAAGTACTGATGAAAGCACTAACCTCTGGTTGTAGGGTACAAGTATATACTCCTTGTCGACCTGAGCAAGCAACCCTCTTTTGATGTAGTCGACAACGAAGTCTGCGTCGGTCCTAAACATCACCTCGGCGACCATCTGGGGGTCCAAGAAACCAACAGGTATGCCCTTAGATTTGGCATAGTTGGTCATGCAGCTGCACGGAAGTAACCAATTAATAAATGACATATATCCGTATATGCACGGATAGTAGGATACTTACAGCACCCAAGACCGTAGGATTGACAAGTCGAGCGCATCTTTGTTCAGTAAATTGTGCAGGTCTTCGAAGGTCACCGAGTAGGTCCCAATGTCGTTATGGAACTCTGCCACAGTGTACTTGACCATGATGTGCGTCGGACGCTGCTTCCTGGTCTGGTTTGTCCTCTTCATGTACCATGCATGCAGGCTCTGGCGTGCTAACCCCATGGTCGAAATTGCGGTATCGGAGGCCATGGGCATCCCCAGAGCTAACGGTATGAGAGCTGGCGCACTCTTCTCGCTCTCCTTCGCGGGGCTCTTCTTTGCTTTTCCCCTACAAGCCAGCTTCTTGAATGGTTGCCTCTTAGTCGGAGTCAGCTTCGTCATCGGAGGGGTATGCTGGCTAGTAGGCCGTGTGTCGGTCTGTGATGTCTGTGATGTTAGAACCTACGTATTAGGACACTAACTCTGAGGGCTATTATTACAGTACGAATTATGAAACTGGTGGGGGAATTACCTCATACAGGACGATGTCTTTCTTGGGCCATTGCACGAACGTGTGCACCGCATCTCCTAGAGTGGTAATCTCGTCGTTCGGCGGCTTCTCCAACGGAAAACCCTTGCAATGGTTAAAGACACTGTCTACCTGGACCCGTGCAAAACCCTCACATAAAGGGGCACCATGGATTGTGGCCCCCGCCGTGCATGGTTGCGCCATCCCACGGGCAGCCTCGATCGGGAAGAGACCGGCCAGCACCATAAGCTTGCAGGAGGCGGGTTCCTACAAACAGTGCGCATTAACATGTTGAATTTCACCGCTTTTCACTTTCGAATGAATTAACATAGACAAACGGTCATTACTTGCAGAAAGTTCACCGGATACTTTGGAGAGGGCTCCGTCTGCGAAGACCCCGGCGCAGACGCGCAGCTACTACGGTGGCCAAGAATGGGGGTCGGTACTTCCGCTGCTAGAAGGGGGTTGCCCTCGGTCGCCTTTGTTAGCTCTTCATACATGGACCGCATCTCCGACAACTGCTGCAGGAGTGCTTTGTCCCGAACAGCGAACTCCGATCGCATCTCCTCCTTGAGCCGTTCATCACGGGCTTGGTGGGATCTCTTTCTCCTCTTAGCCGCCTCCTCATCATCAGGGAAACCATGCCTCCAAGGCACAGTGGCACCGAGGCCGCGCACGCGGCCTGGATGCTCCTTGTTTCCTAGCGCCGCTGTGAGGATATCCCTGTCCCTCCTCGGGTTGAACTCTCCGGATGCCGCCTGCGCACTCAGCGTCACCTGCAACACGAGAACTTAGCAATACAGCCCATTGCATGCGTGTTACGAGGATAGTACATGATCGGACAATCTTACCAGCCGGTCGATCACTTCCCTATCCGCAGGGTTACTCACAGAGACGCTTCCGGAGGAGTTCATCGTCAATCTTGCTCGGCACCAATTGCGGGCGCGCACGTCCGTTATGCCCGCATAAGGACTACCGGCCAAAGACTGGGAAGCCTCCTCGTCCTGCCTCCCCCACAACGCCTTCTTCCCCACATACCCACCACTGCCTAGTCTGTGTGGGTGGGTATTCTTGGCCTGGTTAGCCTGGCCCTTCGCACTAAGCTCCTGGAACTCTGGCTTGGCCTTCATCTCGACGAACTGCTGCCATGCCTCGGGAGTCACGAAAGGGAAGTCATCGAAGGGGGTCTTTGACTCCTTCACATAGAGCCTGACAAGGTGGCTCTTGAAGTTCCTCCACGCCTTGTTTATTGACATTAGTGTCCTCCGGCGGATGGTGAAGTGGCGATCCTCGGGAATGTGAAACGCCGCCTGCATTTCTTCCCACAGCGCATCCTTGCACTCTGGGGGCACTTGACCCCAGTCGGAGGTGGTGATGGGCACCCGCTCCCTTGCCACTTTGCCGCATAGTGAGAGGTACTGACCAACAAGTTTTTTCGGAGCTTCCGGCACACCATTGTCGTCGAACTGGACGTGCTGCTTTTCCCGCTTGTCCAGACGCGCGCATGTCGTCCGGCCTCGCCTCTTTCTCTTCTTCTGCGGGCTCACGGCGGACGAGGCGACCTCCGGCCCAGGCGTCTCATCGCCAGCGAGGTCACACTGACTCCCCGAGTGGTGCATTTTGTCACCAGACATAATTCCTAACATAAGTGGAAGAGAGAACAGTTTAAGTAAATCTGCAACTAATAATTCTATAAAAAACCCATATACTTATAATTAACCAAGAATGACAGAAACGGTGGGGAGGCGATGGAGGTGATCGCGTCGGAGGTGGGAGGGCGATGGAGGTGATCGCGACGGACGGGGCGAGGGCGGAGAGAGCTAGGGCAAACAGTTGCGAAGACTGGAATGAGCGGGACAAACCCCACCTTGAACTATTAACCGCGACGATATTATCACAGTCGGTCCACGCTCACAACCGTCTGTGATAATATCATCACAGTCGGTTCTCACATCAGAACCGTCTGTAATAATTGACATAGTGATAGTATCAAGAGAGATTATCACAGACGGTTTTGAGATGAGAGCCGACTATGACTCTGATTATCACAGACGGTTTGGAATTGAGAACCGACGGTGCACGTCAAGAACTCGAAGCGTCGGACACTGTTGAAAGTATCACAGTCGGTTCTCAAGTCGCAACCGTCTGTGATAATATTATCACAGTCGGTTCTCAAATAAAAACCGTCAGAGTTGAGAACCGACTGTAACTGAGATTATCACAGACGGTTGCGACTTGAGAACCGACCGTGCACTTGTACACTTGAAGAGTCGTAGACGCTGTTGGGAATATCACAGTCGGTTCTATATTTATACCCGTCTGTGATAGGTCAAAACCGTCTGTGATAATCTCTCTATTGAACGTTAGTTTTACAACTTGAAACTGATCTGTAGCTTTCAACTCTGAATGCTCGAAAACTTGTTTTAAATGAACACTCAGATATTTCAAATGTAGTCCAAATGCTCTGTAAATTGGTTACATTGTACGTAGATCCGATAATTGGTTACAATGTGGAGTATGCTCAAATAAATTTAACATACAATGTACGTGGAGCATGCTCAAGTTAATGTTACATACAAATGGGAACTTTCACCGACAATTTCCACGTACACAGCCATGTTATCCTCAACTTTTCACTTACCGCGGCCCTGCAAAGACGAGAATTACAGGAGATATAAGCTATACCGATGGAAACAGAGAGATAAGGACGTACAGTTGATTACCTTTAAAGTATAACCCTTCCTGGTGATCCATACGCACGTAACTGGTTTCGTCGGTGTCTTCAGTATCGACCTGTACGCCATCTCCAAATGGAGGAATCTCATCAAATTGATTGTATTCCTCCTCGTCTACGACATTTTCAACTCCAACAATCCTTCTCTTGCCATGAAGGATGACGTGCCACTTCTTATTGGCCGGGTCAGTGACATAAATGACCTGAATGGCTTGATTTGCAAGTATGAATGGCTCATCTTTATAAGCAACGCGATCGAGATCCACAGAAGTGAAACTGTAACTGTCAACCTTCACACCCTGTGGGATTTGGACCCATCGGCATCGAAACAGGGAAATCTTGAACAGTACGTAATCGAGCTCCCAAATTTCTTCAATGAACCAGTAGTACGAGTTCAATCCACGTACTACCCTTGTTGGGCCTGTCTTGGTGAACCCCTCATGGAAAGTTTCTACGCTCCCTCCACTATTTTGAACAGTGCTCTTTCGATCTTGAGCTTTCGTGTAAAATGTGTACCCATTGATGTCGTATCCCTGCCATGTCTGTACAGTAAATGTGGGCCCTTTTGCCAACCATTTAAGGTTCTCACTTGCGGACTCTTCGGTGATTCGCACCTTCATCCACGCGTTGAATCGACTGTTATGTTGTCCCATGATCCAAACCTCGGATCGGCGAGGATTGTCTTGTCGTAGCATCTCCTTATGCTCGTCGATGTACGGAGACACCTCCGTCATATGTTGCAAGACCCAAAAATGAGCTTTCGAGTACATATCGAAATCAGGAGTGATGGCTCTCCGTCCAATAGTGCCAACACCATCAAGCCTCCCCTCGTGACGAGACACAGGAACTTCTATTGCTTCTACCTCGGCCATGTAATCGACGCAGAACTCAACAACCTCTTCCGCTGCATAACCTTCGACAATGCTATCCTCGGGCCGGGACCGATTCCTCACGTAGGCCTTAAGTACAGCCATGTACCTCTCGAATGGATACATATAACGTAGGAACACAGGTCCACATATCTTGATTTCTCTGACAAGGTGGACGGTGAGATGGACCATGATATCAAAAAACGATGGAGGAAAATACATCTCAAGCTGACAGAGAGTTCGAACCACCTCGCTCTGCAGAGAATCTAGTCCATCGGGATCAATGACCTTGAAAGAAATTGCATTGAAGAAAAAACATAGCCTCGTGATCGTCTCTCTGACCTTATGCGGCAGAATACTCTGGATGGCAACAGGAAGCATTTGTGTCATCAACACGTGACAATCATGAGACTTCATACCAAGCAATTTCAAATCGCCCATGGACACAAGCTTTTTCATATTTGCGGAGTAACCCGATGGAACTTTAACACCACAGAGACACTTACAGAGTTCTGTCCTCTCAACCTTGCACAAAGTGTAGCATGCAGGGGGGAGGTATATACGGCCTTTATCGTCGTCTCTCGGTGCTAGCTCGAGCCTGATTCTCATTTCGATCATGTCATGCCGCACATTGACGCCATCCTTTGTCTTCCCTGGAATGTTCAGCAATAGGCCGATTAAACTGTCACAAACATTCTTCTCTACATGCATGACATCAATGCAATGACGAACCTCTAAATGCTCCCAATACGGTAAGTCCCAAAATATCGATCTCTTCTTCCAAGTATTCTTCGTGCGGGGTTTCAATTTACCACCCTTTCTGATCCGTTTGAGACCTAGTCTTGGTTTTCGTACTAGACTCGCCCAGATTCTAATATGCGGAATAACGGGATCTTACTTAGAAATACCGAAACCCAAAATAATTGCACAACTCTTTATTTCAAAGAGGGCTTTACACGTCGAACGTTAGGCACACTTGCCTACGTCGAAGGAACTATAGGTATCTAAAACTCAAATAAGTTCTATGACTCTTCGATGATCTAAACTAGACCTATTACAAGGTATTTATAGTCCAATCGTATGAGTACGTATCAGACTTAGTAATCCTAAACGTATTACACTCATATAACTAACTTAACTAATCCTAAACAGATAAGCTTAGTTATATATATAGGATTACAATTTTGAACAAGGAACGAATTCCTTTTCCTGGTCGCGAACCAATCCATGGTCGCGAAACCTTTCCGAATACGGTTAAGGTCGCAAAGCCGTATGCGATCAGGACTTGGTCGCGAATCCGTATGCGATCAGGACTTGGAGATCCTCCCGGATCATGACTCCCTTGTTGAGAAGGAGCCAACCCCCGTTGCGACCTCTCGATCAAACTGGAGATGCGGAAATTGGGCTTGTCCATCTTCTTTTGTGTACCACTTTGCCGCACGTGCTCGTTGATCTTTCCGACCGATTCGAAAAGTCTCCTTTGTGCCACTGCGGGTGGTAGTCACCTTCCTCTCCAGAATCACATCGTCACGTAAAGGTTCACCTCGTTGATAGACCAAGTCTTCAACAGATGGTACTATGGTATCTGGCTCATCATCCAACATTGAAGGCTCGAAGAGTTTGAGGTGCTCAACATTGACAACCGAGTAAATATCCATGTATGGAGGTAACTCAAGCTGACAAGCATTATTACCCACCTTCCGCAAAATCCGAAAAGGACCATAACGAATGGGTTTGAGTTTCTTACCTTCACCTTTAAGTCTCTCCTTACTCAAATGTAACCATACCATATCACCTTCTTGAAATTGCGCATCAACTCGGTGCCGATCATGTCGCGCCTTGTACTTGAGTTGAGCTTTCAGCAAGTTCTGTTCAACCTCACGATGGAGTCGTTGAATACCTTCCAGGAACTTTTGTGCTCGATCCTGATCAGATGCTTTCTTGCTGTTCTGTGTTGAGGTAGGGATCACAAACTCCATATCGAATGGACTCTGTGGTAGAAATCCTAAACAGACCTCAAACGGTGACTTTCCAGTCGAACCATGCACTGCTCGATTAAAAGCAAACTGTAGGTACGATATGCTTTCATCCCAGGTCTTCGGGTGCTTCGAGTTATACCCTCTCAAGAGATGAACGACTGTGCGATTAACCACCTCGGTTTGACCATCAGTTTGCGGATGAAAAGCAGTACTCCTCTTTAGCTTGGTGTCCATCATCGTCCAGAGCGATCGCCAAAAGTGACTAAGGAACCGGGTATCGCGATCAGACACAATAGAAGTCGGCAGTCCGAAGTGTGTCCAAACGTGTTGAAAGAATACCCGAGCTGCCTCTTCTCCCGTGATAATCTTCCGACAAGGTATAAGAACAATCATTTTGGAGAACCGATCAACGACCACGAATAGATAGTCGTTGCCACGTCGGGTCTTAGGCAATCCTCCCAAGAAATCTATGGATATGCTCTCCCATGGTCGTGATGGAACTGGCAAAGGAGTGTACAAACCTAATTTTCGGTTTGTCGGTTTTGAGATGCTGCAGAGACCGCAGCCTTGAACAAACCTAACCACATCTTGCTGCATACGCGGCCAGAACACATGTCGGTGAAGATTTTGCAACGTCTTTGTAACCCCAAAATGACCAGCTACCTTCGATGTGTGCGCTTCTCGCATTCATTGAGTTCGAGGTGCTCCACGAGGTATGCAAAGTAAATTGCCCTTGTACAAGAGTCCTTCTCGACGAACGAACTCTGTAGGGTTCCCTGTTTCGACCTCAGTTAGTGCTGTTTGAAAATCAGGGTCATTACTGTACATAGTGACATAGTCATCATGACATGATGGCTCGATCTGCATGAACGCTGATAAACAGAGGGTTGTAACTGGTGGTCGCGACAACATATCCGCCAATTTGTTGTGTACGCCCTTCTTGTACTTAATCACCAGATTAAACTGCTACAGATACGACATCCACTTCATGTGCCGAGCTTGCTGTAGCTTGGACTGAGTTTGCAAATATTGCAATGGTTGATGGTCGGTGTGGACAACCGTCTCTTTCCCCAAGAGATAACACCGCCAATGTTTCACGGCCTGATGCAGTGCGCATAACTCCTTATCATAAGTCGGGTAGTTCTTCTGAGCTCCCTGGAATAACTAGGAGTGATATGCCACTGGTCGACCTTCTTGCATGAGCACTGCGCCCATCGCATAACCTGAGGCATCGGTTTCTAGCTCGAACGGTTTCTGGAGATTCGGCAAAGCTAACACAGGCGCCTCGCTGATCTTCCTTTTCAGCAAGAGAAACGTGTCCTCATGTTTCCCTGTCCACTCGAACTTCTGATCAATCCTGGTTAATGCATGCAACGGAGAAGCCATAATCGAGAAGTGTCGGATGAACTTCCGAAGGTATTGGCATGCGCCCACAAAACTACGCACATCCGTAACTGTTCGCGGTCGCGGCCATTCGTGAATCACTTTGACCTTGTCCGGGTCGATTTGCAACGTACCGTTGCCGATTATGAATCCGAGGTAAAGTAGAGTTTGCTGACCGAACTCGCACTTCTTACGGTTGAGGCGAAGTCGATGTTGCCAAAGCTGTTCGAACACCTTTTCGACATGAATGAGGTGCTCATCCCACGAACGACTATAAACCAATATGTCGTCGAGATACACGATCACAAAGTCGTCGATGAACGGTCTCAATACGTCATTCATAAGACGTATGAAAGTTGCCGGGGCGTTGCAGAGACCAAACGGCATGACCAGCCATTCGAACAGACCTTGCCGTGTTTTGAACGCGGTCTTCCATGTATCCTCCTCTCAGATGCTGACTTGATGATATCCTGACTTAAGATCCAATTTGGAGAAGACAACAGCATGCTTCAATTGGTCTAGCAGGTCATCAATACGAGGAAGGGGGTACCGGTTCTTGATGGTGATCTTGTTCAGTGCTTGATAGTCGATGCACATACGCCAAGTCCCATCTTTTTTTGGTACTAACACCACAGGAGATCCACAAGGTGAACTACTCGGTTGAATGACACCATTGTTCAGCAACTCACCAAGTTGTCTCTTGATCTCTTCATTCTCCAATACTGAGTTGCGATACATACTCAGATTGGGCAGTGTCGCATCGGACACAAGCTGAATTTCGTGCTCGACTAGACGTTTCGGCGAACGACCCTGGGTAGTCTCGAACAGATCACTGTATTTCTCCAGCAGTCCTGACAAACGACCAGAATCCTCTCGGCACGCCAGCGACAATGCTGGTCGAGTACCCTCACCTTGATCAATGGGTCGAATCATGACAAGCACATACTTGTGACATGCATTAACAATTCGTTTGGCTTGATTTGCGGTAATCAAGTTCGAAGTGTTGACGTGGATGTCTCTACTGATCAAGAACTTAACTCCGTCATTGGTGAGGTCGTACTCTTGCGCTCGCCGATGGAAGTGAGCGTCTCGATCATACAGATACGGACTCCCAAAGATCACCTGACAGATATCGATAGGGACAACATCGCATTGCACCTCATCGATATATCGTGCAGAGATCGCAAACTTCAACACACACTGACTCGTAATCTGTTGGTTCACGTCGGATGTAAACCAACCCAGCGAATATGGTCGCGGGTGTGTGGTTGTCTTCAAACCAAGTCGCCGAACCAGTCCAGCGGAGACCAGATTCTTCTGACTTCCTGGATCGAATATCGCTGCGACCACTTCGTGCTTCACCTGGATGTTGATGGTGAACAAGTCCTCCGTTGGGTGATGGTCGTTCGGTGGATCGGAACCCTTCTCCTTCGGCATTGCCATCAGAGACAAGGTCGTATCCGCCTCATTAACCGACAACTTCTTCGTCGGGTGAAGTCGCAGTAGCCGTGGCTGTTCTTTTCCCTGGACCGTTTTTCTTTGGTCGAAGTTCAGGATGAAGCTTGTAACATTTATCCTTGGTATGCCCCGCGACTTGACAATTTTCGCAAAAGGCACCCGTGCCTGATTTTGAAGCGTTCTTCTTCAGACTCGACTTTTTCTTTGTTGAGGTCGCATTTTCCTTCGTGCTTTTGTCGCTGCGGGATTTGTTCTTCTTCTCGATCGCCATAGCAGTTGTGCTCGCGGTCGCAATGTCTTGGACACCGAACAGACTTAGCTCAGTACTGATCGATTTCTGAAGTCCAGATGTGTACTTCCGAAATACCTGAGGGTCGGATAGTGAGATGCTAATGACCATTGCTTGTCGCCGAAACTCTGTCGTATAGTCTTGGACGGTCTGGTCGCGCCGTTGGTACAGTCTGTGCCAACGCTCCCATCTCTCCTCAAGGTAACCCATCGGATAGAATTCTTGTCGCAGAAGTCGTTTGATTTGACCCCACGCAAGGTCGTCAGCTTCACCACTGGCGACAAGGGCCTTCCACCATGTCTTGGCGTGGTCCTTCATCTTCAAAGGTGCAAATTTGACCTTTTGAGCGCTACTGAACCCTTTAAGGTCAAAGTAGGTCTCAAGTTGGTCGATCCAAGAATCCAGCTTCTCGGCATCGATCACCCCATCATATATGGGTATATCAATCTTAGCGTCGACTTTAAAAGATCCAACAGCTAAGGAGGTGTTGGCGAGGTCATCGGTCTTGTGGTCGCCTTCGTCTTCATCTTCGTCTGCCCTGCGCAAGTCTTCACCAGTCTTCTCACCCATAACCTTCCCTACTTCAGGAGGTACAATCATGGCCTGCTGCTTAATCCAAGCAAGCACGGTTTCCATGTCGGTGGAGAGTTTAGCAACTTGTACGGCTAGGTTAGCTTGAACGAAGGTATCGTCAGACATTGTAGGAGACGCGGCTGTAGGAACCGTCAATTGATCGCCTGGAATTTCGCCGGAAGTTTTGTAACCCTGGCGAGTCTTCACCATCCACAGGATAGGAAAGTTGCTCTGATACCAACTTGATCCGTTTGAGACCTAGTCTTGGTTTTTGCACTAGGCTCGCCCAGATTCTAATATGCGGAATAACGGGATCTTACTCAGAAATACCGAAACTCAAAATAATTGCACAACTCTTTATTTCAAAGAGAGCTTTACACGTCGAACGTTAGACACACTTGCCTACGTCGAAGGAACTATAAGTGTCTAAAACTCAAATAAGTTCTATGACTCTTCGATGATCTAAACTAGACCTATTACAAGGTATTTATAGTCCAATCGTATGAGTACGTATCAGACTTAGTAATCCTAAACGTATTAGACTCATATAACTAACTTAACTAATCCTAAACAGATAAGCTTAGTTATATATATAGGATTACAATTCTGAACAGGGAACGAATTCCTTTTCCTGGTCGCGAACCAATCCATGGACGCGAAACCTTTCCAAATACGGTTAAGGTCGCAAAGCCGTATGCGATTAGGACTTGGTCGCGAATCCGTATGCGATCAGGACTTGGAGATCCTCCCGGATCACTTTCCAAACACAACGTCTATGTCCTTTACCCGTGAGTAAACATCATTCCCGCGCGTAGGCTTCGGGGCTGAACCATCTTCCTTGTGGCCATCAAATTCCCTCTTCCTCTTACGATACGCGTCATTCTTCGGAAGAAACCTACGGTGACGCATGTACACTGTTTTCCTGCAATTCTTCAGCCACACGCTCTCAGTCTCATCTTCGCAGTGGGGGCAGGCTTTGGCTCCTTTCGTAGTACGGCCCGACAAATTTCCAAGAGCAGGGAAATCGTTGATGGTGCAGAATATCATAGCCGTAGGATGAAGTTCTCTCGTTTGTATGCGTCCCATACCTGCACCCCTTCGTTCCACATTGTTAGGAGATCCTCTATCAATGGTGCTAGGTACACATCAATATCGTTTCTGGGTTGTTTTGGTCCTGAGATAAATAGAGACATCATGATGTACTTGCGCTTCATACACAACCAAGGAGGAAGGTTGTAGATACACAAAAGAACTGGCCAAGTGCTATGCCGACTGCTCATGTTACCAAAAGGATTAATTCCATCGGTACTCAACCCGAACCTTATATTCCTCAATTCTGCTCCGAAGTTAACAAATTCCCTGTCGATGTTTCTCCACTACGAAGAATCAGCGGGGTGTCTCAGCTTTCCATCCTTCTTCCGGTCTTCCGAGTGCTAATGCAGTAATTTTGCCTCTTTACGGTTTGCAAACAAACGCTGCAAGCGGGGAATGACTGGCAAATACCACAACACCTTAGCAGGAGGTCCTTGCTTTATCTCAGCGTAGTCGTCGTCGTTTGTTCGGTCCTTAGCACGCTTATAGCGGGATGTGCCGCACACCGGACAAATATGCATATCTTTGTAGTCGTTACGGTAAAGGATGCAATCATTAGGGCATGCGTGTATCCTTTCTACTTCCATTCCCAAAGGACACAACAACTTTTTGGCTTGGTAGGTGTTTTTTGGCAACTCGTTTCCTTCCGGGAGCATGTCCGCCAAAGGATCTAACAGTGCTATGAAACTCTTGTCTGTCCAGCTGTTGCTTGCCTTCAATTTTAACAGTTCAAGCACATAGGCCAACTTTGTGTACTTCGACTTGCAACCAGGGAACAACGGCTTTTCTGAGTCCTCAATCAAGCGCTTGAATTTGCCAAACTCCCTTTCACTGTAATTTCCTTCCACATCACGCAACATGTCATCTAAATGGTCATCCTCTGGCATATCCTCGCCGAAGTCGTTGTTCGGATCCGACATGTCCTGTTCCTCAACCTGAGTGGCACTTGTTTCTGCAATTGGCTCTTCTCCATGGTGGACCCAACACGTGTACCCCTTTTTGAAACCACGTCGGATCAAGTGGGCGACAATTTGAGATGAGTTGGTGAACATCTTAATATTCTGGCAGTCTACACAAGGACAGTACATATATGGTAAACCCTTCTTCGCCATGTCTTGCTCAACAACCTTTTGGAAATCAAAAACACCTTTCATGTATTCCTCACCCACTCGGTTGTCATTATACATCCAGTCTCGGACCATCTGCAATTAATCAAATTCATACACATGCTAATTAGTAAATCAATGGAGATCGATATTGATGATGAAATCAAGTAATGTGTATGCCTTGGGAGCAAGTACCAACCTTGGTTCGATCCTCAAATTTTTGCCCCCAAATGCCCCCCCGGCCTTTCGAGATTTCGCTCTTCCTTGCCCCAAATCTCTTCGAACTGGACAGTCTAGGTCGAGCAAGAGAGAACAACTAGCTCAAAACATCCGCCAAAAGACCTTTTATACCAGGTTCAATACAGACGGTTCTATATAATACCGTCAGTAATATCGGTGCATTTTTTAAGAACAGAATATCACTGACGGGTTTCACTCTATTAACCGTCGGTAATATCGGCGCATTTTGTGATACTATGACAGAAATATCACAGACGGTTATGAACTCCAAACCGTCCGTGATAATTACAATATCACAGACGGTTCCTAGGTCAAAACCGTCCGCTTTACTATCACAGTCGGTTTTTACTTCAGAACCGTCTGTGATTATCACTGTCGGATTTTACATCAGAACCGTACGTGATTATTGCAGTCGATTTTTACCTCAGAACCGTCTGTGTTAATTATAAAATCAACAATCTGCAAGATTATCACAGACGGTTTTAAGGTCCGAACCGTCTATAATATCCCGGATTGTTTGTTTGCATTCGGCTACTGGTCATCAGTTGCTCCACTTATTTTTCATATTTGGTTCTATCTTATTTCAATGTTAGTATTTAAAAAAATGAATGTTCAGACTATTTGGTTTTATCTTGTTTTCATATTTGTTGTATATATGTCTGTGGATCTTCAAAGAATTTTGGGACTATTACAGTCGGTCCTGAAATTAAAACCGTCTGTAATCTTACAATCAGAGACGGTTTTGAGTTAAAAACCGTCTTGTTCGCAGCAGTATTTTCTTGTTAACATTTTCACACATAACATCATTTGGTGATTATCAGTTACATAATCAATCGAAAAGCCAGATATGTAAGGAAAAAAAATTTCTTATTTCTTACAATCTTTGCATACATAAGAGATACAATTTAGCGACCAATTAATTAGCGTCGACCTGTTCCGAAAGTAACTTACAAAGTTCTCCTAGGGACTATTGGCATCAGTAGGATCATTTAAGAAATTAAAGTTGATACAACAAAGGTGGAGATGAAGCTGCAACTCAAAGCACTCTGCCAAGTGCAGAATGGCAAAAGACATCCCCTCAGAATACTTCTCCAGCGCCTCTTTTTTTTTTGGAGAGTTCTGCATAAGGCAGCTTTCTCCTCCTGCACATATGTTTCTCCAGCTTCTCCTAGGGACGTATGCTGGGAGGGTGAAGATGATTGCCAAGCTTCGGAGTGGATTTGGACGTGGAAGTGTGAGCCTTACCCCAGAAAGTTGATCATCCAAGAAAAGCTGATGATACAAAGGTATTGAAGAGGGGATATTGGAAGGATTATTGTGGATCTCCAAAGGTGGAGTCGATGCAACTGGAGGGGTTGCAAGGGGCAATGTGGCAACACAGGCCTCAGCACCCTCTAGAGTCTTCGCTGCAGCTCCACTGGAGGATCTTTCATCATTTTTAAGTCTCTTCTTTGGAGGGAGCATTTCTTCAGGCACCTGTGGATTTCGAAATGCATTTGTTTCGAGGTAATCAAGTCATAAAAGAAAGATCTGTATTAGAGTTTCAGAGAGGACTTACTTTCTGAAGATCCTGATTGAGTTCATTCCTTATCTCTTCCTCATCACTCTCAATTTCAATAACCTCATTGGAATCTCGGCTCGCCATCAAGGTGGGAGTTGAGGAGGGAATAAAGACAGGGATTTAGGAGCCTCGCTATTTATAGAAACAGAAGGTGACGGTTCATATGCGCGGGTGCCTCGAGTTTTAAAAAGCGCACTACTGGTTTTCAAGGTCAATAAATTCATGATAACTTCTCGGGAGATAAACTGCAACACGGAAAAGGGAGTTGAAGAGTCAGATTAGATAATTCGATGCAAATTAAATTTGAAGTAAATAATTAAGTCTCTTCATCTGCTCAGTTATTATGTGCGGTTATCAACAATTGCATGTAGATAATTCGAAGGGTGGGCACTGTTGGGACTATCACAGACGGTTGGGATATCAAACCGTCTGCTTTAATATTACAGACGGTTCTCATATCCAAACCGTTTGTAATATTACTATTACAGACGGTTCTCATGTCCGAACCGTCTTTACTATGCCTGGAATATTGAACTGTTCGACTTCTTCAAATACTTGTTCCCTCCCTGGAGTGTTTTGCTTCCATTTGAACCGCTCCACTTCTCTTTCTCCAAGAAATGAGGGAAAATTGCAAAATTTACATAAGAACAAATTTTTAGTTCATTTTTTCAACATTAATGAAAAACAATTTCCAAGTCGACGCTTCGTGTCCCCAGCTTAGTGCGCCGCGCAAACATCAGAAATGGAAAAGACACAACACTGTTGATAATTTGAAGTGGAGCGCACTACTTTCTTTTCAAGATCAATACCGTCATGATAAATATTCTCGGGAGATAAACTGGAACACGGCAAAACAGTAGTGCCCACTTTGGAAGTTGAAGCGTCAGATTACATAATTCGATGCAAATTAAATTTGAAGTAAATAAATAAATCTCTTCATCTGCGCTGTTATTATGTGCGGTTATCAACAATTGCATGTAGAGAATTGCACTGTTGGGACTATCACAGACGGTTGGGAGATCAAAACCGTCTACGTTAATATTACAGACGGTTCTGATGTCCGAACCGTCTTTAATATGTCTCTTGAATATTGAACTGTTCGACTTCTACATATACTTGTTCCCTCCCTGGAGTTTTGCTTCCAGTTGAACCGCTGAGAATTTGAAAGAAGTTGAGAATTTGAAGCGTCGATAACTGTTCGACAATCACAGTCGGTCCTTACATAAAATCCGTCTGTAATATTACTATCACAGACGGTTTGGAGTTAAAAACCGTCTGTGATATTGATAGAAGTTGAGAATTCGAGGCGGCGGACACTGTTGGGACTATCACAATCAGGCCTTACATAAAAACCGTCTTTAATGTGACTATCACAGACGTTTTTTTTACCTCAGAGCCGTTTGTGATATTCAAAGCACGTTGATATATAACTTCTATATTCTTTTTATATTATTTGCATGGGACCTGCGACTTCTATATTATTTCTATATTATTTGAAGAGCTCCGATGGACTGCCCTCACAAGCCAAAGATCGCGATAGTCGTTCCTTGATCGCACACAGTGTACATACCTTTGTATGGTCGAATGTTCGACAAAAGCTAAAGAAAGATAAAGAAAGAGGGAAGATTGCATGCAGTTAAAGAATGTGCTGAAAAATTGAAAAGTTGACATAAGAACAAAGTTTTCAATAATTTTTTTCATCACTTACAAAAAAAGTAAAAATACAGAATGCTAGGTCAAGGAGTGGTCTTAGCCCTGGCTGCATCTAGAATAAAGTCAGTTTGACTTGCAGCCAGGACGCAGGACTCCTCCAGCGACAAGTTGTCCTTCTCAGGATCAACTACTACAGCGTCGAGAAGGCCTGCAACCTCCCTCAGCTTCGCGATGGTATCCTTCATTGTCAAACTGCAGCCAGCGATGGTCATATCCGCAGCTTTCTTCTCCTCGCGAAGACGCCTCGTCCTCGCCCTAGCATTGTCACCATCCGTCTTCATGCGCTGAATGCGCTGGAAGAGATCGTCAAGGTCAAGCCGTAGCCGAGTGTGCTTCTCTGTGAGGAGCTTGTGCTCCTCCTGGAGGGCCCTCAGCTCGGCCTTGACTTTGCCAGTGTCTTCCACGGCTCCCCTTCCCTGTGCAAATCAACAGGTCAAGAATGTATTGAACAGGGATTAACAATACAGGGGTAAGTCCAAAAGATTGAGAGTTCTTACCGGGGAGGGCGAGGCTGACAATGCCATCGAGGATGCCATTGGCGCAGAGAAGCTAAGGAGTCAAACAGTCTGAGAACAATAAAAACTTGTAAAGTAAATGACAATTTTTCCACTGTCAATTTATAGAACTTCCAAAGCGATGCTTCGTGTTCTCCTAGGCGCCGCGCGTGAAGATCGAAGACAGAATGATCACAGTTGAGAATTCGAAGCGGCAGTACTTTTCCAGTCGGTTCAGACATCAGAACCGTCTGTGATTAGTATACTATCACATACGCTTCGTAGTTCACAACCGACTGTATAAATCACAGTCGGTTCTGAGTTACGAACCGTCTGTGACAGTCTACTTATCACAGACGGTTCTCAGCTGTGAACCGATTGTATCTATCACAGTCGGGTTTTAAGTTAGAGTCGTCTGTGATAAGTAGACTATTACAGACGGTTCTCAACTGGGAACCGATTGTATCTATCACAGTCGGGTTTTAAGTTAGAGCCGTCTGTGATAAGTAGACTGTCATAGACGGTTTTGTGTTCAGAATCGTCTGGTTTAATGTCACAGTTGTTTTTGACATCAGAACCGTCTGTGATATCTGAACATATTTTCCCGACAGGCCTTCGCAGACGGTTTTCCATTGAACAGTTCATACCCGTCTGTGATGTGCAGTCCAGGTTGTCTGTTTCTGTGGTATGATCGACAGGTTCACGGGAGAATATCTCCGTAAATCTACTGTCGAAGATATGCACTGTCTACTCCTGCAAGGAAAGGCTCATGTTTTCTCAAGGATGTTGGGAAGCATTGATTGCATGTACTGGGAATGGTGCAATTGCCCAGTTGCATGGAAGGGCAATTCATTCTCGGTGATCATGAAGTGCCTATCATAATACTTGAAGTGGTCGCTTCCCAAGACCTGTGGATATGGCATGCATTCTTTGGTGTCGCCGGATCTAATAACGACATCAATGTGCTGAATCAATCCCCCCTTTTCACTGATGTGTTGAGGGGCCAAGATCCTAATATTCAATATTCCGTGAATGGGACATTACAATATGGGGTAGTACCTGGTCGACGGTATTTATTTCGAATGGGCTGTCTTCGTGAAGAATATACCTTTGCCCCAAACGGAGAAATTCAGGCTGTTCGCACAACAACAAGAAGATGCAAGAAAAGATGTGGAGCGAGCCTTTGGGGCCTTGCAATCTCGATTTACTATTTTTCATAGCCCCGATCAATTTTGGCAACGATCAATCCTTTCTAAAATTACGCGAGCATGTGTCATCCTCCGCAACATGATAACTGAGAATGAGCGAGACTCTAATGGCCTACTCACTGCTTCGTATGAGAGTCAAGAGACATCTATCGTAGCACCACCTACTTTCTACAATAGTGCTTCGCCAGTTTTTACCGATATACTCTCTCAAAATGACGCAATCAGTGCTTGCCAATCACATGTGCAACTCAAATGGGATCTTATCGAGCACATTTGGCAGCGTTTCGGAGGCAACAATATCGAGTAGTAGTTAAATTAAATTTTAATTAGTATGTTTATGTGGTCGTTTATGGTAGAATGTATCTGATTTGTATGTTTAATGTTATTTTCTATGTGTGATTTAAATAAGAAAATTTATAATTTTTATCTTATAATTTTTATTTTGTTTTTGTTGATTCGAATTATCCGAATTTAATTTTGACAATTTGTAAACTATTAATAATCATATAATGCAACATATTACAATATAAATATTTTATATGTGGCTCCCTCACGAAGCGTCACCCAAACCCCAATGTATTAGAGTGTTTAGCACGTGGGCCCGTGTCAGGAGTTTCCCAGGAGCCTTTTGCATTGGGGTGGTGCGTTTTTGGGGTGATGTTTCGCACACATAGTACAAAATATGCACAAAATATTTCTCTGGAGAGACTACTATGAAACCTATGTATTGGACTCAACCTCATAAGATAAGACTTTTTTTTTTTTGAAAAAAGAATCCCTGTAGGAGACAACTACCTAAACTCTACTTGTGAACTCTTCCATCCTAAGATCGGCCATCTATTACCTATATTGGTCAATGGTACTTGCCTCGGATTCTAATAAATTCTTTTTACATAAAATTCTAATATGCATGGAGTCCATTAGATTGGTTTGGTAGATTTCTTTGTTTTTTGTGTGAAAACTTTCTCCTGATGGTGAATTTTTTCTGAATAACTCGAAGTTAAAAAAATTATGAAAATGATTCATAATTTAACAAAATTACAAAATTGATCCGTTAACATATCAAATTACAGCTCAAAGCCGCGACAAAATGGGCCAAGTGCGATGGAACTGGGCTTCAACCCGCTACGGAAGACCCACCACTAAATGTCTGCATGTTATATTATGTTATATTATACAAGATTTTTCAATTTTTCTGGTATCGATATTTTTAAAATTATAATTTTGACTGATGATCCATCTGAACCAATAAAATTGTGAAAATAAAATGATCATGTCAATATAAACAGATCATCAATTGAGATTATATATCACAAGATATCATATTTTGTTATATCTTAAAATATATAACTCCAGTTGACAATCCGTTTATTTCAGTATAATCATTTTGGCCTCACAATTCCATTGATTCAAATGAGTTGTCGATCGGAATTATAGATCAAAATATTTCTGTTGGGGGAAAAATGAGGTCTCCGTCGAGTAAAGTGGTCCCGGGTAAGGGGCTCCCCAGACGTGGCCCCGGGTAAGGGCCCTCTCTTCCCTGGATGTAGCCCCGGGTAAGGGGCCCTTCCTTCCCCGGACTTGGTCCCGGGTAAGGGGCTCCCCGGACGTGGCTCCGGGTAAGAGGCCATCTCTTCCCCGGACTTAGTCCCGGGTAAGGGGCCCTCCCTTCCCCGGACGTAGCCCCGGGTAAGGGGCCCTTCCTTCCCCGGACTTGGCTCCGGGTAAGGAGCCCTTCCTTCCCCAGACTTGGCTCCGGGTAAGGGGCTCCCTGGACGTGGCCCCGGGTAAGGGGCCCTCTCTTCCCCGGACGTAGCCCCGGGTAAGGGGCCCTTCCTTCCCCGGACTTATTCCCGAGTAAGGGGCTCTCCAAACGTGGCTCCGGGTAAGAGGCCATCTCTTCTCCGGACCTAGTCCTGGGTAAAGGGCTCCCCGGACGTGGCCCCGGGTAAGGGGCCATCTCTTCCCCGGACTTAATCCTGGGTAAGGGGCTCCCCGGACGTGGCCCCGGGTAAGAGGCCATCTCTTCCCGGACTTAGTCCTGGGTAAGGGGCCCTCTCTTCCTCGGACGTAGCCCCGGGTAAGGGGCCCTTCCTTCCACAGACTTGGCTCCGGGTAAGGGGCCCTCCCTTCCCCGGACATGGTCCCAGGTAAGGGGCTCCCCGGACGTGGCCCCGGGTAAGGGGCCCTCTCTTCCCCGGACATAGCCCCGGGTAAGGCGGCCCTTCCTTCCCCGGACTTGGTCCCGGGTAAGGACTCTCCCCGGACGTGGCTTCGGGTAAGGGGTCCTCCCTTCCCCAGACGTAGCCCCGGGTAAGGGGCTCTCCGGACGTGGCCCCGGGTAAGGGGCCCTCTCTTCCCCGGACGTAGCCGCGGGTAAGGGGGCCCTTCCTTCCCCGGACTTGGTCCCGGGTAAGGACTCTCCCTGGACGTGGCTCCGGGTAAGGGGCCCTCTCTTCCCCGGACGTAGCCTTGGGTAAGGGGCCCTTCCTTCCCGGGACTTGGTCCCGGGTAAGGGGCTCCCCGGACGTGGCTCCGGGTAAGGGGCCCTCCCTTCCCCGGACTTGGTCCCGGGTAAGGGGTTCCCCGGACGTGGCCCCGGGTAAGGGGCCCTCTCTTCCCCGGATGTAGCCCCGGGTGAGGGGCCTTCTCTTCCCCGGACTCGGCCCCGGGTAAGGGGCTCCACTTACCCGGGAGTTCCCTCGGGAATTGGAGTGGCCACATGTCAAGGATCCAAGCATCGTACCGTGCAAAAAGACTGCAACGCCCTTGATCCGACGGTTCCAGCTAGGGCAGTCTTGTAATTTGCGTCTTTTGGGTCTATATATACCCTTGTAACCCCTCTTGTAACCTAAGTTCAATTCATTTGCATCCAATACAAAAAATCAAAAGGCGTGCTTAGGAGCACTCTCCCGTAAGAGAGCTCCTATAGCCGACTCGTGTCGGGAGCACGTCGACAGGACTAGGGCCTCCACTGAGATCTGAACCTATATAAATCCTTATGTCAATCTCTGAGATTGTCCAACACGGGACGACCCGTCACACGGTTATCCCGCGTTGCGGAACACGTGTTACGCACGTCATAAACTTGCCGAGGTAACTTTAATACCACGACAATTTCAATGTCGGAAGAATAAAAAATTTTAGTACAATTTAATCTTGAAAAATTAAACTCAAACTTTTCATTCTTCCGGATCAAATATTTGTTCACCAGCTCACCGCGCAAAAGCAAACGCCTTTGCGTGAAGCTTAGATTAAGTCTTAATGAAGAATGGGCTAATGGCATCTCTTTATAATTTACACAGTCAGGTATTCACACACTAAAATAGGAGAAAAGAAACCAACAGTCTTGATCATTAGTTTCGATCATGCATCCACTTATTAAAAACCACCCCGTACATGCATACAAACACATGTGATCACGAGCAACTACAGTCGGTACGTGAGTGCTATCGAAACACATGGCGCGCGGTTGCCGACGGGCCTGAAACGGAAATGGCTGCGTGCCTTGTCAACTGTCATGCATTTGCATAATCATCAAAAAAAGTTTCCTAGGCATCAAACTTTGCTGCTTCTTGCCGGTGACAAAAGTATAGATCAAAGGTTACGAGAGAGATGAAGGCAAAGGAATCCAATGGATTAGCTCCTGCTCAGGACGCTGCACCCTTGCGTGCAGTTTCAGGAATTCTTTATGCTGTGCTTAAACCATATGTACACACATGCATATATATACTCGTCAGGAGCTGTGCTCCGACTTCTACAGAGAGCTAGCACATATATACTTAATTACAATATTGTTGTTGGTGGTGATGGCATCGAGCAACACAGAGCAGCTTCGTAACACGCCGCTCATCGCGGCCAACGAGGACGGGCCAGCCCTCGCTACAATCATGCATCCCGAGCTGCTGATGGCCAACCCGCCCACTGCGGCACCCATGCATCCCGAGCTGTTGATGGCTGCAAGCAGCGGTGACTGTCAGCGGCTGAAAGATCTTCTCAACAAGGAAGATGCGGTGGAACATCAAGTCGTCCTCGACGTCGACAAGTCTACAGCAGCTACCATGTCGCCTCTTGAGGGAGTCACCTTTGAGGGGGACTCTGCTCTCCATGTGGTAGCGACCGGCGGGGGAAGTGAGAAGTTCTTGGATAGTGTAAAGGTGATCTACGGCAAAGCCAGACACCTTCTTGATGCGCCCAACAAGAACGGTGACACGCCACTGCACTGCGCCTCTAGGTCCGGGAACGTTGAAATGGTCTCTTGTCTCATTGAGCTGGCTAGACGCGAGGATGGTGGTGACAAGAGGGTGAAGACCGTGCTGAGAAAGCAGAACAAGCAAGGGGAGACGGCCTTGCATGAGGCAGTTCGGTTTGACAATAAGGATATGGTCCGTGAGTTCATGTCAGCGGATTCAGAATTGGCTCGTGTTCCACTGACCGACGGCACCTCACCATTGTACCTGGCCATCTCATTGCATCATAATGACATTGCTCAGCTGCTTTGTAAGAAAGACAAAGAGTTGTCCTATTCTGGACCAGATGGACAAAATGCCCTGCATGTTGCAATTCTCAGGGGCAAAGGTGTGTACTAAATAGTTTCTTACTTTACTATTCAAATTTATATATGGAGCAAATATGCTCATACCTATTCTAATATGAGTGAAGAATATAAATTTTTTTTTATGGTGACGCCCAAGGTGATTTTTTTTATATATGTATAAGCACTTCATAGGTAAAAAATGTATTTCTACGTTGGATCCACCACTATAGATTACTATGCAATTTTTTTCATAAGCAATAGGTTTTCTATAAAAAATACGTCATCAATTGACCCATAACTTATACATTGGATCCTCCAATAGAATGAACGAATGTTTGTTAATTAAACAAAAAAGAAAATATAACATAACTTTTATTCAAGTGTTTCAATCCCCTGCATATTTATTAGAAGTAGGTCAGGTAGGCTCTTAAATTTGCAGCCAAATAAGGCCATTGCATTTACTTTCCTAAGACCAACTATATGAATGTCGTGGACTCACAAGTAAAATATGCAAAATAAAATAAATAGTATAACGAAGATCGAATGTTTATCTGGCATTATACACTATAATTTGAATTTCTTACCTATAAGTATTTCTTCCGTGTTTTTTAGCTCGATCCTCTCTCTCTCTCTTTCTCTCTCTGTGGTGGGGGCACTCAGTTTATTTGTATTATTTGGTTCAATTGTATTGTTTTTTTTCAAATTTCAGTTTTCAAAGATACAAAACTGAAGAATAATTATTTAAGTAATCCACTTAAAAATAATAATTACAAAACTAACTCACACTTTATGTTTCTTGTAAAAAATGACATGTCATATCAGTTAGTCGCGTCTCTAACCGTGATGTGCGCAAAAGGCACCTATCATGGGTCAGAATTACGACAAACACCTCTCACAGCTATAAACCGTGACAAGTACTAGCTCCTCGTGCCCTGCCAGTCAAACCATGCACAACAAATTGTACTCAAACATTTCAATTTTTTTGAATCAATATCTGACCTATTGTAATTTTGATTGGAAATCCATTTAAATCGGTGAAATTGTGAGATCAAACAATTAGATTGACACAGATCATCAATCAGAGCTATAAATCATTAGATATTGTCTGTAAATCGTACAATTATTTTGAAATCAATATATTCTGATCTATAACTCCGATTGATGATCTGTGTAAACCAACAAAATTGTGAGATCAAAATGATCAGATTAACACAAGCAGATCATCAATCAAAATTATAGATCATAAAATATTGTCTTTGAATCTTATAATTATTTCAGAGCCAATATCTTCTACATCATAATAAGGCAATATGTATATATTACATTGACATGAGTTATTAAGCACGGAAACAAGATTTAATAGAACTCCTAGATTGCAAGCTATTTTGCTCTTTTTCTTTATTCCATTTTATTGCACAATGCAACATTAGAATATTTTTCTTTTAGCTTTATTTGACATGACCAACTCCAATTGCAGGGATGACAGAAAAGTTGTTGGCAATGAACAAATACCTCATCAAACGAGGGGATAAAGTAGTAGAAGCACGCCTCTTCACTTTGTTGCATCATTTGGGAAACTTGACATGATCAAACTACTATTGGAAGAAGACAAATCTTCGGCGTATCAGGCAGACAATAATGGGTGGTTTCCCATACATGTTGCAGCATCAACATGCCAAACTAAGGCAATTGGCATTTTAGTTTCAATGTGTCCCGATTGCACCAGACTGCGCGATGCCGATGGAAGGACCTTCCTTCATGTTGCTGTCAAGAACAATAGCATTGACGTAGTACGATTAGCTTGCAAAAAACAAATGTTTGCATCGATTTTGAACATGCAGGACAACGAAGGGAACACTGCGTTACACCTAGCTGTCCAGTTTGGACAAAGATGGATATTTCGTCGTCTAATGCAGAACAGGCAAGTTCTTTTAAATCTACCAGATAACAAGGGGCAAACTCCCCGAGATCTTGCATCCTGCATGATGCCGTCAGGGTTCCATTATACACTGGTAATTTTCTTTCTAACTCGATAAAAAAGAAAACTAGCATGCAGTGATCACTTGTATGAATTAATTTTCCTGTTAATTTTTTTGTTGCAGCACCCGCGGCATATGATATATACAATGCTGACTTTTGCTGGAGCCAACAATAGTAACCATCGGTATGATCACTTCAAAAAAAAATATGTCCCCGAAATACTTGAAGCAGAAGAAGCGAAGAAAATCTCAGAGTCCACGCAGGTTGTTGGCATCGGCTCGGTACTTGTCGCGACCGTGGCGGTCGCAGCGTCTTTCAGCCTGCCTGGAGGCTTCAGAGCCGATGACCACTCTAAAGGCGGTGCACCGACACTTGCCACGCACTATTCTTTTGATGCATTCGTCATATCCAACGTATTAGCATTCAGTTGCTCCGGCTTATCTATCATCTTTCTCATATACTCTGGGATGAGTATAGTTGACATAAAGACTCGCATGATTTTCTTTAGGTTCTCTATATACTTGATGACCAGTTCAGCCAGATGCCTTGCTGCAGCATTTGCATTTGGTATATATGCAACTCTGGCTCCAGTAGCTCACACCACTGCCGTTTCTGCTTTTGTCTTCGTATCTCTTTCATTTCTTGACGTAATTTGGAGAGTTTATCTGTTGGTTAGTATAGCAACAACATTACTTAATAGGATGGGAATTAAGTTAGCATGTCTAATAGGAGCCTCAATCCTAATGAGCATATTGCTTGAATTTTGGCCATACGTCCTAATCTTCGTTATGGTAGAGTCTCTGAAGATCCATCGAGGCCATTAACGTCCGACTTGAATTAAGTTGAGGCATGAAATAAACTGGTGATGGTACATTCAGCATTGTATTTCTCTGAAGATTAATGCATGCATACATGCAGTTTCTTTCCAGGTTTCATTGTGGCTTTAATTGTTTTGCTCGTAACTTCGTTAGCATTTGTTACATTATTATATTTGCCTGCAAGTACTCCATGTTGCCCAATGGATTTCTGTGGTTAATTTATGTATGAATAAAGAACTAGTTGAAATAACGTGCCCGGCCTTGCATGTGTGGCCTGATTATGCTACTGTATGGACTACTATAGCATGCAGAATGCATGAATTTTCTTCACTACTGTAAAAACTACAATCAATCCGTGTACTCGATCCCAGGCGAGAAAAACTGTTTGAACAATGTTGAGTGGTCACAAATTCAATTCCCAGCAAATTGCTGTTAACTGGAAATATAACAAGCGTTTAGTAGATTCAATATCTCAAGGAAAATTAGGTCATTTGGAGTTCACAAAAAATACCAGACAATATCTATCTGAAGCGCACCTGCAGCTTGTATATTAAGACAATTTGCTGTCCAGTATCAAACTTGATGCTATCCATTGTCCATGTGTCATGCTATCAATAAAGACTAGGATAACGAACCGAGAGGGGGTGAATCGGTTTTACAAAATAAATCTCCAACAAACAAGCAAAAAAAGTGCTCAGATATCTCAAATATAACTATCTCCAATCATAACACCACCTCTCTTGATATTCAAAAATCTCCATATAAAAAAAATAGGAGAAATAAAAATAAACAAGAAACAAACAACTATAAGTATTTAAACAATCAATTGCGAGAATTTAAATTGCGGGTATTTAAAAAACCAATTGCGAATATTAAAATAAGTATATACAAAAATTTAAACAATCAAGAAAAAGAGAGAAGATTTAACTTCTTATAAAACTAAGGGTTAAGCACAATAGTTGTTGGGGGAAAATACTAGCAATGTCAGAAGCATCTCCCCTCTTTTCCGGGACACCTTCTCCGGACTGGGGGGAGACTTCCCCCGGAGCACCTTCTCCGGCTCGGGGGAGACGTCCCCCGGAGCACCTTCTCCGGGCCCGGGGGAGACTTCCCCCGGCACACCTTCTCCGGCCCGGGGGAGACTTCCCCCGGCACACTATCTCCGGGCTCGGGGGAGACTTCCCCCGGCGCACCTTCTCCGGTAGGCACTGATTTCGAGGGCCGCCACGTGTCCGAGATCGGTGCCCTGGACCTCGCCAAAAGACTATCCTGCCCTCGATCCGACGGTAGTAGCAGGGGGTAGTTTAGTAATTTGCGTCTTTTGGGGTCTATATATACCCTTGTAACCCCCTCTTGTAACCTAAGACACTCATTTGTACTCAATCCAAAAAACGAATAGGCGTGCTCTGGAGGTCTCTCTCCGGGAGAGAGCCCCCTAGCCGACGCTCATCGGGAGCACGTCGATAGGACTAGGGCCTCCACTGAGGCCTGAACCTGTATAAACCCTTTGTCAATCCCTGAGATTGTCCGACGCAGGGTGACCCGTCACACGGTCAGCTCGCGTTGAGGAACACGTGTTGCGTACGTCATCAAACCTGCCGAGGTATTTTCTATACCACGACAGTTGGCACCGACCGTGGGGACTCGCGACAAATAGTCATGGCTCCAAGAAGAACGAGGCACTTGACCTCCATCTCCGACGACGCTGGCC